>CANTUS010000007.1:19297500-20547500 GCA_947683365.1 Euphorbia pulcherrima
TTATTCTTTGTTGAGAAAAAACTCAGAAAACTAACATAACCATTTGAAATGAAAGAGAATTTTTTTAATTATGTGTCAATTTCAAATTTCGATGTAATAATTTAAACATCTTTCTCATTTTACTATTATTTAATGCATGAAAAGGTCAATCCTCTTTTCAAAAACTTACTAACCTCAAATAACTTACTAACAGATGCGTGGAAAACTCCGGCGATCGGAAAACGGTTACTGTTAACCGGAAGAGGTGAGAATTCCGCCAGGAATCCCAAAGAGAGAAGGATAACATAAATTTAGAGAGAGAAGGGAAAGTTTCTTATTAACCAATTCATACTGATTTACACAATGCTCAGGCTTATATAGCCAATTTTCTAGTTTCTAGAGTAATCTAAATTCTAATTAACACCTAATACTAATATTCAGCTCTCATTTACCTGTATTATTCCACTCCCCTTAAAGAACCTTGTCCTCAAGGTTCATCTACCTCTATCAACCATCTTCCTATGAAATACAACAAAAGAAACAACAATATCTAAAAGTGCAAAACAAGTGGTTATAGTGGATTGAATATAGAAAGTTTTCGGAGTTTGCTGGAATCCAAATTCAGTTCCATCGACAAACAATTGATAGCACGCATCAAGCTTGATCTGAAGCTCGGAATCATCGATGAACTTGATCTGTAGATAAGAAGGCACATAAGCTGCAATTTCAAGGTTGTTCATGAACTTAGAGGTCGAATTGAAGATAAAAACAATAGCGGCATGGTCTTCTTCTTGTGAATTGAAAAAACAATTAGCAGCTTGTGTGACTGATCCTTCTTCTTTAGCTAATTTTCTCCATCCAAACTTACATCACCACTGAACAAGGTAACTGAATCTTTGTTGAACAACAAGCTATTACTTGAATCCACCGCCTGAAGCTGAAACTCGAAATTGCCATCGGACAGAGCTTGGTCATTACTTTTATGAAAATAACCCAACACTTCAACGTGGTAGCTGTTTGGATCAATTACAATCATTGCAAACCGAGCTATCAAGCGTTTACTCACCATTGTATTACTCTGCTCATCAAGTACAACTATAACATCACCCATCCTACCATAATTTGCACAAGCATTAATTAGAAGTATTAGAAAGCAATTTCTCCTCGTGAACTTGGAACCTTCTAATATCCCAGGGTCAAACACCTTTCCAAAAATCCCAAATCAAACTCTTCTCAATTCAAGCATATGCCCACCAAAGCCAAAACTCAACCCCAAAAGCACAAACATAAATCCCAGATAAGACTCATCGTCACAATTGAACCAACAACCAACCATATACCTTCCAAAATCACACTCAAACAACTTATTTTCATACTCCATAACAATAGTAAGCTTTTCAAGAGTTCTAGCTACCATAGCAACATTATCATACTTCAACTTCCCATCTAAACCTACTTGCAGAGCAGCACCACAATTAAGAACAATAAAAACCACTTCAGTCAATTCAAGACCACAAGCACCACGCACAAAAACAACACCATCACTCCTATTCAAAATCGATAGTCTAAAATTCAAAGGATTCTTAGCAACAAAAGAGAGCCGAAACTCCGCACTAGCACAATTTCCTACTTCCAATTCCCCCGTAACAATCTTATCTAAGCTAAAATCAATACATTCCTCGAAGCTCTCCTAATCAACAATGTTAATTTCATTCATACCAAATAAACTAATCAAGTTCAGTTCAAGAATTGATTCCTCCTTACCATTTTCAAACCATTTACGATCAGTAATTTCCAAATTAGAGGTGTTAGAAACGGTGTTACCTGAATCGCTACTGATATTAAAAGCCTTTCCTGATTTTACGGCTCGATTTTCCTCCATGCCTTTATAATCTCCGGGATTGGGATCTATTTCTAGCATATCACCTTCACTATGTATTTCTAAATCGATTTCCCCATAAATTCCATCCTCTCCTTCATAATCTCCATCGAAAGCAAGGAATTATGCCTGAGCACTCTGTTTCATTGATTTATCGGGAGATTCAAGGCCTTCATCTGGAAAATCTATGAAATTAGAAACCCTAGGTTGCTCAATTTTGCTCGAAATGATCTGCTCTACACTTTCAACCACTTTGGATCGATGTTTTGCCGCAATTTCTTGAAAACGCAGCTCACTACGCCGCCGATATTCATCTTGTTCTTTGCGAAACTCAGTGAACAAATCATTGATCATCAACTGCAAGCTTTCATTAAGCTTCTGGAACTCTTTTGAACGCAGTGCCATTGTTTGATCAAAAACTTTCAGGCCGAGAATTGGAAGCTCTGATACCAATTGATGCGTGAAAAACTCCGGCGATCGGAAAACGTTTACTGTTAACCGGAAGGGGTGAGAATCCCGCCAGGAATTCTAGAGAGAGAAGGATAATAGAAATTTAGAGAGAGAAGGGGAAGTTTCTTATTAACCAGTTCATACTGATTTACACAATGCTCAGGGCTTGTATAGCCAATTTCCTAGTTTCTAGAGTAATCTAAATTCTAATTAACACCTAATACTAATATTCAACTCTCATTTACCTGTATCACTAACCTCATGGGCATGTTAGTATTTTTATTGTCTAAATTAATATTGCTTGAAAAACTTAAGAAAAGAAGGACAATTATTAAAAAACGGAGGATTACTATTTTGAGTGCCTGAGGTAATAAAGTTCCAAACTCTTTGCTTGTATAAAACATTTCCATATATTCTGACAATCTTTCAATCGCGTGCCTGGCTACAACATAAGCATATAAAACCATAGTTCATAATTCCAAGTTTTAAGCATACAAGTACATGTTTCTCTACTTTAAACATATAGCAGTAATTACAACAGAAATTTTACAACTAATTTATCAATAAAAGATTGAGAAAGGATTCGAAAGGAAGCCCCGAGTTCTAAATTCATAATCCATAAGCTTATAAGGAGCAAGCAGGTGATGCCTGGCGAAAATCAAGAATAACCAACGTGGCAGCACTATGTGCAAGTGCAGCAAGAACCACAAACACATGAAATATCTGATGGCTATGTCCTGCAATGTCAAAAGCACCGGGCTTCCAACGCTCCGGTATTCTAGTAACATAGAACATAACTCCCACAGCATAAAGAACTCCCATAAGAAGCTCGTAAACAATCGATACATAAACCTGCGGGTGACCCCAGTTTAGAGAAACGGCATGTGCTGCAGGGACCACCCCGAACAACCCCATGAGGAGGAAAAGAGTGGCTCTAAAAGAGCGGTACTGAGGCGAAGAAAGAGAAGGAGCTAGAAGAGTGATAATGGCAAGGATACCGAGTATAGAAATGGATGTGATGTAAAAGATCTGTGGAATTGGGTTACAGTAAAAGGCGTAATAGATTGGCGCGAAAAAAGAGGAAACGATCATAAGGGAAATGCCAGCGTAGTCTAAACGCCAAAAGAAAAGGTTGTAGTTCCGGGAATGGCAAGCAAGAAGGTGGGAAATTGAACTGCAAACTAAGCAACCCATAGCCCCTGATAAGAATATAAACCATGGCCATAATGGAACTGATTCTGAACTATCTTGTTGTTGCATTTGGAAAACTGAATGTAACTCCGACTCCTGCACGAATCAGCATATTGTCAGGAATAATATAAATACTACGATTGTGCCTTACCTAACAGCTTAAGCTTTTGGGTGAGTTAGTTCCATGATATGGTATTGGAGCAGCTTAGACCTAAAGGTCAAGGTTCGAATCCTGTCAGCTCCATTTGTTGAGTTATATTGCAGCACATAGCGGAATTGGTCTGTATTGTACCCACTTCTAGCCAAGGGACATTCGCACGCGGGGGAGTGTCACAGCTTAAGCTTTTAGGCTAAACGGTTCCATAATACATGTAAGACTTATGAAAGAATTCCAACAGTATTATGTAACAAAAATGTAAAAAAAACCCTATTTTTCATTGTTGTAGTTATTGTTTAAGATAAGGCCACATTGGCCACGTCCTAGTTGAATTTGATTGCTGACTAGAATTTATGCATATGATTTTTCATTTTATATATTGATGACTATTTTTCAATAACCATATCAAACACATCAAAAAGTGTACTCGAATACATAAAATTGAAATGGCCAATGCATTAACAACTTCTTTAATTTGTCCCCAAAATCCAGCTACCTTCGTGAATTTTGAAAGTGTCCCAGTAGCTATCTCAACTTTCAAAAAGTGCACCACTTTGCTCCCTAAATGCCACGTGTTAGCTTTTGATTGGAGAGGGGAAATCGTAAAAAATAATGTCTTTGAAAAGTCAAACCAACAAGAAGCTGATGCGTGACATTCCGGGAGTAAAGTGGTGTACTTCCTAAAAGCTGAGGAAGCTGCGGGAACACTTCTAAAGTTCAGGGAGGCAACGGGATTTTGGCGACAAATTGAGGATGTTGCTAATACATTAAGCCAATTGAAATTTCTGAAGCACATAAAATGAATAACTTCACGTTGGCAACTGATTTTCTCGATAAGCATAAGCTTACCAAGAATATGATTTGTAGCGGCCTTGACACCATATATTCTTCACATTGTTATGGTAGTGCTACTTAAGCTCTAATGGATTTGCTTTCGAACTTTACCCAAAAAATTTCATACTAGTGAAGATATATTCCATGATTCTATACTCACAATCCTACCAAGTACCAACTTCTAGTTGATATTCAACAGCCCAACATAAACTAATATCGAGTCTAAAATATGATATGGTTGGTTTTGAGAGTTTATATCAAGGTGGCGTTTGGTTCACGGAATAACTATTCCATGAAATAGAAGAAAAATAAATGAAAATGGTTAAAAATGGTGGAGTTTTTGTCTAGAATCCGTCATCGGATAGAATAGCTAGGAATAGGAATAGCTATTCTATGAGACGTCTAATAGTTAAGAATAACTATTACATCTGATAGCGAATTCTAGGAAAATACTCTACCATTTTTAACCCTTTCTAGATCATTTATTTTTCTCCTACTTTATGATGTAGTAATTCAATGAACCAAACGAGTCCTACACTCCTATGAAATAATTTATTTCTCATTATTATATCCTAAATATTCTCGAACAACTCTCTGTAACATTTATTTTCTCCTGCGATTTAGTCACGCGCAGCACTTTGTAGGTCGTTGTATATATTTATAATCATGTGGGCAAAAAAAGGTTTTTTTTTTCTATTGGGACTTATGGTAACAATTTTATTTAATTCATCTCTAAGGTATTTTTTTTCAACTTAAAGTTCAATTTCAAAATTCGGTATTCAATTTCAGTTTATTTAAGTTTATCTGTTATATCATTGTTATTTAATATAAATAATCATGAAAAGTAATTATTAAATAATAATATTTTTATGAAAAGTAATAATGATATATTATACTATAATTAATAATATATAAATTGAATAAAATTTAATTAATAGTAATATATTAGTAATTATAAAAAATAGATATTGGTAATTGATATCCAAAAATTAATATGAATAATAAATAAATAATAATAATAATAATAACAATAATGGGTCCTCAATAATAATAATTATTTTTATTTTCTGAAGATAGGACGAAAAAAAAATTTTATATTTGTCCGATTGGATTTGGATTTTCTGAAGTTCTAAGTATCTAAAGTGGTACATTTTCACTCCATCTTAACCATCCATTAAGTTTTAATGGTTCATATTTAGTTTTACTGGTTTGTAGGGTCTACAGTGCAATTAAATCTGAACCATTAAAACTCAATGGATGGTTGAGATCGAGTGAAATGTACAACTTTAGATAATCCAATCCTGTACGATTTTACTTATTTTGAATAATAAAAAATTTATTCAAGATAAAAATAAGTAATTACTTTATTAAATTAATACTTGTAAATTATAAATAAAATCATTATTTTGTACAATTCATTTGATGATTAAAAATTGGGTGTAGGCTATGGTTACTTTGTTTTTTTTCATAAAGTAAACATTTCTTTCCTTCTTATCATCAACAACAACAACAACAACATTACCCCAATGCCTTCAAGGCTCCCGCACAAGTGGGGCAAGGGGGGATCGGGTGTACGCAATGATGAAATATCATCTACTCATTCAATGATGATGGAGACAAAGTATGAGATAATTCATGTAGCCATAGAATATCCCTTAAAAAATTGTTAGTTTTATACACATGATTTCATCTTTAATAGTAATATATAAGGTAGGCAATATAAAAAATTCTAGTTCCAATAATAATTATTATACAAATATAATAATTATAGTTTTTGTGATAGTTATAGATAATATTATTATAAAAAATATAATTTCTATTATAATATATATTGATATTTAAAATTACTATTGTTATTAATACATTTTGTCACATTTATTATTCATATTATTAACATCAGTTCCAATTCAATTTCATTATTGAATATTCATTTTCTTTAAGTTTTAATTATTTATAAGTTGAAAAGATAAATGTAACTCCTAAAATTTTGCTTTCTCCATTTTAAATTCTAGAGTTGTTAGAGAAAGTTAAATTGGGCTTGCGTAAACTTATAGTCATATAAAATTAAACTAAATTGATAAACGAAACGAACATATTTTTCAGATTGTAAATCTAAAGATAACATAGTCCTACTCTAGTCTATAAGATATTTATGAAAGGGAAATATTATTGGATTTGGTACCCAAAAAATGTATAATGTAAAAAAAATTACATTATAGGTGCATGGTTGAAGAATAAATACTTGAAAGGAGCAAATTTAACAAAATTTTTTTTTTTTTAAATTTGAAGTAAAAAGGGGCTTTGTCAGCCCGTTTTCAGACAAAACGGGCTGACAAAGCCCCTTTTTGTCTGAAAACGGGCTGACAAAGCCCCGTTTTCTACATGACCCAAATTCAAAAAAAAAATTTTAAAAAATCAACTTATACTATGGGTATAACTAATTTTAAAATTTCACTAAAACTAGAGTTGATTTCTTTTTTTTTTCAAAAACTAAATGTAAAACTAGTTTATATATGGAAAAAAATTAACTATAAATTCAACATTATATCATAGTGTATAAATATTGGGATTCCAACCTAAAAAATACATAATACAAAAAAAAATACATTATAGGAGCATGGTTGAAGAATAAATACAGAAAAGAAGCAAATTTAATCACAGAATTTTTTTTTTAAAAATTTGGGTCAGAAAATGGGCTGACAAGGCCCATTTTCTGTCTGAAAACGGGCCTTGTCAGCCCGTTTTCAGCTAAAAACGGGCTGAAAAGCCCCGTTTTCTACATGACCCAAATTCAAAATTTTTTTTTAAAAAAATCAACTTATACTATGGGTATAACTAATTTTAAAATTTTTCTAAAACTAGAGTTAATTTTTTTTTTCAAAAACTAAATATAAAACTAGTTTATATATGGAAAAAAAGTAACTATAAATTCAACATTATCATTTACAATAGCAGATTCTATGAACAAAACATTTTAAAAAAATTAACAACCATTAAAAAAATTAACCATAATAATGTTGAATTTATAGTTAATTTTTTTCCATATATAAACTAGTTTTACATTTAGTTTTTGAAAAAAAAAGAAATTAACTCTAGTTTTAGTTAAATTTTAAAATTAGTTATACCCATAGTATAAGTTGATTATTTTAAATTTTTTTTCTGAATTTGGGTCATGTAGAAAACGGGGCTTTTCAGCCCGTTTTTAGCTGAAAACGGGCTGTTTTCAGACAAAAAGGGGCTTTGTCAGCCCGTTTTGTCTGAAAACGGGCTGACAAAGCCCCTTTTTACTTCAAATTTTTTTAAAAAAAATTTATTTTATTAAATTTGCTCCTTTCAAATATTTATTCTTCAACCATACATCTATAATATAATTTTTTTTACATTATCCATTTTTTTGGTACAAAATCCAATATTATTTAGTATGAAGGCAGTCAAAGTTGAATAATAAATAATGATAAAATCACATGGACGCTGGCTCCTAAATTCATAGCATGTGCTGTGCTCCATCCTACTTTTCTTTCTTATGTTTTTGGGGACCCTCTCCATTACCATTATCATAACTAATTGTATTACCCATTATTATTTGACTAATTATTAATCCAATTATGACTAATTTCCATTCTCCAAAACAAACACCCCATAACTTAATTTTAGTCACATTTTTGGGCAATAATAGAGCAAGAAAAAGGTGTCCCAATTCGTCTTATCACCTACAATACTTTCAAAATGTGATATCATCAAATTTGCAAGGAAACATAAAGAATGATAACTCCTAGATTTTCTAAGGTGGCGCTTGGTTCGCGGAAATCCTATTTTGAGAAATAGTAATAGAAATGAATAGAAAGATGTCAAATATAGTAGAGTATATGTCTAAAATCCGCTAATGCATGAAAAAGCTTTTCCTAGTTTATATACATCTCAAGGAAAAACTATTCCTTTTTTTTAAAAAAAACTATTCATTTGTTTAAAAAAGGAATAGTTTTTCCGTGAGATGTATATAAACCAGGAAAACCTTTTCCGTGGGTCGACAGATAGTAGATGAATAGGATGTCATATTTGACATCTTTCCATTGTTGGAGATATTGGGTTTATCCCACATGGAAAATAAACAATGACTATGAGTTACATATATGTGGTGTAGATTGGACCTTAACACAAGCCAATTGATTTTGTGTTAGATAGGCTCAACCCACTTGTATGCTCACTCATCCTATCGAGCCCAACACTCTCCAGGCCCATGGACTCTCTACATCCATACAATTCTATTCTTATTCCATAGAATAGGATTTCTGGAACCAAATAAACCCTAAGTGTTCGGATATGGTAGAGAAAAGGTATAGACTTCCATTTAATCCTCTTTCTTAATATTTGGGTTAAACAAAAATTTAGGTAGCCCTAACATGGAAACGGAAACGATACTATAATTGATACTGATACTAGGAAACGCCATTTAAAAAAAATTAGGCTAGTTTAGGTTTGAATATTGAGGGAAATGTGTCAAGTGTCGCTTTTCAATACCGATAAAAAAAATGTCAGTGGACGAAAATCAGTTGTTAAATATATTATTAAAATTATATATTGTTGTTGTTTATCATTTATAATAATAATAATAATAATAATAATAATAATAATAATAATAATAATAATAATAATAATAATAATACGGAAAAAGTTGAATGTGGAAAAATCTAAACTTACCGGATACATGTGGTCTTGAGAGACGTTTTTAACCTCCTTGATTGTCTTCATCCACGTCAACGGTCCAGATACTTGGATGCTGTAAACAAGGAAAAGACTGAAAAACCACTAACAGTTTCCGATAATTACTGAAAATACCAATACCAACAGAAATAGATCTTTACCTGGAGAAACTGTTAATGAATCCTCTCAGCTCCTTCTTCTCCATACAACTCATCACTGTTATCCCCAAAAATATCAAAAAACCCCCCAAATGCCTACATTTTTTTTCAATTTACTCCTTCAATTTCTCTCTTATTCAATCAGAAGCGAAATCGAAATGGAATTGTACTTACGTCCATATATTGAGGGATTCGTTGTGCAAAGAGAAGATGCTGAAGAAAGCATCCTTCAATGGCCATTCGCATCGGTAATGATCCAATATATACTCGTTATCCTGTAGATAATCAGGCAACTCTTTGTATTTCACTAATCTCCTCCGGAATTTCTCCTTTGATCTCTTCGTCATCATTCTTCTTAACTAAAATTCCGCAGTTTGCCGGAGATTAATCTCCGGATTTCCCGACGAATCTGTTGTGAAATTGTAATGCTCTTCTCTCTCTCTTGTTTTCTTTCTGTCTGTTTATTTATAGCGTGATAGTTTGATGTTTGAGAGCGTAGAATAATGTTTTGGGAAATGAAATGATAATGGGCAAAAGCCACCTTTTTCTATTTATTGAATTCCTATATTTACATTAACGAAATGGTCATTTGCTAACTCGAATGTTATGGTCTAATGGAAAGAACTAATTTACTCTAAGCATTTATTCAAAAATTAAATTTTAAGATGTGTATTGAATAATCTTAAAATTTTAGAATTAATCATTCTATCAGTATCCATAAATTAACGATTGTGAATGTAACGTGGCTTAAATATGCCACTAGAAAAAAGAAATGGTCATTTGCTAGTATTCTTTTTATAGAATTACAATTTTTTTCACGTTAACAACTATCTTTAATTAAAAAAGTAAGCCCCTTAAATTTAACAACTTTTACCTTTTAGCCATTTGAACTTTTAAATGAGCCCTGAATATGACATAATTAATCCTCTCAACTCTATTAAGTTGGTATAAATAACCCTCTGAGATTTGAGGGAGCTCGGATGGTCAATTGTACCAACTTAAGAGGGTTGAGAGGGTCAATTGTACCAAATTGAAAGAGTTCATAGGAACATCTAAAAATTTGGGCGATTAAAAAAAAACTGTCAAATTTAGGGGCCTGAATATGGGCTTTGCCCAAAAGTAATAAGTAGAATTTATTTTCCAAACAAGTATTTGTACAGACATGTTGGAGTTGGTTCCTTTGAATAGTTAGTCTAGGTATATTATTTTGGTTTCTTTTTATTTATCAATCTTGAATATCACAACTTTTTATCATAATTTACACTTGTAGTGATTAGGAGCTAAAAACGACAATTGAAACGAACTAAATGGAGTAAACAATAATAAACCGGACATTCAATCTAAAAAAAACTAAAATAAAAGTTATTTTTTATGCAAAAAATTGAAACTGAAACAATAATCACTCACATTTTTATTTTTTTTTGCGCAGTTGTGTTTAATAAAAAGTAACATCAATTTTTGTTAGGATGAAAAAGGTAAAAGCCTTGCAGATGTTGGCAGGTTGTTGAGTTGGGATGAGGTGGATGCATAGGATTAAATAGTTTGATGTACGAATATTTAAGAGGGAAAGGGAAAGTAGTCGTAGTTGTTTTGATTACTGAGAGAAAAAGGAAGGTAAGAAATGCAAATTGGGTGATCTGTTTTCCACCAAACAAGAAACGTTTCTATTGGAAACAATACGAGGCAAAATTGAAATCAAAGGAAGTAGGAATAGATGGTTGATATGTAGGGTAACTTAGTTGATTAAATCGCAGGATATGCCCAATCCATATCACATGGGGCTTTGATCTTCAGCTGCACTTCATCATAATCTATTGGCCCTTCTTGCCTACTTTGGCATGCCGGTCTTTTGACGGGCTGCTTAGACTAACACATTGCAAAATTGTTAAATATAACTCATTTATCTAAAATAAAGACCAAAATATTCCAATAAGGAAATTATATCTTTTCTGCCATTTTAAGTTTTATTTATTACCTTCATATGCTCATAATCAGATATGCGATTAGGAAGGTTTTTTAATTTTTTTTGCTTATTTTGTATTTATCTCTCAAACCGTACATTTTTTTGACATGCCGCTCAAGAGTTTTTTGTTCGTCTTATTTTTATCTTCGAAACGCCATCCATTGTGATATACTTTTTCCAATTTTTTTGACTTATTACAAATCTAATATATTTCTGTTACAAACCTAATATAAGACTTATAACAGACTTATAACAGATATATAATAGATATATATCAGTTCAATGTGCATTGCAAATATAAAGAGACTTTTATTAGAGTTATAAGGGACTTATATTAGAATTATAACAGATATATTTGAAATATATCAGATATGTATCTGATATTTTTCTGATATATGACAGATTTGTAGTAGATGTATAACATATTTGTAGTAGATATATAATAGATGTATAACATATACAAAAGAACATCCAAATTAGTGTTGAAACAAAAAAAACGCAGCTATATATATATATATATATATATATATATATATATATATATATATATATATATATATATATATATATATATATATATATATATATAACAGTTCAATGAGCATTGCAAATACAAAGATACTTATATTAGAATTATAACAGATATATATCAGAAATATATCAGATAAGTATCTGATATTTTTCTGATATATTTCACAATGGATGTTTTGGAAAAATGCCTCTACTGTAAATCTTTAGGTGTGATAATATTGATAAGGACGAGCAACTTCTACTATCTAGAGAATCAAAAAATCCATATCTAGAGTAGGAGTAGACACCTGAAGCCCTCCTAGGCCCATTGCTAAGACAAAGCCGAACTTTAGCATGACTGACAGATATCACGGATAATACTCTGGAGTATGATACCAAGTGAAAAACTTGATGACTATGAAGTGTTCGGCAGTCTAACTGTAAAACAAGACATCACATGGAATGAAATTTAAAAAAAAAAAATACAAAAGACTTAAGAAATTGTACGCATGTGAAATAAGCAAAAGTATGCAAATCACAAATGGGGAAGAATTCAAATACAATATCAGCGATAGAAGCAAAAATGGGGATGTAGATGAGGAGCATCGGCATAAAACAACGTATGATAGCAATGAAAAATAAAATTAGACTACTAGATTATAGAGAAATAAAATAAAATTCAAGTATTGCGCAAGCATATGAGAGCATGAAAGGCACCTTGGCCATGAGGAGACAATGGCTCACAGCTGAAGAAGAAGCTCTACGGAAGAAAGAGGATGGGGAAGTGGGAATGGACAGAAGGCTCTATGCATTTGAGTCATAGAGCAGTATAATGAGCGTATTATGGATAATAACTTTTCAAAATATTCCAAATAGGTTATACGCTTTTTCTTGTGACATTTTGGTTATTATTTTGCACAAGTTGGTACATTTAGGTGTTTTTCCGTAACATATTTGAGTACAAGTCCGACTCAGTCAAAGTTCATGAAAGTCTGAAAATATTAGGAAAATTGTTGGATTTGGCCCATTTGAGCAAAATAATTTCGCCCAACTTTAGTCCAATTACCTAAAGCCTCTAATATGTTTTATGAATAACCTTCATACGCCCTTCATATCTTTCAACGCTCTTCATAACTTTCCTATGTTCTTGCCGAATTCCAGACTTGTATTAGATTTGTAACAGACTTGTAACAGATATATAGCAGCTTTGTAACAGACTTGTAACCGGTTGATCGATGTCGAGACCACAAAAAATAAATCCTTGCACAAAATAGACTGGTAGTTACGAGCAGATATCGATCCCACAAGGAACGATATTTGACGATGTTATTCTTAGAAGATAACACACAACGATGACCTAGAAGTACTATCGATGGGAATTTGTAGATCAAAACTAAATAAAATAGGTGATAAAACAATGACTCAACCAAAGCAGAGCAAGACCGAACATCATCGTGATCAGGGGACGAGGAATTAATTGCATCGGGACCTAGATTTAGTTATATTAGTACTCATGCACCGTACAGTACTAGCAACTCTTCCTTACAATATACAGAGACCAAACTTTGCGCCACGACCTCCTTCTTACTCACTTTGTCTCTCGACTTCGTGCCAAAGAGCTCGCCAATGAATAGTAATAAATATTAGAAAAGCCTAAATCCTTAACGACAGGTAGTGAGGCGCTCCTAATAGGCATAAGATTACCTTTCTCTAGTCTCGATGGAGACTGTTGCCACTTTATCCCTTTTCAAGCATAATTACAGATGCAAGAATTAAGATTAACAATAATTACAAAGACTTACCAAATGGTTGATCAGGCCAAACAGCGAGACTAGGTGATATTCTTACCATAGAACCCTTGAAGCACCGAGATTAGTAAATAGGTCACCTTGCAGATTTTTGTATTCAATTACGGTCCTCACACCATTTAAACCCAGCCTTGACCCTATTTGGTCAAGTCAAAAAGAATTTAGCTAGACAAGATTGAATTTAAATGTACTAAAATATAAAGAGATTGAAAGTATAAAGACTGAAATTGAAATGAAACTTAAAAGTGATTAAACTAGAAATGAACTTGCTTATTAAACTGAATCCGAAATAAAAAAAATTTAGAAATCTAAAGTTCTTGAAAGTAGAGAGACTAAGAACTAGAAGCTAAAACTAGGCTAGAAATGAAATGATGAAGACTGTTGTGAAAAGTAGGATGATCCTTTGAAGTGCGCCGACCTTGGTATTTATAGCTAAAGCTTCTCCTTATGCTTCCTCTATTGTGATAGAATAAGACTCTTTGTATTTATCCTTTAGGATTTATTTCCTTTTAGTCTCTTTCTTCAAATGGTAGTAAAATCCCCGTCTTTATAGAATTAGGATAGAGATTAAACTTCTTTCTTGAATTGGACTCTTCCTAAATATGATTTGCCCGAATTAGGTGACCTTCCAGATCTGGAACTCTACCTTCTGCGGTATTGATATCTTCTTGATCACTCTAAAGTGTTATGGAATCACCGGGACTAGCTATCGCTCCTACTGTCTGTATTAGGTATCGGTGAAAGGCTCTTTTTGTCCAATTATCACATGTTTTCTCTAAAACGCCTTAAAAACCTGAAAAGACAGAAAAGGAAGTAATAATGGCCAAAAAGGCTAAAAACATGGTCTCAATGATATCGAAATGAGCTTAAAAACATGTTGAAAATATAACCCATCACCGGTAGTTCAAATAACATATGAAACTCCTCTATAATGATAAAAATGGATTGGATATGCATTTTTGGGATTTCAAACATTCTAATTGGTTATATAGTGCTCATATTCATGTGCACATATCTTTTTTACCTTTATTTCAAAAAAAAGAGTCATGTAACAGGTATGTAGTAGATCTGTAACAGATAAAAGATATAAAGACATTGTCAAACACTTCATTAATAATTATATCTTGTACAATACTATTAGATGTCTATTATATATTCATCAAACATTTTATATTATACATTTATTAGACTTGTAGCAATTGTATAACAGATATGTAACATGTATATAGTAGGTCTATACTAGATGTGTTAGTCCCTATGAGGGTCTGAGTTTGGTCAGAGGGGGGGTGAATGACCCTTTCTCATGGAATTAAAAGACTTTAAAAAGTCTAAGTGTAGCGTGTTTGATTATGATCCAGGGGATGGATCCGGATGATGCAAGTATGACAATATAATGCAATAAATAAAAAGTTAAAGAATCAAACACAGTGATTTATACTGGTTCGGCCCTACCTACATCCAGTCCCAGAGTTTCCTTCCTCCGAGCTTTTCCACTTGTGAATTCCTTTCCAATTGGCAGGAATCAAGCCTTACAGATTGCCCCCAGATGGTAACCCCTTCCGAATGTAGGATATATCACTAGAAGCACCAACTCCTAGCTGAGTCCTTTTGTCTTTAGCAGGATATACCACTTAGACTTCTACCCCGAATCTAAGCTGAGTCCTACAGGAAGATCCCACTCAAAGCACCTACTTTAAGCTATATCCCAAACTCACTACTGACCCAAGTAGGAGATCTTTTGCACTTTGGTTTTTAACAAGGGTTTTGGTTTTGGACTTCCTTAAGTTTATAACTCACTTAGGAATCCTTACAAATTGATTTTGAATTATTTGGTTCTTAGGGGGATTTATGAATCTGATTGCTTTCTAGCAAGTTCTCTTGTATATGCTTTTGTGAAATCAACCAGCTACTTCTTAACTTATGAAGCTCCCCTTTTATAGGCTTGGATCATAAATGTAGCAGTTGTGGGTTTGTGAGCTATAATTCAATCTTCATCGTTGATCAGGTAGAATGTGGCACTTTCAGAGTCGTTGATCAATCCGTTAGATAGTAATTTGACCCATTTGAATCCTTGGGATTGAGGCGAAAAAGATATTAGTGATCGTTTTCCTTGTTTTTTAGTGTCACACCAACTTTTATACCAGTTTCTTTTTGGTATGAGCTCTACGCGCCTCCTTATTGGTCTAGGCGAAAAAGGTTATTTCCTTTTTCTGTCTGGTGTCAGTCCTTTTGTCCTTTTTATGACAAGTGCGACCTGTCTCTTTTGTCTTACTCAGGCGGAAAGGATCTTTGACTTTGTGGACCAAAAATGTGGAGGGAATGGAATTTTGAATCATTCCCTTTGTTTGAAATATTAAGTCTTCCGGATGGCCTCTAACTTAATATGTAACCGGATATGTCTTCTTCTGGAGCTAATGCAATCAGTTCTTCTGGATGCTAGTCTTGGAGGTTTAAAGTTTGTTTCCTTTCCAAACTTTAACCGGATGCTTGTAGTATATGCTTAGGTACTTGTAGTCTTCAATGGATGTCCTTACTGCTGAATCTTGACCGGATGGTTCCATTTGGATTTAGGAGATGCTTTGTTTAAGTTTTTGTTTCTTTCAAACTTGATCTGGATATTTAATTTAATTGAGATTCCGGATCATTATTTTCCAACAATCTCCCCATTTGATGGAAACAAAAACTAAGCATGTAGTAAAAGGAGTTATATGAACTAAGTATGATTCTTCATACTTAGTCATTCATAATTTTACTCCCCCATAATTATAGCATCCCCCAATATTTTTGAATTCTAGCTTCTAATGTTTTTATAGTACAATTACAGATTGTATTTTAGAAGCAATTTTGTAATCGATTTTCACTCTATATATACTTCTGCTATTAACAATAGTTAATATCAATGAAGTGTAGGATTACAAATACAAAAATATATTAGTGAAAAGGTAAAACTAGCTATTACAGATTTTACATATGAGTTCAATAGCTAATCCATCTATTACAAAGCTAAATTATTTCTTCCTGGATGCACCAGATGCTCCTCCTTCCTTTTCTTTGCCTTTTTCTTTCTTCGTATCTTTCTCCCCCTTTTTATTTTTAGTAGGGGGGTTGATCACCATATAAGTTCTGTTGTGCCATTTTTCCTGCCAAGATGTGGAATAAATTGAGTAATCCAAGTTTCCTTGCCTTCTCTACTGTATAATATGATCTACAGTTGCCAGAGATAAATGCAGAGGGCGGAATAGGTTTTAGAGGCTGGTGTATGAGCCGGTGATATAGGGATGCATCTGTAGCATATAATCTCTATCTTTCTCATCAAAGTATGGGAATAATGCCTTAAGAAGAGTAGTGATTCCCTTATGTCTAAAAAATCCGATATCCCCAATGTGCTGAACTAGATCCTGGAAGACCAGAAGAAGTTGGCTTTCAGGAATCAATGGAGAGGAAGAGGATCCGGAGATGGATAGATTCATCAGACTAGACTGTAGCTTTTCAAGGTCTTGACCCAGATCCTTACGGATGTTATGAATGCTTGAATTTACAGTGGTTAAGTCTTTGCAAAGATCATCCCTTATTCATTCAATGATAGAATCCTGACCATTGAATTACCAAGCTAGTTCTTCCACAATGTTGGGAAGTTGTTTAGCAAATAGCTTGGGTAGATCCTCTTCTATGAACTTAGTCAGCTTATTCAAGATGGTTTGCTGCTATTCATTGAGTTTAGGTAGAGCAGCCTTTTCTTCTTTCTCTGATATGAATTTTGACAATTTTTCAAACTTGGTATCCAGATATTCAGTGGATAACTCTGAAGAGGAGGAGGTGATCTTGTCCATTACTATTGCACAATTGTTTGTAGCCAATGTGTTGGCATGGTCTGCAGATCGGCTTACTACTGCAACATTTGCCTCAAGCTCATTGAGGATCGGAGTGTCCTTGGCTAGGGATACTTCTGCAAGTAGGTCTGTAGTAGGGAAGTCTTCCACTTTCTCCTCAATCTTCTTCACACTGCCTTTGATTTTCTGAATTTCTCCCTTTAAATCGAGTGTCGAGAATTCTTCCAAGAGTACTTTTTCGACGGATTTTAGGTGCTTTCATATGTTCCGTAGGCTCTGCTTGATATAGCTCTCCTCATGTTCCTCATGAGTAGCCTCCTGAAAGATTTTAAGTGTAGTGGAGATTCTCTTGGCTCTTGTAGGATTAACATTTGAAGTTGGGATTCGGATTGGGCTAGCTAGTGGAGTCTCCGATCCAGAGCTACTGCTTGTCTAAGTTGATTCGGAAGTTTTTACCTCAACAGATTCCTTGTTTTCTTCTTCCTTCTCTTCTTCCACTCATTCCCCTGGACTAGCCTCGCCCTTTGAGTCCACCCTAGGAGTGTTCGCATTGGATCTCAAACTATGTCCCTCCCCCGGAATGATATTTTCCGGGCTAGACTCCTATTCCTTAGATACACTTTGAGTTAGTGCATCTAAGTTGTCCTCAGATTTAACTGCCATCTCAAAAGTAGTAGCAGTTTCAATATTTACAGCAAAAGACACTAAGTCAGGGATTACCTCAGTTGTTGGAGATTGAATTTGAGTAGCTGCTACCTCACTTCTCTCTTCCACTACCACAACCCCCGGAAGACTGGTAATGTCCTCAGTCTCCCCTTTGTATGCATTTTTAGGGCTTTTAATATTCTCCCTAAGCGTGTTGGAAATGTCCTCAACACCCTCTACAGTTGCCTTTTTAGGTCTTACTTTCGTAGTATTTTCTGCTTCAACATGTAGGAGATTTACCGGAAGTAGTCCAGATTAGGGTAGGAATGGGAATTCATTTGCTTTCGGATCTGTGGCTAGGGTGCCCATGTCTACTAGATCAATAAAAATTGGTTGAGTACTGGAAGAACCTTCGAGTCCTTCTATTGTTTGCTTGTTTATCCGGTCATTATCCCTCATTGCCTCTTTGATCATATCATATTGAGGGTCATCCGGTTTTACTTCTTCAGTGGATCCAGGCATATGCTTGCCCTTAGTAATTCTGGCCTTAGCCAATTCTTCCAGTACTACTTTATTAGTGGCTTCCTCATCAATGATAATCCCAGCTGGTTTCTTAGCCTTCTTTTTTTGATGTTTTTGAGCCCGAACTGCCTCATCAAAGGTGCACCCTTTCCGGGTGAATTACTTCTTGGGTATGAGAGCTTTATCCTTTATTTCTTCATCCTTCTCATCCTCTTCTAGGATAACTTGTAGATTTCATTTCTGCCCCTTCTTATACCCTTCTCGAATTGCAGCAACAGCCACTACAATAGTTTCTCTTACTTCCAGCTCACATATTGGTTTCTTCAGCTTATTAGCGATTTTAATCAGCCTTCCTCTTAGCTTAGGTTTCTTAGGGCTTTTCTTTAATAGCTGAGTGAGGGTTTGGGTATCCTCATCAACTTCATCAACCAGAACCAGAGCAAGCTATTTCTTTGCCTTTGGCTTCGTTATTCAGGCTTTCTTAGGAATTGTTGCATCCTCAGCCGAATCAACGACCTTTCTAGCTCTACTTTTCTTATCATCTCGTAGCTTCTTGGCCTTTTACTCATTTTAGGTCTCCTCAAAACTCAACTTCCTAAAATTCTTTTCTAGAATTTCCTTTCCATTCACTGCCTGGAATTCAGAGATGTTCACCTCTTTTGTAACCAGGATTCTAGTGATTAAGGCACCTTGAGAGTTTCTGTGTTGTCTGAGGTAGTGGATGATCAGTACATTCATATTGAATACTCTACTCTTCACCCAGTGCTATAGCACAGAGTGTTAGAAGGATGACACTATGGTCAGAGAGCCCTTCCGAATTAGCACCTGCTTGGCAAGCGCACGCTGGAGGAATCTTGGCACTTCTGGAAAGTATGTTGAACATTTGTCCCCAAAATAGTTTGGATGCAACCACATCTTAGGTTCATATTTTACTCCCTGCTCGTCCCCATCAACCCACAGTTGAACCCCAACATTTTCATATTTGAGAGCTTTTTAAGGAACTCAGGAGTGATAGTTATGATCTTACCCTGAACCTTGGTTCTTAGTGAGTCATGGAAGGAGTGAGCTCTAAGGTTAGAGTAGAATTACCCTACTAGGTCCTAATAAGTTGGGTAGTTGATCTTAAGGAAATATGTTAGGTGTTGATCCTCAATAATCTCTGAGTAGGGATCTATCTTAAATAGGAAGTTGTCTCCTAGGTAGTCTGTTGGAATTACAGAATTAGAGGGCTTGAAGTTTATGGGAATGAAGTCTTTGTCATTGAGAGAAGATTCATCAACGATATTCTTTTGGGGAAAGCATCTTGATTCCTTCACTGGTTATGATATCAACCATTTTAGGGATTGAAAGAATTTACGATTTAAGATTGGATTTTTGCAGAGTGACAATAGGTAATTTGTTTGCGTTAGGAAGAGACGGAAATTTGAGGGGTTTATATAGATTTTCCAAGGTGAGGGTATTTTGGTAATTCAGATACCAGTAATTTTGGCTGGATTGATGACATGGCAGACTGGTTTTTTAAGAGAGAGGTAAATTCCGTTAAACTGGAGAATAGGAACGGTTTATTTTAAATTCTAGCTATTGAATTTACCGCGCGTGTAACTCCCAATAGACGTTTAAAATTCAAAAAGGAACAGTCACTTCTTAGCGCCTTTACTGCCATTTGTGTTGTCTACTGATGTGGCAATATTCCATATGGAGTAGGGCTTTCTTCAATTCTTCTTCTCTTTCGGATTCCTTGAATTGTGAAGAATCAAATCTGCTGCAGAATTCCTTCCGGATTTTCCTCAAATTGGATTTGACATTCCGATAGATTCCCTTAGCTTGTTGAATTGATCTTTACTCAATAGTTTGGTAAAGATATCTGCTCTTTGCTCATTGGTTTGGATGTACACTAATGCAGCATCCTTCTTCATCACATGATCCCGGATGAAATGATGCCTTCTGTTGACATGCTTCATCCTGCTATGGAGTACTGGATTCTTCGACAAATCAATGGCACTCTTGTTATCACACATAACATCCGCACATCCTCGATTAAACTCCATAATCTTCTAGTTGTTGCTTGATCTAGAGGAGTTGAGCCATACAACTTCTAGCTGCCATATATTCTGCTTCTGTAGTAGATAAAGCAACTGAAGTTTGCTTTTTATTGTACCATGATACTAAGCAATCTCGAAGGAAATGGCAACCTCCGGGTGTACTTTTTCTCTCAAGAGTATCTCTGCCATAATCTGCATCAGTGAAGCCTTGGAGTGTGAAATCTCCATTAGTAGGATACCATAGCCCAACTTTAGTGGTTCTTAGGAGGTATATAAGAATTCTCTTCACTGCCTTGAGATGAGAGTCCTTAGGATTGGCTTGATACCTTGCACAGTAATAGACTACATCGTGTATGTCAGGGCTGCTAGTTGTGAAGTATAGAAAAGAACCAATCATTCCTCTATAGAGCTTCTGATTAACATATTCTCCTTCACAATCCTTGGATAGGATTGTATCTAAGCCTATTAGAGTGGACATAGTTTTACTCTTGTCCATTTCAAACTTCTTCAAGATCTCCTTGGTATACTTTGACTAGTTAATGAAAATCCCATCCGGACTTTGCTTGATTTATAAACCAAGGAGGAAATTGAGTTCTCCCATCATGGACATCTCAAATTCCTTCTCCATTTGAGAGCTGAATTCTTCACACATCTTTTCATCAGTAGCTCCAAATGTGATATCATCCACATAAATTTGGACTAGAATAATATCTTTCTTCTTCTTTTTGATAAAAAGAGTTATGTCTGCTTTGCCCCTGATATATCCCTTAGATATGGGAAATGTAGTGAGTCTCTCATACCAGGTGTTAGCACAAATCCGTTCCGGCCCGATGAGGAATAATGCCTATTTCGTTCAGCGATCACACAAATGAGCTAAAAGGGACCGAATTGTCATCCAAAATTAAAAAATCCACATTCTAGGGAAGCTCCGATTTAGCATTTCCTACTGAAAAATCAAAACGTCAAAGTTTGGTCAAACATAGGTAATTAGCCAGCCAGCTATTTGCCGATCTACAGTAAAAAAATTAAATCTTACCGAGATCTGGCTAGGATTTACGGGATTTGATGTAAAATCCTGTCAGAGTGGTAATTAGCCCGCTGGCTATTTACCTATGTAATTAGCCCGCCGCTAATTACCAACCCTCTATATAAAGGGGTGCACCCCCCTCATTTCAAAGAGACGGAAATTTTTAAAAATCCCAAAATTACCTTTGTGTCCTTTTTCAGTTTCGGGAATCCCAAAAGCCCTGAAACTCTGTCAAAATAATCCCAGATCCGAGTTCAATCACCAATATTTGGTATAAACTCACTTCACGACCTTTTTAGATCAAGATTCTACAGTGATCTTTGGTTTAAAAACGACCAAATCTCACATTTTCCTTTGGAAATAATCCAAGATTATAGTCATAACTTGGGTTAAATCTATTTTCCAACCAAATTACAACCTCTGATAACTTCGGTCCTGCACCGGCTCTCAAGTTATCCTGGATAGAAGAAAAGGTAAACTGAGGGTAATTGGCTCCAAGCCCATCTTTTAAATTCATTAAAACACATCTTTATTGCTTTGTTATTACATATTGCATTCCATTTCTCTGGTTAAGTGAGCCACTGGTGCCACTTAAATTATAATATGTGTAAATAAGCTCGCAGGTACGGACAAACATCCAGAATGTGAGGAAACTCTATCCGAGTTTCTGGGCCCAGACCCAAATGCTGCCATTACTCTGCCAAAAATCCGGTAGAAAATGTCTATTTACTAAGCCGTTGTAATGCCCATTTTATTTCTTGAATTTAATTCTTAAATAAAGCCATTGTAATGTAGAAATCACCATAAATTCCAAAATTCCAAAATTAATCCAAACTATTTGAACAATATGAGTAACTATTATGTCCGAACTCCGAATCCCATTTTCTTTCGGTATAAAAATCCCATTTCGGGACAGTATACCACAATTTTCGGTGGAGCAGAACCGGGTGGTGACTCTATTTCATTTTTAAATAAAGTAAAAATGCTATATTTTAAAAATATCTTTTCTTAATAAAATGTGCAAATATATTTCTCAATATAATCACATTTTTGGCATACAAAGCCATCTCAATTAAGCAAACTGAATTTTCTCAAACCACATCAAACACTGCGGTTTCCTTAAACACTAACAAACCGAAGAGCACTCCGCGCACCGCACCCCGTCTGCAAAGCCTGACAACCCGTCCGCCTGCTCACAGTGGTGACTCCGCTGGGGATCTTGTTTTTATAAAAACCCGATTTTTATAAAAACTCTTTTTGACATAATAATTAAAGTATTGTTCAAATTAAATTTTGAAATTATGGAATTTGTGATAATTTCTGCATTAAGCAAATTTTAGGACTACATAGCATCTGCATTCTTTACCCCAAACCAATTTAGGTGTCCTTTGGTGAAGTATCTCCAAGTTCACTTAGGGCTTGAGGAGTATGGATCCAATCACACGCTTGCGTAACGTACGGGTACCTTATTCGCTTAAGGGCAAGACTATTACGCAAATTTTAGGACTGCATAGCATCTGCATTCTTTACCCCTAAACCAATTTAGGTGTCCTTTGGTGAAGTATCTCCAAGTTTGCTTAGGGCTTGAGGGGTATGGATCCAATCACACACCTTGCATAACTTACGAGGACCTTGTTCGCTTAAGGGCAAGACTACCTACGTATATTATATGTGGAAAAGCTTCCTTTGGTTCGCTTAGGGCCACTAGGACTAGGTACACAAAGGCACAGGGTATCTCGAATCACATCCGATCCTGAGACCGAAACCCATATATAGATGAATCGTAGACACTTTCTCATAGGTCTACCCAGAAACCTTGAGTGCACGTGAGCAGACATCGTTAAGTCCCCCATTGACTTCAAAAGGAAGTAACCAAATGGAGTTAAAAGGGCGGTAGGCGCGATCTAATCGTTTGCTACCTGTGCAGGTTTATTAAATATAAATAAACTAAAGCGGATATCATAAACATCATGATTGTGTGAAAGCTAATCACATCTTTGTGCAACCATGACATTGATGTATGCCATCCCATTTTATTTCCTTAGTTATAGGAGCCTGAAATTAACCGAGACCAATGAGTCTACCTAGTTTCAGCCCATGAGCTAAAGTAACCAAGACCAATGAGTCTACCTAGGCTCAGCCCATAAGCTAAAATAAATCGAGACCAATGGGTCTACCTAGGCTCAACCCGCGAGCAGAAATCAACTGAGACTAGTGAGTCCACCTAGGCTCAACCCATAAGCTGAAGTAACCCAGACTAATGAATCTACCTAAGCTCAGCCCATGAGCCAAAAGACGTTAAAATACTTTGAGTGACCCCCGTGTCAGCTTATCCTTTGACCAATGAGTCAAAACCCTTTGAGTGACCTTAGTGTCAACTCAACCCTTGGACGAATGAGTTAAAACCCTTTGAGTGACCCCCGTGTTAGCTCAACCCTTAGACCAATGAGTCAAAACCCATTGAGTGACCCCA
This sequence comes from Euphorbia pulcherrima, assembly GCA_947683365.1. Classification (NCBI taxonomy): domain Eukaryota; kingdom Viridiplantae; phylum Streptophyta; class Magnoliopsida; order Malpighiales; family Euphorbiaceae; genus Euphorbia; species Euphorbia pulcherrima. Next base: position 19,321,670 of record CANTUS010000007.1, read on the forward strand.
GTGTTAGCTCACCCCTTGGACCAATGAGTCAAAACCCTTTGAGTGACCCCCATGTCAGGTCACCCTTGGACCAATGAGTCAAAACCCTCTGAGTCCGTGTCAGCTCGCCCCTTAGACTAATGAGTCAAAACCCTTTGAGTGACCCCAATGTTAGCTCAACCCTTGGACCAATGAGTCAAAAAACTTTGAGTGACCCCTGTGCTAGCTCACCCCTTGGACCAATGATTCAAAACCCTTTGAGTGACCCCTGTGTCAGCTCACCCCTTGGACCAATGAGTCAAACCCCTTTGAGTGACCCCCGTGTCAATTCATCCCTTGGATCAATGAGTCAAAACCCTTTGAGTGACCCCCGTGTCAGTTCACCCCTTGGACCAATGAGTCAAAACCCTTTGAGTGGCCCTAATGTCGGCTTACCCCTTGGACTAATGAGTCAAAACCCTTTGAGTGACCCCAGTGTCAGCTCAACCCTTAAACCAATGAGTCAAAACCCTCTGAGTGACCCCAGTGTCACCTCACCCTTTGGACCAATGAGTCTACCCACCTTTGACCAGCGAGTCAATTCTCCCTTGGGCTTTTGAGTCTAATCAAACTTAGGCCCTTAGTCTTAAATCGTGTCCTTGTAGTATTCCATGAATATTGCAAGTTGTCAATTGATCCTCGAGCGATTGGCATATACCCCAAACCCTTTTTTTAATTTGATTATACATCTCCATCATTCATCCATGCATTTGATCACTCATACATTCATTCATCCTCCCACAAATAAGGTGAGAAAGGCCCAGAGCCAAGCCCGATGCACTTACTAACACTTGATCTCTTGCCCTTTCAGGTTGGAAGCGAGAGAGAAGCAAGTTAAGGCGCATTACAGGGCAGTCTAAAGTCACACCCCCACCATCGATCGAATCTCTAGCTGGATTTTTCTCTGATCTAGAACCCGAAAATGCGATGGTAGATGATGATGTAGTTGGCTAGTCCCTTAGAAGGATTCTTTACACCCTAGAATTTCATGATATTTAGGAAAGGCTGAGCGCTGCCAATGCTCAGAAAACCCAAGAACAAGAAATCGAAATAGCCGCATGAGAAACTATCTCCGGCAAAGGACAAATATGTTGCCCCCTCTATAGAGCTATACTTGGATATTGATCGATTTATGCCTAAGGAGTCACAAGCCCTTTCGGCTAACTTTGTGACGCCCTGCATGGCCTCTTATGCTGGCACCGGACCTCCCTATATGTACGTGGAAAGTTATCTTCGAATTATGACTAGCATGAACATCCCTAAGGTTCATATAGTCAATCTATTTCAAGAAAATCTTCATGGACCCCCCTTTGAGTGGTATTGAGAATGCCAACCGATGTAAAGCCTGATTGGAATAAGCTGTGCTCGATGTTCCTTGAGAACTATGCCTTCAATCTAAAGGTCAAGACTACTCTACAAGCTCTCGAAAGAATTAAGCAACAGCCGAATGAGTCCTTTTTAGATTTTTATCTAAGGTGGATGGCTGTTCGTGTTCTTGTAACCGAGTCACCTGACCAGGATGCCCTGATAGTAAAGCTTGTCAAAGGCTCTAGCTTGAAATATCAAGATAAAATGAAGATATGCCCTGATAGTAAAGCTTGTCGAAGGCTCTAGCTTGAAATATCAAGATGAAATGAAGATGAAAAGATTTGACACCTCCAACGACATGGTAGACTATGCCAAGAGGATTAAAAAATATGAAGAAGAAGATTGAGCAAAGAAGCAAGAACAACAAGCTTACACTAAACCTTGATATTGGGAGAAAGGCGGTTCTTCCAAATAAGGCACCTCCAAATCCTTGAAAGCCACTCCTAAAGTGGCAGTAGTTACCCAAGTACAGACCCACTAGTATATTCACCAAGTTGAGAAAATTTGATCAACTCTAGAGCATCAAGCCATTCACTCTGCCTATCGTGGTAGATAGAGACAACTTCTGTGCTTATCATGTAACCAAAGGGCACCATACTAATGAGTGCACTTGGCTACTAAAAGATCTACAGCAGATGATAGTTGATAGGAGAATGAAAGAGCTTGAGAAGAAGCCAAGCACTCAGACTAATCCCCTGCTAAATTTCCAAGCTACGGTGAACACCATTGGGATTCATGTAGAAGTTGACGAATATGGTATCGATGTAACAAATAACTTTTGACATGACCCAGGATGGGAGGATAATATGATCTTTAACAACATGGATATCATTAACATGGTCAACCAGTACGTCTTGAGGATGAGGAGAGAAGGGCTGGACCGATATCTTGTACTTCCACATCTCATATATCGCAGAGATTTAGATCCGAATGAACATCTAGAGGAATTTCTTTAGTTTATACGCGAACAGGGAATAGCCACGATGGGTTTTGCACCATAGTTTCCCTGATTCTTAGGAGGCCCGACCATGGAATGGTATGACGAGATGCCACTAGAAGGATGTTGGAACTGGTACTTTATGGAGAGATCTTTCCTACACTACTTTAGGGCATATCAGCCATACCCGGATGAGCTTTGCTGGTGGTTGGCACCATTAGAAGACCAGCATAATACCGGCTGGCAAGATATCCCTCCTCCACAACCTCCCATGTACAATCATCTGGATTAAATGAGTCCCAATTATGTCGGAACAAGTCTGTTAGAATTTGGGAGCTCTTATAGGATAGCACATCTAGAAATCAAAGAACTATACGATCCTGAACAAGCATGGAGTAACCAGGAAGACCAGTAGAGGTATCTCGGCTTGAATCTAGATGAAGGTGCATGGGGACCCATTTGGAGAAATCCATACCGGCATTACAACTTATGGTGCCCGTATGGAGGAAACATTCGCCAGTATACAAACCATGGTATCCGATTTCTGTATAACCATAGAATGAATTGAAGCTGAGCCAACTGCGACAGATAAAATTGAGAGGAGGATCCTGAGGAAGATCTCGAGGAAGATCCTGAGGAAGATCCCGAGGAAGATCTCGAAGAAGACCCCGAAGAAGATCCAAAAGAAAATTCTGATAATGATATCCTAATTCAGCATGCGCCAAACTAGATCTTTGAGCCACAACCTTTCAAAGATTTAGATGAAGAGGTGGAAGAATTTATGGACTCTAGTGAATCAGATCACAAAAATGAAAGCGAAGTGGATAACTTGGGTTATGAATCAGAGACTTTCTCGGACGATGAGATAAATCATTTACCAGGAGATTTTGAGTATGAGGCTCCCTTCCCCAATGGCATGATGGTTGATTATGACAATGCTGAGAGCTATGCCTCTTCTCTAGAGCACGACTCCCCGGGTGCCTTGTGGTTTGCAGCAAGTGACAATTTCAGAGACTTTATGAACTTCGACTTGGATAGCGAATATGTCATTAACGTGATTCGGGATGAGGGGCAAGAATCCTCTCGTGAATACATTATAGAGAAAATTCATTCAGAGAACAAACTAGCACAAAACAGTTGTCGAATCCAGAGCCCAGACTTGAGGGAAGTCTACCCCATATTCTATAATGGAAATACAAGGCCACGCCCTCACATCTGTGAATTCTTGTAAATGATGAACGATGGGTACATTCACTATGCTAGTTACCTGAAAGGTTCTGCTGGACCCTCCAAGAAAAGGCAGTCATTTAGTATAAAGGGCTGACATTTTACCAGAAGTCATTCTAGAATATTCTGGCCAAACAATTCGTCGACTACTTCACATAGGTCGACCCACCGGAAGACACAACTCCTGAACTAGATAGGCACGGGAACCCCTTGTTTTACTGGGAATGGGAAGCCACCAACATCGCCTGCCCAACATCAATGGAATTGGCCAAGGAATACCCATGGTATACAAATAAATACCATAACACGCCAGTCCTTTACGATGAAATGCTAGATCTGTTCAGCAAAAGTGAACCGACTGATGGAGCCTTCTCGTCCTTCTATATGATCAGGCAGGAATCTAATTCTGTCCTATGCCAAATCTTACAAGAGAACCCTGTTGTTCTAGAAAAGCAGCTTGAAAATGTTCCCTTCATGCAGTGGCCCTGTACTGCCAAGGCACCGATTTCTGTGAACAAGCCAATTGACTTGGGAGAGATACCCCTCGATGACGATTTTAACAAGTTTGAGGTCTTCAAAACAGGGAACTCGCTAATCCAGGTGGTTAGTCCTATCACCAGAGGAGGAAAAGTCACTAGATCAGTAGCCCTAACTGCACCAAGAACTGAGCCCCCGATATCTCCTACTTTTGTTAAGTCCTCAAAATAGATAGAAAGCCTGATTGTTGATCAACTGAAGGCCACTACAACTAAGATGAGTATTTGGGACCTACTCCTGGGCTCTCAAGATCACAGGCTCGCTATCGTTAAAAAACTGTTGGAAATTGAAACATCTCCTCTGGCATCCCCTGAAAAGGTCTATGCACTACTCAATAACGATACTAGCACTATTATCCCCGACATTATCTTATCTAGGTCAGATCTGCCTAATAAAGGCATTCGCCACAATAAGGCTCTCTACTTGAAGGCTAATGTCGTTAAGCGCATCATGCCCTGCATAATGATCGACGATGGCTCATCACTAAATGTCTGTCTTAAAGATATTCTACCAATCCCAGGACTGACCGAGAAGGACCTAAAAAAGTCCACAATAGTCATCAAAGCTTATGATAATTCCAAAAGGACCATCATCGGCACATTCAAAGATGAAGTCACTATCGACAAAACCTCATCTATAGCACTCTTCACAGTCATAGATATCCCAGTTATGTTCTCTATGCTAATTGGGAGACCGTGATTGCATGCTTTGGGAGGAGTCCCATCCACCCTGCACTAGAAGATTAAAATCCCGTTCCGCGAAAAGATTGTTACCCTAGAAGATAACGAAGCCTCAATGGTAGCAACACTAAAGATGGAAGGAAGCAATATGAAAGGGTTCATCACAGCGATGATCGGCTAGGAAGCGAGCAAGGAATTAGAGGTGTAATAGGGTCCATGGATTTAGGGATACATGCAGAAGCACCACACTCCTGAAAAAGGACTAGGCACACATGAACAGGGAATGCCGACCTTCAATATAGGGGCAGGAGAATGGAAGCCTATGGGACTTGGTTACTCAGGCTCTCAAAGAGTTGTCCACAAGATGACCTTTTAAAAGAAGCTGCAACAACCCTACGAAGGAACCACCGAGCCTGTTACTCATTAGGGGTAGACTGTTCCAAGATTCAAGATTTTCTCAGACATAGTCAACTATGGCAAAAATGGCAAAAGCTTCATAAAGAAGGCTAGTCGCCAGCCAGATGTAGGGGCAATCCCAGATCAGACCAAGAATGACGAACAAGTACACCCAAAGAAGGTCAAGAAGCTGAGCAGAGAGGAAGAAATCCTCGACACCCTAACCAAGCACCTTTAGGCATAACTCAAGATAGTAGAGGAAGTAAAGAGCAAGAGAGGTAGTTTAAACCAAGCCGTCACGGATATAGTCGCGACTATGAAAGGCAAGGGAAAGGTACAAGAGGAAGACGATGAGAATATCCTGCTAAAGCCAGCTGCCATAGGAGAATCATCTGCAACGGAGCCAGACCCTATTGATCAGGATGAGTCTTTTTTTTCCATTTTGAGCATGTTTGAAATGAATAATGTACTTTATGATGATAATAAGATGAAGAACTTTGCTTATTTAGATTGTGTTTCTGATTATGATTCCATGCATCTATTCCAGTATTCATCTAGCATTTTTAACATCAATAATAATATTACAAAAGAAATTAATTTAAACACGAAAGATGATCCAAAAATGGTATACATTTCCAATGAATTGCCCCTCGAACAAGAGAGAGAATTAATAAAGGTATTGAAAAATCACGTTTTAGCCTTCGCTTGGTCTCACGAGGATATGCCTGGACTTAATCGGCATATTGCCGAGCACAAGATCCCCACGGACCCGAAAATTCGGCCGGTAAAGCAAAAGCTGAGAAGAATGCATTCAAGATGGGCCAAAAAGGTCAAAGCAGAGGTGGCAAAATAGATCAAGGAAAATTTCATCGAAGTCATCGAGTATCCCACTTGGCTATCCAATGTAGTCCCCGTACCTAAGAAGAATGGTGATGTCCAAGTTTGTATGGACTTCAGGGACTTGAATAAGGCCACCCCTAAGGATGATTTCTCGCTACCACACATTGATGTTTTGGTAGACAGCGCAGTAAGAGCGGCCATGTATTCCTTTATGGATGGATTCTTGGGATACCACCATATCCTCATGAACGTAATAGATAAGTTCAAAACCACATTCATCTCAGAGTGGGGAACTTATTATTTCAGAGTAGTGCCTTTCGGACTCAAGAATGTAGGGGCAACCTACCAGTGAGTAGTCATGACCTTACTGCATGACTTGATCCACAAAGAAGTTGAGGTGTATGTGGATGACATGCTTGTGAAATCTGTTTCGCCAGAAGAACACCCAGTAGTGCTAGAACGATTCCTCACAAGGATTGAGAAGTATAACCTCCGTTTGAACCTGAAAAAGTGCATATTCGGTGTCATATTAGGAAAATTACTAGGGCATGTGGTTAGCCAAAGAGGCATAGAAATGGACCCTAATAAGGCCGATGCTATCAAGGTAATGCCCGTGCCAAAAATTTAGAAAGAAGTAAGAAGTTACTTGGGATCCATACAGTATGTCAATCGCTTTGTAGCGCGGTTGACCACTACATGTGAGCCTATCTTGAAACTCTTGAGGAAATAACAACCAATAGAGTGGAATGACCAATGCCAGGAAGCCTTTGATGGAATTAAAGCTTACCTAATGAACCCTTTGGTACTGAAACAGCCAATTCTCGGAAGGCCACTCATTCTCTACTTGGCGATAGAAGAAACATCTGTGAGGGCCATGCTAGTTCAAGAACATGAAGACAAGAGGGAACACATGGTTTATTACCTTAGCAAGAAATTGCTAGAGTATGAGACTCGATACATCATCATGGAAAAGACTTGTTCTGCCATGGTCTGGCTCACCAGAAAGCTCAGGCATTACTTCCAATCGTACAGAATCCAAGCAGTCACAAAAGTGGATCTGATGAAGTACTTATGTCAGGCTTCCTTACTAATCGAAAAATAGGCAAGGTGGCTCTTATTTCTATCAGAGTTCGATATTGAGTACGTAATAAAGAAAACCATTAAGGGTAGAGTAGTGGCTGAATTCCTAGCAAATCAACCACTCGAGGAAGGAGAACAGGGAAACCTAGAATTTCCTAATGAATGTCTCGCAGCCACCATAGAGAACCTAGGAAGATGGACCATGTTCTTTGATGGCACCGTCAAAAAGCGAGGAGCCGGTTTGGGAGTTATCACCTTTATGCCAGACGGAGCACTCAAACCTCTATCAAAATGCTTAGAATTTCTCACCATGAATAACGGGGCATAGTATGAAGCCTATTTGTTCTGAATGTCTGCCCTAATCACTCTCAAAGCAGACAAAGTTAAAATTATTGGTGATTTGGCTTTAGTCATCAAGCATATCATAGGGGACTAGGAACTAAAGGAGGAATCCCTCAGGCTTTACTTAGAAGCTGTGTGGAGAAACGCCACGATGTTCAGCGAATGCAAATTTAGTCACATGCCCTACAAAGAAATTTAGATGGCAGATGCATTGGCCACTTTAGCCTCCATGTGGGAAGGGCCCCAAAAATAGCCAATCAGATCCCTTGTTATGGAAATAGCTCGATCTCCGTACTATGTCTGCGTAATAAAAGACACCACAGAAGAAGGTACCCCCTGGTATTTCGACATTATCAAGTTCCTTGAAAACAGTGAATTCCCGACTGAGGCTATGGATTCTGACAGAAATACGTTGAAAAAGCTTACTGTGCAATTCTACCTGATTAAAGGAGATCTATTCAAAAGGACCTCTGATGGCCTACTGTTAAATGCCTAACACAACAAGAAGCTGCAAAGGTGATGAAGGAAGTACATTCGGGAGACTGCAGTCCATAAATGAATGGTATCATGATGGCTAAGAAAATGTAGAGGATGGGGTACTTTTGGCTGACCATGCTGGCTGATTGTCTTCAAGAAGCAAGGACTTGCCATGCCTGTTAGATATACGGAGATGTGAGCCATTTACCTCCGACAACATTGCAAAGCTTAACAAAGCCTTGGCCATTCTCGGTTTGGGGCATCGACATCATTGGTGAAATAAGACCTTCTTTGAACAACAGTCATCGCTTCATTATAGTAGTGGTTGATTACTTTTCCAAGTGTGTTGAAGTGGAATCATATACAACCATCACGGCCAATAAAATGGCTCAATTTATTCAGTGGCACATCTTTGCCAGGTGCGACATTTCTCATCATGTGATGAGTGACAATGGTGTTCAGTTCTAAGGAGAAATAACTAATCTTATTGAAAAGTACAGGATTGAGTATCATCACTCTTTGCCTTATCGTCCTTAAGCTAACGGAGCTGTAGAAGTGGCTAATAAGGCAATAAAGAAAATCCTCTCCAAGATGATTTCCAACTACCGAGATTGGGCCGATCATTTGCCTTATGCCTTGTGGGGTTATAGAACCAATGTCAAGACTCCTATGGGTCAAACTTTTTTCCCTTATCTATCGGATGGAGGCGGTATTGCCCATTGAAATGGAGATCAAGTCTTTGCGCATAGCCCTTGAAGCCAGACTTCCCGAAGATAAATGGGCAAAAGCGAGGCATGAAGAACTAACTTGGTTGACGAAAAGCGATTAGCGGCATTGGAAAATCTACAGTTATACCAACAGCGTATGGCTAGAGCTTACAACCGCAAAGTCATGGGGGAGAGCCAACCTTTGAAGATGGGCAATTTAGTCTGGAAGAAATCTCGTAAAACACACATAGATGCTCGAGGGAAATTCCAGCCGAACTGGGAAGGACCGTACATGGTAAAGAAGACTCTCAGTAAAGGGGCGGTAAAGATCTCAGATCTGGATGGCAATGAATTCGTGAATCCGGTCAATCACGATAAGTTGAAGTGCTATTTCGTGTAAAAAATAAAAAATGGTAATAATAATAAAGTCTATTAAGAGCTGGTAAGGGCTCTTGAGCAACAATAAAGACACCAAAATAAAAGAGTGGAGCCTTGGGTAAAATCCATTCGGAGCCTTAGGCAACGGTGGACATTTCTTGGATATAAATACCACTTGTCCTCCGTGATAAATAATATCTTTTATAGTAACAAGTTCATGTTAAAAATACTGAATGAGTGCATTAAATGTAAATTGCGAATTGTTTAATGAAACATGAAATCAAATAACATCTTTTCATCTTTATTACATATAAAGGTGCATTATGAACATCGAATGGAAAGGACAAAGACAAACAACGAGGCTTGATGCCTTTATTCTCCCACGAGAACAAAAAGACACATAATGGCAAGCTCAATGACCCCCAAGGAAGCTACGGAGTCTCTGCGTCTCAGTAAGCCTCTCTCTAATTGTAGGAAGCCTGCGAGTACTTGCAACCCAGATACAATAAGCCTCAGAAGGGTGGATATCAAAAGGCATGGAGTGATTCATCTCCACTTAAGTACGATGGTCCACCTCACATCATGACGATAGACCCGAGTATAGGACAACTCCGGGCCGATCAGGGTACACAGAGATGCAGGAAACCTCTGAGAACAGCTGTACTGCCTGTGCAAGCAATTAGGAGAGTAGGTGATGATCTTAGAAAGGCCAATGAGGACCATGCCGCCTCTAGAGACATCAGTAGTCACATACGAGATGCCCCACCAAGAGCAAACCCAACGAATATTCTCAGCAGCTCGGCTGCCCATAAAATCAACCCACTCCTCGACAGTGAAGTCTCTATGCAAACGATTGCCAATATGAACTATAGAGCCTCATGCCCAGTAGGCCCTCGGATGATAATCCATGCTTGTGGGAACATACAACATGGAAAGCTTTTCCCAGAGCTAAAGCTGCAAAAGCAACAAATGACAAAAAAAGGAAAACAAAAAAAAGAGGAAAAAAAAGACAAAAAGAAAAGAAAAGACAGCCTACTGGATTGAAAACCTGAAAAGGCGGGCCAGGCAAAAATTAAGGCAACCATGATGGATTGAAAACCCGAAAGGTCGGTTTATGCAAAAATAAAGTCTCAAATAAAAAGTTACCTGAAGAAGAAGCCTGCTGCCCTAGGAAATAACTTTAGTTCCATTTCGAGAAGTGCGCACAAAGATCAGTGTCTCAACCAAACTGACCGCAATAGGAGATTTCCCCTCTAGCATCTGATCAACGATAGTTAGAAAGGCAAAACAGCAAACCATAGTGGGAACCTAGCAAAGGAAGACCCTTAACAAAAGTAGACAAATGAGCAGAAGCCAACTTGTGTCATTAGGGGAAAGTCCCCTAACTATGTCAAAAGCCACATCTAACCTCAAGCCATCATCACAAGTTAATTGATGCCTGTGAAATAGTTGTAGCTGAAAATGATTCATCAATAAATCAGAAAATTTAGGGCGATGTGTTGGGATAACCGGAGGCATATCGATAGAGGACCGGAGGAGCTCATAGAACTCCATATACAAGGGGTATAGCTTATAATCCCCGAACCGAAACACGCTATGAATAGGATCCCAGAACCTGATAGTAGCTTGGATCCCATTATCCTTCACAAAGATATGATAATATTCCTTCATGTGCGCTAAACCGCAAACCTTGAGACGATCCCAACCATCAGAGTTCTTTAGATAAACATTCAGATCAATACGAAAATGGATGTAACCCTCCATGGCAAAATTTCACAAGGGTAACAGTTCGCTATACAAAAGGAAACTCGACCAATATTTGGCAGATTACCCCGATAAATTGGACCAACAATGAAAAGGAAACACAAAGCGAGGGAACAAAGAAAATTTCATTTATACGAAAATGTGTTCATACAAAGGGGGCCACTACAAATGGCCTAAAAGAAAGCAAAGCAAAATAGAAAAACAAAACAAAAGAAAAAGCCTATCTAATTGCCCTAAGGGAAGAATCAGGGAGGATTGCCTTATCCCTACTACGGCTGCTGCTACGGGTCATCCACCTGAAGGATCCCCAACTGAGCTCGAAGTCGTCGAATCTCTAGATGCAACATTTCAACATAAATCATTCATATGCATTTCATGACATGCCATGCATCATTACTAACATAATAAAATAATGAACATACTGCCATATCCAAGTTTTGGGTCATCATGAAGTGCTACTGCCTTTAAATATACCCCCAATCAGAGATGCTATCAGCAATAGGCACCTGCAAGAATGACAGACCAAAGCAAGTCAGAACTAGTGTAATCCAAAATCGAAAGGCAAAAGGAGAAAAGATAGAGGAGACTAACATGAGTGGCGTCAGCTGGATAGAAAGTCTTCGGATGCTCAGGATCCAGATAAGGCGGAATGATCGGGGTATAAGTGCTCAGGTTAGGGCAGTACATCATGAACATGGGAGGCTGATACTCAAACTCCCGATGCCACTCCACCATTGTCGGGCCCTGAGGCAAGACAGATAATGCCGAAGAGCTACTCGCATAAGTAGAAGTAGTCACATGTCTCTTCCTACCCTGATGATCCTGCAAAAAAACAGAGTGAGGTTGAGTCAGCCTAACTAAGCGCGATAGTCAAAACAACGACAACCATAAAGAAAAAGAAACTCAAGCTAGTAAAAGGGGAAGTACCATTATCCAAATAGCCTCAAGCAAACCTAATCTAGCCTGGCCACTAGAGGCAGAAGTCAAAGGGGCAGAGGCCTCAGGAACAGGAGTCTAAGGATCGTCATCCTTAGGAGGGTTGTGGATATCTCGCTGAGGTGCAATAGGAACATGATCCATATTTGGCCATCCAAGTAGCTGCAGAAGGAAAAACTCCTCGTATCCCCCAACCCTCTCTGGGAAGGTGCTAGAGATACCCTCAGAGGCCAAACGTGCAAAGTCAAGCGAGCGGCCATGCTAAAAGACCCACCGAGGCACCTCAAGAGGAATAGAACATGCCTTGGGAGGAAGATGCCAACCCTGAATGTGATCTCCCAGGTACCACTCTAAAGAGAAGGGGGTCTCTATGTACAAACTCCCCAGCTAATCTCATGACCTCCGGCCAATGAAGAGCATACCCCCAAGGTTGCGTCTTAGTCTGAAAAAAAGAAAGCCAGAAATCGGTACAATGATTGTAGTAGATATAGCAATTAAAGCAAACCAAGAAAATTACGAGATATACCTGCTCTGAAGAAAGGGTACGAAGCGGGCAGAAAGAGCAGAACCAGACTCCATTTCTCAATAGTGAAAATAGTGTAGCAATCGAGTGCAGAACGGGAAACCATTTCGAAGTACCAGGTCTGCAAACAGTCAAGAAAGAGATTAGAACACAAAAAATGGACAAAATGCTCATAAAGAAAAGAGATAAGGGTTAAGTCCTTACATAAATAGTTTGAAGACAAGACTTGAACTTGTCAATCCTGTTCCTCACGCACTAGTCAAGAGCCTAGTACAGGTGACCCAATGCGGCTCGTCCCCATGTGTACTCGTCAAAGCGGGATGGATCTATCAAAGCCGGCAAAATATGGAGATTCACCATCAAACCCTGATGGTAAAACACAGCCACGATAAAGTAGCAGCAATGAAAGCTCTAGACTTGCAGGCAGCAGCCAGATACCCTCTATTGCCATAGGTATAAAAAGTCATGAGTTTCTTGCAAGAAACTCACCCGACTTATCTTTAGAGTATCCAATCAAAGCGTCAATGATCTCTGCACTAAAATTATCATAAGTAAAACAAGCATTGAAATGGATCACATTACCATGGAAGGGTAGGCTTGTGATAGCACAGTAATCCAGTGGAGTGATAGTATACTCCTCGCAATGGAAATGGAAAGTGTGGGTAGTATCGGACCACCTACTCAAGATGTAGGTAGATGTACCGGCTGGGATGTATGGATACTTGCGATGCTTGACGTACTTGCAATTCCTGACCATCCTCCCCAAAGACGTCCCATCAATGATGGCCTTAGCACCAGGGGATAACACCTTATACCACTTATGAATATGGGTAATGCTAGAGCCATCATGCTTGGTAACCTAAACAATGCATGCACATGTATCACACACCAATTTTTGATAATTCACACAACTACCAAAAATAATAAATCATCACCCAATAATAAATCATTGCATTAAATAAATCATTGCATAAAAATATATAAATAAACAATAAAATGGATAGGTCTTTGCGCGAAATAAAATAACAGTAAGGCTTACCAAAATCCGAGAAAGATGGTCGGAAGGCTTTAGAGCAAGCGGAATAAAATCCCTTGGAGCGATCCTGTGATACATCCAATTCAGCGAAAGCCCATGCAAAGCCTCAGCCAGAATCTCATAAAATTCCACTTGTTCATCATCAATAAGCACGTTCCGAGTAGTCACTTGAACGGGTGACAGATCCAAGCGGATGTTATAAAGCTTGAACCACATCGAGACACCGCAGAATCTAAAGAGAAAGGGCAGAAAAGGGAAGAAAATGAAAGAAATCATAGTCAAAAATAGCTCGGTGGTAGAAATTTTCAAAAATTGAGAGCAGAAAACGCAAAAGGAAGAAGAGAGAATTGTTGGTGTGAAGAAAATGGGAGCCAAGCTGCTGTTTTTGTAGATTGCTGGTAATTAGCCCACATGCTAATTACCTATGTAATTAGCCCGTTAGCTAATTACCTATCCAGCTATCACACGTTTACGCGTAACTGCTATAAAAGTTACCGTTACATAGCTAATTAGCCCGCTGACTAATTACGTGTATTTTCAAAATCTTCGCAAATTTGCATTTTTCATCCATTTTCTACATCGTTTTCAAAACGAGCAGACCTAAAAGCTATTTTTACACAGTAACACATGAATCAAGCATCCAAAAATATTTATTCTGACTCCTGGTCAATTCCTTAATCTCACGCAACTCATTAAGAATATTTTAATCGAAGGGGCAAAATATATTTTGTTTCAAAATTTGTCGATTAAAAATATTTTTAACTCATTGCATCTCACACACACTATTTTGTTTGTTTCGCATACGATAAAATTTCTAGGACGAAATTCATGTATGCGAGGGGCAAACTGTTAGCATAGGTCCGTTCCGGCCCGATGAGGAATAAAGCATATTTCATTCACTGATCAGACAAATGAGCCAAAAGGGACCGAATTGTCATCCAAAATCCGAAATTCGAAAATCCACATTCTAGGAAAGCTCCGATTTAGCATTTCCTACTGAAAAATCAAAAGTCAAAGTTTGGTCAAACATAGGTAATTAGCCCACCGGCTATTTACCGATCTACAGTAAAAAAATCAAATCTTACTGAGATCTAGCCAGGATTTACGAGATCTGATGTAAAATCCTGTCAGAGTGGTAATTAGCCCACCGGCTAATTACCAACCCTCTATATAAAGGGGTGCACCCCCCCTCATTTCAAAGAGATGGAAATTTTTAAAAATCCCAAAATTACCTTTGTGTCCTTTTTTAGTTCCGAGATCCCAAAAGCCCCAAAACTCTATCAAAATGATCCCAGATATGAGTTATATCACCGACATTCGGTATAAACTCACTTCACGGCCTTTTTAGATCAAGATCCTATAGTGATCTTTGGTCTAAAAAGGACCCAATCTCACATTTTCTTTTAGAAATAATACAAGATTATAGTCATAACTTGGGTTAAATCTATTTTCCAACCAAATTACAACCTCTGACAACTTCGGTCCTGCATCGGCTTTCAAGTCATCCTGGACAGACAAAAAGGTAAACTGAGGGTAATTGGCTCCAAGCCCAACTTTCAAATTCATTAAAACACATCTTTATTGCTTTATTATTACATATTGCATTCCATTTCTCTGGTTAAGTGAGCCACTGGTGCCACTTAAATTATAATATGTGCAAATAAGCTCGCGGGTACGGACAAACATCTGGAATGTGAGGAAACTCTATCCGAGTTTCCGGGCCCAGACCCAAATGCTGCTGTTACTCTGCCGATAATTCGGTAGAAAATGTCTATTTACTAAGCCGTTATAATACCCATTTTATTTCTTAAATTTAATTCTTAAATAAAGCTGTTGTAATGCAGAAATCACCATAAATTCCAAAATTCCAAAATTAATCCAAAAGATTTGAACAATATGAGTAACTATTATGTCCGAACTCAGAATCTCATTTTCTTTTCGTTATAAAAATCTCATTTCGGGATAGTATACCATAATTCCCAGTGGAGCTGAAAAGGGTGGCGACTCTATTTCATTTTTAAATAAAGTAAAAATGCTTTATTTTAAAAATATCTTTTCTTAATAAAATGTGCAAATATATTTCTCAATATAATCACATTTTTGGCCTACAAAGCCATCTCATTTAAGCAAACTCAATTTTCTCAAACCAGACCAAACACTGTAGTTTCCTCAAACCCCAACAAATTGAAGTGCGCCCTGCACGCCGCACCCCGCATGTAAAGCCTGACAACCTGTCTGCCCGCATACAAAGTTCCCTTTGTAAAGTTCATTTTCTAAACGAATTTTAGGGAAGAGTCCATTTTAGACACGGTAGTTATTTTAACTAAATTATTAGTGAAAATGCCACATGTTCTAGGGTTTGGACCGTTTTCAGGGAGTTCTGGACTCCCGTCGTTACACTGCACATCCTAGCTTCAGAAATTAAACTAGGTCAAAAATAAACAAAAAAAACAAACTGTTGTCTAGAACACCATACCGCCGGTAGTATGATTGAGGCCGCCGGTGGCATCACTGATGCCGTTGGCGGTATCACTTACACAGGCAGGCTGTATGACATTCTAGATACCATAAAGAAAGGGTCCTACAAGAAAATAAGGTTGTTAGGGGCAAATGAGGCCACTGGCGGTATCATTGATGCCACAGGCGGTATCATCGATGCTGCTGGCGGCATGGTTGATACTGCCGGCGGCTTTAAATACCTGCGATAGTTTCAATTTCTTGCAGCAGCTGTTTTTGGCCGAAAAGTGACCAAAAACCCAAAACTAAGCACAAAACAACAAATAAACACAACAAACAAATAGAATGAAAGCCAAAGAGCTATGAGACTTAGAATTTTTACCTCTGGGCCGTGAATCCACCTCTTCATGATCCAATGACACCTCCGGGGAGCTCAAATGATGATTTCGGTAGTGAATGGGGTGATTTAATCTCTAAATCCTAGTTTTAGTGATTATTAAACCTAGAATACACCTGAATATCAAAGAGTTCAGTAGAGAAAAACCAAGAAAAGATGAATTCAATCCTCTTTTCTTACCTTTTCTAAACCTTATCCCACTAAAGCTAGCTAGAATGCTCAAAATGTGTTTGAAATTTTGAGTGGTGGAAGTGTTCAAACCCTTTAAATGGCTGAGAAATGGCCTTTATATAGGCTAAAATCAGTTGGAAATTACCTTTGGTCCATTTATCCGGCGGATATCAGCAAAAAAGGCAGACAACTACTCTGTAGATGGAAGTGATGCCGCCAGCGGCATGGATGTTATGGCCGGCGGTATGGGTGAGGCTGCCGGTGGCCTCACCTTCTTCACAGGTCTGAAAAGCAAGTACGATTCATGCCCGAAATCGGGGAAAAGGAGAGGAAATCAGGAAAAGATCATTTTAACGGAAAAACTTAGATATTAGGCATTATTTTTGACTTTTAATGGGTATTTTGGACTAGATTATTTTTTGGGTGCAAGTCATTGGTCTGAGCTACCACCGAATGCATTACCGAACACGCCGAACTGAATTTTTCCGAAAATAAAATTCTTAGAGAATTTTATATCGGTAATAAAATTTCCAAAAAAGACTTTTTTATTATAAGGAATAAAATCGGGTATACGTCATTATCGTCTCGCGAGAGGGACTGTAAAATCCCGTGCTCACAATGATTATTTTTCCCATAAAACCTGCACCCTGAGATGGGTTTGTTCTGCTTCCGCTTCATTTTGATCTTTTTAATATCCTCCTTCCCATAGTTTCCTTTGTATCCAACTTCTTGCACATTTGTAGATGGTTCGGTGTGTATTCAGAAGCTGGTAGGAGGTGCAACTTCTGCTATATAATTTCTTCTTTGTTTGACAGGTTGCTGATTGTAGGCTACCTTAGCCTTTCCTTTTTGTACAGTAGTGTATCTTTGAGCTTGGGATTGCCTGCTAACCTCCTTCACTTTTTGGTTAGAAGGTTTTGGATTTCTTTTGGTGGCTTGAGGTTGATTTCTTTGTGTATCCTGCCTTGGATTTTTCCTTCTCTGTGGAGGATCAGATCTTCATCCGGATGCCTCCTTTATCAGGGCTATTTCTCTATGTAGCCCAATCAGATTGGCACTTAGCATTTACACTTGATTCTTCAGGTAGTTCTCCTCAACTTCATCAATGTGCTCTATTATTCTTATCAAGTTGACATCTTGTCAATGCTTCATTATCCTCAGCGATTTCCAATACTTGTCTTCTTAAGGATTTGATCGCTTTTGTGTTCTTCTTCACACTCTTGATCACAATAGCTAAAGCTCTAGTAAGGTTAAAGTTAGAAGTAGAATTAGAATAAGAGTTTACCTCAGTATTTGGTGTTTCTAATTCTGACTCTTTGATCTGCATTATAGCTTGCTTAGAGACATTCTTTCTGGATTGCTCTGCTTTCAGATCAATTAGTGCCATGAATGCATAGTTGGCAGTTTATTCTTCTTCCTCTGTTGAAGATGAGCTGCTACTTTACTCACTGTTGCTCCAGGTAACCACTATTGCCTTCTTCTTATGCTTCTTTGTTCTTTTAAGCTTAGGGCATTTGGTTCTGAAGTGGCCTTTCTTCCCACATTCAAAACAGGCAGCTTTTTTTTGGATCCTTCTTTTCATACAGATTCTTTCTGGGCCTGTCTCTTCTGGATGTGCCTTACCTTGGTCTTCAGGATTCATATTTTTTGGACTTCCTCCTTTCTTTCTTTTGTAGGAACCTATTGAGCTCTCTAGTTAATAGAGCTAGTTGCTCCTTGGTACTTTGAGATTCCGTGACTTGTTCTTCTTCTTTGGATGAAGCTGATCTGGTGGATTCTGCATTAA
This sequence comes from Euphorbia pulcherrima, assembly GCA_947683365.1. NCBI lineage: Eukaryota > Viridiplantae > Streptophyta > Magnoliopsida > Malpighiales > Euphorbiaceae > Euphorbia > Euphorbia pulcherrima. Next base: position 19,339,727 of record CANTUS010000007.1, read on the forward strand.
GTGCAATAACTTTCTTCTTCTCTTCAGGCTTCTTCTCCTATTGGCTAAATCTTTCTAGAGATAGCTCTTGAGTCAAGAGATTGCTAATGAGCTCATTATAACTATAGAAGTTTAGGTCATGAGCTTCCTCAGTGGTAGTCTTCTTATTATCCTACTCCTTAGATAGACTCTGAAGTACTTTGTTGACCATATCTACTTCTAACATCTCCTTTCCCAGCCTCTTCATCTCGTTCACTAGATTTGTATATCTGGTGTTCATGCTATTGATGGACTCCTTAGGCTCCATCTTGAAAGTTTAAAGCTTTTGCTGAAGTAGATCTATTTTGGCTTCTTTGATCTTGTTTGTTCCCTCATAGGTCACTTCCAGTTTCTACCAAATTTTTTGTGCAGTCTCACATCAGATATTCTATTGAATTCAGCTGCACTAAGAGCACAATGAAGCATGTTAATAGCATTTGTATTTTCACATAATCTTTTACGATCATTCTCATCCTATAAGCTCGAGGGCTTGTGGATGGTTAAACAATCTACCTCATGTATAGGCTCATATGGACCATCTTTAATGGCTATCCAATAACACAGGTTTTTAACAAGGGTTTTAGTTTTGGACTTCCTTAAGTTTATAACTCACTTAGGAATCCTTACAAACTGATTTTGAATGATTTGGTTCTTAGACGGATTTGTTAATCTGATTGCTTTCTAGCAAGTTCTCTTTTATATGCTTTTATGAAATCAACCAGCTACTTCTCAACTTGCAAAGCTCCCCTTTTATTGGCTTAGATCATAAATGTAGCCATTGTGGGTTGGTGAGCTATAATTCAATCTTCACCATTGAGTAAGTAGAATGTGGAACTTCCAGTGTTGTTGATCAATCCGTTAGATAGTAATTTGACCTATTTGAATCCTTGGGATTGAGGCCAAAAAGATGTCAGTGATCATTTTCCTTATTTTCTAGTGTCACACCAACTTTTATACCAGTTGCTTTTTGGTGTGAGCTCCACGTGCCTCCTTATTGGTCTAGGTAAAAAAGGTAATTTCCTTTTTTTGTCCGAGGTCAGTCATTTTGTCCTTTTTCTGACAAGTGCAACCTGTCTTATTAGTCTTGCTCATTGGGAAAGGATCTTTCACTTTGTGGACCAAAGAGGTGGAGGGAATGGAATTTTGAATCATTCCCTTTGTTTGAAATATTAAGTCTTACGGATGGCCTCAGACTTAATACGTATCCAGATCTGTCTTCTTCCGGAGCTAGTGTAATCGGTTCTTTCAGATGCTAGTCTTAGAGGTTTAAAGTTTGTTTCATTTCCAAACTTTAACCGGATGCTTCCAGTATATGGTTATGTACTTGTAGTCTTCAATGTATTTCCTTATTGCCGAATCTTGACTGGATGCTTCCATTTGGATTTAGAAGATGCTTTGTTTAAGTTTTTTTTTCTGTCAAACTTGATCCGGATATTTAATTTAATTTAGATTTTGGATCATTGTTTCCCAATAAGATGTGTAACAAAGTAGCAGATATGTAGTAGGTATGTATCAGATGTGTAACATAATTATAAGAACACTTCACCAACATTCTTATCTAATACAATGTCATTACAAGTCTGTTATATGCTCATCAAACACTCTTATTAGACTTGTAGTAGGTATATAATAGATATGTAACATGTATGTAGTAGGTATGTACTAGATGTGTAACAGGTGCATATAAAAATGCAAATCAGATAAATCTATGATGATCGATCCATGATCCATTTACATGAAGTAAAATAGGAGTGGTGTTTATCTTTGAATTCCAAAATTCAATTCGAAATATTGATCATAGTAGAGCAAAGAAACCGTGAAAGAAGAACAAACATGATTCAAAAATCAAATCTAAAATTGAGAACGAAGAACACAGATGAAATCAAGAATGAAGAACAGGGATGAAATTTGAATTTTGAATTCGATTCCAAATCTGGATCGTAGTAAAGCAAAGAAATCACGAAAGAAAAATCGATTTAAATCAAAAATCAAATCTGAAATTAAGAACGAAGAACATAGATAAAATCAATTTCATTTGAATATGAAATTAAGAATGAAGAATAAAGGTTAAATTAAAAAGCAAAATAAAATTTGGACTGGATTATTGAATTGATTACAGGAGAGAATCGAGAAGAGAATGACTTTCCTACAAAATGCGATCTATTGTGATTTTGGTGTGTTGTATAGGGTGTATAAAAGTTAGCGGCAAGTTAAGAAATTCTAATTTGGTTAGACGCGTTTTTTAGGCAAGAATGTAATAATTTTGCAAACTGTGCACAGTTTGGTGCTTTTCCCTAACATATTTGAGTACAAGTTTGACTCAATCAAAGTTCATGAAAGTCTGAAAATATTATGAGTTGAGTTTCAAGTTCATCTAACAAGAAAAGTCCGTTCCACCCCTCCCGATTATATATACATATGTATAATATATTGGGTAAAAGTAACACATTATTAATATTTTGGACAAATACATCGAAATCCTCCATGAACTTAAAAATTTTTGCTTGATGAAAAACATATCTTTCGAAAGTTTCAAATATGTCACGTGTTAGTTTTTGGTTGGTTTAACTTTCTAAATATTTAATTTTCTAATTTTTTTCCTACTACTAAAAGCTAACATGTGACGTTGAAGAGAAAAACTTGTGCACTTTTGTCAAGTTTAAGAAGTTAAATAGATCAAATGAAAGCAAATAGAATGTTGGATCTAGCTCAGAAAAGAAGTCTCTGAGAAGCTAGACATCTAGGATAAGAGGTTTGAAATTAACATAAGATAAAGATTGTGTCGTACGCTCAGAAGATTCAAAAAGCTAAAAATAAAGAAGCTTTGAAGTACTCTAATAAGAGGAAATATTTATTAGATCAAACTAATGATAAAGCCACATCTATAAACCTCTCACATCCTAGAACAAACCAACAATCTCAGAAGAAAGAATTGACAAACTATCGCTTAGAAGATAAAGGAAGACTTCTATACCGGAAGAAAAGATTCCGAAGATAGTAAAGACTCAAGCTCAGAAGATCAGTCAAGCCTCAGAATGCAAAATAACTCAACTCTCAAGAGCAAGAAACATAAAGGGAACTTCAGAGTTTAAAGATCACCTAATATCTTGACTCTTGAAAGCATAATACCAAGGGCTATCTAAGTGATCAAAGAAAAGTTTTGAAAGAAGAGAACCTCAGAAGATTGAGCATAAGATGTTGGTCCTTGTGCGTATGTTTATAAGGTCAAAGGGGGGTGAATGACCCTTTTTTATAGAATTTACAGATTTTTAAAAAGTCTTGTGCAGCGTCTTTGATATGTTTCGGATGAAATGGATCCAGATGATGTAAATATGAAATGATGTGCAATAAAATAAAAAGTTAAAGAAAATCAAACACTATGATTTTATCCTGGTTCGGCCCCGCCTACTCCATTCCCTAGAGTTTCCTTCCTTTGAGCTTTTTCTACTAGTGTAATTCCTTTCCAACTGGCAAGAATCAAGCCTTACAATTGTCTCCGGAGATTTATTCTCCTCCGGGTGTAGGATATACCACTAGAAGCACCAAATCCTAGCTGAGTCCTCTTGAGCTTGTCTCCAGATGGTAACCCCTTTTCCAGATGTAGGATATACCACTAGAAGTAACAACTTCTAGCTGAGTCCTTTTTCTTTAATAGGATATGCCACTTAGATTCTACCCAAACCTAAGCTAAGTCCTATAGGGAGATATCACTTAAAGCACCAACTCTAAGCTAGATCCCAATCTCAATACTCACCCAAGTATGAGATCTTACAACTGATTTTTCAAGGGTTTGGTTTTTAAACTCTTCAAGTTTATAATGCACTTGAGAATTCTTACAAAAACAAATGTGGAATATTTCTAGTTCTTGGAGGGATTTTGTTCACTGATTGAATTAGCTTGAATTCTCTTCATGATAGCTTCTTGTGAAATCAACCAACACCTTCTCAATGTGTGAAGATCTCCTTTCATAGGCTTTGATCATAAATGTAGCTGTTGTGTATCATTGAGGTAGATCTTGAATGTTCACCATTGATCGGGTATGATGTGGCCCATCCAGAGCCATTGATCAATCAATTAGACTGAATAAATATCCCATTTGAATTTTTGGGATTGAGGCTAAATAGTTGTCAGTGATCGTTTGTTTGGATTTTAGTGATTTGCTAACTTTTATGCTTTTTTTTGTTTGAGCTCCACGCGCCATTGCCATTAGTCTATGTTGAAAAGGTTGTTACCTTTTTCTCTTTCTTGTGTCAGTCCTTTTGTCTTTTTCCAGAATGCGTACTAGCTGTCTCTTTTAAAACCATCAAGGCAAAAGGATCTTTGATTTCAGACCAAATGTGGAGGGAAAAAGGTGAATTTGAACTTTTTCCCTTTGTCTTGATAATTGAGTCTTCCGGATGTCATTAGACTTAATACATGTAGATGCTTCTTTAATCAGTCTTCTCTTCTGTATTCTACTTTTGAGAAGTTGAAAGTTTGTTTCCTTTCCAAACTTTAACCAGATGTTTTTCTTGTGTACTTAGGTGTTTGGAGTCTTCAATATGTATCTGGATGAATTGAAATTAGGCTCATTTGTTTTCTTTAGGAGATTATATGTTTTTATTTTCTTCAAACCTGATCCGGATATGTTATTGAATCAATTCTTCTAGATCATTGTTTTCCAACAATCTCCCCCATTTGATTGAAACAAAAACCTAAGTACATTTAAGTACAAGCATAGGAGATTTATGAACTATGTATGATTCTTGATACTTAGCCATTTACAGTTTTACCCCCCATAATTCTAGCGTCCTAACTCCCTCAATATTTTTGTATTCTGGCTTCTAAGTTTTTGAAGTACAATTATTGATTATGCTTAGAAGAAGTCTTTTAGTAGAATTTTTCACTATATATACTTCTGCTGTTAACAATAGTTAACCTCAATGAAGTTTCAGATTACAAGATACAGTTGTATATAAATGAAAGAAAATTTACATATCTAGCTATTTATCCAATTAAAGAATAAATAGCTATACTATCAACTATATTATTATTCCATAGCCTCACCTTCCTTGCTTGTGCTCTTCTCCCCCTTTTTGGTTGCATCAGTTTGGGGGTTTATTACCATATAAGTTCGTTAACCCCAATTTCTCTGGCATGCTCCAGAATACACAAAATAATCAACATTTCCTTGAAGATACTTCTCGAGGATTGTGTCTACAATGGCAGGAAGGAGATGGACTGGTTTTATGAGCGTTCGGAGCTGTTTGTAGGACTTGACAAGAACCGGATGAATCTTTAAAGCATGTTGCCTATCTTCTTCTTCAAAAAATGGAAATAGTGCTTTGAGAAGAGTCAGATTGCATTTGTACCCAAAGAAACCTGTATCCCTAATGTTTTGGATAAGGTTCTGGAGGATTGGGAGGAGAAGGCTTTCTAAAATTATAGGTGAGGTTCCAGATGTAGATGGAGTATTGATTGAGAGATTAGCCATACCATATTAGAGTTGTTCAATCTCCATGATGATGTCTCTCCGGACATTATAAAGACTGGTGTTAAGGTCTTTGAGCTCTTTGTCAAAATTTTCCTTCCAGGTATTTATAAGATTTTCTGTTCCGAAAAGATGACTCCCAAAGTCATTGCTTATATCTTCAATGTGCTTCTCTAGGAGCTTTGGTAGCTCTTCATGAAGAAAGTTACATAACATTTCTTGAGAGGCCTGGTGTTCCTTATTTAGAAAGTTGAGTCCGGAGGAGATGTCCTTGGAAGAGTTTGTAATGGCTTGAGGAATGAATTTTTTCAAGGTTTCAAACTTATTGTCAATGTACTCCTTTAATTCTATTTTCAGATCAGTTGACGAGGAGGTTATTTTGCCTATAATGGTCGCACAATTGTTATTAGCTCCCATAATAGCTTAATTTATAGAATGATTTGCTCCTGTAATGTTTGAAATTAACTGATTCAATACCGGAGTGACTTTAAAGAGAGAGGTTTCTGCTACAAGTTCTACGGTAGGGAATAAATCCACTTTCTCTTTATTACTTTTGATTGCAGTCTTTATTTTTCCCAACTCTTCCTTAAGATCTGGAGTTATAGATTTTGCAGTCATGAGATTCTCCATGAATTTCAACTATGCACATATATTCCGTTGAGTTTTCTTGTTCTCATCTTCTTTATGCCCTTCAATGGTGACTTATTATAATAGACTAAGGGCCATTCGTATCTTCTCTGCTCTAGTGGGCTTTGGATTAATGGTTAGCTTCTTTAAGAAGCTCTCTGGAGTGGATTCTTCTTCAGATCTAGAGTTACTTCTGGACTCTTCTGATCCGGATGAGTCTTCCTTATCACTCTTCTCATCCTTGTTTTGTTCTTCTTACTCCTCTTCCAACCTTTCCTTCGAAGTGGCCTTATCCTTTGAGTCCACTTTAGAAGTGTGCTCAGTGGGTCTCAGATCATCTCCCTCCACCGGAGCATTTTGCTCCGGGTTAGACTTATCTTCCTTAGATGTAGTTTGGTTGTCTGCATCTAAGTAGGTCTGTTTATTAGTAGCACACTAGCCTACATGAGTAGAGTTATAGTTTTTAGTAATCTCAGTGTTCTGGTGTTCAGTACGCTCTGATGTTTTATCTTCTTCTTGATCTTCCCTAACATCAACTTCCGAATGATTGGAATTATCCTCAATCTCTATTTCATTTGCCTTTCTAGGACTTAGGGTTCTCACTTCCTCATATTGGTCTAGACTATTGGCACCGTCCTCAACATTCTCTCCATATGCCTTTTTAGGGCTTTCATCCTCAATTACTTCAGCTGCTGGATTTAGGAGGTTTTCTAGAAGCAGTTCATATCGTGTTTAAAACACATAGAGCTCTTCCTCTGGATATTCAATTTCCTTGAGAAGTTTTAGACCTTGAGGAGATGATAATAGGTGGAGTGATAACACTGGCATTCCCGGAAGAGCCTCTGGGTCCTTTCTTTGATAGTTGATTGGCCTTTAGATTATCCCTAACTGCCTCCATCATCTCAGCAAACTGAGGATCCTCCGTATATAGATTGTCCAGAATTGGTTGGGCACAGAGCATAATTTCCTTCCCTTTACTCATGTCTGCTAGTTTCATAGCCTTGAGGATTGGTTCTTGTACCTGGATTCCAGCAGCAGGATTTTTAATGGCTAATTTGGCCCTCTTAGCCTTAAGGGCTTCACTGAACGTTGAGCCTTTCTGGATGAAAGATCTCTTAGGAATAGACTCCTCCTCTTCTGTAGCACTACTGGGCTTGCTTACTTTATTAATAATCTCCTTTAGAGATTGCTGGGCTCCTTGTAATCTTCCAGCTTTTATTGCAGCAGCAGCAACTACAGTGGTTTCACTATCCTCAAGATCAACAATTTTCTTCTTCTTAGCCGCAGCTTTGATAAGCCTTCTTCTTCTCTTAGGCTTCTCTAGAGTTGTCTTCATCAGTTGGGTGAGGGTAAGGGTGTCCTCATTTACCTCCTCAACCTGCTCCACTACAGGCTTCAAGTTTACTTTCCTTTGAGCTCTAGGCTTAGTGGTTCTAGCCCTTTTTGCTTCTGGAGCCAGTTCCATGGATCTTTTGGCCTTCCGAGTCTTACTCTTCTCCTTCTTTTCCTCTCTCTGCCTTATGGCTTTCTTCTTATCCCAGGTTTCTCTAAAGGTCAACTTCTTGAAATTCTTCTCTAGGATTACTATCCCATCCACTAGTTCTTCTTTAGAAAGATCTATCTTATTTTTAATCAAGATTCTTGTCATAAGACCTCCATGGGATTGCTTGTGTTGGCGAATGTAGTGGATAAGAAGTACTGACATGTTGATTACTCTGCTCTCTACCCAGTGATGGAGAACATAGTACTGGAACGATAATGCGGTATTTACAGATCCCTCCGGATCAAAACAAACTTTGCGAGTACAAACTGCAATAATCTGGGTATTTTTGGCTAGTGAGTAGAGCACTTATCTCTAATATACCTTACCGGAAGCCATTGCATTTGATTATACTTCACAGTTTGTTCATCACCATCCATCTGAATCATTACTCCATCATTCTTCATTTTCAGATGAGTAACAAAGAAGTCTGGAGTCAGAGTAATCACCTTCCCATCTATAGTGGTTTGGAGTGCATCATAATAGGTGTGATTTTTGAGATTCTCGTAAAATTATTTTACGAAGACAGGGTAGGTTAGGTTATGCATTTTGAGGAAATCTTCCACACTTTGATCTTTGAGAAGTAAGGCATAGGGTTCAGTTAAAAATAAGAAGTCATCTCCTAGAAAAGTAGATGGTATCATGGTGTCTGAAGCATTTCGCTTAACAGGAATGAAGTGATGATCATGAAGATCTTCCATCTTAAAGATGTTCATTGGAGGTGGAGTTGTTTCGGTTTGAGTGTTGGTGTTTGCCATTTGTGAAATTTGGATGAATAGAATTTGGGAATTAGGGTTCTGAAAGAAAAATTGTAGAGTAACACTAGATGAATTACTTTACATGAAGAAGATGAGAGAATTTGGGGGTTCTTATAGAATTCTCAAAGTGAAGGTAGTTTTGTAAGCCCGAAGTAGTTAGATTTAACTGGATCAGTGACATGTCAGTTAAAAAATAAGGAGAGAGGCAAATGGCATTTAAGGCGGAGAATTGGTACAGTTTAATTTTAGAACAGTTATGCCAATTTCCCGCCCTTGAATTGCCTAATAGACATTTGAAATTATAAACGTGTACAGTTACCTTTTTGCGCTTTTACTGCCATGTGTCACTTTGGTCTGCTGAGATGGCAATTTTCCTTCCAGATCCAAAGTCAAATAACTTTTCTTCATATTTTTTTATCTTTTTGACTTGTAGAAGTTCAAAGTGACTTCTGTTTGTCTTCTGGATCTTTCTTCAAATTGGATTTTACATTCCAATTGCTTCCCTTAGTTTGTTGAATTGATCTTTACTTAGTGGCTTAGTAAAGATATCTTCCCTTTGCCCATTTGTTTGAATGTAAACTAAGGTGGCCTCCTTCTTCATAACATGATCTCTAATGAAATGGTGCCTTATATTGACATGCTTCATCCTGCTATGTAGCACTGGATTTTTGGACACATCAATTGCACTGTTGCTGTCACACATAACATCCACACATCTGGATTGAACTCCATAGTCTTCAAGTTGTTATTTGATCCATAGGAGTTGAGCAACACAGCTTCCTGCAGCTATGTTTCTGCTTTAATGGTTGATAATGCTACTGAAGTTTGCTTTTTGTTGTACCAAGATACTAAACAATCTCCAAGGAAATGATAGCCTACTGATGCGCTTTTTCTCTCAAGCATGTCTCTTCCATAGTCTGCATTAGTGTACCCTTGCAGAGTGAAATTCCCATTGCTGAGATACCATAATCCAACTCCAATTGTTCCCAGCAAGTACTTGAGCACCCTTTTTACAGCCTTAATATGAGAATCTTTTGGATTGGCTTGATATCTTGCACAGTAGTAAACTGCATAGTATATATCAGGTCTGCTAGCTGTCAGGTTTATAAGTGATGCAATCATTCCTCTGTAGAGCTTTTGATCCACATCTCTTTCACGATCCTTTGAAAGGACTGTATCTGAACCCATAGGAGTGGACATTGGCTTGATTTTGTCCATCTCAAACTTCTTTAGAATCTCCTTGGTGTATTTGGATTTGTTTATGAAAATTCCATCTGGACTCTGTTAAAATTGGAGACAAAGGAAGAAGTTGAGTTCTTCCATCATTGACATCTCAAATTCCTTTTGCATTTGAGAGTTGAATTCCTCACAGATCCTTTCATCCGTTGATTCAAAGATAATGTCATCCACATAAATTTGGACAAGAATGACATCTCCTTTCTTCTTTTTGATGAAGAGTGTTGTATCTACTTTACCCCAGATGTAACCCTTGGAAATGAGAAATGAAGTGAGTCTCTCATACCAAGATCTTGGTGCTTGCTTTAATCTATAGAGGGCTTTCTTCAATTTGTACACATGTTCCGGATGCTTGGAATCTTCAAATCATGGTGGTTGCTTGACATATACTTCCTCTTGAATGACTCCATTTAGAATCCCATAAATGATGCAAAAGCACATAGGATTCGGATTGCCTCCAATCTTGCCACTGGAGAAAAAGTCTCCTCAAAGTCAATTCCTTCTTACTGGTTGTAGCCTTGAGTAACCAGTCTAGCTTTGTTTCTCACCAAAACTTCGGATTCATCTAGATTGTTTTGGAATATCCATTTGGTGCCAATAATGGACTTTCCTTGTGGTAGAGGTACTAAATCCCAGACATCATTTCTGGAGAATTGATCCAGCTCTTCTTACATAGCCATCATCCAACTTTTATCTCCTTCTACATCTTGAAACTTCTTGGCTTCTATGAGTGAGACAAAAGTAGCATGACTCATCATCCGGTTGAGCTGTCCACTAGTTCTGACTGGATTTTGGACATTATCCAAAATGGCTTCCACTGGATGATTCTTTTGTGTCCTCGTTTCCCTTTGAAGATCCTCATGCACTTCTGGAGCTTGCTCTACTGTTGCATCCAATTCCTCATCTTCTTCTGGTCCATCATTGAAATTAATTTCTGCATTCAAGGGATTGGTTGAGATAAGATCTTCATTAAAATTGATTAGCTCATCCTCCTCCTTATACTTCTTGATCTGAAAGGGATCTTGAGCCTTCAATGGTTTTGCTTAATTCGGAGTTATCTCATCTGGATCTTGGCTTTTCTTGCCAGCATGGTTAGTCTCATCGAAATCTACATATATTGACTCTATTACATTTCGTGTTCTTTTATTCTATACTTTGTAAGCTTTGCTATGTGTTGAGTAGCCAAGGAAAATTGCTTCATTAGATTTGGGATCAAATTTTCCTAATTGCTCTCTATCATTTAGGATGTAGCATTTACATCCAAAGGCTTTGAAGTAACCAATCTTGGGTTTCCTTCCTTTCCAAATTTCATAAGGGGTCTTTTCTATGGTCTTTCTAATAAGAGCTCTATTTAGGATGTAACATACTGTGTTTACAGCCACACCCCAAAAGTATTTAGGCAATATATTCTCATTTAGCATTGTTCGAGCCATTTGAACTATTGTTCTATTTTTCCTTTCAACAACTCAATTTTGTTGAGGTTTATGAGGAGCAGAAAAGTTGTGCTTAATGCCTTTAGATTCACAGAATTCAACAAAATTCCTATTTTTGAATTCTCCTCCATTATCACTCCGGATGCATGCAATGCTTATGCCCTATTCCACTTCTATCTGGATGAATATTTTAGAGAAATGGTCAAAGGCTTCGTCTTTGCTAGCTAGCAAAGCAACCCATGTATAGCGAGAATAATCATCCACTATAACCATAGTGTATCTCTTCTACCTAAATTCATTGGTTTGATTGGACCAAAGAGATCAATGTGCAAGAGTTCTAGAACTCTTTTGGAGGGTATATAGGAGATGGAAGGGAAAATTTTTCTATGTTTTTACCTAATTGACATGTAGTGCATATGTGATCCTTATCAAAAGCAACCTTAGGAAAACCCACAACTAATTCCTTTTTGGCTAATTTGGACAGGAGGTTCATGCTTAAAAGTCCCAACCTCTGGTGCCAAAGCCATGATTCTTCTTCTTTAGACACCAAGCATATATTCTCTTTCTTATTTTTAATATTAACAGAATAGACATTGTTTACTCCAGGTGCATAAAGAATGAGTTGATTTGACTTACTATCAATGATTGAGCAGCCTCCAGAGTCAAAGGTGACTCTCCTCCCTTAGTCACAGAGTTATGGAGCACTTAGTAGGTTGGACTTCAGTCCATCAACTAGTGAGACATTTTCTATTTTTAGTTCAGATCCAATGGTTCCATGCCCAATGATCTGTCCCTTTTGATTATCTCCAAAGCTTACTTTTCCACCTTTCTTCCAGATTAAAGTGATGAAGGCTTTCTCATCGCCAGTCATGTGCCTTGAGCATCCACTAACAATGTACCATTTTTTTTATCTTCTGTCGATCTAAGGCATACCTGCAAAATAGATCAAGTGGGTTTGGGTACCCAATTAGTTTTGGGTCCTCTTAGGTTATCAACCATTTCAGGCCAAAGATAAATATCATAATAACCATTTTCAAATATACACATTTTAGTTATATGGTTATTTTCTCCACAAAACCTGCACCCAGCGACTTATTTGTTCTGCTTAAGCTTCTCCTTAATCTTTTTCCTTCTTCCCATAATCTTCGAAATATCCTGCTTGGCAAGATCTAGACTAGCTTGTTTGGTTTACATTCGATAGTTGGTTGGAGGGGCAATTTCTGCTCTATAGTTTTTCTTCTACTTAGTGGGTTGCTCATCATAGACCACTTTAGCCTTTCCTTTTTGGGCGGCTATATATCTCTGAGTTTGATTTCTTTGTCTAGGTGGAGCATTGTGTTTTTGAGCTTGAGACTTCTTCCTGATTTTCTTTTATTTTGTGGGTTCTGGATTCCTTCTGGATGCAAGATTTGGCTTCCTCCTTAGATTTGAGGATTCTGGTTTCCTTCCGGATGCCTCCTTCATTAGAGCTAGTTCCTTGTCTAGCCCTGCCACATTTGCACTCAATATTTGCACTTCATTCCGTAGGAAGTTTTCTTCAACCATATCAATGTGCTTTGTGGTTCTGATTGACTTGATATCTTATGCCATTGCTTCAGCATCTTCAGCAAGTTCCATCACTTGTCTTCAGAGGGATTTGATAGCCTTTGTGTTCTTCCTTACATTGTTGATTATGATCCTTAAAGCTCTAATAAGATCAAAGTTAGATATAGAATTTGATTGAGAATTTACCTCAGTACTTACTGTCTCAGATTCTGACACGTCAATTTGCCCAATGACTTGCCTTGATGGATTTCTTCCGGATTGCTCTGCTTTTGGATCGGATAGTGCTATAAATGCATAATTTGCAGTCTCTTGTTCTTCTGTTGAACATGAGCTACTGCTTTCTTCACTATCACTCTACGTGGCCACCATGGCCTTCTTCTTATATCTCTTTTCCTTTTTAAGCTTGGGACATTTGGATTTGAAATGTCATTTATCTCCACATTCAAAGCAGGCTGATTCTTTTTTTTGGATCTTTCTTATCTTCTAGAGCTTTTCTAGGCTTATCCCTTTTGGAGGAGCCTTCATTCATTCTTCTGGAATCATACTTTCTAGAACTCCTTCTTTCTTTCCATCTCAGAAATCTACCAAATTGCTTGGCTAGCATAGCTATTTCTTCTTTCTTGTAGTGAGATTCCTTTAGCTGCTTTTCTATTTCGGAAGAGACTGGTCTGGATGAATCTGCCTTGAGTGGGATGGCTTTCTCATTTTCTTCAAGCTTCTTCTCTTGTTGATTGTACCTCTCCAAGGATAGTTCTTGAGTCAAGAGATTACCAATGAGTTCATCATAACTGTAAAATTTCAAGTCATGAGCCTCCTTAATGGTAGTCTTTTTGTTATCCCACTCCTTGGTGAGACCCTGAAGAACTTTCTTCACCATCTCTACTTTAGAGATCACCTTTCCAAGCCTCTTCATTTCATTGACCAGATTAGTGTATCTGGTATTCATGCTACTGATGGATTCCTTTGTTTCCATCTTAAAGGTTTCAAGCTTTTGTTGAATAAGATCTATTTTTGCTTCCTTGACTTTGCTGGTGCCTTTATAAGTCACTTCAAGTTTGTGCCATATCTCTTGTGCAGTTTCACATCCGAAAATTCAGTTAAATTTAGCTGCACTACGAGCACAATGAAGCATGTTAATAGCATTTGCTTTTTCACGCAGCTTTTTATAATCATTTTCATCCAATAAATTTGAGGGCTTCCGGGTAGTTAACCCCTCTACTTCATAAGTAGGAATATATGGGCCATCTTTAATGGTCAACCATGCCAACATGCTTTTAGCTTGAATGAAGTTCTTTATTCGATTTTTCCAGAACATGTAGTGTTCATCAGTGAAGAGTGGAGGACGGGTAATGGAAATACCCTCCAGAAGAACTTGTGAGTTGTTGAAACTCATTTTGATTCTTGGATCAAAATATGGACCTTTAGCTTGAGATATTTAGATCTCTAGTTTTAAGCACTAGCTTTGATACCACTTACTAGTCCTTGTGTGTATGTTTATAAGGTCAGAGGAGGGTGGATGACCCTTTTTTCGGAATTTACTGACTTTTAAAAAGTCTTATGTAGCGTGTTTGATATGTTCCGGATGTAATGGATCCGGATGATGCAAATATGAAATGATGTGCAATAAAATAGAAAGTTAAAGAAAATCAAACACTATGATTTTATCCTAGTTCGGCCCTGCCTACTCCAGTCCTCAGAGTTTCCTTCCTCTGAGCTTTTTCCACTAGTGTAATTCCTTTCCAACTGGCTAGAATCAAGCCTTAAAATTGTCTCCAAAGATTTATTCTCCTCCGGATGTAGGATATACATCTAGAAGCACCAACTCCTAGCTGAGTCCTCTTGAGCTTATCTCCTGATCGTAACCCAGAAGCATCAACTTCTAGCTGAGTCCTTTTTCTTTAGTAGGATATACCACTTAGATTCTACCCAAACCTAAGCTGAGTCCTACAGGGAGATACCACTTAAAGCACTAACTCTAAGCTAGATCCCAATCTTAATACTCACCTAAGTATGAGATCTTACAACTGTTTTTTCAAGGGTTTTGTTTTTAAATTCTTCAAGTTTATAACACTTGAGAATTCTTACAGAAACAAATGTGGAATATTTCTAGTTCTTGGATGGATTATGTTCACTGGATGAATTAGGTTGAATTCTCTTTGTGATAGCTTCATGTGAAATCAACCAAGACCTTCTTAATGTGTGAAGATCTCTTTTTATAGGCTTTGATCATAAATGTAGCCGTTGTGTACCATTGAGGTAGATCTTGAATCTTCATCGTTGATCATGTATGATGTGGTGCATCCAGAGCCATTAATCAATCCGTTAGACTAAATAAATATCTCATTTGAATTTTTGGGATTGAGGCTAAAAAGTTGTCAGTGATCATTTGTTTGGATTTTAGTGATTTGCCAACTTTTATGCCATTTGTTTTTTGTGTGAGCTCCACGCACCATTTTCATTGGTCTATGTTGAAAAGGTTGTTACCTTTTTCTCTTTCCTGTGTCAGTCCTTTTATCTTTTTCTGGAATGCGTGCTACCTATCTCTTTTACAACCTTCAAGGCAAAAGGATCTTTGAGTTCAAACCAAATTTGAAGGGAAAAAGGTGAATTTCAACTTTTTCCCTTTGTTTTGTTAATTGAGTCTTCCGGATGTCATTAGACATAATGCATCCAGATGCTTCTTCAATTAGTATTCTCTTCCGGATGCTGCTTTTAAGAGGTTGAAAGTTTGTTTCCTTTCCAAGCTTTAACCGGATGTTTTCCTTGTGCACTTAGGTGTTTGGGGTCTTCAATATGTGTTCGGATGACTTCAACTTGGGCTCATTTGTTTTCTTTAGAAGATTATATGTTTTTTTTTTCTTCAAACCTGATCCAGATATGTTCTTGAATTAGTTCTTTCGGATCATTCTTTTCCAATACAAGACTCACTCAAAAGATAAACAGTTTTCTTCTCAGAACTCTATCGTTCTAGTAGGAGCATCACAATCTAGCATCTTTTCTCAGAGGCTATTTCACACAATTAAAGAATAGCCAAGACCTGAAGGACATCTCTCTGAGACAAAAAAATGCTTCAACATCAAGTTTCTCAGAAGGATCAAATATCTCTAAGAAATTGATAATCCTTATGCAAATCACGTGACTTCACTTTTCCAAGAATGGTTGTCCTAATCTTCGCAATCGTATAAAGTTGGATCTCTGACTTTCACTAAAAGAGATAAGACATCACCAACCAATTGAGTTGACAAGTAAGGAGCAAAATCTACTTCTAGCCACCTAACCAGAAAAAAAGGTAAAAGTGCCGAAATGGTGTAACTGCAAAAATTCAAACTACAGGGGATAGAGAAGACCGATTTCGGACACATCTAATGGGAAGAAATACTCTAGTCTACCAATTAATCCAACGATCATTAAGGAAGGAGTTGTTTAAAGGCAACAGTAAAAGGATGCCTCAGAATATAACCGTAATGAGAAATGTACCTATCTAACAGCAACGGTCAAAAGAAGACTCTCTCATAAAGGCGCACAACAATGATCATCTTCAAGTATGACAGTAAAAATAAGTCTCTATCCACAACAAGTAAATTGTCAAGCAATTTTTATAAAAAGCACACTCAAGCAAATTACAATAGTGCAAATCTCAAAAGCAAACAAATCATAGTTCATATTAGTTTGTAAAACAAAAAAACTCGCTAGAACAAAACAATTCATATCCGTTGTAAAAGTGATTCTTGACAACAAAGTATAAGATCACTCAATTTCTTTTCAATACACTCAAAAGGCGATCAAGACTAGGCAAGTGTGGCTTGGTGAGGTCTTAGAGTCATAGTAAACTAATTGTGGGTGCTGGGGTCTTCAATCCTAAACACAACTTGGCGGAGTTAGGGCTTTAGAAGAATATAAGAGAAGAGTGTTCTCAGATTAGGGAATCAGAAGTAGTAAGAGAAGGAAATACTATGTGGGGTGATAAAATTCCAATTCTAAAGGATTCTCCTCCTCAGAAGGAGTAACAGATAGTGGATTTAAGCTCAGAGGAGGAAACTCCAGGGACTGGATGCAGGCAAGGCCGAACCAGTATAAAAATTTTGTGTTAGATTTTCCTTACATTGTCCTTGTTTACTTTGTGCGCTTCATTGATATTTATATCCTATCAACAAGTAAATAACCCTAGTGTGTGAACCACCAATATGATTTTTTCATTTTCTTATTCATATTTACATGTGAAATTGAAAAAATTGGGCACAATACAAGAAATATAAAAATTACTCTTTCCCCCCATACTCAAAGTACACAATGTCCTCATTGTGCGGAGTCACACCAAACTAATCCTAAAAAGAAAATAGTAGACCAATCCTAAACACACAAATACCCAAATATATAAGAAGATTACAAGTTAAAAAAAAAAAGAACCCGATTCTAAGAATCCGAACTTGATTCTTCCGGACTAGGCGTGAGCGTAACGTCATTCCTTTGAAAATATGCATCAAGCTTCCTTATTAAAGAAATAGTATTCTTGGCAATTTCATTAACATCGTCCTTAATAGAAGAAATATCTTGACATGCTATATTCACACTGTTGACAAAGTTTTGTCTCCATTCCACATTTGATGATGAACTTGTTTCTTCCCCCAACACTTAATTCTTCTTCACTTTCCTCTTGATCACGGTTTATTTAAGAGCTATTTACTCTTGTCGAACTTTGAGGAAATAAGTTTTTAATTATATCTTCATAAGATACAAACTTGTAAGATCCATCTCCTGCCTTGTAAGTTATTCTGGCCCTCTTCAAATAGGCTCCATCCATGTAGTCGAATTTGGTGGTTGGACCAATGGTGATAGGAAAACTTCCTCTTGTAACCAAAATAATATCCGTAATCAAATTTGTGCCATTGATTCTTGCATTCTTGTAAACTGGGCACCCAATCAAAGAATCCTAAATCAATGTATGTATATTTGCCGCCAACCCATCAATTGCACATTCCAACACAAATAATTCTCTTTCTTGAACCTTATTTGTTTCATACTTAAACAAAATGCTTTGAGAAATGTATTTGTGATATAAACTCACTTCATTTGTAAACAACTTATTAGACGAATTCTTCGGATCATAGTTGTTTAATCCCTTCAATTTACTCCAAACTTTTTTCAGTTTAAAGGACTCATCCATAAATAAGTCTTCATATTCCAACTTAAATCCAGACCATTCACACGAATGCAAACTTCTCACTATAAATTCTTCCCCTTGGTTTCTAAACTTAACATAATCTATTGAATCTATACAGTATCTAAAGGTTGACAAGAATTCAAATAGCCAATCCAAATTCTAATTCAAAGTAAAATATAAATCCTTAAACTTTCCCATTCCTAAAGAATCTAGGTATTCCTCGACTTCTTCTAAAATATTGATTCCAAACAAAAAGTTGGGTCTTGATAACGCATACCTTGAATTTTTGCATCTTTACGCCTTAGATATGCTTCCTCTTCTTCTTTTTCATGAATCAGAAAAGGACTTCCAAATCTTCCTTGATAATTGACTTGATTCTTCATTTCCTTAGATTGCACTTCCTTCTTAGGACCCATTTGTGGTGATTCAAAGAAAATTGGCGTTTGAAAAGAATACATTAGAATAGAATAGAAATATTTGTGAAAAGATGATCTCAAATGGTGTTTTAAGAGAAGAAATTTGTAAAGATGGAAGTTAATGATCTTTAATGCTGAATAAATATTGATTTAGAAGAGTAAAAACAGATAAAAACTAGGTTATACCCGTTGAAAAACAAAATATAGCCGTTATTTGTAGTTTTCAATGTTAAATACCAATTTTTAAAACTTTCATATCCATCTGAAGAATTACTTCGAAATACCGCATAGCGATCGTGACTATATTGTCGCGATCATGAGAGGTAATTTTTGAAGACAGTAGCTTTTGATACTTTGAGACACGAACGCAACTTTTATTCGAGACTACAAATTCATGAAAAACCTTTTTGTTAAAAACTTGTAAAACTTTGTTTTGTGAAAATACTTAAGAAGTATATTTTTATTTATTTATTTAAATATATATATATATATATATATATATATATATATATATATATATATATATATATATATATATATATATATATATAGGGTAAAGAAGACGTACCTATTAGCCAAAGGAAAAAGATGTTTCCTTTACACTCGGATTGTGGATGTAATCCATTTTGACAACTTCTTGTATACATGCATCGATCAAATCTAACTTCACACAGACATCTTAATCCATTGGGTATTTTCAGCCTTGTCCATGTTAAATTCTACAGTTTCCTATCCAATGCATAGTTTATGTTGAAATGATTAAGCTTAATAAAGATTAACTAATGCTTGTTCCCCACTCCAAGCATAATCTAATTAGAATAATACTTAATCCCCACTCCAAGTATCATTCTAATTAGGTAAAGTCTTTCTCCTCACTCTAAGAATAAGTTTTGCTTCTCACTCCAAGTTTCTTCCTCCCCACTCAAAGAAATAATAAATGTATTACCTTTGTTTCATTTTAGAGAAGCCTATAAATAGTGCTTTTGATTTGTCATTTGTAATCATTCTGAAAAATCACAAAAAATAAAATCATTTCTTCCATTTAATAAATAAAGTGAGTTCTATTTCAAAGTGAGAGCGAGAGCAATTGTTTTGAAATAAGAGTGTTATTTGTTCTATCGATATCCCATAATTCCTCTACATTTCTCCAACAGAGTGGTATTAGAGCTAGTTTTGCCGAGAAAGAAATTTCAAAGTTTAGTTTAAGAAGTACCAAGCGTTGTAATATTCCAAAAGTGTTGCAAGAAGTCTATCCAAAGCATCGCAAAAGACCTCTGTAAGTGTTGCCTTAAGTCGAAAGTCTTACAAATGGCATACTAAAGTGTCGCAGTAGCCCCTGTATGCCGAAAAACAAATCTTTTCTTAAAAATGAATACCAACAGTGTTTCTTTCAACTTCTATCAGCTTATCAAAACCAATTATAAAAATTGATGCATTAAAATGAAAGTAATTCTTGGAGCCCAAGATGTTTGGGACATAGCCGAAAAAGGTTATGTAGCCCTAGCCGAAGATGCACAACTGTCACAAGCAGAAAAAGATAGTTTGTATACAAGTTGCAAGAATGACCATAAGGTACTTAGTTTAATCTATCAAGGGTTGGATGATGTAATGTTTGAGAAGGTGGTAGAAGTAACCACCTCTAAGTAAGCTTGGGATATACTACAAGTTTCTTTTCAAGGAGAGGAGAAAGTACAGAAAATTTGACTGTAAATGTTGAAAGGAGAGTTCGAGATGATGAAAACGAAGGAAATAGAAGCTATTGTTGATTATTCCTCACAAGTAAAATCTATTGTCCATCAAATGTGACAGTATGGAGGAAAAATTGATGAATCGAGAACTGTAGAAAAAATTCTACGATCGCTACTATCGAAGTTCGATTACATAGTAGTTGCCATAGAAGAGTCTTGAGACACAAGTGCAATGACCCTTAATAAACTTATTAGCTCGTTGCAAGAACATAAGGAAAGGCTGAATAGACAGAAAGAGGATTCTATTGAATAAGTCTTGGCAGCAAAGGCTTCATTCAAAGTAGAAGGTAGCCGAGATCCTACTCATTATGGACGAGGATGCTGTAAAGGCCGTGGAGGAAATGGTAGAGGAAGAGGATGTGGCAGAAATTAATAATTTGGAATAATGACGAAAGTAATCAATCCATAAGAGGCAGAGGTCATAGACTTGGAAGAGGAAATTGGAGGTAAAATGAAGGATGTGACAAGTTCAATATCCAATGCTATAATTGCTTTAGATTTGGCCACTATGCAGCATAATGTTAAAGCCCACCAAACCAAGCAGAGGAGACAGGCAACAACATCCAAGATGAGGATGTAATTGAAACAATTTTACAAACCCGTGAAAGTGACCACAGTCAAGAAAATAACATTTGGTATCCTGATAATGGAGCGAGCAATCACATGTGCGGTGATGAGAAGATGTTCGTAGAACTGAACAAATTGTTTAGTGGAAATGTCGTCTTTGGAGATTCGTCAAAAGTTCCTATTCGAGGAAAAGGAACCATTTTGATTCGCTTAAAGAATGGAGAGCATCAGTTTATCAGTAATGTGTATTATGTTCCAAACATGAAAAGTAACATTTTAAGTTTGGGACAGCTGCTGGAGAAAAAATACCAAGTTCATATGATGAACCAAAAGTTGGTGTTGTTGAACGAGAAGAAGGACCTGCTTGCAAGTATGCCTATGTTGAAAAACTGAATGTTCACTCTCAACATCAAGACGGACATTGCAAAGTGTTTAAAAGCTTACGTGAAGGATTCTCATTGGCTTTGGCATTTGAGATTTGGGCATCTTAATTTTGGAGGTTTGAAATTGCTAACCCAAAAGAAGATGGTGCATGGTCTTCCCCCAATTGATGAACCTCATTAGCTTTGTGAAGGATGTCTTATTGGAAAATAATCTAGAACCAGTTCTTCAAAGGAGTCCATGTCGAGAGCAAAGGCACCCCTTGAACTCATTCATACCAATGTTTGCGAACCAATGACACCAACATCATTGGGTGGCAATAAATATTTCTTGCTATTCATTGATGATTATAGTAGGAAGACATAGGTTTACTTTCTAAAGGAGAAGTCATAAGTTTTTGGAGCTTTCAAGAAGTTCAAGGCGTTAGTGATCCCATTGACACTGAAGAGGCTATGAAAGATGAAAATTGGAGAAAAGCCATGGAAGAGCAGATCAATGCAATTAAGAAGAATGAGACATGGGAGTTGACCAAACTTCCAGTTGACAAAAAGCTCATTGGAGTCAAATGGGTGTTCAAGGCAAAGAAGGATGCAAATGGAAAAATCATTCAACATAAAGCAAGGCTCGTTGCGAAAGGCTATAGTTAAAAACCCGATATTAACTTTGATGAAGTGTTTGCACCTATCAATAGAATGGACACCATCAGACTGGTGATCTCAGTTGCTGCTCAAAATGGATGGAAGATCCACCAAATGGATGTCAAGTCAGCAGTTTTAAATGGTTACTTGGAGGAAGAGATCTATATTCAACAACTACTTGAGTATATTGTCAAATGCCATGAAGAAAAAGTGTTAAAGCTGAAGACGACATTATACGGACTCAAGCAAGCACCAAGAGCTTGGATTAGTCATATCGATAAACCAAGAATTAAGCTTGAGGGGGAGTGTTGAAATGATTAAGCTTAATAAAGATTAACTAATGCTTGTTCCCTACTCCAAGCATAATCTAATTAGAATAATACTTGAAAGATTGGTCAAAGAAAGAGTTCCTTGAGCTAACCTTCACAGAAAGAGAGAGGATATGCCTTCACTGGAAAGGATGGCTGCAAGACAGAAAAGAGCGTTAAAGTGACTAGCCGTGTGAATGGCTTAGCCTCTTTGATGCTTAAGTCAGCAACAGTAATAAAGAGGAAGCGAGTAAGTAAGTGAGTTCTAGGGTTTAGAATGTGCTACCTGAGTATGGGGGTGACCCCATATTCATAGTGAATGGTGTCCTTATTTCATTAGGAGTGTATTTCCTCTATTGGCAGTGAGGAGTCCTTATTAGCTAAGGATCCTACTTAGATGTGATTTCTTCTATAAGAGTTTTCTTCTTGTTTATCCGATTAGGAAAGGATAATCTTCCTATTTATCTATTTAGGAAGAGGAGTTATGACATGACTTTATCTCCCATTTAGGCTGATGAGGCCGTGACTCTTAACTCGACTAGACGGATGATGATCCGCTGCCAGGCTGACTGGTGACGTGGCACCTTGATGGTCTTCCATCCGGTATCTGTAAAATACTGAGTCAATAGAAGTACCCCCCAAGTGATTTGTTAAATCCTTTAGGGTTTGTTCCATCTATATGGGCAACCTATCAGACCTTCATCTTCTGTCCTAGATCCACATACCGGGTGAATACTAGGCTCCACCTCTTCATCTTTGCCTATAGTCAGCTTATGATAGCTAACCCGTCATTAACTTCTTCTCAAGGAGTGTGCAAGCTATGGATTGAGTGACATATGGGTATGATCAATGGTTGAATTTAAAGAGTTGTCTTTTCATAACTACTTTAAATAGCTTGCTTCCACCCACTTTGCAACTTTTACACTTCGTTTTCCCTGCAATATTTCTATTTCTTTCTCCGACAATTTGAAGGTTTCCGGCAATCATTTCTGAACAAGTTCAAAGTTTCTCTTTTTCTTCTAACTCCGGTGAGTCTTTAATCCTTTTGTTCTTTATTTTTGCCTTTCATGAACTGTGTTCATGTTCTGTGGATTTTTGCCATGTTTATATTTCGTGAAATGAGATTTGATTTCTGGAATTTTGGCTTGCTAGTCTTTGTAATTTGCACTTTGCTTGGATTCTCATTTCGCTAATTGCCTGGACCTCTTTTTATTTGCACATTTTTGTTGCTGCCTTTTTCTAGAAATTTGTTTGCTTGTTCATCATTGTTCCTTATTTTAGCACCCTTAGATCTTTATATTTGCTAGAAATGAGTAATCAGTATGATGCTTCTTAATCCGGTAGTAGTTATAATAGTGAGGAGTCTCGCAAACTTGCTCGCGAGGTGGCTGAACTACTGTATAGGTTGTGCCCCTATTTAAAAGTTGATACATCCAATTGCCTTCCCACCCCTAGGGTTAAACCTACTGCTAGGAGAAGAAGGAGCAACTCATATGCGTCCAGTCGGGTCCATTTGGTGGATGATGTAAGCGTAGAGAATATGAATGATATGAGCCTCCAGGCAGATTCCTCTAAGGTAACGGAGGATGTAGATAATCATAAGGATGAGGAAGGCACTCACCCGACTGAAGAAGTGGGAACGAGTGGCCGAGAGAAGGCCAGCAAGGAGGATGATGTTGGAGAGGAGATGAATATGACTCCTCGGGGTGGATAACATGATCTCGTGCATCCATGAGGACCACATAGAAAAGGAGTCCTTGATGTATCCGTGGCTCAAGGACTGTCATGTTTTGTTATCGAGTGTGATCAACGAGTCAATGCTCCTCCTGCTGGTTATTTTAGTATGTATCTTAACAAAATCAAAGGTAGCTTCAGGTATCCTCTTCTCACTTCTATTGCTGACCTTTTGGAGGTCTGGGGTTTGTATCCGGTTGAGCTTCATTCAAATGCATGGGTGGTGATGATGGGCCATCATCAGCTGTTCCTTGACTTGGGGTTGACTTTTAATGCCACCTTCTTCCACAAGATTTATTCTATCAAGCGGAACAAGGATGACGATCACTACCAGTTCGTGCGGAAGAATGGTATGTACCACTTCACCAATCGGCCTTCCTCTATGCATCATTACAAGGAGTTTTTGTTTTATATCCGTGTCAATGATGAGTATCGTTCTTTTCCAACAAACTGGTCAATCTCAACTCCTCCAAAGAAGAAAGTCAGAGGTAACGACCCCGATCCTAGGCTGCAAGTGTTTCGATCATTAGAGCAGGGGAGGTGGAGTTTTAATTCAACTGCTTGGGCATCCATCTTTGGTTATCATCTGCTCGTGCAGGGGTCGAGTGGAATAATATACCTTCCTGGACCGATTCCCGCTACTGGTATACTTTCCTTCTTACTTTTACTTTTTTCATATTTTTAGGTGGCCATGTCTGACATAGAATCTGCTAATGCTCTTCTAGTGGCGAAGAAGTTACAGGGTAAGAACAATCGCACCCACGCTGTAGCTATGAGTGGGGACAAGAGGAAGTCCACCCAGTTTCCCGGTTCCAGCAAGAGGCCGACTATGACCCTGTTGGACACATCTGCCACATCGGATGCAGCTACCATCCGCCCCGAGGTGTGCTTTGAATTTCATTTGAGTTTGCTTTAATCTGCCCTGATATGATAATTTATTTTTACACAGGCTTTTCATCCAGGCCCGAGGACATATGATGGATACACCGCTCCTCGCCCTCTCCCTTAGCCGGTGTTGGCTGAGTTTTTTGAGCAGTCCTTCCCCAACCTCCCTTGTATGGATGTGACCATGCAAGGTGCTTTGAAGGGAGCTTTCCCTCTCCATGCTGATGTAGAGGGTTACAAGGAAGAGCCTATCGCCTTGCTTTCTTCCCTCTTCTTCCAAGATCTCACCCAGGTATTCATTTGGCTTTTCATGTTTTCTTAATTTCATAAACTTTGGTGCTAGGTATCCTCATTCACTTTTATGCCATGTCTCGAGGATCGGAACTCATCCAGAGGTCCCGGGATAAGAGTGAGTCGAAACTAGGCTTAAGGAGAAGGAGCTAACTGACACCAAGTGGAAGCTTACTCTCTCTTAGAAGCAGGTCCTTAAGCTTGAGGAGGAGAGGGACGAGGCTAAGAAGATTCAGGCGAAGAGCGCCCGCTTGAGGGAGGAGGCAGAGGAGAAGGTGGTCGCTCTAGAGAGAGACTTGGCTAGGGCCTGAGAGGAAGCAGCAAAGGCCAAGGAGCTTTCTGTGATGATCACAGATAAACTTGGAGACTGCGGCTATTTTTATGGTGACTTGGTCTTCCAGGCATGCTAGCTTGTCCACCCGAATCTCTCCTAGTCTGATATAGATGAGCCAGAGTTTGCTTCTTATAATGATCTAGTTGCTCACAAGGTGGCTCAAGTAGGGGTCGAGAAGGATCCTGTGGATTAGGAAGGTTCGGGGAATGGTGAGGCCCGAGATACGGATCCTATGACAGGTGAGGTTGGCTAGGAGTCTTCATGCCGGGTCAAAAGATCTTCCTCCTCTAGCCGAGTGACTGCTTTTTTCTTTTTTTCTTCACTTGTGTATTTATATTGGCCTCCGGGTCTTGTAATATTCATACAATTTCCCATTGTGGCGTTTTATGGCCTATTTTGTTTTCATTCGTATGCTCACCAGTTGACTTTACTTGCTTTTTCCTTGAATATTTCTACTATGCTTATTTTCCTCCCCAATCCATTAGGATGAATGAATGTTTACATTCGGTCATAAGGATGGTTGCTGTGGATTTTCTTAAGCATACTGCACTCGGTCTCGGAGATGAGTGGTTTGACTTAGGATTTTTTATTATATATTGTCTGTCATGCATTCTTTCATTCAGCCTTTGTGACGGATGAGATGTCTTAGACAATTTTGTCGTAAGCCATATTTTTTCTTAGGTCTATTAACATGCCTAAGGGCTCAAGTATGGCTTAGGTCTTACTAAATACGCCTGCGGGCTTACGACTGGCCTAGGACTTTTTATTTACCTGATGGCTTCTGGGGCCTAGGACTTTTGTTATGCATGCAGTCTTATAAGTTTAGCCTTGGACTTTTAATATGCCTGAGAGCTCAAGTGTGGTCTAGGGCTTTTTATTATGCTTGAGGGCTTAAGTGGCCTAGGAGTTTTATAAAGCCGGGTGTGTGTAGCCGGTCTAACACCGACTCTACAGTCGGGTGAAGTGCTAAGAGAGTTTGATCAGAACTTCTAAGATGCACATATGTGTAAGAAAAATTGAATCTTTATTTATTACAAAAATAGAAAGATTACAATGTCTAGGCTTATAATGTGATGCCGGATAAAAGTCCGCTTAGGGAGTGCTGCGTCATTGAAAACCTCTCCATAGAAAAAACCCAGTGGGAAAAAGTCTATGGCGAGGGAAAAAGAGTGCAGGCACTTAGCCCCTAAGGGTTTGTTGCTACATAATACTTCCTATGGCTAGCTATGTTACAGGTCCTAGGGAGTTCTTTTCCATCCATTTTGCTGAGTCAGTAGGTGGCAGGTCCTACAACTTGAGTGACTTTGTAAGGTCCTTCCTAACTAGCTCCTAGCTTGCCTTTGCCTTCTTTACTCTATGATGCTGCTGCGTCTCTGAGCACTAGATCACCCTCTTTGAGTCTCACTTATTTAACCTTCCTGTCATTGTATTTGGCTATTCTAGACTTGTAGATGGCCATGAGGATGTAAGCTCTATCCCAGCATTCCTCCAAACTTTCCTAGTGATGCCTCAAGTTGATGTCATTTTCTTATTCTGTATAAGAGACCACTCGGTCTGAGGGGGCGCCAATCTCTACACGTACAACTGCTTCCACTCCGTGGACTAAGGAAAATGGAGTTTCTCTAGTCGATCGGCATGGAGTCATTTTGTACGACCAGAGAACATTATTCAACTCTTCTAGCCACGCGCCTTTCTTTCCTTCCTACCACTTCCTTAATCCTTCTCCAAAGGTCTTATTGGTTCTTTCTATCTGTTTATTCGTCCGCAGGTGTGCTACGGATGTGAATCGATTTTGAATCTTTAGACCTTCGCTAAATTTACAGAACTTCTCAGAGATGAACTATGAACCATTATTTAAGATAATTTCATTTGGCACACCAAAATGGATGATGATATGATCCCAAACAAAGTCAATCACTTTCTCAGGAGTGATGGTACTAGAGGCCACTGCTTCCACCCATTTTGAGAAGTGATTAATTGCAACAATGATAAATTTCTTTTTTACAATGGCTTTAGGCATTGGTCTGGCAATGTTGATTCCCCAAGTGGCGAATGGCCACCTGATCAGTAGAGGCTTTTGCATTGCATGCGGGACGTATGACTTTTTTGCATGGATTTGGCATTGGTGACAGGACTGTACATAATCAGTTGAGTCTGCTTCTATAGTTGGCCAGTAGTACCCCAGGAGCTTGGCTCTTCAAGTAATGGTGGAGGCCGCTTGGTGAGAGCCAAAATTTCCCTCGTGTATCTCCTGGATTACGTACTTTTCTTCTTTTGGGGTAATGCATTTGAGCAAAGCATCCGAGTAGGACCGTTTGTACAATTTCCAGTTAATGACCAAGTACCTGGATGATTTCTTCACCACTCTAGATGCCTCAACCTTATCTTCTGGAAGGATATCCATCTTCAGGTAGTTAATCAATGGTTGCATCCAGGAGGGCACTTTTTCCTCTATTAACATCAAGTTCTGCTCTTCTATTATTGGGGCATGAATGGCTTCGAATGGGCAGATAAGTTTCTTCCATCGGTCTGTGCTAGCTGCATCTTTAGCCAGCTCATCTGCTTTCTCATTTTCCTCTCTAGGGACATGTTCAAGTACCCACACAACCCCTTTTAATTCGAGTTCCTTCAATAAGGCCTCTACTTTGGCCAAGTATTTCATCATTTCATTCTCCTTTGTTGCATAATTCTTGTTGATCTGGTTAGAGGCCAACTTTGAGTCACTCTTGATGCTCACTCTGTCTGGAGTAATTTCTTTGGCTAATTCCAAGCCTTTGATCATTGCCTCGTACTCGGCGGCATTATTGATAGCTCATTTGTATCTTCTCTGGTCCTTTTATCCAGACTCCAATTCCGGCTCCTTCATGGGAAGATGCCCCATCGACGAATATGTTCCATGACTCAGTCTTGATGTTGGGTGAAGGATCGAGTCCTGCAAATTCAGTGATAAATTCCAGGACTTGTATTCCCTGAAATCATATGTCAAACTCCCCTAGCTGTATGGCCCATCCGGAGGTTTCTGGCCTCGATAATACCTTTTTCAACGGAAAGTTGGTTCTGACAGTGACTATATAGGCTTGAAAATACTGTTAGAGCCTTTCCGCTATTGAGACTAGGGCTAGGGCTAACTTCTCAATTATTGGGTATATGAGTGTGGCATTCTTCAGTACTTTATTTGTATTGTATACCGGGCTCTGGTTCTCGTCTGCTTCTCTAATCAAAACTGACCCTACTGCTTTATCCGCAACCACTAGATACATGATCAGTCATTCATTCTTCTCTAGCCGACTCAAGAGAGGATGCATGCTTAAGAATTCTTTGATGTTCTTAAAGGCTTCCTGGCAGTGTTTGTCCCAACTGAAGGCTTTGTCTTTCTTGATGGCTTTATAGAATGGGAGACATCTTTTGGCTGAAAATGATATGAAGCGGCCAAGTTCGTTCACCCTTCCATTCAACTTTTGAACCTCATTCAGCATCTTGGGTGACTCCATCTTCATGATGGCCTCTATCTTCTCTGGGTTTGCCTCGATTCCCCTTTAGAAAATTAGGAAATCGAGGAATTTCCCACCTCTTACTCTAAGGGTGCACTTTTCTGGATTTAATTTGAGATGATATTACTGCAAGGTTTTGAACATGGCTCTAATGTCTTCCGCATGTTCTTCTAGGCTTCTGCTCTTAATTATCATATCATCGAAGTAGAATTCCACTGTTTTTCCT
Source organism: Euphorbia pulcherrima (assembly GCA_947683365.1). NCBI lineage: Eukaryota > Viridiplantae > Streptophyta > Magnoliopsida > Malpighiales > Euphorbiaceae > Euphorbia > Euphorbia pulcherrima. Next base: position 19,368,534 of record CANTUS010000007.1, read on the forward strand.
ATTTGGCCTTTGAACATATTGTTCACCATGGCATAACCATGTAGCAGTATGTCCCTTCATACGTTATGAAGGATGTCTTCTCTTCATCAACCGGATCCATGAGAATTTGGTGATACCCCGCTTTTGCATCCAGTAAGGGGTATATAGCGTAGCCGACCGTTGAGTCCACCAGCAAGTTGATGCTTGGAAGTGGATAGCTATCCTTTGGTGTTGCTTTATTGAGATCCGTAAAGTCTACACACATTCGCCAAGCTCCACTTGCCTATTTTACCAAAACCACATTCGCGAGCCACTTAGAGTAGTGCACCACCCGGATGTGATTGGCTTTCAGGATCTTTAGGATCTCAGCTTCAATTACCTTCTGTCTATCTGGCGTATGGTTACACTTCTTTTATTTCACTGGAGATGCTTTCGGGTCGAGGTTCAAGCCTTATTGAATTACCTCGGGGAGCACTCTAGTCATATCTTCATTTGTCCAAGAGAAGGTGTGTTGCTCTTCTGCCAACACTAGGCCGATGTCTGCCTTCACAGGTCTGGAAGATCAGTGGCTATCCACACTTACCGATTAGGCCCTACTGTTAATGTTTCAATGAGACCGACTGGTTTTATGTTTTGTGTTTCTTCTAGTTCCATGATTATTCCATCTGTCTTTAGTGATGCTATGTAGGTCTCTTGCGCTACTAGAGGGTTACCTGCAACTACCACTACTACTTTCATGGTTGGGATCTGCATGACCAAGTGTTTGATTGAGTTAAGCGCGTCTGACTCGGCTAAGAATGGTCTGCCCAAGATGACATTGTAGCCGATTGGCACATCAGCGATTATGAAATCCATTTTTGCTCTCCATTTTATCTTGTGATCACCAATCTCAATCTCCAGTGTGATCTGGCCAAGTGCTGGGACCAAATGGCCACTAAGGCCTACGAGTGGTGAATGGGCTGGTAGCATCCGGCTGTGATGAACTTCTAACTTATCGATTACTTCCTTTCTGATTATATTAGTGAAGCTGCCCGTATCAACAATGATCTGTCTAACGGTGTACCCTTCTATCAAGGCTTCAAGCATAAAGGAGTCTGCATGAGGGTTCTTTACTAAACTCTGCTTTCGAAACGGTGTGCTTAGTTCTGAGTTGTCTTCAGTATTTGATCTCTTACATTTAGAGCTCTTCCTTGTTGAGTAGGACCCTCCAAAGGCTGGTCCACCTGTGATTACCATTACCAGCCCCTTTGATTTCTGCGAGGACTTGTCTTCGTCATCCTTCTTTGATTGGGATCTAGTCTCTTTGGTGATTCCTCTCACAAACTGTGAAAGTTTCCCTTGTTTGATTATGGCATGGATCTCATCTGCTATGACACGGCATTCATCCGTATCATGGCATCTTGACCTATGGAATTCACAGTACTTGTCTATATCTTTCCCCACGAACTATTTAGGCATCACCCTTGGATACTTGATGGATTTCCTGTCATCGCTTTTTTTCATGGCTAGCAAGATTTCTCGCAAAGGAGAGTTCAATTCTAGTCTATGTCTGGTGGATGACTGCTAGCAGTAGTTCCCCCATTTCTTCTTACTTCTTCAGTCTTCAGGCCGAGTCCTTTTAGATGTCTTGTATGGCCTATCGACCTCGTCCACTTCAATCAGGTTCTTCGCAATGGTGATCATCTGGTCTAGCTTTTTTGGTTGTCTTTGAATGAGTTCTGCAAGGAGTGTTTTATTCCTCGTGCCTCTAATCATAGCTTCCCTAGCGGTGCTATAGTCCATGTCTTATATTTGTAGGCAGGCTTTATTGAATCACTCGTTGTACGAGCAGAGTGACTCATCCATCTTTAGAGTGATCTCGTTGAGAGTACGAGTGATAGTTCCTATAGGGATAGAGCCAATGAATTGCGTGCAGAACTTTTGCCTTAGATCATCCCACGAATCAATGGACTCAGCCCGTAGTGAGTCGAACCAGTAGGCTGTTGGGTCGATTAATGTGTCTGGGAAGTTCCATGATTATTTCATCCATCTTTACTGATGCTAAGTCGATCCACGCAATTCGATCCATGCTCACTACACCACTGAAAGATTGATCAAAGAAAGGGTTCCTTAAGCTAACCTTCACAGAAAGAGAGAGGATCTGCCTTCACCGAAACGGATGGCTGCAAGACAAAAAAGAGCTTCAAAGTAACTAGCAGTGTGAACGGCATAGCCTCTCTGATGCTTAAGTCAGCAATGGTAATAAGAAGAGGCAAGTAAGTAAGTGGGTTTTAGGGTTCAAAATGTGCTTCCTAAGTATGGGGATGACCCATAGTGAATGGTGTCCTTGTTTCATCAGGGGTGTATTTCCTCTATTGGCGGTGAGGAGTCCTTATTAGCTAAGGATCCTACTTAAGCATGATTTCCTCTGTAAGAGTTTTCTTCTTGTTTATCTGATTAGGAAAGGATAATCTTCCTATTTATCTGTTTAGGGAGAGGAGTTATGACATGACTCTATCTCCCATTTAGGCCGCGACTCTTCACTCGGCTGGCCGAATGATGATCCGGCTACGAGGCCGACTGGTGATGTGGCACCCTGATGGTCTTCCATCTGGTATCTGTAAAATACTGAGTAAACAATACTTGATCCCCACACCAAGTATTATTCTAATTAGTTAAAGTCTTCCTCCTCAATCCAAGAATAAGTCTTGCTCCCCACTCAAAGAAATAATAAAATGTATTACATTTGTTTCATTTTAGAGAAGCCTATAAATAGTGTTTTGATTTGTCATTTGTAATCATTCTGAAAAATCACAAAATAGAAGCATTTCTTCCATCTAATAAAAAAGTGAGTTCTATTTCAAAGTGAGAGCGAGAGCAATTGTTATGAATTAAGAGTGTTATTTTTTCTATAAATATTTAATAATTCTTCTACATTTCCCCAGCAGTTTAATCCTTCCTTGTGAAACATCAACTAGTTCTTTACCGGTATGCGAGAATGGTCTTCCCAAAATGATTGGACGGTTTTTGTCGAATGCGAAATCAAGCATCATGAAGTCGGTGGGGAAAATAAACTTATCAATCTTGACCAAATCATCTTCAATAATGCCATAAGGACTGATCTGCCAATTGTAAAACCATGTTAGTTCTCTTACTTCGTCTTCTAACTTAAGCATCTTGAAAATTGGTAAAGGCATGAGGTTAATACTTGCTGCAAGATCATAGAGGCACTTTGGAAAATATATATCACCAAGTTTACATAGAATAGTAAAACTTCCAAGATCTTTAAGTTTGGTAGGCATTGTGGCAGTGATTATCTTGCTACAATCCTTAGTAAGTGAAACCGTGGTAACTTCTCAAGTTACGTTTTTGAGACAGAATCTCCTTGATGAACTTGCCATATTTAGGAATATGAGTGATCACTTCAATAAATGAAAGATTGATATCAAGCCCTTTCAATTTGTTGATGAAATCAATAAATTGCTTATCAACATTCTTTTTGAGAAAATGGAAGTTGAGGACTAGGATTTTTTGCACAATTTGTGGTTGAAATTCAGAATTTTCATCTTTAGCTCCTTTGTTAGTATCCATGCTAGGTTGATTAATAATTTGTGGAGGAATTACTTGCTTACTCTTAACATTTCTTTTCTTTTGAGGAACTAGATTATCTAACACTTTACGACTTAGAACTGCGATTGTATGAACATTTTCTTTGAAATCACTTTTCATATTTGATTATAGGCTTCCTTTATTTTTTTGACGAAATTGCATTTGATAGTTGACCAAACTGAATTTCCAAGTTATGAATGGAAGTGATTCTTGAACAATTGGTCCATTTTTTCTTCCAAACTCTTGTAGTTGTCTATATTATCTCCTTGCTTATGCGAAATACCTTCCAAGAATTTATCCAACTTATTGCTAAGCATTCCAAACTTGTCATTGTTGCCATATTGCCTTTGCTAATTTTCGTTAGACTTCCAACTATAATTACCATTATTAAGTTAATTGTTGTTATTGGAATTTCCATATCCATAAGAATTTCCTTGTACTTGATTTTGAGCATAATGCAATTGTTCACCATCATATGGCTTAAAATTACATTCGGGCCATGTATGACCAGTTTTCCCATAGTTGTCGCAAGTTAGAGTTGATTCTTACAAACATGAAGGTTATATATTTTGTGAGACAAAACAGAAATTTACGCTTGCATAACTGAATATGGGTTGAAATAAATGATTCTCTTCACTAAACTTGAAGACGTTGATGGCAAAGAAGATGAAACTTGAGTATGTACTTATACATGTGCTCTTTGGACTGGCCACATACTGTTGTTAGGTTCCATTTCTTCCAACAAATCAAAGGCTTCTTGACTCATCTTTTTCATCAAAGATCCGACAGCTATAGTATCTATAATCGTTCTTGTTGTATGATTGGCACCATTGTAAAATGTTTGGATTATGACATTTTACGGTAGACCATGGTGAGGACATATACGTTGGAGTTCCTTATATCACTCCCATGCTTCATACAAAGATTCATTGTCCCTTTGCAAAAAAGATTTGATTTTCTTAATCATTCTTGTTGTTTTGGCTAATGGAAAATATTTGGTGAGAAATGCCTGTGCTAACTGCAACCATGTATTGATTTTATTTGGAGGTGATGAATTTAACCAAACTTTCACCTTATCCCACAATGTGAACGAAACTAATCGTAGTTTAATTACTTCATCGCTAACATTGTTCATTTTGAACGTATGACAAACTTCTAGAAAATTTGCAATATGAACATTTGGATCTTCATTTGGTAGTCCATAATATTGCACATTGTTGGTAAGCATTTGGAGTAGTGGTGACTTAATTTTAAACTGATTTGTGGGAATAGATGGTCTTGTAACTCCTTTAGTTGCTCCAACAAGAGTAGGAATAACATAATCCATCATCCTTCTTGGTGGTTTTGGAATTATTGGTCCATCATTGTTTCCAACTTCATCAGTGATTTTCTTCCTTACCCTTTTATTTTTGTGTCTTCTACTTCTAGTGATTAGCCTTTCGATTTTCGGTTCAAATTTCTCAATTAATTTCGTAGAACTTCTCATTCTTGGCATACACTAAACCTTTAGAAATAAGAAAACAATTATATATAAATAAAAGAATTTTGGAGAAAAATTCAAATTTTCTTTCCCTGGCAACGACGCCAAAAACTTGTCTCGCACTTTTCTGCACACTAAAAATAAGCTTTTTGAATAAACAGGCATTGTCAGTGCCATTAGAGAAAAAGCAGAAAAGAGGTAACTGCAAGTATACGGTTGCGATGTAGTTTAAAATGAACTTAATTAGACCAAAATTTGGATGGATAAAATAGATAAATGGTAGTTAGGTTTTGGGGATTAATTAGAGACGAAAAGAACGATGAGTCAAGAATCACAAAGCAATTAGAAAACTAGGTTATTTCGGTTTAGCACTTTTATTTATTTTATTAACGCATGCAAATATATCATATATGTTCTATTTTACGATCTAGGGTTAATCTATTATTGTGCATGTAAACCTATATTCCTTATGTTTTATGCTTAGTAAGGATGGCTCTCACATAAACTATAATCATGCAAGAAACGACGAATATATCCGGTTAGGACTATAGCTGAACTAGACTAGACAAGATTATGATTAAATACCGATTTAGAAAACTACAAATTTAGAATAGATTGCCCCCGATTATAATGCAAGACAAACACCACAAATTCTATTTAGATTCACAAACACAACGATAAACGAACTCATTATAAAAAGCACCGCATATCAAAAACTTCAATTGTAAAACTTATTAAGCACTAGTAGAAAGGAAAGCTGATATGAACGAATAAGAATTAAGTATGATGCAGTAAACGAAATTAAAGAATTAAGTTAGATCAAACCGCCTTCTTAGATGGATTGTCAATCCTCGATCATTGTCTTTCTTTTACTTGAATCTCCAAATGCACTAATCTTATGAGTAGGACAAATTATTGATAATAAAACGGAATAATTGATGAAGAACAATGTATTTTTTTATTAAGTGTTTTTCAAGTACACTCTAAAATAACACGCTCGAGAATAACATAGAAACCTAAGAACAATGTAGATTTATCTCTCTCGTTTTTCTCTCTATCTATGACTAAATGGCTGACAATTACGAATTAGACATCCCCCCTCTATGCAGTAACCAAAATACCCTATATATAGAGCGTGAAAAAGCTACATCTCTTCATGTAATTGGTTGATGAAGAGCTGCCTTATCTATTTGGTAGTCAATGGCAGTTGAATGGCCATTGGAAAGAAATATGTGCAGCCATAGTTTAGACGTGTCGCGACTGTGACTTAATGTCGTCCTTGTGTCTCGATCTTGGAAAGCAAACTGTCTTTAAAGTTGCTCATCTCATGATCGTGAATAATGTATCGCGCCCGCGAACCGTCTTTTTGCTTGAATCTTTATGTTGATTTTAACTTCATTCCATGCATTCAATACTTAGCCAAATTTGCATCAAAGTAAGTCCATTGCTACAAACTTTTCATATTTTTTAGTCCAAAATCCATTTCCGAATAAATTTCTTATAAGATTCACCTAATTCCTGAAAATGCATCTAAAATAACACTATACCAAATCTTATAAATGAAATAATAAAACTCAATAAATGTTTACCATTGAGAAGTGTTTAGCCACATGATAAGTGTACTTTTAACATTTATCAATATCTACCAGATGTCTATTAGATATCTATCAAATGTCTAATAGATTCCAAACCAACATAATTTGGAGTATAATTTAGGTCACTAACCAACAACGATCTCAGCTTTAATTTGAAATACAAGAACACCTTTCTTGCTCCACCAACAGCCTAATTAAATTGGTTATTAATAACAAAATAACTACCTTAGCATTTTATTAAACACATAGTGTGCACTTTAATTTCAACAAGTAAAATGGTCAAAAAATACATAATGAACTGCAAATCCTCCATTAGAGACAATAAAATGAAGAAAATTATGCGGAAGACTCCAACTTCCATTATAATGCATCAAAGCAGTAATATCTTTCATTAGAGACAAAATGATGAATTACAAACTCGAAATCAAGAAAATGAGTTAAAATCAAAATCAAAAACCATGAAACAACTTCAATTTAAGATTCAAGAAAAAAAACAAAAATAGAGGCAAAAATAGCGAGAATACAAATCAAACAATGTCGGAATTCAAAAGGAAGAAGAAGATGAATATAAAACTCAAGCAAGGTAATGAGGATGAAATAAGAGAACGATCGCAAAAATAGAAAACACAAAAACAAAAGAAAAAACCGTTAAGGGCAAAATAAAATCTTATATACAATAGAAAAAATATTTTTCTCTTACTAATAAATAATAATAATAATAACATTATTATAATTAAAGTAAAACTACGTAACCACCAATGAAAACAGTACGCTTTTGTAATTTTTATTTTTTAGGAAAAATTTTATATTTGTTATTAGCAAAAACAGAAGTGTATATGGATACTGACACAAATCATTATCTGATTACCATCTATCATGAAAGGGACTGAGAGAGATTAATTAATTTAACTATTAAATTTTAAAACTACAAATTAATCCTCTCATCATGCATCTGTTTTTCTTAATTAATTACATAATACTTTGTCCGCACATAAATTTTCACTTTATTGGTTACTATAAATTAATTAGCATAAATAAAAGTAATATTAAAAATGTCACATACACAGCAGGGTAATTTAATAGTAAAATATAACATTTAGATAATGTGAAAATTATTTATTTACTTAGTAAATGAAGTTAAGTTTAATTGATTGGAACAACAAATAATTAAAGGTAAGAAATTGTTTCAGGACCATGTGGCATTGTCCAATTATCTATTAGGCCATTGTCCTATTGACGTTGGTCAATATAGTATTCATTTTGTTACACATTTGTGGTTAATACAGATTTTTACGTTCCGTTAAACTTACTTTTTGTTGTCAAGAACTCATGTATTTCATTCATAAAAGGCCTCGTAGATAATTTAATAATACCATAGAGTCAACTAAGTAATATTGATACACAATATTCGAGATGTTATTGATTCTATGTCGGAAAATACCATATTATCTTGTATATACTCGTAGCTTCCTCTTCTATCATGGCTGCATCTCCGATTCCACCTGTCCCTTTTGTGTCGAGAATGAGAGTTTGGAACATGCTTTGTTACTATGCCAACATAGTTGGGTGGTGTGGTGCAAATTCTTTAAATGGTTGGGTATTACCGTAGCTGTTCCATCGCATATGTATGACTTTTTAAAGCTATGGCGCTCTTACTTCAAAGGCAATTTGAATAGGGACTTTGCAACTTTAGTGTGGTTTTCGGTAGCTTGGGGACTTTGGAAGAAAAGAAACAAATTTGTTTTTGAAGGCGAGCAATCCGCGGATGACTTGTTTCTAGCTAGTATTCATTCTTGTTGGTCTTTTTTTAATTCTAGGAAGAGACCGATTTTCATAGCAGCGTCCGATCTTTTTACTTTTCCGGTCGCCCTTCTTTGTAATTAATTGTACATATTTACACATATAATATAAAACGGGGTGAGGGTTTTTTCAGAGTAGGTTCGAGCCTAGGCAATATGTCGCTTTCACCTGCCTAGGGACCCCTGCTCTTTTTCCTTCGCTCTCATCTTTTAAAAAAAATATATATATATACAAGTGATGTGAATATTAGAATTCAAATGATATATATTTTTTTTGATCACATGAGCTCAACCCCGGATAGTTATGTTCTTCACAAAGTCAAGTTCATCACTCTCAACATTGACAACGTTTATTCATAATATAATATCAATACAAAATAATGTATAACAGCTCTAAGATTTGTCACTCAGACTTAAAAGTTTTGATGGAGTTTTCATTAGTAAAGAATATTAAGATTCATTAAGCATGGGCCTCAATATAAAATAATAAATGAATGTTTACAAGTAAAATATTGTCCAATCAGAGTTTGACTTTAGACACATACAATTTTTCGCTTTTGGAGGCGTGTAAAATGTATGTTATTATATTCTAATATTTTTTTTATTTTAGAATATTAATGTATTATTTAATATTTTTTTTATTTATCTTTGTATTAATTAGGAAAGAAATTAGTTATAAATGAAGTTATAAGGTAATAACTAAAAAGAAAGAGAATTTTATATTCCCTTCATTTTTAAAAAGTTTGACACTCTAACCGAATAATCAAAACCAATAAAATATTTATTGCACTGTTAAAATATCTAATTTATTATCTATATTTTATATAAAAATTCTCTTTATTCGTAATTACTACTCATAATCAATTATCTCTCTCATAATTAATACAAGGGTAAATTAGGAAAAATATGACAAAAACTGCATTGAAATTCCAAAACGTTAAACTTTTGATAAAATAAAAAAAGCCAAAACGTCAAACATTTGGAAATGTAGGGAGTAATAAAGTTAAGGAATAAATTAATTATTTTAATAGTGTAATAAATATTTTATTGGTTTTAGTAAAAATTCTAAAATGACAAACATTTTACATCAGAGGGAGTGATAATTTTAAAAAATACATAAATACTAAAAAAAATTAATTTTATGTTGCATGAAATCAATGCCGCTACGAATCTATTCTAACTATCAAAAAAATCCTAGAATTTTGGGTGGGATGAGCATTGTAATTCTTTCTACTTCTCGAGGTATAATGACAGATCGGGAAGCTCGATTTGAAAAAATTGGTGGAGAAATCTTGTGTTATATATGATAATCCTTTTGATATCCGAATTCGTTACTTATATTATCAAGTCCAACACCCTAAATACCCAGAAGTCTTTTAAAAAAAAAGACCTAATGAGTGATCATAATATACCAAAAGCACGAAAAAAATGTAGTTTTGCCAACATCAAGGTCCAAGTGATAAGCGGTTTGATATCGCTTAAGTAAGGTCTCGAGTTTGAGTTCGAGTCCTAGAGAATGCAAGAAAGTTTTAGTGGGAGACTCACCCACCATAGTTAGATTTGTAACCCAGATCAAATCTGAATGTAGTGAAAGCAAAGCTCGGTAAAGCAGATGTAAAAAAAAATAACCGAAAGTTAATTAGGTGAAGACAAGATAGAAAAAAATGAGAAGAAGCCGGTTAAAGACGGCTAGCCGGCAATTAATTATTCTCTTCAATCATAATTTATTTAATTAGCTATTGCCAGCACACTAATTCATTACAGCTCTCTTTTATTCTTTATTTTCATTCCTTTATAATCTCTTTAACTTGCACTCTCACACATCACATAAAGGATAGTTCTTTAGTTTTTGTTTCTTGAATTAGTTGAAAAATCATACTTAACAAATAACTAATTATACAAATGGGGAAATTATCAAAAAAAAATTCAGCTAAACAAAAAAACAACATTACAACAACGAACGAAAATGGAATTGTTACCAAGGTAAAACGAACAAGACGAAGCGTCCCCAGAGATTCTCCACCTCAACGTAGCTCGATTTACCGCGGAGTTACTAGGTAAAAAAAATTTCACTCTTTCATTTTCTATATGTTATTATTATTTGTGGTTTTTTTTTTGTAATTTTAAGTAAATTTTATAAGTAGATGTTTAATTTGATGGATTCAGGCACCGATGGACCGGTCGATATGAAGCTCATTTATGGGATAAAAATTGTTGGAATGAATCACAGAGCAAGAAAGGAAGACAAGGTTCATTTTACAATTTTGATTTCTTCTCATCTTTTTAGATTTTTGTTAATTATAAATTGATGACATTAATTCTGTGATTTTCTTCATGTGGTTGCCTAATTTTCGGAAATGGAAATGCAGTATATCTTGGTACGTATTATAATTTTAATGTCCATTTTGTAATTAAAATTGGTAAAAGAAGAAAATAATAATAATAATAATAATAATAATAATAATAATAATAATAATAATATATTTACTGAATTTGATTATCAGGTGCTTATGATGATGAAGAGGCAGCAGCTCATTCCTATGACTTAGCAGCACTCAAGTATTGGGGTCCAGAAACTATTCTTAATTTTCCGGTAATTTAAGTTATTAATTTTCTCAATAATTTTAATAATTAAAGAGGAAAACAAAATGTACAAAATAAGACATAAATAATTTATCATATAATATTAATTAATTATTGTTCTTGTTGATATATAGTTAGCAACATATGAAAATGAACTGAAAGAAATGGAAGGTCAGTCCAGAGAAGAATACATTGGGTCATTAAGAAGGTTAATTTTTAGAATTTAATTTATCTTTTTTCAGAATGAATTTATTCATTTATTAATTTTTATATTTATATATCAGGATAATTTACTTAAAAACTAATTTACAGGAAAAGCAGTGGATTCTCTCGTGGAGTATCCAAATATAGGGGAGTGGCAAGGTACTATCATAATTATATATTTTTTTTGTAAGTATTCTAAAATTTGTCTTTTCCTCAATGTTTGTGGTAAATTTCCAAGTGCCTATTGTTAGTTTTTATGTAAATAAAACTTGGAAATTTGTTAAAGTATATATCTTATTTTGGCAATTCAACATCGTCTTTTAAATTGTTAACATATTAACGACCTGTTCTTTTGAACTACAAATCAGTTCAGTTTAATTCAATTCATTTCAGTTCAGTTTAATTCAATCCACTTTAATTCAGCTTAGTTCTGTTCAGCCAACTTCAGTTCAATTTATAAAATTGCAGTCCAAAAGGACATAGCTTAACTTCTTATTTTGATTGTATTACCATCAAATTAACTAATTTTTACGTAGTTTCTGCGTTATTTGTTGAGTGGCACGTAAAGCGACTTTTATGAACAGATGATTTCAAAATGGATGTATAATTCACATCCTTGAATGTTGGACAATAGATGTATTTTTCAAATTCTCCCGTTGAAGTCTAATGTATTCTACTTTTTCATAAAATTGTGTCACGTCCTAGTTAACATATGTCCCAGTTCACATAGGACAAAGTTATGATACTCAATATATTGAGATAAGCGATTCAATAAAAAATACATCAAAGTTCAAGGATTTAGAATGTATTTTACCTTTGAACTATGAGATTCCGAGTTGGTTGGTATTTTTTTAGTTATTTGTTAATTAGTGTAAATATTTAATTTTCGATGTAATTTTAATTTTGATAATTAATAAGCAGGCATCATCATAATGGAAGATGGGAGGCTAGGATTGGGAGAGTTTTTGGAAACAAATACCTCTATCTTGGAACATATGGTAATTACTAATTCATTTATTCATATGGAACGATCCTAACATTTTATGCCCCGGGCTAAATAAAAATAAGAGATTTTTTATAAATAAAGAGTTACATAAAATTGAAATACTTTAATAAATATTAAAATACAAGTTTAATTTAAAACTTTTATTTTAAGTTAAGAATTTATTCATTCAGTTAAATAAATTTAAAATTTTTTTTCTTAAAGCTCATATATATGGCCGTATAATAAAAATAAGAGCCTCTTTCAATCGTTGGCTCTAGACCGTCGAACTCGTAATCTATGCTCATGATCAGCTCTAGCTACAACGTTGCATTCCATTTCCCCTATTTAATTTCTTACATGGGGAAAAGGATATCGGATTTTTTTCCACATACATCGTACGTGAGAGACTAAGAAATTATATATGCATCCATACAAGATAATAATAATAATAATAATATATGTAAAGAATTTATAATGGGTTAAAGATTAGAAGCAAAGGTATTTTTTATTTTTTATTTTAGGATTAACAATTTCATAAATGGTATTAATTTGTTGAAAAATATAAATACATATAAATTAATTGTGTGGATGGAAATTTACACACATATTTCTAATTAACACACTTTTTTTCTCCAAAGATGTAAAATATCTACTATACTAAAGTTAATTACCAATTTGCATACATATTTTTTTGATCCAATTCAAGATTTTAGATTTTTTTCCTTATACTAATAACTAATTCCAACCTGTAATATTAGCTGAAAATGCACCAAATATTTAGGATACACTAATTGTTGTTTTTCTCTCTTTACATTGTCTAAGATTATGACCAATCAATATAGACTTGAATTAAAGGCAAAGACTCTTTTCTAAATAAATTCATTCGCTATAATTTGTCAAAATATAACTTGTCCTTTTCTTTTGTTTTCTTGTTTCCAATTCTTATGATTCCATTTTATAAGAATAATTAATTAAGCTAGATAAAGACAAGCAAATAGAGTTCCATATATAGGCAACTAAGGGAGTTGGACAACTGCAAATTACCTATAATCTAAACCTACTAAGTGTATCAAATTCTCAATACAGTTATTTATTAGTTGGGATATAATAATAATAACAATAACAATAATAATAATAATAATAAAAGAAATTGTCATCTATATCTTTATATACATTAATATTTAATGTAACTTTTAGTTATAATAATTAAATTATATATTTTACTGCACCGTATTATATAAAAACCATATGCTAAGCAAAGATTTATATAAATATTATTAATATCTGTATTTTTTCTATCTCAGCTACTCAAGAGGAGGCCGCAACGGCATACGATATGGCTGCAATAGAATACCGAGGACTAAATGCTGTGACTAATTTCGATCTAAGTCGATATATAAAATGGCTTAAACCTAATCAAAATGATAATAACATCAACATCAATGATCCAAACCATCCTAACTTTAACCCTAATCCCACAAATATAGTTAATCTAATTAGTGCTAATCCTAGCCCTAATTCTGACCAACAACTTGCTATAAACTTCCTTCAAATCCAAAACCAACAAATCTACCACACTTCACCTAGTGAAACTACACTTCTAGTTGAACCACCGAGGCTGGCTAATGCCACATCAGCTCTAGGGCTACTATTACAGTCGTCAAAGTTCAAGGAGATGATGGAGATGACTTCAATGGCAGATTGCCCATCGACTCCTGGGGCTAGCGAACTAGAACCGCCTCAATCAGCTTTCCCAGAAGACATCCAAACATTCTTTGATAACGGTAGTTGCTATGCTGAAGATGATGACGTGATTTTCGGCGACCTTAATTCGTACGCGCCTCAAATGTTTCAATGCGATTTCTAAAGCTAGAGATTAAATTACATAACCAAGGTGCTTAGAACTTAATCAGATAATTAAACATTCTCTATTTTTTTCAATTAATTATACATATAGGCTTTTTTATCTGTGAATATGAGAGACCATTAGAGGTCGTCTCTAGCCCTTCTGACTAGGACTTGAAGGGATTTAGATTTTCAGGTTTACACAAGAATTTAATAAGAGAGAAATACGATATTATTATATGCCAATTACTTGTTTAATTGGCTATTTAAATTATTTGCTTCATTTCTTTGTAGACCAGGAAACAAAAATAAGTGATTGTTTTTTTTCAATAAAAGGACTAGTAGCCAAGGGGAAAGTGAAGCATCCTAACTAGATTCATCAACAATTTCTTTTTTTCTTTAATGTTCCATAAGTTGTAATTTTAATTCGTCTTATATTGTGTATGAATAATAATATCTATTCAAATTACAGTTTACGATTTAAGTTTTATCTAACGAATTGATTATTTTTTCTTTATAGCATTTTTTCTCATTACTTTTTATCTTTCTTTCATCTACATTCACATCAAGAATGTTTTCAGATTACCATGTACATACATACATACATATATACACAAGACATTTTGCAGTTTTACTTCTTTTGCCAGAAGTTATTTTAGAATCATTGTTCCATCGACGTCTCATTTGCAAAGATATCGATCATGTTCTTATGCATTGCAAAGATAGCATTTGTGTATGGCGTAGCATCTTCAGTCGGCTAGGTATCTTTGTGGTTGTTCCATCTTTGGCATACTCGTTTCTCTTGTATTGGCGGTCTTTCTTCAAACCTGGCCCTTTCCGTGAGTTTGCGACTTCGCTTTGGTTTATTATTTCGTGACTATTATGGAAACGAAGGAATCAATTTATTTTTCAGGACACTTGGGCATCGGAGGATCCTGTTCTTTACGGCATGCATTTATGTTGGTTTATTTTCAAATGTAATTAATAGACGTCCAATTTGTTCTTTGATCTCAGATTTTTTCATTAATCCGGGTATGCTTATCTATGTAAACGACTCTTAGTGGTTTTCATTTCAACTTGAAGATCACTCCTCTTATTGAATAAATAGATGCACACCTTGAGGAAGGGTCATCCCTTTCTCAAGGCTTACATCTTAAAAAAAAAGAATCATTGTTCCATGTCCTTGGACTTTAGAAGTACCAGAAACTCCCTGTAAAACTTCTCCCCATTTTTAATAAGAGTCAATTTAGCAGAAGTCTCTTTGCCACAACATACGTACGTGACGTGTAACAGGAGTATCTAGCCACAATCCATTGGGTTTGAGTTAATCATATTAACTTCAGAAATTACCAATGTTACAAATATCGGACTGACTGGTTTAACTGGTTTTACCGCGAACTAGTCACCATTTCATAAGTTTAATCAATAATACTAATTTTTTAAACAACTCGAGAAAGCTCTTTTGAACCTGAAAATACCGGTTAATTGGCAAACCGGTTGAAACCGAGTTTTCTCATAATCACAGAAAAATGATGACATCACTTGATAACTTTGTAAATTAAATTTACCCATCTCGGTCGAAGAGACCGGGTCAACCTAGGTCGGCTGGACCATACCCTTAAGAAAAGACAGCTATCGCTTAGTCCGAGGGACCCGACTCGGACAATATTCCAGCCGGTCTCGTTAGGACAAGCTAGAGACCCGTGGCATATCCATGCCTGAGGCGGACATGATCTCGAGCCGGCCATGACCGAATGGATAGATATTTCGCCCCACAGTGATAGGTAGAATCTGACTAGGATTCCTACTCCTATATTATCTCCTACAAGGAAGATAAATCCGAATATATTTGATATACTATGATTCAAGTATCAGATAATTATAGAGGAGTTGTAATTTCATCATGATTGAGACTTCCTCTCCCAATCTAATTGGGATATCTCAAATGCCTATATAAAGGCCTCCTTGGTCAGGTTAAAGGTAGATCATTCTCAACCTCATAGTTGCGATTATTCTCTCAAAATCCTTACTGACTTAGGCATCGGAGGGTCCCCCATGGGGCAACCACCGATCGCCCCCAAGTTCGTGTTTGTTTTGCAGGTTCATCGTTCTAGGGCTAGAGCTGCGAGACAGGATGATCAATTCTAAAATATCGGATTCAAGTACGATATTTTCAGTGGTGCGGTAAGCGTGTACTGAATTTACTCATTCAAGCGAGAACTTTGGTCCATAATACAAAATTTAAACAAAAAAATAAACACAGATAAGTTCATGTCTGATTATTTTCTTTTCTATTTTCATTCGGTGGAAACCCCCTAGCAAACTACCAATGGTCTGAAAGCTTGTTGATCTTACATCCGTTTTTTAATTTTCATTGCAAACTGTCAGAGCATGTTTTTAATTTTATTACTTTTGTCATTAAAAAGAAGAAGATTGCAGTTTTGCATGCTTATCTCATATAACTAACCAATAATATATGATTGATTCATATTACAATTTCATTATTTGATAGTGAATTTTCAAGATAAATTATGGATTGCAAGATGTATTATTGCAAGCGATACTGAGTTTGCTGCATCAATTCCCACGAGTTCTTCGTTCGTTAATGGAGCACTCGGCAATGAAGAGATAAGATACATATCTTCTTTGCTCTAATTACTGGGACATCCGTCGACCCAAAGTCATTGTGGAAGTCTTCCCATAAATTCATCACAGTTTAGCCGGCAATTAAAATTCAATTTCTCCAAGGAGCAGTGAAAGATGGCTTACGTTGAAAAGTACATCATATTCTTATGTTTATTACCACTAACCGGTTAATATATTAATAGCCGTATATATTCTAAAGATAAAATCTGTTATTCTTTGACAGGTTAAATATCAAAATTGCATCGGCTCAGGTTACTTGCACAAATCATCGGATAAGCAAACTCACGCAAAGAGAGTTAGTTGATACTCCAACACGATACAGATAAGTTTTAGATTGGCAAAGTTATTTTCGAACACCGAGTCTTCGGTTGTTTGTTGAAATTTATTAGATTTTATAGAGCCTAATTGATAAACAAGTAATTCTCTAAATTTATTATTATTCATGTTGGCGGCATGCATCTGAACTTGCCGATCCACCTCCTCCAGTCATAGACTTGTGACCCATGATAATATCGTTGTAATTAATGTATCATGATTTAGGTTTGCCAGGTTTAAACAGTATGGAATCGCATATATTTGATATGGGCAGTAAACTAACAAATTCAATTACCTGCTCCTATATGCTCGTATGCTTTTCTGAATCTGCGAGGGGCAATCATCATGCATACATTAATTATATTTGACGATTCTTATTTTCTACGAGGTCTTTTTCCTGTCTAGATTGGTAAAATTTTAGTTTCATGACAAAAGCACATGATTTACGAACTTGAAATTATTTGGACGAATTATTTTTGGTTATCATCTTGACAAAGTTACAGGTTAACAATACCATTACCAAGAAAGAAAGCAATCCCTCGGAATACAGTAATCCCATTGGATTCAGAATACAAAAGAAAAAAACATTCAACAAATCAATGTGGGCAACATAACACAGATTCAGTCCAGCCAGGAACAATGTGACCCTTTTGATTGAATTGTCAAAATTGTCTCATTTGACGAATCGTCTAGTGATTCACTCGTGAATCACCAGAACACTGGGAAATTTTTCCTAAGTGGCTTATCATGAAGTCAATTTTTGGGGAGCTGCCGACTTATTATTCTAATCAAAAGTTTTGTGAAAACACGATGCACTCTCAAGAGTTAAACAGCCACGACAAAAAAAGATGAGTTCATGTGGATACAAATTACTATTGATTGTTAAATTCTTAATCGACATCTTACTATATATTTAGAATAGCCTGTGGGACAGTTTATTTGATAATTTTCCTTGAGCTCTAATATGTGTAACGACGCTTGCCTTTTCTTTGTCTAGATGGATAACGCTTCAGGTTGAATCATCAGTTATGCAAGCGAAGAGCATAACATAATTTATTTAAAGATCCAGTTTGCACCACCCACTCATAAAACAAAGCTCTGATAAATTTCAAGATGAAAGGGAGTTTAACCATACGTTGACATTTGGCCGAGTCTTTTCATCTAGTTGGAGGGAAATTTAGAAATAAAGATTGCTCCAATTGAAAATAGGGATGGCTTGTTACTTAGAGAGCGACTACGTTACTTGGAAAATTTATGATCCGGCAGATGTAGTCAAACCATTGCTTGCTTATTCAATGGTGAAGCGTCTATTCCGACTGCCATTTAACAACTCGTCTAAAGGAGTATGACCACCTAAACACAAAAATTTAGAGAAATTCACCGTGTGAAAATTGCCTTGGGTGGAGACGTCATCAAAGTGATGAAAACCGAGCGCATACACGGGCGGCTATAAAAAATCGGCTCTCCAGTCGGCGTACAAAGATTAGATATCATACCAAGAATTACAAAACACTTGGATGGCTTATCATCCAGTCAACTCTTGGTGGAGCTATTGATTCAACATTCAAATCAAAGCTTAATCATAGGAATAGAAGGCAACGCTACACTGTCCGCCTAAACCACAACCCTTATTGTTGAACCGGTTAGCGACAACACATGTTCAGCCATCATTGAAACTGCTATTGGGAAAGCTAAAGCTTTCGTCTTTTAAAGCATTGGCAAAGCACTCCCTAAATGAGTTACATCGCTCGTAATGAGATCAACAATTGCCTCACAACAGAAATAAGTGCTCAAACTTTCTTTTTCATCTTTAAGTAGTTCGATAACGTGATAAATTAGATCATATGAAAATCAGCTGATAATGCATTGCAATCATCATTTTGGCGTATTCATATATCTTTCCTTACTTTGAGAATCTTATCAAGCAGCAGAACCATATTTGTATAAGGCAGATAAGTCAAACTTCTTATTTCTATTCATGTTTCTTTATGGGCATATCCTGCAATCTTCTGTAATTAGTAGGTTGGGCGCTTTAATAAGGAATATTGATATGCTTGAATACTTGCTTACATTCTACTATATATATAGGTTTGCTAATCAGTTATGAACTAATTGCATCAATATTTTTAATTAAGCCCATATTATATTCAATATTCGGTTATATACTAATCACGTGTTTAGAAAGATACAAGCTTATTACTCTCAGAGTGATTGCATCACTTGGACAATTTCTAGTTCGGCAAGACAACCTGTGATTCGGAGAGCTACGCCATTGCGTCACTTCGACAAAACTTACCAAGGCAGTGGTGCAGACGGCCTAAGGAACTGAAATTTCTTCAAAAATTTACTCATTCGAGCTGTGCTTGTATACAGCTAGTCTTGGTAGGCCATCCGGCAAGACAAAACTATCCAGCTACAAGTTAAAGTTGGACGAACATATATCAATGGCTTATATGTTTCTAATGGCATCCTCGGTTTGATCTGAGTAGCAACCATTCTTAAACATTCTAAACTAAGTGGCGGAGTAAAAACAAGTAATCAAATAGCACATGGAGGATGACGCACCAAGCCTACAACAGTAGCAAAAAGGATGATTATTGCAATATAACATGTTGCACTCAACAATACACTCAAAGGAGTATGATCCACTTGATCGGTATAGGGCACAATGGGTCTAGAGAGGCTTGTCGTGCAAAAAAAGACACCGAGTGAAGCGCTCACTCTCTCAAAAGGAAGTCAATCAAGTTCTACTCCTAGCAAATGAAGGCCAAACACATGTCAAAGTAAAATTTTCGAAGATACTCAAAATGATCAAGGGTCGGGCAAATAATTTGCACCATGCCTAAACAATTGGGTTCGAGCAGAAACGCAAGTGAAGGAAACTCACTATAACAAGAAGACCGAGTGTTTCACAAAACAAGCATGCAAGCCCACACTAAAATCCCTACACACGGGCGTCTCATGAAAGTCCGACTCACCAATCAGCATGCAAAATAAGCCCTCGTAGATGGCCATCTTATTTAAGACCGACTAATTAGTCAGCACACAAAGCAGTTAACTAGCCCTGATATTCGAACAAGAAACTGTGTGTGGAATCAAGTAGCGAGAAGTCATCACATTTTCCCAAGGCATGTGGTAAGACCTTGGCGATAACAAAATATAAATAAAGACTGAGGCAAAATAAGACCTACGATATATCTAAGACCTTAATTGAAACTAAGGCATATATGAAAATGAGGCGCAACATAAGACCTCAATCATAAGGCATATATAAGACCTTAGCACACAAATCGACCACAAAGTCAAAGCAAAAACTTAAAACCACGGTAGTTGCAATCTAAAAGACCTAAAGAAATCAGTGACCTTAGGCACAACAATAAGACCTTAGCCACTAAGGCATATATGAAAGCGCGGCATCTACATAAGACCTCAATTATTTAAAAATAGAATTAAGACCAAGGCATGGAGTACGACCTTGGCAAAAATCTAAGAGCGCCTTTACGACCGACATAATATAAGACCAAGGCATAGATTAAGATCTTGGCAAATTTCTAAGACCGCCTCCATGGCCGGCACATTATATAAGACTTGGGCGTGAAGTAAGACCTTGGCATAATGCTAAGTCTGCCTTCGAGGCCGGCTCATTGTATTTGTAAGGCACTTAATAAGACCTTGGATAATTAAAGATAAATAAGACAGAGGCAATACAATACCTCCTGCATATCCAAAAAACTTAGTTTAAAACTAAGAAGAAATAAATTCAGGCGGCAATAAGACCTGAAAAACTGCTTCTAAAAGCAGCCGGTTAAAAACATAAGATCGGTAGAAAAACCTAAGTTAAATACTTAGTCAAAATTCTTAATAGACAAAGCATAAGACCTATAAACAGCCATAAGACAGGTGGTATGGTCAAATGCAGTGCCTTTTGAATCATAATTGAAGAAATAGAGGCTGACGGTTGGCTAGATCACCCAAATCCTTATTCAGCTAAGAAGGAGAAGAAACAAGCTCTTGACTATAAGAAGATCCCGACTGAAGAATAAAGACAATCTCAATCACCGCCTGAAATAGAAAGGCGATATTAGCATAAAGAGAACCCTAATATACAATAAATGCACATCATTACCCCAATAGTGGTCTTGCTCTTCTTCCTTCGCTGCTCATCTGCAGCCGCTTCAGCTCCATCAAGGCTAAATCTGCTTTGGCCTTTTTAGCCAATTATAAGAACTCGCACATCTCAAGATAATCTTCAAAGGCTAGAAATAGGTTGCCGAAGAACTCTAACAATATTAAAACATGTGCATTACAAAGATCATTTCAAATGCAAATAGAATATCAACAATTCATCAAAGCAATCGAAGTTAAGGGAAGAACATGGTAGTGAAAGGCATCAACCCAGATTTCGGCAAGACGAAAATCCAAATTTGGCAACACAAATTGATTAGAAGAGAACTGCGGCAACCAAACAATAATAAAGGTTCATTCAAACAGACTAGAAATTGAAGCATCATTGTGCCACTTCAAGAAATGTAGACAGAGATAAAAAAAATAATAGGAGAAAAGTAAAGTTACTCACTTGTTGAAGAAAAACAAAGAGCTTTGAGTCGTCGAAAATCACCTTGAGCAGATGCTAGAAGACCCTCACCTGAATTCGCCTTAATTAGTTTTAGAAGAAATAAAGGAGCAAAAAAATTTAAAAGCTGGCTCAAAATTTAGAAATTTGAACTGCCGCCAAACCATATGAAGAAACATGAAAGTTCCAACGAACGAAAGACACGCTTCTCAAAGAAGTTTTCGAGTAATGAAAGAATATGGATGAGCCGCGTAGCTCGCCACTTTCGCTAAATCTGCGTAAAATCAAGCCGAATTCTGCTTTAGAAGTCCTAAAGAACTTCTCTCACTTGTAGGGGGGCTTCTGATAACTTTGTAAATAAAATTTACCCGTCTCAGTCAAAGAGACCGGGTCAACCTAGGCCGGTTGGACCACACCCTTAAGAAAAGATAGCTATCGCTTAGTCTATGGGACTCGACTCAGACAATATTCCAGCCAATCTCTTTAGGACAAGCTAGAGGCATGTGGCATATCCATTCTTGGGGTGGACATGATCTCGAGCCGACCATGACTGGCTGGGTAGATATTTCACCCCACAGTGATAGGTAGAATCTGACTAGGATTCCTACTCCTATATTCTCTACTACAAGGGAGATAAATCTGAATATATTTGATATAGTAGGATTCAAGTATCAGATAATTATAGAGGAGTTGTAATCTCATCATGATTGAGACTTCTTCTCCCAATCTAGTTGGGATATCTCAAATGCCTATATAAAGGCCTCCTTGGTCAGGTTAAAGGTAGATCATTCTCACCCTCATAACTGCGATTATTCTCTCAAAATCCTTAATGAATTAGGCATCAGAGGGTCCCCCATGGGGCAACCACCGATCGCCCCTAAGTCCGTGTCTGTTTTATAGGTTCATCATTCTAGGGTTGGACCTGCGAGACAGGAAGATCAATTCTGAAATATCAGATTCAAGTACGATAATTTCATCACCCTCTAGTGAATCGGTGAAATTCCAAACATGCAAGCTGTTAAATATGATGTATGCTCTTAAGAAAATTAGGGCGATATATCTTAATTTTATAATGGTACGAGTAATTCAATTTATTAACAAAGGCATTGAATCTGTTGTTTATATCTATGTGTCCATATATATTATGACTGGTTAAAATTTATTCAATGATATATGTGTATAAAAGTCCTTGACGTATCATAGCATAAAGTGAGAGAAATTATAGTTGGACTATGCTTAGTGAGACCGACTTCATTTGCAACTATGATTATGTCTAAACTATCCCTAGTCATAGTTTCATCAAGAAAGGATATTGATGAGATAATAGGACTAGCATGTGGTCAACTTTCTTGGAAAGGGTCCAAGCAGTCAACCTCCTGAGACTAAAGGTGGTGCCTTAAGTTTGACACGTGGATATATCTGGAAGATATATTGGAGACCTCAATAAGATAAACACTTGGTAAATATATCATAATGTTGGTGTTTATCTTTATGCAGTAGCTTTACGAATATCCTCATACTTGAGATACTAGTTACCTTGTATGGTAGTATTGCTATACTTTGGGTCATCCCTATTCACTCATTGATTTAGGGTGTCACGGATGATTACAGGTATATTGATGACAACACGTTGGTAAGCTATATAGTCAGAAAGAATCCACCGCTCTAGATATATTAAGGAGTTGTACCTGGTCACTTGTTGAAGTGATGATTGCTATAAACCTCTAATTAGAGTATGTGTTTGATAGAAATAGTTTCTAGTCAAACACATTATGATAAAAAGCAATATACTTTGGTAACAAGTAAATAACTAGGATAGCTTGGAGCAACCTTTCTATTAGTAGGTTAACACTTTAACCAAACCCAATAAACCAGATGGTACTAATATTAAAGAATGGAAGGAGTTCATCGCATTGGGAAACTATTGCATTAACCAGGATTAAGTTATAAGCACAAATGATGTTTCGAGTAATGGGGGATTGTGGACCCTTGCTAGAGGCGTACTACAGTCGTTTAAGGTAATCGAGTTCTAATCACGGTCTATAACCTCGAGCCAATAGTTCCTATAGAACAAGGATTGGTCAAACCTTAACAGCTCAATACTTTGGGATCCTATAAGGTCACACACATTGGACCTTCATCGGACTGAGTAAAGAATTAATAGATTTATTCTATTAAAAAAATAAAACATAATAATAATTGTATTATTATTTGGTTAACCCAAGAATTTATTTTGACCGGTAACTAATTTTATTAGGGTCATAAATAAATTAAAATGTTGATTAAAATAATTAGATCATTTTGGTCAATGTTTTGAAAAGCGCTAGGCGCTAGTCGGACGGCCAAGGCTTCAAGCACTTAGGCGGGGCCTGGGCGGTGCCTAGGCTGTGCCTAGGCGGATATGTATTTTTTTATATTTATCAATAGATAAAAGTATAAATTTAACTAAAAAATAAATTATAAGGTAATAATATATTACAAAAAACATAGTTTAGTATATGACAACATAAGCCTTAATGGATTCTTACATAAAATCACATCAACATTAAAATCATTTCCTTAAAAACGTATATCATCACAAATTGTTTGTGGTTTATAGAGTATTATTTCTCGGTTTGAGATTCAAAATGGGGATTATACGGTGAGAATATTTTGAACTATAATTATTATAAGTATTGGTATCTCAAAACTTGCGGAAAAAAGCGGATTAGGCGGTGCCTAGGCGGAAAAAGTCGGATTAGGCGGTGCCTAGGCGGCAATATATCGGTCCAATGCCTGGTAGCGCTTGAGGAATGAAAAGTTGGGCTGCAAGCCCCAAAATAGCGCCTAGGCGGGGCCTAGGTGGAGCTAGGCGGGGATTTATTAAACAGTGATTTTGGTTAAGCCAAGAATTCATTTTGACCAGTAACTAATTTTATTAGGGTAATAAAATAAATTAATATTTGAAAGGACCAAGAGGGAAATTTTGTCTGTCGAGCAATTTTGGGGTGGGACTCGAAAGATTTAACTGGCCTCGCGAATTTATTCGCGAAGGTCCGAAAGCCCACGAAAGGGGCTAGCCGCGAGCTGGGCTCACGATATGGGCCGCGAGGCCCAGCTCGCAGACAAGGCAAGCCTGCAAAGGGCTTGCCTAATGCACACAAAATGTGGAGTACGTCGTGTGCGCAAGCCAAGCCTGCGGATCATTGTGATCCACAGGCATGACCTGCGTATGGGATGTGCAAATGCATATCCCACATCGGTTTGAGGGGGAGCTCTCATGCTCCCCCAAGCCTATAAATAGGCACCCTCACCCCCTCTTTCAAATCACTAGTTCACATCTTTGTGGCATTTTTTATGAGTCTTCAGTGAGGATTCTTGTGCCAACATAGAAGACCTTTTTGATCCTCACGGATTATAGTTTGATGATCCCAAATTATGTTATAATTTGAGGACCTCTAGTTAATATTTTTGGGTGGGCTTTTGGAGTAGTCTCGTAGCTACTCAAAGCACTACAGTTCCTCCTCTCGGGGAGGTTTCAGTTGGTGGGGTTCGTTTGGATACTCATAGAGGCTATCCTAGACTCGGAGGCTTGTGCAAGAAGGTTCGGCTAAAGCGCGCTTCAACTGGTAAGTTTTCTTTTTCTCTTTTAATTATTAGGTCTTTTTCTTTAAGCATTTTTAGACTTAATAATTATGCTTAGGTTATTTTGCATGCTTAGTTTATTTTATGATTAGGTTATAACTTAGAGTTATAACATGCTTAGTATAAAATATTTATGCTAGGATATTGTGGGCACTAGATTTTAATGATCCTTCTCACGAAATAATGATGAGAGCTATATAATGCATTCTTCTATAGGTGTTATATACTTGGAGTGGTTTCAATGCAGTTTGGTCAAACTTTGTCAATCCTAAACTTCATAAAACTAGTATCTAAGCCCTAAAAGGCCTAAAATGGTCAAAATAGGTCAAAACCAATCAAAGCCGGTAAATTTCGGGCAGTTTTAGGCAAAATCAGTCGGACCAGTCCATATCGGTCCGTATGGATCTATACGAGTCGACCCAGTCAGACCATTATGGGTCCCCCAGACCCGTACGGGTCTGACCAATCCGTACCAGTCCGAAACTTCTAGAATTGCCCAATTTGGTCCTAATGGGACCCGTACAGGTCTAGGCCACTAGTACCGATCCCCCAAATGCCCAAACAGTTAGTTTTAATGCCCTAAATCTGACATAAATGAATAAAATTAGCCATAAACGAATAAAATCTGCCATTAAGGCATAAAATCAGCTATTTTATGCGTTCAGACCTAATTTCCCCTTATAAATAAGAGGCATTTCTTCACATTTGAAGGGGATAGCAATTGAAGAGAAAACACAAGAGAAAGCAAATACTACTATAGGGAAATAGTTCTAGCAAGTTCTTGAGGTTATAGTAAAGGTATAGAAGGGGTATAAAAGTTACAAAATAGGGGGAAAACCATTCTACATTGGTTTTGCCCACATTTTTTTCCTTTCTAGCTTCATATTTAGGATTGAGGGGAGGTTTTTTCCACACAAACACTCACCTAAAACAATTCTAAATCCATCATTTCATCATCTACTTTGACAAAGTTTCCATTCGGTATTGGAATCGCTCTAAAGTGGATTCACCACCTAAAGGTACGCTCCTGAGTTTTGAAGAGACTCACATATCATTTATTTTATTGTCATCTCCCATTTCTCCTACTCCATCTACTCTTAGTCTTTTTTTGGGTCTAGTCCTGACCCATATGGGCCTTGTTGGTACCATTGTATCCTTAGGGATATTAAATCGGTGCGCCATACCCATATGAAAGGAAATCCCATTTTTATTATGTTTCTTCTCCATAAATCTATTTGCTAATTAAACAGAGTTTTTGCCCGAGACCAGACAGGACCCATACGGGTCCCCCGTATCCGTACAGGTCCTCTCTAGTAGCCGTACGGGTCCCACCCCACCCGTACGGGTACTAAACCCCAGGCAGAATCCACAACTCCCCTTTTTAATCAGAAAAATCAATCAACTCACCACTTGCCATGTGATCATTTTCACTAATAATCCGGTAAATCAACCCACAAAAGTTAAAATGTGTTTTCATAACAAAATACACTGAAGACCAGTTATTTCTCTCCAATCCAAGAAGCCATTTGGGCACTATCGATCAGAAAACCGCCACACTAGCATAATCACATTTTCCTAACAAAATACTAACTTATCATGTGCTATAAACTGCGCTAATCTTTGTGGATGCAAAGGAATTTATTTTATTTTGTTTTACAACTTAGAACAAATGTATCGGTTCACTCGTAATCCCCCATTTTCCCCAGTTGTAATTTTATTCCCCTTTTGTACTACTTGTGCTTTATTATAAATTATTGAATGCATTAAAGAGTGTAGAAAAATAGACTTTTTGTGATAATTCCCCAAATGATAAAAATAAAACAGTTTTACGCGGCGAATGTAATTTTGAATTAACTAAATGAGAAATAAGTGACTCATCCGATACCCGAATCTCTGATCCAAAAGGTATGAGTCTCCTGCCCAATGGGAACCGTACCAAAACTCTTTACTAAGTAGACAACTTGGGTGGCGACTCTGTCATTTGTATTGAGATTTGGGTCTCGATTCTTTTATTCATTGAAATTGGTTAAAATGTGCAAACTTGAACTAAAAAGGTTTCATCATGCATAAATTAATCAACCAATCACCCCAATGGGCCCCACCGGTAGGCACCAAGGGAGACCCACACATCATCGACACCTCACAATGGCGACTCTGCTAGGGACATAATTTTTTAAGTTGCAAAATTTTGGTTTATTTTAAAAGCTAAAAAGATTAAGATCAGCACCAAAAATCATTTAGTTAATTTAACCCGGTTTCTTTTTCATCATTTAGGAAAATTATTACACTCTCTATTAGATGCACTCTATCTTTATGTATTAACTTCACCATGCATCATTATACATGCCTCATCCATAATCAAACCCATGCATGTATTGATTGTTTGGTTCTCACCTGAGCAAGAATCAAAGCTTGGTAACCATCTCAAGTTCATTTGGTCCGCATTCCAGTTTCTATGCAACCAAGTTCAGTATAGTTAAGGGTTGAATCTCCACCTCCATCTCCAAGTAATCCATTCTCCAATCAGTTCAAATAGTTGGGGTTCAATTGATCAGTATGGTCATTTTAGCAATCCTTTTAATTCAAGAGGTACAATAGTTCCGCCAGCCGTTAGTCGGTCTATTCAGCCTAGCCAAGGGGACAGCCTTCCATCATCCAACATGTCTACCCTTTGATATGACTATAAATGCTTAACAACCTTCACCTCTGGTCTAAGCCACAAGAGGGGAAGATAGGATCCCTAAAAAGGCTGAAAAGTGAGAAATATTTTGGAGTACAATGATGAAGCAGAAAGAGGACTAGTGCCAATACAAGTAGAAGCTTAGGATTGGGAGACTACCGATTCACTGATGGATCCTACCGATATTGAGGATGAGGACCCTCCACATCAGGAGGATGAATTCGAGGATGAGGTAACCTTTTAACATTCCTTATGTTTTGATGAAACACAATGCCACTCATAAAGCATATCACGAATAAATTGATGCATTCACATTATGTTTGAGAATTTCATTCTTAAAGATATAGTGCACTTATAAATTCAACATTCTTAACAATTTCATCATGTTTATTAAAGAAATTGAATTTTAGTACATCGCAATGGAATAAGGTTCTAATGGTCAAAACTTACCACAAAACAAGAGGCAAGATGAAAAGTGCTTAGTAAACATGATAGCCTTGGGTCTTAGCTCATTTTTTTAATAAGGGGGGAGGAAGATACACATCACTAAGAAAGAAAGCCAAGAGCCCCAAAAAAAAGAAAAAAAGAAAGACATACTCCACATCAAAAGCACCGTTGAAGGAAAAGACCTTACAACAAAAATCCAAAATCAATGCAAGATTAAATCCAATGCTCTTTCAAAATCTTCAAAAGAATAAACTATCACATCCAAGAAATGAGCATTTCTTATCGATGTAGGTACCTCCCTTGGACCTATATTCCCATCAAAATATCCCTCCAAAAAGGCTTTCTTCATTTGTTAAAAAAAAGAAGACCCCTCACCCTACATAGTGATCCCAAACCTTCCCCTCAATGACATGACCTCCTTCTTTCACAAAAAGAGAAAAACATGTCCATTCCAACACTAAATGACCCAAGCTTACAACAATAGAGTCAGATACCCAAAGCAACCCCTCAAGGCAGGTGATCTGGTTCCTAAACAGCTATGCCCCAGTCAATGCTGATGCTAGGGGCAAGTTCAGGCCTAATTAGAAAGGACCGTCCATGGTTAAGAAAGTCCTTGGAAAGGGAGGAATTAAGCTTAGGGATATGGATAGAAATAAGTTTATGAATCCAGTGAATCAAGAAAGGCTTAAGCACTATCGTGACTAGGTTAAAAGAACTAAATCACGGAAAAGAAACACAAATAAAGAATAAAAGAAATAATGAATAAATCACCCAGTGAGTGGTCCTCTACTACTCGGGCAAAAATTAGGGTACAACCCGCTGATCGGTATTCCACAAATCGGTCAGGAAAAAGTTAGGGTACTCCAACGCAAATAAAGCCTGCTATGTTGAAAACCCAAAAAGGCTGCTTAGGCAAAAGTTAGGGCATCGAGAGAAAAATGTCAGTTGCTTTCTGGAAAATCTATAAAAGGACCAAAAAGCAGGTAAGGGTTAACCATTGGAAACTGTTGCCATTATCTATGCACTCAAATTTAATATCATCGATGAACATGTTATGATTTGTTAAGAATCCTGGTCTTATGAATGCATGCATTTCTTTAGGTGAAATAATCGTAAGTATGTGAACATTAGTTTCTTCTCTACATTTTGTGCTCTTTATTATTATCTATACTGCGCGTATCATTCAACAGAAGACAAAATATTGATAAGCCACAAAAGAAATAAGGCATATGAAAAATCAGAAAAGTCTGCTGAACTGAGCTATCAAGGACAATTCAGGCAACAGTTAAGACAAAAGAAAGAAAAATACAAATCAGTTCTATAGATCGCATCACATCAAGCGGTCTATGCAAAAGTTAGATCTCAATTCAAAAATGCCAGTATTTTGCACTTGCTTTTGTTCTTCAAGCATCATTTTTAATAGCAATGTTTTACAGTTGGGATCCCTCAAGTTTAGTTTTCCAACTATGAAGCTACTCGATAGCACACATCATCCAAAGTGCCAAGTGCTTCCATTAGCATCATCCAACTTGCACCATGCTATAGTGTGGACACCACTAAGACACAAAAAGAAAGGAAGTCTATTGAACTAAGCCACCAAGAACAGTTCAGGCAAAAGTTAAGACAAAAAAGAAAAGTCTGCTGAATTGAGCTACAAAGGACAATTCAGGCTAAATTTAAGACAAAAGAAAAGAAAAATACAAAATAAGTTTGATAGGTCGCATCACATTAAGCGATCTATGCAAAGTCAGAACTCAAATTAAAAGCGCTAAGTACTTCCACTAGCACCATCCAGCTTGCACCATGTTACAGTTTGGACACCTTAAGGACACATTCCCCTAATGTGCGAAGAATGAATCTCATCCAATCAAATTACCAGTGCAAAGAAGTATAGGCATCCATATAAACCTGTATGAGTCTTATGAGGTGTCAATGACATGTGGGTCTCCCTTGGCGCCTATGTGAGAGGTAGGGCCCACTGGGGGTTTGGTTGGATTTAGGCATGACAAAACATTTTTAGTTAAAGTTTGCACAATAAGCCAATTTTAATGAATAAAAGAATCAAGACCCAAATCTCGATACAATTGATAGAGTTGCCACCCAAGTTATCTACTTGGGAAAGAGTTTTGGTACAGTTCCCTCTGGGTAGGAGACTCATACCTATTGGATCAGAGATTCAGGTATCAGATGAGTCACTTATTTCTCATTTAATTGATTCAAAATTACATTCACCTCGTAAAACCATTTCACCCATGGGGTTTAGCCTGGGAGCTGGTTCCCGTATGGGTGCCAGGAAGGATCGATACAGGTATGGGGCATCCATATAGGTCCTGTCTGGTCCCAAGCAGAAACTTAGTTCAAATAATTTACAGATTATAGATTAGAATATTGGTGACAGAAAAGTAAAATAAAAAGGGATTTCCTTCCGTATGAGTATGGCGCACCAAATTGATATCTTTGGAGATATATGGTGCCAATAAGGCTCATACGGGTTAGGATCAGACCCAAAATAAGAAAAGAAAGCAACAAATATAATAAAAGCAACAAGCGATAATAATAACAAAATAACGGAGATGTGAGTCTCTTTAAAACATAGAAGCGTTACCTTTTCGACGTGAATCCACTTTGAGGTGATCCCTTTACTTTTAAGAGAGGCCAGTCAAAGTAGGTAGAATAAGACTATTTAGGAGAGTATTTGTGTAGGCAGAATATCCCTTAAACCTTAATGAAAGAAGTTAGGAATGAATAAAATGTGGACAAAACCTCAAATGAAGGGTTTTCTCCCTATTTTATACCTCTTATACCCCCATTATACCTTTTCTATACCTATAGAAACCGCTAGAATTTTAGTATAATTCTTCTGTATGGAGACTATGAATGTAAAATGTGAAGGGAAGGCCCCTTTTATAGGGGAAAGGAGGTTTGAACGTAATAAATCATTTTCATGACCTGCCTTTTCCTGAAATGGGTAAGAAAATCCTTCCAAAAGAGCCTGTTTAGGCAACAATGATACCCATACGGGTAGGGCCTTACTCGTACAGGTACTAAGGGACCCATATAAGTACTATAGGACCCATACGGGGTCCCCTCCCAGGCGTATGGAGGGAATGACCCTTACGGGGTCTGCCAGTGGATTCGTACCACCGAGCAGCACCCTTATGGGTCCCTAAGGGTAGACTAGGTCTCTAAACTTTGGGCAAACTCAACTCTACAGTAGTAGGAACATCTCTGATAGATAACACCTAAAAGACATTGCATCATATAGCTCTCATCATAGTTTCGTGAGAAGAATCGGTAAAATCTGGTGCTCAGAGACTGCCCCTCATGGGATCATCATAGATATGAATCTGTATGATCTCATGATGTGAGCGAGGGTTTAGAAATTATACCTGAGTTGATATCATGAGTGAGTTCCTTTCTTGTGGCGAACTTCTTTCCTTTGCTGATGCGTATCCCTTGTAACTGTACTGGGGAACATGTATCCCTTTCTTGAGGCAGATGACTTTCCTTTTGCTACTATGTTTCCCTTTCCTAAGGCGGATGACTCTCCTTGCAACTGCGTATCCCTTTCATAAGGCGGATGACTTTCCTTTTGCTATCGCGCATATCCCTAGTGACTTTACTTGGTGAAGGTTTATCCCTTTCTCGAGGCGGATTACTTTCCTTTTGCTACCGCGTATACTTTTCCTTAGGCGGATGACTCTCCTTTTGCTACTGTGCTTCCCTAGTGACTCTACTAGGGAAGGTGATGTACCCCTTTCTTAAGGCGGATCGACTTTCCTGACTGATGGTGTATCCTTTTCCTAAGGCAGATGACTTTCCTTACCACTGCGTATCCCTTTCCTGAGGTGGATGACTTTCCTTTTGCTATTGCGTATCCCTTTCCTGAGGTGGATAACTTTCCTAATTAATGATGGTTTATCCTTTTCTTAAGGCAGATGACTTCTCCTCGTATCCCTTTCCTAAGGTGAATCGACTTTCTTGACTGATGACGGTGTATCCCTTTCTTAAGGCGAATGACTTCTCCTCGTATCCCTTTCCTAAGGCGAATCAACTTTCCTGACTGATGATTTTTCTGGGGAAGATATGTGTATCCCTTTCTTAAGGCGGATGACTCTCCTTACTGATGGTGTATCCCTTTCCTAAGGCGGATGACTCTCTTGCTGGGGATTTTGAATAACCTAAAAGGAGACAACAATCAAACACCGAGTTAGTCATTATCTAAGCACACACCTTTTTATTCTTAATTACCTTTTATGAGAAAAAATAATTTTTGCCCCTTTAATCAAGAATAAATATGTGTGGATGCGATAAACTAAAAATTCTACGGGGGAATGTCGGGTTTGGCCTGATGGCTGCTTATTTTGCCATTGGGGAATGCTCCTAGGTTGAGTGTCCCTAGGGTCTACCAAATTCGCTATCGAGAAGTGGGGAAGGGCCCTGGATTGGTGGGTGATGCCCCTAGACCTAATTCTACTACTGGGAAGTGGGGGGATGCCCTTGCATTTGATTCCGCTACTGGGGAATGGGGGGATGCCCCTGGATTGGTAGGGGGATGCCCCTTGGTTGAATCTGCTACTGGGGAATGAGGGGATGCCTCTTGGTTGACTCCGTTATTGGGGAGTAAAGTAATATCCTTTGATAAAACCTCTTCCACTGGGGAAATCTTTCCTGGTAAGATTTGTTTACTGTGAAAGAATTCTTGTGCTAGGATGGACCTATATACGAAAATTATCTTTGTTAGTGATCAATTAAAAAATGGCTTACCTTGATTCTTGATTGACTTTTGTGAAAACAAAAATATTTTTGCCCCTTCAATCAGAGATCAAGTTGAGCTAGGGGGCTTACCCCAAATATAACTGAAACATAGAGTTTAGGAGAAGTGGGATCGGCCCTGATTCTGGACTGGATGAACTCCTGGCACTTGTTGAAACACTAACGTAAAAATCTGCCCCTGAATGGCCAGAAAAGGCTCGTAGGGGTGGGCTTAACCCGTATAGGTAAGGTTCTTAGAAAAAGGGACCCATACGGGTGAGGTGGGACCCCATATGGGACCTCAATGGGGGTTTTAAATGGCAGACTAGCCCCTTCACATCCCGTCTCACACCAAAACTTCCTATTTGTATTTTCTTGCAATCTTTCTCCTAAAATCAATCAAACGTGTATAAAAAGATCCCAAAGACAGTCCGTTTCTCCCTCAGACTCGAGGGCTTGCCCTTGGTTGGGGATTCAGGGCTTTGAGAATGCCCAATTTCCATCGGTTATGCGTTTTGCGGGGGAGACTCATTTTTGGGACTTACTCCTGCTTTTGAAGTGCCACTGATCCTTTCTCCTAAGACCCACGCCTCAAAATTCCAAGTAATTTCATTGTATTCTATATTTTCCAATTTTGAACTTTTCATGATTCCTCATATTTTGGCATGATTTAGGGTGTTTTAGACCTTGGAATAGAGCCTGATGCATGTAACTTTAGCATAGGATGCTTTTAGGATAGTGTCGGATGAACTTTGATTGAGAATGTGCAATTTTTTATTTTTGGGGAGTTTGCTAGTATAGGTACTGCTTGCAGAGGACCCGTACGAGTGAGCGGGGACCCATACGGGTCTTGATTTTGATACGGGTCCTACATACGGACCCGTACGAGTGGGGCTTACCTGTATGGGTCCCGTCTTCAGTGATAGAATCTTGTTTCCTTTGATTTCTGCAATCCTTTTCTGATTTTTGATTTTTCTGCTGTGTTCAAACCTGTTAATCTGTGACTCTATTTCTACTATTCCAATATAAGACTGTGGGAGCCTTGAGCTTCTATAGGAAATGGTACAAGGAGATTCATGTTATAGGGGATACGGAGCTGCTGACCCACATCCATTCCTTCAGGTTTAGCAACATCATCAAGGCCATCCCTCAGGCCCTAAGACATTGGCCACTGGTAGTGTCTCGGGACTAACAGAGAGATGGTTGGAGATGACCCATACCTTCCATTTACCTATAAGGGAGGTCACCATTTCTCCTTCGGATGTGTGCGCCACCACAGGTTTGGCTTGGAGCAGGGACGTGGTCCATTTTGATGTTTATGACGATCGATGGCATTCTCGGCCTGAAGTGAAGACCTACATTTCCAGATTACTTGGGCTTCATCCGGGAGGGACGAACAAGCTCAAGTATGGTGACTTGCATGCTTACTAGATCAGGCAGTCGAGTCCTATTATATCCGATAGTAGGGACCAGTATGCTCGCTCTTTCATACTGTCATTCCTTAGTCTTATTTCCAGTCTTCTCGGGTAATCTCAATTATGGTTTGTTCTCTGCCGTGGAGGATCTTACAGCTGTACCTCATAAGAACTAGTGTTGGGCCATTCTGGCATAGCAGTATTATAGATTGGACGTAGGGGTCCAGGTTGAGCAGTCTGAGTTCAAGATCTGCCATTTGATACTATTGGTAAATTCTCAACTGATCTCTTGTGCTTTAATCCTTTGTCTAAACTGTGTTGTAACTAATCCTTAATTTGTCTTGCAGATTTGTGCTTTCGAGCACCAGTTGATCCCTAGGCCAGGATTACCCATGCAGCCTAAGATGCCACATATTATTTCTAGATGGATGGGACTTTGGCAGAATCAGCCCTTGACTACAGCACAATATCGAGTTCTTACGCCAGCTGAGCTCAAATTGGGTAATCTTCTTTACTATTGAACCTGTATTGTACATTTTGACAAACCATTAGTAGAAACTGTATTTACTAAGTCATGATACTTACAGTGCATTCATTTTATGCAGGTTATCCGAGATTTGTAGGAGAGATTGGCCACCTACGGAGCCATTGAGTGGATGCGGGTCGGTGTGGATGACCTCCTCTTTATGCTGAAATCCCCGCTCTTCCTAGAGTGGTACTTTGGCGAGCGGACCCGAGGGTGGAGGACCAGTGCTATGGTGGAGAGATTGATTCCCTTCCCCCCAGTACTGATCCCGGCTGGATTCTTTTGGCCCCACCTCATGCCGCAGATCGATCAGGGGCTGTACTTGCTAGGCAAAGGGGCTTGCGCGTTATCTATTGAGGGCTCCTACACCTAGTTTATTAATTCTTCCCTCCTGCCACCCTGTGATAGGATCCATCATGAGGACGAGCCCCTAGAGTATCATTAGAGTGATGGTGAGGATGATGATGATGATGATGATGAGGGCAGACCAAGGGGTGACTGCGGGGGTCCACTTATAGTTAGGGACGACCGAGGTTTGGTTAGGTTAGCTACTCCTTCTTTCCAGATATACTTTTAACTTGGTCTTTGTGAATGCCTTACTACTTTCTACAATTAACTGTGGTTTGGAATCTAATTCCTTATTGTTTATAGCCTCCTATTTCTACACGGAAGAGGTCTGCTGCTGTCGCTACTATTGCTGCCCCTAAGTCGCTAGTGAAGCGGTCTTGAGCCTCCTGATCTATGAGGGGGGGCATCCTCCAGGCTGAGTTAGATACTTTCTTTTGGCTCCTCTACCATTCGAGGAATCGAGTTGCCAAGAAGCTCGAGGAGTTGGTCCAACCTATCGATTTCACTCCATGTACCTCCACCCATGTAAGGAATCCTTTACCTTTAACTCTGTTCATTACTGTTTAAGATGCCTTATTCTGATGTGGCCCTTTCCTTTCAGGTGACCATTTCTGAGGCTGAGAGGATAGCCCACAGTTATTTTTCAGTACGGGATCTATTGTTGGCCCAAGACGCACTAGCTTCAGTAAGTTTCTTTTACCTGCAAAATTTTAACAACTATACATCCATGCCATGACATTTGTATATGTGTACTAATCTTATGATTTCTATTACAGACTTTGCTGGTCATGAAGGAGAGTAGATCTGCCTAAGACTTGGATGCTTGTGAGGAGAGAGATAGATTTTTAGAGGAGCAGCTGTGGGCAGCCACTGCTGAGGCTAATCGGGCTAAGGCTGAGACCACTGGGGCAAGGGCTAAGATTGAGATGCTAAGGGGTCAGCTAGCAAGGTTGATTGAGGAGAGGCAGACACCGATCCCTTCTGATGATGAGTCCGAGGATGGTCTTTCCACATATCTAATGATTCAAAGAGGCGTGGATCAGCTTGTTAAGGGGAGTGATGCTGCTGGGGCTGCTATAAGGACCACAAAGACCTGGGCCCCTACCTAGCTGGGTACCAGTGTTGATGATGTTGAGGACCACATGACCATAGACATGGATGATCTGCTAGCGGATACTTAGGGCTAGACTCAGGAGGGCTACCAGGGACAAGACCCCCGACAACTTAGATTATGATTGCTTTCTGGACTATCTGATACTTTTGGGCCCTATGTGGCTTATTTTGATTGTCAACTTCTGAATTAGTACTTTTGATATTTCTTTCTGTGCATGTGGATTTTTCTTGAATTGAAACTGTTTGAATATTGCTGCTTTGAGAGCCTATATTCTTTCCAATGATTTTGCAGCGAGGGGGTTGGGTTAAGTTCTTAGGCCATTCGATGTGAGATGACCTATCAAACATTTTATTTATTTTCTTTTCTTTTTGTCCTAATTTTTGCTTGGGCCAACCTTGACAACTTAGCCCAGCGAACCTCTTTCTTTTTAGCTTTAACTTTTTTCCAGACTGCCCTTTCAGGTTTTCAACCAAGCAAGTTTTTGCCTTAATTTTTACTGAGATCGCCTTTTTAGGTTTTCAATACGACTCAACCCAGCAGACTTTTTCTTTTTGCCTTAATTTTTCCTGGATCGCCCTTACGGGTTTTCAATCCAGCAGGCTATTCTGAATATTGCAAATGTGTGACTAAGATGAATACAATGATGCATAACACGTAGAGAAAAATTGATGTTCACATACCAGCGATTATTTCACCTAAAGACATGCATGCATTCATAAGACCAAGGTTCTTAGTAAAATCATAACATGTTCATTAATGAGATTAATTTGAGTATATAGGCAATGGTAACAATTTCCAATGGTTAACCCCTACTGCCTGGTCTTTTATAGATTTTCCCAAAAGCAATTGACATTTTTCTCTCAATGCCCTAACTTTTGCCTAAGCTGCCATTTTCGGGTTTTCAGCCTAGCAGGCTTTATTGCA
This sequence comes from Euphorbia pulcherrima, assembly GCA_947683365.1. Lineage (NCBI taxonomy): Eukaryota > Viridiplantae > Streptophyta > Magnoliopsida > Malpighiales > Euphorbiaceae > Euphorbia > Euphorbia pulcherrima. The sequence continues at coordinate 19,405,959 of CANTUS010000007.1, forward strand.
TTGGAGTGCCCTAATTTTTACCTAACTAGTTTGCGAAATACTGATCAGTGGGGTACGCCCTAATTTTGCCCAAGCGGTAGATGACCGCTAGTCGGGGGTTTTATTCTTTATTTCTTTTATTCTTTGTACTGCTTTTTTATGATTTAATTCTTTTAACCTAGACATGTTAACGCTTAAGCCTATCTTGATTCACTGGATTCACGAACTCATTTCCATCCATATCCATAAGCTTGATCCCTCCTCTACCAAGGACTTTCTTCACGACAAATGGCCCTTCCCAGTTATACCTGAACTTGCCCCTAACATCGGTGTTAACCTGGTGTAGCTACTTGAGGACCAGATCACCCACTTTGAGAGGTTATTTTGGGTATCTGATTCTATTATTATAAGCTCATGCCATGCACTATTGGTACATATGGAGTTGGTCAAGTGCCTTGAGTCGCTTTTCATCTATCGCATTCAATTGTTCATACCTGGCCCTTGCCCAATTTGATTCTTTTAATTACGATTCAAGTGCCACTCTTAGGGATCTTACTTCTATTTCAACCGATAACATGGCTTCCATTCCATATACCAAGAAGAAAGGTGTTTGATCGGTGGGGGTCCTTACACTGGTTCTGTACCACCAAACTGCAAATGGAAGTTTATCAGCCCAATCTCTATAGGTAGCGACTGTCTTTAACAAAATCTTTTTGATTAACTTATTTGCGGCTTTGACTGCCCCATTAGCTTGTGGCCTGTATGGAGAAGATATATGATGCTCAATGTTGAATTTTTCTAATAATTTAGCCATGGCCCCTTGAAATTGAACCCCGTTGTCAGAAACTACTTGGTGCGAAATCCCGTATCTTGCAAAAATATGCCTCTCTATGAACTTGGCCATTTTCTTGGCGGTAATACTGGTGTAAGATTCGGCCTCCACCCATTTTGGGAAATAATCAACTATGACTATGATGAATCGGTGACTATTGGTTGATAATGGCCGAATTTCACCAATTATATTTATCCCCAACGCCAAGAAAGGCCAAGGAGTAGACAAATTGTGAAGTATAGAGGAAGAGAGACGTTGTATGTCCCCATGAATTTGACATTCATGACATTTCTTGACCTTTTCGATGCAGTCGGTGTTTGTTGTAGTCTAGTAGTACCCCATCTCTGAATCTTTCTGACTAGAGCCATCCCATTCATGTGCGGGCCACAATCCCCTAGATGTACCTGAGTCATTACCCTATCTGCTTCTTCTTCTGTCAAGCATTTCAACAATAAACCTTTAGCTATTCTTTTGAAGAGATCTTCGTTGACTAGTCAGAATTGGGTTAGCAATCTCTTGAGAGTTTGCTGGTCTGACCTTGATGACCCCTCGGGGCATTTCCCTCCTTTAAGAATTCTTTTAATGTCATCGTACCAATAGGCCTTTTGCTCCTCTACAATCATAATCTGAAACTTCTCATAAAATAGCGAATGAGCAGTTTCTACTACAAGCAGACGAATGGGTTGAGCCTCTTCTCCTCCCCACATAAAAGCTAGGGTAGCCAAGGAATCTACCATCTGATTCTCATCCCTCGATATATACTGGAAGAGACATCGGTTGAACCGCGCTGACAAATCCTAGACTGCTTCCACTTATTGTCAGAGTGATTCTTCTCTGATTTCCCATTCTCCCACGACATGCTTTATTACTAATGCGGTGTCCCCCCATCACCCTAACTTCCTTTGCCCCTATCTTTAAGAGAGCATCAAGACTAAAGAGACAAGATTCATACTCAGCCCCGTTATTAGTGACTTAAAATTCTAACCGTTTGCTCAGTGGGATAGCCTCACCTTGCGGTGAGATGATTGCTACCCCAAGACCAGCGCCCTTTCTATTCATAGCTCCATCAAAATACATAGTCCATTCCGCCTCCTCAGCTTTCACTTCTGCTAACTGCTCATCGAGGAAGTCTAGATTTTCAACATAGTCAGATTCTAGGGGCTGACTTGCCAAAAACTCAGCCACTGTACTCCCCTTAATGACCTTCTCTGTGACATACTCGATATCAAAATCAGAAAGTAACAGGAGCCAATGAGATAGTTCCCTGCTAATGTAGGGAATTGACAAAGATACTTCATCAGATCAACCTTTGCAATTGCTTGGATTTTGTAGGACTGGAAGTAATGCCTCAACTTCTTAGTAAACCATACCATTGTCGTATAGGTCTTTTCTACCACCGTGTACTTCATTTGATATTCCAATAACTTCTTGCTTAAATAATAGACAACAAGCTTGCTCTTATCCTCTTGTTCCTAGACCAATATTGCCCCTATAGATGACTCTTCTATGGCCAAGTATAGAATTAGTGGCTTGCCAGGCATTGGAGGCTTCAAAACTGGGGGGGCTTATGAGATAAGCCTTTATTTTGTCAAATGCTATATGGCATTGATCATTCCATTCTATCGGCTACTTCCTTCTCAATAAATTAAAGATTGGTTAACATACGGTTGTTAGCTTTGCAATGAAACGACTCACGTACTAGAGCGATCCAAGGAATGATCTGACTTCCCTTTCAATTCTAGGAGTAGGCATTTCTTGAATAGCTCTAACCTTATCAGGGTCAACCTCAATTCCCCTCTGACTGAGAATGTGTCCTAAAAGTTTTCCTAATGTAACCCCAATCACACACTTCTTTGGATTCAAGCGCAGGTTGTACTTCTCGATTCTAGTCAAGAACCTTTCCAAAATATCAGGATGCTCTTCCCTCGTATTAGACTTTACTAGCATGTCGTCTATATAAACCTCGACCTCTCTATGGATTATGTCATGTAATAAGGTTGTCACTGCTCTCTGATAAGTTGCCCCTTTATTCTTCATCCCAAAAGGCATTACCTTATAACAATACACTCCCCATTCCGTGATGAAGGCTGTCTTGACCTTGTCAATGATGTCCATCAAAATCTGATTGTACCCAAAGAATCCATCTAGGAATGTATACATTACGATGCTGTCCACCAATACATTGATGTGTGGTAATGGAAAGTCATCTTTAGGGGACACTTTGTTCAAATCACTGAAGTCGACGCACATTCTGACCTTTCCATCTTTCTTAGGCACAGGGATGATGTTAGCCAACAACGTCAGGTACTCAATTACCTTATTGAACTTGGATTACAATAACCTAGGAACTTCAGCTTTGATTTTATTAGCCCATTCAGGTCGTAACCTTCGTAACCTTTATTTGGCTGGTTTGAACCGGGGATCTGTTGGGATATGAAGCTCTGTAATTTGGCGATCTACCCTAGGCATGTCTTCATAGGACCAGGAGAAAGTGTTAACATGTTTTCTAAGCACTTTTATTATCTCTCTTGTTTTGATAAGGGTCAAACTACTAGAAATAGTTACCATTTTTGGATTTTCCTCAGTACCCAAATTAATGTCATGCAATGAAGCTTCATGAATGCTAAAAATGTTAAGTGTATGGTCAGATGAATGCATGGTGCCGTTAGGCAAAACATCAAATAAGTAAGCAAATTATTATCATTATCATTAGGATGCCCGAAGGCTACATCATTTTCATTACATATAATTATATTGTCATCCTCCATAGGCAGAGGGCCTTCTTAGTCACTTTCATAATGTGAGTTAGATCACGATCCAGGTCTTGCAACTATTTCTCAATCAACACATCGTCTATAGCTTCCCTCATAGCTTAGGCTAGGTTTCTTAAGGCTTCCTAAATTGGTGTCTTCTTTTTATCCCCCAGGCATAAGATGGTGTATATCGAAGTGGTAAGAGTGTCAATAGCTTTGTCTACTTCAATCTTTGATGGGTCACTATCTTCCATTTGTTTGGCACATTTTTTTGCTTCTACAACTGCTTTGTAGCTTTCAAGGATAGCTTTGTATGTGCTCATGAATGCTATCTTACGGAGGTAAGGAGATAACCCAAAGATGAATCGGTCAGCTAATTCCTTTTCTTGAAGTTTCCTTTTAAGAGATACCGCGATCGTTAACCATCTCTAAAAGTAATCACGGACAGGTTCCCCACTCCACTGTCTGATAGATATAAGATCTAATATGGATGGCTCTTCTCTTCCTTCCTTGGTCTCCATAATGCATTTCCATACCTCACTTTCTTCCAATCCCGATTTGGTCATGGCTACCTTATCCCCTCTCCTTCGAGGCTCAGAGACTTTTCCTTTATCGATTAGTGCTGTGATGGCTTTGAAGAGATCCTCAAACGTCCTAGTTGGATGACCAGGACTAATATGATATATGCAGAAGTTACCCCTCTCTTCGGGTTTTGGCAGAACATAAGGTCGGTGATGATCAATCAATTGGTATTTCTTAAGCTTCTTGAAAAGGCTCAACAGAGGAGTATCCCAGGGTGAGATGTCATCTATTGTCATAGGATGAATCACTCGATCGTGGGTCATACCATAGGGTAAACCCATAAAATAAGGGAGGATTATCCCCTTTGGCATGATCATGAAGTTCGGCAGCCACCTCAAATCCTTACTACTATAAAACTATAGTATAGCCTTTTGACGGAGTGCGTGAGTCCCCCTACTGACTGTGCAAAGCAATGGGTTCGCTAGTTGAACAGATTGACTGAGCTAAGCCATGATAGTGACCAAGATGAGTGCTGTTCAAAACTGCCAATTTTTATCCTAAATTGAGGGCGTAACTAAGAAATTAGTACATGCATGAGATGGTATGCATACACAAAATTACAACGATGCATGGAGGGGTTAATCATAACTCATGTGAAATGATCGATTCCATGCTTATTTCTCCCGCCGAGTCTGAGGATATTCTTCCTTAGTCTAATCTCACACAGAAATTAGGGTACCTAAAAGGTAAAATTCTATGGCTTTCGATAAGAATGGTGTAGGGACATATCGGATGTTGATGTAGAAGGTTCCCATCACATCAAGCCTCTTTTGGAAGGAGATGGCAATGAGTGCTCCACCCAGTAAGGTGTACCCAATATCCCTAGCAGTCATAAGTATCACCATCACGAGTGTCGTAGAAATAATAGGGCACCCTATCCTAGCTCTAGAAGAAGAGCATATCTAACTAAAGAGAGAAGGAGATGAGAAGATAGAGTGTGATAATTTTCCCAAATGATGAAAACAAAAGCGGGTTGAATCAAGTAAATGATTTTCGATGCTCATCTTAATCTTTTAAGCTTTTAAAACAAACCAACATTTTGCAAGTTAAAAGATTAAATCCCCAACAGAGTCGCCACTATGAGGTGTTGATGACGTGTGGGTTTCTATTAGCGCCTGTATGAGAGGTGGGGCCCACTGGTGGTTTGGTTGGATTTAGGTGTGACAGAACATTTTTAGTTAAAGTTTGCACAATAAGGCAATTTTAATGAATAAAAGAATCGAGACCTAAATCTCAATACAATTGATAGAGTCGCCACCCAAGTTATCTACTTGGGAAAGAGTTTTGGTACGGTTCCCTTAGGGTGGGAGACTCATACCTATTGGATCAGAGATTCGGGTATCGGATGAGATTCTTATTTCTCATTTAATTGATTCAAAATTACATTAACCACGTAAAACCATTTTAGTTTTCATTATTTAGGGAATTATCTCAGAAATCTTGTTTCTACACTCTTTCACTCTTGCTACATGCATTTGCATATTACAATAAAGCACAAACAATAAATGGAAGACAAAAATTACAACCGGTAGAAAAATGGGGGAAAATCGCAAAGAGAACCTATACATTTGTTCCAAGTTATAAAAAAAATGAAAATAAATTCCCATGCATCCATAGATGTTAGCACAATTCATAGCACACCATAAATCAGCACTTTAGCGTATTTTGTTGTTAAAACACATTTTATCTTTTTGTGGGTTGATTTACTAGATTGTTAGTGAAAATGATCACATGTCAAATGGTGAGTTGGGTTGATTTTAATTGATTAAAAGATGAATACGGGGTTCTGCCTGGGGGCTGCACCAGTACAGGTGGAGAGTACCCATACGGGTACTAGGGAGGATCGGTACGGGTACGGGGTACCCATACAGGTCCTATTTGGTCCCTACCAGAAACTTGGTTCAAATAATTTATAGATTATAGATCAGAATATTGGTGATAGAAAAGTAAAATAAATAGGGATTTCCTTCCGTATGAGTATGGTACACCAAATTGATATCCTTGGAGATATATGACGCCAACAAGGCTCATACGGATTAGGACCCGACCCCAAACAAGAAACGAAAGCAACAGATACAATAGAAGTAACAAGCGATAATAATAACGAAATAACGGAGATGTGAGTCTCTTTGAAACTCAGGATCGTTACCTTTTCAACGTGAATCCACTTTGAGGTGATCCCTTTACTATTGAGAAAGCCCGACCAAAGTAGATAGAATAGGACTATTTAAGAGAGTATTTTTGTAGGCAGAATATCCCCTAAACCCTAATAAAAGAAGCTAGGAATGAATAAAATGTGGACAAAACCTCAAATGAAGGGTTTTTTCCCCATTTTATACCTCCTATACCCCCCACTATACCTTTTTTATACCTATAGAAACTGATAGAATTTTAGTATAATTCTTCTGTATGGAGAGAGTGTGTGTGTAAAATACGAAGGGAAGGCCCCTTTTTATAGGGGAAAGGAGGTCTGAACGCAATAAATCACATACATGACCTGCCTTTTCCCGAAATAGGTAAGAAAATCCTTCAAAAAGAGCTTGTTTAGGCAACAATGGTACCCCGTATGGGTAGGGCCCCACCCGTATAGGTACTAGGATACCTCGTACGGGTCCTCTCCCAGGCGTGTGGAGGGAATGACACCTACAAGTCTGCTAGTGGATCCGTACCACCAAGCAGCACCCGTACGGGTACCTAAGGGCAGGCTAGGTCTCCAAACTTTGGCCAAAATCAACTCTACAATAGTAGGAACATCTCTGATGGGCAACACCTGAAAGACATTGCATCATACAGCTCTCAACATAGTTTCATGAGAAGGATCATTGAAATCTAGTGCTCACAAGTCTATAAAAGGCGTACAGATTCTCTTTTTAGATTCAAGACAAGGTTCTCACCAGATAGAGGCATAATAATGGTATAAAGGCCTTTAAGGGGGTGATCCAGTCAAACTCAAGTTCAACTTAAGCCTAGTCCCAAACAAAATTGGGTCCCTAATGGGCATATGTATCTCATCCAAATCTTGGTAGTACTCGTCGGTCTCAATCAGGCCAGTCTTTTAATAACCTAGAGCTTTGATAGTTTGGTTACAAGTCAATTCACCAGTAATTTAAGCCTTTATCAAAGAAGGACAAGACAATAATATCCTCGAGGTAAAGGATCAATCAAGGACCCAGACAAGTAAGAAAAGCATAACCTAATCTATGCTACTGGAGGTCTTATCCTTGGTGCTCATCCTGAGTCTAGTCCTGTGCATCCGCCAGCAGGTCATCCCTATCTATCATCACATGATCCTCTGCCCCACCAGCATCCATAGCAGGCTGATTAGGAACCCTAGTCTCTGATGCGGCTGTTATACTCCCTACGACAATATTGATCTCCTCTACTCGCTGCTCTACCTCTTGCTCAGCTTTCCCCACCTGAGTGGCCACCAAAACCACCCAACAAGCCAAACTGTCCCCCTCCAAAGAAGAATCGGATGGCTCAAGTATCTGCTTAACCTCAGTCATCCGGGCTAGCTGGCCCCGCAACACCTTGACCTCGGCCCTCGCCCGAGCAGTTTCTGCTCTTGCCCTCTCCAACTCCTCCTCCAATGGCTTGACCCAGTCGGCCTCAGTAATGGCTACGTACAACTGCTCCTCTAGGAACCTAACTCGCTCCTCATAGGCATCCAGATCCTGGGCAGACTTGTCACGCTTCATAGCCAACAGGGTCTACAATGAAAATCATAAGATCGAAACACATATATAAATGGCATAGCATGCATAGTTTGCTAAATTTTGCTGGTAAAAGAAACTTATCAAGGCTGGTGCATCTTGAGCTAGTAGTAGTTCTTGAAAGGAGAAGAAACCCGTAGCGATCCTCTCTACCTCAGGTATGGTCACGCGACAGAGAAAACCATATCAAAATGGGATATTCCAAGCAGTTAATATAAGGGCAAGATTAAGGCAGAGAATTCCTTATATGAGGGAGTAAAGCATATGATGTGTACCGACTCCTCGAGCTCCCTGATAGCTCTCTTCCTCAAATGGTTGAGAAGTCAGAAGGAAGTGTCCAGATTTGTCCAGTGAACCCCCTCTCTTACACCCCCTGAAGGACGAGCCCACTTCATTGGAAGCTCTAGGTCAGCAGGGGTAGTAGCAGCATGCCTCTTCCACATAGAGGCGGGAGGCTATAATAATGAATAATTACATTCTGGTTCATAGTCAATTTTAGGAAAGTAATGATAGAATTCACAAAGGCAAAGTGAAGGAAATTCCTAAGAGGAAGGAGCATAGAGTCGGTGGGCTCAACATAAGAGCCCCCACCGACATCACTCGAGCCCTCTCACCCAATAGGTGTAGCCCATGTTCTATCTCAGGCATTAAATGTGACCAGAAGGCCCCCCACTGGGCCAGGGGGAGGGATCAGTCTCTCCATAATGGCATTGGTCCTCCAGTCTCAGACCTCCTCGCCGAAGTACCACTCTGGGGAGAGAGGAGACTCTAGTACGAAGCTGCAATCATCCACGCTAGCCCGCATCCTCTCGATATTCTCGTGGATGACCATCCTCTCCCATAGGTCTCGAATGACCTGCACAAAGTAAATGCACTATAAGTATCATAACTTCGTAAATACAATTTCTACTAACAGTTTGTGCAAACATAAAATACAAATTTAGTGCAAAAGAATTTTTACCTGACTAGAGCGCAGCTGGTGGAGGACCTACCTATACTCTACTCTAGTCCCGGCCTTTTGCTGCTAGGGTCCCATACACCTCAAGATGATGTGAGGTATCTCAGGTTGCCCAGGCAAACCTGGTCTAGGGATAAAGCAATGCTCAAAGGCCTACATCTAAAAAACAAAGCAAAGTTAGTTGCAAAGGAGTTCTAATAAAAGGCTAAAGCATAAAAGATTGAGTGCAAGAATTACCAGGAGGATTAGATGGAAGATCTTGAGCTCAAACTATTTGGCTCAAACTCTAAAATCCAGCCTATAGTACAACTATACCAGGAAGTAACGACGACGATTCTTGCCTAGCACAGCGGCAAGATCCTCAATAGTAGATGGTAGACCATAGTTCAGGCTACTCGAGTACACCGGGAAGGAGACGGTAGAGAGGAAGGCCAGTGGGAAAGATCAGGCTCATCGATCCCTCTGCCCCATAGTTACAGGGCTAGATTGCCCGATCTAATAGTGTTGAAGGTCCCTATACTTGATCTTATCCTTCCCTCCAGGATGAAGCCCAAGAAGTCTCTCTATATGAGTCCTCACCTCGGCTCAAGAATGCCAATGATTCATCAAAGTGGGTACATCCCAGCTCCAATCCAATCCTGTCAGTACATACATGTCCCGAGGAGTGACAATGACCTCCCCGGTAGGTAAGTTGAAAGTGTGCATCATCTTGGACCATCTCTCTTTCAGGGCTGATATAGCACTAGGAGCCAGTGTCTTCAAGGCTTGGGGAATGGCCTGACGATATCAGTGAACCTAATTGAGTCAATATGGGCCAACAACTCAGTATCCCCAGTAGCTCAAATCCCCTCGTGCCACTTTTGGCAGAACCTCAGGCCTCCCACAATCTTATAAGGAACTACAAAGGCAAAACAATAGTTTAGTAGGGTCCATTCATGGGAAGGATCCCCAAGTGATCGAAACATCAAGGGGAAACAATCCCCAAAGGACAAGAGCATCTAGCACATACGAAGGAAGTGTTATCCTAGAAGAAATCCCCAGTAGAAAAATCATCTAGGAAGACACCTCACTAGCAAAGAAGTCAATCGAGGGGCATCCCTCCATTCCCCAGTAGTGGAATTAGTCAAGGGGCATCCCCTCATCATCAAACACCCTAGGGGAACTCTCTAGTAGTGCCAGCCAGTAGAAGGGGCATGCTAGGGACACCCTAGTTTAAGTTGGGACCAACCCAACATCACTAAACTCAGTCTTTTCTTTTAATTGGGGTAAGTCCTAACCCCGTATATGTCAAAGTTTTACTATCCAGGTTCTGTGTCATATGTAGGAACCTAAGGAGAGGTATCCATGGGAAAAGAAGGAATTCCCCCAGCCACACTGCCACCCAAGGGGCATCATTCAAAGGATATACCCAACAAATGCCATCCGAAAGGCACTAGTCGAGGGGCATTTTCCCAAGAATTATTCCCAGCAACCAGATCATTGGAGGGATCATTTACCCAACAAGTGAACCAGCCGAGGGGAGTCCCCCTAATAGCTAAGTTTCCCTTTCCAAGGGGCACCCCTAGCAATCCAAGTCATCTAGGAGACTTGCTCCCAAGCAGTTAAGCCACTCATATGATATTTTCCCCCAGTAGTCAGGCCACTCCAAGGGCATACCAAAATAAGATTGGGACTAACCCAACATTTCTTTGCTCCATCTTTACAGTTAATCAAGGGGCAAAACCCCAATACATCTTAATGCTTGATTGAAGGGACAGAAATTTTTGTACATAAAAAAGTCAATCAAGAATTAAGATGTACCATTTCAGGTCATATCCTAACAAAAATTGTTTTTCCCCTGGAGGTTAGACAAGACAAAACCCGAATGCTAACCAAAGGGTCACTTTTCTCCAACAGAGCAACCGTATCAGAGTTGTTCGTTCCCTAGCAAACAAAGCATTCGAGGGGCATTCCTCCTATCCCCATAAAGAGTCAATCCTTATCCCCGGCGGTTAGGCATATAGAGAAACCATTCCCTCAATTAGAAGAATACCTGAGGGGCATCGACCCCAAAGTCTTCCAAGGGTAAAGTTCTAGGGGCACCTCCCAAACTAGTCAAGCTTTCTCAAGGTGGTTTCCAAGGATACTCCTTAGCAGCTAGGATATCCTAGGAACACCTTCCTCCAAATAATTAAAATTGCCCTCATGTAGTTTCCTCCAAGAAATCCAAATAGACTAGTCATCCAAGAGCTATCTCCTCAGCAGTCAGCTCCCCAAGGGCACCCCTATTTGTGTTGGACCAAACCCAACATTTCTAAACACAGTTTATAGTTTATTTAGGGGCTAACCCCCATCTACACACCATCCATACGTGTTCATTCTTGACTGAAGGGGCAAAATATTTTGTTTACCACAAAGTCAATCAAGAATTAAGATGTATCATTTCTGACAGTAACTAACACAACGTTTTTATTGTCACTTTGGGAGGTAGCTCAAAACCACAAGCAGGAGAGTCATCCACCTTAAGAAAGGGATACACCATTAGCAGGAGAGTCATCCATCTTAAGAAAGGGATACACCATCAGTAGGAGAGTCATCTGCCTTAGGAAAGGGATACACCATCAACAGGAGAGTCATCCACCCTAGGAAAGGGATACACCATCAGCAGGAGAGTCATCCACCTTAGGAAAGGGATACACCAACAACATGAGAGTCATTTGCCTTAAGAAAGAGATACATCAGTAGCAGAAGAGTCATTCGCCTGAGGAAAGGGATACACCATCAGTAGGAGAATCATCTGCCTTAGTAAAGGGATACAATATCAATCGGGGAAAGTCGATCCGCCTTAAGAAAGGGATACAAGGAGAAGTCTTCCACCATAAGAGAGGGATACACCAGCGTTAGTTAAAGGAAAGTCATCTGCCTTAAGAAAGGGATACACACAGCAAAGGAGAGATTTTCGCTATAAGAAAAGAACACCAAGGAAAGGCGTTTACATTAAGAAAGGAACCCACATCTACCACAACATTATCAAGACCTTTGCAGGGGTAAACTAGTTAGACTCAGGCTCAACTCAAGCCTATCTCTAAAACGTGTAAGGGCACTCCTCACCAGTGCCAGCCAGTAGAAGGGGCACTCTAGGGGCATACCAAGTCAAGCTTATCAAGAAAGAGAGCGTATATGATCACAATACCATTCTAGGGGAATCACTTCGAGAAGTATCCCTAGAAGCCTAATCGAACAAAGGAACATTTTCCCTAATAGTAAAATCATCCAAGGGGCATCCCTCCACAAGTCAAGCCACTCAAGGGCAGTTTTAAGGGGCATCCCCCGACTAGTTGAGCCACTCAAAATAAGTGAACCAAGGGGCATACCCCCATCATAAAAAAACCCTAGGGGAATCCACCCTAGGGGAATTCCCTAGTAATAGAACCAATCAAGGGGCATTCCCCCGAGAGGCACCCTCTAAGGGGCATTCCATCCCTAAAGCAATCAGACTAAACCCGATGTTTCTCACACTTAGTCTATAGCTTATTCAGGGGCCAACCCCCCATCCACACATCTTTATTCTTGATTGAAGGGGCAAAAATTTTTATTCATCATAAAGTCAATCAAGAATTAAGATGTGTGTGCTTAGACAATAACCTCTCAGTGTTTGATTGTTGTCTCTTTACAAGTCATTCAAAATCCTTAGTATGAAAGTCATCCGCCTTAGGAAAGGGATACACCATCAATCAGGAAAGTCGATCCACCTTAAGAAAGGAATACATCAGTCAGGAAAGTCAATCCACCTTAGGAAAGGGATACATCAGCCAGGAAACTCATCCGCCTTAAGAAAGGGATACGAGGAAAAGTCGATCTGCCTTAAGAAAAGGATTCACATAATAAAAGTCACACCTTCCCTAGTAGCATCACTAGGGATGGAAAGTAGCAAAGGAAAATCATTTGCCTCAAGAAATGGATACACATCGGTAAAGGAAAGTCATCCGCCTTAAGAAAGGGATACGCATCGGCAAAGGAAAGTCATCCACCTTAAGAAAGGGATACAAACCGGTAAAGGAAAGTCATCCACCTTAAGAAAGGGATACCCATCAATAAAGGAAAGAAGTCCGCCACAAGAAAGGCGTTTGCCTCAAGAAAGGAACTTGCCCATATCATCACCTCAGGTATGATTTCTAAACCCTTGCTCACATCATGAGATAATACAAATCTATATCTGCAGTGATCCCACGACGAGCAGTCTGTGAGCACTGGATTTTAATGATCCTTCTCACAAAATAATGATGAGAGCTATATAATGCATTCTTCTACAGGTGTTATCTACTTGGAGTGGTTTCAATGTAGTTTGGTCAAACTTTGTCAAACCTAAACCTTAGAAAACTAATACCTAAGCCCTAAAAGGTCTAAAATGGTCAAAATAGGTCAAAACTAGTCAAAACTGATCGATTTGGGGAAGTTTCGAGCAAAACCTGCCAGACCAGTCTATATCGGTCCGTATAGATCCGTGTCGGTCCATACAGGTCGACTCAGTCGGACACATACAGTTCCCCCGGATCCTTACAGGTCTGACTAATCCATATTGGTCCGAAAACTTCCAGAATTGCCCAATTTGGTCCTAACGGGATCCGTACAGGGCTAGGCCACCCATACCAATCCCCCAGACGTCCAAACAGTCAGTTTTAAAGCCCCAAATCTACTATAAACGAATAAAATCTGCCATAAACGAATAAAATCTGCCATAAACGTATCAAATCAGCCATTTAACACGATAAGGCCTAATTTCCCCTATAAATAGGAGGCATTTCTTCACATTTCAAGGGGAGAACAATCGATGAGAAAACATAATAGAAAGCAAATACTACTATAGGGAAATAGTGATAAATATGATGTATGCCCTTAAGGCAATTAGGGCGATATATCTTAATTACGTAATGGTACGAATAATTTGTTTAATTAGTAAAGGCATTTAATCTTTTGTTTATATTGATGTGCTTATAGCTGGTTAACATATATTCATTGATCTATGTATACAAAAGTCCTTGAAGTATCATAGCATGAAGTCAGAGAAATTATAGTTGGACTATATTTAGTGAGACCTGCTTCATGTGCAATTATAATTATGTCTAAACTATCCCTAGTCATAATTTCACCGAGAAAGGATATTGATGAAGTGGTAAGACTAGCATGTGGTCAACTTTCTTGGAAAGGATCTAAGTATTTAATCTCCTAAGGACTGAAGGTCGTGCCTTAAGTTTGACACATGGATATATCTGGGAGATATATTGGAGACCGCAATAGGGTAAACACTTGGTGTATATATCAATCTGTTAGTGTTTATCTTCATGCAATAAGCTTGTGAATATCCTCATACTTGAGATGCTAATTACCTTATGTTGTACCATTGCTATGCTTTGGGTCATTCCCATACACTCATTAATTTAGGGTGTCACGGGTGGTTACGGGGTATAGTGATGACAGCACATTAGTAAGCTATGTAGTCGGAAAGAATCCATCAATCCAGATATATTAAGGAGTTGTACCTAGCCGCTTGTTGAAGTGATGATTGCTATGAACCTCTAATCAGAGTATATGTTTGATAGAAATTATTTCTAGTCAAACACACTATGGTAAAAAAGCAATATACTTCGGTAATAAGTTAATAACTGGGATAGCTTGGAGCAACCTTGCTATTAGTGGGTTAACACTTTAACAAAACCCTAATGGAAGGAGTTCATTGCATTGGATAACTATTGCATTAACCGGGATTAAGTCATAAGCACAAATGACGTTTTGAGTAATGGGGGATGGTAGACTCTTGATAGAGACGTACTACAGTCATTTAAGGTAATCAAGTTCTATTCATGGTCGAGAACCTTGAGCCAATGATTCCAATAGAACAAGGGTTGGTTATGCCTTTACAACTCAATACTTCGGGATCCTATAAGGTCACACACATTGGACCTTCATCAGACTGAGTAAAGAATTGATAAATTTATTCTATTACAAAAATATAACATAATAATAATTGGATTATTATTTAATTAGTTAAAACTGATTATATCATTTTGGATAAGCTAAGGAATTTATTTTTGACCGGTAACTAATTTATTAGGTCACAAATAAATTAAAGTGTTGATTAAAATGATTAGATCATTTTTCGGGGTAAGCCAGAAATTTATTTTGACTAGTAAGTAATTTTATTAGGGTCATAAAATAAATTAAAATGTTGATTAAAATGATTAGATCGTTTTTTGTTAAGTCAGGAATTGATTTTGACTGGTAACTAATTTTATTAGGGTCATGAATAAATTAAAAGAGAGGAGAATTACTATATATATATATATATATATATATATATATATATATATATATATATATATATATATATATATATAATAAAGGGATTTTCCCTATCCCACATTGCTAAATGGAGAGCAATTTTGCTCTCCTCCTCCTATGAAAGGAGGCCTTCTCCTCCTCTTTTCAACACATTTCAAGTTTACATATTTGTGACATTTTTCTAGAGTCTTCAGTGAGGATTCTCCAATTTGGGGACCTTTAGTTTATATTTTCAGGTGGATTTTTAGAGTGGTCTAGCAACTACTCAAAACCTTTTAGTTCTTCCTCTTTGGGAGGTTTTGGTTGGTGGAGTTTGTGTGGATACTCATAGAGGGTATCCTAGGCTTGGAGGCTTGTGCAAGGAGGCTCTGCCAAAGCACGCTTCAACTGGTAAGTTTTCTTTCTTTCTCTTTTAATTATTAGGTCTTTTTCTTTAAGCGTTTTTAGACTTAATAATTATAATTAGGTTATTTTGCATGCTTAGTTTATTTTATGGTTAGGTTATAGCATAGAGTTATAACATTCTTAGGTTATAGCTTAGACTTATAACATGCTTAGGTTGTAGCTTAGAGTTATAACATGCTTAGTATAAAATATTTATGCTATGATATAATTTATAATTATGGTATGCCTAACCTATGCATGCTAACCTAGGTAGAGAATTGTTTAGTTAAGGCTTTATTTAATTCATATGAAACTAATAGGAGTTCCTAGGGACAGAAACAAAATTTTGAATTTCCACCATGCCTGTTATGGATGTTCAATATGACTGTCCGAACCCAACAGTGGTATTAGAGCCTGCCTATTTATTGCATAATTGAGTTAGAAAGCGAACCGAATTTTATTTTCTATATGAAATGATTTAAGTTTTTTAAATTGTTTGGAACAATAGATGACCTTGGGTTTTTATTTCAAGGTTAGAAAATGGTTGTAGATTCTTTTTAAATAAGCCTGCTCAACTTACTCAAAATTATCAAAGACTCAATAATTTATATAAGTTACATGGGTTATAGATGCTTACAATTTACATGAATTGAAAGGAAATTTATTAGTTCAAGAGGATCCATGGTCTTCGAGTTTGTGCCCGTATTTGTTTTGGCTAAGGATTGGACTTGGTGTCTACTTCTCCTAGGGCACCTCTCCTACCGGGGAACCTATATTGGTGCCGCTTGAATTGTCCAAGAGGGAATAATGGACTAATGGTTCTTATATATGTTTCTATAACAAAGTGAAAATTAAATTTGTTGAATAAAAACTTAAAGGAAATGCAATTTAAATATACCAAATAAAAGTGTTAATTATTTTGCATATAACCTGGGTTGATGGAATATTTATAATAAAGAGCTTGAACCCACCTAAGGTTGGACCTTATATATTAATTCCCCTGAATTAATATAAACTATTATAAATATGTCCATTTGATAAAATCTTAGATTGGGTGAGACGTTTAATACTAGTAAAATCCCAAAGTATATATATTAAGGCAAGTTATAGTCTTCCTTACCCAAATTTATAATACGGTCTCTTTGGGATACAAAAGTGTTGCTCAAAGCCTTCCTTTTTGTCCACATTGATCGGTTATAAAAATTGAGACAGGGTCTACCTTAACAGGACTGGGTAGTCCACCATAAAATTGGGGGCTAGCCGCAGGGCTGAGACACATTCAAGGAGATGTTAAAATAGGAGCACACATCCCTTGGGATTAGGGAACTTGAATGTATTAGCAATTGCATACGATGCAAATGGAATGGGATTCCAACTATAACTTACTAATATGACTTGACTCATAAAATTGGGGGTCATAATAGACTAGTTATAGATGCTACCTACTAGGAAATTTAGCAGGCCTAAAATTCCCAAATTCAATAGAATGGGCTATTGTAAATTTCAAAGAAAATAGTAGGATAATTGTATTAAATTAAAAGACCTTATATTAAATGCATGTAATAAAACTAATATCTGAATAATAATTCTTTTCTTAAATCTTGGTTGAAATCTTTATTTTAATAAAAATGTTCGCGTTGATAACTAATTTTGATTGGCTCTAGCTTCAAAGGGTTAATTTAGAAATGTGAGGATAGTCCTCAAAGCCTTAGGCTTGGTTTGTACATTATATAAGCCTGAATCTAAATAATATGATGCAAGCAATTCTACTTGAAACAGATATGCATGAAATACATGAAGGAAACTAGGATATAACACCTTGGAGGTTGTTAACATCCCTGTTACCTTATGTAAGTAACTGGCAGGAGAACATCAAGTCAGATGTTAGGATCCATGTTACCTTAGCTACAAGGGCATCATAAAATCATGGACTTGAAAGTCTATGTCTTTACATCGTAGAGAAAGGATTTTCCATGGTGGAAAATTTGAACCAAAATATTTTGATAAAAATTGGTGGGACCAATTGGTCAGAAATTTAAATGGTTCATATCTCAAAGAAGCAAAGGGACACATATGGTGTCTAGTTTTGAAGTAGGATAGAGTAGAGTGAAGAGAAGAGTAAAAGGAATACTGAGAATTTTGTCTAGGAGACTAAATGATTGTTTTCAATATGGAATATCGAAAACAAGATCTTCATTTAACTATGGCATATTGGAAATAAGATCAAAATGGCTAAAGTCTCATAGCATGAGAAGAGGAGGCTTAGAGCTTCCACTTCAAGATGTTTAATATTGAGAATTTCTACATCTCAAGGAAATTCTAAATTGGTATGGAATACCTAATTAGAATCGTATATCCATGCGATAGTATAGATATTGTTGAGAAGTAGAGTTTTGGCAAAAGGAGAGCTGTACCTACGGGAAATCATTAGAGCTTGATGGCTGCTCTTGATGTAGGAACTTGAAACTTCCATTTTGCTAAAATTTGTAACAGGACGAAATTCAATTGTCATTATAAAATATTGTTTCCTGCTTCACAACGGATGAAATTTTATTCCAATTTGATAAAAGGTATTATCAAAGTTATGAATGATATTTTATTGTAATATAACAAATGATATTTCGTAATTACAAAATCATATTCTCAAATATAAACATTGCCAAGAGAAAATTAGATAATGAGAAATCCTTCTACTTATGGCATTGTCATTTAGGTAACATTAACAAAGATAGCTTAACCAAGCTGCATAAGCGTGGTGACTTGGGCCCAATAGACTTGGAGTCTTATGGTGATTGCGAACCTTGTTTAAAAGGAAAAATGACAAAGTTGCCCTTTAAAGGAAAGGGTGAACGAGCCACGAGTACATTAGAACTTATACATACTGATGTGTGTGGTCCAATGAGTGTTCAGACACTAGGAAGATACTCCTACTTCATGACCTTTATAAATGATTATTCACGATACGGTTATCTATACTTAATGAAGCACAAATCTGAAAGTTTTGAAAAATTCAAAATATTCAAAACTGCAGTAGAGAAACAGCTTGAGAAAAATATTAAAACAATTTGATCTAATCGAGGTGGAGAATACTTAAGTTAGGAGCTTCAGGATTATCTAAAGGAAAGCAGGATAATTCTCCAATGGACCCCTCCTTATACTCCCCAACACAATGGAGTGTCTGAAAGGAGGAATCAAGCTTAATTAGATATGGTTCGGTCCATGATGTGCCAAGAAAATCTTAGTAAATCCTTTTAGGGATATGCACTAGAGAGCGCGGTTTATGTATTAAAAATAGTGCCCTCTAAATCAGTTAATTTTACACCTTACAAAAGATGGTGTAATAAAAGGCCATCTCTAAGTCACCTTAGAGTATAGGGTTGTCTTGCCATGGTAAAGAGGATAGCATCAAATAAGCTAAGCGCCAAATCTGAAAAGTGTCTGTTCATTGGATATCCAAAGGAAACTATTGGATATTTATTTTACCAGCCTGAAGCACAGAAGGTATTTGTTTCTCGGAGTGCTCACTTTTTGGAAAAGGAACACTTACTTGAAAAAGTCAGTAGGAGCAATATTGAACTGGAGGTTCAAGAGTAAGAAATAGATAATCAGCTGATTGACCCCGTTCTAAATACACAAGAAAGTGTGATCCAAGAATAACTTGTCAAAATACAAACATTGCAAAGATCAGGTCATGTTCATATAGGTCTTGACAGATATAGTTTTGTCATCACTGATGATAAGGAATTATATCTTATAGAGGATGATGAAGCAAGAACCTATGATGAAGCAATGAAAAGCTTAGATTCTGATAAATGGCTAAAGGCCGTGAAATCGGAAATGGATTCCATGTGTAACAGTCAAGTTTAGAATTTGGTTGATGCACCATAAGAGGTCAGAACAAACGGGTGCAAATGGGTCTTCAAGAAGAAGACTGACATGGACGGTAACGTAATTACCTATAAGGCAAGGTTATTTATGAAAGGCTATAGTCAACATGAAGGCATTGACTATGATAAAACTTTCTCAACGGTGGCCATGCTTAAATCCATAAGGATACTCCTCACAATTGCTGCTCATTACGATTATGAGATCTAGCACATAGATGTTAAAATAGCATTCCTAGATGGGGATTTAGACCGGGATGTGTATATGACACAACCTGAGGGTTTTACATATCATAATGGCTTGAAGGCAAGCAAGATGCAAAGGTCCATTTGTGGACTTAAGCAGGTATCCAAGAGTTGGAATATAAGGTTTGATCAGACAATCTGTGAATTGGATTTCTGTCCAAATATTAATGAGCCTTCTGTTTATAAGAAGGTTAGTGGGAGTGCAGTTGTTTTCTTAGTATTGTATGTCATTGACATTCTACTAATAGGAAACAATATTTCTCTTCTTCAAAGTATCAAAGTATGGTTGTCAAGAAAGTTCTCCATGAAAGACCTTGGTGAAGCAGCACGTATGCCAAGTATAAAGATCTATAAGGATAGATCCAAGAGGCTGTTAGGTCCCTCTCAAAGTACATTTATCCGACTTAATGACTTACATAAGATAATCTTCAATTGATCCTAGTATAATTTTATCCTCATGTGAGGGAGAGCAAAATTATTAACTAAGAATGCTGGTTTCATTTTTCGGGCTCGTGGGAAGAGCCGGATTGATTTTTAACGCACTTCTAAGGTCATGGGACCTGATGTCACTAAGGTCCACTAATGGTTAAACCTAAATAATTCATAACTTGCATCCTAATTCTTTTTTATTATCTCTCTAAGGAATGGGTAGTTCCATTATTGTGAATGTGGGATCGGCACCAGTTGATTTCTATAGCCATTCTAATACCGAGTGACTTGAAGTAACTTTATCTGACTTAATGAATTACATAAGATAATTAGCAATTGGTCAAAATATCATCTCATTCTCAGGTCAAAGAGAGTAAAATTATCAATTGAGGATTCTAGATTCATTTCCCGGTCTCGTGGGCAGGGTCAGGATTATTTTTAAATAAATTTTATGGTCATGGGACTTGGTGTCACTTAGGTCGACTAAAGGTTAAAACTAAGTAATTAATAGCTTCGACCCTATTCTATATATTTTTTCTATGAGAAGAGAGAGAGAGAATGAATAAGTTTGAACGATAGATCTATTATGGTGCTTCTTAGATCAGGATGAGTTGATTTCTATAAACATTATATTAAGGAGCAACTTGAAGTAACCTTAACCGACTCAATGAATTTCATCAGATAATATGCGATTGGTCCTAATTTTTTTTTATTCTTAGGTTAAAAGAGGAAAATGATTCATTAAGTATGCTACTGTTATTTTTTGGGCTCATGGACAAAGTTAGATTGATTTTTAATGAATTCTACGGTCATGGGACCTGATGTCACTAAGGTCCACTAACGGTTAAACTTAAATAATTCATAACTTGCATTTATCTCTCTGAGGAACGGGTGGATCCATTATTGTGAATATGGGATCACGACCAGTTGATTTCTATAGCCATTCTAATATGGAGTGACTTGAATTAACTTTATTCGACTTAATGAATTACATAACATAATCAGCAATTGGTCAAAATATCGTCTCATTATCAGCTTAAGGAGAGTTAAATTATTAAATGAAGATGCTAGATTCATTTTTTGATCTCGTGGGCAGTGACGGGATTATTTTTAAAACAATTTTTTGGTCGTGGGACTTGGTGTCACTTAGGTCGTCTAACGGTTAAAACTAATTAGTAATTAATAGCTTTGATCCTAATTCTATATATTTTTGTCTGAGGAGAGAGAGAGAATGAATAAGTTTAAATGGTAGATCCATTATGGCGCTTCTTGGATCGGGCCAAGTTTATTTCTATAGACATTCTATTAAGGAGCGACTTGATGTAACCTTATCCGGCTCAATGAATTACATAAGATAATTTATGATTGGTCCCAATTTCGTTTTATTCATAGCTTAAAAGAAGACAATGATTCATTGAGCATGCTAGTGTCATTTTTTGGGCTCGTGTGCAAAGTCGGGATGATTTTTCAAGCTATTCTATGTTCGTGGGACTTGGTGTCACTTAGGTTGACTAACGGTGGAAACTAATTAACTCATAGCTTGGATTCTAATTATTTTTATTTTTTTAATGAGGGAAAAAATGAATAAGTTTGAAATAGTTGGAACCGTAGATCCAGAACTGTGCTTGTTGGAACGGGTCTTGTTGTTCTGTAGCCATTCTATTCCGGAGTGACTTGAAGTAACTTTGTCCGACATAAAGAATAATATAAGACAGTTTGCAATTAGTCAAATTATCATTTTAAGCTTAGGTTAAGGGGATAAAATTGATTACTCGAACATGCTAGTGTCATCTTTCGGGCCTGCAGGCAGAATCAGGATGGTTTTTAAAGCAATTCCATGGTCGTGGGATTCGGTGTGACTAACGGTTGAAACCAAGTAATTCATACCTTGGATCCTAATTCATTTTATTTTTCTCTATCCATTGTTATGGTCGCAGGAACGGGCTAAGTTGATTTCTATAGCCATTGTATTACGAATAGACATGAAGTCACTCCATCTGTCTTAAGGAATTACACTAGATAATTTCAATTTTCCCTAATATAGCTTAACTCAAAGGTTAAGGGAGGAATATGATTATTCTAGCATGATAGTACCATTTTTCAGGCTCGTGGGCAGAGTTGGGATGAATTTGAAAGCAATTATATGGTCGTGTGACTTGGAGTCACTTTGGTTGACCAACAGTTAAAACTAAGTACTTCATATCTAGGATCCTACCAATTTTATTATTATCTTCAGGAGTGAAAGACTGAAATAGTCTACATGGTAGTTACATTAGTGTGCTTGTTGGAATGAGTCCTATTAAATCCTACAGTCATTCTATTATGGAGCGACATAGTGAAGTACATAAGATAATTAGCAATTGGTCAAAATATCATTTTATTCTCAGGTTAAGGAAAGTAAAATTATTAATTGAGGATGCTAGATTCATTTTTTTGATCTCGTGGCCAGGGATGAGATTATTTTTAAAGAAATTTTATGGTCCTGGGACTTGGTGTCACTTAGGTCCACTAACGGTTAAAACTGAGTAATTAATAACTTCGATCCAAATTCTATATATTTTTTCTCTAAGGAGAGAGAGAGAGAATGAATAAGTTTGAACGGTGGATCCATTATGGCGCTTCTTGGATCGGGCCGATTTGATTGCTATAGACATTCTATTAAGGAGCGACTTGAAGTAACCTTATTCGACTTAATGAATTGCATAAGATAACTAATGACTGGTCCCAATTTCATTTTATTCTCAGGTTAAAAGAGGACAATGATTCATTAAGCATGCTAGTGTCATTTTTAGGGCTCGTTGGTAGAGTCATGATGATTTTTCAAGCTATTATATGTTCGTAGGACTTGGTGTTACTTAGGCTGACTAATAGTGGAAACTAAGTAATTCATAGTTTGCATCCTAATTATTCTATTCCTAATAAAACTCAAACACAATTATAACTCCTAAATGTATAATTGTAAAACAATTAGTCCACAAACTAAGCTGGTGGAAATAAAAAGCAATCAAAATGCAAATACCCTGTATGCAGCTTTGCTCGCCCCAACTTCATTTTCCAGCAGATCGAAATAGTTAACTTCCTAATGAATTACAGAGGTGATCAATTCGTTGTTTTTCAGCACATCGTATGAAAATACTATTTCAAACAAAAGATGATTAGGGAAAAAGACAGCTTCTTGCATCGCCATAGGTGGTTTGAATTGATTCAACACAACAACCCAGACATCACCAATTAAACATTTCTCCTTATTTAGTGAGAATAGTAAACAAACTATGAATGACAAACAATGTAAGTAAAACAAATGTTTGTCAAAATTCAAATGCGCAACCGCCCAACCGCCATTATGTTTCCAGGCCACAAACCCACTTCAAACATAGAATACTTAAGTAGCCTGCTTTACACATCACGTTTTTTGAAATTGAAATTTAGGAAAGTGGTACTACTAAAATTGGCGTGTAATATAATATTAAGTAGCATAAGATTGTGTTACATGGAAAACCAAAATGATTTGTTACATTACCAAAAAAACTATAGTCATATCTGCTCCCTATTAAAAACGTGTTATACACAATACCAAATAAAATTTCTCCTGACAGTATATTTGAAATTTTAAATCCTTTGGATATCTATTACTCCCTCTATCAGGTTTTCATTCTCTTTTTAGCTCTTTTTTAGTTCTATTTTTAGTTGTCAATTTATATTATCAATGCATTTTTACCACTTTCTCTCTAAGTTACCCTAGTAATAATGATGAGAGAGATTGTGTATCAATGAAAATTATAAATAAGCAATTAAGAAAAAAGGGAATATTTATATAAAAAAAGTAAGGGATAAGTTAGTCATTTTACCAATTTAATAAATGTTTTATTGGTATTGATGATTCGGGTAAACGGACAATAAAAATAGATGGAGGGAGTAATATATTCACGTATTGGGATTTTATTGGACATGTCAAATTAAACAAAATACATGATAATACAATTCATGGACAGTGACACAAAATCTACAGTCAAAGGTACAACAAAAAAGAGAGACACAATGTTAAAATAACAAAATCCATGTACACATTTTTAAAAAGTGCAAATAATTAGACATTACCCATCTAACTCATCTTTCTCGTTAACTAATTCGGTATGTAAATCAACCTAGAATCATTTCTCAGAACAATAACATTACAAAAGTAGAAAAATATTTACCACCTAACAAATGAGGTCTGAATGAAGAAATTTCCAAACATCAAAACCCTTTCTAGAAGACAGGGGCATAATCACTACTTCATATACATGCATTTGAATCTGAATTTCAAATACATTATCACATTCACAAGAACTTTGTTACAATTCAAATCAAGCTTTTGAGTTATCAAGATAAATTCTGAATCCTTACCACCCATCCAAATTTATTATCTACCATCACCTACGGGCTTAATAAAACAAGACCCCCATGAGCTTGTCCCTAAACACAGACTTAACCCCTAGACCATAAAAAGTTCCAAAGAACCACTCGAGCTTCCAAAAAAATTCCAAATAACCACCTGAACTTGTAAAAAGTGGCCTCATTTGACCATTCAATGTCACGCATCAGATTTTTGTTGGTCTGACTTCAGAAAAATGTCCTTTTCCTCTCTTCACTCAGAAGAAGACATGTGGCATTAAGGGGGCAAATGAGTTCCCTTTTTACAAGTTCAGGTGGTTATTCGGTACTCTTTTGCAAGCTCAAGCGGTTCTTTAGAACTTTTTAAAGTCTAGGGGTTAAATCAGTATTTAGAGACAAGTTCATGGGGGTTCTGACGTATGAACATATATGAAGGGTTCTAGTGCACCTATCATGCAGCTAGGTAGTTAAGGATTTCAAGCATATTGTGATTTTGTAGATTAGCAAAATAATACCGAAGAATGAGTTTGAGAGGTAAAGAGGAGTAGAGGTGAGAGTTATATTTGAGAGAGAACTATGTATATGTAGTCGTCTGAGTTTAAAGGCAATGGCAGTATACAGATTGTGGTGTCTTTTCATATTCCAGCCCATGGTAGCTAGGGCACCAGAATAAATTCTCAGTCAATCTCAACCACCCATTGCATTTTAATGGTTGAGATTTATGCAAAATTTACACCCTAAAATAACAATTAAAACTGTACATCTTTCCCGCTCCCAGCTCTAGATAATCAAAATCCTTATCAATGACATATTGAATTGAAGAAGATTAACCGATTGAAACATCTGATTGGATAGTTGAAATTGCATGAAAATTAACACTTTACCAATTTTCAGAGGAGTACTATTTCCAGTGTCATCTGCATTAACTCCCTAATGTGAAAATAAAAATACTAATGCCCTACAGTAAAGGAAACTAAATAATAGGGTATGCTTCAAAAAGTGC
Organism: Euphorbia pulcherrima; assembly: GCA_947683365.1. Classification (NCBI taxonomy): domain Eukaryota; kingdom Viridiplantae; phylum Streptophyta; class Magnoliopsida; order Malpighiales; family Euphorbiaceae; genus Euphorbia; species Euphorbia pulcherrima. The sequence goes on from CANTUS010000007.1 coordinate 19,431,414, forward strand.
CATGCGGTTATTCTCTTTTGCAAAACAGGGCTTGAGGAATTTTTTTCAAAACAAGGCCTGCGATTTCAAAAAATTTGCAAATAGAGGATTCTCAGTATAGTAAAACCTCTATAAATGCATATCCTTGGACAATGAACGAATATTCATTTATCGAGATTATTAATTTATTGATAAATGCATAATACATTCATTTATCGATAAATAAATATTTATTATTTTAGATAGTATTTTATAGTACTCCCTCCATCTAGTAAAGAAAAAAATAGTTGAATTATGAATTTTAAAAGTTTTAATGAAAATTAATGTGTTCATGCATATACATAGAAAACATTAGGTGTAGTCTTTGCTTACTTATTATTCAAATCTACGAAAGTTAAAAGAATTAATGAAGTTTAATGTTTCTATGTAATTATATTCTTGCATATAGAATATAGGTTTTATGTTAACTATAAAATAAGAATGTTAGATGTTTAAAAATTATAATCCAAGATAATGTCTTCTCGTCATTTGACAAGCATAAAAAATCATATATAGATCCATATTTTTAAAAGAAATAATTATTGGTCTTGTATTGTTGGTTTATAAATATATATAAATTCTTGATTTATTCTCATAATTGTACATTACATATTTTTGGGTCCTTTAATACTTGATTTAATTATTATCTAATTCATTTAACGAGAATATTACTTTAATATAACTGACCCAATTCGCTACCGAAGAAAAATCTTTATTTAGCGAGAATATTATTTTAACGAATATTACTTTATCAATGTTTTACTGAATTTTTGTGGGATGGTTATATGAAATAATGTCACATAAATGAATTATCTTATTCGTTTTTTATCTGAATTTATGCGGGATGTTTATTAAAAATTCAATACACATCGGTGAAATTTTTTGATAATTTTTTCATCATGATAATGTTTTTTATGAATTAAATTATGATAACAAACTTTAAAACATAAAAAAAAAAAAAAACCCAAAAATTACTCAAATCATGACATATAATTTTTAAACAGTAAGGTTAAATTATTCGACTTTTGAACTGTTAAAAATATTTAATGTAACACCACTATTATTGATGCATATGCCGCATTTTGCAAATAATTGAAACCAGAAACCCAATTTTGCAAAAACAACTTCCGCAGGCCCATTTTGCAAACGAGTAAAACAACAAGGTACTTTTTTCAAGTTTTCCCTCAATCCATATGTATGTTTAATGATTCTGCCGAAGTAAATTCATACGGTTGTAATATTTGGTTTGTTTATAGCCGAAATGCCTAAAACATTAGTGCTAGCACGATTAATCAAACATTTTCCCCTCCCCAACGTGAAAATAAAACTAATCAATGTCCATTGGAAAGGAACCAATATAAATCCATATGTATATTTAAGTCTCATTTTGTCGCTGTAAATTCAAATGGGTGTAAGATTCGCTTTGTTTTGATCCCAAAGGCCTAAAAAATTGGTGTTAGAACGATTAATCATACAGACATTTTCCACTCCCTAACGTGAAAATAAAACTAATTGAGGTCCATTATAAAAGAACCAATATACTTCCATATGTATGAATAAGTCCCCTTTTATCGCGATAAATTCAAACAGACATAAGATTCCTTTTGTTTTCAAGCCCGAAGGCCTAAATAATTAGTGCTACCACGATTGATCAGACATTTTCCACTCCTTAATGCAGAAATATAACTTGTCAGAGCCCATTGGGAAAACATGTATATAAATCCGTATGCGTGCTTAAGTCATATTTTGTTACCGTAAATTCAAATAAATGTAAGATTCATTTTGTATCGAACCCAAATGCCTAAATAATTAGTGTTAGCATGATCAATCAGACATTTTTCACACCCTAGTGTCAAAATACAACTACACAGGGCCCATTGGAAAAGTACCTATATAATTCGAAATGTATGGTTAAGTCGTATTTTATCATTGTACATTAAATGGGATCGAAGATTCGTACTATTTAGAGCCCGATGGCCTAAATAATTAGTGCTACCACGATTACTGAGACATTTTCCGATCCTTAATGTGAAAATATAACTTATCAGGGTCCATTGGAAAAACACATTAAGTCGCATTTTGTAGCCCGTAAATTTAACTGTTGTAAGATTCGTTTTGTTTCGAGCCTGAAGGCCTAAATAATCAGTGCTAGAACGATCAATCAGACATTTTTCACACCCTATTGTAAAAATACAACTGCTCAGGTCCCATTGGAAAAGTACCTAGATAATTCCAAATGTATGTTTAATCGTATTTTGTCGCTACAAACTAAAACGCATCAAAGATTTGTACTATTTCAAGCTCGAACGCCTAAATAATTAGTGCTACCATGATTAATCAGACATTTTCCACTCCCTAATGTGAAAATATAACTGATCAGGGCCCATTGGAAAAACACCCAAATAAATCAATTTGTTTCCTTAAGTTCCATATTGTCGTTGTACATTAAAACGGATAAAATATATGTATTGTTTCGAGGCTGGAGGCCTAAATAATTTTGATTGAGGAAAAAAGTACCAATAAAATCAATTGTGGCAATCTTAGTTTAACATTTTCATCTCCTTATTGTGCAACTAAATCAATTTATGATGTCTATAAATCCATAACAAATTAGTGCAAGTAGTTAAAAGTATATCACAACTACTGGTTTAGAACTATTATAGCCAATAACTTTAGCACATGCAACAACTTTATATAAAAATACATTAAAAGAAAAAAATTATCACACACCATCTGGATCAGGAATCATGCCAGTATCCACCATAGTTTGATATAAATACCTCCATGTCCTACACTCATCGGCGTTATGTCCTACCTGCTCATGATAGAGGCATACAACCTTATAATTTCTGGGCTCTACGGGATACATATCATAATCCTGAGCACTTGGCTTCACTTTCCCATTCCAAGATAAAATCATAAACTCCCAACTCAATTCATGGCAAGGCCCCGAGAATAACAACCACTCTGGATAACCAGGTAGTGGATTCCACCGTAGGATGCGACGTCTTGGCTTTAGGTCATTTACAGGGTTCAATTGTCTGACCCAATCTCTCTTAGCATATATCCGTTAGCACACATATCATTCTGAATATAATAAGACATGAATACCTATAAACAAAAAAAATTGATAAAAAATGACATAGTGATAAAAATAGTGCTATAAAAATACGTTACATTGACGAAGAATGAATCGATAAGGGTTGGTCCAAGTGGCAAGCAACTTGGTATCGCTTAAGCAAGGTCTCGATTTTGAGTCCTACTGAATGTAGAAAATCCTTTTTTGGAGACTCGCCTACCACATCCATGTGCTCTACCCGAGTCGGATCTAGCTAGATGTAGTTGGAGCAAACCTCCATTGAACCAGATGGGCAACCAAACAATGATTACAAGGGACAATTTAGAGGAAATTTGTCAAGTGCACTATTAGTTGGGGGAAAAGTGACAAAATATACCGCAGTGATGTTACGGTTGGATGGATACAAAATACAAGTAAAGAGGTATACATTGTATATACAAAATATAGGGATTGTATTAGTGCAAACATCATGTATTTAACCTATTTTTTTAATTGAAAATTGTTTATCCTATACTTATAAGAATGTGCACAATTTAGAGGATAAATTAGAGTTACTTATAGTATTATACGAATTTATTCACATGTGGCTATATAATTCTGTCAAAATTTGTTGGCAGTTGTTCATTTACTTGTAAAAAAACTATTTTTACAAGTAAGGAGGTATAAGTTGTATTTATAAAACATGGGGAGGTAGTTGTGTATTAGTGCAAACCTCATGTATTTAACCTATTTTTTCAAATGACTATTATTTACCATATAGTTATATGAATGTGAATATTAAGAGTTTATTAATTCCTTTTTTGATGGAAGAATAACTCAGAGATACTCCATTATAGAACTACACGAATTTCTTGACATGTGGGTATATAATTCACTCAATTTTGATGGTAATTGTGCATTTACTTTTACTTGTAAAAAATACTATTTTTTCTTTGATAATTGTAAAAAGATTTAACTATATTACAACAAATACTCCATTTTAATATCAGAGCCATCAGCCATCCATTTTAAAATTGGATTGGCCTAATTTCAGGGAATTTATATCAGCCGTTGGGAATCCCACCTGAAGAGAATCCCAATCCATTAAATTGATTAGGTGGGCTGGTCTATGCCTATTGGTGGGTATATGAAGAGATGTTATGTACTTATTTGTGAAACACTATATTTATTTGGATCCCCTACCACTATTAAACGTACATTTAGTGAGTTTTCCCTCCATAAATCCATTATGCACACCACAAACATAAACTCTCCTTTTTCATTGCAGAAGGAATGTCTTCCTCAGAATGAGAAGTTGAAGATCCTCAGAATGAGAAGCTGAAGATCCTCATCCTTACCCTACAGAAATCATTTACCTTCCAGCAGAAGAGTTTGTCCATCAACAACTTTAGTTTGAGTATCTTTGCATTTGTGATTTGGATCCTCAGTTCAATGAAAATAAACGGCGTCGATTTTGAAGTCATCGTCCTCTTACTGATCCACCATGGGAATGTGCTTACACTGATCCTAGTCATGCATTAGGGTTTGAATTCTATCGTCTCCACTACCGTACTCATCAAATCATGCCAGTCACTATAGACTGTTTACTCTATCCCATTCAACCTGGGAATGCGAATAAGGCGTGTTTGTATCATGAAATGATGGGACATACTACATCGATACTAGGATTTGATTGATATGTGAATGATCCCTGACCTAAATCACGTTTGATTATCTAAATTCATTTAAACGTGTCGATTGCTATTTTTTATTATGAATTTCTTTCGGTTAGGGTTGGTTTAGTATATTTTGTATTGTTTGTATGTGTAGTATATGTTTTTTTGTGCAAATTAGTACAATTGTATACTTTTTATTTACGTTTATATTTATAATAATGTCTTGGTATTAGGTTGTTGCATCTTAATTTTTGTATTTTAATTACGTGTTGCTATTTTTTGTTCTACGTTTATGTTTTATAGGTATCTCTTATCAATATCTTGATGTACTTTTTTGTATTTTCTTTACGTGTTAATGCTAGTTTGTTGTGTTGTTTATGAACCTTGCCGAATCTAATGGATATTTCATGCCGACAGATTTTGTATTGTAATCTTTTCACATTTTAGTTTTTATTAAATCTAGAATTTCCTTCATTTCTTAATTTAGTAAACTGATTTATTGGAATGAATATGTAAATATTTATATTTTAAATGGTATATATATATATATATATATATATATATATATATATATATATATATATATATATATATATATATATATTATAAGGGGATATAATAATAATTAGAGTTAGGCGGAAAGTAATAATGTTATGTATTTTATTTTTTTAGTTTTCACCAAGAGGTGGTCCTGGATGGGTCCCAACTCTAATCGATGTGTGTGTGTGTGTGTGTTTTTATGATATTGCGATGAGAGGTACGAATGCAAACCCTACGTGGCCTCTTGCCGCCATACCTTCCACCACCCACAACACCCATTGCCGGCCACCGGCGACGACCCCCACTTATTCCAGACAAACCATCCATTTTCTCTACCAACCCCTTCGTCTGAATCCCCCTAATCATTTCCCCCTGAATTCTAGATTTTTGCATAACACTAACCCCAACAAAATCTACTTCAAAAACTTCCCCAATATGTACGATTCTGAGGCTATGAAGAGGATTTTCAAAAAGTATGGAGTCACTGGATGGGTTTTTGTATCGAGAAGAAGGAACGTGAGGAATCTAAACTTTGGTTTTCTGAGTTTAGATGGGACAATTCCATTAAAGGAGGCGCTATAGACGCTGAACATCATAACTGTTGGCATTGTGAGATTACATTCGTTCTAAGCTAGGTTTTCCAGCCCTAGCCCTATTATTCATCATGATCGACCAAGAAGGACTACAATGAGGAATAAACCAATTTTTTAGAAATCAGCCCATAACAATAGGTCCTATGCACATGTTGTAAGCGGGGATCATGAACCAGAGATCAAGGATTCCATAAAAACAGTGACCGTGCCAATTAGTAAAGAGGAAGGAAGGGAAGATTCAAAGATTTTGATCCAAGTTGCACCATGGAAAGCTAAGTCATGCTTAGGTATTCTTAATAATATGGCCAATGTTAGAAATATTTTAAAAATATTGATTGATTATGGTTTTAATGTGGATGTGGCAGCCCTGGTAGGTGGAGATTCGGTGATTATACCTTTCTTCAACATGAATGATCTACATGGCTTTGTGAATGGTGATTGGAAAGTTCTGAACCATGTCTTGTCCTCGATTCAATTAATACCCGCTGATTTTGCCCTCTCAGAGTGTATAATGTACTTAGATATTATGGGATTACCACCTGCTACTATTTATAATCTGATAGTTTGTAATTTGGCTAGGAGATTTAGTCGGATAGTTTCAATTGATTGTGATTTTGAGAGGCCGGATCGCCTTGATGTCATCTCATGTTTGGTCTCGATTCCTTTGGGCATTACTAGCCATAAATTTAAGCTTACTATAGGGTCGAAGGAAGTGACCATTTTCACCTCTCTAAGATAGGGTGTAGGGTGTCAAAAATGTGCAGACAAGCATGATTACACTTTGAGCGAATCGAAGGATGAATCCTCGGATAACAACTCATCAAGATCAGTGGCTAATTCAGAAGATGTAGGGGCTGAAATTGGTTCCAAAGCTAATAGTATACGAAGTGCATCTGCGAATATCCCTGTGGTTAGTGGAAATTTGGCTTTGAGAATTAATGGGGAAGAAAACGGGGTCTAAATCGGAAGGACAACGAACCTTATCGGAAAGCAACCCCATGGCTAGTGTGAATTTGGTTTTACAAATAAAAAAGGGGCCAGTATTATCTAATGGGACCTCGATTTCCTCTGGTCTGGATATATCCAACATGAATAGAGTTGTAATTAGAGTCGAGGATGTAAACTTGAGGGAGAGTGAGGCGGTCCTAACTTTCAAAGTGGGAGAGCAAATTGAATTATTTAAAGAACAACATCGGAGGGAAATCATGGAGGTTCTAGAATGAAGATGATAGATGTTTTTACTTCAAGGTTTATGAATCTATTTTATGTCTTTGAGCCATTTAAGTTGGAATTGCCAGGGGGGTGATGAATGGTGCAAAACAGTTTTTTATTCACTCTTGTATTAGGAAATGGCATTTGAGTATTTACATTTTAGTTAAAATGAAGGTGGACGGGGTGGTTTATTTGAGTATTCGTAAATTTTGGGGACATAATGATTTTAGTTCTCATTGCATACCATCCGTAAGTTTATCAGGGGGCTATTAATTTCTTGGAACTCTAGGACGATTATTAGCATGGTAATCCACTCCTCTGAGAGATGGTGTATTTTGCATGTGGTTTTGGGTCTGTGGAAGTAAATTTGCTTTATTTGTACGGTCATCCGAATTACCATGATAGAAACATGTTATGGGTAGAATTGGCATCACACATTCAAAGTTTGGGGAGAGTGATGATTTGCAGAGATTTTAATGAAATTTTAGATAGCTCAGAAAGATTTGGAGGTAGGGGACGAATTTTGAGCTCTATGATGCATTTTAAAGACTTTGTTAATGATTGTGTGCTTTTTGACTTACCATTGCATTGCAGAGATTACACGTGGTTTAATAGCCAATCATATTCGAGGATTGACTGTGTGTTAGTGTCTTATGATTTATTGGATTTATGGCCGAGGTTGCATTTATCCATAGTTGATTCTTCACTATCGGATCATTTACCAATCAACATTCAGTCTCAGGTTTTACGGAATCCAATAAATAAGATTTTTTTGTCCTTAAATTGTTGGTGGGACAGTCGTAGTTTTTTAACCGTTCTTAAAACTGAAGTGGCCAAAATTTTGTGTGAGTTTTCCTAATAGGGACATCGATAGTAAATTGAAATGCTTGAGAGATCATAATAGACCTTGGCACGCGACTCATTTCAGGGGTCTTGAGAGGTGAATTAAGGAACTAGAAAAAGGGGTGATATTGCTTACTTCTAGCTCAGTAGTAAGACCTGTAGATGTGAGGCAAGCGTTGGAACTTCATACGATGAGGACTGCTTTGGCTGAGTGTTGCAAAAATTTTGAGAAAATCAGACATCAGTAGTCTAGGGTTAATTGGACTGTTTTAGGGGATGACAACATAACTTTTTTTCCATCGGGTTGCCTAGGCCAGGTATAGGGGGAATAGGATTTGTCAACTAGATGTTAATGGGGCGATTACTAGTGATTTATCATTGATCTCGTCGACCATTATGAACTTTTATATAAATCTCTTCTCAAGGCAATCAGAGATACCTTTTGATTTAGGGGGATTGAATTTCAACACATAGATAATGCCACTAATCACAGCTTGGTGGTACCTCTTACAAAGGATGAGATTTGGGCGGCGGTTTATTCTTGTAATGAAGGGAAAGCTCCAGGACCCGATGGCTATAATTTCTTCTTTAACAAATGATTTTGGGAAGAGTTGAAACCATAGGTTCTGAAGTTGTTTGCCAATTTTCACGGGACCTCCCAATTGCTGAACTCCATTAAGGCTTCCAATACTATTCTGATTCCAAAGATTCCAGGATCCGATTAGCTTGGGAACTTCAGGTCAATTGCTTTAATTCATGGGGTATATAAGATCTTGTCCAAGGTGTTAGCCAACTGATTACAATTGCTGCTTCTGAGATTGATTTCAAAAAATCAGTTTGGTTTTATCAAGGGTTATAACATACACGAATGCTCTTTCATCGAGTCTAAAGTGATACATTCGGTGCACCAGAGGCGACAATCTTATCTAGTATTGAAACTTGATTTCCATAAAGCTTGTGATAGTATCTCGTAGAAGTTTATTGATACGGTGTTTAGGAAGATGGGATTTGAAGAGAAATGGATTCGGTGGTTGACAAGTTGTAAAGAGAACTCTCAGACATCTATTCTAATCAATGGACAACCGTGTAACCCGATAAGACTAGAAAGGGGAGTGAAACAAGGAGATCCAATCTCACCGTTTATTTTTGTGTTAGCAATTGAAGGATTGAAGTGGATGTTTGATGCTAGTATTAGTGAAGGGCTGCTACCGGGATTTTGTATATATGGGTCGGATGTCGACATTTCCCTCCTTCAATATGTTGATGACACACTATGGTTCCTACCTCCAGATGAGTCCTTTCTACCTATTTTTGTTCATATTATACGATGTTTTGAGTTAATTTCTGGCTTGTGCATTAATTATGATAAAAGTTCCATTATGGGGATTCATGTAACTGACGCATTTTTACTATCTTGTGCGAGTAAATTGGGTTGTAAGGTTGAGGGTTTCCTGATCACATATTTGGGGACACCACTAAGTATGAAACGTATATATGCAGGGTGGGTTGTTCTTATTAAGTTCGTTTTGTTGTCGCTTCCCATTTATATGTTTTCCCTACATAAAATGCCCACTTCGATTAACGATAAGATAGTTCAACTTATGAGAAATTTCCTATGGAAGGGTGATACGAAATCTAGGGGAATTAGTAAAGTTAGCTAGGAGACTATTTCTTTACCAAAGAATTTAGGAGGATTATTCATTAGGGACTTCAAGCTGGTTAATTGTAGCCTCCTTTTGAAGTGCTTATGGAAACTGATAGTGTAGGGACGGGGGTCATTATGGTTTGAAATCTGCGTGAGTCGATATGATTTTCTTACATGGTCGGCTGATTTAACGAAGATAGACGAGTCTCTCATATTTGGCGTGGTATTGTTTCGTGTTGTGTTAAAAATAATGTTTGGTGGAATTTCTTTACATCAAACATGAAATTTGAGGTGGGAGATGGTGCCTTATGTTCATTTTAGCATGATAATTGGACTTCTAACCAATCCCTATCATCTTTATTCTCGGACTTGTTTCATATATATAATTGTAAATTTTGTACGGTACTGCAGGGCTGTTCCTTTGTGTTAAGTGAGACAGCAGTTTTAAGACCCTTTTGGAAGAGGAACTTACAGCTTGCAAGTCAGGAACGGTGTATTCAGCTCAGGAATTGGATCACCCAAAGTTGCCCTTCATTATTTCTTGAGGAGGAGGCTAATCTCAGTATAGGGCTGTCACGCCAATTGTTTTTTTCAGATGGGGCTGATCGGGTTATATGGGCGCTAGGCGTTCAGAACCAGTTTTCGGCATCTTCCTTTACTTGTGGCATTTTTTCATCCTTGCCCAAGACTGAAACCAACTTCATGTTAATATGGGAGATGTGCCTTATACCCAAAGTTCAGTCCTTTGGATGGCTTTTATTTCATAGACGATTACCAATGAAATTGTTTCTTTATAGCCGGCAATGCCAAGCTACTTCTGATGGGAAATGCCCTTTTTCCGATATTAATGAGACGGCTGATCATGATGTGTTCTATTATTATGGGAGCTATTGAGTATAGCGGGATGCTTTTAGACTATTTGGAATTCATTTCACTATTACCTCGATGGGCCATGGGTTCATTTAGTTATGGAGGAGCCACTTTGCTCTGGGGCCGAGTAGAGAAACTGGGATGGCGTTATGGTTTTTTATTGCATGGGCTATGTGGGAATGGAGGAATAAGTTCATGTTTGAAGGCACTATTGATACGGAGGATCATTTATTTGCAAGCATTTATCATTGTTGGCATGTATTTAAGAGTAGGAAGCGGCAGTTAGGTTTTTTTAATTTCTGATATCTTGAACTGTCTGAGTGTACTATATTGGGGAATTCCGGTAGAATGAAGCCTTGAATGTTTGTAAAAAACGTCTCTCAACCTTTGTTGAAGAAATCTAATAAAATGATGCATGGATAATTCTGAAGTCGTGACGAACACTTTCAGATTGAATCTTATTTGACGGTTCTACCAAATAGATCAATCGGATAAAATCAGAAACGACAAGAACTTAGAATGAATTTTTGTTGTGAAGAAAAGTGAACCAAAAATTGCAAAAATTGTTGCAAAAAACTCGTTTTGTAAGTGTTGCCAATGCCATGTTTTTTAGACCTGATACGAACAGTTGCAACTCTTCAGATCAGAAGTGTTGCGAAAAGACATGTCCATTTAAGCAGCTGCAACAGTTCATAATAGAAGTGTTGCGAAAGGTAGCTCCCGGACCCTCGTAAGCTAAGTATCATAATAGAACTCAAATAATTGTGCACTCCGCACTCTCCTAACTTATTTGATGAAATATTACGACTGCATTGGTCAACTAGTTGATCCAATTACACTAAAATACCAACAATCCTCCCCAATTTTAGTGTAATCCATGATTAACTAAACAAAATCACAACAAATAACAAACTTATGCATAAATGAAATATCGTGACGATTGAATTTCATCTTAGTATCTTACACATTCCAAGTATTCGAATAACTAAAGGTGTCACTATAGATTGAACCTTGGTTATCCATCTTGAATACTCAAAGATAATATACACATAAGTTAACATTCTAACATGTTCTTACTTGACACTATCTTTTACTAGCCTTGTGCCCCTATCCTTCATAAGCATATCAAAGCCAAGTCCAAGCTTCTTGAAGCGGCTAAACTTCATGCTTATCTAGGTAGCCTTTTTACTCTTACACATGCGTATGCAATTTTTCAAAAAGGCTATTAAGAAGTTAAACTTCAACCTCCTTTACTTGCAGGTCTGAACACACACCTTGGGATGTTTTAATCAGTGTGTTCCAATCTCTAGATGTTAAGCTTTCCTCATTGAATTCAGCACCTAAAGTCACATTAGGTGGGAATTGGGTATCTTAACATGGGAGATTTTAGGTGGACTTTAATTTCATCCCCATAGCCGACTTTTGCACAAGATCTTTCCTTAACCCATTGGTTATATGATCGGCTAAATTATGCTCAGTTTTTACAAACTCAGATTCCATTGTCGAATCACTCACACAAGTTTGTTTCTTAGACACCCAAGAAGTAGCACCTCCCCCAAGAAGAAACACTCATCCTCTTGCGGAAGAACTATACTCCTCATAAGAAAAATAACTTGTAACCAACTAACCTTCCAAAACCAAAGGAAGCCATTAGAAACGCGCCATGTGGCATTATGTTGATCGGTCATCTTTGATATTTGACTGACACGTGTTAGTCAACCATTGACATGTCAACCCCAAAAGTTAAACCAATGCCACATTAGATGACAGTTAAAGTTGGATAAGGACAAGTTTCTGGCGACGCTTAATTTCACTAAAGTGTTGCCAAAACTGCTCCACTTTCATTTCTTTCTTGCGACACAAAAAAAATATTTTGGCAACGCTCTGAAAATCATTACCATATTAACCAGTAGCCTTGTTTCTGGCAACACTTCTAAAAGTGTCGCAATAGATCACAAAATCATTGCCAAAACTACTACACGAAGCATCACCACAGATCATGAACCGTCACAAACAGTTGTCTCAAAAATAATCGTCCTGACTTTTCATTTTGTGATGGAATTATATTCCTCACAAACAATCTAACCGTTGCATTCAGAAACTGTCAAAATAAACCATCCATTGATCTTTTGCTTTTGTGATGGAATCTCTGACGAAAACAAAATCCCTCACAAACCATCACAATAAACCATGAACTGCCGCGAAAAACAGTTGTCGCAAATGAACCATTGCAACTTTTCATTCTGCAATGAATTTTGCAACGGATTCAGAATCCCTTGTAAACTGCAGAAAAATGAATTCAGATTTTAAATAATTTCAAAATCAATTCCGGCCACCGACAAAACCCCTCCTTAGGTTTTTTGACATCTCGAGTCCAATGGCTCGTTTCTTTTTTCGAAAACATTAACCTAAATACGTCGTTTACACAAAACGACTTGAGAATCACGATTTTTTTTCAAGAAAATTAACGTTTATACTGCCATGAACAACCAAAAATGAAAATGGCCATCAAACATAATTCAATATAACATCAAAAATTCAAATCCTAAATTTTAAAGCATCAACCGTTTATTAAAACACAATAAAATCAACATTCATATTTTTCAGAATTTTCTAGATTTCATAACCTAACATCCCCTGTCTTTTTCTCCATTAAAACATCATCAAATCGACAAATTTTTTGCTAAACATAATTAGCCACATGTCTCAGCTTTCCAAGTCCACCAGAATCATAGAAATCCAAATTGTATAACCAAATTTATGATCAAAACACTAAACAGTGTACAAAGCTAAGATTTTCTGAAAATAGATTTCATGACTCAACTTCAAACGAAAATTTCACATTGAAAACGAACGAAATTAAATAAGGTTTCTTCTGAACATATATTCCTTAGATTCTGTAGACATCAATAGAATCAAGAAACATTCAAATTGGATTTATATAACAAGAGAAAGCATCAAAACATAACAGGGGCAAAATCTGGAAGTTTTCGGAAAAATCGAGAAATCGAAGTTAGAGACACAAACAGTCATCGCAAGAGAACGGGTCAAATTCGTACCTTTTCAATGAAAAACTCAGGGTTCAAGTGAAAAAAAAAGATTCAATCTTTGTTGGGGAATTTTGGTAGAATGAAGCCTTGAACATCTGTAAAAAACGTCTCTCAATCTTTGTTGAAGAAATCTAATAAAATGATGCATGGATAATTCTGAAGTCATGACGAACACTTTCAGATTGAATCTTATTTGGCGGTTCTACCAAATAGATCAATCGGATAAAATCAAAAATGGCAAGAACTTAGAATGAATTTTTGTTGTGAAGAAAAGTGAACCAAAAATTGCAGAAATCGTTGCAAAAAGCTTTTTTTGTAAGTGTTGCCAATGCCATGTTTTATAGACCTGATACGAACAGTTGCAACTCTTCAGAATAGAAGTGTTGCGAAAAGACATGTCCATTCGAGCAGCTGCAATAGTTCATAATAGAAGTGTTGCAATTGGTAGCTCCCGGACCCTCGTAACCTAAGTATCGTAATAGAACTCGAACAAACATGCACTCCGCACTCTCCTAACTTGTTCGATGAAATATTACAACTACATTGGTCAACTAGTTGATCACACTAAAATACCAAAATAGTACTCTCTTGTAACTGTCTTGCTCAGGTTCTCATCTTGAGACCTTGAGTTGGAGCTTATTTATTTAATGAAAAGAGGGGTGAGTGTTTTGTAGGCAAGCGGATGCACCAACCTAGTTAGGAAGTCTGCCTCAAAATTTTAACCCACTCCAACCTTTTTTCCATCGGGGGGACTCAATGTTCCTCTGGGGTTTTTTTAATATATATATATATGTATATATATATATTGTAATATTTACAAGTATCTTTATTGAGATACTCTTGTTTGGGGCTTAGTCATAATTAAGTCTCCTTACCCCTCCCAACAAATGTATTTAGTGGGATTCGAACCTTGTTCTCTTTCAACTTGCTCAACCTGCATTGCCAACTGAGCTACACCTTTTTGGTTATATATATATATATATATATATATATATATAAAAGGGGATATAATAATAATTAGAGTTAGGTGGAAAGTGATAACATTATGTATTTTATTTTTTTGGTTTTCACCACGAGGTATGCCTGGATGAGTCCCAACTGTGGTAGGCACCATTAAGCCATGTCCACGTCTAGACTAATCTCCGATCGCCAATTTATAGGTTCCTCAAAGGGCAGGTTGACAATATAACTATGTATTTTAATATCATAGTTTGGTGTATAAATTTGGATGAGTGAATGGTTAGAGATGTAGAAGTTGTATCAACGCAATATAAATTAGGGTTGTGGAAGAGCCAAGTTTTGACCCATTCGTTCTCGTTTGATTAACTTTTAATCGATCATGATCCAAGCTGATCTCGTATTTGATCTCAAAATTCCATTCATGTTCGGTTAATTAATAATTCCAATAATAAAATCATGTTCCCAAACTATTCATTTATCAATAGAGTCTAGTCGAGCTTTTATCAAGGCAAACACCGAGCTGTTTAAGCACGGCTTGGTTCATTGAATCATTTACCAGTCTAGAATTTATAGAAGACAAAGGTTTTTAGCGTGAAATAATGAGTGTGGGGTTGGAGAAGCTATGGAGATGTACATTTTTTTATTGATAACAACTCCCCACAAGGAATTTTTCTCTTACGGAGCAACTTGAAGTCAACTTTATCCGAATTAATGAATTACATTAGATAATTTGAAATTGGTCCCAATATAGTTTTATTCTAACATTAAGGATAGGAAAGTGATTAATTGAGCATGATAGTTAAATTTTTTTGGGGCTCGTGGGTAGTGAACATGTGATTTATAAATAAATTATATGGTCGTAGGACTTGGTGTCACTTAGGTTGACTACTGGTTGAAGCCAAATAATTCATAACTTGGATCCTAATTCATTTTATTTTTTCTTTTAGGAGTGAGAGAATGAATAAGTTTGAATGGTAGATTCATTTTTGTGCTTGTGCGAACGGCCGCCCAAGTTGATTTCTATAGCCATTCTATAAGGAGCGGCTTGAATTCACTTTATCTGACTTAATGCACTACATTCGATAATTTACAGTTGCTCCCAACATAATAATATTCTTAGTTTAAGGAGAGGAAAGTGATTACTTGAGAATGCTAGTTTCACTTTTCGAGCTCTTGGTCAGAGTTAGAATGAATTGTAGCAATTCATTCGTCGTGGGACTTGGTGTTAATTATGGTAGTTTAATTTTTGTGCTTGTGGGGACGGGCCGAGGGAATCATATAGCTTTAGTAATATAGAGTGACTCGACGCAACTTGATCTGACCCAAGAATTAAATTAGATAATTCTCGTTTTTACCCTATTTGGTTTGGTTCTTATATTGAGTAGAAAAAATGGTTGATCGAGCATGCTATTTCCTGTTTTGGGATTATGGTCACGTGCGGGATGAAATTTGTAGCCATTCTATTGTTGAGGGACTTCATGTCACTTGTTGATAAACTTTAATAATTTGAACTTGTATACTAATTCGTTCAATTTTTTATTGGAATGAATATGAAATAATCTAAAAAGAATTACGATCCAAGTAATGAAATTATTTAGTGTTAGGCATTGGTCGACCTAAGTGGCACCAAGTCCCCTGACCATAGAATTGCTTTCAAAATCATCCCGACTCCACTCACAAGCATGAATAATGTAACTAGCATGCTCAATTAATCAATTCACTCCAGTTACTATTAATTAAACAATATTGGGAGGGACCAATTGCAAATTATCTAGTGTAATGCTCTAAATCGGATGAAGTTAGTTCGAATCGCACCGTATTAGAATGGGGATAAAAATCGACTAGACCCATTCCAAAAAGCACAATAATGGATCTACCAATCAAAATTCACCACTCAAAGAAAAAATAAAAAGAATTACGATCCAAGTAATGAATTATTTAGTGTTAAGCATTGCTCGAACTAAGTGGCACCAAGTCCCACGACCATGGAATTTCTTCCAAAATCATCTCAACTCCCCCCACGAGCCTATATAATGTAACTAGCATGCTCAATTAATCAATTCCATCCACTAAACCTCTTAATTAAATGATATTGGGAGGGACCAACTGTAAATTATCTAGTGTAATGCTCTAAGTTAGATGAAGTTAGTTCGAGTCGCACTGTATTAGAATGGGGATAGAAATCGACTGGACTTGTTCCAACAAACACAATAATGGATCTACCATTCAGAATTATGCATTCCTTCACCCCTAAAAGAAAAAATAAAAAGAATTACGATCCAAGTAATGAAATAATTAAGTGTTAGGCGTTGCTCGACCTAAGTGGCACCAAGCCCCACGACCATGGAATTACTTCCAAAATCATCCCGACTCTGCCCACGAGCCTGAATAATGTAACTAGCATGATTAATTAATCAATTCCCTCCACTTAACATCTTAATTAAACGATATTGTGACCAATTGCAAATTTTCTAGTGTAAGGCTCTAAATCGGATGAAGTTAGTTTGAGTCACACCGTATTATAATGGGGATAGAAATTGATTGGACCCATTCCAACAAGCCCAATAATTGATCTACCATTTAGAATTATGCATTCCTTCATCACTAAAAGAAAAAACAAAAAGAATTGCGATTAAGTAATGAATAATTATTTAGTGTTAGGCGTTGGTTGACCTAAGTTGCACCAAGTCCGAAAACTATAGAATTGCTTCCAAAATCATCCCGACTTCACCCATGAGGTCTAATAATGTAACTAGCATGCTTAATTAATCCATTCCCTTCGCTAAACCTGAAAATTAAATGATATTGAGAGGGACCAATTGCAAATTATTTAGTGTAATGCTCTAAGTCCGATGAATTCAGTTCGAGTCGCACTGTATTATAAGGGGGATAGTGATATGAAGCCACTACAATTGTACACACATGATACTCATGGTAGAAAGAAACAACCATGTCAGCCACATATGGACCTGCTAAATGAAGCTGCCACATCAGCCACCATTTTTCCTCCTTAATTAAAGAATGACGTGTGAAGATGGAGGAGTGATTATTTCAATTTTTCTAGCTGTTTGAATTATTCTTTATGCAGTTGTTTCTATTTCCAAAATGTAAGGAGGAGTCCTCCAATTTAGTTTCAGTATTTACTTTCTGTTAGGAGTCTCCATGATGGAGTCATTGTTCCATTGATGTAGCAATTGTGGGCAAACAATCTATATAAATTTGTCAAACATTAATGAAAACATCAACTTGAAAATCATATTAGTTTGAGTACTTAAACTCAGGGGTATTAAGGTTCCCTCTATTCAAGCCTTACATTCATTCAAAATAGGTAGAAAAAAGAAATTCACTTCATCTCCCACTCAAAAACCTCCCATCTCCATTAATGAAAGGCTCATAACTCGATCACAAGTTTGAGACCATAACAAATTGGTGTCAGAGCTAGAAGTTATGGGTGATTCTATTCAAGACCAACTAAACAAACTATTCAACTTACTCAAATCCGAATAGCAGGCCAATCAAGTTCGTAATAAGAAGGTTGAACAGCTTCTTGCCAAATTGGATGCCATGTCACTCGACTTCAAATCCACAAAGAAGGGGCTTACTTCTTCAAGTGCTAAAAGTTAGACAAAAACAAGAAATGATAAGGGAATTTATGGGGAAATGGCTTCTAAAAATTCCAGCAGACGCACAATTGTATCGAAGTTTATAAAACTTGACTTCCCTCGCTTCAATGGATCGGAAGACCCATTAGGTTGGCTCAGCCAATGTCAGCATTTTTTCCGCCACCAAGCGACTCCCGAAGAAGAAAAGGTGAGCTTAGCCTCTCATCATTTGGAGGGAATTACTCAACTATGGTATTTGCAGATGATACGAGATTCCAGATCCTACATGGGAAGAGTTTGTCAATTAATGAAACTTGCACTTTAGACCTCCTATTCGAAGCAATAAATTAGGCAAACTCGCAAAGCTTAAATAGACAAGTTCAATAGAAGAATATTAGAATAGATTCAAAGTCTTGATTTCATGGGCTAGAGTCCTAACACAGAATCAGAAAATTCAGTTATATCTTAGTGGATTTTAAGAATACATTTTAGTTGAAGTGGAGCTCCATCAACCACAGGACCTGGTCACCGCAATAAGCATGTCTTACTTGAATGAGAAGAAATTATATTCCAACCCCACCATCAACCGAGATATCAAAAGGAATGTTCCCATCAACCGTTCCATTAAAAAGCTCACTAGAGAAGAGATGGAAGATAGAAGGAAGAAAGGCTTGTGCTTCAATTGCAATGAACCGTTTGTGCGAGGCCATTAGTGTAAGAAACTGTTTTGGATTGACTTGGAAGAGCTTGATGATTTCAATGAGGAACTGGAGACATAATTGCAACCAGATATACCTCTCCATGCTCTTACTGGAATGAGAAATCCATAGTCCATGCGATTGAACGGTTGTTACTTGTTCTTATTGATTCGGGAAGCACTAATAGTTTTGTCTCTATTTCTAAAGTGGCAGAATTAAATGTTGAGGTGAATGGCAAGGATGGGTTACTTGTTAATGTAGCCAATGATGAGCAGCTTAAAAGCCCAGGAACATGCAAAGGGAAGCCAATTGCTTTGGGGTCAAATACATTTACAGTGGTCTTGTTTGTGCTGCAATTGACTAACTTCGACATTGTTCTCTGGGTTAATTGGCTGCAAACTTTTGGTCCTATTCTATGGGACTTTAATACCATGTATATGTCTTTTTGCATTTAGGGAATACAAGTCGAGATTAAAGGAATAAATTCCACATCATGACAGAGACAACCTGAATTCAATTCCTCGCATCAGACTAGCGATCGCGACGCACAACTTCAAATTTTACTTGTGGAAAATGCTACTCTCTTTTATCAACCAACGGGGCTGCCCCCAAACCGATCGTACAACCACCGAATTCCATTAGAGCTGGGAGCTAGACTTGTGGTGGTGCACCCCTATAGGTATCCTTAAGGGCAAAAAGATGAGATTGAACGCCAATGTGCGGTAATGTTACAGCAAGGGATCATCCATCCAAGCCGATCTTCTTTTTCCTTACCGGTAATTTTAGTTCCCAAAGCTGATAATTCATGGCGACTATGTGTTGATTACAGGGAACTCAATGCATAGACTATCAAAGATAAATTCCCAATACCAATTATTGATGAATTACTCGAGGAATTACGAGGAGCAAAGTTCTTCACAGAGTTAGATTTGCTATCTAGATATTATCAAGTAGCCATGTATCTGCCAGATATCGAAAAGACATCTTTCCAAACACACCACGGTCATTTTGAGTTCTTGGTCATGTCGTTGCCCCATCCACTATTCAGGCCTTTATGAATGAGGTATTTAAAGACCAACTACGTAAATTTGTCTTGGTTTTTTTTTATGACATTCTTGTTTTCAGTCAAACATGGGCAGAACATCAGCATTATTTGCGCCAAGTCTTCCATTTATTAGCGCAAAACCAGCTATCATTTAAGCACACCAAGTGCACCTTTGCACAAACTCAGGTTTCATACTTGGGTCATGTCATTTCACAAGAAGGAGTGCAAGTAGACCAAACCAATATTGCTGTAATTACTGAACGGCCGAGACCAAACACAATCAAGGGGCTAAGAGGCTTTCTCGAGCTCACAGGCTATTACTGAAAGTTTGTACTTAACTATGGTACTATAGCTGCACCTCTCATAGCCATGTTACGAAAGAACTCCTTTCAATGGACAAATGATGCCATTGAAGCATTTGCTACACTAAACTTAGCAACAACTACCACACCTATTTTAGTTCTTCCAGATTTGAACTACTGTTTGTTATCGAGTGTGATGCTTCAAACACTAGAATTGGAGCTGTTCTACTACAAGAAAACAAACTAGTGGTATATTTTTGTCACACAATGGCAGCATGACATATCAATCTTCCAGTGTATGAGAAAGAGTTGATTGGGCTAGTAAAGGCCATCAAGCATTGGCATTCCTATCTCTGGGGAAGGAAGTTTCTAGTGTGAACTGACCATTATATGCTGAAACTCTTACTAGACCAATGCACACTCTCATCCCCTCAACAACATTAGGTGAGCAAACTGATGCCCTTCAGTTTCATAGTAGAGTATAAGGAGGGTAGAACCAACATAGTAGCAGATGCATTATCGCGAAGAGATGCAGATCAAAAGAGCCTTCTTGCCATTTCAATGCCTCACTTGAATGTATTAGATGAAATACGAAAGGATCAACAATAATTTAACGAAGTTCAGCAACTAATTTCAACCATAAAAAATGGCAATTTGGCAGTATGATGGAGCCTAAAACAAGGGCTTCTTTTCTACAAAGATCGAGTTTACATTCCCATCAGTTCTACATCAATTCCCTTGGTTATTAATGCACTTCACAACCAAGGCCATGAAGGTTACCAAAAATGTTACATAGAATCACAAGGGATTTTTTCAGCATAACATGAAGAAGAGGTGCAAGATTTCATAAAAGCTCATGATGTGCGTCAATGATATAAAATGAAAACACTATAGCCTGTCGGTCTGTTACAACCTTTGCCCATTCCACGACAGATTTGGGCTGATGTCTCACTTGATTTCATTGAGGGAATTCCCACTTCTAAGAGAAAGAACGTGATCTTGGTGGTAATCAATAGGTTCTTCAAATGCGGGCACTTTTTGGCACTCTCACATCCATATATGGCTGTAAGTGTAGCTCGCTCTTTCTTTTATAATATTTTCAAATTACACCAGAAACCATGGTTAGTGATTGCGATCTTACATTCACAAGTTCTTCTGAAAGGAATTATTTCATTTGTGTGGAATGAAATTATGCTTCAGCTTAGCATATCATCCATAATCATATGGGCAAACAAAAGTTATGAATCAGATGGTGGAGACGTATCTATGGTGTTTCACAAGTGCACAACCCAACAAATGGTGTGATTGGCTGTCATAAGTAGAATTCTGCTACAACACAAGCTACCATTAGTAGCTTAAGTCCACACCATTTGAAATCGTATATGGGAGATGACCACCACGCCAATTGTCTTATCTTCCTAGAAGTTCTACCATTGAGGCAGTAGATGTCATTCTTCAAAATAGAGATTTCATGCACCAAACTCTTAGAGATAACCTTGTCAATGCTCAGAATAAAATCAAGGCTAAGTATGATCAATCGCATTGATAATTGGAGTTCAATATTGGAGATAAGGTATTACTACGTCTTCAACCATATCGCCAATCATCATTAGCTTCAAGGAAAAATCAAAAGCTTGCTGCAAAATACTATGGGCATTTTGAAGTATTAGAGCGAATTGGTTCCATGGCTTATAAGTTAAATCTTCCAGCCGAAACCAAATTACACACAGTATTCCACATCTCCATGCTCAAACCGTACCATGAAAGCAATGTCAATTATGAAGTAGCACTTCCTTCCATTCCAGCTGCAGCCCCTCCTGAGCCAGCAGCTATTTTGAACCATCGTTTTAAGGCGGGGCAGATAGAGGTTTTGGTACATTGGAGCAACACTTCACCAGTTGATGCCTCTTGGGAAACAACCCAAGATATTATCAATCGCTAACCACATTTCAAGCTTGAGAACAAGCTTTCTTTAGGGTCGGGAAGTATTAATATGAAGCCACTATTGGGAATTAACAGTCAATTTGAACATACGTAACAGGCACGGCGGAAATTCAAAATTTTGTCCCTATCCCCAGGAACCCCTATTAGATGCATATAAATTAAATAAAGCCTTAACTAAATAATTCTCTACCTAGGTTAGCATGCATAGGCTAGGGATACCATAATTCTAAATTATATCCTAGTATATATATTTTATACTAAGCATGTTATAACTCTAAGCTATAACCTAAGCATGTTATAACTCTAGGCTATAACCTAAGCATAAAATAAACTAAGCATGCAAAACAACCCAAGCATAATTATTAAGTCTAAAAATGCTTAAAGAAAAGGACCTAATAATTAAAAGAGAAAGAAAGGAAAATTACCAGTTGAAGCGTGCTTTAGCAGAACCTCCTTGCACAAGCCTCCAAGCCTAGGATAGCCTCTATAAATATTCACACGAACACCACCGACAAAAACCTCCCCAAGAGGAAGAATTAAGGAGCCTCGAGTAGTTGCTAGACCATTCCAGAAGCCCCACTCAAAAATTAGACTAGAGGTGCTCGAATAAAATCAAGCTCCTTAAAAAGACCTTTCTCAAATACCCGAGAGATTTATCTTTGCAAATCTCGCTTAGGATTTATGCTTTAAGGTATTGGTACAGTTTGAAAGGGGGGAGGCAAAGCATATTTATAGGCTTAGGGGAGCAACCGATGTGGGATATGCATATTTGCACATCCCAAACGGGTTTGACCCGCGGATCCATTTGGATCTGCGGGCTGTGCCCACATGCATCGTGCTATACACGTAGCATATCCTACCACAAGGCGGGCTCTCATGAGCCTTCCTTGCATGCAAGCTGGGCCTCGCAGCCCATGCCACTAGCGCAACTCATGGCGCGCCTATTGTTAGGAACTGACAGTCACATTAAACATGTATAATAGGCATGGCAAAAATTCAAAATTTTGTCCCTGTCCCCAGGAACTCTTATTAGATGCATATAAATTAAATAAGGCCTTAACTAAATAATTTTCTACCTAGGTTATCATGCATAGGCTAGGCATACCATAATTCTAAATTATATCCTAGCATATATATTTTATACTAAGCATGTTATAACTCTAAGCTATAACCTAAGCATGTTATAACTCTAAGCTATAACCTGCGCATAAAATAAACTAAGCATGCAATACAAACTAAACATAATTATTAAGTCCAAAAATGCTTAAAGAAAAAGACCTAAAAATTAAAATAGAAAGAAAAAAAATACCAGTATAAGCGTGCTTTAGCAGAACCTCCTTGCACAAGCCTCCAAGCGTAGGATAGCCTCTATAAGTATCCACGCGAACCCCACCAACCAAACCTCCTTGAGAGGAAGAACTAAGGAGCCTCAAGTAATTGCTAGACCACTTCAGAAGCCCCACCCAAAAATATAGACTAGAGGTGCTCGATTAAATCCTCAAAAAGAACTTGCTCAAATACCCGAGAGATTTATCTTTACAAATCTCGCTTAGGATTTCTGCTTTGAGCTATTGGTACAATTTGAAAGGGGGCATGGAGAAGCCTATATATAGGCTTGGGGGAGCAAAATTACTCCCCCTTTTTCGGATGTGGGATGTGCATTTGCACATCCCACTCGCGAGTTTGACCCACGAGGCTTGGAGCCCCGCGGGTTCTGCCGCGAGCACAGCGTGCACGCTGTGCTTCTCACAAGCTGGGCTTGGGAGATTTCTCGCAAGCCCAGCTTATGAGACTTCTCATGCTAGGCCCAGTGCTACCAATGGTAGCGCTAATAAGCCTAGCCTCATGGGCTTTCGCATGTGCCGTATTGCGGCACTTGCAAGCCCATAGTGCGGGATTTTGCGTACCGAATGTGTCGCGAATCCTGCAGCCCATTTTGTAGTTCAAATTTGTCCAACAATTTTATCGGGTCCAACCTATTCAAAAAATTTCTCTTTTAATCCCCTTCAAATAAATATTTATTTTATGACCCTAATGAAATAATTACGGGTCAAAAATAAATTCCTTGGTTTATAAAAAATGATCTAATCATTTTTAACCAATTAAATAATAATCCAATTATTAATATGTTATATTTTTTAAATAAAATATATCTATTACTTCTTTCCTTAGTCCGATGAAGGTCTAATGTGTGTGACCTTATAGGATCCTGAAGTATTGAGCTGTTAAGACTTAACCAACCCTTGTTCTAATGGAACCATTGGCTCGAGAATCTAGACCGTGAATAAAACTCGATTACCTTAAATGACTGTATACGCCTCTAGCAAGGGTCTACCATCCCCCATTACTCGGAATGTCATTTATGCTTATGACTTAATCTCAGTTAATGCAATAGTTGTCCACTGCGATGAAATCCTTCCATTCCTTAATATTAGTACCATCTAGTTTATAGGGTTTGGTTAAAGTGTTAACCCACTAATAGCAAGGTTGCTCCAAGCTATCCCAGTTATTAACTTATTACCGAAGTATATTGCCTTTTACAATTGTGTGTTTGACTAGAAACTATTTCTATCAAACACATACTCTGATTAGAGGTTTATAGCAATCATCACTTCAACAAGCGGCCAGGTACAACACCTTAATATATTCGGAGCGATGGATTCTTTCTGACTACTTGGCTTACCACCGTGTTATCATCACTATACCCATAATCACCCATGACACCTGTGGGAATGATCTAAAGTACATCAATAGTACCACACAAGGTAACTAGTATCTCAAGTATGAGGATATTCGCAAAGCTTATTGCATGAAGATAAACACTAACACATTTATATATACACCAAGTGTTTATCTTACTGCGGTCTCCAAAATATCTCCCAGATATATCCATGTTTCAAACTTAAGGCACCACCTTCAGTCCTTATGAGATTAACTACTTGGACCCTTTCTAAGAAAGTTGACCTCATGCTAGTCTTTCAGCTTCATCAATATCCGTTCTTGATAAAACTGTGACTACGGATAGTTTAGACATAACCATAATTGCACATGAAGCAGGTCTCACTAAATTTTATTCCAACTATAATTTCTCTGACTTCACGTTATGATATGTCAATGAATTTTGTCTACATAAATAAATAAATATATTTTAACCAGCTATAATATTATAACCACATCAATATAAACAAAAGATTAAATGCCTTTATTGATTAAACAAAATATTCGTACTATTACACAATTAAAATATATTACCCTAATTGCCTTAAGGGCATACATCATATCCAACACCTATCTATTGGGCTGCGCCTATGGGCTGCCCATTTCCATGGGCTGCCATCAGCAATGCCTAGATTTGGTCGCACACCTTTTGATGCAATTTCGAGCACCCGAGTCTGTACAAAATATATTTTATACCCTCGATCCAATTTAACTCGCCAAGTCAAAATTCCCTTTTAATCCCTTTTAAATAAATATTTATTTTTTCGACCGACATAAGTTAGTTATCGGTTAAAAATAATCTCCTTGGTTTATCCAAAATGATCTAATGATTTTTAACCAATTAAATAATTATCCAATTATTAATATGTTATATTTTCGGAATAGAATAAATCTATTAGCTCTTTACTTAGTCCGATGAAGGTCCAATGTGTGTGACCTTATAGGATCCCGAAGTATTAAGCTGTTAAGGCTTAACCAACCCTTCTTCTAATGGAACCATTGGCTCAATGTTCTAGACCAAAAATAGAACTCGATTACCTTAAACGACTATAGTATGCCTCTAGCAAGGGTCTACCATCCCCCATTACTCAGAACGTCATTTGTGCTTATGACTTAATCCCGGTTAATGCAATAGTTGTCTAGTGAAATGAACTCGTTCCATTCTTTAATATTAGTACCATCTGGTTTATAGGGTTCGGTTAAAGTGTTAACCCACTAATAGCAAGGTTGCTCCAAGCTATCCCAGTTATTAACTTTTTATCGAAGTATATTGCCTTTTACCATAATGTATTTGACTAGAAACTATTTCTATCAAATACATACTCTGATCAGAGGTTTATAGCAATCATCACTTCAAAAAGCAGCCAGGTACAACTCCATAATATATCCGGAGTGATGGCTTCTTTTTGAGTACTTAGCTTACCAACGTGCTATCATCACTATACCCATAATCACCCTAAATTAATGAGTACGTGGGAATGACTCAAAGTGTAGCAATAGTACCACACAAGGTAATTAGTATCTCAAGAATGAGGATGTTCACAAAGCTTATTTCATGAAGATAAACACTAATACATTGATATATACACCAAGTGTTTATCTTACTACGGTCTCCAATATATCTCCCAGATATATCCATGTGTCAAACTTAAGGCACCAGCTTCAGTCCTTAGGAGATTGACTTCTTGGACCCTTTCCAAGAAAGTTGACCATATGCTAGTCTTTCAGCTTCATCAATATCCTTTCTTGATGAAACTGTGACTAGGGATAGTTTAGACATAATCATAATTTTACATGAAGCAGGTCTCACTAAATATTGTCCAACTATAATTTCTCTCACTTCATGCTATGATACGTCAAGGACTTTTGTATACATACATCAATGAATATATTTTAACCAGCTATAATATATTTACAAGCACATCGGTATAAACAAAAGATTAAATGTCTTTATTAATTAAACAAAATATGCGTAGTATTACATAATTAAGATATATCATCCTAATTGCCTTAAGGGCATACATCATATCCAACAAACTCCCACTTGCACTGAGGCCAATTAGCCGTATGTCTTAATCCATATGCTTTAACATGCTGGTCATGTTTGACTTGAGTCAATGGCTTTATTAGACCATCGGTGAGATTCTGATCAATGGATACATATTCTAGTCTTATTATCTTAGCATCAACAATCTCCTTGATTAAATGATACTTTCTGAATACATGTCTGAGTTTCTGATGAGATCGTGGTTCCTTTTCCTGAGCCATAGCACCATTGTTATCACTATACATAGTAATTGGATCAATAGTCTCAGGCACCACACCGAGATCACCAATAAATCCCTTTAACTAGACACCATCCTTTGCCGCTTTACATGCATCAATGTATTTGGATTTCGTGGTTGAATCAGTAGTAGTTTCTTGCTTTGAATTCTTCCATCATACCGCCCTTCCATTTAATAAATACACAAAACCTGACTGAGACTTGAAGTCATCCTTGTTAGATTGAAAACTCGTATCAGTGTAACCTCTAATTGTGAGGTCACCTTCTCCATAAATCAAGAACTTATCTCTAGTCCTTCTCAAGTACTTAAGAATTTCCTTGACGGCCATCCAGTGCTTTTCACCTGGATCTGACTGATATCTGCTCATAAAGCTCAAAGCTTGAGAGACATCTGGCCTAGTACATATCATAGCATACATCATAGATCCTATCACGGATGCATAGGGTATATCCTTCATGCGCATTCTCTCTTGAGCTGTCTTCAAACACTCAGTCTTAGATAGGTTAATCCCCTTTATCATTAGGAGATAACCTTTCTTCGAATGCTAAAGGTTGAACCTATTCAATACCTTGTCTATATATGTACTTTGAGAAAGACTTAACAGCCTCTTGGATCTATCCCTATAGATCTTTATACCTAGTATAAATGCTGCTTCACTAAGGTCCTTCATGGAGAATTTTCTTGACAACCATACTTACATTTTGAAGAAGTGAAATATCATTTCCTATTAGTAGAATGTCATCGACATACAATACTAAGAAAACTACTACACTCCCACTAACCTTCTTTTAAGCACAAGGCTCTTTAATGTTTGGGCAAAAATCCAATTCACGGATTTTCTGATCAAACCTTATAATCCAACTCCTGGTTGCCTGCTTAAGTCCATAAATGGATCTTTATAGCTTGCATACCTTTGAGCCATTCTGAGATGTAAAACCCTCAGGTTGTGTCATATATAAATCCCGATCTAAATCCCCATTCAGGAATGTTATTTTAACATCCATCTACTAGATCTCATAATCGTAATAAGCAACAATGGCGAGGAGTATCCTTTTGGATTTAAGCATGGCTACCAGTGAGAAAGTTTCATCATAGTCGATACCTTCACATTGACTATAACCTTTTGCAACCAACCTTGCCTTATAGGTAATAACATTATCGTCCATGTCTGTCTTCTTCTTGAAGACCCATTTGAGCCCGAGCGGTCTAACCTCTTACGGTGCATCAACCAAATTCCAAACTTGGTTCTCATACATGGAATCCATTTTTGATTTCATGGCTTTTAGCCATTTATTTGAATCTGAAATTTTCATTGCCTTATCATATGTCCTTAGTTCATCGTCCTCTAAGAGATACAGTTCCTTATCATCAGTGATGATAAAACCATATCTATCGGGACCTTTTTGAACACGACCTGATCTTCGCAATGCTTGTGTTTTGAAAGGTTGTTCTTGGATCTCACTTTCTTATGTATCTAGAATGGGGTTAATCAGTTGATTGTCTGTTTCTTCCTCTTGAACTTCCAGATCAATATTGCTACCATTGACTTTTGCAAGTAAGTGTTCCTTTTCCAAAAAGTGAGCATTCCATGACACAAATACCTTATATGCTTCAGGTTGGTAAAATAAATATCTAATAGTTTCCTTTGGATATCCAATGAACAGACACTTGTCAAATTTGGCATTCAGCTTATCTAACGCTATCCTCTTTACCATAGCAGGACAGCCCCATACTCTTAAGTTACTTAGAGATCGCTTTTATTACACCATCTTTCGTAAGGCGTGAAATCAACTGATTTAGAGGGCATTCTCTCTAATATATAAACCACGCTCTCTAGTGAATATCCCCATAAGGATTTACTGAGATCTGCATGGCTCATCATAGACCAAACCATATCTAATAAAGTTTGATTCCTCCTTTCTGACACTCCATTGTGTTGGGGCGTATAAGGAGGGGTCCATTGGGGAACTATCCTATTTTCCTTTGGATAATCCTAAAACTCTTGACTTAAGTATTCTCCAACTCGATCCGATTGAAGTGTTTTAATACTTTTCTCAAGCAGTTTCTCTACTTTAGTTCTGAATAGTTTGAATTTTTCAACACTCTCAGACTTGTGCTTCGTTAAGTACAAATAACCGTAGCATGAATAATCATCAATAAAGGTTATGAAGTAGGAGTATCCTACTAGTGTCGGAACACTCATTGAACCACACACATTAGTATGTATAAGTCCTAATGTACTCGTGGCCCGTTCACCCTTTCCTTGAAAGGGTAACTTTATCATTTTTCATGTTAAATATGGTTCACAATCGCCATAAGACTCCAAGTATATTAGGCTCAAGTCTCCACGCTTATGCGACTTGGTTAGGTGATCTTTGTTTATGTAGCCTAGATGACAATGCCATAAGTAGAAGGAATTCTGATTATCTAATTTAAACTTCTTTACATTGTTTACATTAAAAACTTTTGTTTTAGTAGCAAGAGTATAAATGCCACCATTCAACATCCTATAACCATAAAAGAACATTATTTAAGCGAATCTGATAATTATTATTCGAAAATAAAATTTCAAATCCTTCTGTTGCTAAACACGCAACAGGTACAATATTCTTAGTAACACTCGGAATGTAGTAATAATTATTCAAAACTAAAACAAGTCCACTTGGCAAAATAAGATTAAAGCTTCTTATGGCTAATGCAGCAACTCGGGCTCCATTTCCCACACACAGGTCCATCTCCCCTTTTGCAAGTATTTTACTATTCCTTAGTCCCTAGACAAAAGTACAGATATGAGAACCATAACCAGTATCTAATACCCAAGTGGATTCACAAGGAAAAGTAGCATAGTTTTTAATCACAAACATACCTGAAGTAGATGCCTCTGCGAGCTTCTTCTTCAAATGATCAAAAGCAGGAGCTTTGCAATGCCTCTACCAATGTCCCAGTTTCCCACATTGGAAGCAGACATACTTAGATGTCTTCTTTTCTTTCTTCTGTTTACTGATTCTTTTCTTGGCACCCAGTGTCTGCTTCTTTTTCTTAGAAGCCTTGCCTTTCTCGACCAATAGTAGTGGTTTCTGATCTTTCTTGATCTGAGGTTCTACTATCTTTAGCATGTTGATTAATTCAGGGATAGTAAAATTAATCTTATTCATGTAATAGTTGGTCACGAAGCCTGAGTAACTATTTATTAAGGAAATCAACACAAGGTCAATGCTTAAGTCATGATTCATCTCGAATCCCAATCAATTTAGCTTCTCAAGGTATCCCATGAGTTTTGGTACATGCTGAGAGGCAGAGGTGCCAGCCTGCATCTTGGTTCCACAAAGGAGCTTGGAGGTCTCATACCTCTCTGTCCTTTCCTACTCAGAAAAGAGCTCCTCAAGATGGAGAACCATGTCATCTAAGGCCATGTTCTCATATTGTTTCTAAAGCTCAGGATTCTTGGACCCCAACATCATACACATGGCAGTCTCACAATCTTTCCTATGCTTCAACCAGGCATCAAGTTCCACATGATCCTCAACATCAGGTTCAACAGGGAAAATTTCATTTAGAACATAGGTGATTCCTTTGGATCTGAGAATTATTCTCACAGCTCAGAACCAATCAGAAAAGTTCGAGCCATTTAGTTTGGTGTCAAGTAACATATGGAGATTAATGTTGGAAGTCATTTTCAACCTAAGATATAAGATAATAAAAAGTTCAGATATTAGTTTTTAGGACATGCATTTAATAAAAGGTCTTTTAATTAAATACATTTGTCCTAGTACTTTCTTCGAAATTTACAATAGCCCATTCTATTGAATTTGGGAATTTTAGCCTAGCTAAATTTCCTAGTAGGTAGCATTTATAACTAGTCTATTACAACCCCCAATTTTATGAGTCAAGTCGTATTAGTAAGTTGTAGTTGGAATCCCAATCCAATTGCATCGCATGAAATTGTTAATTCATTCAAGTTCCCTAATCCCAAGGGATGTGTGCTCTTAATTTAGCATCTCCTTGAATATATCACAGTCCTGCGACTAGCCCCCAATTTTATGGTGGACTACCCAGTCCTGTTTTGGCAGACCCTATCTCAATTTTTATAACCGATCAATGTGGACTCAAAGGAACATTTTGCGCATCACTTTGATAGCCTAAAGAGACCGTATTATAAATTTGAGTAAGGAAGACTATAACTTGCCTTAATATATTTACTTTGGGATTTTATTGGTGTTAAACGTCTCACCTAATCTAGGATTTTATCAGATGGACATATTTATAATAGTTTATATTAATTCAGGGAATTTTAGAATTAATTTATAAGGTCCAACCTTAGGTGGGTTCATGCTTTTTATTATAATTATTCCTTCAACCTAGATTATATGCAAAATAATTAACATCTTTATCTGTTATATTTATATTGCGTTTCCTTTAAGCTTTTATTCAATAAATTTAATTTTTACTTTGTTATAGAAATATATATAAGAACCATCTTATATACTAGAAATAAATTAGTATATATCTAATCCCCTTGTTAGTCAATTTAAGCTGCACCAATATAGGTTCCCAGGTAGGAGAGGTGCCCTTGATGTGAGTAGACACCAAGTCCAATCCTTAGCCAGAACAAATACAGGT
Organism: Euphorbia pulcherrima; assembly: GCA_947683365.1. Classification (NCBI taxonomy): domain Eukaryota; kingdom Viridiplantae; phylum Streptophyta; class Magnoliopsida; order Malpighiales; family Euphorbiaceae; genus Euphorbia; species Euphorbia pulcherrima. Next base: position 19,463,093 of record CANTUS010000007.1, read on the forward strand.
TTTCTTGAACTAATAAAATTTCGTTCTTTCAATTCATGTAAATTGGAAGCATCTATAACCCATGTAATTTATACAAATTATTGAAACTTATATAATTTGAGTAAGTTGAGCAGGCTTATTCAAAATTATTCACAACCATTTTCTAACCTTGAAATGAACACACAAGTTCATATATATTGTTCCAAACAATTAAATAAATAATAAATCATTTCATATAGAAAATAATATTCAGTTACCTTCTAACTTAATTATGCACTGAATAGGCACGCTCCGATACCACTGTTGGGAACTGACAGTCAATTTGAACATGCATAACAGGCACGACAAAAATTCAAAATTTTGTCCATGTCCCTAGGAACTCCTATTAGATGCATATAAATTAAATAAAGCCTTAACTAAATAATTTTCTACCTAGGTTAGCATGCATAGGCTAGGCATACCATAATTCTAAATTATATCCTAGCATATATACTATAACCTAAGCATGTTATAACTCTAAGTTATAACCTAAGCATGTTATTACTCTAAGCTATAACCTAAACATGTTATAACTCTAAGCTATAACCTAAGCATAAAATAAACTAAGCAACCAAAACAACCCAAGCATAATTATTAAGTCTAAAAACACTTAGAGAAAATGACCTAATAATTAAAAGAGAAAGAAAGGAAACTTACCAGTTGAAGCATGCTTTATTAGAACCTCCTTGCACAAGCCTCCAAGCCTAGGATAGCCTCTATGAGTATCCACACGAACCCCACCAACCAAAACCGTTCTGAGAGGAAGAACTAAGGAGCCTCGAGTAGTTGCTAGACCACTCCAGAAGCCTTACCCGAAAATATAAACTAGAGGTGCTCAAATAAAATCAAGCTCCTTAAAAAGAACTTGCTCAAATAACCGAGAGATTTATCTTTGCGAATCTCGCTTAGGATTTATGCTTTGAGCTATTGGTGTAATTTGAGAGGGGGGAGGTAAAGCCTATTTATAGGCTTGGGGGAGCAAAAATGCTCCACCAAAACCGATGTGGAATGTGTATATTTGCACATCCCACGTGGGTTTGACCCATCGATCCATTTTGATCCACGAGCTGTGCTAGCATGTAGTGTGCTATGCACGCTGCAGAGCCTGCTGCCTTGCACGTAAACTAGGCCTCCCAGACCATGCCACGAGCCCAGCTAGCAGCGCACCTATTGGGCTGCACCTTTGGGTAGCCCATTTCCATGGGCTGTCGCGAGCAATGCCTAGCATTGCTTGCCCACCTTTCGGTGCACTTTCGAGCACCCGAGCCTGTATAAAATATATTTTATACCCTCGATCCAATTTAACTCGCCAAGGCAAAATTCCCTTTTAATCCCTTTCAAATAAATATTTATTTTTTGACCCTAATAAATTAGTTACTGGTTAAAAATAAATTCCTTGGTTTATCTAAAATGATCTAATCATTTTTAACCAATTAAATAATAATCCAATTATTAATATGTTATATTTTCATAATAGAATAAATCTATTAGTTCTTTACTTAGTCCGATGAAGGTCCAATATGTGTGACCTTATAGGATCCCCGAAGTATTGAGGTGTTAACCCTTAACTAACCCTTGTTCTAATGGAACCAACCAAAAATAGAACTCGATTACCTTAAACGACTGTAGTACGCCTCTAGCAAGGGCCTACCATCCCCTATTACTCGGAACGTCATTTGTGCTTATGACTAAATCCCGATTAACGCAATAGTTGTCCAATACGATGAACTCCTTCCATTCTTCAATATTAGTACCATCTGGTTTATAGGGTTCGATTAAAGTGTTAACCCACTAATAGCAAGGTTACTCCAAGCTATCCCAGTTATTAACTTGTTACTGAAGTATGTTGCCTTTTACCATAGTTTGTTTGCTAGAAACTACTTCTATCAAATACATACTCTGATCAGAGGTTTATAGCAATCATCACTTCAACAAGTGGCCAGGTACAACTCCTTAATATATCCGGAGCGATGGATTCTTTCTAACTACTTAGCTTACCAACGTGATGTCATCACTATTCCCATAATCGCCCATGACACCCTAAATTAATGACTATGTGGGAATGACCCAAAGTATAGCATTAGTACCACACAAGGTAACTGGTATCTCAAGTATGAGGATATTCGTAAAGCTTATTACATGAAGATAAACACTAACACATTGATATATACACCAAGTGTTTATCTTACTGTGGTCTCCAATATATCTCCCAGATGTATCCATGTGTCAAACTTAAGGCACCACCTTCAGTCCTTAAGATATTGACTTCTTGGACCCTTTCCAAGAAAGTTGGCCATATGCTAGTCTTTCCACTTCATCAATATCCTTTCTTGATAAAACTATGGCTAGGGTTAGTTTAGACATAATCATAATTGCACATGAAGCAGGTCTCACTAAATATAGTCCAACTATAATTTCTCTGACTTCATGCTATGACACGTCAAGGAATTTTGTATACATACATCAATGAATATATTTTAACCAGCTATAACATATTTATAAGCACATCGATATAAACAGAAGATTAAATGCCTTTATTAATTAAATAAAATATGCGTACTCTTACATAATTAAGATATATCGCCCTAATTGCCTTAAGGGCATACATCATATCCAACAGCCACTACAGTTGTACACACATTATACTTATAGTAGAAAGAAACAGCCATGACAACCCCATATGTACCTGCCAAATCAAGCTGCCACATCAGCCACTAATTCACCTTCTTAATTGAAGAATGACGTGTAAAGTTTGAGGGGTGATTATTTTAAGTTTTCTAGTTGTTTGAATTATTCTTTATGCAGCTGTTTCTGTTTCCTAAATTTAAGGAGGAGCAATCCACTTTAGTTTTAGTTATTTTCTTTCTGTTAGGAGTCTCCATGATGGAGTCATAGTTCCACTGATGTAGCAATTATGGGCAAACAATCTGTATAAATTTGTTAGACATCAATAAAAATAGCGACTTGAAAATCAAATCTGTTTGAGTACTTAAACTCAAGGGTATTAAGGCTCCCTCTATTCGAGCCTTACATTCATTCAAAATAGGTAGAAAAAAGAAATCCACTTCATCTCCCACTCAAAAACCTCCCATATCCATTAATGAAAGGCTCATAACTCGATCAAAAGTTCGGGACCATAACAAATAGAAATCAACTGGACCCATTCCAACAAGCACAATGATGGATGTACCATTCAGAATTATGCATTCCCTCACCCCTAAAAGAAAAAATAAAAAGAATTTATGATCCATGGAATGAATTATTTAGTGTTAGGTGTTGGTCGACCTAAGTGGCACCAAGTCCCATGACCATAGAATTGCTTTCAAAATCATCCTGACTCCGCCATTCTATTGTTGAGGGACTTCATGTCCCTTGTTGATAAACTTAAATAATTTGAACTTATATACTAATTCATTCAATTTTCTATTGGAATGAATATGTAAATGGTTATGTGAATATATACACATAAACATACAAGGTAATAAAATTTAGCCTAATTAGAGTTAGTCAGAAAGTAAAAAATTATGATGTCATCAATGATTCTTATTTGACAAGATTACTACGGATAAGAGAGATTATGCCAGTGATCTAATTTTTATTTTGGTCAATTGACCCAAATTCGGGACCTCTCATCGCCTGGAGGTGGACGTAATGTATGGCGCTTGGTTAGGGGACATGTAATGTTCTTGTCTGTGCCTCAATTGTGGTGTCCATTTCATATATACTTCCTACAATGCTATATGGTTATTACGTTTTCCACGTCAATGACTTCTCTAGGTACTACTTTTTCTTATGGACATTTCTTGGTGTTTAGTACAACGGTATGTCGGCCTTAGATGTTCATATATTTGACATAACTACTCATGAAATCAAATAGTCATTTCATGAAAAAGATAAGATACAAAATGACAACAAAAGGTCGAATTCGTTTGTTATCTTTTTCATGGAATGGATATTCGACTTCATGAGTAGTTATGTCATATATACGAACATCTAAGGTTGACATACCATTGTACTAAATACCAAGAAATGTCCATATGAAAAAGTAATACCTGGAGAAGTCATTGAAGCAAAAGACATAATAACCATATAGCATTGTAGGAAGCATATATGAAATGGACACCATAATTGAGGCACAGACAATAACATTAAGTCCCCCATAGACGAAGCCCCGTACATTACATCCACCTTTAGGCGATCAAAGGTCCCGGATTTGGGTCAATTGACCAACAAAACTTTAATCACTGGTATAATCTCCCTTATCCGTAGTAATCTTGTCAAGTAAGAAGCATTAAAGGCAACTACGAACACTATCACGGGTGGTTTAGGGAAGGCATGAAGTTAATTGGATTCTCGTGATAAACCAGCCGATTCTTTAACATCACTTGTTCAAAAAGGTTAAAATTTTGAAATAGAAGTGGTAGACAGAAATGTGATTCCAAAATAGGAAAAGTTTGCCTTTAGTAGGTGGAGAAAATAAAATAACGGTTCCAACTCCATCATGACTAAGAGATAGAGCATTGAAATTGTTAGAACATTTCAGTCAATCTCAACCTTCCATTAAAACACCATATCAATCATTGAATCTAAATGGATGGCTGAGATTTACTGAATAACTTTTCCACTTCCAATATGCGAGTAATGCCGGTTTCAGCTGCAATAGCTAATAATAAATTTGATCCATTTGATCGGATGGAATGAATTAATCAGAGGAGAGATTTAGTCGTACAAACTTCTTCAGTCCTGTTGGATGACTGTCATATACCCCATTCTCCTATAATAATGTATAAAGTGACTACATGTTAATATTCCCTCAGAAATATACTTAAATACCTGGACCCACTAGCAGGAATTTACTGCAGTCTTTAAGGTCATTAATCACTCCCCAATTTTGATATACTCCCTAATTATGAGTTATAAAATTAAATTACTTATTGAAATAATTTCAAATAAACATTAATTGACACAATAAGATCGTTCAATTTGTATAATTAGGAGATATTGTTTGTGCAATTGTGCAGGAATACAGTTAATTCTCGAAGATATGTGACTGACAGCAATATGGCATGCAAGCTCGGAGTAATTAAAAAAATGTTATTAAATTGATGTGTGAGTGATAGCAATATGGCATGCAAGCTCGGAGTAAAGACATCACCTCTTCATATTCCACCCAACCCCCTACATTAAATAAAACTGAAAAGAAAAAGAGTAAGGAGTTATGATTGCGCTCCCACCCATGTCTTGGAATATAGAATTGAGTAGATGTATATCCGATAGTCAAAAACTTGGGATTGTCACATGCGCGACATCGCGTGACTCTCAAAAAGAGTTGCTAGTAAATGTTTGTGGTTGGACGCGATTTTTTGCAATCAAAACTCCTCAATTTTTTATCGCCCTCAATGGCCATCAACCGTTGCGTGTAAGTCGGGCTTAGTTTTGTATTGTGTAAATATTGTCTCTTATTCTAAAGTACAATACATTCGTATTCTTTATTTTTACAGTGTTGTCTACTAATGGAATTACATGCTCCAAAGTTGGTACAGTAATAAAGATACTTCATTAGTTTGCTTGCTATGAATAGTAAGGAGAACAATCAAAGTTTTTGTATCATGTTATTCATATATACAATGGCACTTAAATTCATGTTCATTTAGTGAAAATACCCAAAAAAAAAACTTAAGAGAGCATGGGAAACTATAAATTGATCACACAACTAACTTGTAAATGATACAAATAAGATTATATTCTATAGTTTTATATAACTAAACTCACACGTTACTTTTAAATACCAAAAGGTCCATTTAAATTCAAATGTGTGTTAATTTCACTTCAATTTAAGCATAGAAAAACAAGTTAAAGACAGCAAGCCATAATATAAAATTTACCACTGATTACTATATTACGTAAAAATGAATCAGGGTCCATATTAAATAATCACTTGATAATTTTTAAAATTTTTTAATATTGGAAATTTTTTTAATTGGAAAATGATGTTAAACTCTCTATAAAAATATACAAAAAAAAGTGTAAATCTACAAAACTTACTCATATCTGACTTACAATGAGAATTATGAGAATGTCAAGATATTTTATGAGCAAAGTGCCTATTTGATCCTCTACATGTTGCCAATCAAATCATATACAAGCTTGCATAACCGAATTAGTTAACTTTTTTATTTTTTTATTTTCATAAATGTAGTACAGTAATATTAAAGGGTTAAATGGGTATGACAACCTTTTAAAGTAAAAAAGGTCTCGAATATTTTACCACGTCATCAATTTGAATGGTTGGATTTGCTCTAGAACCCACAATCTACTTAATATGATAACAACAATACTAATAGGCCAAATTTCCTCACGGACAACATTTATGCAGGATTATATGGTAAATAATGCCCATTAATTAGGCCTGAATTGGAAAAGGCATCATAAGTGGGAAACCGTCTTGTACTTGAAAATTCTCATTTAAACCACCATTATGTTTCTATTTAAACCATTAACATTTAACTCAGAACCACCACTTGTCCCTCTTATATTTTGAATTCTTGTGTTTAAACTCTTTGGGTAAAATGGTTGGCCAATCATCACAACAGCAGCCGATAAATGAATATAATGTATGTGTTGAACTAGAACATGCGGTGTCCAGGGCTATTTCTCTGATTGAAGGTAAGAGTTACAATGTTTTTCCAAACGCCTTTAAAGAACTCCAACTGAGTGTGGTGGCTATTCAGGAAGAGCAAACCGCCTTAAAGAAGCATCAGATGGAGATCGAAGCTCGCCAAACTAAAATGATGGCTGACACGGATGAGGTTGTGGACCAAATTACTGACATGCAGGTGTCCATGATTGTTGAACTGGCCTCCATGTCTTTGGATATGGAGGATATGTTAGAAATAGTCCGCTGAATTCAAAATCAGGTTAGTCAATGCTCTGGATCGTCTCCATCTTCAACTTAAAGGCCCGCCTAAGTTTGATTTAATGTTCCTATGTGCTTCTACGTTGTTGTTGGTATAGTAATGTTTATGAATAGGGTTTGGCATTTGGATGTATCTTTTTCAAACCTTTTCAAAGACGTAAGTGTATTACTCGTACTACTTAAATATATAAGTTTCTTATTACTTTAGCCTATGTGAATTGCTTTCCTAATGACTGCTAGTATCCCTTTGTTGCTAAATAATAACATAAAGAAATGGTTTTGAATACAGTATATCAAAATATAGCCCTTATATCATGTTATGGGATACTAGTATAGTAGCATATAGTAAAGATTATTGTACGAGAAATCGTATAAATTATCCATTACTATTTTAGTATATACATTTAATGAATCCCTTTCAGTATACCAACAACATAGCTATGTATTTACCTCTTCGTATTCCACCCAAAATACCAACTTTAGTAAATTCGAAAAACCCATGTCCTGGAATATGGGTATTTTAATGCATATCAGGTAGTTTGGATTTCCGCTTCATTAGTAGGGGTATATATCTATATCTATTGAGTATCTTGGTGGTTGAGTGAAATCCTACATCATAATTGGGAAAGGATTCTCTGTAGTTGAAAATAAACTACAGAGAAAACTTCAAGTCATCATAGGGATCAATTTGAAAATGTATGGATGAGATAAAATGAGCATTAAATAAATAAAGTAATTTTTAAAATGAATGTGTCACTCTCTCACTAACTTTTCTCTGCAGTAACTGCAAAGAATCCTTTCCCATCATAATTTCAGGTTATGTCAGAAATTAAAACTGATTTAAATACACATAAATGAAAATGATTAAATTCATACCTGGTAGGTTTGATTTCCACTTAAATACTACTCCAAATCTAGTACTACAGTAGTTTCTTCACTTGTTTGTTATCTTGGTGGTTGGCTCGAGTCCAAATCAAATCACTAAGTAATTGGCACTCCCACTAGTACAAAAGTGATTAACGGTTTAGACTACACCACACGAGTGAAGAAAGCATTATTCATGATTCAATACTATTTTACCCCTAATCACTCTTCCTATTTCAAATTCAAATATTTGACTTAATTGAATTTTTTCCGCTAACTACATAAAAATAAGCTTATAATTAATAGGGGTATTGTTGGGGATAAATCTCATGTTATACATAGAGAACATAAAATGAAAATTAATTATTAATTTTCTCATTAAGCTAAAACATCCATTAATATTAGATATAGGGATGGAGGGAGTACATTTTTTCAATGTACCCACTGTTAGTGCTCCACATGACTATGATTATTTAGACATCACATATTGAGTGGAGACAGACTTATTGCCACCTAAGGTATTCATATGACTAACCTAATTTATTAGTAGTATTCAATCAAGACAATCTCATTCTCATCCACCCATTGACGTTTAATGGTACAAAAACTAAAAACAACCATGTACAACATAAACGAAAAACAAATGAAAGTGTCAATAATAATAGATTTATTGCAAGAATTTCCCACTATAATAAGTGACCCATCTCCAACCGCATTTCAAAGTGTGTGTGTGGGATTAAAATTCTCTCCAACCCAACTTAAGACTCCATTTCAAATTCTGAGGGGGTTAATAATGTCACTTGGTATTTGAAGTGGCACCAGTCATCACCTCAAATGTTTATGGACTACTGAAATATTGTTCCCTTAAAAAAATTTAAGTTTTAATTACAATGATTTTATATAATTATAATTTTACAGATTGAGCTAAATTGAAGAATGTATTTGAAGTGGGGCTGGATAATTTGACACCGTAGCAACTTCAGATTATGGAGTGATGTTGAATTTGAAGTGAAAAATGGCGTGTAGTGTTGGAGATGTGGAATGATAATAGCTCATTAAAGTGAATACAAGTTAAAGTGATATTGCAATATACTCATGCACACCCGGTAGGTTGGATTTTCAATAATATCTTGGTGGTTGAATTCCTTAGTATTTGGTTACTATAATTTTCCATGGTAAATTGCATTTCACATATTGAGTCTCAGTGCCACCTAGAACAAACATTCGTTGTAATGATCATTTTATACAATCTCAATCACCCATTAACTTTTAATGGTAGATAAATAAAAATATAAATAACCACATCATATATGGAAAAAAATAAAGGTGTGAATAAAAATAGCTTCTTTGTTGGAATTTCCAACTGGGAGGGAAAAACTAATCCATGTAACGAGGGGAAATTGTGCAATATAAATATGCCGCTGGGCTAGAAGAATAACTTGACAATTGGCGGTAATAAGCCATGAATACCCTTACATGTGGTGGGAAAATAGACCTCTATGACTGAAAGGACACTCAATTGTATAAACCGAAATGACTGCACTTCCCAAACCGAATTCCATACGCTCAACCTCTATTGGATAACCCTCATCCCCTTCAATTCATTCTCTCAAACAATTTTTTCTCACACCCCTGCAACCCCTATGCCCTGGATTGGAGTGATGAGTAACTACAATGGAGAATACCCCCATGTCTTATTTGGTAATGGCAAAGAACAGACACAAATTGGAACCCCAAATCTCTATTCAGATGATATTGCCTAGAGTATCATTAACGCAAATCCTAGTGTCCTTCAAAATTCCACATACCAGTTTGGACAAGCTCTTCAATCTGTCACTGCTCTCATGTTGTCCAGAACTTACACTATGGTGCTAAATGCCAATACAGAGCTGCATGAGGCCATTCACATGATTCAGAGTCAATAAGCTAATCTGCAAAGGGAAAATGGTGATGTGCTTCAAAAGATTGTGCTTCTAAGGGAACGGATGGATGAAGATCTGTACGAAATGACTAGGGAATTGGAACATCTTATTCAGATAGTGGATGGATTGCAAGGGATTATTAAGCAATTTTGCCAATACTTCCCCTCATCATTTAGAAGGCCAGTGTAAACATTTTACAGCTCTTTCTACCTATAATAATAAACAGTATGTTGAAGTATGGAATATTTTATATTTTGGTAATTAGACTCTAGACCATTTAATATGTTACTAATATTATGTATTTGTCATTTTATCGGTAGTACGTTAATATATAAGTAGCTATTTTCATATTTTTCATGTTCTTTACAATTTAGTCGTTCTTATACATAATTTGGTTTAGAATACATACAATTCCATGATAACTGATATTGGATTCCACTTCAGGTTCAATTGGAAACAACCTCTATGTACTAACAGGGCCCCCCTTAACCCGCTTATGTGGGAGCCTTGTACGGCATTGGGGAATTGTTTTTGTATAGGGCATTTATGAAATAAATGCCAAGTCATCTTGCCTATGCATCAATCACATGTGGTTGCATAAATGATCCTATAATTATTTCATTTAATATGAATTTGCTAATGAAGTAACAATATTCATGGTACTGGTAATGGGCATCACGATCAAAGAATCAGAGGAAACATCTCTTGAGTTTTGATAGGAAGCATATGTTTTAGATTCAGTAGGTTTTACCATATCTTTGAGCTTCAGTTGGTTATACCATTTTCCATGAACCAAATGTTGAAATTTGACATGGAGGAGATGTTTGTTCTTTTAATGATTATACCATCCTATAACCAACTACTGACTGTTGATATCAATTTCACTTGTGTTCTTAAACAGATTGTGCCATATTGTAGGAAATAAATCTTAAACTTTGAGATGGTTTCAAACTAAAGTGTATTGGGATTAAGTGACACTAAGTCCTTTTATATTAGAATAGCTGAAAAATTCATATAGATTCGTTCCCACGAGTCAAAACTTATGAAATTTACCATAATTAATCATGTTTTAGTCCTTAATGTAAAAATAAAACGGCCATTTTCAATTTATATAATTTACTTAATAAGTCGCATAAATATACCCAAAGTCCCTTTAGAATCCAATTCATGTTCAATTCATTTCGATTCTCGACCACATGCCCAAAAAATAAATTCACGTTACATAATAAGGTTTTTCCAGTCTTTATAACATAAATGTACATTGATTTATGGTCCATTTGCAAGTAATGGAAATTGCTCCAGAAGTGGTATTATATGTCTCATAAAGTCCATCACACTTTTGAACTGCCATTAGACTCCTTGCGATTCAAAAAAAAAAATATAAACGGAACGGTGTCTTAATTAAGGGAAATAATTCTCCTACCAACATGGCAAATTTGGCACAAATTAAAGTTTGGTGTTATTTTTGGCGGGAATACTTGCCATGATGCGCACTAACTAAACATCATGTACAGACTAGGCCTGAATTGGAAAAGACAACACATGTGAGAAACCGTCTTCCACTAGAAATCTCCATTTAAACCACCATACTAACTTCTCTATATAAACCATTTCCTTTTTTACTCAAAACCACACCTCTTCCTTCGTACCACTACATTCATTTTTAATCAGACATCATATAATAATGGCTGGCCAATCTTTAAATGAATATAATGTCAATCTTCAGTTTGAGAAGGCATTAACCACAATAAGGTCTCTCATGGAAAGAAAAACTTTCAAGGTGGTTCTAGAAGCCCTTCAAGATATACAGAAGAAGGTAGATGCTATTTGAAGGGAGCGAGTTGTTATACAAGCCCAGCAGAATAGGGTTGAAATGTGCCAAATTAAAATGATGGCTACAACGGAAGAGGTAGTGAGTCCAATAATTTCTATGCAGGTTTCCACGTTTGATGAACTTAAGCAATTATGTTTGGAAAAGGATGATCTGGTACACATCGTCTGTCAAATTGAAAATGAAGTTAACCAGCGTTTTGGAGTGGCTCTGTCTTCGTCTCATAGTGCTTCGTATTTCTGATTCTATGTAGTTATGTTTTTATGTTTGCTTGTTTTTATGTTTGCTTGTTATTAATGAATGTGGACGAATGAACTGGGTTTGGTGTTTGTTGTATGGCCTTTCGCATGTTGTTTGAACATATTATTTACCTAAGTGTATGATTATTTTATCCAATCTTTTTTTAGATTTTATTTAGACACGTGCCATCCCCTTATGGCTGAATAAGAAACCCATGGAAAGATAACTGAAAATATCATATGTATTTAATATAAGGTTGTGAACTGAGCAATGGACAACAGCAACGTCATTTGCTGGCTGTGAAGCAGTTGCAATGTGGAACACAAAGTAATTACTGTATTACAATATTGATGAACTTACAAGTTGCATCATTATCAAGTGATAGTTTTTTTGTCTGTCGAAGTGTGGGAGATATTAAACATTATTGTAGTGTAAATAATTGTGGATTTATGCCCTGAATAATGCCCATGGGACAACAAAGCAACATAGCATTGCTAGTGACATTAAAAAGAAGTATGTACTGCAGCATTGCTACAGTGATACATTTTTTGTATTTGTACAAAAGCGTTGCACCGATGTAATGTTTTTTCTTTCACAAAATGGGCCCGCCTCACTTATACTTGACTGTCAAATGGGAGGTTTTGACTTGGTCAAAAACATTTCTCTTTAGCAACATTTTTTACTAGTGAATCGTTGCTTTTGAAAGCCAAAACGTTACTTTATACAGAGATGTCTCATTGGCCGCCAAAAGTAATGTTTTGACTTAGTCAAAATGTTGCCTTGTAGTGACGATTTTGACTAGTCAAATCGCTACTTTTGGCAACAATTATTTTTCTACTGAAAAAATGTTGGAACAACACAACATTTTATTGCAAAAAAAAAATTTATACTATAGCAACGTTTTCAATATAGTAGTAAAGTGGCGCTACAGACTTCTTTTTTCATTAAACTACCGTGCATAATCAATGATTCTGCCCCTCCTAGATGAAAGAAATTAAATGACTGTATTCAAGTTCAAATTATTTAAGCTAACCATAAGTCAACTTATGTAACGTTAAGTCCCTCTACATTAGCATGGCTTTAAAATTCATGTCTTTTGGTATAACGAGGTAAGTGATAAATTAAATTAAAGCAAATATAGTAAGTACTTTTCAGGTGTAATAATTTTTGTTTCGATAAATCATGTAATTCCATATTTCTATTTCATAGTTTTTATATATATTTACTATATCTATTGCTGACTTCATAAATTCTCAAAAGAGATAATATTACCAAAAAAAATTAATTAAAGTGAATGAAATAAAATGCAATTAACAATGAAATGTATGAGAGGAGTATTGAATTCTAAATTAATGAATTCATCTAAACTTTCTGATCCTATCATCCGAAATGTGTTCAAGTTTTTAGGACATATGTGCAATAATAAGAAGGTGAAGGGCAATTATAATTAGTTGATAGTTGGCGGGATTATGTCATGAAATTTTAATGTACCATTGTATGTGGCGGCAAAGTAGACCTCTATGAATGAAAGTAGAGTATATTACTGAAACCAAACTGACGGCACATATCAAATTGATGGTTGTACACGCAACCTATGGTGAAAGCTCCTAAAGATGTATAGTTCAGTCAACATCAACTTCTCATTGAGTGTTAATGGTTGAGATTGAAGTTGCAAAATGGTAACCTATGGAGATGCAGAATGGAGCTCCAACGAAGCTTCATTCTTTGCCTCAAAAATAAGGGGAGCAACAGTGTTGCTCTCCTATCCATTTTCATTTTATTTTTTTCTTTTATTATTTTATTTAGTTATGTTTATTTGTATCAGTTAGATAATATAATAATAATAAAAAGTTACATAGAGATGAATAAAATAATAATATTTTATTTTGAAGTAAAAATTTAAAGTGTATGGTTGAAGAATAAACACTATAGCTGCTTCTACTTATGGAATTATAGAGTCTTAGGGGAAAACGAAATGGGGATGGCTGTAAAATCAATTTCAACACGTTACCCCGAGCACTGAAATGAGATCTAGCATGCATATTAATTGCATTTTTCACTAGGAGGTAAAATGTGATTCAAGAAAACACTAATTATTGATATTTGGAGTACATATGACTGGTACACAAATCATCCTACCAGTATCAGGAAAACAAATAATCTAACCAAATGTGAGATATGAACAAACTTACGACAGGAACTCAACACTTATTTAGTACTTCTTCAACATATACTTTCTTTAGCCTGAATCTTACATCATGAGAATCCACAACCTTAAAAGAACTCCATTGTACTACATAACACTAACTAGTTTTCCAGACCTAGAATAATCTTGTTTTTGCCTTCAACAAAGAAGCTATTGGAAATGGAATTATGTCAGAACATTGGCATAATCAACAGTCTCGAGTTCTAATTCTCATTTTCTATTCAACTCACATGATTTCTCCAAGCTTAAGAAATTTCAAAAAAAATAGGGCTGAGTCCACAGGAAAAAAGGAACGAAATAAGGAGATTGTTCCAAAAAAAAAGGAGCAGACTCAGCCAGAAGAAGAATTTGATTTTTTAAAATTAAGAGAGGACAAACAGATCACATGGCACCGACGAGGTCATCGACTGAGAATTCAAAGTCGCTATATCAAAAGTTGATGACGCCTCATCTCCGGCAGACACATGACCGTTATGTCCTCCCTTGTGCGGTGATCAGCCCATTACATCCTCCCTTATACGGTGTTGAGGTTGGATTCTCTGTAGTTAATGACTCGTAAGGAATGGTATGACCCACAAAAGGGCAAAGAATGTTCATTAAATGAATATTCAGAGGTATGGATGCAACAAGAATCCAAAGGAGGCCATGCCACACCACAACGAAGAAAGCGGCCATCGATCACAAAACAACAGAATCCCAGAATGAAGAACAATGTAGGAATAAAAATAAAAACACCATGGACAACAAACAGAAGTCTAAATATTTTGTTGGTAACCAATAGTGGAGGTGCAGGGAAGATGAGTACCAAAATGAGAAGAATTATATCCCCTTTTATAGGCACAAAGCGAGTTGGAAATAATTATCAAAAGTTGTACATTTCAGCCAATCCCAACCGTCCACTAACTGCCACATTCGATATTTTGTGCAATATGGACCCTACCACCCAATAGAACTAAATCTGGACTAGTAAAACTCAATTAATGGTTAAGACTGGCTGAAATGGAGTACAACTTTACATACCGCAAACTGTAGGTAATCCAAATTCGAGTGTCTATTTAAGTCACATCAAGTCACACGAAGTTGGAATTGCTTTGAAATTCACCCTGACTCTTTGCGCGAGCCAAAATAATGAAACTAGCAAGCTCAATTAATCACTTTCCTCTCCGTAATATGAGAATAGAACAATATTGTGGCCAAATGCAAATTATCTAATTTAATGCATTAAGTTCGATATAGTGACATGAAGTTGCTTCGTATTAGAATTGATATAGAAATCAAATCAGCCTCAACCCACAAAACCCCAATTATGGATCTACTGTTTAAAGTTATTCATTCTTTCACTACTAATAGAAAGAATATAAAGTAGTAGGATCCAATTTATGAATTATTCAGTTTTAACCGTTAGTAGACCTAAGTCACCCCAAGTCCCACGACCTTAGAATTGCTAAAAAAATCCTCTGGACTATGCCCACGAGCCCAAAAAATGAAACTAGCATGCTAGATTAATTATTTTTCTCTCCTTATTATTAGAATAAAACTATGTACGGACATATTGGGGCTTAAAGCAACTTATGGTTTTAGTTATATATTTTGAGGGACCAATATGCAATTTATCGTGCTATCTTAATTTTTTCGGGTGTAGTCACTGAACCACTGTGAATGTAAAACACTAAAACCCATTTGTTTCATTAAAACTAGATAATTACTCTACTACACTAATCTCAGATACTCTATAATTAACATTAAAGCTGAAAATATCAATTATAAAAAATAAAAATTCATAACTTTTGTGTGTGTTATGTTAGGTTAAATTGTTAAGCAGAATATAATAGGATATTCAGGGTAAATAGTTAGAAAAAGACTAGCAGAACCCTTTTCATGTTAAGTGAAATCTTGCAAAAAAAAACATGCAAGTTCTAATTGTGAGAAAAAAATGTTTAGTAATTGATGTAAATATTAAGAAGGCAGTAAGCATTTAGATTTACTTTAAAACAATTGCTCTTTACATTATAAATGAATTATTGAAAACAATCTTCTATATTGTATACTTAAATTACAAGTCTTATTTACAAAATTAAATAATTAGAATATTTATGAGTGTAAATGATAGTTGGGAGGGACCTATTGTAAATTGTCTAGTGTAATGTTCTAAGTCGGATGAAGTCAGTTTAAGTCACACTGTATTAGAATGGGGATGGTAATCGACTTGACCCGATCCAACAAGCACAATAATAGATCTACCTTCCAGAGTTATGGATTCCTTTACCAGTAAAAAAATAAAAAGAATTACGATCCAAGTAATGAAATTATTTAGTGTTAGGAGTTGGTTGACCTAAGTGGCACCAAGCGCCACGTCCATAAAATTGATTCAAAAATACTCCCGACTCCACCCACAAGCCCGAATAATGTAACTAGCATGCTCAATTAATCAATTCCCTCTACTAAATCTGAAAATTAAACAATATTGGGGGGGACCAATAGAAAACTATCTATTGTAATGCTCTCAGTCGGATGAAGTCAGTTCGAGTTGTACCTTATTATAATGTGGATATAAATCAACTGGACCCGTTCAAACAAGCACAATAATGGATCTACCATTGAAAATTATTCATTCCTTAACCCCTAAAAGAAAAAATAAAAAGGACTACGATCCAAGTAATGAAATTATGTAGTGTTAGGCATTGGTCGGCCTAAGTGGCACGAAGTTCACGACCATGGAATAGCTTTCAAAATCATCCCAACTCCTCCCACGAGCCCGAATAATGTAACTAGCATGCTCAGCTAATCAATTCCCTCCGCTTAACCTGAAAATTAAACGATATTGGAGGGATAACTGCAAATTATCTAGTGTAATGCTCTAAGTTGGATAAAGTTAGTTCAAGTCACACCGCATTAGAATGGGGATAGAAATCGACTGGACCCGTTCCAACAAGCACAATAATGGATCTATCATTCAGAATTACACATTCCTTCACCACTAAAAGAAAAAATAAAAAGAATTACGATCTAAGTAATGAAATTATTTAGTGTTAGGCATTGGTTGACCCAAGTGGCACCAAGTGCCACGACCATAAAATTGCATCCAAAATCATCCCGACTCCTCCCACGACCCGAATAATGTAACTATCAAGCTCAATTAATCAATTCCCTCCGCTAAACCTTAAAATTAAACTGTATTACGAGGGACCAATTGCAAATTATCTAGTATAATGCTCTATGTACGATGAAGTCAGTTCTAGTCGCACCGTATTAGAATGGGAATAGAAATCAATTGGACCCGTTCCAACAAACACAATAATAGATCTATCATTCAGAATTATGATTCCTTCACCACTAAAAGAAATAATAAAAAGAATTACGATCCAAGTAATTAAATTATTTAGTGTTGGGCCTTGGTCGACCTAAGTGGCACAAAGTCCCACGACTATAGATTTTCTTTCAAAATTAGTCTGACTCCGCCCACGAGCCCGAATTTCGTAACGAGTATGCTCAATTAATCAATTCCATCCGCTAAACCTATGAATTAAATGATATTGGGACCAATTGAAAATTATCTTGTGTAATGCTCTAAGTCGGATGAAGTAAGTTCGAGTCGCATCGTATTAGAATAGGGACAGAAATCGACTGGACCCATTCAAACAAGCACAATAATGGATCTATCTTCCAAAATTATGCTTTCCATCACCACTAAAAGATAAAATAAAAGAATTACGATCCATGTAATGAAATTATTTAGTGTTAGGTGTTGGTCGACCTAAGTCGCACTAAGCCCCACGACCATAGAATTTCTTTCAAAATCAACCCAACTCCGCCCACGAGCCTAAATAATGTATCCAGCATGCTCAATTAATCAATTCCCCCCGCTAAACCTGAGAATTAAATGATATTGGGAGGGTCTTATTGAAAATTATCTAGTGTAATGCTCTAACTCGGACGAAGTCAGTTTGAGTGACACCGTATTAGAATGGAGATATAAATCGACTGGACCTAGTCCAACAAGCACAATAATGGATATAACGTTCAAAATTATGCATTCCTTCACCACTAAAAGAAAAAATAAAAAGAATTACAATTCAATTAATGAAATTATTAGTGTTAGGCATTGGTCGACCTAAGTAGCACCAAGTGCCACGACTATAAAATTGCTACCAAATTCATCCTGACTCCACCCACATGCCCAAATAATATTACTAGCATGCTCAATTAATCAATTTCCTCAGCTAAACCTGAAAACTAAACAATATTGGGAGGGACCAATTGCAAATTATCTAGTGTGGTGCTCTAAGTAGGATAAAGTCAGTTTGAATCGCACCATATTAGAATGCGGATAGGAATAGACTAGACCCACTCCAATAAGCTCAATATTGGATCTACCATTCAGAATTATGCATTCCTTCAACATTAAAAGAAAAAATAAAAAGAATTAGGATCTAAGTAATGAAATTATTTATTGTTAGGCATTGGTTGACCTAAGTGGCACCAAGTGGCACGACCATGAAATTGCTTCCAAAATCATCTCAAGTCTCCCCACGAGCACAAATAATGTAACTAGCATGCTCAATTAATCAATTCCCTCTGCTAAACCTGAAAATTAAACAATATTAGGAGAGACTAATTGCAAATTATCTAGTGTAATGCTTAAGTCAGATGAAGTCAGTTCGAGTCGCACCTATTAGAATTGGTAAAGAAATCAACTGAACCCCTTCCAACAAGCACAATAATGGATCTACTATTTAGAATTATGCATTCCTTCACCACTAAAAGAAAAAATAAAAAGAATTAGGATCCATGAAATGAAATTATTTAGTGTTAGACATTTGTCTACCTAAATGGCACCAAGTGCCATGACTATAAAATTGCTTCCAAAATCATCCCGACTCCGCCCACGAGCCCGAATAATGTAACTAGCTTTCTCAGTTAATCAATTCCCTTCGCTAAACCCAAAAATTAAACGATATTGGGATGGACCAATTAAAAATTGTCTAGTGCAATGGTGTAAGTCGAATGAAGTCAGTTCGAGTTGCACTATTTTAAGATGGGGATAGAAATCAACTGGACCCGTTCCAACAAGCACAATCATAGATCTACCATTTAGAATTATGCATTCCTTCACCACTAAAAGAAAAATTAAAAGAATTTATGATCCAAGTAATGAAATTATTTAGTGTTAGGCGTTGGTCGACCTTCGTGGCACCTAGTGCCACGACCATAAAATTGCTTCCAAAATAATCCCGCTCCGCCCACAAGCTCAAAAAATGTAACTAACATGCTCAATTAATCAATAACCTCTGCTAAAACTGAAAATTAAATGATATTCAGAGGGTCCAATTGCAAATTATCTAGTTTAAGGCTCTAAGTCAGATGAAGTCGGTTTGAGTCACACCGAATTAGAATGGAGATAGAAATCGACTGGACCCATTCCAACAAGCATAATAATGGATCTACCATTTAGAATTATTCATTCCTTAGCCCCTAAAAGAAAAAATGAAAAGAATTACCATCCAAGTAATGAAATTATTTAGTGTTAAGCGTTGGTCAACCTAAGTGTCACCAAGTCCCATGACCATGAAATTGTTTTCAAAATAATCCCGACTCCGCCAACGAGCCCAAATAATGTAACTAGAATGCTCAATTAATCTATTCCCATCATTAAACCTGGAAATTAAATGATATTGGGATGGGCCAATTCTAAGTTATCTTGTGTAATGCTCTAAGTCGAATGAAGTCAGTTTGAGTCGCACCGTATTAGAATGGGGATAGTAATTGACTGGACCCGCTCCTACAAGTAAATAATGGATCTACCATTTAGAATTATGCATTCCTTCACCACTAAAAGAAAAAATAAAAAGAATTACGATCCAAGTAATGAAATTATTTAGTGTTAGGCATTGGTTGACCTAAGGGGCACGAAGTGCCACGAGCATAAAATTGCTTCCAAAATACTCCGACTCTGCCCATAAGCCCAAATGATGGAACTAGCATGCTTAATTAATCAATTACATCTGCTAACTCTGAAAATTAAACGATATTGGGAGGGACCAATTGAAAATTATATAGTGTAATGCTCTAAGTCGGATGAAGTCAGTTCGATTCGCACCGTATTAGAATGGGGATAGAAATCAACTCAACCCGTTCCAACAAGCGCAATAATGGATCTACTGTTCAAAATTATGCATTCCTTAACCGCTAAAAGAAAAATTAAAAAGAATTATGGTCCAAGTAATGTTTAGTGTTAGGCGTTGGTCGACCTAAGTGGAACCAAGTCCCACGACCATGGAATTGCTTTCAAAATCATGCCAACTCCTCTCACAAGCCTGAATAATGTAACTAGCATGCTCAATTAATCAATTCCCTCTGCTTAACTTGAAAATTAAACTATATTTAGAGGGACCAATTGTAAATCATCTAGGGTAATGCTCTAAGTCGGATGAAGACAGTTCAAGTCGCACCGTATTAGAATGAGGATAGAAATTGACTGGACCCACTTCAACAAACACAATAATCAATCTACTAATCAGAATTATGCATTCCTAAACCCCTAAAAGAAAAAATAAAAAGAACTACAATCCAAGTAATGATATCATTTATTTTTAGGCATTGGTCGACCTAAGATGCACCAAGTCCCACGACCATGGAATTGCTTTCAAAATCATCCTGACTCTACCCACAAACACGAATAATGTAACTAGCATGCTCAATTAATCAATTCCCTTTGCTTAACCTAAAAATTAAATGATATTTGGAGGGACCTATTACAAATTATCCAGTGTAATGCTCTAAGTCGGATGAAGTAAGTTCGAGTCGCACCGTATTAGAATGGGAATAGAAATTGATTGGACCCATTCCAACAAGCACAATGATGGATCTACCATTCAGAATTATGCATTCCTTCAAAACTAATAGAAAAAATAAAAAGAATTATGATCCAAGTAATGAAAATATTTAGTGTTAGGCATTGGTGGACCTAAGTGGCACCAAGTGCCACGATCATAAAATTGCTTCTAAAATAATCCCGACTCGGCCCACGAGCCCGAATAATGTTACTATCATAATCAATTAATCAATTCCCTCTGCTAAACCTAAAAATGAAATGATATTGGGAGCGACCAATTGCAAATTATATAGTGTAATGCTCTAAGTAGGATGAAGTCAGTTCGAGTCGCACTGTATCAGAATGGGGATAGTAATCGATTGGGCCCGATCCAATAAGCACAATAATGGATCTACCTTTTAGAATTATCCATTCCTTCACCACTAAAAGAAAAAATAAAAAGAATTACAATCCAAGTGATGAAATATTTAGTGTTAGGCGTTGGTTGACCAAAGTGGCACCAAGTGCCATGACCATAAAATTGCTTCAAAAATACTCCCGAGTCTGACCACGAGCCAGAATAATGTAACTAGCATGCTCAATTAATCAATTCCCTCAACTAAATCTGAAAATTAAATGATATTTGGAGGGACCAATTCAAAATTATCTAGTGTAATACTCTAAGTTGGATGAAGACAGTTCGAGTCACGCCGTATTTGAATGGGGGTAGAAATCGACTGAACCCATTTTAACAAGCACAATAATGGATCTACCATGACAAAAGTTTCTTCTAGACATAGAAAACCCTATAGAAAGAAACCCTACCCATACCCGCACCCACCCCACCCCCTTCCTCAGCCGCCACCAATGGCCGTCAACCACCCTATTCCGATCGGACACCAGCCGCCGTCAGCCCTAACACCGAAACCCCTTCCACGAGCCTACCCAGAATTGCCAAACCACAAACCCTCATCGTAATCCCTTTTCTGTGCCCTTCACCGCCACTTCACAGGTTAGGGATTTAAACCCTAATCATATTGCTAACACTAGGAATCTGATCGCGAATAAGATTTATTTTGAGAATTTCCCGAATGGTTATGATGCGCTAGCCCTAAAGAAGGTCTTCAGGAGATTTGGAGTTTCTGGCTGGGTGTTTGTCACACAAAAGAGAAATGCCAAAAACTTGAATTTTGGGTTCATTACGATTGATGAAACTGTTTCATTTTATGAAGCTTTGAACAGGATGAATTCTGTTGAAATAGGGGCGGTTCGACTGCGGGCGTATAAGGCAAGATACTTAAGGCCTTTGAATGTTCAGAAATTCCAGGAGCCGATCCGAAAGCTGCCGAGGCATGTGAATTGAGTGTTTCATGAATCACCTCGTGATGGGAGATCATATGTAGCGATCGCGGCCCCTTATCGGAATTCTATAGAGGAGCCAAGTAAGGGGTAGCCTAAGGTTGCGATGAGCCCTATGGACAAGAATGAGTCGCAGAATAGTGAGGAGTGCATGGTGCAGTCCACCTTGTGGAAAGATAAGGCCTGCCTAATTCGGCTACACAATATCTCTCATATTCGAAATATATATGATTTATTGTGTGAGCGTGGTTTTGATGTTGAATTTCCCGCTCCTATTGGTGGGGAGTGTGTGATTGTCTCCTTTATCACAGGAGATGTGATGATTAATTTTGTTAGTCATGAATAGAAGGTTCTCAGTCCCCTTATATTATCGGTTGAGCATCTGTTGGTGAATTTTATTCCCTCCGAGTGTGTCATGTATCTTGATTTCATGGGTATTCCACCAACTATTATATGTGAATCATTAGTCCACAGCCTTGCTGGGAGGTTTGGTCGGCTGGTGGCTATGGATTGCAACTTGGAAAGGCCGGATCGATTGGATGTTGTTTCTTGTTTAGTGTCAGTTCCTATAGGCACTATGAGCCGCAATCTTAAGTTAGCAGTGGGGGAGAGGGAGATTACGATTTACACTTCTATGCGTCAGGGCATTGGCTATCCGAGGTGTCAAGAGGATTACTCTAGCTCGGAGGATGATTCGGATGAGGGATCAATGGCGGAAAGGCTATCTGAAGAAGTGGCTATATCGGAGGAGGAATGTGATACGAGAATGCTGCAGGATAACGGTATATTGGAAAATTCTACCTTAAGGGAAGAGGACGGTAATGAGAGTGCAAACTCAGTGGCTAGTGGAAACCCGGAGACTAGCAGAATTTCTGGATCGTCGGGGCCGGACGTGGCAAATAGGAACAGGGTGATTATAAATACCCAGCATATAGAATCTCGTGAGAATGAGGCTAGATTGGTAGTCAGAGTGGGCGAGATGCTGGGCCTATTTCAGGAGCAACTTGCAAAGCAAATTGTGCAGGTACTGGAAGAACCTAGAGTTTGAATAGTCCATCTGAATCGAGGTTTGGTACACGTTTCTTTATGTCAGTAAAGCTTCTTTCTTGGAACTATCATGGGGGGCTCACGAATGGAGCAAAGCAATTTTTTGTTCGTTCGTGTGTCCGCAAATGGTCTTTGCATGTTATTGTGTTAGTGGAGACGAAGGTGTCGGATGTGTCAGAGATGACTGTGAGGAAATTATGGGGTCATAATGATTTTTCATATTATTGTGTTCCTGCTCAAGGTTTTTCGGGAGGGATAATTGTGTCATGGAACTCTAAATTAGTTAGGGGTACAGTTAGAGCGGTTGGTGCAAGATGGTGTATTCTGAGCACGGTTGTGAATCAGGTTGAGATTGATATTGTATGCTTATACGGGCCAGTCCCAGCTACTGAGAGGAACCAATTATGGGTTGAATTGCTGCCCCTTATTCGGGATGTTGGTAATTTATTGATATGTGGTGACTTTAATGAAATTCTTCATTATTCGAAAAGAGCGGGTGGGAATGGGATTGTTTCTAATTCTATGATAAGATTCCAGGAATTTGTGAATGAGTGTGCATTGTATGATGTTCCTTTAGTTGGAAGGGACTATACGTGGAGTAACAGTCAGCCGTATTCGAGGATCGATCGAGTGTTGGTGTCATGTGGATCATTAGATAGCTGGCCGGGTTTACAACTCATGACGGTAGACTCAACCCTATCGGATCACTTGCCCATTATTTTCCAGTCGCATTCTTCGCGGAGATGGGAAAGGAGAGTAGATAGATCGCTAAACTGTTGGTGGGATGTTGATACTTTTTTGCCATTTAACACTAGTAAGTGGCATTCTATTTATGGTACGGCTGGGAGTAAGGATAGAGATGTTGATTATAAGCTTCGAAAATTATGGGGATTTATCCATCCTTGGCATTCGTCTAATTTCGGTCAATTGGATAGTAGATTGAAATCGTTGGAAGCCCGAGTTTTAGAGTTGACTGACTCTAGTGTGGGTCGGCCTTTGGATGCTTCAGCCGTGTCTAAATTACAAAGCGTGAAAACTACATTGTTTCAGGTTAGACAAAGCCAAGAAAAAATTCGGCTTCAACAGTCAAGAGTGAAGTGGACTTTATTGGGTGATGATAATACAGCGTTTTTTCACCGCATCGCTTCGGCTAGGTTCAGAGGTAATCGGATTTCACAGTTGGAAATTGGAGGGAGAGTCACTAACGATCCTATAGAGATCACAGCTACAATTTGAAACTACTATTCAAACCTGTTTTCGGGAACTATAGTTATTCCATTTGATTTGGAAAGACTAAAGTTTAGGATGGTAGATGTATTGGAGAATAGTCACCTAGTTAAACCATTCTCAGAAGCCGAGATATAGGATGCAGTTTGTTCCTATAATGAGGGGAAGGCGCCTGGACCTAATGGATTTAATTTTTTCTTCTACAAACGATTTTGGGGTGAACTGAAGCCTGAGCTACTGGACCTATTTGCGAAGTTTCATGCGACGGGATGACTGCCGAATGCTATTAAATCGTCATATACGGTCCTAATTCCTAAGGTACCTGGCTCTTCTTCGTTGAATAATTTTAGACCTATTACCTTGATCCATGGTATATATAAAATTGTGTCTAAGGTGCTTGCTAAAAGACTACAACCATTGCTACCTAAGTTGATATCAGACAATCAATTTGCTTTCGTTAAAGGTCGTAATATTCATGAGGCTTATGATTGTGTTTCGTGGAACTATATTAATGTGGTTTTTAGACAAATGGGTTTTGATGAAAGATGGGTTCAATGGCTTGACAACTGTAGAAGGAATTCGGTCACTTCGATTCTGATCAATGGGACGTCGTCGGAACCAATTAATTTGGTTAGGGGAGTTAAACAAGGTGATCCTATTTCCCCGTTTCTTTTTGTTCTGGCTAGTGAGGGACTAAAACTAATGTTTAAGGAGAGTATCCGAATTGGCCTATTACCGGGATTTCGGGTTAACAGTTCAGAGAAGGACATGTCCATCCTGCAATTCGCTGATGATACGCTATGCTTTTTACCGGCAGATAAGTCTCTATTACCTATTTTTGTTAGAATTTTGCGATGTTTTGAGTTGATTTCAGGCCTAAAAATTAATTTTAATAAGAGCTCTATTATGGGTATTCATGTACAAGAGATGGTCATTTCATCTTGTGCAGGAGTCCTGGGATGTCGAGTGGGGAACTTTATGATTACCTATCCTGGAACCCCTCTCAGCGTTAGGCGTGTTCCTATTTCCTCTTGGAATCCATTGATAAGTAAGTTCCAGAGTTGATTAGCGAGTTGGAAAGGACAATGTTTATCCTATACGGGATGAATGGTGCTTGTGAAATCGGTATTATCATCTCTTCCAATCTTTTTGCTATCATTAAATAAAATGCCAGGAGTGGTAATTACGAAATTTGAGCAGCTGATGCGGAAGTTTTTATGGAGGGATGATTCAACTACTATGGGTATTAGTAAGGTTAGTTGGGTGACGATTTCCCTACCCAAAAATCTTGGGGGCCTCTACATTAGGAACTTGAAGTTGGTTAACTGTAGTTTGTTGATGAAGTGGGTATGGAAGGTTAGGAGTGTTGATCATGGGTCATTATGGTTTGAGATTTGTGTTAGACGTTACGGGTTCGATTCATGGTGGTCCATTGTAAACTATGATTCATCTACATTGTCACATACTTGGAGAGGAATTATAGCATGTTGTATTAGAGGTGGGGAGTGGTGGGAATTTTTCAGGTCGTGTATTCGGGTTGCTATTGGAAGTGGGGAGAATTGCTCATTCTAGCATGACAACTGGACGGTAAATTCGGAGTTGGCGGTCTTGTTCCCTGACCTATACCACTTGTGTAACAGGAAATCGTGTTCGGTGGCCGAGGGGTGTCATTATCTTTTTGGGTCATCTACCTTTTTGCGGCCTTTTTGGAGATGGAACTTAAGGATTTCAGGACAGGAGAGAGGTGCGAAACTTCAAAATTGGATCGTTATAAGCTGTCCGAGCTTGTTTCTAGAGGGTGACAATGAATTGAGGTAGGGTCAAAGGCAGCCTATCTTTTCAGAGACGGCTGATTGGTTTATTTGGGAGTTAGGGGAGAAGAAGGTGTAAACGACAAGCTCCTTTTGTATGGGCTACTATAGTATGCCAAAGTGGCCAAAGCCGAGGCTCGACTTTTCGGTAATATGGGAGGCATGTGTGACCTCGAAAGTTTGCTTTTTTAGGTGGCTTGTTTATCATGGAAGATTACTAACAAAAATGTTTCTTTTCCTCCATGGCTGCCAATCTATAATGGACGATCAATGCCCATTTTGTGATTTGGAGGAGACTATGGATCACGCCCTGCTCCATTGCATCAACAGGTATAAGGTGTGGACTCAGGTGATGAGATTGCTCGGTATCTCGCTAACTATATCGTGGAAGGCAGTGGATTTTCTAGCCATGTGGCGCGGCTTCTTTGCTGATGGAAGTGGTAGAGAGTTCGGAACGGTGCTATGGTTCTTAATTGCTTAGGCACTATGGAAACGAAGGAACAAATTTGTTTTCGAAGGCAGGTTGGATTCAGAAGACATTATTGGATCATGCATTCATTTATGTTAGTTCATCCTTAAAAGTAGGAGGCGTGATGTTAATTTTGTAACTTCCGATGTATTTAATTTTCCAAACATGCTACTCTCGTGTAATTGATTTACTCATGTTCTCGCATTGAGACCATGAGTTGATTTTTATTTAATAAAAAAGCGGTAGGTGTTTTGTAGGTAAGCGGGGAAACCAGCCTAGCTGGGGACTCTGCCCTGAAATTTTCACCTGCTCCAAACTTTTAGCCTTTGAGAGGACACACTGTTCCTTCGGGGGTTTTTCAAAAAAAATAATGGATCTACCATTAAGAATTATGCATTCCTTAACCTCTAAAAGAAAAAATAAAAAGAATTACGATCCTAGTAACAAAATTGTTTAGTGTTAGGCATTGGTCGACCTAAGTGGCACTAAGTCCCATGACCATGGAATTACTTTCAAAATCATCCCGACTCCTTCCACGAGCCCGAATAATGTAACTAGCATGCTCAATTAATCAATTCCCTCCACTTAACCTTAAAATTAAACGATATTAGGAGGGACCTATTGCAAATTATCTAGCGTAATGCTCTAAGTCAGATAAAGTTAGTTTGACTCACACATTGTATTAGAATGGGGATAGAAATTGATAGGACCCTTTCCAACAAGCACAATCATGGATTTACCATTAAGAATTATGCATTCCTTCACCAGTAAAAGAAAAAATAAAAAGAATTATGATCCAAGTAATGAAATTATTTAGTATTAGGCGTTGGTCGACCTAAGTGGCACCAAGTGCCACGACCATAAATTTGCTTCCAAAATACTCCCGAGTCCGCCCACGAGCCCAAATAATGTAACAAGCATGCTTAATTGATCAATTGCCTTCGCTAAACCTAAAAATTAATTGATATTTGGAGGGACCAATTTCAAATTATCTAGTTTCATGCTCTAATTCGGATGAAGTCAGTTCGATTTGCACTGTATTAGAATGGGGATAGAAATTGACTGAACCCATTCCAATAAGCACAAAAATGGATCTACCATTCAAAATTATGCATTTCTTAACCCCTAAAAGTAAAAATAAAAAGAATTATGACATAAGTAATGAAATTATTTATTGTTAGGTGTTGATCAACCTAAGTGGCACCAAGTCCCACGACCATGGAATTGCTTTCAAAATCATCCCCACTCTACCCATGAGCACGAATAATTTAACTAGCATGCTCAATTAATCTATTCCCTCTGCTTTAATTGAAAATTAAATCATATTTGGAGGGACCTATTGCAAATTATCAAGTGTAATGCTCTAAGTCAGATGTAGTCAGTTCGGATCGCACTGTATTTGAATGGGGATAGAAATTGGCTGGGCCCATTCCAATAAGCACAATGATGGATCTACCATTCAAAATTATACATTCCTTCACCACTAAAAGAAATAATAAAAAGAATTATGATCCAAGTAATGAAATTATTTAGTGTTAGGTGTTGGTGGACCTAAGTGGCACCAAGTGGCATGACCATTAAATTACTTTCAAAATAATTCCGACTCCTCCCACGATCCCAAATAATGTAACTATCATGCTCAATTAATCAATTCCCTCTGTTAAACCTTAAAATTAAACGACATTGGGAGGGACCAATTGCAAATTATCTAGTGTAAAGCTCTAAGTCGGATGAAGTCAGTTCGAGTTGCACCGTAGTATAATAGGGATATAAATTGACTGGACCCGTTTGAACAATTACAATAATGGATCCACCATTCAGAATTTTGCATTCCTTCAACACTAAAAGAATAAATAATAAGAATTACGATCCAAGAAATGAAATTATTTAGTGTTAGGCGTTGGTCGACCTAAGTGGCACCAAGTGCCACGACCATAAAATTGCTTCCAAAATCATCCCTACTCCTCCCACGAGCCCGAATAATATAACTAGCATGCTCAATTATGAAAGGTGAACAAGGAATAAAATGAGCAGTGCAAAAAAAACCCTATCCTCATGGCGAGCCGCCGATGATCAGAAACCAATTGCCAAACTACCTACCCTGCCTTCCGCCACTATAACCAATCAACTTCCAGTCATCACCACCAACCTCTCCACCATCATCCATAATAATTAAACTGCTAGTACCCAATCAACTGCGCCCATGAACCGGTTCAGATGCTCTAAACAACCCTAGCCCTAATCCATCAAAAGCCTACTTTGAGAATTTTCCTAATCACTACGATGTAGAATCGATGAAGATGGTGTTTAGAAAATATAGCATGAATGGTTGGGTATGTGTTAGAAGGAAGAGGAATGCTAAAAACTTAAACTTTGGATTTATTGATCTTGATGGTTTGCTATCGTTTCATGAAGCGTTATATAGATTAAACTCGGCGACTATCGGAGTGGTGAGACTCCGTGCTTATAGAGCAAGGTTTTCCAATGGTGCGACACCACCCCCTCCCAGACCTAGGAAGGTTTCTTCTAGGCCTAAATATTCCTTCCGTGATTAGCCCCAGGATCATAGGTCATTCGCGGCAGTAGTAGCCAACAGCGAGAAGATGAATACGGCCAAGAAAATAGAATCAGTTTGTGCGATGTCAAAATTTGCTGCCTCGCTTTCTAATAGGGAGTTTTTTTATCAACTCGGCTCCGTGGATAGATAAGTTGTGCCTTATTACACTTAAAAATATTTCACACATTCGAAATTTGGGTGACATGATGTATGATTATGGTTTTGACGTAGAATTTGCTGCCCCGAGTGGGGGCGACTGTGCAATTGTGTTGTTTGGATCTGTTGATTCAAAGAATGAATTTTTGAATGAGGAATGGAGATCAATGCAGCATATTATGAAGTATGTTTAGTCCGTTCCAATTGACTATATGCCAAGAGAGTGTATTATGTATCTGGATTTTATAGGCTTGCCCTCGCCCATTATATGTGAGCAATTGATTAGAGAACTTGCGGCTAGGTTTGGTTGTGTTGTTGCTTTGGACAATGATTTTGAGAGACCAGATAGACTTGATGTAATACCATGCCTTGTGTCAATTCCTCTAGGGATAGTTAGTAGGAATCTAAAACTATGAGTTGGGACAAGGGAGGTGTTAATTCATACCAGTCTACGTCATGGTGTTGGATGCCAACACTGTAAGGAGAATTATTCAAAAACGTCGAGTGAGTCAAATTATGAACAATCAGAATCAAGCATGTTGGAATGTATGGATAGCCCATTAAAAGAGGGTGCAGAGAGTGGGGAAAAATCCAGCAACCATGGGATAGGTGGTCAGGGCATCCATCAGGAATAGTCGGTTATGGGTAATTTGGAAGGAAATGTCACAGTGGCTTCAGGTGGGATCTCTAGCTTGTCAGGGCCAGACATTGAGAACATGAACAGACTTATAATCCACACTCAGGATAGTGTCCCAAGGGAGAGTGAGGTGATGAGAGTGGCTAAGGTGAGAGAAAAACTAGGTCTTTTCCATGAGTAGCATGTGGGGAGGATCTTTGAGGCGCTGGAGGATCAACGATCCTGAGATGCCTTTTATTTCAAGGTTTTGTGATTTTTCTTAATGTCATTAAATATTATTAGTTGGAATTGTCGAGGGGGGTTAACGAATGGCGCAAAGTAATTTTTTGTCCGTTCGTGTGTTCGCAAATGGTTTTTACATGTTGTAGTCTTAGTGGAAACAAAGGTGGCAAATGTGACGGACCAAGTTGTGAGAAAATTTTGGGGGCATAATGATTTCTCATTTCACTGTATACCTGCTCAAGGATTCTCGGGAGGGATAGTTGTCTCCTATAATTCAAGGTTAATTCAAAGGAGAGTTAGAACCGTTAGAGATAGATGGTGGATTCTTCACGTGATTTTGAATCAAGTTGAGATCAATTTAGTGTGTCTGTATGGATCGACTAGTAGCATAGATAGGAACCAATTATGGGTAGAGCTAGTGTCCTTTTTTCACGACATTTGTAACTTGTTGATATGTGGAGACTTTAATGAAATTTAACATAGTTCAGAGCGATCGGGTGGGGCTGATGGTATCTCTAATCCTATGGTAATATTTAGGGATTTTGTCAATGAGTGTGTGTTGTAGGATATGCCTCTAAATGGGAGGGATTATATGTGGTTTAATAAATAGTCATATTCACGGATAGACAGAGTGTTGGTTTCACATGATCTGATGGATAGATGGTTGAGTTTGAACCTTATGACTCTTGATTCTACCTTATCGGATCACCTACCTATTGTTTTTCAGTTGCATACTTTGAGGAGGTGGGGTTGTAAAATTAATAGGTCATTGAATTATTGATGGGATGTTGACACTTTTTTGCCATTCATTACTGGAAAATGGCGTGATATTTATAGTGGAATTGCCTATAGGGATAGGGACATAGATTTTAAACTATGGAAATTATGGGATTATATATGGCCTTGGCACCAAACAAACTTTGGAAGATTCGAACATAGAATCAAAGAATTGGAAACTCGTGTGTTACAATTGACGGATTTGAATGTGGTACGGCCAGTGGATGTCTCAATAGGGTCAGAATTACAAAGTACTCAGAACTCTCTATTTATGTGTAGACGAAGCCTTGGAAAAATTTGGCATCAATAGTGGAGGGTTAATTAGACATGTTTGGGGGACGAGAATACGACATTTTTCCATCGTATTGGTTTGACACGTTTTAGAGGTAATCGGATTTTGCAGCTTGAGGTTGAGGGCAGTACTATTTGTGATCCAATGGTGATAACTTTTACCATTCAAAATTATTATTCGAGCCTTTTTTCGGGAATGGTGGAGGTACCATTTGACTTGGGAGGACTAAATTTCAAGGCTATTGACGGATTTGAGAACAGTCAATTAGTGGAACCGTTTTCTGAAGTGGAAATCTGGGCTGCAGTTTGCTCCTGCAATGAAGGGAAGGAGCCAGGACCTGACGGATTTAACTTTTTCTTTTACAAGAGATTTTAGGGTGAAATAAGACAAAAATCATGGCTCTTTTTAATACTTTTCACGATACTGGTCTTTTGCTGAATACCATCAAGTCCTCCTACACTCTATTGATTCCTAAGGTACTGGGATCTTCCCTTCTGACTAATTTTAGACCTATCGCCCTTATTCATGTATATATAAGATTGTTGCAAAAGTCTTAGCAAATGGGCTATAACCATTATTGCCCAAGCTGATTTCACAAAATCAATTTGCTTTTATTGAGGGTTGTAATATCCATGAATGCTCTTTCATTGTATCAGAGATTGTTCACTCTATATATAGGAACCGTAAACCATGCCTAGCTATAAAACTTGATTTCCATAAGGCCTATGATTGTGTATAATGGACTTATATTGATACAATCTTTAGGAGAATGGGATTTGGGGAAAGATGGATTTGATGGCTTACAAGTTGTAGGGAAAATTCTGTTACATCGATTCTTGTTAATGAAAGCCTGAGTGAACTGATTAGATTGAGAAGAGGGGTTAAATAAGGGGACCCAATTTCCCCTTTTATTTTCGTCCTAGCTAGCGAGGGATTAAAACAAATTTTTTATGCTAGTGTGTGCCATGGTCTTTTGCCTGGGTTTCGGATCGATGGTTCCGAATTGGACACTTCTATCCTCCAATTTGCTGATGACACGTTGTGCTTCTTGCCAGCAGATAAGTCCCTGTTACCTATTTTTGTTAGAATTTTACGCTGCTTTGAATTAATCTATGGCCTAAAAATTAATTTTAATAAAAGTTCTATTATGAGTATTCATGTACACGATTCGATATTATAGTCATCTGCGGGATCGTTGGGATGTAGAGTGGAGAATTTCCCGATTACTTATCTTGGTACTCCTCTAAGCACAAGGCATGTACCAGTATCATATTGGAATTCTCTTATTGGTAAGTTTCAGAATCGATTATCTAGCTAGAAAGGACAATGTTTGTCTTATGCAGGGCGTGTAGTGCTTGCAAAATCAGTTCTGTCATCTTTTCCAATATTTCTATTGGCTTTGAATATGAAGCGGAATTTCTTATAGAAGGGTGACTCGAATGTTAGGGGTATTTGTAAGGTTAGTTGGGCAATGATAACCTTACCAAAAAAACTTAGGGGTCCTCTATATATGGGACTTTAAGTTGGTTAACAGTAGCCTATTCATGAAATGGCTATGGAAATTGCGTAGCAGGGAACAAGGCACGTTGTGGTATGAGATTTAAGTTAAGAAATATGGATTTGTATCATGGTGGTCCATTGCTAATTATGAAGGTATTAGACTTCGGCATACGTGGCAGGGCATTGTATCGTGCTGCATTCAAAATAGTGTTGTGTGGGATTTTTTTAAAGACCATGTTTAGGTTGAAGTTGGGAATGGCGTTGGGTGCTCTTTTTGGCATGACAATTAGACGTCAAATGCAGCGTTACCTTCCTTATTTCCTAACCTTTATCGACTGTGTAATTGGAAGCTTTGTACGGTATTAGAGGGCTGCTAGTTTCTATTTGGTACGAAAGCTTTCTTGAGACCTTTTTGGAAAACAATTCTGAGGGTCTCCAGATAGGAACGTGGGGCTGAACTTCAGAATTGGATTATTATGAGTTGTCTAGCATTGTTCTTAGAAGATGTTGATGGCATGAACTTGGGAGAAGGGCAGTAGAGGCAACCTATTTTTTTCGGGGCATCGGATTGGTTTATGTGGCTGTTAGGGGAGAAGAAGTCGTATTCGACGGCTTCCTTTTTCTCGGGGTTTTTACAAAACAACTCAATGGCCGAAATCGGATACCAATTTTACACTAATATGGGATGCATGTCTGATCCCAAAAGTTTGTTTCTTTTGTTAGCTCGCTTTCCATAAAAGGCTGCCAACAAAAAGATTCCTATTTAGTCAAAATTGTCAGGCCGTAATAGATCGTAACTGTCCATTTTGCGATAAGGAGGAAACTATGGATAAGCTTTATTACATTGCACGAATAGCTATAAGGTATGAACACAAGCATTTAAGTTGTTTGGGATTTCGGTGCCTATGCCTTTGACGAGGGTTGATTTTTTTCTTACTTGGCGTGAATACTTTTTGGCTGGAATTGGTAGGAATTTTGGTACATCTTTATGGTTTTTTATCGCTTGAGCCTTACGGAAGCGAAGAAATTAGTTTGTGTTTGATGGTACGGTGGGCTCGGACAACATTCTTAATTCAAGCATATATCTCCGTTGGTTTAATTTTAAGTATAGGAGGCGTGATGTTAATTTTGTAGCAACTGATGTTTTTAATTTCCCAAGTTTGCTACTATCTTATAACTGATTTGCTCATGGTCTTATCTTGAGACCTTGAGCCCAGTTTTAATCTAATGAAAAGAGGGGTGGGTGTTTTGTAGGCAAGCAAAGGAGCTAACCTGGTTGGGTAGTCCGCCTCGAAATTTTCACCTGCTCTAAGTTTTTTTCATTTGGAGGGACACGCTGTTCCTCCGGGGGTTTTTCAAAAAAAGCATGCTCAATTAATCAATCAATTCCCTCCGCTAAACCTAAAAATTAAACGATATAGGGAGGGACAATTTGCAAACTATCTAGTTTAATGGTCTAAGTTAGATGAAGTCAGTTCGAGCCACACCGAATTAGGATAGGGATAGAAATTGACTGAACCCATTCCAAAAAGCACAATCACGGATCTACCATTCAGAATTACGCATTCCTTCACCATTAAGAGAAAAAATAAAAAGAATTATGATCCAAGTAATGGAATTGTTTAGTGTTAGGCGTTAGTAGACCTATGTGGAACCTAGTGCCACGACCATAAAATTGCTTCCAAAATCATCCCGACTCCGCCCACGAAACCGAATAATGTAACTAGCATGCCCAATTAATCAATTCCCTCTGATAAACCTGAAAATTAAATGATATTGGGAGGGACCAATTACAAATTATCCAGTGTAATCCCTTAAGTTGGATGAAGTCAGTTCGAGTCACACCGTATTAGAATGGGTAAAGAAATCGACTGGACTCATTCCAACAAGCACAATAATGGATCTACTGTTCAGAATTATACATTCCTTCACCACTAAAAGAATAAATAAAAAGAATTATGATCCATGTAATGAAATTATTTAGTGTTAGGCATTGGTCGACCTAAGTGGTAATAAGTCCCACGACCATAGAATTTCTTTCAAAATCAACCCGACTCTGCCCACGAACTCGAATAATGTAACTAACATGCTCAATTAATCTATTCCCTCCGCTAAACTTGAAAATTGAACGATATTGGGAGGGACCAATTGCAAATTATCTAGTGTAATGCTCTAAGTCAGATGAAGTCAGTTCGAGTCGTACAGTATTAAAATGGGGATAGAAATTGACTGGACCATTTCCAACAAGCACAATAATGGATCTACCATTAAGAATTATGCATTCTATCACCACTAAAAGAAAAAATAAATAGAATTACGATCCAAGTAATGAAACTATTTAGCATTAGGCGTTGGTCGACCTAAGAGGAACCAACTGCCACGACCATAAAATTGCTTCCAAAATAATCCCGACTCCGCACATGAGCCTGAATAATGTAACTAGCATGCTCAATTAAACAATTCCCTCCGCTTAACATAAAAATTAAACGATATTGGGAGGGACCAATTATAAATTATCTAGTGTAATCCCTTAAGTCGGATGAAGTCAGTTCGAGTCGCACTGTATTACAATGGGAATAGAAATCTACTGGACCCGTACCAACAACCACAATAATGGATCTAGCATTCAGAATTATGCGTTCCTTCACCACTAAAAGAAAAATAAAAAGAATTACGATCCAACTAATGAAATTATTTAGTGTTAGGCGATGGTCAACCTAGGTGGCACCAAGTGCCACGACCATAAAATATCTTCCAAAATCATCCTGACTCCACCCAAGAGCCCGAATAATGTAACTAGAATGTTCAATTAATCAATTCCCTCCGCTAAACCTAAAAATTAAACGATATTGGGAGGGACCAATTGCAAATTATCTAGTGTAATGCTCTAAGTCGGATGAAGTTAGTTCAAGTACCGTATTAGAATGGGGATAGATATCGACTAGACCCGTTCCAACAAGCACAATAATGGATTTACCATCTAGAATTATGCATTCCTTCACCACTAAAAGAAAAAATAAAAAGAATTATTATCCAAGTATTGAAACTATTTAGTGTTAGGCGTTGGTCAACGTAAGTGGCACCAACTGCCACGACCATAAAGTTGGTTCCAAAATAATCCCGACTCTGTCCATAAGCCAGAATAGTGTAACTAGCATGCTCAATTATTCAATTCCCTCCACTTAACCTAAAAATTAAACGATATTGAGATGGACCAATTGCAAATTATCTAGTGTAATCCCTTAAGTTGGATGAAGTCAGTTCGAGAACAAACATAATAATGGATCTACCATTCCGAATTATGCATTCCATCTCCACTAAAATAAAAAATAAAAAGAATTACGATCCACATAAAGAAATTATTTAGTATTCGGTATTGGTTGACCTAAGTGGTACCAAGTCCCACAACCATAGATTTTCTTTCAAAATCATCCCGGCTCTGCCTATGGACCCGAATAATGTAACTAGCATGCTCAATTAATCAATTCCATCCACTAAACCTAGGAATTAAATGATATTGGGACCAATTGCTAATTATCTAGTGTAAGGCTCTAAGTCGGATGAAGTCAGTTTGAGTCGCACCGTATTGGAATGGGTATAGAAATCGACTGGACCCATGGCAACAAGCACAATAATGGATCTATAGTTCAGAATTATGCCTTCCTTCACCACTAAAAGAATAAATAAAAAGTATTACGATCCATGTAATGAAATTATTTAGTTTTAGGCGCTGGTCGGCCTAAGTGGCACCAAGTCCCACGGCTATAGAATTTCTTCCAAAATCATCCCGACTTCGCCCACGACCCCGAATAATGTAACTAGAATGCTTAATTAATCAATTCCCTCCACTTAACCTCTTAATTAAGTGATATTGGGAGGGACAAATTACAAATTATCTAGTTTAATCCCTTAAGTTGGATGAAGTCAGTTCGACTCACAGCATATTAGAATGGGGATAGAAATCGACTGGACCCATTCCAAAAAGAACAATAATGGATCTACCGTTGAAAACTATGCATTCCTTCACCACTAAAAGAAAAAATAAAAAGAACCTAAGAGGCACCAACTGCCACAACTAGAAAATTGCTTCTAAAATCATCTCGATTCTGCCCACGATCCCGAATAATGTAACTAGCATCCTCAATTAATCCATTCCCTCCACGAAACCATAAAATTAAATGATACTGGGAGGGACCAATTGCAAATTATCATGTGTAATGCTCTAAGTCGGATGAAGTCAATTCGAGTCGCACCGTATTAGAATGGCTAAAGAAATCGACTGGACTAGTTCCAACAAGCACAATAATAGATCTACCGTTTAGAATTATGCATTCTTTCACCACTAAAAGAAAAAATAAAAAGAATTACTATCCATGTAATGAAATTATTTAGTGTTAGGCATTGGTCGACCTAAGTGGCACTAAGTCCCACGACCATAGAATTTCTTTCAAAATCAACCCGATGCCACCCATGAGCCCGAATAATATAACTTGCATGCTCAATTAATCAATCCCCTCCGCTAAACTTGAAAATTTAATGATATTGGGAGGGGCCAACTGCAAATTATCTAGTGTAATGCTCTAAGTCGGATGAAGTCAGTTCGAGTCACACAGTATTACAATGGGGATAGAAATCTACTAGACCCCATTCCATCAAGCACAATAATGGATCTGCCATTAAGAATTATGCATTCCTTCACCACTAAAAGAAAAAATAAAAAAAATTATGATCCAAGTAATGAAATTCTTTAGTGTTAGGCGTTGGTCCACCTAAGTGGCACCAACTGCCACGACCATAAAATTGTTTCCAAAATCATCCTAAGTCCACCCACGAGCCCGAATAATGTAACTAGCATTCTCAATTAATAAATTCCCTCTACTTAACCTAAAAATTTAATGATATTGTGAGGGACCAATTGCAAATTATCTAGTGTAATTCCTAAAGTCAGATAAAGTCAGTTCAAGTCGCATCGTATTACAATGGGGTTAGAAATCATCTCGACCCATTCCAAAAAGTACAATAATGGATCTACCCTTCAGAATTATACGTTCCTTCACCACTAAAAGAAAAAATAATAAGAATTATGATCCAAGTAATAAAATTATTTAGTGTTAGGCATTGGTCGACCTATGTGGCACCAACTACCACGACCATAAAATTGCTTCCAAAATCATCCCAACTCCACCCACGAGCCTGAATAATGTAACTAGCCTACTCAATTAATCAATTCCCTCTATTAAACCTAAAAATTAAACGATATTGGGAGGGACCTATTGCAAATTATCTACTGTAATGCTCTAAGTCAGATGAAGTTAGTTCGAGTAGCCCCATATAGGAATAGGTATAGAAATCAACTGACCTCATTCCAACAAGCAAAATAATGGATCTACCATTTAGAATAATGCATTCCTCCACGACTTAAAGAAAGAATAAAAAGAATTAGGATCCATGTAATTAAATTATTTAGTGTTAGGTGTTGGTAAACCTAAGTGGCACCAAGTCCCACGA
This sequence comes from Euphorbia pulcherrima, assembly GCA_947683365.1. Lineage (NCBI taxonomy): Eukaryota > Viridiplantae > Streptophyta > Magnoliopsida > Malpighiales > Euphorbiaceae > Euphorbia > Euphorbia pulcherrima. The sequence goes on from CANTUS010000007.1 coordinate 19,501,463, forward strand.
CTATAGATTTTCTTTCAAAATCATCCTGACTCCGTCCATGAGCCCGAATTACATAACAAGCATGCTCAGTTAATCTATTACAACGGCTAAACCTGTGAATTAAACAATATTGGGACCAATTGCAAATTATCTTGTGTAATGCTCTAAGTCGGATGAAGTCAGTTCGAGTGGCACCATATTAGAATGGGGATAGAAATCGACTGGACCGGTTCCAATAAGCACAATAATGGATCTACCATTCAGAATTATGCATTTATTCACCACTAAAAGAAAAAATAAAAATAATTATGATCCAAGTAATGAATTATTTAGTTTTAGGCATTGCTCGACCTAAGTGGCTCCAAGTCCCACGACCATAGAGTTGCTTCTAAAATCATCCCTAATCCACCCACGAGCCTGAATAATGTAACTAGTATGCTCAACTAATCGATTCCCTCTACTAAAACTCTTAATTAAACGATATTGGGAGGGATCTATTGCAAATTATCTAGTGTTATGCTCTAAGTCGGATGAAGTCAGTTCGAGTCGCACCGTATTAGATTGGGGATAGAAATCGACTGGACTCGTTCCAACAAGCACAATAATGGATCTACCGTTTAGAATTATGAATTCCTTCACCACTAAAAGAAAAATAAAAAGTATTACGTTCTAGGTACTGAAATTATTTAGTGTTAGGCGTTGGTCGACCTAAGTGGCACCAAGTGCCTCGACCTTAAAATTGCTTCCAAAATCATCCCGACTCCGCCCACGAGCCCAAATAATGTAACTAGCATGCTTGATTATTTATTCCCTCCGTTAAACCTGAAAATTAAATGATATTGGGAGGGTCTAATTGCAAATTATCTAGTTTAATGCTCTAAGTCGAATGAAGTCAATTCGAGTCGCACTATATTAGAATGTAGATAGAAATCGACTGGACCCGTTCCAACAAGCACAATAATGGATCTACCATTGAGAATTATCATTCCTTCTCCACTTAAAGATTTCATTACTTGGATTATATTGGTTCTAAGAATGAAATATGTTAAATCGTGTAGTTCCAAGTTTCTAGTTTCATGTTATCGATATATTATAGGTTTTAAAATGTGAAGTTTAATAATTATATGACTTTATCTATTATTATTTGCCTATATTATCAAATTTAGTAATCACTGTTAAAAAAATTAGGTGAAGTGGATGAAATTAAATGCAATTAAGAATGAAACATATGGTAGAAGTATTGAATTCAGAAATAATGTATTAATCCATACTTTTTGATCCTATAATCTGAAACGTGTTCTTGCTTTCTAGGGCAGATGTGCAATAATAAGAAGGTGAAGGGCAAGAACAATTAGTTGACAAGTGGCGGGAGTAGGTCATGAAATTTTCAAATATCCTTGCATGTGGCGTCAAAATAGGCCTCTATGACCAAAAGTAAACTCTATACTGAAACCAAAATGACCGCACATCTCAAACTAATGGCTCTACACGTAACATATGGATTGGATTCCCTAAAGTATAAAAATAGTGAAGTTGTACATTTTAGTCAATTCCATCCATTCATTTAATCCTAATGGTTGAGACTTAATGATTAGGACTTGATGGGTGTCGAGACCACCAAAAATAAATAACTGTACAAAAAAAACTAGTAGTTAGTATAGAGCAGAGGTCGAATCCATAGGGAACGGTATTTGACAATGTTATTTTCAATAGATGACACACAAGGGATGATCAAACGAAGTAAAGCATGAATAAAATCAATAAAAGATAATGACTTGACCAAAGCAAAGAAAAGCAAGACTGAACATCATAGTGATCATGGGACAAGATATAAATTGCACTAGGACCTAGATTTAGTTATACTAGTACTCATGCACCGTATAGTACTAGCAACTCTTCCTTACTGTGTATGGAGACTACAGTTTATGCCATGACCTTCCTCTCACCCACCGTGTCTCTCAACTTTACACCAGAGAGCTCGCTAGTGAATATCAATATAAATTCGAAAAGCCTAAACCCTTATTGACAGGTAGTGAAGCACTCCCAACATGCATAAGATTATCTCTCTCCAGTCTTGGTGGAGACTGTTGTTACTTTATCCCTCTTCAGGCACAATTACGGATGTAAGAATTAAGATTAACAATAATCACAGAGACTTACCAAATGGTTGGCCAAACCACACAGCGAGACTAAGTGATACTCTTACCATAAAACCCTTGAAGTACCGAGATTGGAAAATAGGTTGCCTTGTGAACTTTTATTCAATTGTAGTCCTCACGCCATTCAAACTTGGCCTTGACCCTTACTTGGTCAAGTCATAAGGAATTTAGCTAAACATGATTGAATATAAATGCAAGAAATGTAAAGATACTGAAAGTAAAGCATGCAAAGATTAAAAAGACTTGTAAAGTAAATTGTGATTAAAAAGAGTATTTGAAAAGAACAATGAACTAATCTAAACTAAGCTTAGGTAGCAGATTGTGGCTTCTCAGCCTCTAGCTTTCGGAGTCGCAGCTTGAATGGGTGAATGCGTCGGCCTTGGTATTCATAGGGAGTCTTTTCTCTTGCTTCCTCTTTAGAGTGGAATAGGACTCTTGTGTTATTGCTTGATCAGGTATCTTTGCATTTATCTTGTTGGATTCATTTCCTTTTAGTCTTTATCTTTAAATGGTAGTAAAATCCCTTCCTTTATAGAAGTAGGAAAGAGATTAAACTTCTTCCTTAAATTGGCCTCTTCCTCAATAGGTCGCTTTAAGTGTCTCATAGATCTGGAAATTTGCATGCCTTGGTATTGATGTCATCTTGGTCATTTCGGAATGCTCTGGGATCACCAAGACTAGCTATCGCTCTCATTATCTGCATTAGGACCTCGGTGGAAGGCTTTTTAGGAAGTCCTTAAGTGACAGGATTCCTCTTTAATATAAGGAAAGGAATTAATCAACATTGAATTCATGCCACTTTCTAAATTAGGTTCTTTGGTGTCTTTGACTTCTGCTCTAAAATTTTGACACGTTATCGGGACCTCATTAGTCATGGTGAACTCGCCATGATCTCAATGACTTCTGACTTTTCACTAATACTTCCTCTTTTCATTTCTTCTTTATGTTCCAGAAGGCTTCTAGGTCACCGAGACCAGACTAGTCTCGATGCATCCATTGGGAGTCTCCTTAATTACTCATTGTTTACCTAAAAATGTATCTTTTCTCCAAATTGCCTTGAAAACCTGAAAAGATAGAAAAAGAAGTAATAGCAGCCAAAAAGACTAAAAGCATGGTCTCAATGATATAGAAATAAGCATAAATACATGCTGAAAAATAACCCATCAAATCACCCCACACTTATTACATGCTTGCTCTCAAGTATGCATTAAAGATTCAGAAGAAGAGAAATTTAAACTACGCAAGTAATCTTAAATAATTTCATAGAGACTGTATTCTTTCACCGAGACTTATATCAAGGCTCTTCATTGACTATTGAGTATTCTAATGTAAGATATCATCAAGAAGACTTTGTTCAAAACTTTGCCCGAGAGTATTTACCAAATTAAAGCACGAGTACATAAAATATTGTTATTGTTCATAATTACCTTGATTTGAAATTCAGCGCATCCTGGTGATCATGAGATGACTCCTTCTAGACCTTTTATTTGTTTGAAGGACATTTTTATTTAGTGGGGTCCTTAAGATACATCTAGCCATTGTTTGGGTTTCATTTTGCAATTTTATTAGAACTAACCCATTTCGCCTCATTACGTACTTTGCCATTTTTCTTAGGTCTCACTGCATTTTCCATCAATTCTTCTTATGAAAGAGTCTTCACCCGGTTTTTAGGTGTGGATAACTCTTTCTTCTATCAGTCCTATGAAAGAGTCTTCACCTAATTTTCAGCCGTGGATAGCTCTTCCTTCTATAGGTCCTATGAAAGAGTCTTCCCACGATTTTTAGTCATGGATAGCCCTTCCTTCTATCATCCTTATAAAAGAGACAAACAAGGTTGCGATCCAAGTAAGCCTCAATTCGACTAATGTGGAACTCACAGCAGAAGATAACCACAAAGATTGATACCAGATTGTAAGGTCTCGATGGAGGATCTCATGATACAGAGGGACTAATTAAAATCAAATCAAGTCCAAATTAAAGCATTTTAAACAATTAATTTTGTTACACTTTCTTTACTCTTTGGGGACCAAGAATTTTACAAAGTGATTATTAGAAATTTTAGATTGGAACAACAATACTCAAATCAGGTCTTGATGATGAGTTTCAATTAATCGGGACAATTCTGTTAGTTATTTAATTAGTTATTTACACAATATTTCCTATCTTATGTATCCTCATTTCTCAATAACAGGTTAGAATGCAAACTAGGTCATTGTGGAAAAGAAAAGATAAAAACACAAGTCCTTTTGAAACACAATAAAAAGAAGAAGCAAAGGGGTAAATCCCCTCCCCACACTTAATTATGTTGCCCTTAATGCAAAAGCAGAAAAAGAAAAATAAAAGAGAGGGCAAAAAGAACGTTACTGTCCTGATGGAGGAGGAAGAGAGGCAAAGAGACTCAGCCTCTGGGGTCTCGCTGGCCTTTCTTAGAGATACCAATGTGTTAGATTAATAAGTCCACATTGAGTTTGAGGGCATCACGGTGAAAGCGGAGGATCTGGTTCTCAGCACTGAGCTCAAGGATGCTTTCTTAGAGGTCTTTGTACATGTCTTCAAGACTATTGTACTTTTGGAGAAGTTCGGTATAGGCGGTGGAAGGAGTGGGGTCGCCATGAGCAGGCTAGTCCTACTGATCTAATTGTGGTTCAACGGGAGGATGAGGAGTAGTCTTGATCTCAGGAGGTCCAAGAGGGCATATAACTATGGTCCCATAGACCATTTCTGCAAGCAACATAGTCCTAAGAGTCTCCAACTCCAAGAGCGGGTCTCGGGAGTTTTAGTGTAGGGGACAGGATCAAAGTTCTCCATACCATGTGCGATCATCGAGATCACGACACCTAGGATTGGTGGACTCTTTGAGTTAGTAAGGACATAGTGAACCTGCTTGGCTAGCAAGGCTCCCAGATGGAGCTTATTGTCATTTTTCATGCGCCAAAGAATGTGCACTTCCTTTTTGTTCAGGGTCCCGGAGCTCCTATGGCGACCAAAAAATTCGAAGGCAAGAATTTTGTGGGCATACTTGAGATGGGAATCATGGATGTAAAAGGCGCTGGAGTCACCGGACTTCCAGGTGGTGACTCAAAGATCATTATTGTAGAGAGAGAAGTAGGTCTCAGCAGGTTGAAGTCGGAGGGGAGGAGCATCACACATATCATCAGAGGGGTTAGTCACCCCTAGAGCTTTATTGAACTCATTGATACTCCAACTTAAATATTTCCTATGGAGACGAAACTTGATCAGCCCTCTTCTTTGTAGCTTGTGTAGTCCTATTTGAAGTTGAAAGTCACATAGAACTCCTAAATAAGCTCCTGGTAGGAGTGGAAATAGATGAAGAGAAGTGGAATCCATGAGATCATAGTGAATACATTAATGACCATTGGTTGATTCTAAGAGTGGTCATGGTCTCCTTGTAGGTGGACTTGTAGGCCTTAGAGGACTTCCTCTTGAAGTGATTTAGGTGGCATGTGGGCAATAAAGGGATTGGTAGCAATCATGGCCTTAATTAAGTGCATAACCATCAAAAAATCTCCATAATGAGTGCCACATCACCCACTGATACATGAATTAAGATGCGTGAGCCATTTTCCACTGTTGTCCCTTCACTCCAATCCTTTAGCGTATGACATTTCAGCTCCTAATTTATGTATAGAGACCTATACCTACAATAAATGTCAGAGAGAGAGATAAGTCCTAGTATAGATTCAACTAAAAAACAAAAAAAAGACATAAATAAAAACAAAAATGGAGATAGAGAGTCAGAAATGCTTGGGTTGCCTCCCAAGAGCACTTTGTTTAATGTCAGTGAGCTCGACGCACCACACAGAGATCATGGTGTAGGATAAGGAGTCTCAATGTAAGTGATCTCCTCAGAGTGAGCTTGGGCTGCCTCCCAAGAGTGCATTGTTTTATCGTCACTTGCCTGACGTTGCATCATGGTTACGAGTATGATTAAGAGCCTCCTCGAGACTCAATATATTAAGGCGAGCTTTGAATCCCTTATAGTATGGCTTTAAGTGAGGACCGTTGACTTTAGATGTGCGATTGGTCTTCATGCTTTGTACCATGACTACTTCCTGAGGTAGCACCTTAGTCACGATGGATTGGTCTTTCCACTGGGACTGATGTTGTTATGGAAATAACTTGAGATAAGATTGGGACATCAAGACTTGTGGTTCTGCATGGGTGGTCTTCCTGAATTCATGAAGGTCACTCTACCTTTTCATTAAGTCTTCTTGTACACCTTGCACATTGGATTTGCCCTTATAGTAGTCATCTTTAATACCCTAGATCAATTTTAGCTCTTTTTATCTAAGACTTGAATCATCATGAGTTTTGTTCAGACTTGAATCATTAGTAGTTCTACTCAGCATGACCGCAACATGGTCCTCATGCTCCTTCTCAAAGATTGGCTTAGTCTCCATAGGTTTGACTTTCTCATCAAGACCAGGTAATGAAGACGTAATCACTACCTCCAATTTTATGCTCTCATTGTCATATGTTTTTACTGCTAAGACCTTATAGTCACTCTGTATAGGTCTCGATGATAGTACAGAGATTGCATTGATGTTATGAATCGGGTAGTTCTCAATATGAGAAGGTTGTTTCTCCATAGATTTAATCCTGGTAAGCAAACCAGCAATTTTGTTCATCTGCCTCCCAATGATTTGCATGCTCCCTTGCATCCCTCGAATAGTTACATCCATGCTCCTTAAGTGCTTATGGGTTCTATCAGCAAGATCAGCTACAAAATCAGCAAGAGGCCCTTGGTCTTGATATCCTTTGAACTGATGTTGGGGTCTCTGCATGCTCTAAAATGGTTGAGGTTGCCTCTCATTGTCTCTTCCCCATCTTAAAAAGGGATGGTCCCTCCAATTCTCATTGAAGTCACTTTGTTGTGGGGAAAAGTTGTGCCTCTTCTTAGGGATCCCAATAGAATTTACCCCTTTAAGATTTCCTCCATTAGTAGTTCTGCTACTTGGTCTTTCATCATGACCTCCAAATTGTTGAACATTATCGGCCATGGTCTTGATCAAATCCCAAGCTTGAGTGAGTGTCTTATGTTGGATATGATGAATGTCATTAAGGCAATTAAGGTGATATATCTTAATTATGTAATAGTACAAATATTTTGTTTAATCAATAAAGGCATTTAATCTTTTGTTTATATCGATGTGCTTATAAATATATTATAGTTGGTTAAAATATATTCATTGATGTACGTATACAAAAGTCCTTGACATATTATAGCATGAAGTCAGAGAAATTAATGTTGGACTACATTTAGTGAGACCTGCTTCATGTGCAATTATGATTATGTCTAAACTATCCCCAGTCATAGTTTCTTCGTTGAAGCGAAAAGACTAGCATGTGGTCAACTTTCTTAGATAGGGTCCAAGCAGTCAATCTCCTAAAGACTAAAGTGGTGCCTTAAGTTTGACACATGGATATATCTGGGAGATATATTGGAGACCGCAGTAAGATAAACACTTGGTATATATATCAATGTGTAAGTGTTTATCTTTATGTAATAAGCTTTGCAAATATCCTCATATTTGAGATACTAGTTATCTTGTGTGGTACTATTGCTATACTTTGGGTCATTCCCACACACTCATTAATTTAGGGTGTTACGGGTGATTACGGGTATAATGATGATAGCACGTTGGTAAGCTGAGTAGTCAGAAAGAATCCATCGCTCCGGATATATTAAGGAGTTGTACCTGGCCACTTATTAAAGTGATGATTGCTGTAAACCTCTGATCATAGTATGTGTTTGATAGAAATGGTTACTAGTCAAACACACTATGGTAAAAGGCAATATACTTCGGTAACAAGTCAATAATTAGGACAGCTTGGAGCAATCTTGCCATTAGTGGGTTAACACGTTAACCAAACCCTATAAACCATATGGTACTAATATTAAAGAATGGAAGGAACATATCGCACTGGATAACTATTGCATTAACCGGGATTAGGTCATGAGCATAAATGAAGTTCCAAGTAATGGAGGATGGTTTGCTAGAAGCGTACTACAGTCGTTTAAGGTAATTGAGTTCAATTCACGGTCTAGAACCTCGAGCCAATGGTTCCATTAGAACAAGGGTTAGTTAAGCTGTAATAGCTCAATACTTCGGGATCCTATAAGGTCACACACATTTGGCCTTCGTCGAACTGAGTAAAGAATTAATAGATTTATTCTAATAGGAAAATATAATATAATAATTGGATTATTATTTAATTGGTTAAAAATGATTAGATCATTTTGTATAAACCAAGGAATTTATTTTTGACCGGTAACAAATTTATTATGGTCAACAAATAAGCTTGTATGGGCATGCGGCCTGGGCTGAGCAAGAGCTGCACAAGCAGTGCCTGCAAAGCCCAAAAGGCATCCCCAAACTGGGCTCGCGGGCAAGCCCGCGAGGCCCAGCTCACGGGGCAAGGCAGGCTCAGCCTGCCTTGCACAAGGCCACTAACCCGGCTCCCAAAGCAAGCCAGGTTAGCTTGGGGAGCACACGGATCCACTAAGATCCACATGTTTCTCAAGGGGCGAGATGGGAATTTTCCCATCCCACATTTATTTCCCCGGAGCTCATGCTCCCCTGTAAAAAGGGGGCTCCTCCTCATTGTTCAAACACACCAATTCAAGTAGAACTTGAATATTTTAGTTTATATTTACGGGTGAGAATTTTGGAGTGGTGTAGCTTGTACTCAAGGCTTTTCGGTTCTTCCTCATTGGGAGGTTTCAGTTGGTGGGGTTCATGTGGATAATCATAGAGGCTATCCTACACTTGGAAGCTAGTACAAGGAGGTTCTGCTAAAGCACGCTTCAACTTGTATGTTTTTATTTCTCTTCTAATTATTAAGTCTTTTTCTTTAAGCTTTTTTAGTCTAAATAATTATACTTAGGTTGTTATGCATGCTTATTTTATTTTATGCTTAGGTTATAGCTTAGAGTTATAACATGCTTAGTATAAAATATATGAGCTAGAATATAATTTAGAATTATGGTATGCCTAACCCTTTGCATGCTAACCTAGGTATAGAATTATTTAGTTAAGGCTTTATTTAATTTATATGCATCTATTAGGAGTTTCTGGGGACAGGAACAAAATTTTGAATTTTCGCCATGTATGTTATGCATGTTTAATTTGACTTTCAGTTCCCAACAGTGGTATCAGAGCCAGCCTATTTAGTGCATAATTAAGTTAGAAGTGAACTGAATATTATTTTCTTTATGAAATGATTATTGTTTATTTAATTGTTTGGAACAATATATATGAACTTGTGCCTTTCATTTCAAGGTTAGAAAATGGTTATGAATAATTTTGAATAAGCCTGCTCAACTTACTCAAATTATACAAGTTTTAATCATTTATTTGAATTACATAGGTTATAGATACTTTCAATTTACATGAATTGAAAGAACAAAATTTATTATTTCAAGAGAATCCATTGGTCTTCGAGTTTGTGCCCGTATTTGTTCTAGCTAAGGATTGGACTTGGTGTCTACTCACTTCAAGGGCACCTCCCTAACCTGGGAACCTATATCGGTGCAGCTTGAATTGACCAACCGGGGGATTAAATATGGACTAATTTATTTCTAGTATATAAGATGGTGCTTATACATGTTTCTATAACAAAGTAAAAATTAAATTTATTGAATAAAAGGTTAAAGGAAATGCAATATAAATATAACAAATAAAAGTGTTAATTATTTTGCATATAATCTAGGTTGATGGAATAATTATAATAAAGAGCTTGAACCCACCTAAGGTTGGACCTTACAAATTAATTCTTAAATTCCCTGAATTAATATAAGTTATTATAAATATGTCTATCTAACAAAATCCTAGATTGGGTGAGACTTTTAACACCAATAAAATCCCAAAGTATATATATTAAGGCAAGTTATAGTCTTCCTTACTCAAATTTGTAATACGGTCTCTTTGGGATATCAAAGTGCCACTCAAAGCATTCCTTCTAGTCCACATTGATTGGTTGTAAATTTTGGGATAGGGTCTGCCTTAACGAAACTAGGGTAGTCCACTATAAAATTGGGGGCTAGGCCCAGATCTGAGACATATTCAAGGAGATGCTAAAATAAGAGCACACGTCCCTAGGGATTAAAAAACTTGAATGTATTAGCAATTACATACGATGCAATTGGAATGGGAATCTAACTATAACTTACTATTGTGACTTAACTCATAAAATTAGGGGTCATAATAGACTAGTTATAGAAGCTACCTACTAGGAAATTTAGCTGGGTTAAAATTCCCGAATTCAATAGAATGGGCTATTGTAAATTTCGAAGAAAATAGTAGGACAAATGTATTTAATTAAAAGTCCTTATATTAAATACATGTACTTAAACTAATATCTAAACTCTTTATCTTTTCTTATATCTTAGTTTGAAAATGACTTCCAACATTAATCTCCATATGTTACTTGACACCAAACTGAACGGCTTGAACTTTTCTGATTGGTTCCGAGCTGTGAGAACTATTCTCATATTCAAGGGAATTGCCTATATTGGGAATTGCCTATGTTCTAAGTGAAATTTTCCCTGTTGAACCTGATATTGAGGATCATGTGGGAGATGAGGCATGGTTGAAGCATAGGAAAGATCATGAGATTGCCATGTGTATCATGTTGGGGTCCATGAATCCTGAGCTTCAGAAACAACATAAGAACATGCCCTTGGAGGACATGGTTCTCCATCTTGAAGAGCTCTTTTCGGAGCGGGAAGGACAAAGAGGTATGAGACCTCCAAGCTCCTTTTCAGAACCAAGATGCAGGCTGGCACCTCTGCCTCTCGGTATGTACTGAAACTCTTAGGATACTTGAGAAGCTGAATCGATTGGGATTCGAGATGAATCATGACTTAAGCATTGACCTTGTGTTGATGTCTTTGACAAATAGTTACTCAGGCTTTGTGACTAACTATTACATGAATAAGATTAATTCTACTATCCCTGAATTAATCAAAATGCTAAAGATAGTAGAACCTTAGATCAAGAAAGATCAAAAACCTCTACTGTTGGTTGAGAAAGGCAAGTCTTCTAAGAAAAAGAAGCAAGCAATGGGTGCTAAGAAAATAATTAGTAAGAAGAAGAAAGAAAAGAAGACATCTAAGTATGTCTGCTTTTAGTGTGGGAAATCAGGACATTGGAAGAGGGATAGCAAAGCTCCTTCTTAACATTTGAAGAAGAAGCCTGCTGATGCATCTATTCAGGTATATTGAAAACTATGTTACTTCTCCTAGTGAATCCACTTGGGTATTAGATACTGGTTATGGTTCTCATATTTGTACTTCTATGTAGGGACTAAGGAATAGTAGAAGACTTGTAAAAGGGGAGATGGACCTGTGTGTGGGAAATAGAGCCAGAGTTGTTGCATTAGCCGTAGGAAGCTTTAATCTTATTTTGCCAAGTGGACTTGTTTTAGTTTTGAATAATTGTTACTACATTACAAGTGTTACTAAGAATAATGTATCTATTACGTGTTCAGCAGCACAGGGATTTGAAATTTTATTTTCGAATAATATTTGTTAGATTTGTTTGAATAATGTTCTTTATGGTTATGGGATATTGAATGGTGGCATTTATGTTCTTAATACTAAAACAGAAGTTTTTAATATAAACAATATGAAGAAATTTAAATTAGATAATGAGAATTCCTTCTACTTATGGCATTGTCGTTTAGGCCACATAAACAAAGATCGCTTAACCAAGTTGCATAAACGTGGAGACTTGGGCTCAAGAGACTTAGAGTCTTATGGTGATTGTGATCCTTGTTTAAGAGGAAAAATGACAAAGTTACCCTTTTAAGGAAAGGGTGAACGGGCCACGAGTACATTGGAACTTATACATACTGATGTGTATGGTCCTATGAGTGTTCAGGCACTAGGAGGATACTCCTACTTCATAACCTTTATTGATGATTATTCATGATACGGTTATTTGTACTTAATGAAGCACAAGTCTAAAAGTTTTGAAAAGTCCAAACTACTCAAAGCTAAAGTAGAAGAACAGCTTAAGAAAAGTATTAAAACACTTTGATCGGATCGAGGTAGAGAGTACTTAAGTCAGGAGTTTCAGGAATATCTAAAGGAAAATGGGATATTTCCCTAGTGGACCCCTCCTTATACGCCCCAACACAATTAAGTGTCAGAAAGGAGGAATCGGACTTTATTAGATATGGTTCGCTCCATGATGAGCCATGCAGATCTCAGTAAATCCTTTTAGTGATATGCACTAGAGAGCGTGGTTTATGTATTAAATAGAGTCCCCTCTAAATCAGTTAATTTTACACCTTACGAAAGATGGTGTAATAAAAAGCCATAAGTCACTTAAGAGTATGGGGTTGTCCTACTATTGTAAAGAGGATAGCGTCAAATAAGCTAAACGATAAATCTGATAAGTGTCTATTCATTGGATATCCAAAGGAAACAATTGGATATCTATTTTACCAACCCAAAGCACAAAAGGTATTTGTGTCTCGGAATGCTCACTTTTTAGAAAAGTAACACTTACTTGCAAAAGTCAGTGGGGGCAATATTGAACTGGAAGTTCAAGAGGAAGAAACAGATAATCAGCTGATTGACCCCGTTATAGATACACAAGAAAGTGAGATCCAAGAACAACATGTCGAAACACAATAATTGCAAAGATCAGGTCGTATTCATAAAGGTCCCGATAGATACAGTTTTTATCATCACTGATGATAAGGAACTATATCTCATGGAGGATGATGAACCAAGGACATATGATGAGGCAATGAAAATCTCAGATTCTGATAAATGGCTAAAAGCCATGAAGTCAGAAATGGATTCCATTTGTGAGAACCAAGTCTGGAATTTGGTTGATGCACCGTAAGGGGTTAGACCGATTGGATGCAAGTTGGTCTTCAAGAAGAAGACTAACATAGGCTGTAATGTAATTACCTAGAAAGCAAGGTTGGTTGCGAAAGGTTATAGTAAATATGAAGGTATCGACTATGATGAAACTTTCTCACTGGTAGCCATGCTTAAATCCATAAGGATACTCCTCGCCATTGCTGCTCATTACGATTATAAGATCTGGCAGATGGATGTTAAAACAGTATTCTTGAATGGGGATTTAGATCGAGATGTATATATGACACAACCTGAGGGTTTTTCATCTTAGAATGGCTCGAAGGTATGCAAGCTGCAAAGATCCATTTATGGACTTAAGCAGGCATCCTAGAGTTGGAATATGAGGTTTGATCAGATAATCCGTGAATTGGATTTCTATCCAAACATTAATGAGCCTTGTGTTTACAAGAAGGTTAGTGGGAGTGCAGTCATTTTCTTAGTATTGTATGTTGATGACATTCTACTAATAGGAAATGATATTTCTCTTCTACAAAATGTTAAAGTATAGTTGTCAAGAAAATTCTCCATGAAATATCTTAGTGAAGCAGCATTTATACTGGGTATAAAGATCTATAGGGATAGATCAAAGAAGCTATTAGGACTTTCTCAAAGTACATATATAGAGAAGGTATTGAATAGGTTCAAGCTTGAGCATTCGAAGAAAGGTTATCTCCCGATGACAAAGGGAATTAACCTATCTAAGGCTGAGTGTCTGAAGATAGCTCAGGACAGAATGCATATGAAGGATATACCCTATGCATATATGATAGGATCCATTATGTATACTATGATATGTACTAGGCCAGATGTCTCTCAGGCTTTGAGCTTTACTAGCAGACATCAGTCAAATCCAGGTGAAAAGCATTGGATGGCTTTCAAGGCAATTCTTAAGTACTTAAGAAGGACTAAAGATGAGTTCTTGATTTATGGAGAAGGTGACCTCAAAATCAGAGGTTATACTAACGCGAGTTTTCAATCTGACAAGGATGACTTTAAGTTTCAGTCAGGTTTTATGTATATGTTAAATGGAGGTGCGATATGCTGGAAGAGTTCCAAGCAAGAAACTACTGATGATTCAACCACGGAATCTGAATACATTGCTGCATGCGAAGTAGTAAAAGAAGTTATCTGGTTAAAGGGATTTATTGGTGATCTTGGTGTGGTACCTGAGTCTGTTGATCCAATTACTTTGTATTGTGATAACAATGGTGCTATAGCTCAGGCAAAGAAACCACGATCTCATCAGAAAAATAGACATGTATCTAGAAAGTATCATATAATCAGGGAGATTGTTGATGCTCAGATAATAAGAATAGAATATGTACCCACTAATCAGAACCTCACGGATGGTCTGACAAAGCCATTGACTCAAGTCAAACATGACCAGCATGTTAAAGCGTATGGATTAAGACATATGGCCAATTAGCCTTAGTGCAACTGAGAGTTTGTTGGATATGATGTATGCCCATAAGGCAATTAGGGCGATATATCTTAATTATGTGATAGTACGAATATTTTGTTTAATCAATAAAGGCATTTAAGCTTTTATTTATATTGATGTGCTTATCAATATATTATAGCTGGTTAAAATATATTCATTGATGTACGTATACAAAAGTCCTTGACATATCATAGCATGAAGTCAGAGAAATTATAGTTGGACTATATTTAGTGAGACCTGCTTCATGTGCAATTATGATTATGTCTAGACTATCCATACTTATAGTTTCATCAAGAAAGGATATTGATGAAGTGGAAAGACTAGCATGTGGTCAACTTTCTTGGATAGGGTCCAAGCAGTCAATCTCCTAAGGACTGAAGGTGGTGCCTTAAGTTTGACACATGGATATATGTGGGAGATATATTGGAGACCGTAGTAAGATTAACACTTGGTATATATATCAATGTGTTAGTGTTTATCTTTATGCAATAAGCTTTGCGAATATCCTTATACTTGAGATACTAGTTACCTTGTATGGTACTATTGCTATACTTTAGGTCATTCCCACAAACTCATTAATTTAGGGTGTTACAGGTGATTACGGCTATAGTGATGACAACATGTTGGTAAGCTAAGTGGTCGGAAAGAATCCATCGCTCCGGATATATTAAGGAGTTGTACCTGGCCACTTGATGAAGTGATGATTGCTATAGCCTCTGATCATAGTATGTGTTTGATAGAAATGGTTTCTAGTCAAACACACTACGGTAAAAGGCAATATACTTTGGTAATAAGCCAATAACTGGGATAACTTGGAGCAACCTTGCCATTAGTGGGTTAACACTTTAACCAAACCCTATAAACCAAATGGTACTAATATTAAAGAATGGAAGGAATTTATCACACTGGATAACTATTACATTAACCAGGATTAAGTCATGAGCATAAATGATGTTCCGAGTAATGGGGGATGGTAGACCCTTACTAAAGGCGTACTATAGTTGTTTAAGGTAATCGAGTTCTATTCACGGTCTAGAACCTCGAGCTAATGGTTCCATTAGAACAAGGGTTGGTAAAGCCTTAACAGCTCAATACTTTGGGATTCTATAAGGTCACACACATTGGACCTTCATAGGACTGAGTAATGAATTAATAGATTTATTCTATTATGAAAATATAATGTAATAATTGGATTATTATTTAATTGCTTAAAAATGATTAGATCATTTTGTATAAACTAAGGAATTTATTTTTGACCGGTAACTAATTTATTAGGGTCAAAAAATAAAATATTGAGGAGAGCTAAAAAAATTGGATTGCCAAAGCAAGGGTTGGACCCTGTGCACATAGGCCCGCAAGCCCGAAAGGACTTGTGGGGCTTATGACAAAAATGCCACCCGAGTGCATGGTGCACTCATGGGCCGGATGCCACGCAAGCCCAGCTTGCACGGCCATGCAGCTTGGGCTGAGCAAGTGCTGCACAAGCAAGCGCTTGTACAACCTAAAAGGGCCATCCACGAGCTGGGCTCGCGGAGCCTGCCTTGCGTAAGCCCACTAACCTAGCTTGCGGAGCAAGCTAGGTTAGCTTGGGGAGCACATGGATCCACTAGGATCCACATGTTTCTCAAGGGGAAGGATGGGAATTTTCCCATCCCGCATTTATTTCGGGGAGCTCATGCCCCCCTATAAAAAGGGGGCTCCTCCTCATTGTTCAAACACACCAATTCAAGTGGAACTTGAATATTTTAGTTTATATTTTTGGGTTGGAATTTTGGAGTGGTCTAGCAACCACTCAAGGTTCCTCGGTTCTTCCTCATTGGGAGGTTTTCGTTGGTGGGGTTCGTGTGGATACTTATAGAGGCTATTCTACACTTGGTAGCTAGTGCAAGGAGGTTCTGCTAAAGCATGCTTCAACTGGTATGTTTTTATTTCTCTTTTAATTATTAAGTATTTTTCTTTAACCATTTTTAGACTTAATAATTATGATTAGGTTGTTATGCATGCTTAGTTTATTTTATGCTTAGGTTATAGCTTAGAGTTATAACATGCTTAGGTTATAGCTTAGAGTTATCACATGCTTAGTATAAAATATATGTGCTAGAATATAATATAGAATTATGGTATGCCTAGCCATTTTGCATGCTAACCTAGGTACAGAATTATTTAGTTAAGGCTTTATTTAATTTATATGCATCTATTAAGAGTTTCTGGGGACAGGGACAAAATTTTGAATTTTCACCATGCCTGTTATGCATGTTCGATTTGACTGTCAATTCTCAACATCTTGTCCAATAGAGAACCTCCACTTGTTGCATTTCTCAAGTCTCTCTATGTGGGTTGGAGACCTTCATAGTAAAATTGTATCAAGGAAGGTCGTGTAAACCCATGTGGTGGACAGCAAGATAAAAGGTGTTGAAACCTTTCATAGTAGTCGTAGAGACTCTCCATGTCCTCCTGGTAGATGGTGCAAATCTGCCTCCTTAGTGCAGTACCTCTCGATGGTGGGAAGAATTTGTCCAAAATGGTCTTGGTCATCTCACTCCAGGTTGTGATAGATCCTAGTGCAAGATAACAAAACCAATCCATAGTCGTTCCCTCAAGAGAGAAAGGAAAAGCTATCATCTTTACAATTTCCAAAGAGACTCTCTATGGCTTCTTTAAAGTGCAAGTCATGTTGAATAACTGCAGATGATTATAAGGATCTTTAGCAGTGCTCCCGATGA
Organism: Euphorbia pulcherrima; assembly: GCA_947683365.1. Classification (NCBI taxonomy): domain Eukaryota; kingdom Viridiplantae; phylum Streptophyta; class Magnoliopsida; order Malpighiales; family Euphorbiaceae; genus Euphorbia; species Euphorbia pulcherrima. The sequence continues at coordinate 19,518,665 of CANTUS010000007.1, forward strand.
ACTTAGGTAGGCTCCGAATGAACCCACCGAGACCCATATGAGGTCTCTTATTGTCTGTTCTCTCAAATTTTCTCTATCATCCATGGTCATGATGACTGTAGGAATATAAAATCAGTCTCAAAAACAGAGGGAGTCTTCTTGGTCACCCATAAAAAATAACTGGTCAAAAGGAATAGTTCCCCTGCAACGGCGCTAAAATTTGATGGGTGTCGAGACCACCAAAAATAAATCCGTGCATATAACAAACTAGTAGTTAGTAGCGAGCAAAGATCAAATCCATAGGGAACGGTATTTGACAATGTTATTTTCAATAGATGACATATAGAGTGACCTAGAAGTGCTCTTGATGGGAATTGGGATGATCAAACAAAGTACAGCATGAATAAAATCAATAAAAGACAATGACTCGACCAAAGCAAAGCAAGACTAAACATCATTATGATCATGGGACAAGATATAAATTGCATCGGGACCTAGATTTAGTTATACTAGTACTCATACACCGCACAGTACTAGCAACTCTTCCTTACTGTGTATGGAGATCGAGCTTCACGCAACAACCTCCCTCTTACTCACTGTGTCTCTCGACTTCGCTCTAGAGAGCTTGCCGGTGAATAGCAATATAAATTAGAAAAGCCTAAACCCTTACCAACAGGTAGTGAAGCACTCCCAATCGGTGTAAGATTATCTCTCTCCAGTCTCGGATTATCCCTCTTCGGGCACAATTATGGATGTAAGAATTAAGATTAACAATAATCACAGAGACTTACCAAATGGTTGGCCAAACCGCACAGTGAGACTAAGTGATACTCTTACCATAGAACCCTTGAAGTACCGAGATTGGTAAATAGGTCGATCCAATTTTGTAATAAATCTTCTCCGTTTTCTACACAATCTGATACCAACTTTTTTCGTACTTGCTTATAATTACTAAATTCTATTAATTGCACAAAATTTAATAAAAATATTCTGAATAAATTAAAATTAAACATATAAATGAATAAAATTTTACCTAATTGTTTTTGAATTGTAGAGATTGACCTCTTAAATATTGCTTGATGACAACGGTATTTTAGGAATCTTCTATTGGATCTTAAAATATTCTCAAGCTTATTTTCTTGAGCTAACCTCTCCAGAGCTTTTCTGAAAATATGCCTTTATTGTGAATTCAATTCCACCGAAATATATATTCTTATATCTTGTAGATTCTTTGTTAGACAACTTGGCTAATTCTCTTTTTATTACTTCATCGGATATTAAATTAATCTACAAGATACATTAATATCGGTAATAAGAGGATATTTAATTTATCAAAAACTAAAATTTATTATACAACGAGATTTTAGTATTTCCTTACAAGATAAACATAAAGACTTAGCTCTAACTCTATATTATAAATTAGATGGAATAAATATGTCACCCCCTAGTAAAGTAACAAGTGTAGAAACAAAAATGATATATGCATTAATCGGAAACCACCACATAAGAAAACACTATGAAAGAGATATACTAGTACATAATTTATATGAAGAAATGTTAGAACCTCTAGAACACAAAGATTATTCTCAAATAACAATACCCGAAGAAATATGTATGGATTTTGCTAGTAGACAAAATAAACCTATTCAAAAATTAATTCCCGTATAGAAAATGCAAGATTATAAACGAAAACATCAATCATACAAATATTATAAACCCTACAAATATAAACAAAGAAAATATAAACCAATCTCAAAAAGAAATTTCGACCCAAAAAATAGAAGAAGATATTTTAAAAGAAAAAGTTATACTAAAAAAAAATACTGTCCTGAGAAGAAAAAGAATTGTAAATGTTGGTTATGTCAAGAAGAAGGACATTATGCCAATGAATGTCCTCAAAGGAATAAAAAGAAAGAAAAAATTAAATTATTATACTGGATAGAAGAAATAAATTTAGAACCAGTCGAGTCAGATATAGATAATAATGATGAATTGTATTATTTAGAATCCACTGATGAATCAGATGAATCAAAATTATTTAGTGATCCATATGAATCTGAATAGTACTTATATCAAAATAATAATAGGAAATAAACCAGTATTAGCATACATAGATACAGGAGCATCTCTATGCATAGCATCAAGAAATTTTGTACCAAAAACCTTTTGGAAAAAGGCTTTTAAACCAATAAAAGTTAGAATAGCAGATCAAACCCTATTAGAATTAAAAGAGCTAGTAGAAGAACTCACTATCCTTATATCTGGAAAGAAATTTATTATACCAATCTTATACCATTTAGAATCAGGAGTTCCTATAATTTTAGGTAATAATTTTTTAAGACTATATCATCCATTTTGTCAATATTTATTCCATATAGAATTAACTTGTCTTAAATTAAAAGATCAAGACAAGCAAGTAGTAAAAATACCCATAGAAAAAACCAAGTTAGAAAACATAAAACAAAAGTTAAAAATAATAATTTATAAACTAGAAGAAGAACTAGAGAAAGAATTAGAAGATGAAATAAACAAAAAATTGGAAGAAAGATTTACTGATGATCTATTAGGAACAAAAAATGATGCTTTAATTGAAATTAAGTTAAAAGATCCTACAGCAGAAATAAAATGTCTCAATAACATACCCTACACAAAAAGAGACGTCGAGGAATTTGAAAAGGATATGGACGAATTAATAAAAAAAAATGAGTAATTAGACCTAGCAATAGTCCTCATAGTGTCCCAGCTTTTTATGTAGAAAATCATGCCGAAGAAAAAAGGGGAAAAAGAAGAATAGTCATTAACTATAAGAAAATGAATGAAGCAACTATAGGAACTCCAAAAAGGATTACCAAGAAAAGATTATATTATGAGTAGATTACAAGGAAAAAACTAGTTCTCAACATTAGATGTAAAATCAGCCTATTGGCAATTACGATTACATGAAAACACAAAACCTTTAACAGCTTTCACTTTTCCACCTAATAATCATTATGAATATAATAGTTTACCGCAAGGATTAAAACAAGCTCCACGAATATTCCAAGAATTTATGTCCCGACAACTTAAAGGGTTAGAAAATATTTGTTCCGTATATATTGATGACATTATAATATTTACAGCTGGATCAAAGAAGGATCATTTAATAGCAGTTATCAAAATAATAGATAGATGTAGAGAGAAAGGAATAATTCTATCTAGGCCAAAAGCTATAATAGGAAAAAGGGAAATAGATTTTTTAGGATTAACTATTTCTAATGGAGAATTAAAATTACAACCCCATATAGTAGAAAAATTAAATCAATTTCCAGATCAATTAACAGATAAAAAACAATCAGGTAGTATTAATAAAATCCGAAGAAAACTACGGAGTAGACACTTTGACCAGAGAATGGAGTCAGCAATAGCAGCCATTGCCAATCAATTGAAACAGAAAAATAATCAATTGGAGCAAGTATTATTAAATGTAGAAAAAATATAAAGCAGATATAACACAACTTGAAACCACTCTTGCATTAATCAAGGGATTATCCGGAGCTGACACTGGAAGCATCCCAATAAATACCCACTCGGTATTAGCAATTCTACCTACGGATAAAAAATTATCTTGGGCAGACGAAAGTGAAGCATCAGAGAAACAAGAAGCATCTGTTTCTACCAGTAATATACAGCCTGAATCTAACAAAGATAAGGGCAAGGCAGTATTAATCACCCCAGCCGATATAACTGCAGGATTACCGCAGTTAGTCAAACAACCCAACAAAGCCTATTATGTAATCTATAATGGGCCAAACCGAGGCCTTTTTGACGAATGGGCTAAAGCAGCAATATTTATTCAGGGACAACCTGGTATTATTCATCAAAAATATACATCTTTAGAATTAGCAAAAAGGGCTTTGGAAGAAACCAGTAATATGTCTGGAACATATAAAGAAAAAATATTATCTAATAAAGTTCTAAAAACAAAAACTGTTTTGGGTAGGATTCCATTAATTGCCCAAATAAAAAACAGTATCAGAAATAAAAGAAATGAAGGGAACATATTTTAACAAATATATCAAATGGTCCTAAATAATCCTAAATTATAATGACAACGATCGAAGCAGGAATATGTATCCTACAACCAAGGATCAAATGAAAACAAAAATGGTTGTATTACCAGAAGCAAATCTTATGGAAGCATACGACTTAGCAGTACATGGATTAATAGATACTATTTATTTAAACAAATTAGATGTCATGAAATATTTCCCAAAAAAATTTATAAGATCCGTTTCATTATACTTCAAGAATTATGCAAAGGGAAGAATGATCTTTCTAAGATTTTTTAGCAGCATCCCTATTTTTTCAGAAGAAGGCGACGAATTAACACCTTCTTTTGCATATATTTTAATGGGAATATCAAACATGCTCTATCCAGAAATTGAAGCAGCAAAAATTCCTATTTCTCATAAGGAAAGAGTATTATGGAATCAAACCCTTTTCTCTATAATAATCAGACAATTAGCAAGTATAGAAGGAGCGTCCATAATTAATTATAAATCTGATTATTGGTTGCTAGCAACACATTCTAAAAAGGAAATACCCATGGAAGCAGCAATGGAAGCAATATTTTATGAATTCAAAAAGAAGTTCCTTGAATTAAGAATTCCTAATCTTGACCAACCATCAGAATTATTCCTTTGCAAAAAAAGTCAGAATTATCCAGGGCATTCCTGTGAAGCATGCAGATTAATTGAAGAAACATATAATCATAATGAAGCAGACAAGGCCACATCACTCATCACACTAGTAGAATAAAACAATAAAATGTAGACACCTGTAAAAATCTATCTCCACTATCTGAAGATAAGGATACTTATCTTATCCTATCTTCATACTTATCTTTTTATTTTTGTCGTCATGTAAATTATTGAGTGTGATAACTAGCACTTGCTGTATGTCTTTGTTTTTACGTGTTTAATATGTAACTTTGGTATGTATATAAGGGAGTTGAGACCATTGTTCTCAACAGAGCTTTTTCAATTTATTTAAACCTTTGAGTGAAAAAACTCTATAGAGGTTAGCTCAAGATAATAAACTTGAGAATATTTTAAGATCCAATAGAAGATTCCTAAAACAACGTTGTCATCAAGCAATACTTAAGAGGTCAATCTCTACAATTCAAAAATAATCAGGTAAAATTTTATTCATGTATATGTTCAATTTCAATTTATTCAGAACATTTTTATTAAATTTTGTGCAATTAACAGAATTTAGTAATTATAAGCAAGTATGAAAAAAGTTGGTATTCGAGCTATATCTCTATTCAATTGTAGTCCTCACGCCATTCAAACTCAGCCTTGTCCCTTACTTGGTCAAGTCATAAGGAATTTAGCTAAACATGACTGAATATAAATGCAAGAAATGTAAAGAGACTTAAAGTAAAGCATCCAAAGAGTAAAAAGACTTATAAAGTAAATTGCGATTAAAAAGAGTATTTGAAAAGAACGATGAACTAATCTAAACTAAGCTTAGGTAGCGGATTATGGCTTCTAAGCCTCTAGCTTTCAGAATCATAGCTTGATTGGATGAATGCACCGGCCTTGGTATTTATGGGGAGTCTTGCCTCTTGCTTCCTCTTTAGAGTGGAATAGGACTCTTGTGTTATTGCTTGATCAGGTATCTTTGCTTTTATCTTGTTGGATTCATTTCCTTCTAGTCTTTATCTTCAAATGGTAGTAAAATCCCTTCCTTTATAGAATTAGGAAAGAGATTAAACTTCTTCCTTAAATTGGGCTCTTCTTGAATAGGTCGCATTAAGTGTCTCCCAGATCTGGAAATTTGTGTGCCTTAGTATTGATGTCATCTTGGTCATTCTGGAATGCTCTAGGATCACCAGGACTAGGTATCACTCTTGTTGTCTGCATCAGGACCTAGGTGGAAGGCTCTTTAGGAAGTCCTAGAGTGACAAGGATTCCTCTTTAAGATAAGGAAAGGAATTAATCAACATTGAATTCACGCCACTTTCTCAATTAGGTTCTAGTCAACTTTGGTATCTTTGACTTTTGCTCTGAAATGTTGACATGTCATCGGGACCTCGTTAGTCATGGTGAACATGCCATGATCTTGATGACTTCTGACTTTTCACTAATACTTTCTCTTTTGATTTCTTCCTTATCTTCCAGAAGGCTTCCAAGTCACTGAGACCAGACTAGTCTCGATGCATCCATCAGTAGTCTCCTTAATTACTCGTTTTTTGCCCAGAAATTCATCTTTTCTCCAAATTGCCTTGAAAACCTGAAAAGATAGAAAAGGAAGTAATAGCGGCCAAAAAGACTAAAAGCATGGTCTAAATGATATAGAAATAAGCATAAATACATGCTGAAAAATAACCCATCAAAACTCAATGGAGGGTTGGGATTGTCTTAATTGTACAACTCTACAACTACCCAACTATAGATAATTAAAATCCATGTTGGATAACTCTCATCTTCTTCAAACCATTCCCTTAAACAATTTTCTCCATACCTCTCAAACCCTTTGCCTCTCAATTCTAGGGATGAGCAGCCATACCGACGAGTCTGAATTCCTCCGTATCTTATTTGGGGACGACGAAGAACAAACACAATGTGGAACACTAACCCTCAATCCAAACCATATTGGCAAGAGTTTCATGGAAGCAAGTGGTAATGTCCTTCAAAATTCAACATACCAGTTTGGAGAAGCTCTGCGATGTCTTAGTGCTATCATGTCATGTAAAACTTATAGAGTGGTCCCAAAGTATGTTGCAGAGTTGGAGAGATGCATTTTCAGTCTTCAGCTGCAGCAATCTGAACTTCAAAGGCAAACTGATGAAGTGCATGGAATGATTTTGACTGTAAGGGAACGGATGGACGATAATAAGCACCGAATTAAAGCCGAAGCTGATTATCTGATTAAGACAATTGATGGATTACAATAGATGAAAAACCAACTTTATCGGTCCTTCCCATCACCATTAAACAGGCCAGAATAAACAATCTGCTTCTCTTTATACCTATGATAAATTGCTTGTTAGAGTATGGACTTCTAGTACTTTCGTTCATTTTATTATCATGGTACCTTATGTATGGACAATTTAATATGTGAATATTCATTTTGCTACTAAAAATATTTATGATGTTGGTCCGTTTTAGTATTTATAATGGTATTTTAATATTTAATAGTACGTCTTTTTAAATTTAGCAGTTCTTATGTCTAATGTGGTTGTGAATGCATATGATTCAATGATGATATATATATGATTTTCTAGGGGATTATGAAATACAGGATAATTCATCTTGCTGATTATTATTACTCGTTGTAACTTGATTAATCTAGTATTTATTATAGTATGGATGAATTAGATAACGAATGATCATTATTCATTAGACTGGTTATGGGTAGCATGATTAAAGATCCACAGGGACCAACTCTTGAGTTTTAATAACAAGTGTACTTTTGCGCCGGAATGGATTGTACCATATTGCAGGAAATAGGAACCAACTCTTGAATTTTGATATCAAGCCTATGTTTGTGCTTAAGTTGGTTTTACCCTATGCCATGAACCAAATAATTAATTCTGATATGAAGTAGATGTTTGTGCATGCTTAAGTTGATTGAACCATCTTGCATGAACCAAATCATGACTTTTAAGATAAAGTTCAAGTATGTGCTCAAATAGATTGTACCATATTGCAAGTACCAACTCTTGAATTTTGATCTCAATCTTATGTTTGTCCTTAAGTTTGTTATACCCTATTCTGTAGTGGATGCAACAGGCCATCATTTACTGCACATGAAACACCATCTAAATTATGAGTTGTTTGAATTAGATGATCTGGTGTTAAAGTAATTACTAATAGAATAGATGATAGTGATAAATTGAATAGGTTTGTGGTTCAAGTCAGAACCACATGATATATCGTTTCCTGTAGATTGACTCCAACATAATAGAACAGATACAGTGCACTAACCTAGGCTCCTAACCCTCATAACACTGATTAAATTTCATTTTCTCTAAGTTACAAGTTAAATAGTACTAATAGGTAATTAGAATTTCTCTCTGTGTGTTGGAGTGACTTCATTTTATCTTTATTACATTGACTCCTTTAAGTATAATTTTCAAAACTATAATTACAGTGGCGGCACAAATCATAACCCTGATTATATGGTAATTCTTAAAAAGATAAAAGTCAGTTTCTTCAAGTAACAAGTTGAGTAGAAAGTAATAGTATATATTTTCTCTCACCGTTAGTGTAGGTTGCTCTAAGTTACTAGTGGACACAAAATGCATTAATAAAATGCATTAATAGAGGCTCAATTCAATTGGTTAAGAGGAACGCTTGTTTTTAACATTAATGGGTGTGACTCTTCAGGTTACTGACTATGTAACACACTCAAACATCACCCATGTAAAGTGCTTCATATCTACCATTGCTGGAACATATAAAGATGTCTTCCTCCTTAAAAGCCGCTTCATCTAACATCTGTGAAGCATTTTCAGTGGTTCAACTTCTGGATATTCTGATTGTATATGTTTAGAAACCATACCCTGACTATGTTGAGGCTTGTCTCATGGATGAGGTTCATCATGTTATACAACGGTGCCTTTGAGTTTACGCAGATCGAATGCAACGCACTCATGGCAGAAGACCTCTTATAGGGTACCCATGGTCGCATAATTACAGTGACCCCGATCATGCACGGAGTTGGGAGTTCTATCTATTATGCAGTCATGGAAGTGTAACTCCAATTGCTCTACACTATAGACTATATTCCATTCGTCAAGAGAGTGTGCATAAAGCTTGTCTTTTTTGTGAAGAAACTGGACACACTAATGATTGTGTTTCATGGAAGGATCACTACCAGAGGTCGGTGGATTCTAAAATGATTAAGGACTCGGACCCGGATAGTGCTTAAACGGTCATATTGAAAAGGTCAATGTAATTAAGTTATTAGTTTCTGTTTAAGTAATCAATAGTAGTGATATGCATTTTTCAGTTGAATCTGAAATGTAAATTCTCAGCAATAATATATGTCATTTTATCTATTATTTGCTCATCTCCAACCCACTTCATTTCCAGCTTCAAATTTTGAAGTATGAATAGTACCACTTTAAGCATAACTTAACTATTTTTGTACTTTTCTCTTTTTCTTTTCTTTTCTTTTCTTTTAATTCTAATTAGTTGTTTGTTGTTTTGAGTTAGGTAGATTTCAATAAAATAATAATATTTTTGTTTTGAAGTATAAATTTAAAGTGAAGGATTGGAAAATAAACACTGTGACAACTTTAAATTATAGATTTTAAAGTGAAAATTGGTTGGGGTGGGTTGGAGTTAATGCACATTGATTGCAGTAAGATAATACCATTGTTAACGATGCTGGTACTATTGTATGTATAGGCTACATATAATCCAAATAAGAAAAATAAGAAAAACACAGGTCTTCAATGACATACCAATCAATTTAAAGTTTTTTTCTTTTAGCTTCTAATTCCTTATGTAATTCTTCATTCCTTTGTTTCATCTGCTGGATTGAACACACGGCATGCCTTATCTCTACCTCCACTTTCAATATGCGGCGATGGACTTATTCATTTTCATACATCTTCAGCTTCTCTGAAAGTTCGAGTGTGTACTCTCTTCCCCTTGAACAAAGTTCTCGGTCGATCCATTTAAAGAAGTTGCATTCCCCTGGTGCACCGAATCTCCCACAGTCATAGAATCATCTCCCAATGTTGTCTTCTGTACATGGAGTCCTAGTAGGTGATGGTAAACGACAAGCACACTTGAGTTTTCGTCCAGGAGGTGTAATATACCTAGAACTTGATGATTGCAAACTCATAATCGTTGAATGAACTTGATGGCACGTAAACCACACAAACACTCGTTTGAATTTTGGAATTTAAAATTAGGGATTTGTTTAGAAGGTGGTGAGGGTGACGTTTATATATACTTACATGTGGGAGAAGTAACAATGACGTCGTTTGGAATTTAGTTTGGGAAAGAATTGATTTACGTTTTCTGGGATCGAACACGTAACCCTTAGGTCATGTAAGGACTAGCCAATCAATGTTACCCATCTTTGGTTTATTCTATTGGGTTCAAAAATCTTGAGCCCAATAGCCTAACTTTGTGAAATCACTCTGTTTTGCAACATATTCCATATTACCCGATATTAACTGCATTGCAACCTAGTTATGGGGACTTTTAATATAGTTTGAGCATTGTGAAGTTGCATTAAGTTGATTGTTAGTCAAGTGGGTTCTAAAGCACATTAATGGTGGGAGTTAAGAGCATTTGAGAGTATTGTTGGAAATGAGTGTAAACTATAGGAGCAAAATTCCCAATAGGGGGGTATATGTGGCCGTCGTGAATCAATTCCTGTGCGATATATAGCATTATTGGATTTGAGCCCGATAGCCAAACTTTTTGAAATGACTTGTTGTGTAAGAATATTAACACAGCCATATGACAAATTAAGTCGGCCTCATTCCAGCCCAATTGAGAAGATTTATAAAACAATTTGCTCAATTTAATCGCACTAAGTGGATTCTTTTTCGTAATTGTTCTGAATCCTAATGTAGTCGAGCCAGATATGCCAACTCAGCGAGACGACCTTTTTCTTCAACACATTCACAAACTTGGACAACAAATAAAATGCATCCGCACCTAATTGATAAGATTTTTAAGTGGCGGGCTTTGTGTCGTGCTAAGTGGCATTGGGTTAATTTTTAAGCAGCCACATTCCGTACTCTAATAGATTTGAGAATGACAACCTAGCTACGTGGGATGATAAGGTTTAGAAACAAATTAAGGAAACCGTATTTAATTCTACTAGGTTCGCCGAGATGACTTGCATCTCCAACATATTAACAAACGCACTGGACCTATTAACCGCATTCCATCCCAACAGAGACGAATTTGTAATAAATTTCTATTGAGTTAAGTTGCATTAGCTACATCGGTATGCTAGTTTTCTACAAGTTCGTAGGCTTCTACACTCCCAAACAAATTCGTCGTATTTTATCAACTTGCGCGGTATTTGTAAAATAAACTTTATAAGTAGTTCGTAATATTACACTTCATCAGTAAAACTAAATCTATTTTTTACATAAAAACAACACCTTGTAACATGTCCAACACTTTATCGGTTTAAATGCATACATTTAAAAGACTGGTTGGAATACGAAGAGGTGTTTAATAGGGCATGATTATTGGTTGGGATATGAAGAGTTGCTTAACAATGAATGGGTGTGGTTAATATTATTGGTGTTGTGCACAACTTTCCCCATATATAACCGACCCTAATCCATAATCCATAATAAAAATAAAAGTTTAAGATTAGTAATAAAAATAATGTCTTCCCCATGTCCATTTCCTATTATAATTCTTCATCTTCCTCATAAGCAATACCTTGAGGAATGTCTACACGAGGAAGAATGCCATGTTTCCATGAATGATCCAGAATATAATCGTAATGTTAGATAACTACGACGAAAAGGTCGTTGTTATCTTCCAGGTGAAATGGAGGGACGTAAATATTCAAACCCAGGCCATGCACTAAGTGTCATGTATAGAGAATTATCGCTCAGAGGCAAAGTGCTGACTATTGCTCTAGACTACAGGCACTATCCCCTTCGACATCAGAATCTTGACAAAGCATGCCTATATCATCGATAGATTAGACATACAACTAATGAATGTCAAGCATGGAGGTATCGCTCCGAGGACATGGTGGAGTTGAGAATGATTCCTGACCCTGACGGTTACATGTATGCACAACTTTAATAAAAAAAGAACAGTGGGCAATAATTTAATACAATGCATGTTTAAATTGTTTATTGTTGTCTGTCTTACATTGTCAAGATTATGGATTCATTTTAAAACAAAATAGATAAGCCAAAACTTATACCATGGACAACTCAGGTGCAATGTCAATGAATCAATCTTCCACCAATATTGGTTCTGCGCTAGAGATGTTTCGGTCACTAATACACACGTGCATGTCAATATGGATTTATGATTAAGATTATATAGGAGGCAAAAATTTAATTAATGGCTCACCCTATGTATGTGAATGCATCCCAATTTCTTCTTCTAGTAGCATACAATTTATCCCAACCGTCAACACTAGGTCTGTGATTTTTATTCTAGTAATGAGCTATAGGCAGCACCGGAAAATCTTTAGTCAATTTTAGGCATATATAGTGTTTTAATTCTACCAAGTGACAAATCACTTACCTTCGGCCGTGTTGAAGTTAAGGGTGCTGTTAATGGCAGGATCGCATTGTAAATTGTAGCGATTGGGAACAAGTCTTCAACAACTGCCATCCAATGATTTTTCATGTAGTCGCCTCCATCCCATATTATATAATCGATTGCTTGTCCGATATTCTGATCGTATAATTCTGCGTATAGACCACTGTTTGTAAATATTTCATGTGTAATGGATTGTCTTGTGTACCACCAATTGTCTTGATTACCATGTACATAGCTTACGACTACACGGAACCCACAGTTCCCATCATATTTGGGGTTCATGTAACCCTCAATAAATGGCAGGATCATCGGCGTTATTTTGCCCACTTGAGTGAAGTCGATAATATCTTTGCCTGTAAAATATTTTGAATCAGTTCTCTCGACAAATCAATTTTATAATTATAATAATCTGACACTAGTTACACGTACCAGCAGGATCGAGTGACTGAGTATGGGGCTGAGTAGACCCATATGAAAATGATGTACTTGGTGACTGCCTACGCCCACGCCCACACCCACGCCCCCGCCCTCGCCCTCGTCCTCACCCATACTCACCATACTCAAAACCACTGGGATCCTATTTTATGGATCTACTACCCTTCAATCGACCTTTAACATTCATCTACACCTCCGGTTCATGCACATTTGTTTGCCCGGGGTTAACTTTGTTGTGTATTAAAAGGGATATTCCTCGCAAATTTGCAGGATCGCTTGCTTTCACCTTCTCAATGAGGGTGTCAAGATAGCAGTGCTCCTTTGTCAACATATCCTCATGTGCTGGAACATTAGGTTTGCCTTTATCATTGATTAGAAGTGTCCTCCAAAGGGAATGCACTTGGTGAACAGTGATATGAGTGTTTGAGTCAACTACTTTCTTTAGTTCACATGCACAAGGAATTTGAAGGGTGTGTCTCAAAATGCATTTGCAACGATAATTAACTTCATAGCTCAATTCTCTCATCCTTCTCAGCTCTTTATTAAGCTCTTTCAAACAATGTTGGGAGACTTGATATGTAAGGAACATAAAGGGAAAGCCATTGTAGTAGGCACTACGGCTTTTTGATTTATTAAGCTTGGATCTAAAGGTAATTGATGACAGTTATAGGAAGTAAATCAAATTAGGAACTTATTTAATGAATTGAAGAAACTTTAACATTTTGGAAAAAGTCAATTTATGGGAGGCAGGAAGCATATAGCATAACCCATATATTTAGTTTCAACATTATGAGTCTTACACGTAGTTATTAACATATTGACCCACCTAATGTACACAATAATCTGATTTGAATTGACCACGTTGGTTCACAATTTAATGACAACTCTAAATGCGAGAATATAAAATATGTACCTAATCTCAATTATCTGCGATTCTATTTGTTTGTTTTCTTTCTCCCACACTGTATCTAGCGCCCTTAGATGAGTTAAGCCATTACTTTAGTGCAGCATGTTGACTCTCGACTCTGCATTCATGGTGTTGCCGAAGTGCAGCACCTTGTTTGTCCAAGCTCTAACAAATTTCTCCTTGTGTACTCTCTGGCAAACTCTATAGCCTGTTCAAATTTCTCTTCTCTTGTAGCTTCCAAAATTCTACTAAACACTTTTTCCTTGACATGTACAGCATATATTCTGTCCTTTCTGGAAAGATGATAAACCTTATCTTTGACATCCTTATTGATGTGCCAAGTACAAAGCAAGTGGGTTGTTTGTGAAAATATCTCCTTTATTGGATTCATTAGACCTAACTCCCTATTGGTCATAATGGTAGTCAGATGGAGGTCAGGACCGAGCTACATCCTTAACTTAACTAAAACCCAATGGTAGGTCGCCTCAGTCTCATCCTTCAAAAGTGCATAAGCAATTAGGAAGTTAGATTTGCATGGAGTCATTCCTACCATCTCCACCATGGGCATCTTGTACCTGTTGGTCATGTAGATCGAGTCTATGCTAATGAACTAAGGGAAGTTTTGAAGTAAATGATTAGAGTCGGGGTGAGCAAAAAATAAATGGGACAGCACGTTTAAATATGGGTTATAATGCTTCCAAATCACATATTTGTATTATTTACATAAATGAAACAACAGTCCTGCTACATCCCTATTCGCAAAACTTTTCTTACGCATCTTATCCCTATAATTGTAAACATGTTTCAACTCGTGTGTAACTTTTAATTTTTACTCAATAGCCGCGTGAATAGAACACGGCTTTGCTTGGGCCTCCGTCATGTCACGAACAATTACTTTGGCTTTGGGACTAAGTTTAGGGAACTTTACACATGCCCGTAGTACATGGTTTTGCATCCCCTTGTGCCCTCAGAGTGGACGGATACCCCAAATGTCACACCCTTGTACATGTTGTACATATAGTGAGAATTTGCACCTGGTCGTTTTAATCATGTTCATCTTTCTCACAGCTAGATTCTTATCAACTGTTCTGCCCCTTTCGCCACACATACATTTGAGCAGCTTCTTATGGGGTCCACCCTTATGTGAAGAAATACATAATTGGTATCCATTTTCGATTGCAGTTTGTTTAGCCCACCCAACTGCTTCTTCTTTAGACTTGAAAACAGTGTTAGAGTCGAACTTCCTACTATAGTCAATCCCATTGTCCTCAAACTCTACCACTCTTGCATGCACCATCACTCACTTGTTTAGCATGACTCATAGAACATTAATTACAGTTTTCACCGCAAAATAATTCGCTGTCATAAAAATCCATTACAATTGGTGGTTTTGGTGACTCTCTAGAAAGCTTCAATCGAACGCGACCTATGTAATTTAATGATTATGGCAGGCGGTTACGCAATATTGAATGTATTTGTCATTATATTTTGTAGGAGTTAATGTATGAGTACTAGTGTTTTACACCAAGGTTGTATCCAATTCATTACATATGCATGAAGCTCATAGAGAGTCACTTCGTATTGCTATATGTACAACTCCAATGATAAGCTTAGCTAATAAGATAAGAGCAACTATTTTGATCTATATAATCCACTTCATTTTTACGCAACATTTTGTGGTATATAAACAAAGTGAAATCATGTATATTAGTCTCCCATAATTACTTCAATACAATGTAAAAGTATCATTTTAACTTGTTGCTTTTGGTCACTCTGGCTTTTATTTGTTGATTTTGGTCGCTCTTTTGACATATTCAACCGAGTGGGACCTATTAATATTATAGGGATTTAGTAGAATTAGGTCGCTCTCATTTTAATCTGTTGATTTAAGTCACTCTTCTAAAACTTTTAGGAGACTGCGACCTATTTATATGGCGTGAAATTTAGTGTATTTTTAGGCGGGAAAATGAGCCACACGAGACTTAGAACTGTCCACTAGTTTTGCACCCACAATGGATACGGCATACTAATGGATATCCCCGATCTATTCTGAGTCTTTACCATTGGCAAGATGCATTAACTGAATGCGGCATACACTAATAACCGGAAAAATTAACTACTACCCTATTTTTTATCGATGGACCGCTGTCGTTGTTTGGTCTTGATTGACCTCCCTCGCCTGTGTTTTCCATTGGAGTGGAGTTATAATTAGTTGAATCCATTGGAATTGTGTTACGGTCGGTTGATTCCGTTGGAGTGGAGTTATAATCAATTGTTTCCATTAGAGTTGAGTCATGATCAGTTGGTTGAGGATCTTTTTCTAGTTCTAATCCCGCATATGCCTTCACCCGCGTTGAATAATGATTTGAATCGAAGTAATTGGATGGTGAGTCATGACTGATTTTATAATCTATTAAGTCTTCCCAATCTATTTCCTCCCTGTATGCCATTTGAACAGATACCTTACTTTTGAATTTAGAAGAAGAGAAAGGATGAGTCATGAAATGGGTGTGTTAAATTTAAGCAAATTTTCCGCCTGGATAGAGGGGGAAGTGAAATTTCATAAGAGAGGGAACGAACTCACAATTTGGTAAGAGAGCGAAAAGGAAAATTTAGAGAATTGAGAACTAGAGGGAGAAGGAGTGGAAATTATAAGAGGGGCAAAATTGTCAATAGGGGGTATATGCGGGCGGAATAAAGCACACGAGTTTATCAATAGACTCTAAATGACACTAAAGCTTGCAAGGGAAACTTTTGGTTGCAAATTCCTTAGATTGCAACAGATTTTGCAAGGGAAAATATATTACCTTGCAGATTTATATAAATAAAATACTAATTTGGAACGAAAATTGCAAGTGCAATGTAGTTCCGTTGCAAAAAAGTGAGCGGAAGAGATGGAGGGAAAATATGCAACGGAATTTGCAAGTTTTTAATTTTATGTTACAAATGTACTAAAAGAAGATTCACTACCTGCAACGAATTTTGCAGCAAAAGTCAATTCCGTTGCAAATATACAAAAATAATAATAATAAGTGTTATTTTTATTTATTTATTTATTTATTTATTTATTTGTAGTATTAGATTACTATAGTATATTTTTTTGTTCAAAGTATGGACTTTGGTATAACGAGTTATATTTGATTTGCTCAACAAAAATTTCAAGCTCACTAATATGTATTATATATTATATATTTATATTTAAGGTTATAATCAAGATTAAAAAAATATCCAGCTGTTTAATGAAATTTTTAATTAAATTTATTCACTGATATAATTTTTATAGTTTCATAATTTTTAATTACATATTTTCTTAGTTATAAATAAAATAAAAACTGAAAACAATAGCTTACATCCGGCCATGCATATAGTCTTTCATTCTTCTTTTTATCCCTTCAACCCTAGCCACCAACCCCTCTCCCTTACTCTCTTATGTTTCCCCAACCCATCTCATATGTTTGCTGCCGCCGAGCTACGTCTCCTCTTTTTGCGCCACCGACGAACTTCTTCTTCTTCTTCTTCTTCTTCTTCTTCTTCTTCTTCTTCTTCTTCTTCTTCTCCTTCTTCTACCCTGCTCTCTGTCGTCACCTATTTTCCCCAAATTGCCCCATTTTGAGCTCCATTTCCCATCTCGATTACCTCTCAGGTGTGTTTTCGTTTGTTTCTTTTTTCCGGTCATTCTGCAACATAGTTCCAATTCTGATATGTTTTTCAACTTTTTGTTCTTTTCGGTAGCAACATTGGGCACTAGGAAGCTATAATTATTATCATTGAGCAGCCAATTGGTACTGGAATATCACGGGTATGCAAGCAAATTCCCTTGCCGTAGGCGTTTAGGGTTCATCTTAACATAGTCCGCATGTTTATGGTGTTTGGGTTATTAAATCTGATAAAAATCTTTTATATCTTTCTTAGGAAAATTGCTTTAAATTGAAAGTAGAAAGTGTTGATTCGGATATATATAGAGAATTCATTCCGTCTTCTGTTTGGTATATATCACATTTTTTGTTCTATTGTACCTGAATTTTTTGTTGTTTTGCTTTTAATATGGTTTTTTTTCAATCTCGTGCAAATTTCTAAGCATTTTGTTCCTATTATCATCTACTTTCATTATTGTATTATCTATCAGAAGCTTTAATGTTCAATCTTTCTTTGATCATTTTTATTGTGACATTTGATCTTTACTCCTTAGATTTAATATTTTGGTGCTGAATCTCATCTTTAGAGTCCACAAGATTGTCAATGTTGCTAAAACAGTGTATTTATATTTGGGGTTAAGGATACTCAAGTTCAATCTAAACAGAGCATGCTCTAGTTGCTTTCTAGGTTCTATAGGAATATGCATATCTCTAAGACCATGAACATTATTATTAACATCAGCATATCTATTTCGCATCTTTTAACATGTCCAACCATTCTAATGTAGTTTCATACTTCTTTACAGCCTAAAGTTATTAATATTGTATATGTTTTTGCTTTAAGAAATATTTCACCCAAATTCATTACCACAATTCTGAAAACTTAGAGGCATTTGTAGTTTGATTTTGTTGACGTGTCGTTAGAGTTGAAGTCGATGTATTGGTTTTTTTCAATGTTAATGTTATATATTGAATGTTATATGCTAGTGGGAAGGAGGCAAAGATAAGCCAACATGATATTTATATTTTATCTAATCCATTTTATTTGGTAGTTTCTTTAGACTCAGCTTCTGCATGATATGTTACAGCCTGTTTTAATCTAATGTTGCTTCTCTTTTACTTCATTTTTTTGTAATTTCTAGTAGCTTGCTCATACTTAGTCAATTCTCTTTTGCATGTAGCAGTATTATGTCTAACTAATATGATTCTGGGTAACAATATTCTTGTTTTAGTTAACATCTGTTTATTTCTTTGTGTTCTGTTGTCATTTTTTTGAACCCTTTAAACCAGTCTTCTACACGATAACTCTTCCTTATTTGGATTTTGAAATTGTGTCTCTTATGTTAAAGCTTGGAAATATGTCTCTTCTGTTGTAGGATATATCTATGAAATCAACTTAGTAAAGTAATCTTTTATGTTTCAGCTAAATCATAATTTTAATTTGAATCAGTGATTGTTCTCTCCCTAATTTTATCGTGGTATCCTGTTGATTCTTTTTCTTGCTTATCCATTTTTTACTTTCCCTTCTTTGCATACATTTTAAATTTCAATATAAACTTTAATTTTGCATGAAAACTCAACACAATGTCAAATTGAAGTAATCTTCCCCAACCATACAAGATGCTTATTATATAAAATGTGTTGAGAACATTCCTAGAATATTCTTATATTAGATTATTCTTAATTATAATTCTTATTCATTTTTCACAAAATGCGTGTGACTTTTATGTTCTCTTTTATATTTCTTTACCTGTTTCTTTTAATAGATTTTTTTATTACATGTCTTTGGGTACATTTTAGGTGTTTAATTTGACAATGTAGCAAGTTTTTATGTAGAAGAGTAATCAATAATTCTAAGGGCTTGTGTAGTTACATTGACATAAGATAGTTTCTTTTCCTTTTAATTTTGTGATTACATTATTACATAGATAATTTCTTTTCCTTTTGATTTTGACTTCATTATAATGTATTGCCATCTCTTTATTTTATAATTTGTGATAGTATAACTATTGAAAATTCCTTTCTGACAAATACTATAGCACTAGTTCTGTGCACTTATTTTTATACATTGAGAAAAGGTCTCTAAAAGTTTTGAATAATTCAAATATTCATTTCTATTTGTATTTATAAGCACAACAGAAGCAGATCCCTTGTTTCATCCGTTCTTTACCGGTACTTCTAATTGATTTTTTATTTATAAACTAGCCAATCTTATTCAGGTTTTAGGCCTGTTAGACCATCTATTTTATGTTCATGTGTTTAGATTCTATGATGGAATGACTTTAGTTACTAGAATCTTTCACTTCACCATAACTTTATTTTGGGGAAATTAATGCATACTTGTAGTAGTTGGACATTCCTTTTTAGTTTTTCATTAAATAATTTCTAATAATTGAAATTAAGTTACGAGTAGAAGAAATTTAAGTGGTCATATTATTTGCTTTACAAATTTATTTGCATGCCCATTAGAATTTTTTTAATCAATTCATCTTTGATTTTTAGCTTTCCATAGTCAACCTGCTCTACAAAGTAGAGCATACACTAAAGTAGTATAATTGTGACCTATTAGAATTCTATGTTATTTTGATTTGTTTGTCAGGTACTTGTGTAGTTTGTCTTTGGCTAAGTGATTATATAAATCATCATTGAATCTTATTTTACATAGCTTCAATTAAAGTTGATTTATCCTTGTGTATTATACTTTACAACAAGGGTGAAATAGTAAAAGCTTGTAGTTGTGACTATTCTGTTGTTAAAACTACAATTATGTAAGTTAGTGTTTTTTCTAATATTGCAAACTAGAAAGATCATTAAAAGTAATTCAATGTATTTATGTTGTATCTCTGCAGGCTGAATGACTTGAAAGATTGCATTTCATTATGTAAGATCTATACAAAATGTAAGTTCTCATATCTTGCTATAATGTGGAAAACCTTATACACAATTCAGTGTTTGTGGAATATTGGATCAGTTTACTACTAAGATTTCTCATCAAAACGATTATATATGTTAACTCGATGTTTGTGCATATGTTATTGAGATAGTATTAAAAAGATATGACATGAGTGGGCTATTCTCAAAAAAACAATAGAGACACTCCAACTAAGTAATTTGCTTTGATTGAAATTTTAATTGTATGTCTTCTGTGTTAGCATATTAAGTTGCATATGTCATCATGTAACCGAATCATATAATTCTGTCTATTTTGTTCTAGTCTTCTTAGTTTTGACTATAAACAGAAGTATGGTACAAACTCAACTTTATGTCTTCCATTCTGGGATTATTAAATCACTATAAGGTATATGGATTTTCATGCATTATTTTCATTTACACTTTGCCTTTTATTTCCTAATTTTCAATTAAACTTTTATTTGGAGAAATAATATTAGATCTTAGTTATGAGAAATTAGTGACATTGAATCATTTATTTATTTTAACCTAATGTAATTTATAGTAGCTACCTTCAATCCAAAAAATATATTTGTTCACAATTTTTATTTTTTTTTCAATTAAACAATTTGCAAGGGATTCAACCCTTGCAAATCTGCAAGAAGCTATATTGCAAGGGAAAGTGTACTTGCAAATCTGCAACAGAAATTTGCAAGTGAATTTAGCTCGCAAATTAGCAACACAATTTGCAACGGATTTAATTTCTGTTGCAAGTCAGCAACGGAAATGCAAATAGTTGCAAAGTGATCTGCAAGCGCGTCTATTGCAATGGAAACGATATCGTCAACAATCCGTTGCAAAACAGCATCTGCAACGAAAATTCTGTTGCAATTTCCGTTGCAGATCACTGGTTTTCTTGTAGTTAGGCTCTGTTCTCTTGAACTACAGTTCAGTTCAGTCCACTTCAGTTCAGCTATGCGTAGTTATGAAGTTACACTAAAATTAGTTTAGTTCAGTTCAGTTCAGCTCACTTAACTTCAGTTCAACCAACTTCATTTCAACTTTCAGAAGTTGAAAAGAACAGAGGCTAAATTAAAACACACTTGACCAAAAAGTCTATTATTTCACATCTAATCGAAAAGGAATCAATCACCCCCTCTGACTCCTATATCACCCCTTCACAGGGACCAACAAGAGTAGATCAAAAGAATTTATAATTAAGCAACTGATGTAAGAATCACTAAAGAGAAGTTGTTTCGTTTCCCAAACTCCGGGCAAGATTACCGAAAAACAACACAAAACTAAAAAAGAAATAAAGCTAGAAAGTAAAGTGAGGGGAGGAGAAAAAAGGGTGAAGTATCATTCTTCCTTCTCAAGTTTGAAAATAAAGTGATAGTAGTTTTTAAGAGTGAAGGGAGAGCAAAGTATCACATAGAGAAATTAAGGGGGATTTGTGTTTTAACAAAAAAAACAAACATTTAAACCAACCAACACTTCATTTTAACTTTCTATTACTCAATTGTTAGGTGAAAATCAATAAGTGAATTCATTCCAATATTTTATAGCACCTCTTTCCACTTTAATTTTTTAATTTATAAAAATTTATTTAATATTTGAAAGTCATTATTTTAACTTTACTATATCAGGCCGTAGAAATGGTAAAGTCAACTAAGAAAATATAATTAAATATATTTTCACATTATTTAATAATTTTGTTTTCAATTTGTTCTATATCTATAGTATTGTAAAAATCGTAATCAAATAATTAAATACATTTTTAATTCTTTATTTTCATCACATTTTAAAAATAAAAACTTTATGACAACCAAAAGAAAATATTTGAAACATAAGACTCATTATAATCTTGAATTTGAGTAGAGCCATGAGGCTCTCTTAGAAACAACATAACATGCATGTCTAGTCTGACTCGGGAAATAAATTAGTCTTTATTCTCTCTTTTTTCATTTAGTATGCATTAACATGTTAAATTTAGACATTTGAAATTACATTTATTTTATTTTTTTTAATATATCTAGACCCCTCTATAATTGTCCCTAAAAACCCTTCAGCCCCTTGAACTTACAAAACGGCCTCTTAACCCCCTCAACTAGTTTAAAATGCACCTCATAAACCCTTATTGCTGACATGGCGTATTGATAGAGGAAGTGAGTGCGTATTACATTCTTAAACTTTAAACTTTTATTACTCCCTCCGGTTCTAAATAAAAGACCTTTTAGACTTTTCATCAAATAAAGCGTTAATTAAGCAACTAAAAAGACTAATTTATTCTTCATAAAATTCTCTTTCTTCATAAATACGAACTTATAATTTTAACAATACTTAATCTAGGATAAATTAGAGAAAAAATAATAAAAATTGCATTGTTAATCTAAATGGTCACTTATTTGGAACCAAAATAAAAGTCTTTAATTTGGAACCACTTTTGGACATCTTCCCTCCACCTGCATGTAGGTAAGGCGAAGAATCCATCCCCTCAAGCATTCGGAAAAAAACAGCAAAATGGTTAACCCCCTGGCGCAAGATCCATTCCTAACTTTACGAGCAAGAAACTCTTCACTTGTGCACCGAAGGAGAAAGAAGAGAAAGGAACATCCCGTAGAAAGATTTGTCCCAAGCTGGGGCAGTATTAATTAATTGCAGTTACATGAACTTCATTAACTCGCCTCTCCTTCTTTTACTCATCGTCATCATCACTTCATAATTTAGCTTTGTATTCTCAAACAATTATCAATTGCCATTATCGACAACGACGATCAATAATCGATTGACGACAAGTATCTTTTAATTGGCGATTGCAAATAGTTCACTGAAAAATAGGCTGTTCGCCGCTCCATCGAGTTGTTGCTCGGTGGCTTTCTCGTTTGCGACAGAGCCAAGTCAAAGAAGGATCTCCTGGGAATCATTGTAACCAGTGGAAGATGAGAATCGTTTGGTGAAGACTAATTGTTCTATGAATGGATTGAGTGGGGTGAAATAGGTGGAATAGTGTTGGTCCTAGAGGGGTGATTTGGAGTCAGAAGGGGTGATTGACTACTTCTCGCGAATTGAGCAATTAATTAAAGATAGAGCTTCAAATGCAGTAAGTGTAAAAAGAGATATGAAAGAGTTAGATATTTTATACAGTAATTTTATACTGGTTCGGACACTGCCTACTTTCAGTCCTCAGAGCATCCGCTTCTGAGCTTTAATCGACTATATCAACTCCTTTCGAGGCAGAGCAGCATTTACAATTGAAATTCTTTACTGCTAAGTGTACCCTCCTCTTCCTGTCTCTAATTCCCTAGTTCAAGATTACCCTCCTCTCGAAATGTTCTGAAACACAACTTATCCTCAAGCTATTTTCAGGGTTACAATAAGACATTAGTAAATTCCTTGCTTACTCTTAAGAGTGTTAGAAATTTTGTATGATTTTATTCCAAAAGAAATGTTACGATTTTATTATCCAGCAATAGCTTTTAAGTTACAATGTATTATATATTTAGTATTTCACTAATTATTTATCAACAGCTATATTAGTTATTATTTTGATATATTTCCTTTTCTTTTCAAGATTAATTTAACCAATATTTTCCATATCTGTTGGTGGAGGATTTGATTTAGTCACCATTTTTATTTTAGTTGATTTAGTCAATTAACGGATATGATTGTTGAAACTTCCGATTTTATTAACTTGATTTTAGCAGCTAATTAATATTTAGCTTGTATTAAACGGCTAATTTGTTACCTATAAAAGGCTGCTCTTGGCCATTCTTTTGAAAAACAACTTGTTTTTAATCACTTTCTCCATTCTCTTTTTTCTATTATGCTGGATATATATTCGAGTTTTTGTTCCTGCTTCAATCAATTTGATTGAAGAAGCTGTTTAATCCTGGAAGGAACTACAAGTATCCTTTAAAGACAATGTCGTTCAACATGACTCAGCGTATCGGTGTTCAAGTTCCTTAACCTAATTTACATTACAGTATTTCTATATTATTTTTATTGATTAGTTTATTTTTGTTTGATGCAAGGTGAAGACCGAAAAGAGTTTGACACCTCCATATTTGAGAGAGAAAACTCGGGATTGAAGATATTTTTATTTATTTATATTTTGTCATTGTTTAACCAAAAATCTTAAAGGATATCTTGTAGTTCATCGTAATAATGAAGTTTCTTTTTTGTATGGCAGAATCTATATATGAGAGCAATGACATTAGGAACATCAGGTTTTGTTTTAATTGATGGATCGTGATTCCGATGATAAAGTGGGAGCAATACAATTTTTGGATGTGTTAAATATTATTATATTTATCAAATATTTTAAATGTGGGGGTTATCTTAATAACTTAATTTTTATAATGACCTTTTGAAAGTGTGGGGAGTTTTTGAGAAAATTATACTTTCCGTTATTTTAGAAGGTGAAACCATAGGGAATTTTTTGTAGTAAGGAGTTACATATATACGAAGTTTAATTTAAGTGGTTAATTAAGTTCTTCCTTTTGGTTTTTTAGAAAAGAGGACTTTTGATTTATTATTTTAAGAGAATCATTTTGTTGTTACTGTTAAATTATTTGACGCCCAAATAATTAGTCTTCTTATTTAACTTTTAGGAATATTTTTTTATGATAATCAATCTTGTAATTACTCATATTTATTATAGTAATTATTTATATGTCTCGAAATCTCTACTATAAATAGACCCCCTTTTTGTATCATTTGATATCAAGTAATAAAAATCTCATATTGTTATTCTTTCTTTCTCTTGTGTTATTATCTTAGAATTATTCAGTTAGTTTCATAACATATTATCAGCACGATATGTCTCTACCATTGATCCTGTTAAAGGTATCGGGTTTTTTTCTATCATATGAATCTTCTATTCTATTATGTAATTTGTTTATGATAATTTTAAATTATATGTTCCTGAAGAATATTTATATAATTATATTCTTGAAGAATATAACGAATAATTTTGATTCATTTGTTCTTGATGAAACACATATATAATTATATCCCTGAAGGATATAAAGAATAATTTTAGTATGTATATTCATGAAGAATATATATAATTGTATACATGAATGATATAATAAAATAATTTGAAGTATATATTCCCGAAGAATATATTCGTAATTATTGTAAGGTTGTAAACTCTTAATGAGTTTGTAATTATTGTGTTTTTGGAAAGAATCAATTTTTATTAAGGGATGAATATTATTCTATATGTGTTATATATTTACATATATATTAAGATCCTGAAGATCTTTATATAATGATGTTACGGTGTAATAAGGAAAATACCATATATATTTGACTATAAAAGATCATGAAGATCGTTGAAAATAAATGTATCATTATGTATGAATAAAAGCCCATTTTAAATGGAAAGAAAGTCATATATCAGAATATATTAAGAAAGAATTTATTTATGAATATATTGTGCTCCTCCAGCAGCACTATAAATGAAAATGTTTCTCATGATTAATAAATTTATTGCTTTGAGCATTATTATGAGCTATTTATTGATAAGAGTCATGAACCACGTCCAAATGGAACAAATGTATTTCCTGAAGTGAATACGATATCATATCATAATAATAAGTTTTTAATAATGGTGGACATGATAGCAGAAATATTCTTTTTTGATATTATACCCACTTGAAGTGGAGAATGAAAATTATGATAATTATAACCACCGAAAGTGCAAAGATTAAATTTACGATTATATAGCCACCTAAAGTGGTACATGAAAATGAATTTTTTCTATATAGTAAAATCAAAGAAATGCACTTATATTGCACTTAATATGTTGATATTATTAATTTGAATATATCTTATAATTTAGTGTTGCAACTCATGTCTTCCCCTCATATGAATAATGGCGGTGAAAAATATAAATATATCAAGATCTTGTAGATCTTTGAAATTAATGGTGCTACAATGTCCTGAAAGGCAAATGTCATATACATCTTTGCAGTCGTTAGAAAATTTGATAATACAAGATCTTGTAGATCTTCGAAAAATATGTATGACCAATTGAAAAATATATATTTACCAAAAGCTCATTTGAAAAGGAAATAATGTCATTTATTAAGAATTTTCCTTAATATGCTCCCGTAGTAGCATGTGCTCCAGTAACAGCACCATATATGGAAAAGATTTCTCGATATGAGGATTAATTTATTGCATTTTATTGAGCAAAATAAGAGCTTTTGTTAAAAAGCCATAAATATGCCTAATTGGTTAGTTACATTCCTTGAAGTGAATGTGATATCATATTATTATGAACATGATTAAAAGAAATATTTGTGGTCATGGATATAAATGTAAATCCACCCTAAGTGGAAAACAGTTTGATAATAATAGCCACCTGAAGTGGATAAATATTTGTGATGTTTTATTTATTTATCATATAATTGATTATGTTTGAGTTAAGAATAATGGAATTGG
Source organism: Euphorbia pulcherrima (assembly GCA_947683365.1). NCBI lineage: Eukaryota > Viridiplantae > Streptophyta > Magnoliopsida > Malpighiales > Euphorbiaceae > Euphorbia > Euphorbia pulcherrima. Next base: position 19,545,220 of record CANTUS010000007.1, read on the forward strand.
AATGGTTAACTATTAAAGATCCCGTAGATCTCTGCAAAAGTTTATATGATTATACTACTATTTCTTCATATTTAAGATCTTTTGCAATATACACTTTTATCTTTATTTGAATAAGGACTTATGTCTTGGAGTTTTGTTTTTTTATATTGCCATTTATCTTTTACAACAATAATAATAATGATATATTTTCTTTTCTTTTAATGAAGATCATGAATTCTTTACCAGTACCTGTTGACTTTAAATCATATAAAGCAAATTTATGTATCGTGGATAGTATCACCACCCATACAATATTTAAAGAGGCTAAATATTTTTCTACTTTAATAAAGGTTGAAACATCCGTTACCACTATATCTGGTAATATAAATATAATAGAAGGCTCCAGAAGAGCCCAAGTTATTTTACTAAGGAGAACAAAAATTATAAAAAATAATGCATTATTTTCCCCAAAGTCATATAGAAATTTATTAAGTTTGAAAGATATTTGCAAAAATGGATATTATATTGAAACTATGAGTGAAGGAAACAAAGAATGTCTATATGTTACAAACATAATCTCTGGGAAGAAATGTTTACTTGAAAAATCTTATATTCTTCCATCCAGTTTATACTACACATTTATAAATATGATTGAGGCCAATTTAACTATAAACCGGAAGTTTATAGATTCAAAAACTTATAAAATTTGGCACGATCGACTAGGTCATCCTGGTTCGACAATGATGAGAAAAATAATAGATAACGCACATGGGCATCCAATGAAGAACCTGAAGTTTCTTCAAAACAATGAATCATTTTGTGTTGCTTGTTCGAAAGGAAAATTAATAATAAAACCTTCCAGAAGTAAGGTTGAAATTGAGTCTCTAGCATTTTTAGAACACATACAATGTAATATATGTGGACCAATTCATCCACCTTGTGGACCATTTAGATACTTTATGGTATTAATAGATGCCTCGACAAGATGGTCACATTTATGCTTATTATCATCACGCAATATAGCTTTTGCAAGATTACTTGCTCAACTAATCAGATTACGGGCACAATTTCCGGATTATACAATCAAGTCAATACGTCTTGATAATGCTAGAGAGTTTACATCTGAAACCTTTAATGATTATTGTTTGTCGATTGGGATAAAAGTTGAACTTCTTGTAGCTCATGTTCATACTCAAAATGGTCTAACAGAATCGTTCATTAAATGTCTACAATTAATTGCACGCCCATTGATCATGCGAACAAATCTCCCTACAACAATATGGGGGTATGCAATATTGCATGCAACAGCTCTTATTTGTTTAAGACCAACAAGCTACCATAAATATTCTCCCCTACAATTAGCTTTTGGTCATGAGCCCAATATTTCTCATTTAACAGTCTTTGGTTATGTAGTATATGTACCAATTACTCTACCACAATGGACCAAAATGGGTCCTCAAAGGAGATTAGGAATTTATGTTGGCTATGAATCTCCTTCAATTATTAAATATATAGAGCCACTAACTGGAGACATGTTTACTGCACGTTTTACAGACTGTCATTTAAATGAAGGCAATTTTCCAAAATTAGGGGGAGAAAGTAAGAAAAATACAATTTTGGAAAAATCAATCATATGGAATGCTTCATCATTATCTCATATAGATCCCAAATCAAAGGATTCTGAACTTGAAGTTCAAAAGATAATCCATCTTCAAGATTTAGCAAATCGATTACCTGATGCACTTGCTGACCCAAAACGAGTAACAAAATCGCATATACCAATAGTAAACGGGCCAATCCGAATAGATATTCCTGAAGAACAAACTAATAACAGCGCTGTGACACGCTTGAAGCATAGACGACCAATTAGTTCAAAGGATAAAAATCCTCGAAAAAGGAAAATTGTCGACAATAAAAATGTTCCCATTGAGGATAAAAATATAACTACAAATACACTTCCTGAAGAAGTAAAAACACTTGAAGTGCAAGCACCTAAAGTGTAAAAACCTGAAGTTGTTGAAAATTAAGAAATTCAAATAAATTATATCAGTATCAAAAAAAGATGGAATCAAGACATAATGGTTGTTGATCTTATTTTTGCATATAATGTTGCAATGAGTATTGAGAATGAAATTATGGATCAGAACCACAATCTGTTCAAGAATGCAAGGACAGAAGTGATTGGTCAAAATGGCAAGATGCAATTATAAGGTGACGACCTCCTCCCCGCCCTCGAAGACCGCATGAGATGCGTAGCACGGAGGGCGGAAAACAACGAGCGTGTTGAAGCATGCTAAAGGGAGAATCCTTATTTCAGGCGCAATGAAAATAATGAAAAAGATGTTGATGTTGAATTTAAGTCCAATTTGGGTGATAAGAGATACCGGACTTGAAGTCCCATATTTTAAGATGGAGTCGCCACCCGGTTAAGCTCCACTGGGAATTTGGGTACGATGTTCCCACCGGGTGGTTAGACCGTACCTTAAAACAGAGATTCCGAGTTCGGATGATGTTGCTTACTTTTCAATTTTTAAATCAAACCATTTATGTTTTAATAAATGCGACTTTAGTTCTTATGCGATTTAAATCTGGTTATTGTTTAGAGTTTTCGGTTTATATGTCATACATCACACAAAAGCGGTAAATAAAGCAAATAAATAATTATTACAAGGCTTTACAAATACCTATACATCTTTCTAGTGTGGAAAAATAAATAAAGCGGATAAATAAAGCGAATGAAGAGGGACCGAAGTTGGGCCTTAACCGAACTTACTAATACCAATATGGCTCGAAACCAATAAATAAACCACCAATAATCACAAATAATGTAAAAATAATTAAAGGCAAAAAATAAAATTTTATGATGGAGAAAAACATTTTTTGGGAATTTTTAGAGTTAAAAAGGCATTTTTTAGCTATTTAATCAATTAAATAATTAAATTAATCAGATTAAAAATAAAATTAATTTATTCCAGAATTTTTGTGATTTTTAGAAAATATTTTGGGCGAAAATCGGCGAGAAGAACACGAAAAACGACTGAAAAATGAATCGAAAAGGAGCTAAAAGCAAACTCAGACAGACAATGCTATAGTGACAGCCTTCGCCGCTATTGCTATAGAGGTCACCGCTATAGCTATAGAGGTCATCGCTATAGCTATTGAGGTCGCCGCTATAGCGACGGCGGCCAAGGCTATAACTATAGCCTTGTCATCAAAATTCGCTTTTAAGGGGGGAACCGGGTGTTTTTGCATCCATGAACTCGAAATCATCAAAGTTTTAAGTTGTAATCAACTATATTTCAATAGATCTAGATTAAAACACTCAAATAATGTTGAATTTATGGATTTGGGTAAGAAAATGCCCAAAAATTGTAAGAAATAACGGGACCTCTTTAGGGATGGAGTTCACCTCCATAGCTATAGCCTTCACCGATATAACAGTAGCGGCCAAGGCTATAGGGATAGAGGTGAAGGCTATCCCTATAGAGGTCGGATTATTTTCCGACGTTTTTCCAAGAACACCAAAGAAAAACCAAGAACCAACGCCAAGAACAGCAACAATAAACAATAAAATAAAGTAAAAGATTAAGGGAACTCAGTTTTGTTATCTCTAGGCCGTGAATCTAACTCGGGAGACTCGAATCAGACGTTTGGCATGCTTTTGATGATTTTTCGACGGAATGGTGACGGAATCGGTGATGAAAATAGTGACAGATTATTTGCGTCGTATTTGAGGAGAAGTCTCTAAAACCCTATTTAATCCATTTTAACCTATGATTTCTAATTGATTTTAGTGATTAAGCTATGAGATTAAGCCTAAGAACAACTAAGAATCGAGATTATGAAGGATTAAACCCGGATTCTAAGCTTTTCTTAAGCTTTCTCTCTCTAGTTCTTCCCTTTCTCTCTCTTGTTCTTCATCTCCCCTTAAAAATGTGATTCTAATTCTAAATTCCCGAGAAAAGTCCCTCTAATCTCTCTCTCTTAGATTGGCTTAAATACTCTCACACACAAAAATCCACAAACTTAGGCAAATTTTTGAGAAAAATACGTGGCAAAATTGCAAGAGGAGAGAGAGAACGAAGTGGCATGGTAAAAAAATGGTCGTGCCAACTCCGCCGCCGCCGTCACGGCGGTGGCAGCTATAGGGGCGGCAGCCACTGCCATGACGACATCAGCCACTACCATAAGGGTGGTGGTGGCCGTTGCCATGATGGCGGTGAAGCCACCATGGATACGGGGGGTGGCCACCCCGGTGGCGTTCATAACCCCATAGAGTGGTAGGGACCGCCACCAAGGCGGCGGTGGCTGCCACTCAAGTGGCGGTCACCACCGCCGGAGGGCAGGCTGCCCCCATCGCTGCCGCCGGTGGTGGCGGCAGAAAGGGGGGAGGGTTTTGCTTTTAGAGTTAGGCTAGGGTTTCTTTTAGGGTTAGGGTTTAGCTGATTAGGTTAATTAGGACTTAGGTTAATTAATTAGGGTTTTGTTGATTAATTTGGGTTTCTAGGGCAATTAGCGCAGATTAGGGTTTCTACTTCCGACGCTTATATCTTTCACTACGGTTATCCGATTAAAGCAAATCTTGACATTACGGAAAGCTCAGAGAGTGTAGAATCCAATAATATAAACGAGACTTCCTGAAAATGTTTGGATCTTATAGAAAATTGCAAAAAAAATTAATGCATGTGAGCGAAAGAAAATGACTAATTCTAAATGCATGTGGATGATATTTAAGCATCGCCAAAGCTCCAAAATCATCAAAAAGGTACTTGCCAAGCGCTATTAAATCTTTAAAGAGTAGAACAACTAGACCATATAAGGTCAAAGCAACAAGTCATCATCGTTCGAAGGGTCACCGAAAAGCCCGTGCTCATGGGTTGCCCCTTGGGAGATTACCACTTAGCGGGCCAGGTGTAATCTCATAAAGAATGAGGGATATAAGGTTATACCTGAGATGTGGATTCTTGAACCGGTTATGTACTGGGGTTGCCATCAATAGACTTATCAAGAACGAAATTCTAAGTTGGATATTTTGATTCGGTATCGCCTCCCATTCCCCAAAATGGTTTTGGGATGGATTGCTGGTTGCTTGTGGTATTTTGGCATTTTTGTGGTCATCTCAGATCCTTATAAAATGGACTTAACCTTCAGCGGTCACCTTAAACCCTTCAAACATCTTTGCGGTCACCTCGGACACTCTAAAAATGGACTTGAGATTTTAACGGTCACCTTGGACCTTCGAACATCTTTGCGGTCACCTCGGACACTTCAAAAAGGGACTTGAGATTTTAACGGTCACCTCGGACCTTTAAACATCTTTGCGGTCACCTCAGACACTTCAAAAATGGACTTGAGATTTTAACGGTCACCTCGAACCTTCGAACATCTTTTCGGTCACCTTAGGCACTTCAAAAATGGACTTGAGATTTCAGCGGTCACCTCAGACCTTCGAACATCTTTGCGGTCACCTCAGACACTTTAGAAATGGACTTGAGATTTTAATGGTCACCTCGGACCTTCAAACATCTTTACGGTCACCTTGGATACTTTAAAAATGGACTTGAGATTTCAGTGGTCACCTTGGACCTTTCAGAGGTAGAGGTTGAATCGGTTATCTATGGGTGGTCTAGGAACGCACCATCAACGGACCTATCGAGAATAAAAACTTGAGAAGTTAGTAGTTGTCGGTAATTGCATTTTTTATTACTTAGTCGATTTTATGGAACAAAAAAATTTGCCTCTTTAATTAAGCAATAAAAATGGAATATCGAGTAAAAGAGTTCGAAGATGCCCGGGAAGTCTGGGGAAAGCCATTGCTAGGTTGATTTTGAGATAGATGTATCGGGATGCCCTAGGAGGATCGAAAGCCACGTTGCGGTGCCCCTGGAGGGTCGAGAGCTGTATAGACGTGCCCTAAAAGGATTCTATGAGTCTTAAATCTTGGATCCTCGGGTCGGCTGTCCATCGGGATTGCTGCATGGTGTACCTGCCAAGAAAGTTTTGAGACATTAGTAAATGATATAAGTTGCATTTTTATTGCTTAATTGATTTTGTGGAACAAAAAATTTTGCCCCTTCAATTAAGCAATAAAAACAAAAGAATGAAACATAAATTGAGATGAGATTTTCGGGGGTCCAAAGAAATTGCTGAGGCCGAGCGCCGAGTCTGGCTGATATGCCCCTTGATATGGGTATTTGCTTGGAGGTCGAGCGTATAGCTCAAGGATACTTTTCTATGGTTTGTTTCCTGTAGAATTCAATATAGAATGATAGACATGTCATTTATGAATATTATGCGTGAATGTATGAATGCATGAGCTGCTTGGACTGATCATCTTCCACATCTAAGCTACATGATTGTTTGACTTATCGGACCCAGCTTCTTGCCAAGAGAGAGGATATATAGAATCGCACCGCGGCATGAACAAGATAAAAATGCCCCTGGCAGAGGATTAAGGATCATGCGGTATACATGTGAGGCTCACGTGATTGGATACCATGGTTGAGAAAGGACCCGAGAATTCTGTGTTACTAGAATGACCAATGATAGAGGGCTTCTCACAAGCCATTCAAAGCGGTGAGTCAACTGCAAATTAATTATTGGATCAAGCATGTTGAAGACAAGGGGGTGCACAAAACGGAGTTCAAGATTCTAGATGACAAACGGCTAGACACTATCACTACCAATGAATTCTATCAAGGACGACTTTGGAAGATTAGGACACTGTGGAATCGAGATGCTCGACTGCAGTCAAGATTTGATTGGACATGTGCAGAGGATGAATTTGAGCTCTTCGAATCCATTAGATCGGAGAATGTATTCAGGCACTCTAATGCTGATGACAACAATGCAGATATCTCGATGTGATTGATGGTAGTCATTTATCTTTGTTTTAATTGTCTTAATTTTTGCATAGACCCAAATGTTGTGTTGGGCCCATCAGACTTTGTTTACCATTTTGCTCTTATATCCTAATTTTTGCCAAGACTGCCCTTTTCGGGTTTTCAATCCAGCGGACTTTCCCTGGCTTTTACATAGACCTCGCTTCTTTTCAGTCTATCAGGATTTTTTCCTTTTGTTATCTTTCTTTTGTTTTGAGGAATTGAGTTGACTGCATAGAACCCTACATTCGACTTACTTTCAACATTTCGCCTTTTGGGCCTAATATATTCATTCAAGTATAAACATAAAGAATTCAATAAAATGACATTTCAATTAAATGAAGTAAGTTTGAGTATATAATGATGATAACCATTTCTATTGACCCAAACTCTGGTGTTAACTAGCCTATGAAGGTTTTCTAGCCAACACACTCTCGTAGCTCACTTTACCCTAACTTTTGCCTAAACCGCCCTTTTCAGGTTTTTAGTCTAGCGGGTTATTTTGCACCCTAACTTTTTTTTGATCGGTTTGTATAATTCCGGTCAGCGGGATACACCCTAATTTTTGCCCGAGTAGTAGAGGACCACTCGTTGGGTGATTAATTTTATTTATTTTCTTATGGGTCGCTTTTTTGGATTTGATTCTTTTTTGTTAGATATGATAACGCTTTAACATGTTTTGATTGATAGGGTTTACCAACTCATTACCATTGATAATCATACCCCTTAGATCGAGCATCTTTCTGCATACTCAAAGTCTTTCCCAACCTGGTTGGAACTTCCCCCTTGGATCAGTGCTAGCAGGCTTTGCTTGCTTTGGAATCAGATCATTGGCCTTTGATGGATACTCTTGATGCCTGGCTCGATTATTGGGCACCTTCTCCATGTGCTTTTGATACATCTGAAGACTGTTCGAGCCATTTGAACCCACTTTAGTCCATATGGGTCCCTTTGACTGCAACTCTTAAGGACTTCATCTCAGTTTTGGTTGGTAGCACAGTTTCCATTTCATAGGCAAAGGAAAAAGGTGTTCGATTTGGGAGAATTCTGACACTTGTTTGACATCTTTGAAGGGGGAATGATATCTCATCGGCTTAATCTTTGATCTTTGTGGTTGTCTTAGAAATAAACTCCTTGAAAAGCCAGTTTGCGGCTTTGGTTGTCCCACTAGCTCATGGTCATTTAGGGGAAGATCTATGGTGCTCGGACCCAAATTTCTTGATCGATCTATGGTTTGCCCCTTGGGACTGAAATTGATTTTCTGAGACCAAGCTGTGAAGTAGTCTATAACAGGTGAAGATGCATTTCTTAATGAACTTGGACATCCTCTTAGCGGTAATGTCGGTGATGGACTCGACTTCCCCCTATTTTGAAAAGCAACATTCATTTGCTGATGAGGGCCGAATCTCACAGATCATATGTGTCCCCCTCACCGAGAATGGCCAATGAGGAGAGAAACATGGAAGGGTTGGGGAGTTAGAATGATTTGGGATACGGGTAAGAATAACTGGTTATTAGGGTGGGAATTTGGAGAATGGGTGGGCAAATAAAAGGCGGGCCTTTTATTCTATCAAAGATGATCTAGCGATGCTATTTCTCCATAATTGGCCGACGCTTCTTCGGTAGCTTGAAAGTTGGTTTGCACACAGATGTGAGGCCTGCGATGAACCAATTGACATATTGGATCTATCTAGGGAAGGATCGAGCTTCTTTTTCTATTTTGGGTATCTGGAAGGTGATGCATGGATTTCTGGCAAAGAACCCTAAGTGTGGCTAGGTGTGACCAGGCAAAATCGTTATCATGATCTTTAAGCACCTGTTATCTCTCATTTTCTTTCAGAGGTTAGGTCATTAGAAATGGTTACCATTTTAGGTTATCATCTGTACTTAAATTTATTTCAGTTAAAGAAACGTCATGAATAATGAACGCATTATGCTTATGATGAAATGAATGCATGGACCCATCGGGTGAAACATTAAACAGATAAGCAAAAAGAGAGTCTCTAATTGAATTGAAAATGCCTTAAAGGCAGAATTGTTCACATCTAAATACTAGGAAAGAAAATTACATAAATAAATAGACAGTTATCCTCCACAAGCAGAGGGTCTTAATTTGCGGCGCTGGTAGATTAAGCATCCTCGGTAGCTTTCATTGGTGTATCGCCCAGGACGGGATCCAAAAATTTCACTTGCTCGGCTAATGACTTGTCTCCTTCATTTGCTAGAGACCTCGCGATGCTCTTGTTAGCTTTGGCGATTAGATTGGCTTCAATAGCGGTGTCAACTAAATTAGAAAAGGCCATGGCCAACTTAGTTTCTTCGGGGAAACCAAAATTGATCGCGCCTACCTCATCGCTCGAGTTCGGTGATGGTTTCTCTTGAGTACTAGTCTTCCTAGCTGGCTCATCGATCTTCCCTTCCTTAACCATACGAGTGATAGTTGCAGCTAGAGTCCAACACTGGTCAGTTGAATGCCCCCTCTAGACATGATACTTGCAGAAGTTTCCCCTCTCTTTGATAGTGGGAGGTCTGTACTCATGCATAGGGTCAAGGTGGCCTACCTCCCGTAACTTGGCAAAAATGATGTTGTGGGTCAATTTCTATGGAGATATAAAGATACCCTTGCGAGGGGTGACTTGGGCGTCTGAAACATTCTCTTGGGTAATAGCTTGAACCGCAGGTGTCTTCTCTTAGGTCGGGATGGGAGCAGCTTCAAAAGACTAAGGATTGTTGCTCTTGTTAAACCAGGTTTTACCACAGCTCGGCTTGTTAGCCCTTTCGTTCTCCTCTCGGCGCTCGATCTTCTCGGCTTTCTCAAAGACCTCCTGATAGGATTCGAAGGATTTAGTTTCCATTTCTTTTCGGAGAATCGGGAGAGCCCATCAAGCAACTTTGGGATCATTTCTTTCAGGCTGAGCTTTTGCTTTATGAGAACTTGAGTGGCCATCCACCTATTGAAATATGACTTGAAGGATTCCCCTTGCTTTTACTTGACTGCCTCAAGATGCTGAATAGTGCTCTCCATTATGGAATTGAAACTATAGTAGGCAATCATGGCTTTCGATAGGAATTTCCAATCTAGGATTGTTGACTCTAGGAGAGTATTGTACCACTCAAGAGCAAGTCCTGATAGGGTACACAGAAATAACTTAGCCAGAACTTTATCCCCAATCTTTTGAACATGCATGGTTCGCTCGTACATTACGATGTGGGATTTAGGAGGTCCCTCACCGGAATAAGCTTCCATTCTGGGCATTGAAAAATTCTTGGGTACCCAATCTTCATCCCTCACTTCTTCCTTCTCTTTTTTCTTATTCAAAAGCTACCTAAAGAAAGCCGCCATTTCAGGTGTCACGCCTGGAGGCTGCGTGACCTAGTCACTTGGTGTCACACCCGGAGGTTGCATGACCTGGTCGTTGTGCACTAAGGAGGCTCCAAACTGAAATGGCGGAGGAGTGGGGATCTCAATCTGAGGGCGAGCAAAAGGATTCTGAGGATAAGCAGTTTCACGCAGAGTGGTCATAAAATTGGGAGGTGATGGCGCAAAAGGATTTTGAGGATAAGCAGTTTCACGCGGAGTGGTCATAAAATTGGGAGGTGATGGCGCAAAAGGTGTTGGCGGTGTCGGAGAGATGACAAACCCGCTAGAGGGAACAGTAATTTGCGGAGTAAAACCCACCCTAAGAAAGCGGGGAATATGGGGGCCTGACTGACAGGTCTTGAAGATACAGGAGGAGGAAAGCCAAAGGTTGGTGGAATAAAGGACGAGGGTGGCTGGGAGGAACTCTGACCAAACTGAAACTGGCTCTACTGGATAGGTCAGATAAGCGGTACCCGGGTGAAAGATAGGCAGAGCTAGAACCAACAAAATCTGACCCAAACTATTCTGACCTAAACCGTCTTGTACTGCCCCATTCTGAATGATCCCAAACCATGCTTGACCTTAAGAAAATGACCCTGATGGTCCCCGAACATTTATTTCCTCTCTAAAAGCCGATTGAACCTGATCTTGGATGACATTTTTAAAGAGATCAGATTGAAGAAACTGAGCCATAGCATTGGCTAACTCTGCACCTATCGGGGACTGATCCGGACCCTAACTTTGATGAAGTGGGGAGGGAGAAGGGGAAGGAGTACTCTCATGAGGCACATCATTCAAACGCGGATCAGACATCTCGGGCAGAGTAGATTCTAAAACTGAGCTCGAAATCAGATGGTGACGGTAGAGATGCCTCGGTCTAACCCTCTCTCTTTCTCTCTCTAAAATCGGAAGATGATCAACCTCTATTAAACCATGAATGAATGATTACATAAATATTCAAGTGATGAATGCCATATATATGGGAGTGGTTTAGAGAGGTAGAGAGTAGAAGACATCATGATGCGAAGCTTAACCTCAAAAGACGTGAGACGTGTAAATTCCTTTTCATGCCTAGCGAACTAGATATGGGTCATCGGGACTTAAACGATCTCAAGCATTTTGTTAAAATCCCCCTTCAAGTGAGGGGAGAGTAAAGGTAAGTGAAAACCAAAAATAAAGGTCGGCCATAGGCGGCCTATGCATGAAGTGTATATGCATGAGCATAACACAAGTAGCACACGAAAGCAAATAAACCTCTTCCAACCTTATGACTCCCGAACAGCCCCAATTTAGAATATGGGGTTAACTCTAGCGCCAAGGAATAGCAAGAGAGTATGTGACCTAAATCTAGATTGTTTTGGTGAGCCTAAGAGGAAGTTACTATGGCTAGATTTATCGTGGTTCATAGTCTCAAACTGCTGGTGTCACAAACGACACTATAGAAGGGTCTCATTTACCTTGATTCCATGTAACTCAACCACTCCTCAAATAAGTGCGACCGTGGGAATTACATGTTGGTTGAAATGAGTGTTCCGCCCACAAATATCCCTAATTCTTGGCGGGCAGGAGGTATATAAGTGAGCTTCACGGGGGTGATAAAAATGGCACCTTAAAACTTAGAATCTAACTAAGGGGTGGATTCAAAAGACATAAGAAATGAAGCATTGATTTAAAAAATGATTTAGGCACATCATCAAAATCCTTTAACCAATTTTCGAAAATGAGAGCAATTTTCCAAATTTTAAGTTAAAAGGAAATCCCCAGCGGAGTTGACACTGTGAGCTGACGACCTCCTCCCCCACTCGCGAGGACCGCATGAGATGCGTACCACGGGGGGTGAAAAACAACGAGCGTTGCGAAACGTGCTAAGGGAGAATCCTTATTTTAGGTGCCATGAAAATAATAATGAAAAAGATATTGATGTTGAATTTAAGTCCAATTCGCGTGTTAAGGGATACGAGACTTAAAGTCTCGTATTTTAAGATAGAGTTGCCACCCGTTTAAGCTCCACCAGGAATTTGGGTACGATATTCCCACCGGGTGGTTAGACCGTACCTTAAAATAGAGATTCTGAGTTCGGATGATGTTGCTTACTTTTCAATTTTTAAATCAAACCATTTATGTTTTAATAAATGCGACTTTACTTCTTATGCGATTTAAATCCGGTTATTGTTTAGAATTTTTGGTTTATATGTCATATATCACACAAAAGCCGTAAATAAAGCAAATAAATAATTATTACAAGGCTTACAAATACATCTTTCTAGTGCAGAAAAATAAATAAAGCGGATAAATAAAGTGAATGGAGAGGGATCGAAGCTAGGCCTTAACCGAACTTACCAATACCGATATGGCCCGAAACCGATAAATAAACTACCAATAATCACAAATAATGCAAAAATAATTAAAGGCAGAAAATAAAATTTTATTATGGAGAAAAACATTTTTTGGGAATTTTTAGAGTTAAAAAGGCACTTTTTAGGCATTTTTTTTAGCTATTTAATCAATTAAATAATTAAATAACTAAATAAATAAGATTAAAAATAAAATTAATTTATTCTAGAATTTTTGTGATTTTTAGAAAATATTTGGGCGAAAATTGGTGAGAAGAATCCGAAAAACGACTTAAAAATGAATCGAAAAGGAGCTAAAAGCAAACTCATATAGACAATGCTATAGTGATAGCCTTCGTTGCTATTGCTATAGAGGTCACCGCTATGGCGACGGCGGCCAAGGCTATAACTATAGCCTTGTCGTCAAAATTCGCTTTTAAGGGGGAAACAAGGTGTTTTTGCATCCATGAACTCGAAATCATCGAAGTTTTAAGTCGTAATCAACTATATTTCAACAGATCTAGACTTAAAACACTCAAATAATGTTGAATTTATGGATTTGGGTAAGAAAATACCCAAAAATTGTACTCCCTCCATCTAGTTTTTATTGTCTTTTTAGCTCTTTTTTAGTTCTCTTTTTAGTTGTCAATTTATATTATCAATGCATTTATTACCACTTTTTCCCTGATTTGCCCTTATATTAATGATGAGAGAGATTGTGTATGAATGAAACTTATAAGTTGGTGATTAAGAAGAAAGAGAATATTTATATAAAAATGTAAGGGATAAATTAGTCATTCTAACAATATAATAAATGTTTTATTGGTTTTGATGATTCGGTTAAATGGACAATAAAAAATAGATGGAGGGAGTAAGAAATAGAGGGACCTCTATAGCGGTGGAGTTCACCTCCATAGCTATATCCTTCACCGCTATAATAGTAGCAGCCAAGGCTATAGCGATAGAGGTGAAGGCTATCCCTATAGAGGTCGGATTATTGTCCGACGGTTTTTCAAGAACACGAAAGAAAAACCAAGAAACAACGCTAAGAACAGCAACAATAGACAATAAAATGAAGTAAAATATTAAGGAAACTCAGTTTTGTTACCTCCAGGCCGTGAATCTAACTCGCGAGACTCGAATCGGACGTTTGGCAAGCTTTTGATGATGTTCCGAAGGAATGGTGACGGAATCGGTGACGAAAATATTATTTGGGTCGTATTTGAGGAGAAGTCTCTAAATATTCAATCCGTTTTAACCTATGATTTCTAATTAATTTTAGTGATTAAGCTACGAGATTAAGCCTAAGAACAACTAAGAATTAAGATTGGGAAGGATTAAACCCGGATTCTATGCTTTTCTTAAGCTTTCTCTCTCAGTTCTTCCCTTTCTCTCTCTTGTTCTTCATCTCCTCTCAAAAATGTGATTCTAATTCTAAATTCCCGAGAAAAGTCCCTCTAATCTCTCTCTCTTGGATTGGCTTAAATACTTTCACACACAAAAATCCATCAACTTAGGCAAATTTTTGGGAAAAATATGTGGCAAAATCGCAAGAGGAGAGAGAGAACAAAGTGGCACGGCCAAAAAATGGACGTGGTGGCCACAATGGGGGTGGCCACCCTAGTGGCGTTCACCGCCGCCGGAGGGCAGGCCGCCGCCACTGCTGTCGCCGGTGGTGGCGGCAGAAAGGGGGAGAGGGTTTTGCTTTTAGGGTTAGGCTAGGGTTTCTTTTAGGGTTAAGGTTTAGCTGATTTGGTTAATTAGGGCTTAGGTTAATTAATTAGGGTTTTATCAATTAATTAGGGTTTCTAGGGCTATTAGGGATGATTAGGGTTTCTACTTCCGACGCCTATATCTTTCACTACGGTTATCCGATTAAGGAAATTCTTGATATTCTGAAAATCTCAGAGAGTCTAGAATCTAATGATATAAATGAGACTTGCTGAAAATGTTTGGATCTTATAGAAAATTACGAAATAAATTGCTGCATGCGAGCGAAAGAAAACGGCTAATTCTAAATGCATGCGGATAATATTTAAGCGCACCCAAAGGTCCAAAATCATCAAAAAGGTACTTGCCAAATGCGATTAGACCTTCAAAGAATATAACAACTAGACATATGAGGTCAGAGCAACAAGTCATCATCGTTCCAAGGGTCACCAAAAAACCTGTGCTCACAGCAATCCAAGCAGAATTGAATTCTCTTAACAAATGTAATGTTTTCGAACCTATAGTTCGAACACCACAAGATATTAAACATGTGTGTAAATGGTTTTTGTAAGAAAGAGAAATGAGAAAAATGAAGTTGTGAGATATAAGGCAAGACTTGTTGCACAAGGTTTTTCCCAAAGACCCGGAATTGATTGTGAGGAGACATATTCTCCAGTAGTTGATGCGATAACTTTTCGCTATCTTATTAGTTTCTCAGTGCAACAAAATTTACAAATGCATTTAATGGATGTTGTTACAACATACCTATATGGGTCACTTGATAATGAAATTTACATGAAAATCCCTGAAGGATTGAAATTGTTGGAAAAATATGGCAAACACTACTTTATTCAATAAAGTTACAAAGATCCTTATAAGGATTAAAATAATCTGAGAGCATGTGGTATAACCGTCTCAGTGAATATAAAAACAATCAAATTTGTCCATGTGTTTTTATAAAGAAATTAGGATCAGATTTTACCATTATTTCAATATATATTGATGATTTAAATATCATTAGAACTCCTGAAGAGATTCCAAAAGCTGTCAATTCTTTAAAGAAAGAATTTGAGATGAAAGATCTTGGAAAGACAAAATTTTGTCTTGGTCTACAAATTAATCACCTTGATAAAGGAATATTTGTGCATCAATCGAACTATACACAAAAGATATTGAAACGATTTAATATGGACAAAGCACATCCAATAAACAATCCAATGGTTGTACGATCACTTCATGTTAAAAATGATCCTTTTCGCCCTCAAGAAGATAATGAGGAAATTCTGAGTCCTGAAGTACCATATCTTAGTGCGATTGGTGCGTTAATGTATCTTGCCAATAATACAAGGCCTGATATAGCATTTGCTGTTAATTTGTTATCAAGATATAGTTCTGCACCAACTCGAAGACATTGGAATGGAATTAAGCATATAATGCGCTATCTTCGAGGAACTATTAATTTGGGTTTATTTTATTCACATGAACCCAATCCTAAAATAATTGGATATG
The DNA here is from genome assembly GCA_947683365.1 of Euphorbia pulcherrima. Lineage (NCBI taxonomy): Eukaryota > Viridiplantae > Streptophyta > Magnoliopsida > Malpighiales > Euphorbiaceae > Euphorbia > Euphorbia pulcherrima. The sequence goes on from CANTUS010000007.1 coordinate 19,560,993, forward strand.
CAGATGCGGGGTATTTATCTGACCCACATAAAGCCCGATCTCAAACAGGCTATTTATTCACATATGGAGGTACAACTATATCTTGGCGGTCAATAAAGCAAACTATCATGGCTACTTCCTTAAATCATGTAGAATTAATAGCCATCCATGAGGCTAATCGTGGATGTGTATGGTTGATATCATTAACAAAGCATATCTGAGATGCATGTGGAAGATCAGTGACTAAAGAAGATTCGATGGTAATATATGAAGACAATGCCTCATGTATTGCTCAATTGAAGGCTACATTAAAGGGGAAAATTCAAACATATTCGCCAAAATTCTTCTTCACTCATGATCTTGCAAAGAATGGTGAGATAAGTATTCAACAAATTCGCTCTTGTAATAAATTAGCAGACTTATTCACCAAGGCTTTACCTTCAACAACATTTAAGAAGTTAGTTCATAATATCGGAATGCGTCATCTCAAGGATCTTCAATACTCTTGCGAATAGGGGGAGTAAACACTATACTCTTTTTCCCTTAACCAATGGTTTTGTCCCACTGGGTTTTCCTTGGTAAGGTTCTTAATGAGGCAATGTCTTGTTTGCAATGATTGACATCAAAGGGGGAGTGTTAAATTATTTGATGCCCAATCATTTAGTCTTCCTATTTAACATTTAGGAATATTTCTTTAGGGTAATCAATCTTGTAATTACTCCTATTTATTATAGTAATTACTCCTATGCCTTGAAATCTCTACTATAAATAGACCCCCTTTTTGTATCATTTGATATCAAGCAATAAGAAATCTCATATTGTTATTCGCTCTTTCTCTTATGTTATTATCTTAGAGTTATCCAGTTAGTTTTATAATAGTTACAAACTTGTGTTTTTATTGTCTAATTGCTTTTTTTGTGTGTAAGTTTTGTAACAACTATTTTATTTAGTAAAAGGGACTTTCATTGTGTACTATGAGGAAAGTGATATATGGAAGAAAAGTGTGAAATGAATATGAAGTGGAGGAGAATGAATTAATTTCTTTTGTATGAGAATTATTAGGATGAATGAGAATGTCTTTGAACACTATGTTGAGAAACTTCTTTAAAAGTTTGTGTATATCCCTTATGATTACAATTTATAATTAAAGAAATAATGTTGAGAGGTATCATGAATTATGGTATTCTATATTGTAGTTATCCATTGTAATATAATAGTAAATTGTTGAAAATTGAATCTCTGATTCATATGAGACAAAATTTATTGGTGATTATGTTCACTCTTGGTTGTTTATTAATAATACGGATGTCAACTAAACAAATTATAATATAGAATCTTGAAAGTTGGCATAAATTGAGGCTAAGTATTTCAAGAAATTTCTTAGCATATATTTTTTGGGAATAGGACTATCACCATTGTTGACAATGGTTTGTGATTGTCAAATGACAATATGTATCTCTAAAATAAAATAGACAATTTTGTTTGAGACAATTTTGTGAAGTATGCTAAAAGATGGAATTATATATATCAATGAACAAATGTGAGTCAAGAGTGATTCTGATCAAATCACCTAACTATATATATTCAAGAAATATTTTGGAAACATCATAGAGGATGAGACTTGAGCCATTTGAAATTAGCAAAGGTGGGAACCCAACCTACATGAGTGGAGATCCCACAGAATAGGTTCATATGGATAATAACAAGCCTTTGTTAGTTCTGCTAGCACTAAAAAGTGTCTCAATCCTAGATGTGTGAAAGTGCTATGTTGCATTATTTGAGAGGATGAGTTCAAAGAATTTTCAATGAATTTCATAGCTCTTGTAAGTGTTCTATAAAGTGCGATATATACTTGATGAAATCACCTATGTAAGTGTGAAGTGGGGCCCACTTCTATGAGATATTGGCACTATCTCTAGAGCACTTATGAAAGACCAGGCGCACGCATTGCCTAGTGGTGCACCATAGCGTGGAACAGAAACTTATCTTGGTATAATGTGAGAGATAAAATCTCTATCTTATATAGTGAATCTTTGGTTCATAGAAACTATATGTTTCACCAAATTTTCCGTAAGATAAATTTTATCTGTCAAAGTTTGGTTCATAGTCCAAAAGACATCAAATCTATGCATTATATGTCAAACTTGAAATATCCAGAATATTCTTTATTTTCAAAATTTCTTTTAAAATAAGTGGGCGATTGTTAGAAATTTTGTATGATTTTATTTCAAAAGAAATATTATAATTTTAAGTTACAATATTTTATATAATTAGTATTTCACTAATTATTTATCAACGGCTATATTAGTTATGATTTTGATATATTTTCTTTTCTTTTCAAAGAGTAATTTAATCAACATTTTCCATATCTGTTGGTAGTGGATTTGATTTAGTCACCATTTTGATTTTTGTTGATATGATTGTTGAAACTTTCCGATTTTATTAACTTGATTTTAGCAGCTAATTAATATTTAGCTTGTATTAAACGGCTAATTTGTTTCCTATAAAGGGCTGCTCTTGGTCATTCTTTTGAAAAACAATTTGTTTTTAATCACTTTTCTCCATTCTCGTCTTTCTGTTATTCTCGATATATATTCGAGTTTCTGTTCCTGCTCCAATTGATTGAAGAAACTGTTTAATCCTAGAAGGAACTACAAGTATTCTTTAAGGACAATGTTGTTCGATATGACTCAGCTTATCGATGTTCAAGTTCCTTAATCTAATTTACATTATAGTATTCCGTATTATTTTTATTGATTAGTTTATTTTTGTTTAATGCAAGGTGAAAACCGAAAAGCACTCAATAAGATGGAAATCTCAACGAGTTTGACACCTCCATATTTAAGAGAGAGAAACCGGGATTGAAGATATTTTTATTTATTTATATTTTGTCATTGATTATCCAACAAAGAGTGGATTGAAAGAGTTCTGTGAACTTATACTTTGTGATATCAAGAATCACTTACAACAGATTTACAATGATCGTTCTGAGGTTTCTAATTTTCAAACAAATTTGAATAATTGTTTGCTCTTGAGATTTTGCAGATGTGATTATGAGATTGCAATTAGTGAAAGCTTCGATAATTTCTTTGTTGATGTTAGAGGCCATTTTATAGGCAGTCTTCAAAATCTTCCCGTTGTAACTCATCCTCAAAGTCACAATCTTAGTCATTGTCTCACAACAGCTCTTTTCTTTGAGAGCCGTTGGATCTTTCGTTAGACTCATATTCTATTCCGTTAGACCCTTTGGCGGGAGTCAACTCTACCAAATTTCTGCAATTCTTCAGACTTTTACACCTTTTAGTCACATACAACTTGCTTGTGTCGGCTTGTCTGGTTGTTAAAAGGGTTCTTCTCTTTTTGTTGTCAACTCATTTTTGAAGACCTTCTGATCACATATCTTTTTCTGTCATAAAAAGTAGAGACCTATTTTTTGTATCTATCTTCACGTGAGTTGTTGTTTTGAGATTTGAGCTTTGACAATTGGAGATCCTTTTCTTTTCTTATAAGCCATGATAATCTTCCGAGTCCTTTGGCTTATGATCTCTTTGTAATTTTGTCTTGCTTCTGATGTCTCAGTCTTCTGAGCTTGAGCTCCTTCTGAACGCGTAGTTTCTGATTTTTGGTTATTTTCAAAACTTTGACTTCTGAGTTCGGAACTTCAACTTCTGAGGACTTTTCAGATCTTCTGAGCTAAGTTCAACAAATTGGGTGTTAGGTCAATTTTAATGAAAAATTGAATTTGAATTCGGGGGTTGATTTCTCTATGTATTTGCAGCAAAAGGAGAAAAAGGGTTTTTTCTAGAAAGATCAGCCAAATGAATGGGAGAAGAGGGATGAATGTGTTGGTGTTGAATATTTTTCAGAAGTGGTCGTAAGTGGGTGGTTATTGCACAGCTGAACGGAAACCCGAATTATTAAGAGATTTCTTTTTATATTTTTTAGTTTAAAGATGCCAAATGTCAAGTTTTAATTTGCTTGACTTTTCAAAATAGACATATTGCAGAATTACACCTCCTGTGTGGTTTTGAGTTATTTAGGGAGTTATGGGGTGTATTTTAAATAAATTGAGGGGGTTAAAAGATCCTTTTATAAGTTTAGGAGGTGAAAGAATTTTTAGGGACAATTAGTTAAGTTTTATTCAGAAAATTAAATTCTTCAATTTGTATTTCGATATTAACAATTGTTAAATATTATAATCGCTTCCTTTTTCGTCGAAAAGATTATACTATTATCGTCGATGATGACCTTACCCCACTTATCTTTGTTCGTTGAAATTTCGCCCTCCCAGTATTCGGTTGGGGTGAGCAAATTTCAGTTTAGTTGAAAATTTAAACTGAACTAAACTGATATGAACCCAAGATTAGAAGGAAAATAAATCCAAAATCGAACCGAATCATATTTGGTTGGTTCAAACATAATAGGTGTGATTCAATTTGATTTCAATTCAATTTATGAAACAAAATTATACTTAATGCGATATATTTAACTAACGTAATACATTAATCACATCATAGAATTGTCACAAAGCATACACCACAAAATTAAATACATATATTTAACATTTAATCACATTCGTAAAAATAAATAATGAGGAAAAGACAACAATTTTTATAAGTAAAAATATCTTTTTAAGTAATAAGAGCATCTTTAGTAATTTGTCTATTCCAATAATAGTTTTGATATATAGACAAAAGTAGATAGTTAAGTAAAAAATAGTTCTACACTAGCTTGTCTATTTTCTCTTTTCTATATGATGTGGCACTATATATGTTGAACATTGTCTACTTGATCTTCTACATGTAGATAATCAAATAGAAAACCAACCATTAACTTTATTAATATTTTAATATTTAATTTAAAATTCAAATATTGATTAGTTACTAAAGAGATAATTTACTAAATAATTAATAATTTTTTTAATGCAATCCACTGTGAAATAGACAATCTATTGTAATTAGTTTCTTAAAATATATTTTCTATTTTCAAAATTTTTGACATGTCATCAATGTAAATATCTATTTCACATATCACGTAATCCTAAAATTCACTATCTACTAAAAATACTCTAAGAGTCCCAATTTGAGTCCAAATTAATAAGACATACCAATATATTGGTCATATTTAACGTTTCACGTAATTAACAAGTTTAAAATAACAACTACCAAATTCAAGCACTAATAAGTAATAAATGATAATAAATTAAAACTCACTAGGTAATTCATTTCGATTGGTTTTCATTAAAACTCCAAAACCAAATTGAAACTAAATCAGTACTATCTTCATTTTTTTACTTGCATTTTTATATGTTTCACGTTTTTTTAATAAATTAATTAATTAAGTGTATAAAAATATTAGTTAACCCTTTTAGTTTAATTAATGCATTATTTTTTCGACCAAAAATGTAATTAATAGTATATGGATAGAGTTGGAAGAATAATGAAAAAAATATATATCAATTTTGTGAGAAATGTAAATACCAATATTTTTAGTTTTTTACAACTAAAACAGGACTGAATTGAATTCGGTTCAGTTTGATTTGTTTTGGTTTTTCTATCTGTATTTCTGCTTTGATTGTGATTTTGATTTGGTTCTGCACATTCACAGAGTTTAGATTTCGGTTGCGCCACGGTATACAAATACAGCCATGATAACATGATTCGCTAAACATGATGATACTCCCTTCATTTTTAAAAGTTTGACACTCTAGCCAAATCATAAAAAACAATGAAATATTTATTACACTGTTAAAAAGACTAATTTATCCTTTACATTTTATATAAAAATTCCTTTTCTTTTTTATTACTATTCATAATTAATTATCTCTCTCATAATTAATATAAGGATAAATTAAAAAAATTATAATAAAAAATATATTAAAATTTCAAAATATCAAACCTTTTAAAAAATAAAAAAACCAAAAGATGCCCAAGACAAAAAAGCTTAAAAATCACCGACTCAAAGTCCTAGGTCTTTATTACTCCGTGTATCCACGTGGACTCCCTTGGACGCTCCAAACCAACGGCTACGGATCCATCTCACAAAAACACAGCTCTTTAAAAATTTCTCAAATCTTCCATTTCCCGCCTAAATCCCCCATTTTTCCTCTCATCTTTCTCTCTCTACAAAACATTCTCCTGCTTCGTCTTCCTCCTACTGAATTTCCAATGCCGGATTTGGGCAATCTATCTCTCGCTATCACTGGTTGCCCTTCCCTTCCTGATACTCAATTGGATTCCCGTCCTTTCAATTTTGATACTTCATCCGTCAAAACCCTAGTCAATGACTGCAATTGGGATCCCAAACTTCCAATTCCTGCAAAATCATTCAAGGTTTTCAGGCGCAACCACCGTGGAGCTTCTAAGAAAGGCCCTAATGTTAAATCCTTGGACGACTACTTTAGGGTTTGGGTTCAGAATAAAACGGATTCAGGCGTTCCACTGTCTCGTTGCCCTCTTCCTTTTCTAGTTGGCGCAAAGAAATCTGTAATGACATATCTTTCTAGTTTTTTAACCAGTTTTTCTAAAGTTTCAATTATTACTTTATTATTGTCAATGCTGTGTTTGTTTTGACTGTTGGGTCATCCAGAACGAAAGGATAGACAGCTAACTCAGAGAGTGAGTTCAGTGGGTCCTTTGTGTGAGAAAATGATAGTTCATACTTCATAGGGCTTTATTATAACTTGTATTTATTTTGCGGATGGCTTCTGGAAGCAGATGATTAATAGTAGTACATTACTCCAATACAATATGTGAATGATATCTGATTGATGTTAATAAGCCAGTTTCACTTTCTAAAGGTGAGGAGGTCATGCCAAGTTAGCTTATTCTTCCATTCTTAGTGTGTGAAAATCAGCAATAAAGAAAATATACATTTTGCATAAGCTGGCAATTTTAAACTCCATCAGGTTTTATTGGAAAATCTGCATCATCCAAATTATAATATTATATTGGTTTTTATTTCATAATTGTATTTGGATGTTTTTGTTGGTAAATGTAAGGATAAAACATTAAAACTTGATATAGCTGAGGAAGGAGAGGAAGATCATGGAACTTAGATGGTTTTCATTTTGATTATTAAGTTTTAATGGATTTTATGGGAAAAAAAGAATGATGAAAGAAAATAAGAATCCATAGTAAATTTTGGCTACTTAGATTTAAAGTTGGACTTAACTATAATGTATTATTGTCCTTTGATGTTGAACTACATATTGGGAAAATGAAGCCAAAAAGTATTTGCATCTTCGGAAATCGTGAGTCACTTTTTTCAAATCTTAGCACTCATTTCAAGCTTTGAAATTCTTAACATGTTTAAACAAGATAAAAAAGTGAAGTCCTTTGGAAGAACTTTGTTTTGAACTAGATTGTATTTCTAGATGCATAGTTTATCTTGCTTTTAATTGTTTAAGGCATATAAGATAGCAAACAGTTGTGATTGTACACAGTACCCTGAATTTATAATTTATAATTTATATGCTGTAGTTGTTCTGTAGTTTGTCCTTAATGGTAGGTTTCAATTGAACTCAAGATCTTATTGAGAAACACATGGTTCCCCTCTCTGCGTTTTTGTTTCACTTTTTTTTTGCAAGAAGTTGGACTGAAGTATTTTGCATCCATTACAGGTTGAATGTTTGCTTTGCCATAGCTTTATCTACGCTGGCGAGGGGATTTTATGCTCCGTTCGCAATTGTGAAGGGCTTTATCACTTAAGGTGTGTGAAGGAAAAATTTCATGTCTCAAATCCAAGAAAATTTAAGTGCCCGCAACATGTAAGATCTCGTTCATTTTGCTTTTAAAATTTATGCTGTTTATCTAGTTTTAGGCTTGTTTATTATATCTTAGTTTGCTGTGTAGCAAATTTATCTTATCCTATAATGTAGAAATTTTTTGAAACAATGGATAAGCATTACCGGATTGTCTCATGTTCATACAAGCCATATTTTTTGTCAAAAAAGGTTGCGCCTGGAATTTGTTCATTTTGATTTGATGGTAGCCTTGTTCTGTGATGGTGCATAATGCTAATGTAATATTGAATTTACTCGATAGAATTCATTTGAATTGATTTCTCAAATTAATTTCTTTATTTGGAATCTTCATTTCCACATTATTATCATGAAACTGAGTATGCTATAGCTGTAGTCAAACTATATATAAGGGGTAACAAGGTAAAAGTAATAAAAGAAAAACACAAACTAAATGAATTCCTTCAAAATCATGTCATATTTTGCATGATTTCTAATCCACACATTTGCAAGAATTCAATTCTTGGATGAATTGAATTCTTTTAATAAGTTATCATTCCAAACAATAGAATTGGACAAAATGACTCAAAATGTGACATTCCAAACAAGGGGTAAATGAATTTGTGTGGTGGAGTTGATTGAATATAATATCCTGCTGGGTAAACGAAAAACAAAACTCTTCGCAATGAGTGTTAGTTATCATTTTTATCATTCTTTGCACATGTGTGAAATGTTGTTATCCACAGGTATGCTTCATTTGCAATAGTAATTACGATTGGAGATGTTTTCGATGCACAATTGCATCACATGATAAATGTGCTCCATGGCGGGATAAAGTAATTCATTTTGTGAACCAGCCAAGACGAGCATTATGTTGGAGGCATCCAACTAATTGGCGGCTAGACAAGAAGGTCAATCTCTTCTTTCCTTAATTAGCTACAATCTAAGTAATCATGTCTTTTCATGTGTCACAACTTGGACTTGAAATGTTAGAAACAAAAATATTTTTAGAAAGAGAGAATAGAAGAGAGCTTGAGAATTAGAAGAATAGAAGAGATTAGGGAAGAAGATTAGAGGGAGAAATAGATTGTAATTGTATTTTCATCAATGATTTCAACCTTACAATGCATTCCCTTTATATAGAAGGGTACTAACGTTAACACAAACAAACTAAACATTACAGCTACTCATTACCACTAGTGGTGGCCAAAAGGCCTTATGGAAAACTACCAAATTACTGTAACTAGTTACTACTAATGCCTTAACTAATTCCATTTCCTAATTAGCGGATACTGTGACATCCTGTTCATGTATTCATTGTTTAACAATGATTGCATAGTCCTAAAACTATACATCTGTGATGTATGATGTATCTATCTTGTTCATTTGACCTATCACTACAGCCACATGCTCCCAGGTTAAAGCAATGATCACTCCAATACTCTACATTAACACATCAGATTTTTGTATGATAGATGCTACATTAAACCACCTATACTTTGATGTGTGGAAAAACTAAGGCTGCGTTTTTATTCATAGTGTCTGTCGTTTAGTTATTATTTTGTTGTTTTCTCTTTTATTTGAAACACTGCGTTTTGTTGTTTAGGCTATTGAGATAGATAGTGGAGCAGCTGTATTAGTCCCTAATTCTGGAAATGTAAACACACAGATTTTATGAATTGAATTGAGATTTCTCCTTTCTCCCTTTCGATAAACTCTGCTTCTCTTCTCCCTCTGATCGGTTTTCCGATTTCAATTCTTTTTCCCCACATCATTTGGTATCATTTCAATTCTTTTCCTCACAACATACTTTAATCAATAATTTCAGAAGCCGGTTCTCTCTTGAAGTTATTGCAGCTGTTAAGCACCATATTTTTTTTTGCTTGTTTATTTTTGTGCTATTCAATCAGATTATAGTCATTGGTATATATGTGATGTCGAAATCACTTCTTTGAAAACTTATTTTGCATGATTTTTAACTCCATAGCAGCCCAAACTTACATTAACTATACAGAAAAGTAATTCAACCAACTCCATAACAGTCTCTTCCCTGAATCTCAAAGGAGTAAAATGATGAACTAACTGAATTTCCAATAAAAAAACAATGAACTGATTTATTGTTAGATATTGATAAACATTTGCCTTCGATAGAGTCTTATGGCGTCAGAAAATCTATATAGCCAACTCTACCTAAAGTGAGATTAAGATATAAGGCTTGGTTGGTTGGTTGATTGATTGAACTGATTTACAAAATTTATATGGCTTAGTATTGACTTTCAATTCACAAGCAGAGTTTCAACTATCTTGAAATAGTGATCAGTTGTCTTCACTTTGTTTTATGTCGAGGTTTTGTTTCTTTATTCTTATTTTTTATTGATTAGGCTGGTTGACAGGACTGATATGTTTGTTGAATGAGCAGCGTAAGGATCTAACAAGTGACTTTGAGGTCAGTTTTATCACAAAATATTTGTGGAACAATTGCAGCGTTTATGTTTTGTTGGCACATGACTACACATGTTATAGATGCTTTGTAACTGGAAACCATCTTTTAGAGTAGAAGATCGGAGGTTTTGCATATATGTTGTTTTCTACGAAACTTATTGGTGTTCCTTTTAATATGAGAATATTTGACTGAACAACAATAATTGCTAATTTGCTACACTTTTTGGGCTTAATGTTCAGATATTTAGGGTCAAATTGAGCCAAATCTTAAGAAACATGCTCACTCCAATTAACATAAATACATGATATATTAATAATTCCAAGGCTTAATGCATCTTCAAGTACATGAACTTGTCCCAGAAAACCTACTGCCGTAGTGCCTTCAACTTTCTACAAATGTAGCACTTTGCTCCTTAACCGCCACATGTCAGCTTCTGATTGGAGAGTCATAATCAGAAAAATGGTATCTTTGAAAAGTCTATCCAACCAGAAGTTGGCACGTGGCATTCCAGGGCAAAGTGGTGCACTTTCAAAAGTTGAGGGAGATACAGGGTTACTTTAAAAATTCAGAAAGACATTAGGTTTTCCGAGACAAGTACAGGTACCTAAAGATGCATTAGGCTTATTTCTATGTAATCGTGGTTGTGCCCTTTAGTTGCTGTGTGAAATTACTCGAACACGCAATCTCAATTTAACCACAAAATCAATTACTCTTTCAAAATATGGGCGTTAAATTGAATTATAAGTAAATATTTTCATGTTATGCTTACATTTTTTATATATCTTCCTTCAGGAAGTATTCAACCACTTGCCTTTACCTTACATTGATGAGGAGTTCAAGATTGATTCAACATGGAAGGAGCTGATGGTGGATAAACTAGAACCACCTCCATATGTGCATATCAGGCGCAGTATCCAAATGTGTGTGTACATGTAATATTGATGAAACAATTCACAAACTACCAGTACTCTTAATTATATCTTAATGCGATAAACTACTTGCCACTTCTGTTAATAGCACATTTATAATCCTCATATTAATATGATTCCACTCGCTTGTGAGCATCCTTGACTAAAATTAGATGTTTATCTCGTCAAGAAGAAGCGTGGTGGTGCTGCCAATGATGTTGGGTGCACAAATTGCAGTTCTACTTGTTGTGAGAATTGTGTGTGCAGGTTAGACAAAAACCATTCCAAGTTTAATTTGGTATATCCAGGTCTTATTTGCCTTATCTTATATAGCTTACTTGGAGATAAGGTTCGTTTTTTCTTTTCACTTCATTTGCACTAAGACTTTGGAGTACGTGAAGGTTCTATCTATTTGTTATTCATATTATTTATCAGTACAGTTTTTTCTTTCATAGATGAAGTTTTCTTGAACTTATAACGCTTAATGCATCAATCACCCCCCTGAACTCGTCCAAAAAAGTCACTTACCTCCCTGAACTTTCAAAAGTGCCAGATACCCCCTGAACCATTTGTTTGACTTTTCAAAGATGTCAATTTTCTGATTTCTCTCTCCAACCACAAGCTGACTTGTGGTATTGAGGGGGCAAACTGGTGCATTTTTTGCAAGTTCAGAGGGGTATCTGAAACTTTTGAAAGTTTAGGGTGGCAAGGCAACTGACTATTTTGGACAAGTTCAGGGGGTGATTGGTGCATCAATTTAAGCCAACTTATAATCATGTCCTGCTTAATGATGGGCATGATCCGTAGCTGATGTCGGCTAGAAGCAGTAGTAAAATTCTAGCAATATATTTTACTACATAACTTTTCTCTCATACGTTTGCGCCTTTGTGGGTGTTGCTCATAATTACTGGGAATTTTGTCTCATTGTGTGGGCAATGTTGTTCTATCAAAATACTGGCATGCTTGTCTGGCATCACTTTGCAATATATGGTCAACATTTAAATACATTAGGGCTGCTAAACCACGTTTGGCTCATTATGATAAGTATGCTCACCTGTTTATTATCTTCTAGGGTTCAATGCATAAGCTGTTCAAGGGCTTGCCATTGTCCTGAAACTTGTACCAACAGGCCATTCCGCAAGGATAAAAAAATCAAAATTGTCAAGGTAATAACTGTTGCTAAAACTACTTGGGTACACATGTTAGTTCTATAGGTTTCTCTAAAACTACTTGTGCAATTGGTATTATGTGCATTAACATAGACTAATAGTTTTCCTTTTCCTTTTTTAGACTGAACTTTGTGGTTGGGGTGTAGAGGCAGCGGAACTGATAAACAAAGGGGACTTTATAGTTGAGTATACTGGCGAAGGTAGTTTATTTGTTTTTTTCGGTGTCATCAATCATCACAAGATAAATTTGTTGTTTATTCTTGATTCCTTGTGAAATTATGTCCATCTATTTTTGGCTATGTGTCAATGCGGATTGTAGAAGCAGTCAATTAACAAAACCAATGCCCATTATAAGTGGGCGACTTTTGTAGTGGCTGGTTTTTGCTGTAATAGTCTTCTCATGTAGGTAACAAATAGAGCGAAAATAAATGTATAATTGTAATCTCTTTCAAGTTACAACTTCAAAGGCCAACTTTGTTATTGATAGGAATCTTTCAGTGGGAGATTCTGATTCTAATGCTAGCTAGGCCTTGTATGTGAAGGACTTAAACAAGGAGGGCAAAAGGAATTTGTAGAGACCGGTTTGGTTGTTTAATGGCTAATAAGACCATATGGACTATTAATATAGAATACAATAGGCCGTTACAACAACAGAGGATAAGGGGTCTAAGGTTTTATCATAGGCTTTTAATTAATTATTATGAAAATCAATAGACAGTCTATGCAGTTTAAAACAAAACTTTTGGGCGATTATCTTTGGCCCTAGATTATAGTGTACTAAAGCAAAACGACTCATTAAATTGTCTGAGCTTCTTTTATTGTGAAGTCACGGATAGCTATTGCAACTCTACTTCTGGGTCAATTGGAAACAACCTCTTTGAGATTACAGAGGTATGGTTACGTACACCCGAGCCCCCCCTTACCCCGCTTGTACGGGAGCCTTGTTAGGCATTGGGGTAACGTTGTTGTTGTTATGCCTCTTGTCATATAGTATTTTCTTTTTATGATATTTAGCTAGAATTTTAGAGAACTAATATATTGCATATTGCTATTTTTTATGACATTGAGATTGTTGAGTTACATTTGTGACATGTTTCTGTGGAACATGACCGCTCAAATTTCGAGTTCAAAACACTAATTCACCAATTGACTCATTTGTGTCATGTGTTTATGTGTATATATATTATGTTTGTAACATCAATGAACTATCAAGTAGAAGCAAGGTTTTTGTGGTTGTTATATCAGTAATAGTACACATGTGGAAATGTTACTCGTCTATTGTTGTTATATGTGAATTTCCTTTTACCATCTACATATTTCAGACTAGAGTTCATATTATAGAAAACGAATAAGAGCTCGTTGATTGTGTTCCTGTTGCAGTTATTAATGATGCACTGTGTGAACAAAGGCTTTGGGACATGAAATACAAAGGTGTAAAGAACTTTTACATGTGTGAAATAGGAAAAGACTTCACAATCGACGCAACTTTCAAGGGGAATTCATCTCGTTTTCTGAATCACAGTTGCGATCCCAACTGCATAATGGAGAAGTGGTTAGTAATTTCACTATGCTGCATTTTATGCATCCTAAATGCTTTTTTGGCGAAACGTTTGAATTATCTATAGTTGGAATTAATAGTCATTGGAATTTGTAGTATTCAATTAAATAGTTGGTAATTTTGAACAGTATATAGTTTCAACTTCTTAATCCATTTGATTTTGTATTGATCAGGCAAGTTGAGGGAGAGACACGAGTCGGCTTGTTTGCTTCTCGGGAAATAAAAGTCGGCGAGCCATTGACCTATGATTATAGGTATTCAACGTTATGATTTTGCATATTTCTATTACATATCACTTCTCTGCTGTTAGTACAGAGAATAACAGGAGGTTCTACCAATCATAGTCATGTTATGTTCTTTTCAACTTCCTCGACATTCAGTTCAGTTTCATTCAATTCAGTCAAGTTCAGTTTCGGTATTTAGTTTCAATTAGTTTCAATTTAGTTTCATTAATCAATACTATGAACTAATAATTAATAGACTTTGATAATAACTAATGATAATAATAATAATAATAATATTTTAAAATTTTTTAATTAATATTTTATAATGAATAATTTTTTTTATAACGAATAATAAAATAAAGTAATATTAATTAAAATAATAATAATTATAATCATCTTTTAGTTATATATATATAATAATAGAATAAAAAGTCTAAACTATAAAATTTATAAGAAAATAAAAATATAATGCTGATTTGTACTTGATTTTTTTAATAATATACTATTAGGGTAATTATATGGTGACTTTGTTTTTTTTGCTTACTTTGCCTCTATCATTTAATATATAGTATTATTTAATATATTATTGATTATTGTTATTAATTTATTAATACTTTGGATTACTATTATTTATATTATTAATAATCTTGCAATCATGTTTAAGTTTCAGTTCATTCCAGTTCCGTGCAAGTAGTTGAAAAGAACAAAGCCTTATTAGAGTACTATGTGGTTTTTGTAGATTTGTACAATTTGGATCAGAAGTGAAGTGCCAATGTGGTGCTGCAAACTGTCAAGGCTATCTCGGAAGCAAAAGGAAAATTGTTCGGTTGTCCAACATGTGTTGGGGTGTGAAACGCCGGAGGACTTCAACTAATCGCGTAGCTCTTGTGTCTTAGAAATCCGTTTTCTTTACAACTGGCCGGAATGTGAATCGGGTCAATGTATAACTACTCAAATATTCACTGTGCTATTTGTTTCAACTATTGAAGGGCTTAGAACATTACTACAACTTTACCGAACCCTTTTTGTTAGAGGGTTAACACTGCCACTTTCGTCATTAGTTTGCTACATTACATCTTTTTTGATTTTGAGGTATGTAATTCAGGAATCTCTGCTTGTATTGAAAGAATATATGTCCATATATTCATCTTTCGTTGTCTAAAATATTATAGTGGCTATTGAAACTCATATAGTTATGGTGGCTTATTATGGTCCTATCTAAGATCCCATTCTATAACCTTATTTTCACATATATTCTCAAATTGCAAAAAATAGGTCCCTAAGGGCACGTCTAACCCAACTCCCTCTTTTTTCACTTCAAACTCTATAATTTGAAGTTGCTATAGTATTTATTTTCCAACCCTTCACTTCGAATTTCCATTCTATTCCTTTCTACCTAACTTAACAACAAACAACCAATCAAACATTACTAAAAAATATAAAAAAACCAAAAACCCAAAAAAAATAATAAAATATTTTTAGAGTTGCAACAGTGCAACTTCAAATATGAAGTTGTACTGTTGCAACCCCATTTTTTGGGGAGGAAATGAAGCTCCGTTGGAGCTTCATTCTTGACTCCAACCACTTTTGAAGTGGGGTTGGAGATGCTCTAAAGGATGGGACTATAGCAAGAATTTCTAGCCAAATATTTTTGGGGGCTTAGTTGTACCAATTCCTTAAAAAAGCTTAAAAGTTGCAAGCTTCTTGGCTATTTCTTCCTTTCGAGAACTGAGTGGGATATTAATTTATATTTTATAGACGTAAATAATACCTTATGGTTCCATTCTATTTAAATGCATTGGTAGTCATCTATATGCATTGGTAGTAGCGTTGGAAACGAGCTGAGATAAACTGATGTTTGTTCACAAAGTTTTTAACGAGCTTGAGTGAGCTTTAAGCTTGGTTTGGGCTCAGATTTCATATTAGCGAACGGTTTGTTTAATTACTCGTTTATTCATAAACAATTCATTTATTTGTTTGTTAGTAACTTATATTTCCATCCAATAACGAGCTCATTTATTTTATTTACAAACAAAAAATAATAATATTAAATTTATTACATTAAATTATATAAACCTTTCATACTTATAATATAGTTTAGTCATTAGAAAATAAATTGTTAAAAAATTTCTACATCAACTAACTTTAAATTAAGAAGACAAATAGATATATTAACTTATAACTATTCCAACTAGAACATATTTTAATATGTAAATATATTATAATGAAACAAGTTCGTAAGTTTTTAACGAACTAGCTCATGAACTTATTTATGAACCTCAAATAGAGTTTGTTTACAAGCTTTCGAGCCAAGCTTTGGCTTGTTCAAGCTTGGTTCCTTTACAAATTAATTGATCCTAAAAATTATGTTTACAAACAATTCAATAGTAAATCGAGTCGAGCCGAATCAAGATTTTATATCGAGTTAAACATCTTAGTGAAATTTGAATAAAAAAGGAAAATAAACATGTGAACATAAACTCACAGCTCCTCAAAGAAGGCAACTCTGATTAACTTTAGAAATCACATTAGAGAAGAAAGACTAAGGGAGGAAGTCGGTTTTGCATTTGATTTTCATTCTCTTTACAAGGCTTTATATAGTGGAATAAACCACTACATATAAGGTAAACAATCTATATACATGGAAAGATATTAAAGAGAAATAAAGTTCCTTCTGTATTAGTCTCCTTGAATCAAGTGTGTGATTGAGGGAAATGATGATTTGATTTTGATCCCAAATTAGTTGATTCTTTCATTTTCTAACACTCCCCCTCAAGTTGAGTGGTTGGATTTTCAATGCTCAACTTGCTGAAAGGAAAATAACTAAATATCCACCATTTCACTGATGGTTTCCAATAGCCATGTTCCGTTGTTTATAGAGGAAACTGTGGATTCGCCTGTTATAGTTTTAGAGGGTTCCGCCTCCCATCATCATAGTTTTAGAAGATTGCGTTTCCAATAATACTAGTTTTAGAAGATTTCACTGTTGATAGTTTTAGAGCGTTTCGGCTCTATTATAGTTTTAGAGCATTTCGGCTCCATTTGTAGTTTTAGAGCATTTCGGCTCCAATCATAGTTTTAGAGCGTTTCGGCTCTAATCATAGTTTTAGAGCATTTCAGCTCCGATTTTTTGTTATTTTTTCGTGTGCTCACCGCTCTTCTTTTCGGCTTGGAATATTTGTTAATTTTTCGTTTCCTCACCGTCCTTCTTTTCGGCTTGAGACTTTTGTTGATTTTCGTTTCCTCACCGCCTTTCTTTTCGGCTTGGAATATTTGTTGATTTTCTGTTTCCTCACCGCCCTTCTTTTTGGCTTGGAATATTTGTTGATTTTCGTTTCCTCACCGCCCTTCTTTTCGACTTGGAACATTTGTTGATTTTCTGTTTCCTCACCGCCCTTCTTTTTGGATTAGAACTGGCTTGTTTCTTCTCTTTATCTCCTTTTTTGTGTTTTAACAAGTTTCTCAAACCTTATTTGAGCTTGCTTATTCAAGGTATTTTCACAACTTCCATTGTGGTATTTGGTTTGATTAACCAAGATTCCTCCCTCAAATCAAAAACCACATCAAAACACCCTTTTTTTTCTTTTTCTTTATTTTTGTTTTTCTCTTTATCTATTTTCTCTTTTATTTTTTTAGGAACCGAGAACCTGCTCTGACACCATGTTAAAATTTGAATAAAAAAGGAAAATAAACCTGTGAACATAAACTAGAGCTCCTCAAAGAAGGCAAATGATTAACTTTAGAGATCACATTAGAGAAGAAAGACTAAGGGAGGAAGTCGGTTTTATATTGGATTTTCATTCTCTTTACAAGGCTTTATATAGTGGAATAAACCACTATATATAAGGTACATAATCTTTATACATGGAAAGACATTAGAGAGAAATAAAGTTCCTTCTATATTAGTCTCCTTAAATCAAGTGTGTGATTGAGAGAAATGATGATTTGATTTTGATCCCAAATTAGTTGATTCTTTCATTTTCTAACATGATCCCAAATTAGTTGTTTTCCTTTTCTAATACTTAGCTCATTCTCAACCCTGATTTGTAGCAAGGAGTGGGAAATTTTACTATGACTAAAGCCCAAACAAAATTATTTCATTAAAAATACTTGTGTTAGTCCCTATACGTACACTCAATGAGTCAGAAGGGGGGGGGTGCTCTAATAAAACGGTAACATTTTGCGATATGATGAACTCTGCTGAGTAGATCAGCTGGCTGAGTAGAAATCTTGAAAAATTTCAAAGTAAAGAACACAAAGATTTTATATTGGTTGGGCAACCTGTGCTTACATCTAGCCCCAAGAGAGTGTCTTGGCTTTAATTCACTAATCTCAACTCCTTTACCCTAGGTGGAGAAGCCTTTCACAAATTTCCCTAATTACAGAAAGTACCCTCCAAACTGTAATCGCTTGTTGGAAAACAATTATCCGGAATATCAATTAAATTAAATTATCCGGATCAAGTTTGAAAGAAATAAAAACTTAAACATAGTATCTCCTAAATCCAAATGGAAGCATTCGGTCAAGGTCTAGGAACTAGGACATCCATTGAAGACATCAAGTATCTAAGCATATAGCAAAATCATCCAGTTAAAGTTTGAAAAGGAAACAAACTTTAAATTCTCAAGTCTAGCATCCGGAAGAACTGATTGTAAAGCTCCAGAAGAAAACAGATCCGGAGTCACTAAGTCTGAGAACATCCTGAAGACTCAGATATCAAGACAATGGGAAAAGTTTCAAAGATAACTTTTTCCTCCACCTTTTGGTCTACAAAGTCGAAGATCCTTTCCCCATATGCAAGATAAAAGAGACAGCTTGCACTTTTCAGAAAAAGGACAAAAGTATTGACACCGGACTGAAAAAGATAACAACCTTTTTCACCTAGACCAATAAGGAGGCATGTGGAGGTCACACCAAAAAGTTACTAGTGTAAAAGTTGGTGTGACACTAAAATACAAGGAAAACGATCACTGACATCTTTTCAGTCTCAATCCCAAGGATTCAAACGGGTCAAATTACTATCTAACGGATTGATAAAGAGCTTCAGAAGCGCCATATCCTACCTGATCAATGGTGAAGATTGAGTTATAGCTCACCAACCCACAATGGCTACATATATGATCCAAGCCTATAAAAGGTAAGCTTCACAAGTTGAGAAGGTATTGGTTGATTTCACAAAAGCTTATACAAGAGAAAGTGCTAGAAAACAATCAGATTCATAAATCCCCCAAGAATCAAATAATTCTAAATCAGTTTGTAAGGATTCCTAAGTGAGCTATAAACTTAAGGAAATCCAAAAACCAAAACCTTTGATAGAAACCAAAGTGTAAAGTATCTCCTACTTGGGTGAGTAGTGAGATTAGGATATAGCTTAAAGTAGATGCTTTGAGTGGGATCTCCCTGTAGGACTCAGCTTAGATTCGGGGGAGAAGTCTAAGTGTATATCTTGCTAAAGACAAAAGGACTCAGCTAGGAGTTGGTGCTTCTAGTGGTATTTACTACATCCGAAAGGGGTTACCATCATGCCAGTCGGAAAGGAATCCTTTAGTGGATAAGCTCGAAAGAAGGAAACTCTGGGGACTGGATATAGGTAGGGCCGAACTAGTATAAATCATTGTGTTTGATTTTCTTAATCTTATTTACTGCATTATATGATTACATTTGCATCATTCAGATTCACTCACCAGATCAAAATCAAGCACGCTACACTTAGACTTATTAAAGTCTAAAAGTTCCACAAAAAATGGTCATTCATCCCCTTTGACCTTATATAGACCATCACAGGGACCAACAAGTGCTATCAAAGCAAGTGCTCAAAACTAGAGATCTAACAATCTCGAGCTAAAGGTCCAAAATTTTGATTCAAACATCAGAATGAGTTTCCAAAACTCACAACTCCTTCCCGAGGGTATGTCCATTTCCCGTCCTACACTCTTGACCGGTGAACACTACACATTCTAGAAAAATCGGATTAAGAACTTCATTCAAGCATGAAGCATGCAAGCATGGTTGGTCATCAAGGATGGCCCGTATGAGCCTACTCATGAAGTAGAGGGTATGATCACCCGAAAGCCATCACGTTTATGGGATGAGAATGATTTTAAAAAATTGCATGAAAACGCAAATGCTATTAATATGCTTCACTGTGCTCTTAGTGCAACAGAATTTAATAGGATATCCGAATGTGAGACTGTAAAGGAGATCTAGGAGAAGCTGGAGGTAACCTATGAAGGAACAAATAAAGTGAAAGAAGCAAAAATTGATCTACTCCAACAAAAACTTGAATCCTTTAAGATGGAGCCCAAAGAATCTATCAGCAACATGAACATTAGATATACCAATCTAGTGAATGAGATGAAAAGGCTCGGAAAGGAAATATCTAAAGTAGAAATGGTGAAGAAGGTGCTCCGGAGTCTCACCAAGGAATGGGATAACAAGAACATGACTTAAATGTTTATAGTTATGATGAGCTCATTGGAAATCTTCTGACTCAAGAGCTATCTTTGAAGAGATATAGTCAACAGGAGAAGAAGCCTAAAAAAAAGAAGAAAGCTATTGCACTTAAGGTAGAATCCACCGGATCAGCCTCATCCGGAGAAGAAGAGCAAGTCACAGAACCTTAAAGTACCAAGGAGCAACTAGCTCTTTTAACTAGACAGCTCAACAAATTCATACTAAAGAAAGAAAGGAGGAAGTCTAGAAAATATGAATCCCGAAGACCAAGGGAAGGCACATCCAGAAGAAGCAAGCCTAGAAGGAATTTGGAAGATAAGAAGGATCTAGAAAAAGAAGCTGCTTGTTTTGAATGTGGGGAGAAAGGCCACTTTAGAACAAAATGCCCTAAGCTTAAAAGAACCAAGAAGCACAAGAAGAAGGCAATGGTGGCTACCTGAAGCAACAGTGAGGAAAGCAGCAACTCTTCTTCAATAAAAGAAGAAGAGAATGCCAACTGTGCATTCATGGCATTGATTGATCTCGAAGCAGAGCAATCCGAAAAGAATGCCTCTAAGCAAGAAATAGTGCAAATTAAAGAATTAGAATTAGAAATAGCAAACATTGAGGTAAACTCTTACTGTAATTCTGCTTCTAACTTTGACCTTGCTAGAGCTTTAGCTATTATGATCAAGAGTGTGAAGAAGAACACCAAAGCAATCAAGTCCTTGAGAAGGCAATTATTGGAAATCGCTGAAGATAATGAAGCATTGGCACAAGATGTTAACTTAATCAGAACTACAAAGCACATTAATAAAGTTAAAGAAAACTTCCTGAGAAATCAAGTGCAGATATTAAGTGTTAACTTAATGGGGTTAGATAGGGAGCAATCCCTAATAAAGGAATCATTCGAAAAGAGATCAAACCCTCCTCAACCAAGAAGGAATCCAAGGCAAAATACACTAAGAAAGCAGCACCAAGCTGCCAAAGGAAATCCAAAGCCGTCAAATCAAAACTTGAAGGAGGTTAGTAGGCAACCTCAGGCCCAAAGATATACTGCTACACAAAAAGGAAAGGCTAAGGCAGTATACAATCAGAAACCTGCCAACTATAAGAGGAATTATAGAGCAAAAGTTGCACCTCTAACCAGCTTCCGAACACATTCCGAACCATCCATAAGTGTACAAGAAGCTAGATATAGAAGGAACTATGGGAAGGAGGATCTGGAAAAGATCAAAAAGAAGCAAAAGCAGAATAGACCAATATAAGGGTGTAAGTTTTGTGGGAAAAACAATCATATTACTAAATTATGTAGATTAAAAAATGGTTATTATGATGTCAATCCTTGGCCTGAGATGATTATTAACCCAAGAGGACCCAAATCTGACTGGGTACCAAAACCCTCTTGATCTGTTTTATAGGTATGCCTTAGATCCACACACTTGGTACATTGATAGTGGATGCTCAAGGCACATGACAGGTGATGAGAAGGCCTTCCTCACATTAACCCGGAAGAAGGGAGACAAAGTGAGCTTTGGAGATAATAAAAAAGGGCAGATCATTGGACACGGGATCATTGTATCTGAATTAAAGATAGAAGATGTCTCACTGGTTGATGGACTGAAGTTTAACTTACTCAGTGTAGCCCAACTTTGTGACAAAGGAAGAAAAGTCACATTCGATTCCGGAGGCTGCTCAATCTATGATAGTAAGTCTAATCAACTCATACTTTATGCACCTAGAGTAAATAATGTCTATTCTATTACTATTAAAAATGAGAAAAAGAATATCTGCTTGGTGTCTAAAGAAGAAGAATCATGGCTATGGTATTGGAGGTTGGGACATGTTAGCATGAACCTCCTATCTAAACTAGCCAAAAAGGAATTGGTAGTGGGTTTGCCTAAGGTTGCTTTTGATAAGGATCATTATGCACTGCATGTCAACTAGATAAACAACATAAGAAAAGTTTCCCTTCCATCTCCTACATTCCTTCCAAAAGAGTACTTGAGCTCTTACACATAGACCTCTTTGGTCCAATTGAACCATTGAGTTTAGGTAGAAGAGAATACACCATGGTCACTGTGGATGATTATTCTCTATATACCTGGGTTCTCTTACTAAAAAGCAAAGATGAAGCCTATGACTAATTCTAAAAAACATTCATCCAGATAGAAGTAGAACATGGCATAAGCATTGCACGCATCCGGAGTGATAATGGTGGTGAGTTAAAAAATAGACATTTTGCTGAATTTTATGACTCAAAGGGCATTGAACATAACTTCTCTGCTCCTCACACCCCTCCACAAAATGGGGTTTTTGAGAGAAAGAATAGGACCATAGTGGAAATGGCTAGAACAATGCTAAGTGAGAATTGTTTGCCAAAATATTTCTGGGTGAGGCCGTGAACACAGCATGCTATATTTTGAATAGAGTTCTCATTAGAAAGACTATAGAAAATACCCCCTATGAAATCTAGAAGGGAAGAAAACCCAAAATTGGGTATTTCATGGCATTTGGATGTAAATGCTACATCCTGAATGATAGAGAGCAATTAGGAAAATTTGATCCTAAATCTGATGAAGCAATTTTCCTTGGCTACTCAACACATAGTAAGGCTTACAGAGTCTTCAACAAACGAACCCAAACTGTGGTAGAGTTTATACATGTAGATTTTGATGAGACTAATCATGCAGGTAAGAGAAATTCCACTCTGAAAGATCCAATTTCGGAAGCTAAAAAATCTGGAGAAAAGAAGGAAGCAAAAATTCCCGATTTATTCCAAATTCAGAAGTACAAAAAAGAAGATGAAGGAATATCCTTTTATCCAGAAGTACAACAAGTTTATCTCAACCCACAAGAGATTGACTTCAATGAAGGTCAGGAAGAAGTAGTTGAGGCTGAAGTGGGACAAGTCCTAATCCAATATGAAGATCTTTCAGGAGAAGTCCGGACTCATAGAGATCATCCAGTTACAGCCATTTTGGACAATGTCCAAAATCCAGTAAGAACCAGAGGTCAACTAAACTGAATGATGAGCCATGATGTGTTTATCTCCCTCATCGAGCCAAAGAAATTTCAAGATGCTGAAGGAGATGAAAGCTGGATGATGGCAATGCAAGAAGAGCTAGAACAATTCACTAGGAATGATGTATGGGATCTAGTACCACCTCCCAAAGGCAAATCAATCATTGGCACTAAATGGGTATTCCAAAAGAAGCTTGATGAATCCGAAGTTATGGTGAGAAATAAGGCAAGATTAGTTGCCTAAGGCTATAACCAGCAAGAAGGAATTATTTCGAAGAAACCTTTGCCCCTATAGCAAGACTGGAAGCAATTCGGATTCTATGTGCTTTTGCATCATTCTATTGCTCTAAATGGATGTCAAAAGTGCATTCCTCAATGGAGTTATCCAGGAAGAAGTCTATGTAAAGCAGCCACCTAGATTTGAAGATTCAAAGCATCCAGATAATGTCTACAAACTGAAGAAAGCTCTCTATGGATTGAAGTAAGCACCAAGAGCTTGGTATGAGAGACTCACCATATTTCTTATATCCAAGGGATATATCCGGGGCAAAGCAGATACACCACTTTTCATCAAGAAGAAGAAGAACGATATCATTCTAGTCCAAATTTATATGGATGATATTATATTTGGGGCAACTGATGAAAATATATGTGAAGAATTCAGCTCTCAAATGCAGAAGGAATTTGAGATGTCCATGATGGGAGAACTAAATTTCTTCCTTGGTTTACAAATCAAGCAGAGTCCGGATGAAATTTTCATAAATCAATCCAAGTACACCAAGGAGATCTTGAAGAAATTTGAAATGGACAAGAGCAAGCCTATGTCCACTCCAATGATACAATTCTATCCAAGGATTGTGAACGAGATGTTGATCAGAAGCTCTATAGAGGGATGATTGGTTCACTTCTATGCTTGGCAGCTAGTAGACCTGACATACACTATACAGTCTGTTACTGTGCAATATATCAAGCCAATCCTAAGGATTCTCATCTCAAGGCAGTAAAGAGAATTCTTAGATACCTCCTAGGAACCACAGAAGTTGGATTATGGTATCCTAGTAATGGAGACTTCACACTCCAAGGTTTCACTGATGTAGATTATGGAAGAGATACTCTTGAAAGGAAGAGCACATTCGGAGGCTGTCATTTCCTTGGATATTGCTTGGTATCATGGTGCAGTAAGAAGTAAACTTCAGTTGCTTTATCAACCACAAAAGTAGATTATATGGTAGCTGGAAGTTGTGTAGCTCAACTTCTTTGGATCAAGCAATAACTAGAAGATTATAGAGTTCAATCCAGATGTGTGGATGTGATGTGTGACAGCAAAATTACCATTGATGTATCAAAGAATCCAGTACTCCATGGTAGGATGACGCATGTAAACATAAGACATCATTTCATCTGGGATCATGGGATGAAAAAAGATGTTGCTTTAGTATACATTCCAACCAATGAGTAAAGAGCAGACATTTTTACCAAGCCTATAAGTAAAGATCAATTTGGCAAGGTAAGGGAGTCAATTGGTATGTCTAATCCAAATTGAAGGAAATCCGGAGGACAGTCCAAAATTAATTTGGATCATTGGCAAGACATTAAATTCGGAAGAGAAGTAGCATTAAAGAAAAAACTATTCCAGAAGAAAAATTGCCACTTCAGTAGACAAGACAACACTAATGGCAGAAAAATCGCTGAAAAGTAACTCTTACTTTTTGAATTCAAATGTTTATTGGGTATTACACATACGGTAAATTCAACAGTTGGCTTTCAAAATAAACCGTTCCCATTCTGCGATTAAACTGATTTTACCTCTCTCCTAAAATTCTGATTGCCATATCATCAATCCAGCCAAATTAACGGCATCCAGATTACCAAAATACCCTCACCTTGAAAAATCTATATAAACCCCCAACAATCCCCTTCTTCTTTACGTGAGCAACAATCCTATACTGTTACTCTACAGAAATCCAAATTCAATTTCAAACCCTAACTTCTTTCAATCTTTCAAATGGCTGCTAGCATGGCTTGTGAAAGACCAAAATTGCTTCCCCAAAAGAATTTCATTGAAGAATCTGCTCTCAATGACAAAGACTTCACTTTCATAAACTTTAAGCCTTTCGACTCCGTGATTCCTACTGATTTCTTGGGAGACAACTTTCTATTTCAAATTGATCCATACTCCAAAATGATAGAGGATCAAAACCTAACCAACTTCCTCATAATCAACTGCCCAACCTACCCAGACTTAGTGAAAGAATTCTACAACAACCTCAGAGCCCACTCCTACCATGATGCCCTGAGAACTAAGGTTCAAGGAAGGGTAATAACCATTAATCCTGAATTCTTCATAAAGTTCCTCAACATTAAGAACAATGGAGTTCAACTCAGAGTAGACGGGGATGAACAAAAAGTCAAATATGAGCCTAAGATGTGGATCCATCCCAACTACTTCAGAGACAAATCCTTCACATACTTCCAAGAGGTGCCAAGGTTTCTTCAACATGCCCTAGCCAAACTGGTTCTGATTTGGAAGGGATCCCTCACCATTGTATCATCCCTCTAGCATTGTGTACTGCAACATTAGATAGAAAGCAGAGTAGTGAACATGCCAGTGCTACTTATCCCCTACTTGAGATAGCACAAGAATTCCCATGATGCCCTGATCACCAGGATCCTTGTTGTGAATGAAATTAACCTGATCGGATTTCAATCAGTCCATGGGAAAGAAATCCTAGAGAAGAACTTTAGGAAGCTGAATTTTGGTGAAAAGTGGAATGAGGAAAAGGCAAAGAAGCAAAGGGATGAAAAGAAAAGCAGAACCAGAAAGGCAGGAGATCCGGTAGATGCTTCGATTCCTAAGAAGGCTCGAACTGCTAAACCTGAAGTAGTAGAGCACTTGGCTCTAGTTTCAATGGGAGAGATTGACGAGGATGCTTAGACTCTCACCCAGCTATTAAGCAAATCCCTAGAGAAACATAAGCCAAGAGGTATATTGATCAAAGCAGCTAATAAAATGAAGAAACCAGTCTATGATATAGAAGCAAGGGAAATTATCGCCGTAGCTGCTGCTGCGATTAGGAAAGGGTATACTAACGGAGGAGCATGGGTCTGATGAGGAAGAAACAGAGGATGAGGCTTAAATTCCCAGGAAATAATTCACCCAGAGGAGGTGTACTTTTGATGAAGCTATTCAAGCTCAAAAACACTAGAAAATGAAGACCAAGAAGCCTGCTAGGATAATGATTGATGAAGAAGCCACCAAAAGAGTAGTGATGGAAGAATTGGCTAAGGCTAAAGTTACAAAAGGCAAGAATGTGCCCGGATTCACCGAAGCTATCCTTCTGGAGGATCCTTAATATGAGGACATGATGGCATCCGTTGAAGAAAATAATAGAATCAACAAAGCAACTATAGAAGGACCCGGTGGATGTTCTGGCACTCAACCCATCCGCATCGATCCAGTAGATCTAATAGAAATTGCCCGAATACGGAAGCAGATGATATCCCCTTTCTACCTAGACTTGAACCCCTTCCGGATAATCTTCTAAATGTGGGGACTGAAATCTAGACTAAGATAAGTCCTGCAAAGGCACATGGAGAGGACATTGAGGAAAATACCAATGCTCTTGGGGAAGAAATTAAAAGTCCTGAAAAGGCAATTGGAGGGGTGGCTGAGTACATTACCAGTCATCCAGGGGTTGTGGAGGTTAAGGAAGGGAGAGACAATGCAGCTGATCTGAGCACAAATCCAGTAAATGAGGTAATTCCAAAAATTCTCATTTGATATAAACGCTAACTCCTCTACTACTGCTGAAGAAGCTGCAGATAAACATCAAGACAACTTCGATACACATTCTCCAAGTATATCTAAGGATGCTGAGTCCAACCCGTAAGATAATATTTCAGAGGAGGGACTTGGTCTGAGTTCCCATGAGCACACTTCTAAAGTGGACTCAAGGGGTAAGGCCAATCTGGGGGAACGGTTGGACGCAAGAAAAGAAGATGAGGATAACTCAAGTTCAAAACAGAGTGATGAGGAAGAAAGCAATGAAAACAAGCCTCTGAAAGCAGTTCTAGCCCCGGAGAAACCTCCACTTCTTCATCCAGTCATTTGAACAAGCCTAGGACCTACAATCCTCGTCCAACCAAAAGGGAAAAGTTGAGAGTGGCCTTAAGGCTGATTGAAGAAGCCACTTTGGAAGGACATGGGGAGGACATACTGCCAAAAGCTCTTCAAGAAGTAATAACCACTCTACAGTCCATTGAGAAGTAACTCACTGACAAAACTACTTCTACGGATTTAAAAGAAGATATTGGGGATATCAAAGTGAGTGGGAAGGGCATCAAGCAAAAAGTAGAGGATTTTTGTACTACAAACCTGGTAGCAGAGGTATCTCTGGCCAAAGTCACTACGGTTCTTAATGAGCTCAAGGCTAGCATTACGAAGCAAACCGATTCGTGAATCAAGCCAACACATGGGCTACTAATAACTGCACAACACTAATGGACAAAATAACTTCCTCATCCATTGATTTGTCCACTGAACTAAAGGAGTACATAGATACCAAGTTTGAAAACTTGACAAAATTCATGGATGAAAAAGAAGAAAAATCTCCTCTCCCTAAACTATCCGAATAGCAGCAAACCATTTTGAATAAGTTGACCAAGTTCATGGAAGAAGATCTTCCAAAGCTTTTTGGTACATAATTGGCAGCTGTTGCGCAAGACGTCTGTGGTCTACTAAATGGACAAGATGCTATCACAGAAAGAGCAAGAGATGATCT
Source organism: Euphorbia pulcherrima (assembly GCA_947683365.1). Taxonomy (NCBI): domain Eukaryota; kingdom Viridiplantae; phylum Streptophyta; class Magnoliopsida; order Malpighiales; family Euphorbiaceae; genus Euphorbia; species Euphorbia pulcherrima. Next base: position 19,589,252 of record CANTUS010000007.1, read on the forward strand.
TCACAAGGATTTAACAACAATAAAATCCAACATTCATAATATCCAGAAGGATCTGGGCAAAGACATTGAAAAGTTGCAGTCCGGACTATCTAGCCTATCCATCTCCTAATCCTCTTCCTCTCCTTCGATTCAAGAATGCCAACTCATTCCTATTTTCTAAGATCTGATCCAACATATTGGGGACATATGATTCTTTGGACACAAGGGCATCACTACCCTACTTAAAGCTCTATTTCCATAATTTGATGAGAATGATAGGGATTATGTTCTTCAGATGCATCCCTACATCATCGGATCCTACAAAAAGCTTTAAAATCTCTTCCGCCCGCTACATTTATCTCCAGCCACTGTGGACCATATCCAAGAACAGAGAAAGCAAGGCAACTTGGACTACTCAATATATTCAATGGCTTGGCAAAAGAAATGGGTAGAATATATATGGTGATTGACTCCCCTGCTAAAATTAAAAAGGGGGAGAAAGGTAATGGAAAAGAATAGGAAGGAGGAGCAGCATCTAGAGCATCCGGTAGGAATTAGACTAGCTTATATATTCAATGTAAAATTTTGTAATAGCTAGATTCACTGATATATTTCTGTATTTGTAATCTTGCACTTCATTGATGTTAACTATTGTTAACAACAGAAGTATATAGTGAAGATCTAATTCCTTAGAAATCGCTTCTAAAAGTACAATCTGTAGTTGTAGTATGAAAACATTAGAAGTTAGAATTCAAAAATATTAGGGGAGTTAGGATGCTACAATTATGAGGGAGTAAAATCTATAAACGGCTAAGTATCAAGAATCATACTTAGCTCATATATACTCCTTTCCCTTATGCTTAGTTCTCTTAATTTTTGTTTCCATCAAATGGGGGAGATTGTTGGAAAATAATGATCCGAAATCTCAATTAAATTAAATTATCCGGAACAAGTTTGAAAGAACCAAAAACTTAAACATAGTATATCCTGAATCCAAATGGAAGCATTCGGTCAAGATCTAGGAACTAGGACATCCATTGACAACATTAAGTACCTAAGCATATAGCAAAATCATCCAGTTAAAGTTTGGAAAGGAAACAAACTTTAAATTCTCAAGTCTAACATCCGAAAGAACTGATTGTACAAGCTCCGGAAGAAGACAGATCCAGAGTTACTAAGTCTGAGAACATCCAGAATACTCAGATATCAAGATAGTGGGAAAAGTTTCAAAGATAACTTTTTCCTCCACCTTTTGGTCTACAAAGTCAAAGATCCTTTCCCCATATGCAAGACAAAAGAGACAACTTGCACTTTTCAGAAAAAGGAAAAAAGTACTGACACCAAACTAAAAAAGATAACAACCTTTTTCACCTAGACCAATAAGGAGGGGCGTGGAGCTCACACCAAAAAGTTACTCGTGTAAAAGTTGGCATGACACTAAAATACAAAGAAAATAATCATTGACATCTTTTCAGCCTCAATCCCAAGGATTCAAATAGGTTAAATTATAGTCTAACAAATTGACCAATGGCTCCAAAAGCACCACATCCTACCTGATCAACGGTGAAGATTGAGTTACAGCTCACCAACCCACAATAGCCACATTTATAATCCAAGGCTATAAAAGGGAAGCTTCACAAGTTCAGACGATGCTGGCTGATTTCACAAAAGTTTATACAAGAGAAAGTGCTAGAAAACAATCAGATTCACCAATCCCCCTAAGAATCAAACAATTCCAAATCTGTTTGTAGGGATTCCTCAGTGAGCTATAAACTTAAGGAAATCTAAAAACCAAAACCCTTGATAGAAACCAAAGCATAAAGTATCTCCTACTTGGGTGAGTAGTGAGATTGGGATATAGGTTAAAGTAGATGCTTTGAGTGGGATCTCCCTGTAGGCCTCAACTTAGATTCAGGGTAGAAGTCTAAGTGGTTTATCCTACTAAAGACAAAAGGACTCAGCTAGGAGTTAGTGATTCTAGTGGTATATCCCACATCCGAAAGGGGTTACCAACCAGAGATAATCTATAAGGCTTGATTCCTGCTGATTGGAAAGGAATCCATTAGTGGATAAGCTCGGAGGAAGGGCACTCCGGGGACTGGACGTAGGCAGGGCCGAACTAGTATAAATCACTGTGTTTGATCTTCTTACTTCTATTTACTACATCATATTATTACATTTGCATCATCCGTATTCACTCACCAGATCAAAATCAAGCACGCTACACTTAGACTTATTAAAGTCTATAAATTCTAAGAAAAAGGGTCATTCACCCCCCCTCTGACCTTGTGAAGACCCTCACAGGGACCAACATCGCTCACCCGCTGAGTAGAATACCCCCTTCTACTAGCAACTCAACTAAGTCTAAACAAGATCTAGAATCAACTTATAAGAACGTTAATCTAGTTACAGATAATCAAATAATACAAGTCTATTGATATATTCTATTCTCTCTTGTTATAAATCTGATTCTCGCTGAGTAGTTGCTTTCTCGATTGAACTTCTTTAAAGCTTGTAAAATGGCAGAATTTTGCTTCCTAGAAATTTAGGTATAATCACCAAGTTCTAACACTTGCCTCCTTGCTCCTTTTATACTTGAAATCAAGAATGTAGGCGTTGAACTTGCTTTAGAATCTTCTAAAATTGACAGCTCATCTATTAACTCATTGCTTCTTCAAATTAATCCATTAGGAGATAGAATCACACAGTTGTGAGACAGAAAATAATCTGTTAGAGATAGATTAAGATTCAAGCTTTAATTTGAATTCTTTGTCGTTTGATGCCAGTCTTTCATTAGCTGTCTTGCTATGTGTCATCTTCCCATACCTTCTGGTAATCTGACAATTTGTAGAGCTCGCGATACTATGTAGTTGATCTGCAGAATTTCCCAATTTCGCAAATGACTTTTTATAGCTTAATTCTGGAAGACTTTGTCTTTTTCTTCATAAACTGGAGTCTTGTCAAGACATTAATTCTTTTTGTCTTTGTCTCATTAATGTTCTGTAAAAAGGAACACTAAAAGCAAAGATTCCAAATTTCCTTAAATGGAGAAATCAGTGCCATTGACTAAAATAAAGTAACTTAGCAAAAGATAGAAAAATATACTCAGCTAAAACAAAATCTAGATATCAAGCGCTGAGTGAACAGTTGCTAGTCAACGACTAAGTAAATAGCTCAACTCAAAAGCAACTAAGAGTTAAAACTAAATAACTAGGTCAGCGGAGAATTGACATTCTACCCTCGAATTCAATAACTCACATATAACCATAGATTATTTATTTTAACCTTATTATTGATTTAATTAACTCCAACTTAACTTAATTGTTATGACCAAAACTTGACCACTATTGAGTCATCCACTGAGTCAGTCTAAACTTGTGTGGGTTCAACAATCTCCCCCATTTTGATCAATGCAATTAATAGAGTGAGAAATTAAATCAATAAGATATTTAGATCAGAGTTACCATAATAGAATGCTTGATATATCATTGTTCATCATCTTCAATTTTCTCAGAGTGAATGCTAACCCCCCCATAATTCTTGATTCCTCTTAGGTCAACATTCCTCAACACTTCTCATATATTTCAGCAAGATTAGCAACACACACACATACACATATAGTAGAAAATATAAGAAGTTAAGAAGATCTTAACTGAGACCAAAGTAAGTAATCTTTATATATTCATAACTGAGTACAGATCAACAAAAAGTTAACCTATACTAAGTTTACATTAAGCGCTAAAGATTACAAGAAATTCTATTCTATTTTGGCATAGGTGGTCCGCCGAGATTCGCTCTTGTTTCCTCAAACACTTGCTGATCCCACCTTAACTTCTTCTCTTTTGGAGGCATAATCTCCTTTCCTTTCCTCTTATGAGTCTCAATGTATTTCTTTTCAATGCGCTCTAAATCCTTGGATAGCTCATATGAGAACTCAGCTACCCTTTGATCTCCCTCTTTCTCCTCCTGCTCACGCTTCTTGCGATCCTTCTCCCCCATTGCCATTGAATCCAAAATGGCTTGAGCTTGACGATCAAATGAGTTTAGAGAGGCTTCAAACTTACTGAGATCGCCATGAATGTTAGAAGAAAAGTTCTGAACTAGCAACTCATAGATCTCTTAGGAAAGAAAGTCCTACTCCTTGAGAAAGCAGATGAGTGCTACCATGGCGTGAGATTGAGACTGATTGGTCTGGTACTGATCACTCAGCCCTTCCTTGGAAATCTGGGTGAGACTAGCAAGAGCCTTGGCTTGATTATTCTCTCTTGAGATCCGCTCTAACATAGGGGTGCTTCTGATGTGTGAGGACACTTGCTTATGAAACTGATTAATGGCTTAACCATCATTAAAGACATTAGCATGAACAAACTTGATTTGATCAGAAATGTGACCAAGCTTCTGGTGAAGAGATGGTTGTTGTTCAGCCTCTGACATAACGATATCGCTACTCAGAGCATCAGATATGTGCAATCTCTTCAAAGCCTACAACACTTCTTCCTCTGAGGCCTTAACTCCCTTAAAAATATCTTCCTTTATCTATTTTATCTCATTGGAGTTTCCTTGATTTCTTTTAACAACAGTGATTAACACGTTGATAACATCAATCATAGCATCCAGCTTGGCTTGCTGGTGTCATTTTCCTTGCTCAAAATGTTGTATCCACTGAGCATAGCTTACGTCCCTTACAAAACTGGACTGAACTTTTCAATCAAGGAGTTTTTGAATTCCCTCTCCTCATTGACTACTCTGTTGTTAGTTTCATAGATCTAGTCCATCCTCTTCTTCATCTCAGAAACCTCCATCTTCAAGTAGTCAGCTTTCCTACCTGCAATAATTAGAATTGGCAGAGTATGGGAAACTATTGCCTTGGTTAATGTGAATGCAGTAGGGATAGACTTGAAATGGGCCACCATCTCTTTAAAAGCTACCATAAAACCTTACACTAGCTTAACAGCCTTTGCAATTCTCCTCAGCACTTCCTCAGACAGTAATGATTTAGCAATTGCAACATCAATATCCTTATATGCCTTAGTCATGGATATATTTCTCTTCTGAACCTCCTTATATCTCCCAAAAGAGCAGCTTGGGAGTTGAATTAGGGTTAAGGTTGTGGTTGTTGTGGTGGTTATTGATCATTTGGAATCTCCTCAAAAGTAGGAGGACCTCTGATAACTGGTCCTTCTATCATTAATAGTTCATGAGCTGGAGATCCAACAAGTGAGAGCATTAGGATTATGTTTGGAATGGCTATTTGGTCAGAGTGGTTTAGTCAGAGGTGGAAGTGGATGGTGTTTGGTTTTCAGAAAAGGTTGCATAGAGATTGGTGTAGGTGAAAGGGGTGTTTTAGTTGATAGGTTAAGGAATAGGAATGTTTCTTCTTGGTTCACTTCATCCTTTTCCTTCTCAACACCTTCAACAACTTGCTCACTGACCTGAGCTAAAGGCAAATGCTCAGTCAGCTGAGCTTGTTGCTCAACAAAAATCTCTCCTTCCTCCTTATCCTCCAAGTCTCCTTCATCCTCATCAAAGACATCCTTCATTATCTTAAAGATCCTCCTCTTCTTTTCTTTCCTCTCCTCCTTAGCCTCCTAAGCAGACATATTAATAATCTCATGACCTTCTTCTTTATCATTCACATCAAACTCCACTGAGTTAACTTGCTCAACTCCTTCATCACCATCCTGATCTTCTTCACTCTCAATCGCTTCCAAAGCACCTATCATCTCATTAACAACCTCAAGGATTGTGTTCTCAGACAAGCTTGCAGTTGCCTTCTCATAGGCCTTCTCAACTTTAGCTTTATTTTATGTAGCTGTCTCTTCTATCCTTCTTCTAATCTCTTCTTCCAAATCCTCTTATTTCTTCCTTAGCCTCTCAGCTCCAGCTGCCTTTATCTTCTTAGCTTCCTCAACATTTTGGACTATGCCAGTTAGCTTTTTCACCATCAGATTCTTCTTTGGCTGGCCTACTTGAGGCATAGGAACTAATGTAGCTTCCTATCCTATAGCCTTCTCACTATCAAGCTAATCATCTTCATTCTTCCTCTTTTTCAATCTTTTCAAAGGCATCTCCTCTCTCAGCTCTTCCTCAACCTTCTTCTTTCTCCTTGGCAGTCAACTCTCTAAGATTTTCATCCTAGGTTCCCTTGGAAAATATGGACTTCCTAGGGATAGGGGCAACCAAAGGATTGTGCTAGCTGAGCTTGCCTTCTTCACAGCCTTCTTGGAGTCTCTCCTGACCTCCGTCTTGCTCTCCTTCTTCTCATAACTCTCTTGTCCTTTTTTAACTCTCAGCTTGGTTATCCTCTCAAGCTTCTGAGCTATAAAGGTATCAAGAGTTTGGTCTTTGTCTTCTGGTCTAATTGGCTTTATAGTCATTATAGCGTTTTGGTCCTTTACTCTGACCTCTCCATTCTTTAGCTTAATGTACTTCATGTTCTGAGGCTTTTCTTCACATCTCAAGCCATAAAAATAAGCATTACTAAGTACTCTTGACTCAATAACTTTGAGAGCAATTCCACTTCTCTGTACCCATCCTTCTAGATCTAGCTCATAGGCCCTGCATATCTCCATAACAATATGCCCATAAACCATCTGATTGAACACCTTTAAAAATCTGTACAGAATGGCTAATGGCCAGTTGATACTCATCCCTTCAATGAGTGCATAGACAAACACTCTCTCAAATTTGGAGCAACTACCAGTAGATCCAGTTTTGGGCAACAACACCTTCGTTACTACCTTGTGAGCTTACTTCCCCTTCTTCGAGAACATGAAGGCTATAATTTCACCAGCCTTATAGTCAGCAAGAACTTCATAGTTAACAGGGAGGTCCATATGTTCTTCATCCTTCATTGCTCACACTCTTAGCCCTCTTTCTCTCAATCCCAACAGACTAGCAATCAGCTTGGAAGTCTCATATACCTTCCTTCCCATCATTGTGGTGACAAACATGTCCTTGAATCCTTCAACCATGTGGATGCCATAGAAGAATCTCTTCACAATCTGCTCATAGCAGCCACTAGAAATTTCAAAGAACCCTCTTAGACGGTGTTGGCGTATCCACTTCCCAAAGCGCTCATCGCTTGTAAAACTGAGCATAACAACAGTGATGAGGTCTTCTACCTCAGTTCCTTCTTTAAAACACTACTCAGTGGGTGTGTACTCGATTCCTATAGGAATGAATAGATCTTCCCTTTTGCTAATTACCACCGCTACTTGTGCCAAATGATCAGTGATAGTAACCCAACATGAATCATCTTCATTCAACATAAAAAGAGATTTGTCAGAATTGGGTTCAGATGGTCTTCCTGAAGAACTCACCATTAGAATCGCTTTGAAAGAAATTAGAGAATTTGGGGATTTAGGAAGAAGACTGCAGAAAAAGAATTTGGTAAAGTAACCTTTCCTTCTTTCATATCTCTCCTTAAAAATCCAAAGGCCCTTTACCTAGGCCTGTAAAGCTTACGTGTACGACTCACAATACATGGTCATAAATCAACGGTGAGATTAATCAACAGTTACCGTGAGAATAATGATTTCGAAATACACGGAGTTAAAGCATTTGAATGTGGATCATTTTTAAACTTGCTACCATTTTTATCAGTTTTGAATTTGAAAAGAAATCGGTGACGGTTTTAATGGCTTGTCCAAAATTCAAGAGCGAAGAAGAAATAGTTAACCTAATTTGGAGAAACTCAGAGTGGAAGATAGGTCAGCGGGGAAAATATTTCTTCCAATTAGATTGGACATTCCAATCAGTTCTCTTAAGATATTGAATTGATCCTTTCCAATGGGCTTTGTGAAGATGTCAGCTCGCTGTTCTTCGATTGGAATATATGTGAGCTTGAATTCTTCTTTTAGCACATGATCCCTTATGAAGTGATGTCTAATGTTGACATGCTTCATCCTGCTATGTTGAATTGGATATTTGGATACGTCAATTGCACTCTTGTTGTCACATATAACTTCAAGGCACTTAGACTTTATACTATAATCCTCCAATTGCTGCTTGATCCATATCAGTTGTGCTACACAACTTGTTGCAGCCATGTACTCAGTCTAAATAGTACTTAGAGCCATAGAATTTTGCCTTTTATTGTACCATGTGACTAGACAATCACCAAGGAAATGACATCCTTCAATGGCGCTTTTCCTTTCTAATTTGTCTCTTCCATAGTCGGCATCTATGTATCCTCTCAGAGTGAAATCTGCATTACTTGGATACCATAAACCTGCATCAATAGAGCCTTGCAAATACCTAAGAATTCTCTTAACAACAGCTAAGTGAGATTCTCTGGGGTCAGCTTGATATCTTGCACAATGACATACAACATATTGAATGTCAGAGCTACTAGCAGTTAAGTAAAGTAGGGAACTAATAATACCTTTGTAGAGCTTACTCTCTATAGGTTTACCTTCCTCATCTTTACTCAGAGTTGTATAAGTGGCCATGGGTGTTGACATTGGCTTGACTTTATCCATGTCAAACTTCTTAAGTACTTCCATGGCATACTTAGATTGGCTGATGAAGATCCCATCATCACCTTGCTTGATTTGCAAACCAAGAAAGAAATTAATCTCTCCCATCATTGACATTTCAAATTCTTTCTTCATTTGCTGGCTGAACTCATTGCAAAGCTTCTCATCAGTTGCTCCAAAAATGATATCATCAACATAGATTTGGACAAGCAACACATCTTGATGCTTCATCTTGATAAACATAGTTGTATCTACTTTTCCTCTAACATAACCTTTACTTAGTAAAAATTTAGTCAGACTCTCATACCAAGCTCTTGGAGCTTGCTTCAATCCATAGAGAGCCTTCTTCAACTTTAAGACATGATCTGGAAACTTGGGGTCTTCAAAGTCTGAGGGCTTTCTAACATACACTTCCACTTGAATATAACCATTAAGAAATACACTCTTAACATCCATTTGAAATAACTTGAAGTTCATATGGGATACAAAAGCATAGAGAATTCTTATGGCTTCAAGTCTTGCTACTAGTGCAAAGGTTTCTCTATAGTCAATACCTTCTTATTAATTGTAGCCTTGAGCAACTAGTCTGGTCTTGTTTCTAACAACATTACTAGCTTCATCTAGCTTGTTCTTGAAAACCCATTTGGTGCCAATGATTGACTTACCTCTGGGTTTCTCCACCAAGTCCCAAACTTCATTTCTTTTGAATTGGTCTAGCTCTTCTTGCATTGCAATCATCCAGTTGTCATCAAATTTAGCATCTTCAAACTTCTTTGGTTCAATTAATGAGACAAATACTGAATGATTCATCATTCTATTTAGCTGGCCTCTAGTCAACACTGGATTTTGCACACTATCAAGGATCTTCCAACTTGGTGATCTCTCCTTGCTCTGACTTCTTTTGGTAGATCAGGATTAGCTCACTAAGCTACTATCATGGGTTGAGCATCATTATCATCACCAAAGTTGATGGATTAGTCCAAGTCAACTTCATAATCTTTTTTTTTCTAGAATTGGATTAGGAATAACAATGGGCAAACTGGCTGATCCGCTGACTTGTTACTTTTCTTTTTCATCATCACTGGCTTCTCTACCTGCATTGTTAATTTCATCAAAATCTACATGCATTGACTCCTCTAATGTGTAGTCCTCCTGACATACACTATGTATGCCCTACTATGTGTTGAGTTACCCAAAAAGATTCCTTCATCAACCTTCGAGTCAAATTTAGCCAATTGGTCTTTAGTGTTTAATATGAAGCACTTACAATCAAAGTCCTTGAGATGACCAACCTTGGGCTTGCGCCCCTTCTAAAGTTCACAAGGAGTTTTGTTCAAAACTAGGTGAATTAAAACCCTGTTTAGAATATAACAAGCTGTGTTAATAGCTTCTCCTAAGAAATACTTTGGTAGATTGTTATCACTCAGCATAGAATGACCCATATCCACAATAGTGCGATTCTTTCTCTCAACAAACCCATTCTGCAGAGGTGTATGAGGGGTAAAAAAATTGTGGTCAATATTATAAAATTGCCTATTTTTGAATTCTCTTCCATGGTCACTGCAGATTCTATTAATTTTAAGGTCTTTTTCATTCATGATCCGGGCAGCCAACCTAGAGAATGATTCAAATGCTTCATCTTTGCTTGCAAGTAAGATAATCCAAGTGAACCTGGTCAGATCATCTACAACCACAAGGGTGTATTTCATTCCACCTAGACTTGTTGGCAACGTTGGCCCAAACAAATCCATGTGTAGAAGATCAATGGACAAGAAGAGGATATATCAGCTAAGGATATAAAGGTCTTCCTAAATTGTTTCCCAAGTTGGCATGTTGAGCAGAGTCTATCTTTTTCAAAGGCTAGATTGGGTAAACCCTCAACAAGTTCATTTTTGGCTAATTTGGACAGATTGGTCATATTTATATGTCCTTACCTTCTATGCCATAGCCATGAGTTTTCCTCCTTAGAAACTAAGCATATATCATTGGAGCCAGGAGATAAATCAATCATATAAACATTATAAATTCTAAGAGCATAAAGAATAGTTTGGTCAAAGTTACCATCAATGGCTGAGCAGCCCGCTGAGTCGAAGATCACTTTCATGCCTTTGTCACACAACTGAACAACGCTTAGCAAATTGAACTTCAGGGCTTTCACAAGAGACACATTTTCAATTGAAGGCTCGACTTCCACAGTGCCATTGCCAACAATCTTTCCCTTTTGGTTGTCTCCAAAATTGACACTTCCATTCCTCTTTCACTCTAATGTGATGAATTGCTTTTCATCACCAGTCATATGCCTCAAGCATCCACTATCCAAATACCACATTCTTTTGTCATTAGTGGATCTCAAGCTCACCTGCTAAACAATCAAGTTTTCTTAGGTACCCATGCCTTTTTCTGGCTGGTCCTCCCTTGTTAGTGGTGGCCATCTTTGACCAGTCATACTCATGATAGTAATTATTTTTGTGTCTACACATGACTGTAGCATGTCCTGACTTTCCATAAAAATTACATACGACTTTAAGATTGGGCCTGCTCACATTACTCTTTTGAGAAATACTCTCAGAGTGGTGAGTGCAGTTACGCTGAGTATTCCTGCTAGGTTGAGGAGGGACCCACACCTTTTTCAAAGCTGTTAATTCAATAGCTAACACATCTATTTTCTTAGTGAGCTTTCTGTTATATCCATCATGGTATTCAACTTTTTCCATAAGGTATAAGATGTCAAGTGAGGTAGAAGAATTGACATCTTCAAGATCATTACACCTCCTCTGGAGTACTTTGATGTAGTTGGCTGACTTCGTAGTCACATTAATATCATTAAGTATTGCAGCAAGTTGATCTGAAGACAAAGGGGGTTCAAAATTTACCTCATTTCACTTTCCTTTGTCTATGCTCTGGTCAGCTAATTGATTGGCAGCAAAAGTAGATGGCTGGTCAGCTGACTCTGAGTTAGGTTGATTATCCTTTGCTATGAGACACATATTTGTAGAATCTTGTGCCTCTTCATCTGAGGATGATGACTCTTATTCAACATCACTCTAGGTAGCAGTAAGAGCCTTATTATCCCTTTTCTTCTTGAATATGTCCTTCTTAGATTTAGGACAGCTAGACCGGATATGCCCTTTCTCACCACATTCAAAGTATTTGATACCTTTGTCATGCTCTTTGTTGAATTCCTTCTGTGGTCATCATCTTCTCCTCTATTGTACTTGTTGGGCCTTCTGAATCTTTGAAAGTTCTTATCTTTCTTCAAGAACCTATTGAAGTTCTTGGTCATCAGTGCTATCTCTTCCTTTCTGTCCTCTAGATATTCTCCTTCAGAGGAATCTTCTTCATCAGCCTTACGAACAACAGCTTTGCTAGAGCTTTCTCTTTCCTTGTGCTTGAGCTTCTTGGACTCATCTTCATATTCCTTCAAAAACATCTCATGAGTCAGCAAGGTTTCAATCAGCTCATTAAACTTATAGGTCTTCAAATCATGAGCTTCTTCGATAGCACTCTTCTTTGCATCCCATTCTTATGTCAAACTTCTCGAAATATTCTTGACAGTATCTTTTTCTGTGAAGTTCTTGCCAAGTCTTTTTAGTTCACTGACAATATTCATGAACCTTGTGTTCATGCTAGAAATATCTTCCTTCGGTTGCATATGAAACCACTCATAATCTCTCATGAGGAAGTTGATCTTGGATTTCTTAACCTTGTCATTGCCTTTATAAATTACTTCCAACTTCATCCATATCTTTTGCGCAGTTTTACAACCTGAAATGCAGTTGAACCCAGTTGCATCAAGAGCACAATGAAGATAGTTGATAGCAGCTGCATTTTTCATCAATCTGGCCAAGTCTTGATTTTCCCACTCATCAGAGTACTTATCAACACATACTCCATTCTTCTTAATTGTAGGGACATACGACTCTTCAACTATAGCCATCCAAGTATGCAAACTTTGAGACTAGATGAAAATCTTCATCTTGTTGTTCTAGTAAGTATAATGCTCACCATTAAACATGGGAGGCCTATTGACTGACATGCCTTATTGTAAACAAGATTCTCCCCCTTTGTACGTCATGGTCTTTATCTCAAGATTGTGAAATCTTTATAATGAGAACTTGCTCTAATGCCACTTGTTGGTCCCTATGTGTACACTCAATGAGTTAGAGGGGGGTGAATGACTCGCTCTAATAAAACAGTAACTTTTTTGCAATATGATGAACTCTGTTGAGTAGGTCAGCTGACTGAGTAGAAATTTGGAAAAACTTCAAAGTAAAGAACACAGAGATTTTATATTGGTTCGACAACCTGTGCTTACATCCAGTCCCAAGAGAGTGTCTTGGCTTTAATTCACTAAGTACCCTCCAAACTATAATTGCTTATTGGAAAACAATGATCCGGAACCTCAATAAATTAAATTATCCGGATCAAGTTTGAAAGAAACAAAAACTTAAATATAGTATCTCCTAAATCCAAATGGAAGCATATGGTCAAGATCCAGCAACTAGGACATCCATTAAAGACATCAAGTACCTAAGCATATAGCGAAATCATTTGGTTAAAGCTTGGAAAGGAAATAAACTTTAAATTCTCAAGTCTAGCATCCGGAAGAACTGATTGTATAAGCTCTGAAAGAAGATAGATCCGGAGTCACTAAGTCTGAGAACATCCTGAAGACTCAGATATCAAGACAATGGGAAAAGTTTCAAAGATAACTTTTTCCTCCACCTTTTGGTCTACAAAGTCAAAGATCCTTTCCCCATATGCAAGATAAAAGAGACAGCTTGTACTTTTCAGAAAAAGGACAAAAGTACTAACACTGGCCTGACAAAGATAACAACCTTTTTCACCCAGACTAATAAGGAGGCACGTGGAGGTCACACTAAAAAGTTTCTAGTGTAAAAGTTGGTGTGATACTAAAATACAAGGAAAACAATCACTAACATCTTTTTAGCCTCAATCCCAAGGATTCAAACGGGTTAAATTACTGTCTAATGGATTGATCAACAGCTCTGAAAGTGCCATATCCTACCTGATCAATAGTGAAGATTGAGTTATAGCTCACCAACCCATAATGGCCACGTATATGATCCAAGCCTATAAAAGGAAAGCTTCATAAGTTGAGAAGGTACTGGTTGATTTCACAAAAGCTTATACAAGAGAAAGTGCTAGAAAACAATCAGATTCAAAAATCCCCCCAAGAATTAAGCAATTCCAAATTAGTTTGTAAGGATTCCTAAGTGAGCTATAAACTTAAGGAAATCCAAAAACCAAAACCTTTGATAGAAAACAAAGTGTAAAGTATCTCCTACTTAGGTGAGTAGTGAGATTGGGATATAGCTTAAAGTAGATGCTTTGAGTGGGATCTCTCTATAGGACTCAACTTAGATTCGGGGTAGAAGTCTAAGAGTATATTCTGCTAAAGACAAAAGGACTCAGCTAGGAGTTGGTGCTTCTAGTGCTCAAAACTAGAGATCTAACAATCTCGAGCTAAAGGTCAAAATTTTTGATTCAAACATCAGAATGAGTTTCCAATGCTCATAACTCCTTCCCGAGGGTATGTCCATTACCCGTCCTCTACTCTTCACCGATGACCACTACACGTTTTGGAAAAACTGAATGAAGAACTTCATTCAAGCTCGAAGCATGCAAGCATGATTGGTCATCAAGGATGGCCTGTATGAGCCTACTCATGAAGTAGAGGGTATGATCACCCTAAAGCCATCACATTTATGGGATGAGAATGATTTTAAAAAATTGCTCCAAACTGAAATCGCTCATCCACTAAGTAGAATACCCTCTTCTACTAGCAACTCAATTAAGTCTAAACAAGAGCTAGAATCAACTTATAAGAACATTGATCTGGTTATAGACAAGCAGATAATACAAGTATATTGATCTATTCTATTCTCTCTTATTGTAAAGCTGATTCTTGTAGAGTAGTTGCTTTCTTGATTGAACTTCTTTAAAGCTTGTAAAATTGCAAAATTTTGCTTCTTAGAAATTCAGGTGTAATCACCAAGCTCTAACACTTGTCTTCTTGCTCCTTTTATACCCTAAATCAAGAATGTAGTTGTAGAACTTACTTTGGCATCTTCTAAAATTGACAGCTCATCTTTTCACTCGTTGCTTCGTCAAATCATTCTGTTAGGAGATAGAATCACACCGTTGTAAGATAGAAAACAATATGTTAGAGACATATTAAGATTCGAGCTTTAATTTGAATCATTTATCATTTGATGCCAGTCTCCCTTTAGAGAGAACTTGCGCTGACTTGCTACGTGTCATCTTCCTATACCTTCTGGTAATTTGACAATTTATAGAGTGCGCGATACTATGTTGTTTCTACAAAATTTCCCAATTTGGCAAATGATTTTTTGCAGCTTGATTCTGGAAGACTTTGTCTTTTTATTCATAAACCGGAGTCTTATCAAGGCATTAATTCTTTTTGTCTTTGTCTCATTAATGTTCAGTAAAAAGCAACACTAAAAGCAAAGATTCCATTTTTCCTTAAATGGAGAAGTCAGTGCCATTGACTAAAATAAAGTAACTCAGCGAAAGATTGAAAAATATACTCAGTTGAAACAGAATCTAAATATAACATATTGAGTGAACAGTTGCTAGTCAGCAACTAAGAAAACAGCTCAACTCAAAAACAACTCAGAGTTAAAACTAAATAACTAGGTCAGCGGAGAATTGACATTCTACCCTTGAATTCAATAACTCACATATAACCATAGATTATTTATTTTAACCTCATTATTGATTTAATTAACTCCAACTTAACTTAATTGTTAGGATCAAAACTTGAGCACTACTGAGTCATCCACTAAATCAGTCCAAACTTGTGTTGTGTTCAACAACTTGGTATACCATAAAAGAACAAAAATACTCAACAAAATTAACAAAATACTTGCAAACTAAAAATTATTGCTTTAAAAATTGCTAGGCGCTAGTTTGGGTATGTCTAAGGCAAAAGTGCGCAAGTTAGGGGGTATTAGAGAGCATTCGGCCAAATGAAAAATATATTGGTTAAATTTTACATAACAAAAGAAATTTTAAAATATAAAAGTTTTCATTTTTTTTGTCTTGATCCGAAGTAACACAAATCAAACACAGTGATTTTTATACTAGTTCAGACCCTGCCGACATCCAGTCCCCGAAGTTTCCTCCTCCAAGATTTAATCCACTATTTGATTACTCCTTCCAAGGCAGAGAAGCCTTTACAGTTCAGAATCCTTTGCTCGCACAAAGTACCCTTCTCTTCTTACTTTTGATTCCTTAATCTAAAAGTATCCTCCTCTTAGATCCTTTTAAATCACAACATCACCCCATATGTATTTAGGTTTGAAGACCTCAACAATCTTGCCTAGTCTTGTTTATGAATCAAAGACCTCACCAAGCCTACCTTACCTAGTCTTGATTTCATTCTAGTGGATTTAGAAAGAGATTTGTGTTCTTGGATCCTTTTGTTTCAAGATACATTTTTACAATATATAAGAATTTATATGTTCTAGCAAGCTTTCCATTACAAACTAATTTGACAAAGATTTATTAGCTTTTTGGATTGCACTTGATGTTAACTTTTATGTGTGCTTTTGTGATTAGCTAACCAAACTTGTTTGTGATAGATAGAGTCTTATTTATACTTTCTTGGCTTGAAGATGACCATTGAGGTATGCCTTAGAGGAATTACACTTTGTGACTGTTTCTGTGATACAGGTACATTTCTTATAACGACTCTATTTTGAGAAATCTTTGAACGTTGTCTTTTAATAGCTACAATTCTTTATGACCATTGGATTTGATGATAGTTTGTAGATGATCTTCCCTGAGATAAATAAAAATTTGGTCAGATCTACCTTCTGATTATTGACTTTCAGTAGCTATACCTTTTTGGTACTTTTTGCTTTCTACGCTTCAAGTGTCTGGTGGCTGAAAGTAACTCTTTTGCTTCACTGGTCAACTCACCTTCTTGATAGTGTCTTATATCTTTTAGTGAAAGTCAAAGATCCTTCTTTTTTTGATTGCAGAGATCAAGACATCTATTCTAGGAAAGGTGGAATCACATGAGTTGCGTAGGAATCCTCAAGTTCTCAAAGATAGTTATCTCTCCTGAGAATTTTGATATTTGAACCCTTCTCAATCTTAGAAGGTTGTCCTTTGGTTTATTATCCCTAGGTTGTGAGAGACAACTTCTGAGATGTTGCATCTGTTGTTTTGTTCCTTCTTAAGTATTTGACTCTAGGATTTTCTTATCTCACTTAGGAGACAGTCTTGATCCATTCCTCTGAGATTTCCCATTCTAATAGCTTCCAAGTTTTGTCTTTGGAATTCTATGATACTTTAAATATTAAGACATTTGGTGATCTTAACTTTTGAAGCTTTGACTTCTATTGATCAAGAGATAGTTTCAACATTTGGAGTGCTGGATTCTTCTGAGGCAAGCTTGATTATCCTATCTTCAGATGCTTTCTTTGTGAGCTTAGAACTACTTGGGAGATATTGCTTAGTAATCATTTATTCAAATTCTAGCCTTCTGAGAAATTGATAGATAAAAGCTTTGTCCTTTTGAGCGTTTTACTATCAATCTTATTTCTACATCTTCCAAGAATTTAGCTTCTACTCTTCAAGTGATTCCCTTAATTTATTGTCCGGTGATGATTCCTTGGTTATCCTTTATAGGCTTCTAAGAAGACTTCAACTTCCATTGACATAAGATATATCTTCTATTTTCTCTTCTTCTTTACTTTAAGGATACTTCTGATATGTTTTTTCTTTTAGCTTTGTCTATCTTCTGAGCACGCAGTCTTTGATTGTTATGTTCAAAACTTAGTTTCTAATCGTGATACCTTAGCTATCTTGATGCTTAGCTTTTGAGAGAACATCTTCTGAGCTAGGTTCAATAATCTCTCCCATTTTGATGATTACAGAAGCCTGCAACAATAAAAGACAAGCTTTGACATATAAAGTATTAGCTCCCCCATAATTTATACTGGTATTAAAGACATATAATTTTGAATTGTACTCAGAACCACTTAGATGTTTTCTCATTATTAAGTTAACAACGTGTTAACTTATTGTTCATTACAAGGTACATTTGAGATCTAAGTCTATTACAAAATATAACTACTCTAAGCTAGCAACTACTTCGTCTGGTACTTTATATCTTCTTCTTTAGCCTTTAGAATCTTCATGAAGGTGTCTGATGCTTTTCTTTCACCTTTGCCTTTCTCCACCTTTTTTATATCATTATAAGGGTGGTTAATAAACATAGGAGTAGCAGTTGATCCTACTTTGACCATATTCTTTTCCCAGATTTTCTGATGTTTAGAGAAGGCTAGGAGTCCTCTTGTCTTAGCTATGCAATACTTCCTGACTATGTTGGGAGCCTCTTTCAGGTGATCTACGTAAGTGTGGAAAGCATTTGAGTTAATGTTTCTAGATGGCATCATACTCTTAAAGTGCTTTCTTCCACTATTATTAATGTACTTCTTCAACCCTCGGTAGATTGTGTAGATCCCTTGCCATCTCCAGATGCATCCTTTTAAGATATTCTTATTAAAGTTCTAAAGAGCGGATATAATTTTGGATTATGATATAGCCATCTACTTATTCTTCCTTTGGATGTCATCCATGTTTGCCTTGATTTTTGAATCTATCTCAACACTGGCCTTTTCTTTGTCAAGGTGAGACTCTTCTAAAGTTTTAGTAAGATCTCCTTTGTCCTTGTGAATGATATGCCAATTTTACTTGATTAGACTCTCAGTCTTATAATAAGTGCTATTGAGATTTTTGCAGAAGATAGGAAGGGTTTTCTTTATCTCTTTAACTTGCTCAAAGGATGTGAATCTCCTTTTGAGTCTTTCTATGTTGCTCTTTTCCATCCATTTCTTCAATTTTAATTGTTTAAGCCAGGAGTTGATGGATTTAAGAGGGAGGTGGCAATCTTTACTTCCTCTTTTGCTAGAGCTGTATTATACACTAGATCTGCTCCAATTATTTGTATAATATCAGCTTGCTGTTGGAAACAATGATCTGGAACAACAAATAATTTGGATCAGGTTTGAAGTAAACAAAACACATAAGTACAAAAAGACCCAAGTCACTTTATCTGGACATATAACCAAGACATACAAAATCCAAGGCAATCATTAAAGTGGAGACTACTACCTAAGCACGAAAGGAATGAATCTGGTTAAAGTTTTGAAAGGAAACAAACTCTAAACTGCTCAAAACAGCATCCAAAAGAACTAATTGTGAATATCAAGAGCTAAAGTCATCCAGAAGACACAGTTATAAAGACAAAGGAAAAAGTTTCGAAAATAACTTTTCCTTCCATCCTTTTGGTCTACAATCAAAGATCCTTTCCCTATAAGTAAGACAAAAGACAGCTAGCATACTTTTTAGAAAAGGGCAGAAAGACTGATACAGGAAAGAGAAAAAGGGGACAACCTTTTTCACATAGACCAATAAGAAAGGCCCATGACACACACATTCTGGATTACTGGCGTTAAAGTTTAAGAATCACTAAAATACAAAGAAAATGATCACTGACAACTTTTCAGCCTCAATCCCAAGGATTCAAATGGGTCAAAATCTTTGTCTAATGAATTGATCAATGATTCTGTAAGCGACACATATTACCTTATAAATGGTTAAGATTTAATTCAACCTCAACAACCCACAACAACAACATTTATGATAGAAGCCTATAAAAGGGAAGCTTCACAAGTTGAGAAGGTGTTGGTTGATTTTGTGAAAGCATACACAAGAGAATTGACTAGAAAGCAATCAGTTACTTAATCCCTCCAATAACCAAACCTTTCAAAACATGTTTGTAAGGATTCCCAAGTAAAGTTATAAACTTGAGGAAGTCTAAAACCAAAACCTTTGAGAAAACTAAAGTGTAAAAGATCTCCTACTTGGGTGAGTAGTGAGATTGGGATATAACTTGAAGTCGGTGCCTTTAGTGGATCTCCCTGTAGGAATCATCTTAGGTTTGGGTAGAAATCTAAGTGGTATAACTTGCTAAATACAAAAGGACTCAGCTAGGAGTTAGTGCTTCTAGTGGTATGTCCTACATCCGGAAGGGGGTACCATCCGAAGACAAATTGTAAGGCTTGATTCCTGCCAGTTGAAAAGGAATCCACTAGTGGAAAATCTCAGAGGAAGGAAACTCTAGGGACTAGAGTAGGCGGGGCCAAACCAGGATAAAATCCTTGTGTTTGATTTTCTAACTCTTTACTTATTTGCATCATATTTTTATATCTGTATCATCTGGATCCATTACATCCAGAACATAATCAAACATGCTACACAAAGACTTTTTAAAGTTTGTTGATTCCGTGAAAAAGGGTCATTCACACCCTCTCTAACCTTATTTAGACCCTCACAGGGACCAACAAGTGGTATCAGAGTAAGTGCTCAAAACTAGAGATCTAACAATCTCGTGCTAAAGGTCCAAATTTTGATCCAAGTATCAAAATGAGTTTCCAAAACTCACACCTCCTTCCCGAGGGTATGTCCATTACCCGATCTCCACTCCTCACTGGTTAACACTACACCTTCTGAAAGAATCGGATGAAGAACTTCATTCAAGCACAAAGCATGCAAGCATGGTTGGTCAATAAAGATGATGACATATGAGCCTACTCACGAAGTAGAGGGTATCATTACCCCGAAAGGCCTCAAGTTTATGGGATGAAAATGATTTTAAAAAATTGCATGAAAACACAAATGCTATTAATATGCTTCATTGTGCTCTTAGTGTAGCAGAATTTAACAGGATATTTAGATGTGAGATGGCACAAGATATTTGGCAGAAACTAGAAGTGACCTATGAAAGAACCAACAAGGTCAGAGAAGCCAAACTTGATATAGTACAACAAAATCTTAAGACCTTCAAAATGGAGCTAAAAGAGTCTATCAGTAGCATGAACACTAGATACAAAAATCTAGTGAATGAAATGAAGAGGCTTGGAAAAGAAATCTCTAAAGTAGAGATGGTAAAGAAGGTGCTTTGGAGTCTCACCAAGGAAAGACTGCCATTGAAGAAGCTCATGACTTAAACTTCTATAGTTATGATGAGCTCATTGGTAATCTCCCAACTTAAGAGTTATCCTTGAAAAGATATAGCCAGCAAGAGAAAAAGCCTGAAGAAAAGAAGAAGGCCATTGCACTTAAGGCAGATTCTGCCGAATTAGCCTCTTTCAGATCAGATAAGCTACCAAAGGAATCTAGCTACAGCAAAGAAGATATGGCTAAGCTGGCCAGATATTTTGATAGATTCCTAAAGAAGAAAGATAGGAGGAGATCTAGAAGATATAACTCAAAAAGGTCAAAGGAAGGAACCTCTAGAAGAGATAGGCCAAGAAAAGCTCCAGAGGAAAAGAAAGATCTAGAAAAAGAAGCTGCCTGTTTTGAATGTGGAGAGAAAGGCCACTTCAGAACCAAATGCCCCAAGCTTAAAAAGGATAAGAAATATAAGAAGAAGTGATGGGTTGTATTTTCAGCATGTATTTGTGCTTATTTCTATATCATTGAGACAATGCTTTTAGTCTTTTTGGCTGCTATTACTTCCTTTTTCTATCTTTTCAGGTTTTCAAGGCAATTTGGAGAAAAGATGCATTTCTGGGCAGAAAATGAGCAATTAAGGAGACTCCCAATGGACACACCGAGACTAGTATGGTCCCGGTGACCTGGAAGCCTTCTAGAACATAAGAAGAATTAAAAAGAGGAAGTCTCGCTAAAAAGTTATTAGTCACCGAGATCATGTTATGTTCACCATGACTGATGGGGTCCCGATGATGTGTCAACATTCTAGAGCAGAAGTCAAAGACGCCAAAGTTGACTAGAACCTAATTGAGAAAGTGACGTGAATTCAATGTTGTTTGATTCCTTTCCTTATCTTAAAGAGGAATCTTTATCACTCAAGTAGTTCCTAAAGAGCCTTCCACCGAGGTCCTAATGCAGACAGCGGGAGCGATAGTTGGTCCCGGTGATCCCAGAACATTCCAGAATGACCAAGATCATACTTATACCAAGGCATACAAATTTCCAAATCTGGGAGACACTTAATGCGAACAAAGTCCTATTCAGGAAGAGCCCAATTTAAGGAAGAAGTTTAATCTCTTTCCTAATTCTATAAAGGAAGGGATTTTACTACCATTTGAAGATAAAGACTAAAAGGTAATAAATCCCAGAGAATAAATCCAAAGGGTTTTATTCTATCATAAAAGAGGAAGCTTGAGGAGAGTTATTCAGCTATAAATACCAAGGCCGGCGCATTCAAATGAATCATTCAGAATTCTGTATTTAGATCATAATTTAGAGTAGAGAAAGTAGAGAGAATTCTTTAGATTAGCTTTTTGTTCTTCACACTCTTTAGTTCATTCAAGTATTTTCTGTTCTATTCTCGTCTCTTTACTTTTATGCAATTTACTTTCAGTCTCTTTATATTTTATTTACACTTTACTTTGACCATGCATAGCTAGTTATCTTTGTTATTTAGCCATAGAGCAAGAGACTTAATTCTTATGGTGTGAGGAATGAAATCTGCATCACAACCTATTCATCGGTCTTGGTACATAAAGGGTTTTGAAGGAAGATCTCTTTGTCTCGCTGTTAGTTTGGCCAACCAATTGGTAAGTCTTTGCGATTCATAGTTAGTCCTGATCTTACATCCGTAATTGTTTTTGTTGAAGGATGAAGGAACAACTGTCTCTATGAAGATCGTGAGAGCAATTGATCCAATGCCTGCTGGGAGTGCTTCACTACCTATTAGTTGGGACTTGGGTCATTCTAAAAGGTAATGCTATTTTTCGGATAGCTCTTGGGTACGATGTCGAGAGTCGCGGTGAGCAAGAAGGTGGTCGTGGTGCGAAGTCCGACCACTGTATGAAGTAAGGAAGGATTGCTGGTGTTGAACGGTGTGGAACATCATTATAACTATGTCTAGGTCTCGGTGTGGTTCGTCTTTGGTCTCATGATCACTATAGAGTTTGGTTTCCCTCCTTTGGATAAGTCACTCTATTGTCATTAGGAGTCAGTTTAGTCTTACCTTTCCCTTCTTTAGTTTCAGTATTTATACATTCATTGAGACTTGCTCAGGTCATGGTAAGGTCATTTAAAGTGATTATGTTCAGTTTCCATTCATCGTGGGATTGAACTCTGCTCGCTACTAACTACTAGTTTGTTTTGTGTAGGGATTTATTTTTGGTGGATTTGACACCCATCAAATTTTGGCGCCGTTGCCGGGGAACGGTTCCAACTAATTTATTTTCACCTTGATTGACCAAGAAGACTCCCTCTAATTTTGAGACTGATTTTATATTCCTATAGTCATCATGACCATGGCTGACAGAGGAAATCACAGAGAGCTGGCTATAAGAGACCTCATCTGGGTCTTAGTGGATCAACCACCATGTTTATGGATCACGTATCCTGAGGAAGACAAGCAAAATTTTTTTGATATAAAGACTGGGTTCATTCAGAGCCTACCTAAATTCATCGGGAGCACTACTGAAGATCCTTACAAGCATCTACAACTATTCAACATGACTTGCACTTTGAAGAAGCCAACGGGATTCTCTTTGGAAATTGTCCAGATGAAAGCTTTTCCTTTCTCTCTTGAGGAAAAAGCTATGGATTGGTTTTGTTATCTTAGACTAGGATCTATCACAACTTTGAGCGAGATGACCAAGACCCTTTAGGACAAATACTTCCCACCATCGAGAGTTACATCGCTAAGGAGACAGATTTGCAATATTCACCAGGAGGACTTGGAGAGTCTCTATGACTATTATGAAAGATTCCAACACCTTTTGTCTTGCTGTCCCACACATAGGTTTTTAAGACCTTCCTAGATACAATTTTTCTTTGAAGGTCTCCAACCCACACAGAGAGACTTGATAAACGCAGCACGTGGAGGTTCTCTATTGGACAAGACACTCACTCAAGCTTGGGATTTGATCAAGACCATGGCCGATAATGTTCAATAATTTGGAGGTCTTGATAAAACACTAAGCAGTAGAACGACCAATAGAGGAAATCTTGAAGGAGTAAATGCTATTGGGATCTACGCTGAGAGGCAAAATTTCCCCCCACCTCAGGGAGCCTTCAATGAGAATTGGAGGGATCATTCAACTCTTAGATGGGGAAGGGACAATGAGAGGAAGCCTCAAGCACTTTAGAACATGTAGAGACCTCAACATCAGTTCCAAGGATATCAAGACTAGAGGCCTCTTCCTAATTTTGTAGCTGTTCTTGCTGATAGGACCCACAAGCACTTAAGGAGCATGGATGTCACTATTAGAGGGATGAAAGGGAGCATGCAAATCATCGGGAGGGAAATGAACAAAATTGCAAATTTTCTTACAAGGATTAATCCATGGGGACGCAACCTTCTCATACTGAGAGCTATCCAATCTATAATGTCAGGGCAATCTCTGTGCTATCACTAAGACCTACATAAGGTGATCGAAGGTCTCGACGGTAGAAATATATGACACTGAGAGCATAAAATGGAAGGTAGTGATCACATCTTCATCAACTGGTCCTAATGAGAAAGTCAAACCTATTAAGACTAAGCAGATCTTTAAGCAAGACCATGGTGATCAAAATGCGGTCATGCTAAAAGAAACTCCTAAAGATTCAAGTCTTAGATAATAAGAGTTGAAATTGACTAGGAAAATCAAAGAAGACAACTTTGATAAGGGCAAATCTAACAAGCAAGTTGTGCATGAAGACTCCGTGAAAAGGCAGAGTTACCTTCATGACTTCAGGAAGACCTCCTATAAAGAACCACAAGTCCTGAAGTCCCAATCTCATCTCAAGTTATCTCAAGAACAACATCAGTCTCACTCAAAAGATCAATCTATTATGACTAAGGTGTTACCTCAAGGAGAAGTCATGGTACAGAGCATGAAGACCAATTATGCATCCAAAGTTAATGGTCCTCACCTGAAGCCATACTATAAGGTATTTAAGGCCCGCTTAAACACACTACGTCTCGAGGATGCTCATTACCATACACCATGACCATGATGCCATGTTGGGCAAGCAATGTTATACCAATGTGCTCTTGGGAGGCAGCCTAAGCTCGTTGAGACCTCATCAAATGTTCTATCCTTTTCTTTTTTTATTGTCCTTTTTTAGCATTCTCTCTCTCTATCTATCTATTGATATGTGTCTCTTTGCAGGATAAAATGAGTTGGAGAGTCTCCATGAGAAAGTAGATCCCAATGGATAGCAGAAATTAAGTGTGATCATTGTACAATATTGGAGCTTAGAAGAAATCCTTCCACACACAACTTTTTAACGGGATCAATATGTTCTACAATAGCTAAAGTTCAACGAGGGTCCTGCCGTTCATAATCTATCACCAAGACATCCATTGGAGTATCGATAATATCACTAGGATCTAAGTGTGACTCCAATGATGATCTAATTGATGCAACTACAATGGTGAAGAGATCTATTACTTCGTTTATTCAAGAGTCACCTTCTGTAATTTTGGTGACATCAAGACCAGCTCAATCAATCAAAGATCCCCACCTGCGCTATAAAGACTTCTTTCCTTCTCTCCATTTAGTCTCCATACGAGTACTAGAGCTCTCTATGAGAAGGAAGTCTAAATTTTTTGGTGCCTACTATACAAGAAGAAGCTCCATCTAGGAGCATGGCTAGCCAAAGAGATCCAGTATATAATGACCAATCCTAGGCGTCATGATCTCGATGATTTTTTTGGCATGATCACATTGATTTTGCCCCTTACATCATTGGTCCCGAGATACCTTATCTAGACATTACGACTCTCTATAGCAAGCTGACAATGGAAATCATATGAGACACAACTCAGATGCACACTCATGGTCCCCTTGAGCAGAATGACTACTTCAAAACATCAGCAGGAGCAGTAACCAGAGCTATGTGGCAGCAGCATGACCATCAACATTAATAGATTAGGAGCTGAATCATATGAGAATGGAGCAACAATATATGGAGTAGTTTGATAGCATGACTGAAATGAACGCAGAGACCTCTCTAGTGCATAGAGACCATTACAGTGCACTAGGAGTCATGATGAATAAAGTCCATCCTTTTCTCCTCTCACCAGGTTAGCAACTTTCTTTTTGCCCTCTCTTTATCTCTTTAGGTTTTAAAAGCATTGACGGCAATGCTTGATTTAAGTGTAGAGAGGGTGTTTGGTATTTATGTGTTCTCCTTTGTTTCTTTCCTTTAAAATTTATCATGACTTATTTTGACTCTTATCTCCTATAATGACCTAGTTTGCCCTCTAACCTGTTATTGAGAAATAAGGATAACCAAGATGAGAAATACTATATAAATCACTAATTAAACAACTAATATGGCTGAATTTAAGTAACCATAACTTATCATTGAGACTTGGTTTAAGTATTGTCCTTTCAATCTTAGATTTCTAGTAATCACCTTGTAAAATTCTTAATCCCGAAGAGTACAAAAAAGTGAAACATGATTTAATTGTTTGTGTGCTTTAATCTAGACTTGGTTTGCTTTTAGTTAGTCTTTGTGTTCATAAGACCTCCGTCGAGACCTTACAATCTGGTATTAAGCTTGGTGGTTGCCTACTGCTGTAAATTTCCCAATTTAGTCAAAACGAGGCTTACTTGGCTCGTAACCTTGTTTGTCTCTTTCGTAGGACCACTAGAAGGAAGAGCTATTCATGGCTAGAAACCGGGTGAAGACTCTTCTATAAGGAGGGTTAGATTGAGTGGAATTAATAGTTGAAAGTGCAATGGGACCAAAGGTCAATGGCAAAGTACGTAATGAAACAAATTGGGTTGGCAAGTTTGGCTAGCAAAGCTAGCAAAGTTCTTAAATTTGCAAAGCAAAACCCAGCAGATGCCTAGTTGAATCCTAAGGATCCCACTAAGTAAAAATGTGCCTAAAGTAAATAAAAGGTTTAGATGGAGTCACCTTATGTTCACCGGGACGAGCTAAACTTTGAACCAATGTAAATCTGAACAATAACAATATTTTGTGTGCTTGTGCTTTTAATTTGGTAAACACTCTCGAGCTAAGTATTGAACAAGGTCTTCTCAAAGAAATTGTAGATTAAAACTACGATACTTAGTGAAGGGCCTCGATGAAAGTCTTGGTGAAAGAATTTAGTCTCTGTGAAATTGTTTAGGGTTGTTTGCGCAGTTTAAATTTCCCTTCTTCCTGATCTTTAATGCATACTTGAGGGCAAGCATGGAATAAGTGTCGGGAGATTTCATGGGTTGTATTTTCAGCATGTATTTGTGCTTATTCCTATATCATTGAGACCATGCTTTTAGTCTTTTTACCCGCTATTACTTCCTTTTCGATCTTTTCAGGTTTTCAAGGCAATTTAGAGAAAAGATGCATTTTTAGGTAGAAAACGAGCAATTAAGGAGACTTCCGATGGACGCCCCGAGACTAGTCTAGTCCCGGTGACCTGGAAGGCTTCTAGAATGTAAGAAGAATTGAAAAAGGAAGTCCTGAAAAGTTATCAGTCATTGAAATCATGTTGTGTTCACCATGACTGACGAGGCCCCGATGATGTGTCAACATTCTAGAGCAGAAGTCAAAGACACCAAAGTTGACCAGAACCTTATTGAGAAAGTGGCTTAAATTCAATGTTGATTGATTCCTTTCCTTATCTTAAAGAGGAATCTTTGTCGCTCAAGGACTTCCTAAAGAGCCGTTCACCGAGGTCCTAATGTAGACAACTGGAGCGATTGTTGGTACTGGTGATCCTAGAACATTCCAGAATGACCAAGATCACATTAATACCAAGGCATGAAAATTTCCAAATCTGGGAGACACTTAATGTGGACAAAGTCCTATTCAGGAAGAGCCCAATTTAAGGAAGAAGTTTAATCTTTTTCCTAATTCTATAAAGGAAGGGATTTAACTACCATTTGATGATAAATACTAAAAGGAAATAA
Source organism: Euphorbia pulcherrima (assembly GCA_947683365.1). NCBI lineage: Eukaryota > Viridiplantae > Streptophyta > Magnoliopsida > Malpighiales > Euphorbiaceae > Euphorbia > Euphorbia pulcherrima. Next base: position 19,616,664 of record CANTUS010000007.1, read on the forward strand.
ATCCCAGAGAATAAATGCAAAGGGTCTTATTCTATCACAAAAGAGGAAGCATGAGGAGAGGCATCTAGCTATAAATACCAAGGCCGGTGCATTCAAATGAATCATTCAGAATTCTGTATTTAGATCATAATTTAGAGTAGAGAAAGTAGAGAGAATTCTTTAGATTAGCTTTTTGTTCTTCACACTCTTTAGTTTATTCTAGCATTTTCCGTTCTATTCTTGTCTCTTTACTTTTATGCAATTTACGTTCGGTCTCTTTATATTTTATTTGCACTTCACTTTTACCATGCATAGCTAGTTATCTTTATTACTTAGCCATGGAGTAAAAGACTTAATTCTGATGGTGTGAGGACTGAAATCCACATCACTACCTATTCATTTGTCTCATTACATAAAGGGTTTTAAAGGAAGATCTCTTTGTCTCGCTGTTGGTTTGGCCAACCAATTGGTAAGTCTTTGTGATCTACAGTTAGTTCTGATCTTACATCCGTAATTGTGTTTGTTGAAGGATGAAGTAACAGCGGTCTCTATGAAGATCGTGAGAGCGATTGATCCATCGCATGCTAGAAGTGCTTCACTACCTATTGGTTAGGACTTGGGTCTTTCTAAAAGGTAATGCTATTTTCCGGCAAGCTATTGGGCACGACGTTGAGAGTCACAGTGAGTAAGAAGGTGGTGGTGGTGCAAAGTCTGGTCGCTGTACGAAGTAAGGAAGGATTGCTGGTGTTGAACTGTGTAGAACATCTTTATAACTTAGTCTGGGTCTTGGTGTGGTTCATCTTTGGTCCCATGATCACTGTGGAGTTTGGTTTCCCTCCTTTGGTTAAGTCATTCTATTATCATTAGAAGTTAGTTTAGTCTTTACTTTCCCTGCTTTAGTTTCAATATTTATACATTCATTGAGACTTGCTCAGGTCATGGTAAGGTCATTCAAAGTGATTATGTTCAGTTTCCATTCCACGTGGGATTGACCTCTACTCGCTACTAACTACTATTTTATTATGTGCAGGGATTTATTTTTGGTGGATTCGACACCCATCAAGAAGGCAATGATGGCCACTTGGTGCAACAGAGAGGAAAGCAGTAGCTCATCTTCAATAGAACAAGAAGAAATTGCCAACTGTGCATTCATGGCACTGACTGATTCGGAAGAAGAACAATCCAGAAGAAATCCATCTAAGTAAGATATTGTGTAAATTGAAGAATCAGAATCAGAAACATCCAATATTGAGGTAAACTCTCACTCTAATTCTATTTCTAACTTTGAACTTGCTAGAGCTTTAGGGATTGTCATCAAGAATGTGAGGAAGAACATGAAAACAATCAAATCCCTATGAAGACAAGTGATGGAGCTTGCTGAGGATGGTGAAGCATTGGCATAAGATGTCAATCTGATGAGAGCCATAAAGCATATTGATGTGGTTGAAGAAAACTTCCTAAGAAATCAAGTGCAGATCTTAAGTGCTAACTTGATGGGGTTAGATAGGGAGCTATCTCTGATGAAGGAAGCATCCAGAAGAAAACCAAGTCCTTCTGAATAAAAAAAATCCAGGACCACCAAATCAAAGAGAGAGTGAATCTCAGAGATAGCTTCAAGCATAAAGATTCACAGTTGCTCAAAAAGGAAAAGCTAAGGCTATATCAAATGAGCAACCTGCCAAGTAAAGAAAGAATTACACAGTAGAAGTTGCACCTCCAACCAGCTTCCGAATACACTCCGGACAGACAAGTATACAAGAAGCTGGATACATTGGAAACTATAGAAAGGAGGATCTAAAGAAGCTCCAGGAGAAGCAGGAGCAAAGCAGACCTATCTTTGGGTGTAGGTTTTGTGGGAAAAATAACTATATTACTAAATTGTGTAGATTAAAAAATGGTTATTATGATGTTTTCCCTTGGCCTGAAATGGTTGATAACCCGAGAGGACCCAAATTTGATTGGGTACCGAAACCCACTTGATCTATTTTGTAGGTATGCCTTAGATCCACACAAGATCAACATACATGGTACATTTATAGTGGATTCTCAAGGTACATCATTGGTGATGAGATAGCCTTCATCACTTTAATCCGAAAGAAAGGTGAAAAAGTAAGCTTTGGAGACAATAAAAAAGGACAGATCATTGGGCATGGAACCATTGGATTTGAAATAAATATAGATGATGTCTCATCAGTTGATGGACCGAAGTTCAACTTGCTAAGTGTATCTCAACTCTGTGACAAAGGAAGAAAAGTCAGCTTTGACTCCGGAGGATGTTCAATCTATGATAGTAAGTCAAATCAAATCATTCTTTAGGCACCTAGAGTTAATAATGTTTATTATATCAACATTAAAAATGATAAAAAGAATATATGCTTGGTGTCTAAAGAAGAAGAATCATGGCTAGGGCACCGAAGGTTGGGACATGTAAGCATGAACCTCCTATCCAAATTAGCCACAAAGGAATTAGTTGTGGGTTCGCATAAGGTAGCTTTTGATAAGGAAAACATATGCACTACATGTCAATCAGGTAAACAACATAAGAAGAGCTTCCCTTCCATCTCATACATACGTTCCAAGAGAGTTCTTGAACTCTTGCTTATTGATCTCTTTGGTCCAATCAAACCATTGAGTCTAGGTAGAAGAGAGTACACCATTGTCATTGTGGATGATTATTCTCACTATACCTGGGTAGCTTTGCTAGCTAGCAAAGCTGAAGCCTTTGACAAATTCTCAAAAATATTCATCCGGATAGAAGTAGAATAGGGCATAAGCATTGCACGCATTCAGAATGATAATGGAGGAGAATTCAAAAACATGCACTATGCTGAGTTCTACGAATCCAAGGGCATTGAGCATAACTTCTCTACCCCTCATACTCCTCAACAAAATGGAGTTGTTGAGAGGAAAAATAGAACCATAGTTGAGATGGCTAGAACAATGCAAAGTGAGAATTGTTTGCCAAAATATTTCTAGGGTGAGGCCGTAAACACAGCATGCTACATTTTAAATAGAGCTCTTATTAGAAAGACCTTATAAAAGACCCCTTATGAAATCTGGAAGGGAAGGAAACGCAAAATTGGGTATTTCAAAGCCTTTGTATGTAAATGCTACATCCTGAATGATAGAGAGCAATTAGGAAAATTTGACCCTAAGTCTGATACAGCAGTTTTCCTTGGCTACTTTACACATAGCAAAGCTTACAGAGTCTATAATAAATGAACCCAAACTATGGTAGAGTCAAAACATATAGATTTTGATGAGACTAATCATGCAGGATAAGAAATTCAAATTCGGAAGATCTAACTCTGGAAGTTGAAAGCACTGGAGAAAAAGAAGAAGTGCAAATTCTAGATACCTTCCAGATCAAATACAAGGAAGAAGATGAAAGAATTAATCTCAACTCAGAAGTTCCACAAGGTTATCTCAATCACCAAGAGATGAACTTTATTGATAATCAAGAAGAAACTAAAGCAGCTGAGGAATGAGCTCCAGACCAGCATGCAAATCTTTAAAGATAAATCTGGACTCATAGAAATCATCCTGTAGAAGCTATTTTGGATGATGTCTGAAATCCAGTTAGAACTAGAGGACAACTCAACAGGATGATGAACCACGATGCTTTTATCTCTCTCATTGAGCCAAAGAAGTTTAAAGATGCTGAAGGAGATGAAAGTTAGATGATGGCAATGCAAGAACAACTAGATCAATTCACCAGAAATGATGTGTGGGATCTAGTGGCACCATTAAAAGGAAAGTCAATCATTGGCACTAAATGGGTATTTTAGAACAAGCTAGATGAATCCAGAGTAGTGGTGAGAAACAATGAAAGATTGGTTGCCTAAGGCTACAATCAACAAGAAGGGATTGACCAAGAAGAAACATTTACCCCTGTAGCAAGATTGGAGGAAATCCAGATTCTATGTGCTTTTGCATCATTCATGGGATTCACATTATTCCAAATGGATGTCAAAAGTGCATTCCTCAATGGAGTTATCCTGGAACAAGTATATGTGAAGCGGCCACCTGGATTTGAAGACTCAAAGCATTCGAATCATGTATACAAGCTGAAGAAAGTTCTCTATGGATTAAAGCAAGCACTAGGAGCTTGGTATGAGAGACTCACTACATTTCTTATATCCAAGGGATATATCAAGGGCAAGGCAGACACAACTCTTTTCATCAAGAAGAAGAAGGATGATATCATTCTAGTCCAAATTTATGTTGATGACATCATCTTTGGAGCAATATATGAAAAGATGTGTGAAGAATTTAGCACTCAAATGCAGAAAAAGTTTGAGATGTCCATGATGGGAGAACTTAATTTCTTCCTTAGTTTACAAATCAAGCAGAACCCGGATGGGATTTTCATAAACCAATCCAAGTACACAAAAGAAGTCTTGAAGAAGTTTGAAATGGACAAAAGCAAGCCTATGTCCACTCCAATGGGTTCAGATACAGTCTAATCCAAGGATTGTGAAGGAGAAGATGTTGATCAGAAGCTATATAGAGGAATGATTGGATCACTTCTATACTTGACAACTAGTAGACCTGAAATACATTATACAGTTTGCTACTGTGTAAGATATTAAGCCAATCCTAAGGATTCACATATCAAAGCAGTAAAAAGAATCCTTAGATATCTCCTAGGAACCACTGAAGTTGGGTTATGTTATCCTAGTAATGGAAACTTCACACTCCAAGGCTTCACTGATGTAGATTATGGTAGAGATACTCTTGAAAGGAAAAGTACATCCGGAGTTTGTCACTTTCTTGGAGATTGTTTAGTATCATGGTATAGTAAGAAAAAACTTCAATTGCCTTATCATACATAGAAGTAGAATATATGGCAACATGAAGTTTTGTAGCTCAACTCCTTTGGATAAAGCAACAACTAGAAGATTATGGAGTTTAATCCGGATGTGTTGAAGTGATATGTGATAATAAGAGTGCCATTGATGTGTCCAAGAATCCAGTGCTCCATAGCAAGATAAAGCATGTTAACATCAGGAATCATTTTGTCCGAGATCATGTGATGAAGAAGGATGTTGCATTAGTATACATTCCAAACGATGAGGAAAGAGCAGATATCTTTACCAAGCCACTGAGTAACGATCAATTCAACAAGCTAAGGGAGTCAATTGGAATGTCCAATCCAATTTATAGGAAAATCCTAAAAACAATTTGGCATTAGCTTAAAGCTCTATGAGTCAAGGAATCCAGAAAAGAAGAAGAAATTATGCTGACTCTGGATCCGGAACAAAGACTGCTAGCTCAGCAGATAAAAAGGACAAATGGTAGAAAAAGCAGTTAAAAGTAACTTTACACGTTTTGAATTTCAAACATCCATTAGGGGTTACACATGCTGTAAAATTAAATGGATGTTTTAAGAATAAACTGTTCCCATTCTCCAATTTTAATGCCATTTACTTCTCTCATAAATTTTGTCTACCATGTCATCAATCCAGTTAACTTTAACTGCATCTGGATTACTATTTTACCCTCACTTTGGAAATCCTATAAAACCCCCCAAAAAATCCACTTCTTCTTCACGCAAGGAACTTACTACTGTTATTCTACAAAAATCAATTTCCAAACCCTAATTTCTTCAAAAACTCTCAAACGGCAGCCATAATGTTGAACAACAAAATCCAAATGCTTCCTCTAAGAAACATCTTTGTAGAATCTGATCTCAAAGATGAAGACTTCACACCCCTCAAGCTCAAAACCAATGACTCATAGTTCCCACTAACTACTTGGGAGATAATCTTCTCTTTGGAATAGACACCTACTCTAAACTGATTGAGGATCAACATCTAGGTGATTTCCTTAAGATAAATTGCCCAATTTATTCAGATTTGTTATGGGAATTCTACTCAAATATGAGAGTACACTCCTACCATGATGCTCTCAGAACCATTGTTCAAGGGAAGGAAATCACCATCTCTTTGGAATTCTTTGAGAAGTACCTCAACATGGATAATGATGGAGTTCAACTTAGGAGCGATGGGATGAACTTCTTGTGATGTATCACCCCAAGATGTGGCTTCATGCCAATTACTTTGGAGATAAATTCTCAACCTACTTTTCAGAAACACCAAGATATCTCCAACATGTTCTTGCTAAGTTGATCTTGATCTAAAAGGGCTCTCTAACCCCTGTATCCTTATCCAACATTGCATATTATAACACTAGGTGGAGAGCAGAGAGGTGAATATGCTGGTACTAACTATCCACTATCTGAGGCAGCACAGAAACTCCCATGGTGCTCTCATCACTAGAATCCTCGTAGCTAATGAAATCAATCTATTCAAATTTCAAGCTATTCAAGGAAAGGAGATTCTAGAGAAGAACTTAAAAAAGCTGCATTTTGGTGAAATATGGAATGAGGAGAAGGCTAAGAAGTAGAGGGAGAAAAAGTAGGAAACAAGCAGGGTCAGGATGGCAGTTGATCCAGCTGAAAATGCTCCAGTTACTAAGAAGGCCGAAACCACCAAACCCAAAGCACCAAAGTAGCTAGCTTTGGTTCCAGTGGATGAGATTGATGAGGATGCAAAAACCCTCACTCAACTCATGAACAAGAATCCTGATAAGCCTAAGCCAAGGGGAAGGCTGATCAAGGCAGTAACTAAGAAGGGAAGGAAGGTGGAAACTTTGGAGGAAGATGAGGAGACTAAAGATGAAGCTCCTGAACCAAAGAGGAGACAATTTACTAAAAAGGGCTATACTTTTGATGTGGCAGTGGAAGCCCAGAAAAGCAAATAACAGAGGCTAGCCAAAATTGTGATTAATGAGGAGGCTAAGAAAAAGGCAAAAGAAGAAGAATTGGCAAGGGCAAAAAGAACCAAGGGCAAACATGTGCCCGGATCTACTAAGGAAGTCACTCCAGATGACCCTTAATATAAAGTAATAAGGGAAGCCATCAAGGACAATAACATAATCAATAAGCTTACCACGGAAGGACCCGCAGGCTCTTTCGGCGCTCAAATCATTCTTGTGGCTCCTACAGACTTGGAAACTATTACCCATCTTCCGTAAGTAGATCTATCAATTTTCCAACCCAGAACTAGACCACTTTCAGAAAGTCTACTCAATTAGGAAGTCAAGATCATCCATAAAGAAAGACCTAAAAAGGCATATGAAGAGGGTGTTGAGGACACTACCAATACGCCTGTAGGAGTGATAAAAGTCCTGAAAAGGAAAAAGAAGGGAAGACTGAGGACTTTCCCAGTCTTCTAGGGGTTGTGGAGGTAGAAGGAAGAGAAGCTGCAGATAATTCAGAAATGCCAATAAATAAGGTAATCCCTGAATCAATTTCATTTGACGTAAATGCTGATACTACTGCTGTTGTTGAAGCAGCAGATAAAAGTCAGGACAACTCAGATACACACAACTAAAGTGTATCTAAGGAACTAGAGTCCAACCCGAAACAAATCATTGAAGAGGAGAGACTAGGTCTGAGATCCAATGAAAATGATTCTAAAGCGGATCCAAAGGGAGATGCTAGTCTGGGGTAAAGGTCGGATGAAAGGGAAGAAGAGAAGCAAGAAAAAGAGAAGGATGACTCTAGTAAAGAAGAGATCTATAAAGATAAAGGAAATGATGGAGAGCCATCCAGATCATCTGGGAGTAGTTCAAGTACCGGACAACCTCCTCTTCTAGTTATTTACAAAAACCTAGAACTGTCAATCCTCAGACAACAAGGCGTGAAAAACTAAGAGTGTTCCTCAGACTGCTAGAGGAAGACACTATTGAAGGGCATAGGGAAGATAAAATCTCCAAGGAACTCTGAGAAGTGACTAGAATGCTCAAATCCATGGAGAAACTTCTGCAAGAAAAACCTCATTCTTCGGATTTGCAGTATGATATTAGGGAGATTAAGGGAGGAGTTTAAAGAATTGAGAAGAAAGTGGAGGATTTTCCCACTACTGAATTTGTGGTAGAAGTGTCACTTGCAAAGGTTACTCCAGTACTAGAATAGATCAATACAAGCATAGCTGGAGCAAGTCGCTCTGCAGATTAGGCTAATATAGGAGCCAACAATAATTGTGCTACCCTCATGGATAAAAAAACATCCTCCTCATCTGAACTGACCATAAAAATCAAGGAGTATCTGGATTCCAAGTTTGAAAACTTGTCAAGATTCATTACTGAAAATAATGAGACGTCAGCCATCACAAGCCTCAATGAAAAGCAGCAAGCTACATTGGACAGGTTAACCAAATTCCTTGATCAAGTCATGCCCAAATTTCTTTCCAAACGCTTGGAAGACATTGGCACTGAATTCTCAGGCCAAATGAATGGACATGACACAGTCATCAATAATGTCAAGGAGGCACTTCATAAAGACCTTATGACTGTCAACACTACAATTGCCGCAGAGATATGGGCAAAGAATTTGAAAAATTGGCATCTAGCTTATCCAACTTCTCCATCTCCAGATCCTCTTCCTCACCTTCAGTTCTGAAAAGCCAATTACTACCAATCCTTCAGCATCTTGTCCAACATATTGGGGACATGGGCTTCTTTGGATATAAAGAGATAGCTATACTTATGAAGGCACTTTTCCCCTACTTTGATGAGAAGGATCGCGAATACGTTCTACATATGCATCCATAGATCATAAAGTCATATTCCCAACTCCGAAAAGTCTTCCAGCCCCTACATCTAACTCCAACCATAGTTGTCACTATCATTGAGCAAAGAAAACATGGAAATCTGGATTATTCTATCTATTCCAATGCGTGGTAGGAGAACTAGGATGGCAAGACCTATATAGTAATAGACCCCCCAGATGATGCAAACAACAAGAGGGAGAATAAAAAAGGGGAGGGAGCAAAGCAAAGGCAAGGAAAAGAAAGGAGAAGCATCCAGATCAAAATAAGTTGTAATAGATATAGCTATGAAAAAATTGTAATAGCTAGAGTTATTTTTCACTTATGTATTTCTGTATCATGTAATAAAAAAACTTCATTGATGTTAAATATTGGTAACAGTAGAAGTATATATAGTGAAAAATTACTACAAAAATTGCTTCTAAAGTACAAACTGCAATTGTACTACAAAAACCTTAGAAGCTAGAATTGAAAAATATTGGGGGAGTTAGGGATGCTTAAATTATGGGGGAGTAAGAGTTGTAAATGACTAAGTATCAAGAATCATACTTAGATAATAAAATCCCCTTTCCTTATGCTTAGATAACTTAGGTTTTTGTTTCCATCAAATGGGGGAGATTGTTGGAAACAATTATCTGAGACGACAAATAATTAGAATCAGGTTTAAATTAAACAAAACACCTAAGTACAAAAAAACCTAAGTCACTTTATCTAGATATATAACCAAGACATACAAAATCCAAGGCAATCATTAAAGTGAAGACTACTACCTAAGTATGAAAGGAATGAATCCGGTTAAAGTTTGGAAAGGAAACAAACTTTAAACTGCTCAAAACAGCATCCAAAAGAACTGATTGAATACCATCTGAATATCAAGAGTAAAAGTCATCTGGAAGTCACAGTTATAAAGACAAAGAAAAAATCTTAAAAAATAACTTTTCCCTCTATCCTTTTAGTCTACAGTCAAAGTCCTTTCCCCATAAGCAAGACAAAAGATAGCTAGCATACTTTTCAGAAAAGAACAAAAAGACTGACACAGGAAAGAGAAAAAGGGGACAACCTTTTTCATATAGACCAATAAGTAAGGTGCATGACATACACATTCCATACTACTGGCGTAAAAGTTTGTGATTCACTAAAATACAAAGAAAATGATCAATGGCAACTTTTCAGCCTTAATCCCAAGGATTCAAACGGGTCAAAATCTCTGTCTAATGGACTGATCAATAGTTCCAAACACCATATATTACCTTATCAACGGTGAAGATTTAATTCAAGCTCAACAACCCATATTTATGATAGAAGCCTATAAAAGGGAAGCTTCACAAGTTGAGAAGGAGCTGGCTGATTTTGTGAAAGCATACACAAGAGAATTCGCTAGAAAGCAATTAATTACTTAATCCCTCCAAGAACCAAACCTTTCAAAATCTGTTTGTAAGGATTCCCAAGTAAAGCTATAAACTTGAGGAAGTCCAAAACCAAAACCAAAACCTTTGAGAAAACCAAAGTGTAAAAGATCTCCTACTTGGGTGAGTAGTGAGATTGGGATGTAACTTGAAGTCGGTGCTTTGAGTGGGATCTCCCTGTAGGACTCAACTTAGGTTTGGGTAGAAATCTAAGTGGTATATCCTGCTAAAGACAAAAGGACTCAGCTAGGAGTTGGTGCTTCTAGTGGTATATCCTACATCTAGAAGGGGGTACCATCTGGAGACAAATTGTGAGGCTTGATTCCTACTTTTTGAAAAGGAATCCAACAGTGGAAAAGCTCGGAGGAAGGAAACTTTGGGGACTAGAGTAGGCGAGGTCGAACCAGGATAAAATCCTTATGTTTGATTTTCTAACTCTTTACTTATTTGTATCATATTTTATATCTGCATAATCCAGATCCATTACATCCGAAACATAATCAAACACGCTATACAAAGACTTTTTAAAGTCTGTTAATTCCATAAAAAAGGGTCATTCACCCCCTCTAACCTTATTTAGACCCTCACAGGGACCAACACTTGTTAGTTTTCAAGCATTCTCATTTCCTTCTTAATTTCTTTCTGTTGAGCATTTGTGCAGGCTTTTCGTTCATGATGGCAGATGTGGCAACAATATCAACAATTGTGTCTAGAATTTTGATCCAAGGTAGAAGCATGCCATGAGCTAACCTTCTTTCCATTATCCATACTAATGGAATTTCCTTCATCTTATCATCCATCTTTGCTACTTGATTTCTTAGCTTGGATTTTTAGAAGTAGGCTAAGTATTTTACTATGTCTCCTTGCTATAATAAATATGATAGTTACATCATCTCTGTTAGAGTCTTCTTTGTGACTATGCTGTGACTTACCTTCTGAGGAGTTTCTCCTTCCTTTCCTTTGAGCCTTGCCTTTCCCCTTTTTCTCAGATCCAGAGTCTGATGAGTTCGGAGAATTTCCTAGTGACCTATGTGTTGGTCTAGATTAAGTGTTTTAGCAAGTAAATCAGGCGTAGTGGAAATTCAAAAATTTAATCCATTGTCCAAGATCTCCTAAGCATGGTATGATTGATAATAGTACTAGTCATAAATTATTCTAGGTCATAAACACTTACCAGTTGAAGCATGAATCCCGTAGTCGGTAGAAAGACCCCTCAGCTACATGCACAAACTCCAATGTAGAAGCCCTCTATAAATATTCCACACGAGCACCATCGACCAAAACCTTCTAGAAAGGGAGTACCGATAAATAAGTGGAAGATAGCTAGATCTTCCCTACTAATTTATTCTAGAAGAAATTCCCTTAGTTTTCTATTTTAAGTAAATACGTCTTTCGATGGATTACTTTTAGGAATCAGAACAACTAAGAGAATAAGAGAGCAAGAGAAGTAATATGTAATTAAGGACCAAAAATAATGAAGGAGAAGGCCTCTATTTATAGTGGTTTGGAATTATTCAAAGGACAATAAAGTTTCTAACCTCAACCAATAGAAATTAAAATAAAAAGGGCAAATAGGTTATTTAATTTACCCTAGCAGAGTCGGAAAACAACTCAAACACTGGGAGTTTGCTTAGGGAGCAAGCTTTCAGTTGGACTGGGAGACTGCTGACCACTCGGCCAGCAATCCCTCCTGAGTGCCATGCATGCAGGCCTGCACACCATGCATAGGCTCACATGCAGTGTAATCCATAATGGACTGCCGCGCAGCCCTTTTGGCTTGCACAATGTGCAGGCGGGCTGCATCTTGTAGACTACTTTCCCGTGCCCTATGGGCTATGCACAATACCTATCTAAACAGTGTTGTCGTGTGGCCTGTGCATATGCCCTATATTTGTACTATCCTACTGTACATTTGTAGGCCTACTTACGCAGATTTATTCAACATCTAATATTAATAAATCTCGCAAAGTATCAGTTCCAATTTTCCCTTTATTTATTTTATCATCCTTATTATTTAACAGGTTCATTGGTCCAACCAATGAATGTTGGTCTAACCAATATTATGGTATAACCATATATTATAGTCTAACCATATTTCCTTTCTCTTGTAGATTATACCTAGTCTAACAGTTCTTTACATAGATCGGTTAGAACTCAAAGTTTATGACCTTATAAGATCTCGTAATACCGAGCCATCAAAAGTTTAACCTAGCTCAATTCCTTTTAGGAATTGACTAGCTGAGAGCTCCAGACCATTATGGACTCCAATTACTTTGATTGGTCATAGTGGCTCTCTAGCAAAGGGCATATAACCACTCAATATTTGGAACGTCACGTGCATTGTGACTTAGTCCCAATTGTACAATAGTATCAATACAATTCGCTCCTTTTATCAACAGTTAAGTACCATCTGGTTTCTAGGACTCAGTTTAACTATTAGTCCACTAGTAGCTTTAATAGCTACCCCAGTATTTAATCTTGCTGCCAAAGTACACTACTCAACCATTTTAATGTGTTGGTCAAGATCTCATCCTATTAACTCATACTCTAATTAGAGGTTTATGAGTGTGTTACTTCTAACAAGTGGCTAAGGTACATCTCCCTTATATTGCTATAATGGAGTGATAGATTCCATCTTGAATACTTAACTTACCGACGAACAAACATCAACTATACCCGTAATCATTTGCATCACCCGGTCTATAGAGTGCTTAGATATGACCCAAAGTGTAGCAATATCTGAACAAGGTAACTACTATCTCAGGTCTAAGGATATTTGTATTGCTATTGTAATGAGATGATTAACACCAACACATAATATAGATTACCGAGTGTTGTCTCATAGCGGTCTCCAATGTATCTCTCTGAATACATTCATATGTTAACCCTAGGTACCACCCTCTAGCACTGGAGATATGATACTCTGAATCAAATTCAAGATGTATGGTGACACATGCTAGTCTATCCGTATCATCAATGCCCAGTCTTGATGATACTATGACTAGGGATATTTAGACAAATCATAATTGCACACGAACCGATTCTCATCAATATAGTCCCACTATGCCCTTGCAATACATGCTATGATTATGTCATGGAATTTTGCAAACACATCATTGAACATATTCTAAACCAGTCATAATATATTTTCACAGTCTTTGATATAACAAAAGAATGCCTTTATTTATATAAATTTTTTTGTACAAATAAAACCAACTAAGATATGTGACCCCAATTACCTCTAGGGTATACATCATATCTAACAATCTCCCACTTGCACTAGAGCCAATTAGTTACATGCCGTAAGCCATAACTATTAACATGCTGGTTGTGCTTAATCTGTTTTAAAGGCTTGGTTAAACCATTTGCCAGGTTTTGATCTGTGGGTACATATTCCATCTGTATATTGTTATCCCTTATCATATCTTGAACTATATGATATTCTATATGTACGTGTCCATTTCTCTGACGAGACCATGGTTCTTTTGCCTAAGTAATAGCCCCAGTGTTATCATAATATAATAATATTGGATCCTTACTATTAGATACCACAGCGAGATCACCAATAAATCTCTTTATCCAAATAGCTTGTTTTGCTGCTTCTGAAGCAGCAATGTACTCAGATTCAGTGGTTAAATCGACAGTTGTATCATGTTTGGAACTTTTCCAAACAACTGACTCCATTTAACATAAATAGGTAACCTGAATATGACTTGAAGTCATCTCTGTTAGATTGAAAACTTGCATCAGTGAATCCCTTTACTGTAAGATCACCTCCTCCATATACCAAGAATGTTTCCTTAGTCCTTCTCAAGTACTTAAGGATTTTCTTAATAGCCTTCCAGTGCTTCTCACCTGGATCAAATTAAAACCTGCTCGTGATGCTCAACGCATGTGAGACATCTAGCTATGTACATACTATAGCATACATGATAGATCCTATTGTAGATGCATAGGGTATTCTATTCATGTGCAATCTCTCCTCTTGTGTCCCTGGACACTCAGATTTGAAAAGTTTAATTCCATAAGACATTGGAAGATAACCCTTTCTTGATTGCTCAAGGTTAAACCTAGTCAATACCTTGTCTATGTATATATCTTATGAAAGACCTAGCAAGCTCTTGGATCTATCTCTATAGATCTTTATACCTAGTATATATGCTGCTTCTCCAAGGTCTTTCATGGAGAACTTTCTTGACAACCACGACTTAACCATTTGAACAAGAGAAATGTCATTTCCTATTAGCAGTATGTCATCAACATATAGCATAAGGAAAATTACTAAACTCCTACTAAATTTCTTGTATACACAAGGCTCATAAGCATTTGATATAAAATCTAACTCTTTGATCGTGTCATCAAACCTTATATTCCAACTCTTGGATGTTTGATTAAGTCCATAAATGAATCTTTCCAGCTTGTATACCTTTGGGCCATTCTGAGATGTAAAACCCTCAGGTTGTATCATGTATACATCTCGATCCAAGTTTCCATTTAGGAAAGCATTTTTCACATCCATCTGCCAGATCTCATAATTATAATGAGTAGCAATGGCCAAGAGTATCCTTATGGATTTAAGCATGGCTACCGGTGAAAAGGTTTCGTCATAGTCAATACCTTCTCTGACTATAACCAATTTCCACTAACCTTGCCTTATTGTTAATCACATTACCATCCATGTTAGTTTTATTCTTGAAAACCCATTTGCAACCTATGGTTCTAACCTTATCAGGTGCATCGACCAATTCCCATACTTGGTTTTTATACATGGAATCCATTTCTAATTTCATGGCTTTTAACCATTTATCAGAGTCTGAGCACTCCATTGCTTCCTTGTAGATCTTGGGTTCAGCATCCTCCATTAGAAAGTTATGTTTATCATTTGTGATGAAAAATCCATATCTTTCATGAGCGTTGGGAACCCTACTAGATCTATGCAATGGTTTTTGTGTAACAAGTTGTTCCATGATCACACTCTATTGTGTATCAGGTGTAGGAATTATCAGTTGATCATCTTTTTCACCTACTTGAACCTCAAGTTCAAGGTGGCTCCCACTAGCTTTTGCAATCAAGTATTCCTTCTCGAGGAACTAAGCGTCCTACAAATAAACATCTTTTGTTCCTCAGGATTATAACAGGTATATCCTACTGTCTCTTTAGGATAACCTAGGAGCAAGCATTTGTCAGACCTAGCTCCCATCTTGTTTGACATCATCCTTTTAACATAGGCTGGACATCCCCAAACTCTCAGGTGAGAAAGAGAGGGTTTCTTACCATACCACATTTCATGTGGTGTTGTATCAACTGATTTTGAGGGCACACAGTTTAATATATAAACTGCGCGCTCAAGTGCGTATCCCCAAAAGGATTTGTGAGACTTTCTT
This sequence comes from Euphorbia pulcherrima, assembly GCA_947683365.1. Lineage (NCBI taxonomy): Eukaryota > Viridiplantae > Streptophyta > Magnoliopsida > Malpighiales > Euphorbiaceae > Euphorbia > Euphorbia pulcherrima. Next base: position 19,632,048 of record CANTUS010000007.1, read on the forward strand.
GGCTCATCATGGACTCTATTCCTCCTCTCAGACACACCATTATGCTGAGGAGTTTAAGGTGGGGTACATTGGGGTAATATTCCATTATCCCTTAGATAATAGTGAAACTCTTGGCTTAAATATTCTCAACCCTAGTCTGATTGTAGTGCATTAATATTCTTTTCACGCTGTTTCTTAACTTCATTCTTATAGTCTTTGAATCTTTCCAAACTATCTAATTTGTACCTCATAAGCTACAAATACCCATATCATGAGTGATCATCAATAAAAGATATAAAGTAGACGAATCCTCCATGTGCTTACACATTTATTGGACCACATAAATTTGTGTGTATTATTTCCAATGTAGTTGTGGCACGTTGCCCTTTACCTTTAAAGGGTTTTTTTTTTATCATTTTTCTTAATAAACAAGGTTCACATGCCCCATAAGACTCCCATTCTATTGGGCCCAAGTCACCACCTTTGTGTAACTTAATTAAGCGGGTTTTGTTTATATGGCCTAAACAAAAATGCATAAGTAGGATGATTTGTCTTTATCTAATTTCAATCTTTTAGCATCATTCATATTAAAAATTTTAGCTTTAGTATTTAAAACATATATGCCATCAAACAAAATTCGACTGGCATAAAGAATACTTACGAATTTGACAATCTTTATTATAAAATAAAACCTTAAATCCTTCTGTTGCTAAACATGCAATAGAAATAATATTCTTAGTCACAACCGGAATGCAATTGCATTTGTTTAATTCTAAAACTAGGCCACTTGGCAACTTGAGACTATATGTTCCTACAGCTGATGTAGCAACCCATGCTCCATTTCCAACTCGTAGGTCCAACTCTCCTTTAGCCAGCCTTTTACGGTTTTGCAACCCCTGTACTTGAGTATAGATATGAGAAACACATTCAGTATCTAATACCCATGTAGACTCATAAGGAACTATAGTGAAATTTTCAATCATGAACATACCTGAAGTAGTTCCCTTCTCAAGGCTCTTCTTCATATGCTCAGAGATAGGTGCCTTGCAATCCTTTTTCCAATGTCCTTGTTTTCCACACTGGAAACATACATTTGCAGCTCCTTTCTTATTTTTCTTCTTCTCACTGATCTTTGAATTTGATTTTGTCAAGAAGATGATTATTGATTGTTTTGTTAAGAGGATACATATTCAACCTAGATATAAGAAAAGAATTATTGCTTTAGACTTAGCTCTTGTACATGCATTTAATTTAAGGTTTTTTAATTAAATACATATTCCTACTATTTTTATTACTAAGGTTTATTCGAAAACATAATAACCCCCTCTATTGTCTTTCGAGAAACATGGTCTAACCATTCTCTTTAGTAGGTAGCATCTATAACTGATTTAAGCTAGCCTCCGCTATCACGAGTCAAGCTATCTTAAATAGCTATAGGAGGATCTAGTCCATTTGCATCCAATGCAATTGCTAATCTATTTGAGTTCCAACCAATGGACGTGCATAACCAATTAAATGACTCCTCAAATGATTCCTCCAGCCCAGCATTACCTCCGATATTACGGACAACTAACCCAGTCCAATTAAGACTTAACCCTAAATTGAATCATGAGACTAGATGATGCTAAAGAAGAAAGCACACTGTGCATGTGCAATTAATTCAGTAAAAAAGGCCTAAAATCACACTTCAATTTTTAGGAAAGCTAATTTTGTCTTAATATTTTAATGGGGATTTATTGGTGCAATAGGTCTTGTCTAATCTAGTACTTACACATGGACATGATTATCGAACTATAACTAACTTCGGGATAAAAGGAATTAGTAGGTCCAACCTAGGGTCATGTTAAACTGGTAATTCATAATCATCCCATCATGCCAAGACTCCAGATAGCATGCAAAACAAACAAGGGGGTTCATTGTTCAAGTTCTTGCACCTATGTCTATAAGTTTTAATTTAACAATTTAAACTTTCATTTGTAAAACCATATAATAAATCCAATTCATTATACTAGAAATCGACTAATTCAAAATAGTACCTTTGGTAATTAGAATCTAGAACCGATGAAAATTACCATGTAGGAGAGGCCCCCTTGAAGTGAATGAGCAGCCTTGTCCAATCCTTGCCAGAACTAACACGAGCCCTTCTGACTTAGTTAACCATAGACTAATTAAATTAAAGATTTCATTCTTTACTAATTTAAGAATTACTCCATATAATTTAAAACCTAAAGCATTTAAAATTTCAAGTAAAATATGGTTAATTCTTAGATAACTACTCTGACTAAGTTTGAGCAACACTTAATCTAGTTATCACAAAATTTTCCATTGCAAGAAATAAATTCCTAGGCATGGCATAACATACTCGAAAATATTTTATAGGAAATTAGACCTAGCATATTTCTAGTCAATCATACAATCGCATTAGGCGGGCTTTGATACCACTGGTGGTCTTGATTAACAGTTTTAGGAAGTAAAACAGGTGCAACAGAAATTCAAAAATTTAATCTAGTGTCCAAGATCTCCTAAGTGGGGCATGATTGATAATAGTGCTAGTCTTAAATTATTCTAAGTCATAAACACTTATTAAAAGGACCTAAGCTATGTGCACAGACTCCAAAGTAGAAGCCCTCTATAAATAGTCCATATGAGCACCACCGACCAAAACCTTCAAGAAAAGGAGTACCAATAAATAAGTGGAAGATAGCTAGATCTTCCCTACTAATTTATTCCAGAAGAAACTCCCTTAGTTTTCTATTCTAAGTAAATACGTCTTTCGACAGATTACTTTTAGGAATCAGAATAACTAAGAGAATAAGAGAGCAAGAGAAGGAGTATAAAATTAAGGACAAAAAATAATGAAGGAGAGGCCTCTATTTATAGTGGTTAGGAATTATTCAAAGGAAAATAAAGTCCCTAACCTCAACCAATAGAAGTTAAAATACAAAGGGAAAATAAGTTATAATTAACCCTGGCAGAGTTGTAAAACAACACAAACACTGGGAGACTGCTGGCCATTCAGCTAGTAGTCCCTTGTGGGCTTGCTTAGGAGCACAATCCACAAGGCTTGGGCCATGTACAGGCCTACATGTAGCACTACCCAAAAGGGCTGCGTGCCTGCACAGCCCTTTGGGCTTGCGCAGTCCACTTTCGTGTGCCCTATGGGCCATGCACAACACCATTCCAAATCGTGCTGCCGTGTGGCCTATGTGCAGGCCCTATATTTGTACTGTCCCACTGTACAATTATAGGCTCAGTCGCGTAGATTTATTCAAATTCTAATATTAATAAATCTTGCTAAGTTCCAGTTCCAATTTTCCCTTTATTTATTTTATCCTCCTTATTATTTAATAAGTTCATTGGTCCAACCAATGAATATTGGTCTAACCAATATTGTGGTGTAACCATATTTCCTTGCTCTTCTAGATTAGACCCGGTCTAATGGTTCTTTACATAGCTCAGTCATAACTCAAAGTGTGTGACCTTATAGGATGTCATAATATCAAGCCGTCAAAAGTTTAACCCAATTCCTTTTAGGAATTGACTGGCTCGGAGCTCCAGACCATTGTGGACTCTGATTACTTTGATCGGTCATAATGGCTCTCTAGTAAAGGGCATATGACCTTCAATATTCAGAATGTCATGTGAATTGTGACTTAATCCTGGCTGTGCAATAGTATCAATACAATTCACTCCTTCTATCAACTATTAAGTACCATCTATTTTCTAGGACTCGGTTTAAGTGTTAGTCCACTAGTAGCTTGAATAGCTACCCCAATATTTAGTCTCGCTGCCAAAGTACACTACTTAATAATTTTAATGTGTTGATCATGATCTCATCCTATCAACTCATACTCTGATCAGAGGTTTATGAGTGTGTTACTTCTAACAAGTGGCCAAGGTACATATCCCTTATATTGCTATAATGGAGTGATAGATTCCATATTAACTACTCAGCTTACCAACAAACAGACATCAACTATACCCATAATCATCCGCATCACCCGGTCTATAGATTGCTTAGGTATGACCCAAAGTGTAGCAACATCTGAATAAGGTAACTAGTATCTCAGGTCTAAGGATATTCGTATTGCTATTGTAATGAGATGATTAACACCAACACATAATATAGATTACCGAGTGTTGTCTCATAGCGGTCTCTAATGTATCTCTTTGAATACATTCATGTGTTAACCCTAGGTACCACCCTCTAGCACGGGGGACATGATACTCTGTATCAAATTCAAAAGGTATGATGACACATTCTAGTCTATCGGTATCATCAATGTCCAGTCTTGATGATACTATGACTAGGGATATTTAGACAAATCATAATTACACATGAACTAGTACTCACCAACATAGTCCCACTATGCCCTTGCAATACGTACTATGATTATGTCATGGACTTTTGCAAACACATCAATATATAAATTCTAAACTAGTTATAATATATTTTCACAGTCATTGATATAACAAAAGAATGCCTTTATTAATATAACTTTGTTCATATAAATAAAACTAACTAAGATATATCTCCCTATTTGCCTCTAGGGTATACATCATATCTAACACTAGGATCATCCTCTAGCATTTTAGTCGTGTCACCCATAGATAGATTTTACATTCTATCTTCATTTGGATTTATATAATCTGACATTTGCATAACCTCTACTTCCTCAATGGTTTATAAGACCCATTGAGTTTGTTGCAATCCTTCATTCATCTCTTTGGATTGGACAATATCCCTTTCTAAGTTGCCTTGGTTTTAAAGAACTAAAACTTCATCAATAGTTGAACTACTGAATCATGAGTATCATTACCAAATGTTGTCTCAGCTGTACTAGCTTTATTGACCTTCTTCGAATTGGCAACCTCAGCTCCTTTGCAAGCTTTATTGACTTAGACTGAGATTTTTCAACTTTAATAGTTGCTTCCTGAAATGATGGTTGTTCATCCTCAGCATTAACTTCATCCATGACCAACCTAGAGATTTGAATAGCTTGAGGTGGATGATCAGGAGAAGGTGATAGAGGTTGAATTTTAGGAGGAGAGTGGTTTGGTGTTTGAGGTTTAGGCGAGGCATTTTTCGGAAGCTTTTTATTTGGTGAGGATCATGGTGGTTTAATCTAGGTTGTTGGAATTCCAATGATTGGAGATGGCACTAAGTTTTTATTTGAAGGACCAAGAATTATATTTTATGCATATATAGAGATTCAGTTACTGGCTTAGTATAGGAGTAATCTCCTATTTCAAATTCTAAGTAATTCTTCTTGCCATGAGCAATTCTCTTCTCCCCTACCCTCTGAATTCTTTTTCCAGTCTTAGCTTCTAGCGCTATGCAATATTCTCAAAATCTACTATCTCAATTTCTTCATGAGGTATGTGTTCCTCATTTTCAGACTCATCTTTTTCTTTCGATACTTTTTCTGTGGCTACTCCCTTTAACTTCTCAGTTAACTCCCCATGAGTAGGGACTTTTTCATAAAGAGCTCAAGTATTTCTTCCACTTCTTTTCTGCATTAATGGTGAATGCAGTCTCCTTTCTTTCCCATTAGAGCACTTTTATCTTATGTATCCCTTTCCTCTTTGCATCAGCTCAGCTTAGTTTTATAGTTAGCTTATGTTTGTGTTCCTCCTTAGCTTCATTCTTAGGTTCTTCTTCTATGTGGTTAGTAGTAGTTTCCTTTTTTGTCCTTTTACCCTCTTTAGTTTCTTTTGAGATTTCCATCATCAGATTTTTTATATTTGAGTACCTCTTCTGTGTATTCTTCCCTCTAAGGTGTGAGACTCATCTTATCACCTTCTTCCTCAGACTCATTGTTTGATAATCTTTCAATCCACTACTTTGGTATACTTTTGAGAATTTTCCTCACAAGTTCCTTTTAATTCTTTTCGATAACCTTCACTTGGCTCCTTCTTTACTTCCATCACTTCTCTATCGAAGGCTTGCCTATTTTCTCTGTCCAAACTATCAAGCAGGCTTACCACATTTGTGGCTCCCTTGATTTGATCTTGAGGTTTCTTCTTCTCCTCTTATGCTCCCTTTCTTTTGAATTTGGTTAGAGGCTTTAGGATTTATGACTGACCAAATTCCTTGAGGAATCTTCTCTTAGAGGCTATTATAGCTCTAGCCCTGTTCCACTCATTGATTTTGAGCTTGAAAAAATTTGAGTTTGCTACATTGGGTCCGTACTTCTTTAATTCAAATCCAAATTCCAATTAAGCCTTTTTAGGATCTTTATGACTAGTCCTCCCATGACGTACTTGTGCTTCTTCATATATTGAAGAATGAGAATTGTAATGATAATCTCTTCATCTGCACTAAGAACTGGAGAGTGTAGTTCTCTATGATGTATATGATGTATTGATCATGATGTTTTTGGAGTAGTACCTTTGCCATGGCATATTGCACATATCTGTACATTTCACCCATATAGTAGGATAACTTCTTCCCAATCCATCCTCTTGTGAGTCCATATTCTTCATTGTACTATAGATGAGCCTTGGCATCATTCCTTGGTTCTCTAAGGACTATTCCGACATTGAGCAACCCAAGAATATTTGAAATAAGCTCTGGAGTTACCATGATCACCTTTCCTTTTACTGTAGTAAAGTTAATGTCCAGATTTAAAGTTGATTCTAGCATACTGACATAGAATTCCACAACCAACCTGGAAAGGTTGGTTCATTCATCTGTACCCATCTCTTCATTTCTTGGGTTTGGATGATTTTCAAGAAAGGAGAGGTAGATAGAAGGTATCTGTCAGAGAATGAAGGTTGAGGGTCGAATTTTGAAGGGTTATTCTTGAATAGTAGAGGTTTACTTTGAGCTAGTAAGTTTGCCATGAATGATCTTTTGGAGAGAATAGTTGCAGAGGTTTTGACAAGGGTTTATTTCGTCAAAGTGAGAGAACGATGAAGTTGATCAATTTTTTTATAAACTTGAGTCAGAAGTTTAGGGGCATTTTGGTCTTCTTCCATCTTCAACGTTACAGTTATAGCATAAATAATTTACCATTAGTGAGTGATTTAATGGCATGATTAACGGTGGTTATGTGAACCATTTTCTATCTTTACCGCTATCATAATTCACCTTTTGTTTTGACCATACATTTTAAAATTGAAAATGATGTAGCAGGTGATGACTTGCATAGAGTGACACGTTCTGAGTTATGACTTTTGCTCGTATCATCGCTCTGAGACTTCCTCTAACTTCATATATCTCCTTTTGAGATTTCTTATCGCTTGTGATGAATTTAAGTAATTCATCAGGACTACTTCCTTGAGTATTTGTGAGATGTTCGCAAATCTCAGGCCTTCCTTCTTGGTTAAACTGTAGGCTTCTTGGTACCCAAATCTTTTTGGGTATCTTCTCATGCTTTTGTTGTTGAGGCTTCTCCTGAGGTGTCCTCATTTCCTTTTATTTTTCTCTCTAAGATTTCTTCATTGTCTCATGCTTTAGATTCTAAAACATTTTGAAAATTTCTCTCGAAGCTCGTTCTTCTAAATCAAGCCTTAGAATGCACTTTTTGAATCCTTCAAGTAACTCATCCTTTTCTTGATAATTTCTTGTGAGGATATCAATTTCTTGTGCAATGGCACCATCATCTTCCTCAAGACCTTTTGCCCTTTTCTGCAGCTTCAACATCTTCTTAGCATTTCCTTGCTCTATGGCTTGTATCTCTTGTAGTACCTGCATAATCTCATTAGTTTGTACCAAATTGTTGGGAAACAAATCAACTTCAATGATGACCCAACACTAGAAAATTTTCATGATGGTGAAATTAATTTCATCGATGGACAAGAACCAGAAGGAGAAGTTGATGTTAATGAAGAACAAGTTGCACAACAACATGAATAACTTCAAAGAGAGATCTGGACTCAGAGGAACCATCCAATTGAAGCTATTTTGGATGATGTCCGAAATCTAATCAGAACTAGAGAACAACTCAATAGAATGATGAGCCATGCTGCTTTTGTCTCACTTATTGAAACAAAGAAGTTCCAAGGTGTAGAAGGAGATGAAAGCTGGATGATAGCTATGTAGGAAGAGCTAAATCAATTTATAAGGAATGATGTTTGGGATCTAGTCCCACTGCCAAAAGGAAAATCTATCATTGGCACAAAGTGTGTGTTTCAAACTTGATAATCCGGAGTAGTTGTGAGAAACAAGGCAAGGCTAGTCGCCCAAAGGTACAATTAATAAGAAGGCATAGACTTCAAAGATACTTTTGCTCTAGTAGTAAGGCTGGAAGCAATCAGAATCTTGTGTTTTCACCCTATTCCAAATGGATGTCAAAAGTGCTTTCTTAAATGGAGTTATTCAAGAAGAAGTCTATGTAAAGCAGCCACCAGGGTTTGAAGACTCAAAGCATTTGGGGCATGTTTACAAGCTAAAGAAAGACCTCTATTGATTGAAGCAAGCACTAAGAGCTTGGTATTAGAGGCTTACCTCATTCCTCATATCCAAGGGATACATCCGGGGAAAAGCTGACACAACACTCTTTATCAAGAAGAAAAAGGGTGATGTAGTTCTTGTCCAAATCTATGTGGATGATATCATCTTTGGAGCCACCGATGAAAAGATGTGTGAAGAGTTCAACAATTAGATGAAGAAGGAGTTTAAGATGTCAATGATGGGAGAACTCAATTTCTTCCTTGGCCTTCAAAACAAGCAGAGTTTGGATGGGATCTTCATCAACCAATCCAAGTATACCAAGGAGATTGTAAAGAAGTTTGATATGGAAAAAAGCTAGCCAATGTCCCCTCCAAGATACAGTCCTTTCAAAGGATTGTGATGCAGAAGAAGTAGACGAGAAGCCGTAAAGAAGAATGATTGGCTCACTCTTATATGTAACTCTAAGTAGACCAGACATACACTATGTTGTGTTCTACTGTGCAAGATATCAAGGGAATCCAAAGGAGTCACATCTTAAAGAATCAAGAGGGCGCTAAGATACTTGCTAGGATAAATAGAAGTTGGATTGTGGTATCCCAATAATGGAAATTTCACTTGGCAAGGATACACTAATGCTGATTATATAAGATATACACTTGAGAGAAAAATCACATCTGGAGGCTGTCACTTTCTAGGAGATTGTATTGTATCCTGGTATAGCAAGAAGCAAACATCAGTGATAATATCAACTACTGAAGCTGAATACTTGGCTGCTTGAAGCTATGTTGCTCAACTCCATTGGATCAAGCAACAATTAGAAGATTATGGAGTTCAAGCAGGATGTGTTAATGTGATGTGTGATAACAAGAGTGCAATTGATGTGTCCAAAAATCCAGTACTATATAGTAGGATGAAGCATGCCAACATTAGGCATCACTTCTTCCGGGATCATGTAATGAAGAAGAATGTGGTTTTGGTCTACATTCCAACAAATGAGCAAAGGGCATATATCTTTACTAAACCTCTAAGTAAAGATCAATTCAACAAGCTTAGGGAAGCAATTGGAATGTCAAATCCAATTTGAAGAAGGTTCTGGAAGACAAGTGAAGGAATCAAGGAGAAATATGAGGTGTATTAATTCTGGATCCGGAACGAAATATTGCCAGCTCAACAGAGAAGAAATGACCAGTGGCAGTAAATGCGCGAAAAGGTAACTATGCACGTTTTGAATTTTAAACGTTTATTGGGCAATACACGTGCGGAAAAAATACAACAGTTATAAATGGAAAAAACCTTTCTAATTCTCCGATTTACATGCCATTAACATCTCTCCTCCTTTTTAACTACCAATTCATCAATCCAATTAAATTTAAATGCTTCTAGATTACCATATTACCCTCACCTTGAAAATTCTATGAAAAGCCTCCAAAATGCCTCTTCTTCTTCTTGACATAAGTAATCAATCCTTAAATCTTCTTCTCAAAATCTCTAAAATGGCCAATACCCAAACTTAAACAACCCCTCCTCCAAAGAACACCTTCAAAATGGAGAACCTCAAAGATAAGGATTTCATTCCCCTAAAACTCAAGAGCATGACACAATCATCCCCTCTGATCACCTGGGTGATGAATTCTTGTTCAATACTGAACCCTATTCCTAACTCTTAAAAGACCAACATCTTGAGGTCTTCCTCAGGATGAATAACCCTACCTACCCCATTATTGTGAAGGAGTTCTACAACAATCTAAAAACTCACTTCTATTTTGATGCCCTTAAGATGAAAGTACAACTGAAGGAAAGTACTCTTATTCCTGAGTTCTTCATAACTCATTTTAACATGAAAAATGATGGAGTAATGATAAGGACTGATAGCGATGAACAAACAATCAAGTATAATCAAAAGTTATGGCTTCCAGAGAGGTACTTTAGGGACAAATGCTCGACCTACTAGCCAAAAACTCCCAGACTACTTTAATTCATTCTAGCTAAATTTATCTTGATCTGGAAGTGCTTCATCAACACTGCTTCTAGCTTCTAACACTATGTCCTCCAGCATTAGGTGGAAAGTAGAGTACTCAACATGCTTGTCCTACTCATCCAATACATTAAACAACACAAATACTCACATAGAGTACTAATAACCAAGATCGTCTCAAAAAATAGAGTAAAATTGACTGAAGAAGAGTTAGTAGAAGGGAAGGCTATCCTAGAGAAGAATTTTATGGAACTCTCCTTTGATGAAAAATGGGATGAGGAAAGAGAATTGAAGCAAAAAAGGGAAAATCAGGAGAAAACAAAGTGAGTAAGGCTGGAGGCACTGTGGAGAAAGCTCTGATGGTAAAGAAACCTAGAACCTCAAGCCTGAAAGTCCAAAAGAAAATTGACCTGACTTCTATAGTGGAAGTTGAGGAAGAAAATGAAGATTCAATGAACCTCACTTAGATTCTCCAATAAGCTCCAAAACATGCCCAGACAAGAAGAAGGTTAGTAAAGGCAACAATAAAAAGGGGAAAACTGGATGATCTGGAAGCAACTGAAAGAATAGCAGTTACTGATGCTGCTGCTACAATAAGAGATGGAAGAAAAAGAGGGGCTTAAACCACTCTTAAGGAAATATTGGAGGAAGAGAGTGCCTCAAGCAATGCCACTGAAGAAGATGAGCATATACAAAAGAAGAAGGTAATTAGGAAGGGACCAACGTTTACCCAGGCCCTACAATTAAAGAGAGCTAAGATTACCCCACACAATCCTACTATTGGTATAACAATTAGAGAACCTGCTCCTAAAGCCACTGATGTAGAAATAATGGCTAAGGAAAAACTTAGTAAGGAGAAGAATGCAGAGCTCACCGCAAAAACCATGCATTTGGAGGATCTGGAATATGATCACATGATGGCTGCAATCACTAAAACTCAGAAGTTTAACAACTCTATCCCAGCCATTCAAGGACCCAGAGGCTCACCTGGACCATCAGATCAAGCTCATCCGAAAGCACCTACTCCACCAATCTTGATGCCAACCATTGAGATATAGTATATAAGGGAGGGTTATGGGACAGAGATAGTAAATGAGCTAAACCTCCAACCGCACATAGAACCTCTTCCAAAATCACTTCTTAACCAGGAAATTACTAATGTTGAAGTTATAGAACTTGAAAGTCCTGAAAAGATAGTTGAAAAAGGAGAGAAAAGTCATGAAAAGGCACTTGAAGAGGAGATTGAGGACATTACCAATCTTCCAGAGGTCCAAATAGAAAAGGGAGTTGATAAGGAGGCAAAGCACCCAAAACAGCCGACTCAAGAGGTAATTGCTAACCTAAACACTAAAATTACTAAAACCACTAGGACTGATCAAAATCAAGGCAACTTGGATGCCACTAAATCTCAAAATGCATCCAAGGTAGATAAGCTTAGCCCGGTGCTAAATGTACCAGAGGAGAGAGATGGTCTAAGATCCAATGAGCACACTAATATAGTGGACCACAAGGCAAGGCCACTTCAAAAGATAGGGTGGAAGAGAAGAAAGGAGAAGAGAAGGATAATAAGGAAAAAGAATCTCCTAATTTTGAAGAATCCGAAAGTGAAGAAGTAGCTCTAGCTTAGAATCTGAAATTGATAGTGAGGTAAGAAGGAAAATAACAACTCTAAAACCCTCTAGAGCTGAGAAAATGAGAATGGCACTGAGTCTACTAGAACAAGTAGCTTTGGAAGGACAGAAGGATGATGATCGTAAACCCCTAGTAAGGGAAATCTGCCAAAGGCTAATTGCTGTGGAGAAATTGATCAATAATCAATCCATGCCTCTAGATATGAAGACTGAGCTTGAGGGTATAAAGACCAAGATTAATAACATTGAAGAAAAAGTTAGATAATTCCCTACTACAGATCAAGTTGCTACTACTTCTCTGTCCAAAATCACTATGGTTATGCAACAGCTCATCTCAAATATCACAGACGCTTAACACAAATAGAGCTGATAACAATTGTGTAATAATTCTAGGGCATGTAACCTCCAACTTCACTGATCTAAAATCTGAGCTAAAAGAGTATATGGATAAGAAGTTTGAAAACTTGTTGAAATACATTCCCACTGTCATCGCTCAAGGAGAAAGCACTATTACCTCTGGACTCTCTGATCTTACAACAGAGTGAAAAGCACTTCAGGAGCAACTTGCCAAATTCCTTAATTATGATTTACCTACTCTCCTAGTGAAAGAAGTTGTGGACATAGGGCATAATTGCAAAAACAGTCTCTCTAATATAGACACAAATGTTGGGAATTAGCGTAAGACATTCAAAATTAAGCTCTGGAACCTCAATGAGAGCATCCTCAATGGTACAAAGGCAACTACAAATGTTGTCACACAACTAAATTTGGGTATGGACAATCTCAATCTCACTGCTCGATCTACTTCTACCTCTGCTCCTCCTCCAACTATTACAGAGAGCGTATTACTTCCCTTCTTCCAACAACTTATCTAAAACATTGGGGACACTGGATTCAATGGATACAGAGCATGCTTACCTTACTCCGGGGTATGTTTCCATTTATGGAAGAAGAAGATAGAGAATATGCTCCCTCCTTACAACTAAACTTGACCAAGTCATATGCCCAACTCCGGAAGCTAATCAAGCTAATTCATCTTATTCTCGCTATAGTAGACAAAGTCCTTGAGCAGCACCTGATAGGAAATGAAGATTAAACCATTCTATTAGAGGCCTATCAAAAGAAGTGGGATAAGAGAACTTACATGGTGATTGACCCCCAGAAATATGCAAACAAAAGGGGGGAGAAGGAATCTACATAGCTAGTTATTTATTTACACATGTATTAGCTAGCCACACTGTGTTTTCACTATAATTTTTGTACTTATAATCATGCACTTCATTGATGTTAACTTTTGTTAACATTATAAGTTATATAGAGAAAAATTTTATTCAAAAGATTCTGCTTCTAAGTACAACAATCAATTGTAGTAGAAACACTTAGAAGCTAATATGCAAAAATATAGAAGAGTTAGGATGCTAGATCATGGGGGAGTTAATTTGTAAATGACTAAGTATCAAAAATCACACTTAGCTCATATTCCGTATCTAAATGCTCATTGTCCTTAGGTTTTTGTTTCCATAAAATGGGGGAGATTATTGGGAAACAATGAGAAGAAAACTCAAACCAACCATCCGGATAATATGTTTGAAGAAAACTATACTCCTAAGTCCAAGAAAGGATTTAGACAAGATATTGAAGATAACAAATCCTTAAGTCCAAGAAGAAAGCATCCAGTTATAGTTTGGGAAGGAAACAAACTTCTAACCCCTTGAAGATAACATCCAGAATAGATCACTATTAAATAGCATCTGGACTAAGATTGGGACCGAAGACATCTGGAAGACTCAACTCTCAAGACAAAGGGAATATTCAAAAATTCAAATTCACTCCAACATTGGTCTGAAGTCAACAAAGCCCTTTTGCCTTAGAAAAAGAAAAAGTGATAGCTTGCACGCAATTTAGAAAAGGACAAAAGGATTAACATGGAAAGAGAAAAAAGTAACAACCTTTTTAACCTAGACCAATAGCTTGGCACGTGGAGCTCAAACAACTAAAAAAGGTACCTAAAATTTGGAAGTACACAAAATGCCAAATAAACAATGACTAACACCTTTGTCTCACCAATCCCAATAATTCAAACGGGTCAATCAATTAGTTTAACAGACTAATCAATGACTCTAGAAGTGACACTTCATATCTGATAAATGGTGAAGATTCAAGATAATACTAATGATACACAACGACTACATTTATAATCCAAGCCTATAAAAGGAAAGCTTCACTAAGTGAGAAGATGCTGGTTGATTTTACAAAAAGATATTACATTGAGAATTCAAGCTATTCAATTAGTGAACTTAATCCCTATAAGAACCAAACACTCTAATCTATTTGTAAGGATTCTCAAGTGAGTTTATAAACTTGAAGAATCCAAAAACCCAACCTTTTAATAAAACAAAGTGTAAAAATCTCATACTTGGGTGAGTATTGAGATTAGGACTCAGCTTAAACTAGGATAGTTAGAGTGGTATATCCCTGTGGGACTCAACTTAGACTTGGGTAGAGTTTCAGTGGTATGTCCTACTAAAGAAAGAGGACCCAGCCAGAAGTTGGTGATTTTGGTGGTATATTCTACATCCAGAAGAGAGGTCATCTTCTGGAGACAACGTACAAAGGAATAAGCTGAAGATTGGTGTCTATAGTGGTATATCCTTCATCCGGAGGAGAATAAATCTCCAGAGATAAATTGTAAAGGCTTGGTTTCTTCTTGGTAAAGAAATCTAATAACTAGTGGATTTAAGCTCGAAGGAGTAAACTCCAGGGAATGGAGGTAGGCAGGGCCAAACCAAGATAAAAATATATGTGTTTGATTTCTCTAACTCTAAACTTTACATTCAAGAACATTTGTATTAAATATTTTCATTATCCGGAGCTTACATTAGTCAGCTTTCGGATCATACATATCATGCTACACTAAGAGTTTTTAAAAGTCTGAATATTCCGCAAAAAGGGTCATTCACCCCCCTTTGACCCTAGTTAAACACTTACAAGGGACCACCATAAATCATATGTTTCTACCTCTGAGTAATATTGTCTTATGAAGTAGAGGTGTCCTTAGCCATAAGGCACACATAAGCTCCATCTTTTGACTCATCTTCTTTAGAGTCTCCTTCTTCATCGTTCTAAATAAAGGCTGATTTCATCTTATTGTGAAATTACTTTTTGAACCTATCTTTATTTGATTTTGGTATTTTGGAAATGGTCCCTTTCGAGGTTTCTTCATTGCTCATTTTTCTTTTGAAGATCTGAATGAGAATTTCTCAAATCTTCATCTCCTAAATCTTATTCTAAAGATTCTCGTTAAAGAGAAGTTATCTTCTTTTCTTTGATTTTGGGTATCTTTGAGACTTTATGAGCTTGTAGAGAAATCTCATGTGTGATCAAGGATCCTATTAGCCCATCATAGCTTAGATTAGAGAGATCTTGAGCTTCCTCAATAGATGTCTTTCTTGTCTCCCATGATCTGGTAAGACTTTTGAGTATATTCTTCACCATCTCTTCCTCTGTGAATCTTTTCCCCAACCTCTTTAATTCATTTGTAATATTTGTGAATCTTGAGTTTATGCTAGATATTAATTCACAATCCTCCATTTTGAACAATTCATAGTCTCTTAGCTTTTAATTGATTCTTGATTCCTACACCATGTCTTTTCCTTCATAAGTGGCTTCCAGTTTCTTCCAGATTTCATGAAATTTTCACAACTTAAAATCTTATTGAATTCTGCAGCATATAAAGCACAATGTAACATGCTAATAGAAACTGCATTACTCTGATATCTCTTGATATCATTTTCATTCCATTGATGTTGAGGTTTGGGATGATTTCTTCTCTTCTTAACTACAGTAGTTTTGTAGGGCCCTTTAGTAATTACTAAGCATGCATATGTCTTTTGACTAATGAAGTGTACCATACGGTTTTTCCAAAGGCATAGTTGTGAGCACGGAATTTCACAGTCCCTCTCGCGAGACGATGATGACGTATACCGGATTTTATTCCTCATGATAAAAAATTTTTTTTGGAATTTTTAGTACCGATATAAAATTCTCTATGAATTTTATTTTTGGAAAAATTCAGTTCGACGTGTTCGGTGGTAGCTCAGACCGATGTTTCACCAGGAAGGTAATTTAGTCCAAAATACCCATAAAAAGTAAAAAAAGAGCCCGATAATTCAGATCATCATGCTGAAATTGCTTTTGGTTTGATTTTCTTGCTTTTTCCCCTATTTCGAGCTTGATTCATGCTTGCTTTTCAGACCTATTAGGAGAGTGAGGCCGCCGGCGGCCTCATCAATACCTCCAGCGGTATCATCCATACCGCCACCGGTATGAACGTTTGGTGCAGAACAGATGTGTGCCTTTTTGTTTGATATCCGACGGATAATTGATCAAAGTCAATTTCCATCGGATTTTAGCCTATATAAGGAGGCATTTGCAGCTGAAGAAAGGTTCAACACTTCCACCACTCAAAATCTTAAGGAGATTTTGAGTATTTAGCTAGTTTTAGTGGGATAAAGTTTAGAAAAGGCAAGAAATTTTCTACTAAGCTATCTAACTTTTAGGTTTAAAATCACCAAAATAGGATTTAGAGCCTTAAATTCCCCCATTCACTAACCAAATCATCATTTGAGCTCCCTAGAGGTGTCATTTGGATCACGAAGAGGTAGATTCACGGCCCTGAGGAAAAAATTTAGAGTCTTATAGTTCTTTGGCTTTCATTTTACTTGTTTGTTGTGTTTATTTCCTGCTTTGTGAGTAGTTTTGGGTTTTTGGTCACTTTTTAGCAAAAATCAGCGGCTGCAAGAAACTGAACAAGCTGGAGGCACTTAAAGCCGCCGACGGTATCAACCATGTCGCCAGTGACATCATTGATACTGCCAGTGGCCTCATTTCCCCCAACGGCTCTATTTTCTTGCAGGACCCTTTCTTTATGGTATCCAGAATGTCATACAAACTACATGTGTAAATAAGATCGCCAGCAGCATTAGTCATGCCGCCAGCGGCCTCATTCATATCGCCGGTGGTATGGAGTTCTAGACCACAGTTTCATTTTTGTTTTATTTTCGACCTAGTTTAATTTTTGAAGCTAGGATGTACAGTGCAACGATGAGGTTCCAGAACCTTCTGAAAAAAGACATCACCCCATACCATGCATTTTCACTAATAATCTAGTTAAAATAATTACTAAGTCTAAAATACGGATATAACAGAATTTTCCCGCAAACGCCACTTAAACCTCATTTTTAGCCATCCAACCGGGCTTCATAAATTGTAAAATGAATAGGCCATGTTCACGCTAACTAGGGTCTTGTTTTGTTTACAAACTATGCATGCTATGTGGTATACCTCATACAATGTGCCGTATTTGAGGTAACCATTTTTTGCAGGTAGATTTAGGATAGATGGATGCTAGGCCTTCGAGTATTTTATTTATTGTAAAGACAAATGTATAGGATTTGGAATCCTTGTGATTATTATTTCATTTTCCGCATTTTATTTGGGATAACTGTAATAATTTATTTATTTCCCGTTTTGAATGCTTGATAACACGGAAATAAAATATAAACTGAAAACATAGTAAATAGGGTGGATTAAAACTAATTAAGAAAGAATGAAATCTTTTAACTTGGCCAATGTAAAATAGATAACATCATTTGAACTCAGAATCTCTACTAAAGGTATGGTTTACCACCACGTGGGAAAATCGTACCAAAATTTCTAAGTTGAGCTGAACCGGGTGGCGAGGCGACTCTATTTTAAGTACGGGATTTGAATCTCGTATCTTTTGAACATTAAAATATACTAAGCCATTTTCACAATCAACATCATGCTCATCATTTTCAGGAGACAGGTCCTCCAACCCGGCTTCACAACCCTTCTGAAATGTCATCCGCTCAAAGTGGAGACTCTGCTGGGGATTTGTCTCTTTAAACTTGAACTTAAAATTTTCAATAAGTTTAAAAAGATTTTGATAATGTATTGAAATCATTGGCCAAATTAAAACTTTTTTCTTTTTCATGACATTTTATCCTTACACGTGTAGATAGTTCGATAATTTTAGGTGCCCCATTTTTTCCCAAGAAGGTCGCGAAAGTATCACTCATGCCCTGTTTGGAATTGAGGATGCCTAGTGGGTGGATCACTCATTTTAACCAATACGTAAACTCCTACGATCACATCTATTAAGGGAATGGTTGAGTAATGTGGAATTAAGGTAAACGAGAACCTTTTACATCAGCAACCTATACCAAAGCTGCATTAGAAAAAGCCTTAGAACTTCACTCCCTTAGGACTACCAAAATAATGAAAACAATTGGGACACCCTTCTTTCACCATTACCAGTGAAGAAGATAAACCTCTATCCTTTCTGAAGAGGCGTTACGTGGGAGTCATAAGGTTGGAAGAGGGACATTTTGTGTGCTATCTGCTACATGCTCATGCATCGTCCATGCATCGGCTTTAGGAACCAAAAATCAATCAACTTACCCTTATCGATCTCCATTCATGGAAGAGGTTTAGCAACATCTGTAGGACTTTTTTTGTACCCCCGTTGAGTCACGACATATCATTATGCGTGATGAAGGGTGCGAACATCCCACGGATGTTGGAAGGTTAAGCCACCCCATCATCGCTAACCACATCCACATGCAGCCATACATACCATACATCGGTTATTAGACAAAGGTCATTCACCCCATCCATGGTATCACACAATCCATGCATAATCCGATCCGCTACCTATCATTTCAGCTAGGAAGAGGCAAAGTTATCATCGCACCCCAATTTGGAGAAGGCCTAAACACCGTCTAATTTGTTGTTCTCTCACCCCAGTTGTCACCACAGAAGTTAAAGAGGTTATGTACACTGATTCTAGTAGGGAGTCATATTCAGATCATATTCAGTTAGGTCAGAATTCCTCTCGGTAATCCATGTCTTTCTCCAACAATGAAGGAAACCTCCCACCACCTAAAGATCCATTAGGCCCTACTCCCACCTCGGGAGTAGCGTCTCAACCCTCTCTTGGATTTGACTTTGCTAGTGCTATGGCTTAGTTTCTGAACTCAGATGCATTCCAAGCTTCTATCCAAACCACTATCTAGGCAGCCGTCAAGCAAGCCCTTGAGGATAGGAATTTTGACTGGGTCTTTGAGTCTGATATGCAAGCCTAGAATGGTTCAGTGCAGATGTTGGCCGGCCCGATAGGGACCAGACCTATTGCACTAGTTTTTCACCCAACACCCTTAACTTAACCTATGGCAATCCCGTTTCAGTTTGGGCAAACCTCTGCTTTCCTACAAACCTCGACATCCTCGTCAATTGTTCCTTACAATCCGAGTCCTTTGGCTTAAAGCTCGGTTCCTCTAGTATTCACTCATCAGTTTTCAACTTCTTTTAGTGGGCTAATTCAAACCCTGCCATCTTTTACTGCTCTCAGTTTATTGTAACTCCCAGGGGCATTACCTACCCCCATAATCCTTTCAGCAGCCAACTGATTGCTCATCCTCCCTTTGACATTCCTCCCCCATCACAACCAGTCCCAATCAATGACCAAGTCAAGCAACCTCTGGGGTTGATACCTGAAATAGCTGCTTTCATTCGCCAGATGATGGCCTCTCAAACCAACCATGACCAGGTCATGCATTCTCTGGGCGTGACACTCAAGGCCACAATTTTCACTCACTAGCCAATCAATGACCAGGTCATGCAACCTCTGAGCGAGACACAAGAGATTCAAGCCTACATCAATAGTCTAATAGCTACCAAGGAACTTAAAAGAGGGGAAGATTGGGTCCCCGATAATTTTACTATGCCAAATATAGTGCATTATAATGGGTATGGTGCCCTTACTTCCCACATTATCATGTATGAAAGAGTTATGCGTGTAAAGAAATTAAGTGATAAAGTGCTCACTGAAATGTTCCATGTTCCCTTTGGGGCCCTACTCTTAAATGGTATCATACTTTGCCCCAGCATATTGTCACTGATTGGAAACTTCTTTTTAAGGCTTTGAAAGTGCACTATGGTTTTAACACCATAATGGAAACAACCCTCCAACACCTTGAGGGAGTATGCCAACTGCGCACCAAAACCTTAAAGCAGTATTTTAACCGATGGATGTCGACCTAAGTTCTGATGAAATCGAAGCTAAGCCTTGAGGAGATGATTTTTAAACTCCTAGAAGGCTCCCTTCCTCTATTCTACAAAGAAATGGCTACTGATTCATTCCTCCCTTACAAAGCTATGTTTGAAAAAGCCGAGAAAATTGAGCATGAGGCAGAGCACAAAAGAGCAAAAAAGCCAAGAAAGCCCTGGTTTAGAAAGAATATACTCAGCCCATAGCTCCGGTACCTGCTAAACCCAAAGCCCTGATTGCAGTTCAGGAAGTTTCCCAACCCCCTACTGCACCCCTGGAAATCACTCAAGCTTTATTGGTAGTTGCAGCAGTCCAGCCCCCTTGTCCTCTTTTCGTTTTGGCTAATCCATACAAGTTGCCCCTTCGGGTTATCTTTAAGCGTTTAAGGGAAGTAGGTTATATCCATTCCCTTCAGGAGTATAAACCACCTAAACCTGAGGATAAGAACAATTTCTGTAATTACCACTTTCAAGTGGGTCACCAAACTAACAATTGTAAGGCCTTGGTCTTAGCTATCCAGCATCTTGTTATTGAAGGAAAGATCGCTGAACCTGATAAAACCCCGAGCACCATTAGCAACCCTTTGCCAAATTTTTGGAATAAGGTGGGCATGATCCATTTAAGCTTACTGGAAGCCACAGTTTTTGAACTCCTTACTCATAGGCCTGAGAGTGGTAATTCATTTCTGGTTATCAATTCTGGTCTCCCATGCAATTCGGTCTTTAATCTGATCAACCAAGCTAATTTAAGGGTTAATTCAATTTAGGGTATGGAAGTTCACCCGACTCTACCTAAGAAAGAAAGTCGCGAAACTTATCCTTTTGTGACTAAGAGAATGAAAACTGAGAAGAAGCTGCTCTTCAGCTTAGATTCTTTTATTTTGATGTATGATTGTTCCGATGAAGATGAGGGAGTAGTTGAAGTAGTAAAGGCGGTGAGCACTGAACAGTTTAGGGTTGATTCCCCTGCCAATGAAAAGCTGAATGAACTATTCAGGGTTGACTAGAACTAGCTTTTTAGTGTGGATGGGTATGAGTTGCAAAACCCAGATTTAGACTCTGATGAATCGCAACATCTGTTTGAAACCTGAGCCACTCGAAGTGTCCTACTCGATAATATTCTCAACATTACTTGGAGTGGCCATGTGTATCAGCCCAAGGATCGTCGTCTCCATCTGGATAAGGACTCGATCTTTGAAAGGATAGGAACCACTGCAAGGCCTCCTTCTCCACCTCTGCTTGTTCTAACTAGCCTCGAGGTTGATCCTCTTATTACTCAACTTAAAAACACCAAAGCTCGTTATAGTATCTAGCAGTTGGTTATCGATTCTAATGGGCATTGCAGGGGTTTGATCAAGTGACTACTCGATTTAGAAGCTACTCCGACCACTTCTATTAGTGAGATATGTGCTAGGGTCAGGGCGGTTATTCCTCCAAAGAAGGGACCACATATTGTATTTGACCATTTCAATCTCCCTCTTACTGGTAGGGACTATAACAGGGCCTTGTTCATCTGTATTCAGATCCTCGATAAGATTATCCCCTATATCATGGTGGATGATGGCTCGGCCCTAAATTTGTGCCCTCTGAAAGTCCTTCCTCACTTGGGTCTATTGAAGGAAATGCTTGAGAATGCAACACTATTATCCGGGCTTATGATGACTTAAAGCAAAGTATGATCGGGGCGTTTGAAGCAAAGGTCACTGTTGGAGGTATTACGAGCAAAGTGCGGTTTGCTATACTCGACATTCCTATTACTTACTCTTTGTCATTTGGCTGACCTTGGCTCTACGCCTTAGGTGTGGTTCCCTCCACTCTCTATTAAAAAATCAAGCTCATTTACAAGAATAAGTTGGTAACTATCGAGGCCGACCCCACTTCTGTTGTGGCTGTTATGGAAGTCAAAGCAAAATTAGAGGAAGGTCTTCACATTGCTCTGATAAGTAAGACTGAGGAATTGCCCCCCATTTGGCACCGTTATCTCTACTCTAGTGTGGGAAAACTGATGAAGAGAACTAGGTATAAGCCTCGTAGAGGCTATGGAATGCATGAGTAAGGAATTATTGAGGCTTTAGAGCTGAAAGTGGTTATCCACCAAGCAGAGTTAGGGTACGAACCTAGAAAGCCCTACCACCATGTTTCTTTCAGTTACTGTCGCATGGTGACTATTTGCAAAATCCAAGGTAAAAGGCCTTATAAGGGAGAACCGGTGTCTATTGAGCATAATGGGAAAATGTGGCCCAGTTTTGAGATCTTCAAGGATGTTTATGACTTTGAAGCTGGCTGCATGGTTGTTTCTGCTGAACCCAAACTCACTAAGCCTGATGTGCCTATAAATGTTGATTCTGAAAAGGTCAAGGGCAAGGGTAAGATGTATCCTGAGGATGAGTCTGGGGGAAGTAATTAAGAGTCTGTCGATCCAGAAGTTGAAGATGTTGTGGCTACCATGACCAAGGCTATGGCATTTTTTATGAAGAAGGGTTAGAAAGGTGAGAGAACCGGGGAAGAGGATGCCATGATTGAGATCATGAGAATGCTCGCTAGGTCCCTAACCGAGAAAGCTAACCTGTCCCAGGAACTACCCCTCACCACCGACTAGAAAGCAGCTCTAGAACATGACCTGGATGCCATTCTGATGAAGACTGCAGAGGATGCTCCTCCTATTGCTGCCTTCATAGTTGAAGCCCCTCTGATTGTGGAGGAGGACACTATAGATGGTGTAATTTTCAATATTTCTTATATATTTGATGCAAACAATGTCGCCTATAAGGCTTTCAATGCAATGAATGACTCTCATTTCGCTTACTTGTTTGATGTTTTTCCTGATGGATCCATGCATTCACATAACCATATGCATAATGGTTTTAGAATTAGCGATACTTCTTTAAGCGAAATAAGCCTAAGTATTGATGATAATCCTAAAATGGTAACCATTTCCAATGACTTAATTCCTAAAGAGAAAAGTGAGATAATAAAAGTGCTTAAAGATCATGTTAACACTTTTCCCTGGTCATACAAAGATATGCTTGGGGTTGATCATCAAAATGCCAAGCACAAAATCCTGACCGATCCTAAGTTTAGACCTATCAAGCAGAAGCTTTGTTGGTTCAGACTAGAATGGTCAAATCAGGTTAAGGTAGAGGTTTTGAGGTTGATTGGAGCTCGATTCGTCGAAGTTGTGGACTATCCAACTTGGTGGTCTAACATAGTTCCGGTTCCGAAGAAAGATGGTACGGTTTGAGTTTGTGTTGACTTCTGGGATCTCAATAAAGCTTTGCATAAAGACGACTTCCCACTTCCTCACATTGATGTTCTAATTAACAGTGCCGCCTAGGCAGCTATGTACTCTTTTATAGACGGATTCTCAGGTTACAATCAGATTTTGGTGGATATCATCGATAAGGTTAAGACAACATTCATTATCGAATGGGGGGTCTACTGCTACAAAGTAAAGCCATTCAGGTTAAAGAATGTTGGGGCCACTTATTAGCGCATCATAACCACCCTTTTACACGACATGATCCATAAAGTGGTAGAGGTGTATATAGATGATATTATTATGAAGTCTGCCATGCGAGAAGAGCACCCCGCTGTTCTTGATAGATTCATGTCTCGTATTGAGAAGTATTATCTGCGCCTGAATCTAAAGAAGTGTGTGTTTGGGGTTACTTTAGGGAAATTACTGAACATGTGGTTATTCAGAAAGGAATTGAAATGGTCCTGACAAGGCTAAAGCTATCAAGGATATGCCTCTACCAAAGATAGAGAAAGAAGTCCGATCATTTTTAGGGTCCTTGTAGTACGTCAGTTAGTTCATTGCCTGCCTCACTATTGTGTGTGAACCATCTTTAAACTGTTAAGAAAGCAGCAACTAGTGGTATGGAATGATCAGTGCCAAGTGGAGTCTGACAGAGTCAAAGCTTATCCAGTTGATCCACCCATTTTAAAACCTCCCATCCTTGGGAAACCTCATCTTGTACCTGGCTATTGAAGAGTCTTCTGTAAGGGCAACGCTTGTCCAGGAACATGATGATAAATAGGAGCACACAATTTACTACTTAAGAAAGAAGTTGTTGGATTATGAAACCCAATATTCAATTACGGAGAAAACTTGCACCACTATGGTTTGGCTCACTAAGAAGTTGCACCATTATTTCCAATCCTACCAAGTCTAAGGCGTGGCTAAGATTGACCCCATAAAGTATCTTTATCAATACCCCAGTCTCGCTGGTAAACTGTCTCGATGGTTGCTACTTCTATCCAAATTTGACATTGAGTATGTAATGAAGAAGGTTATTAAGGGGAGGGCAATGGCTAAATTCTTAGCTAATCAACCCTTTAACTCAGATTATGTTGAGAACCTAGAGTTTCTCGATGAGCAGCTTGCCTCTATTAAAATCCTTGAGCGTGTGTGGACTATATACTTTGATGATGCTATGAATAGCTGGGGAGTAGGCCTTGGAGTTATTATAGTCACACCAGATAATGAAATCATTCCGTTGTCCAAATCCTTAGAATTCACTGTCACCAATAATGGAGCCAAATATAAAGCACGTCTTTTCGGTCTTGAGGCTCTCCTCTAGTTTGGGGCTCGCATGGTCCTGTAATTGGGGATTTGGCTGTTATGATCCGTTAGGTTGTCGGGGATTGGAAAATTAACCAGGAATCTCTTCACCCTTATGTCAAGGCCATCCAGGACTTATCAAAGAGGTTCAACTTGTGCTTGTATCACCACGTTCCCCAGGATGAGAATCAAATGGCTGACTCTTTGGCCACCCTAGCCTCCGTATGGGAAGGACTCCAATAGCAGCCTATCCATCCTTTGGTTCTATTACCAACTAAGATCCCTTATCACGCTCAGCCAGTTTAGTAGGTCCTCGCCATCTCACCCGACCCCTGTTGGTACTCTAACATCGTCCTGTTCCTCCAAACAGGCCAAAATCCTCCGAATTCCTCTAACTTAGACCATTCCACTATGAGGTAGCTCGCTGTCCAATTTTGGATTATCGATAATGATCTATTCAAGGGCACCAGTGATGGTTTATTGCTTCATTGCTTAATTGAATCAAAGGCTCAGATAGTAATTAATCAGGTCCATGTCGGTGATTATGGCCCTTATATTAATGGTCTCGTTGTCAGAAAGAAAATTTAGTGGTTGGGATTTTGGCTCACTCTAACTGTCGATTATCTCGCCCAAGTAAAGCAGTGCCATCAATGCTAGATTAGTGGGGATGTACAACATCTACAACCCACCAAGCTCCATAATTTATCTACTCCTTGGCCATTCTCGGCGTGGAGGATAGACATAATTGTTGTGAAATTTGTCCTTTATCAACAAACGGGCACAGATTTATTATGGTAGTAGTGGATTATTTCTCGAAGTAGGTAGAGGCCGAATCATACACCAGTGTCACCGTGAAGAAAATGGCCAAGTTCATAGAGAAGCACATTTTCACCTCATACGGACTTCCACATCATATGGTCTCAGACAACGGGGTTTAATTTCAAGGGGCAACCACCGATTTGATTGAGAAATAAGGGATTGAACACCATAGATCTTCTCTATATAGACCACAAGCCAATGGTGTTGTCGAAGCAGCTAATAAATTGGTAAAGAAGATCCTTTCAAAGATGATAGCCGATTATAGGGATTGGGCAGACAAGCTTCCTTTTGCTATTTGGGGATATCGCACAAGCGTTCGCACCTCGACCGGTCAAACTCCGTTCTCCCTAGTCTATGGAATGGAAGCAGTCTTGCTAATTGAGACTCAAGTAACCTCACTAAGAGTCACATTAGAGGCTAAGCTAAAAGAATTTGAATGGACTTAGATGAGGTTTGAGCAGCTGAATATGATGGATGGGCAGAGGTTAAGGGCCCTAGATAATCTCCAGATGTACTAACAATGCATGGCTTGAGCCTATAATAATCAAGTAAGATACCAAAAGTTTCCCCTGAAAGCTGGAGATCTAGTCCTTAAGTAGCTGAAACCTACCACCACTGATGCAAGGGGCAAATTCAGGCCTAACTGGAAAGGACCATACATGATAAAGAAGATGCTTAGTAAAGGGGCAGTTAAGCTTATGGACATGGATGGGAATGAGTTTATGAACCCCATAAACCAGGGCAGGCTTAAGCGTTATCATGTCTAATCCAAAAGAAATAAATCAGAGAAAAGTAGCAAAAAAATTAATATAATAACCACCCACCTTTTGGTCTTTTAGTGATTGGGCAACAATTAGGGTGACGCCCGACGGTCGGTATTCTGCAATCTGGCTGTGCAAAAATTAGGGGATATGACAAACTCGCAAGATCAAAAACCCAAAAAGGGTGATCTAGGTAAAAGTTAGGGTAAGTGAGCAAACTGAGAGTGCCTTCTAGAAAACCAATCTATGCTTGTTAGCACCGGGAGTTAAATCAATGGGAATGTTTACCAAACATCGTGTACTTTGTTTTACTTCATTGAATGAAAGTGTCTCTTTTGCTGAATTATGAATGCTTATGTTTATGTGAATTTTGTATCCATACGGTCAAACAGCTCAAGTAAACCGAATCCAGAGTTCACATTATTCTAAATCAAACCCGCACAGCAAATAAAAATAATTATGATAGACTAAAAAGAGCAAGGCCTATGCAAAAGTCAGAATAAGTCTGCTAGATTGAAAACCCAAAAGAGGCAGTCCAGGTAAAAATTAAGACAAGGTTCGATAGATTGAAAACCCCTAGGGGCAGTCTATGCAAAAATTGGAACCAAATAAAAGACATATAATAAAATAAAGTTCGATAGGTTTGTCACCCTGACTAGCCTATGCAAAAGATAGAACTAAAGAAAGCGCATCTCAAGCTGAGCTCCCTGCATCATCATTTTAATACCTAGAAACCTCCGTAAGGTGGTAGTGGAAAAGGGGTCGTGTCCCTGCTCTGCTTGCTCTCCCTCAAAGCGGGCCCACGATTACTCAGATCGAGTCATCAGACGTCTAATCTTAGTGAGCCATCCTCTGTAGTGTATATCAGTCTCAATGGTCTCTATACAAGCATAGCCTAGAATCTTAAATATGGCCTCCCTGGCCCACTTCTCCCGAATATGGTTCACCCATCTAGCTTTGTAGACTCCGATTTGGTTCTTAGGTAGCTTGATTGAAACTCTTTATCGCTTGCCATATTAATGGCGCAACAAGTACGGGGTATAGAATGAAGACCTCTCCAAACCTATTAGCTGGACACAGGATCCCCAGGACACAACCACATCTTGGATCCTCCATCGTGGGCTGACCCACTATATTTGTTAATCAGTATACCCCCTCAGAATAGGCATCCAACTGTGAAATGCCAACTGATCAAAATTTGCCTACATAAGTCCCCTTTCCCTCAGATGAACGAGTAAGTACTTCTTCGGATTCCCCCACAGTGCCTGCTTCAGCTTCAGCTTCTCTATCAACCATACCTATAAACTAGTTTTAGATAAGAGCAAAAAGAAGTGAATAATTTGTAAAGTGGGAGAATAAATACCTGTATTAGTGTCAGATGGTCACCGATAAGAGTTAGGTTGGTGGAATCAGCATTTGTGTTTAGCAGGATCTCTGCTAGTCCCACAGCTATGGGGGAAGCCTCTATTCACATAGGACCGATAAGCAAAATCAACTTGAATGGAGCGACCGGGTCTACTCCACACATGAACTCCGCCATAAGCAGTAAAGCAACCATGGAAGGCCAAGCGAGGTGAGATCTAAGAGCCCCTTAGCACCACTTCAACAAGGTAATAAGCTGAAATCCAGGCCAGTCAGGTAATCGGGATAAAATGTGTCCATAGAATCCAGATTCCATAACCCTTGAGGAACTACATCTGTACCGAAGTAAAACTCTTGGAGTGCAAGGGGAATACGCTTGGGGCATGGAACCCCTAATATGGCATGGAACTCTTCAAATAAGGGGCACAGCTCGAATGAGGAAAATTGAAATACATGGTCCATCCGATCCCAGAAAGTCAATGCCACACAAAGGAATTCGGGACTTGTGGGCCACATCGTGATGTATCGAAAGCCCCAAAACCAAAATTTTTATAACTTCTTCCAGTCTACATTTCCTAGGCTCTCCAAGAAGCCCATAGCTACTGATTATGGTTTGCTATGGCTGAATTTAGGAAAATGGCCGAATCTGAGTTTCTGGGTTAGTGATGTCGCCGGCGATAATGGCGAAGCCGGTGGCGGCATGAATTAGATTGCCGATGACGTGGTGTAATGCCGTCGGCTGTGTAGGTTGCAGGTAGCTTTGTCTATATTATTTAGAAAATTAGATTTTCATGCAGATGGCGATATCAATGATGCCAGTGGTGGCATTATTGTATTTTCTGTGAATTTTAGGCATGTTTTAACCAGTTTAGACTTGTTAATAACCTATAAAAACCCTGTAATCTGTTTCCAAGACATATTCAAGCACGAAATTCAAATCTTATTCAAACTAAAAGCTCGTAGGTGCAAGAGTATCAAAATATCCAAATCCTAAGCCTAAACAAAGCCAAAATCATCCGAAATCCAAAATCAAACATTCGAACCCAATGTATAAAGGGCATATAGACCAAAATCCATAATAACAAAAGAAAAGGGAAATAGGGATCAACAGGTAAAATTTAGAACTGGTCACCACCATCAGTTAGGCAAGATGTATACTTAGGCTCGTCCATGAGATAGTGGTTGACGACGTCCTCCTTGGTCCCCAGGATGCTCTAGGAACGCTCAAGGGCACCTCCATGATGACGGCCAACCGTCACCATCCTTCCCCTATGACTCGGCCGGGGTTACATGGTCCATATTGTGTTTGCTCCTCCTCTCATGCAAAGTAGCATCCAGCTGACTCTCTAACTCACTCACGCGGTGTCGAACTGCCCCCGTCTCTTCCTGGTATCTCCACTGGGCCTCATTAGCATCCGACAGTGTGAGGGCCATAAAATCCTATAGACAGAGAAACAATAATAACAATCCATATCAGTCATACCATTCATACATGCATTTTATTTTACAATTTCATATCATAACAGGGGATATACCTGAGCAAGCAAAGTTTGGGAAATGAGAGTGTCCCTTAGAGCAAAAGCATTTCCAGCTAACTGCTCTACCTCAGCATGGGTACCTAAAAAATCTAAAAGGCAATCAAAAGGAATTCATAAAGGACTTATCATAGGGGTTTGTTCGCATTTGTGCAAGACTTAAATGAGTGGTGTTTTATGGCCTAAAGTTCAGCAAGTGGCTACTCGAGGTCCAAAAATCACCCCTTAAGTTCATAAGTAAGAAATGGGTTTTGAAAGCAGTTGAGAGGTGCCCCTCTACGAATCCAGCACCCTCGGATATGCCCTAGCCTCGTATTCCCCTATCCTCGGCCCAACCTCTCTTCCTGGAAGGTGCCTGAAAATTGAAACCAACATAAAAGGCAAGGACAAGCAACAATTTTGACCCAATCACATGGCATATATATATATATATATATAATCATAAAAAAGGGCGCAATCTCACATCAGAGGAATGGTGCCCCTTGTGAGCCATCGGTTCATCCTGGCCAACCTTGCCTTGGCCCTTGGGATGGCCCTCACCATCACCGTTCCGTTCCTCATTATCTTTATTGGCAACAATACTGTGCCTCTACCTTTTCAGCTCCTCCTGCCCCTTTTTTGTATGGAAGGCAATAGAATCATTGGCATGGATGTGGGGCACATAGCAAGAAAGCACGATATATGGCCATTATAAGGCCCAAGGACACTCCTAACCACTCGACCGTTGCCCTCCAAATAATCAGCCTTGTCGTTCGCATCGGTAATGGTCAAATAAGGCCACCAGAGGCCTGTAAGGGGATCCTCAGGCATTGGCAAAGAAGCATGCATAAGCTCCCTCCAACCATGGACTCTCTCCGCCAAGTACCAGGGTAAAGCTAGGGGCACTCAATAACAAACCTACGGTCATCCACCTCCTGTCGGTCCATAAGGATAACATCACTGCTGAACACCACCTCGAAGGGGTCCCAGATGACCTGCCCAATGAATCAAGAAAAAGTTAATGTAAGCAATTTGAATATATAAATGTGTTTCTTGACTAATGATTTTTTGAATGTAAGAAAGGGCTAAAAGTCAAAGTAACATACCAAGCTGATCTGTAAGTTCCTCAGTGCCTCCCTATATCCCATAGAATACTTGCTGAGTCCTCCAACACTCCCACACCAGTGGGCAAGAAAATGTAAACTTGGTGGTACCATAGTATTGAATTGGATCGGGGGGAGGATCTGATGCTCAAAGGCCAAAACCGTATAATTGATAGCTAGTCAGTCCAAAAGATCAACATACCAAAAAGAGAAAAGCAACTAATAAAGCACTATTTAAAAGGATATACCTGAAGTAAAAAATGGCTCAAGCGGAGGACCTGTTGTTTCTTTTGGGCTCTTACGTCTGGCCTATAGTACATCTGAGATAAAATGGCCCTACGCCAATTGTTCTCCTTGATGGTTACCACATCCTCGATAACAAAAATCAACACATAGTTGCCCTTACTACATAAGACCAGAAAGAATAGCACACTTAGCAATGAAATGACAAAAGAGCAGACGAAGACATCCCACTGGGTCTCAGGGACCACTCTGACCTCCATCCAGTACTCCTACAACTCCCCATAGTATAATTGCCCCGCCTTGGGCTTCAAACTAAATAGCTCCATCACTCTCTTCACCACTAGGTCCCTGAGGTGGTTCTTCTTTATATAAACATCAAAGTGAATGACTTCCTTGGTCCATGGCAGCCCAGTCATCGCCACCATATCAGAAGAGGTAATAGTCACCTCGCCAATCTAAAGATGAAATGTATAAGTGGTCTCGGACCACTTCTCAAAGGCTATATGGGAAAGCTTTGGCATAAGTAGAGGTATGGCACCAGCTAAATCCCCAAAACCCCATATCATATATGGCAGCCGCAAGTGCAGAATGCTTCTTCTCTATATGTTGCCACCACTCGTCAATAGTCCCCAAACCTATGGTATAAGTCAGGGTGTGCGGCTGTAAAAATCATAAAGGAACAAATCAGTTATGTGATTCAAATTCTATGTCATTTAGCTTTTGGAATGTTACTGATGCAGCTACTGGAGCAGCGACGCCGACGACACCAACTATATTGGCAACGGTATAATTAATATGATTGATGTCACTAGCGACATCGCTGGAATCAAGTAGTGACATGGCACAAATAAGACGTTTTCTTGGAAGGCCTAAAGTCGCTGACGACAAGAGTGATGTCGTCGACGACATCGTTTTCTGTGGGCAGAATCCAGTTTTGCCTAAAATCGCACCAAATCACGAAAAAATGCAATTAATCTATTTCAGGGCATAAATCGAGTAGAAAATAGGCCTATAACATGCATACTAACATATATTTCTTGTTTTTAACCTTTATTCTACAATTTTTCAAGTCTAGAACAGAAATCTTCAAAATGAAGTAAAAAGGTTTGAGTTTTGTAGGATTACCTAGATGTGAGAGATATAATTCTTCTTGTCCGGGACAAGATTGTCGGTTAGAGGCAAAATCCCATACCCGAATACAATGTCAGACTCCTTGAAGCCATAGCCCACATGAACCGAGCAAAGTTTCATCCCTTTGATGGAAAAAGCGGGCAGATCGTCAGACTTGGAACTGCTAGATTTATGCCTGAAAATCTTCTTCTTGATTTGGAGTAGAAAGGAAATATATGTGAGATTGTTTGTGAGAAGTAGAGAGGAAGAAGAAGAGTATTCAGCTTCTGTAAACATTGAAATAGGAGAAAATAAGAGTTTAAACCCATATTAAACACCCTCACGGTATACAAGGAGTTTATTTTATCTAAAACTGCCCATCCATACCCGCGGCGGCATCGCCCAAGCCGCCAGTAGCTTCATCATCACCAATTTGAATTTTGAATTTCTTTGACAAGTCAAAGGTGCCATGTAGCACCCCATACCACCAGCAGTATTGCTCCATAGCATCGACGACATCAAGGATTCTCTACATGCCTTTTCAGTAAATCCGATGGGATCCTAGCTCAAGCCTCAACATTTTAGGACTTTTGATTTTATCGCGTTATTACTATTGATCAAAGGGGAAAAAATATTTTTGCTTCACAAAATTAATCAAGCAATAAAAACCCCATCCAAAAATCAGCCTAGTCTTGTTTTATTTATCATTCTTTGCAGGAACGGCGGTACAATCTCAAAGCCCAAGCCCACTTGGCAAATCAACAAAGCTCAAGCCTGACTAAGGTGCAAACCAATCTCAAAGCCTAAGCCCACTTAGCAAATCAACAAAGCTCAAGCCCGACCAAGGGGCAAACCAATCTCAAAGCCCAAGTTCACTTGGCAAATCAACAAAGCTCAAACCCGACCAAGGGGCAAACAAATCATGAAAGCCCAAGCCCGACCAAGGGGCAAACAAGTCATCATTGCCCAAGCCTAACCAAGGGGCAAACCATTGTACAAAGCTCAAGCCCAACCAAGGGGCAAACCCATCACCAAAAGGAGGTACTCGTGGAATCATCCATCAGGTACAATTCCTAACCCTTGCTCTTTTGTGTGATCATACTGACCTGTGGCAGTAGTAATCCCCCGAGGAGCGGCTTGTGAGCACGAGATTTTATAGTCCCTCTCCCGAGACGATGATGACATATACCTAATTTTATTCCTCATGATAAAAATTCTTTTTTAAATTTTTTATTACAAATATGAAATTCTCTACGAATTTTATTTTTGGAAAAATTCAATTTGATGTTTCTGGTAATGCATTTGGTGGTAGCTTAGACTAATGATTTGTACCTAAAAGATAATTTAGTCCAAAATACCCATAAAAAGTCAAAAAAGATCCCAATAATTTAGATCATCCCATTGACATTGCTTTTGGCCGGATTTTCTTGGTTTTTCCTCAATTTCGGGCTTGATTCATACTTTCTTTTCAAACTTGTCAGGAGAGTGAGGCCGCCAACGGCCTCATCGATATCGCCGATGGTATCATCCATGCCGTCGGTGGCATGAATGTCTGCAGCAGAATAGATGTGTGTCTTTTTGCTCAATATCCGTCAAATAATTGATAAAGTCAACTTCCATTGGATTTTAGCCTATATAAGGAGGCATTTGCGGCTGAAGAAAGGTTCAACACTTAAGATTTTGAGTATTTTAGCTAGTTTTAGTGGGATAAAGTTTAGAAAAGGTAAGAAAAGAGGATTCAATCCATCTTTTCTTGATTTTTATCGACTAAACTATCTAATTTAAGGTTTAAAATCACCAAAATACGATTTAGAGCCTTAAATTCCCCCATTCACTAACCAAATCATCATTTGAGATCCCCGGAGGTGTCATTTGGATCACGAAGAGGTGGATTCACAGCCACGAGGTAAAAATTATAAGTCTGATAGCTCTTTGGCTTTCACTTTACTTGTTTGTTATGTTTATTTGCTATTTTGTGCTTAGTTTTGGGTTTTTGGTCGCTTTCCGGCCAAAATCAGCTGCTGCAAAAAACTAAAGCCGCCGGCGGTATTAACCATGTCTCCAGTGGCATCGTTGATACCACAAGTGGCCTAATTTGCCCCCAATGGCTCTATTTTCTTACATGACCCTTTCTTTACGGTATCCAAAATGTCATGCAACCTGCTTGTGTAAATGAGATCGCCAGCGGCATCAGTCATGTCGCCGACGACCTCATTCATACCGCCAATGATATGGAGTTCTGGACAGCAGTTTTGTTTTCATTTTATTTCGAACCTAGTTTAATTTCCAAAGCTAGGATGTACAGTGCAACGACGAGGGTCCAGAACCTTTTGAAAATAGACCTCTCCCCCATACCATGTGGCATTTTCACTAATAATCTGGTTAAAATAATTATCGAGTCTAAAATACAGATATAACGAAATTTTCCCGCAAAATCCATTTAAACCTCATTTTTAGCCATCCAACTGAGCTCCAAAGATTGTAAAATGAATATGCCATATTCACGCTAACTCGGGTCTTATTTTGTTTACTAACTATGCATGCTACATGGTGTACCTCATACAACATGTCGTATTTGTGCTAACCATTTTTGCAGGTAGATTTATGATAGATGGATGCTAGTCCTACGGGTATTTTATTTATTGTATAGACAAATGTGTAGGATTTGGAAAGCCTTATGATTATTATTTTATTTTCTGCATTTTATTTGGGATAACTATAATAATTTATTTATTTCCTGCATTGAATGCTTGATAACACAAAAATAATACATAAACTGAAAACACAATAAATAGGGTGAATTAAAACCGATTAAGAAAGAATGAAATCTTTTAACTTGGCCAATGTAAAATAAATAATATCATCCAAACTTGGAATCTCTACTTAAGATATGGTCTACCCCCCGGTGGGAAAATCATACCAAAATTTCTAGGTTGGGTTAAACCGGGTGGCGACTATATTTTAAGTACGGGATTTTGATCTCGTAGCTTTTGAACATTAAAATATACTAAACCATTTTCACAATCACCATCATGCTCATCATTTTCAGGAGACCGGTCCTCCAGCCCAGCTTTGTATCCCGTCCGAAATGTTGTCCTCTCACAATAGTGTTGGCCAAAGAACAAAGGAGGTTTATTAATACTCAATCCTTCTAGTAGGACTTGAGTGGTTTGATTCATTACTTCTGGTAAGAGTCTTTCACATCTATCACCCATTGTGATCTTTGAACTCTAGACTGTTAAGTCTTGGAATTTAAGACCTTAGCTCTGATACCACTTGTTGGTCCCTATGACGGGTTGATAGGAGTTAGAGGGGGGGTGATGGACTCCTTTTTTTAAGATGTGAAATAACAGACTTTGATTAATGATATTTTAATATAGTGAGAGATTTCAAGTCTATTAATGAATATTACTTAATTTTATGATATTATTTACTTAGTAAGATATGGAAAATATATAGCACAAACAATAAAAGCAAGTTAAGTAAATCGAATACAATGAGTTTATACTGGTTCAGACCTTGCCTACATCCAGTCCCTAGACTTTCCGCCTCCGAGCTTTAATCCAATATTTGTTAAATCCTTTCGAGCGGAGAAGCCTTTACAATTTAGAATCCTTTGCTTGCAATAGTTCCCTTCTCTTACTGCTTCTAATTCCTCAATCTAAGAGTATCCTCCTCTTAGATCCTTCAAAACCACAACTTCACTCAAGCTATATATAGGTTTGAAGACCTTAACACTCTTTCCTAGTCTTGTTTTTGAATCAAAGACCTCACTAAGTCTACCTTGCTTAGTCTTGATTTCACTCTAGTGGATTTAGAAAGAGATTTGTGTTCTTGGATCTTTTTTTGTCAAGGTACACTTTTATAAAAGATAAGAATTTGTATGTTCTAGCGAGCTTTCTTTTATAAACTAAAAGAATTTGTATATTCTAGCGAGCTTTCTTTTATAAACTAATTTGATAGAGATTTGTTAGCTTTTTGAATTTGACTTGATGATAACTTGTATGTGTGCTTTTGTGATTAGCTCGTCCTAATTTGTTTATGACAGATAGAGTCTTATTTATACTTTCTTGGTTTAAAGATGACCATTGGGGTGCGCCTTAGAGAAAGTACACTTTATGACTATTGCTATGATCTAAGTACATTTCTTATAATGACTCTATTCTGAGAAATATTTAAACATTGTCTTTCAACAACTATAGTTCTTCATGACCATTTGATTTGATATTAGTCTGCAGACAATCTTCCCATTAGATAAATCCAAACTTGGTCAGCTCCATCTTTTGATTGTTGACTTTCAGTAGTTACACCTTTTTGGTACTTTTGCTTTCTACGTGTCAAGTGTCAAATGGCTGAAAGAAACTCTTTTGCTTCACTGGTCAACTCACTTTCTTGATAGTGTCGTATCTCTTTTAGTGAAAGTCAAAGATCTTGCTTTTTAGAATTTCAGTGACTGAGACAACTATTCTTTAAAAGGTGGAATCACATGAGTATCCTAGGAATCCTCAAGTTCTCAGTGATATTTATCTCTTATGAGAATCTTGATATTTGAACCCTTCTCAATCTTAGAAGGTTGCCCTTTGCTTCACTATCCATGGGTTATGAGAGGCGGCTTTTAAGACGTTGTATCTATTGTTTTGTTCCTACTTGATTATCTGACTCTAAGAATTTCTTATCTAACATAGGAGTCAGTCTTGATCCATTCTTGTGAGATTTCCCATTTTGATAGTTTCAAAGTTTTGCTTTTGGAATTCTACGATACTTCAAATGTTAAGATATTTGATGATCTTAACTTTTGAAGCTTAGACTTCTATTGATCAAGAGATAACTTCAACTTGTGAAGTGTTGGATTCATTTCAGTCAAGCTTGATTATTGTGAGCGAACGACCTTTTTCCGCCCTTTGAAAGTCACGGAGGAGGAAAAATAAAGCGCGACGAAGTGAGGTGAAGGATTGCCCGCATTTTTGGCATGAGGAAATTTTTAAAGCGATGTGCAAGTTGAATTTAAGTCTAATTTAATTGTTAAAAAGATACAAGATCAAAATCTCGCACTTTAAGATAGAGTCGCCACCCGGTTAAGCTTTGCCGAGAATTTTGGGTACGATATTCCCATTGGGTGCTTAGACCGTACCTTAAAACAGAGATTCTGAGCTCAGATCGTGTTGTCTACTCTTCGTTTAATAAATCAAATAATTTATATTTTAATAAAAGTATCTTTCGTTCTTATGCGATTTAAATCCTCCTAATTAGAATTTTTGGTTTATATTTAGTCATTTATCATGCGACGAATCATGCAGAAGCAATAAATAAAATAATATTACAGTCGTCAAACAAATAATAAAATGCGGGAAATTAAAATAATTATTACAAGGCTTTCAAATCCTATACATTTTTCTATGCGAGAAGATAAATACTACAAGGCCAAAATTAGCCTCAACCGAACTTACTATCACCATCACGGTCCCAAATGCAATAAATCACCCATAAACAAATATATTTTAGGCACAAATAATTTTGGATAAAGATTGGACTTTTATTTGGAAGAAAATGATTTATTATGAATTTTCTAATGAAAAACCCATTTTAGGCTAAAATCAGTTATTTAATTAATTTAAATTACTCAATTAATTGATTTATCATGTTAAAATATTAATTTTAGAAGGTTTAGAACATTTTTCGGATTGGTGGAATCTTAAAAAACATGAAAAAGATGAAAAACAGAAGTTCAAGGACTATTTTTGAAAATTTGCCTGGCGCCTCTACAGGTGTAGCGGCGGTGGTGGCCGCCTGTAAAGGCTTCGAGAAAAATTTCAAAAATAAGGGTGAAATGGCATTTTTGCACACAGAAAATCAAAACCACTAAGATTTTAAGTCGATTTCAACATTATTTCAGTAGATCTGGACTTAAAACACCAAAATAATAATGATTTTATGGATAGGGAGGAAGAAAAATCCAATAATCAAGAGGAATCGTTGGGACCTTTACAAGGGATGGCGCCGCCGCTATAGGTGTAGCGGCGATGGCGACCGTTGTAGCTGCGTCGTCGATTTCTTTCAATTTTTCCAAAACTACTGGGGAAAAGCGAGCAAAAGGCCCCAAAAGTACCAAATCAGCAGCAAATAAGCAAGTAAAGTAACAAAAAATCAAATGGAACTAAGAAAGTTTTACCTCTAGGTCGCGAATCCACTATTTGGGACTCAAATCAACCCTTGGCAAGCTCCTTGTTGATATTTTTGAAGATTTGGGTAGTATTTTAGAAAATAGTCTCCAAATCCTATTTAATCCGATTTTAACCCATGATTTCTAACCGCTATTAGTTATTAAGCTATGAGATTAAGCCTAAGAACAACTAAGAACCGAGATTAGTGAAGATTAAACTCAAATTTTATGCTTTTCTTAAGCTTTCTCTCTCTAGGTCTTCCTCACTCTCTCACTAGAATTCTAATATGATGATTAATTAAAAAATGAGCCGTAAGATCACGAGCCAACCCTAATTTCGGCCTTTTATAGGCTTATCTCTCACCCAATGACCTACTTAGCCCATAATTTCATGGAAATATCGAATTAAAATCGACCAATGAGCTGAAAGAGAGAGAAAAAAAGGCATAAATGCGGTTCAGAGAGCCCCATGCTAGTGATGCTGCTACAACTGTAGCGGCGCCATCGCCAGAGCCAGCGAAGGCGGGAGGATGGCGGTGAGGAGGGGACATATCTAAGGTTAAAGGCGCGCTAAAATTTTTAAAAATCACAACTTTCACTACGATTATCCGATTTAAGTGATTCTTGTCATTCTGGAAATTTAAAAGAGTCCAGAGTCTAGGAAAATCAATGAGACTTCCAGAAAGAGATCAGGTTTAAGCAAAAAAAGCGAAACAGTTTACTGCATGCGAGAGAAAGATTGCGATTCATTTTCAAATGCATTTGTAGTTATTTTTAAGCATGTTATAGGTCCAAAATCACCAAAAAGGTTATTCTCAAGCGTGTTTTGACCCTAAAAGAATAGGACAACTGGCTGAGAAAATGTTTGAGCAATTTCCATCATCGTTCCCCGAAGGCAACCGAAAAGTCCGTGCTCATAACTATCCTATCTTCAGATGCTTGCTTTGTGAGCTTAGAATCACTTAGGAGATATTGCTAAATAATCCTTTCTTCTTATTATATCCTTTTGAGAAAGTAATAGATAAAAGCTTTGCCCTTCGAAGCGTTTTATCATCAATCTAATTTCTTCATCTTCCCAGAATTTAGCTTCTACTCTCAAAGTGATGCCCTTGATTCATCTTCTGATGATGTATCTTTGATTATCCTTAATAGGTCTCTTAGAAGACTTCAACTTCTGTTGACATAAGATATATCTTCTATTTTTTCCTCTTCTTTCTTTGAGGATGCTTCTGAGCTGTTTTATCTTTTAGCTTTGTCTATCTTCTAAGTACGCAGTCTTTGATCTTTTTGTTATAAAGATCACTTAGCTTCTGATCTTGATATCTTAGCGCTCTTGAGGCCTTAGCTTATGAAAGAACATCTTTCGAGTTAGGTTCAACAAAAAGAATAGTTTGTCATTTATACTTTATTCTTGAAGTCTTTTCGTAATTAAAAAATTAATTTAATTGGTACCTATATATATTAGAGTTTTACTGCTGTCACTTCATTTTATTATATGGTAACTATTATTTTACATGTTACTATTCCAATTGTTATGGAAAACAAATGTTATATATATATATATATATATATATATATATATATATATATATATATATATATATATATATATATATATATATATAACCGTAAAACGTGTGTCTTAGTTATTATAATTCTTGAAATGGATACCGCTAATATATTTTCATTTTTACATGTACGTTGAAAGTCTCTTTATATTGTCTACAAAAGTTATTTCATTTTTCATTTAAAAGGCCTGATTTTTTTTTTGTTTTGGTAATAATTATTTTTTTTGGAAGAAATAGTAATAAGTAATTAAAAAATAAAACAATCCGCATATCCATGGTTACAAGATCCAAAGCAAGACAATTCTCGAGAAGAAGAATTTTTTTTTAATAAAATGTCAAATATCCTCAAAATTATCTTGCTCGATGTTTAGTTGTAGTTAAGGATCCTCACACTCTCTACAAATAGTTGAACATGAGTTTTCTCTCCCATACACAAGCTTGATTGCTAACTGATCTATACAGTTACAAGAAAATGTTTTCGAGAATATATTCTCATTCCGAAATTCAAAGGAAAAAGATTGCCCACCAACTTACAACAACACATCCAGAGTGGAAAAAAGGATTAATCATTCTTCGAAGCATAGAATACATGAACTGATGAGCCAAGTTAAGGCAATGTACCGCAACTTGTAGCTCCTGTTGGAAAGTTATTTTTGAAGAAATTCCGCAACTGCGCTTACATTTTTTTAATACAAATAAAATCACTTTACCCTGGATGTAGCTCGAACCTACGACTTCTAAAATCACAAATTCAATCTCAACCAATAAGCTAATACATTCATCACGATGTAAGATGTCAATCAAGTTAGATGGGCCATTCAAATATGTCCTTGTGATTCCCTACCATATCAAATTGATAATTTAATCTTCCAAAGCATCCGATGCCTATAACATAGCATCGGTAAGTTGATTGATTGTTTGATTCTACCTTGTTCTAGAATCATCTACCAATTCCCTATATATAGGGGACACCAAATTTAAATCCCCATTTTCAACAAAGAAGCCATGAGAGCCGAACCCTACCCTTACCCTAGCTGCTGCCGCCGCCCTACCACTACCACCACCACCATCAACCACCGTCGATACCCAATCCCCTTTCCCTTACATCGCCGCCAACCCTCAACAACCACCGATTTCAAACAACCCTACGGCGAGTTTGATCGCCGTACCCACCCATACCACCCAAATCCCACTGCCCGCAACACTCAGACTTACACTATAACAGCTAACCCTATCCCATCGAAGCCGAATAAGCTTTATTTTGAGAATTTTCCCAAAGGCTATGTTTCGATGGCCAAGAAAAGAGTTTTTTCGAAGGCTGGCATCAATGGATGGGTATATGTCGCAAGGAGGAGGAATGCTAAGAATTTGAATTTCGGATTCATTAATCTAGACGGAGTACTTCCCGCACATGAAGCGTTACACATACTCAATTATGTTCAGATTGGAGCTATTAAGTTACGTGCGTTTAAAGCGAGGTTTGATCGTACCAATAATTTGAATGACGATGGGATGATTCAGCGGACTATCCCTAGGCTGAGAAGGGTATTTCGTGACTCGCCACGCGATGAGAGATCATATGCGGTAATGGTGCATGATACTAGAAAATCAAAAGAGAAATCGGGTTTAGAGAACCAGAAAGTTATGGCTAACAACCGAGAACCTGTACTAAATTCGAGAAGTGATGCACCGATGGAGAAGACAAAGGCAAGTTCAGAGGAAACACCATATCAAACCGATATACTAATCCCAACTGCACCATGGAAAGGTAATTCTTGCATGGTTCGAGTAAAACTTATTGCGTATATTCAAAACATCTTTGAGTTGATTAGTGACCACGGTTTTGAGATAGTTTTTGCTGGGCGAACATGTTATTGAGTCATTTAACTCAAGGAATTCGATGATTAGTTTTGTGGAGAATGAATGGAAAGTGATGAATCATATACTGTCCTCGGTACAATATCTTAATGCAGACTTTGCCCCTAAAGAATGTATTAGGTATCTAGATTTTATGGGGATTCCCCCGATTATTGTGTGTGATTGAGTGATTCACGAGATGGTGGGCAGATTCAGACGAGTTGTGGCTATTGACTGTGATCTTAAGAGGCCAAATAGACTAGATGTGGTGTCTTATCTTGTTTGGGTTCTCGTGCGAACAATCAGCTGAAACTTTAAAATATCGACGGGGTCTACCGAGGTGACAATATTCACTAATTTCTAGCACGGGGTAGGTTACTAGCACGGTAATGATAACATTTACTCTGAATCAAGCGATTCAGATGAAGCAGAATAGGCCTTATATAACTCAGATTCTGCAGATTCAACTATTGAGAGGGGAGATTCGGTTGAGACAAATCAGCATAGTGAAGGAATTCTGCCTGAAAGGATAAATGCAAACTAGGAAAGTTCCGATACTAGGACGACTTTAGGTGGAGAAAGCCAAGGAGTAAATCCTAGTACTTCGATATAGGGGGTCTCTAACTCATCGGGACTGGATATTGAGAATATGAATAGAGCCGTTATTAGGGGTGAAGATAACAGTCTAAGAGAAAGGGAAGAGATGCTAGTGTTTTGATAGGAGAAGAGTTGGGTTTGTTTAAGGAATGCGACAAGGAGCTGATTGTGAATGCTCTTGAAATGCATTGAGAGGTACGTCTCATCGAGGTTTGTGAATTCGTTTTTTATGTCGTTAAATTTATTAAGTTGGAACTGCCAGGGAGGGTTGACGAATAACGCCAACCAGAATTTTGTTCGGTCGTGTATTAGGAGATGGCATTTGGAGATTATTATTTTAATTGAAATGTAAGCGGCATCAGTTTCAGATTTGGTAATCCAGAAATTTTAGGGACACTATGACTTTTTGTTTCATTCAATTTT
Source organism: Euphorbia pulcherrima (assembly GCA_947683365.1). Lineage (NCBI taxonomy): Eukaryota > Viridiplantae > Streptophyta > Magnoliopsida > Malpighiales > Euphorbiaceae > Euphorbia > Euphorbia pulcherrima. Next base: position 19,674,242 of record CANTUS010000007.1, read on the forward strand.
GGCTCAAGGGCTCTCAGGGGGTATAGTTATTTCTTGGAACTCTCGTTTACTTAACGGTGTGGTTAATCAATCTTAAGAAAGATGGTGTATTTTACACGTTAACTCAAGTCAAATAGATGTCCACATTTTGTGCTTATACGGTCCTACCAGTGCGGTTCTAAGACATCAACTGTGGTAAGAATTGTCGCCGATTGTGAGGAGTTTCAAAAAAATTTTAGTGTGTGGTGATTTTAATGAGGTTTTATGTGAGACAAAACGAATGGGGAGAGAGGGGCTAATCCCTAATTCTATGATTCAATTCCAAGACTTTGTCAACGAATGTGTTTTATATGATGTTTCGTTACATGGCAGGGATTACACATGGGCCAATAGCTTGTCATACTCGAGAATAGATCGGCTGTTGGTTAATTGCTCATTATTGGACTTATGGTCAAGACTGTGGTTGATGACTATTGATTCTTCTCTCTCTGATCATTTCCCAATTATTTTTTAGTCACACGCTATGCACAGATGAGGGAGTAGGATTTTTAGATCCTTGAATTACTGGTGGGATAGTGCTGATTTCTTACCTTTCCTAGAAAATAAATGGAATGAGATTCAAATTCGGAATCCGAATAGGGACATCGATTTTAAACTAAAAGAATTGAGAAAATTCATCCATCCATGGCATTCTATGAATTTTGGGGGCCTTGAATGATGGATTAAGGAACTTGAGAATCAGGTACTTGATCTTACATCTAGTTCAGTTTTGCATCCTATTGATGTTTCAACTGGGTCGGTGTTACAGATGGCAAAATCCTCCCTCAATGAGCTTCGTCGTAGTTTAGAGAAGGTTCATCACCAACAATCTAGGGTGACTTGGACCATACTTAGCGATAACAATACGACCTTTTTTCACCGTATAGCTTCGGCATGATGGAGGGGGAATATGATATCTCAGTTGGAGATAGATGGGAATATGATTTTAGATCTGGTAACTATTGTGAACTCCGTACGTAATTTCTATGTCAATCTTTTCACAAGAGGGGTTGATGTTCCGTTTGATTTGAGGGAGTTATGGTTTCGTATAGTTGATGAGCTAAATGTTAGACTGCTTGAGGCACCATTTTCAGGGGATGAAATAGGAAATACGATTCGGTCATGTAATGAAGGGAAGTCACCAGGACCGGATGGATTTAACTTTTACTTTTACAAGAGGTTTTGGGATGAAATGAAACCTGAAGTTTTTGATCTTTTTAATAAATTTCATGAATCAGTACAGATCCAAGATTCCATTAAATCCTCTTTCATAATATTGATTCCTAAAGTCCTGGGTTCATCATTACTGAGTAACTACAGACCAATAGCCCTTATTCATGGAATATACAAAGTCTTGTCAAAAGTTTTGGCGAACAGACTACAACCACTTCTTTAGGGATTAATATCTGAGAATCAGTTTGGGTTTATAAAAGGACATAATATTCACGAATGTTCGTTTATTGCCTCTGAGATTGTGCACTCGATTCATCAGAGACGACAGTCAGGGTTGGTCTTGAAATTGGATTTCCATAAAGCCTATGATTGTATCTCATGGCCTTGTATTGATGTAGTCTTCCGACGAATGGTTTTGGTGATAAATGGATTCATTAGTTATCGAGCCAAAGGGAGAACTCAATGACCTCTATTCTTATTAATGGTAAACTGTGTGATCCAATTTATCTAGGTAGGGGGGTGAAATAGGGGTATCCTATCTCCTCGTTTATCTTTGTGCTTACTATTGAGGGACTGAAACCACTTCAAGATGCTAGTATTTGCAAGGGCTTATTACCTAAATTTAAAATTGACGGTTTAGAAAGGGATGTTTCTCTTCTCCAATTTGCTGATGATACACTGTGCTTCCTACCCGTAGATGTGTCTCTTTTACCTATTTTTATCCGTATTCTACGATGCTTTGAACTTATATCGGGTCTACACATTAACTATCATAAGAGTTCTATTATTAGTATTAATGTTTGCGATTCAATGGTTAGTTCTTGTGTGGGTAAATTAGGGTGTAAAATAGAGAATTTTCCGGTCACGTACTTAGGTTACCTGCTCAATGTGAAATGTGTACCTATATCCTTCTGGAACATGCTGATGGATAAGTTTCATAGTAGATTGTCCAGTTGGAAGGGTCACTCTTTGTCCTATGCCGGTCGATTGGTCTTAGTGAAATCAGTCCTTGCATCTTTACTGGTTTACTTACTTTCTTTGAATAGGTTGCCTGCTTCGGTTAATGGTAGACTCAATCAACTTATGTGAAATTTTTTATGGAATGGAGATGCGAATACAAGGGGTATTAGTAAAGTTAGTTGGGATACCATATCCTTACCGAAACATTTAGGCAGGTTGTTTATTAGAAGCATGAACCTTGTTAATTGTAGCTTATTGCTGAAATGGCTGTGGAAAATATGGGCTTCAGATCAGGGTTCTATTTGGTTTAAAATTTGTGTTAAGAAATATGGGTTCACCTCATGGTTTTCGGTTGAAAATTCGGATTCAAATAGATTATCTCGCATATGGCGAGACATTATTTCTTGTTGTATTAAAAACAATCCATTTTGGGTTTTCTTTTCTTGTCAGGTCCGAGTTGAGGTGGGGAATGGACTATTATGCTCTTTTTGACATGATAATTGGACTTCAAATTAGCCCCTATCCGTGTTATTTTCGGATCTTTATCATCTTTGCAATAATAAATCTAGTTCGGTGCTTGAGGCCTGTAGTTTTTTATTTGGTGCTGCTGCCCCTATGCGTCCTTTTTGGAAATGCAGACTTAGGATTTCTGCAATGGAAAGATGCAATCATCTCAGGTACTGGATTACCCAAGGCTGCTCGTCGTTATTTTCAGGGATAGGAGGCGAGATAGAGGCTGGACAACCGAATCAGCCTCAATTCACGAAAGTGGTAGATCATGTAGATGGGAACTAAGTGAAAATAATCAATATTCGACATCTTCATTTTCCCTGGGTTTCTATTTATGTTGGCCAAAGCCAGAAAAGGATTTCATGTTGATTTGGGAGGCATACCTTATTCCTAAAGTTTGATTCTTCGGATGGTTAGTTTTCCATGATCATTTGCCGATGAGGAAATTTTTGTTTCATCGTAGATGCCGACTGGTGATAGATGAGATTTACCCATTCTGTAACAACTTGGAAATAACCAACCATGAGCTTTATCATTGCTATAGGAGTTATAGGATTTGTAGCCAAGCATTTCGACTATTTGGGATTTCACTAACCATGCCATCGTCAGGTTATGATTTTCTAGTGTTATGGCGGCAACATTTTTCTCTAGCATCTAGCAGAGATTTTGGCACCTCTCTTTGGTTCCTTATTGCATGGTCGTTATGGAAATGGAGGAACAAGTTCATTTTTGAAGGCATTCTAAGCATGGATGATCACTTGGTCTCTAGTATTTATCCTTGTTGGTTTACATTCAAGCATTTGGGGAGGAATTTGTGTTTTTTAGCCTCCGATGTTTTTATTTCTCCACATTTGCTACTCTCTTGTATCTGAACTATACTGATCTCATCTCGAGATCTGGAATTTTCTTTAATAAAAGAGGAGTAGGCGTTTTGTAGGTAAGCGTATGCACCAACCTAGTTGGGACATATGCCCCGAAATTTTCACCTATTCCAATATTTTTTCCTTTGGAGGGACACGACGTTTCTCTGGGGGTTTTTTTTAAAAAAATCTACCAATTCCCTAACCAAAATTAGACAATGTGGTTTGTAGACCACCATCAATACAAACACAAACTTTAGAATGGTTTGGCTTTTTCTCAAAACATATAAAAAAAAGAGAATAACACTTAGGATTTTTAATTAGTGAAAAAACTTAAAGAAACTAGAAGAAATAAACAAAAAATATCTTCTTTATTCTCAATCTTCTGTGGTGATCTCTTATAAGTTATACAATGTTTTAGCTAGTGACTTTCCAATAGTTCGTTACAGCTTAACCAACTTGCAAATGAATTGATTAGCTAGCTTGAAACAATCCTCTGTGGTAAGCTCTATCATAGCTGTTGTGTCTACCATTGCCGACTTGTGTGTTGATGTTAATAATATAGTTCTTCAGCCCCCTTTGTTTTTTTAATGAAAACGCCGAAGGAAAGCCAATGTGGTTAGTCCCGGGCAATTTATTGATTCAAACAACAATGTTAATCATAAGGTGTGATCAACAAAATCAGTTACATGAAAAGAGTCGCTGTGGATAAGTAAATACATCCGAAACTACGAAGCCCATGTTGCGCTTCTTACACACAAACAAGAACCAATAAAAATTAATGATCGAAACTAAAATATCCTCCGAATCGTTTACACCCTTAAATATGAACTTGTTTCTCCATTTCCACAACGACCACGCAATCATGAACCACAATGTGGTAGCAAAGTCTCGGTTGGTCAATAAAGCAAAATGAGAATGCGATAGCTCGATGAACTCCCCACTCGAAGATGGCATCGTAACCGAGACTCCAAACAGTTTGAATAGTTGGTGCCAAACTTGCAAACTCTCGGGGCAAAAGAATAGGGCGTGAGTCATCGTCTCACTAGTACCACAAAAGACAGCCATCAGTATCTATAGCCCTGCAGCCTCGTTGCAACAAAAAGGTTATTGTGGGTATGCTCCCGTGAAAGATAAGCCACCCAAAGAAAGTTGATAAAGAAGTCTCTTACTAGCTATTGTATTTTTCTTGGATCGTCACTTATTTTGGAAACGGGAAAAGAAAAGAATAAGATGTAAGAACTTTTATTAATCCATAGTGATTTTGATGATGAAATCTTTAACAACTGCAATGCCATAAACATTAATCGAGACAAACCCCAAGATCAACTTGTTTATAATTGAATGATAAATACACAAATTACAATAGCTAAAGCATATACAGTTGGAATTTCTTAAATTCCATGGTTATGAAATGTTAATATCTTATTAATGTACAACATATTTAACATACAATTTTATTAGCCATTGATGGACTAATTTATTTAATTGTTGATTATGAATGAAATACATGTTATGAAAAACATAAAAAAAACATTAGAATGAGGGACTTATGGGGTTCCCATGTTAATAGTATATAAATACTGCACATGGTTAAGGTCCCCAATACACTAAATCATACAAATTTTCTACTCTACCCATCAAGAGAAAAATATTTCGGTCTCTTTCAGACATAAAACGATTTGGTTGAGGAAAACCTAAAAATCACAAGTTCGTGTTCGTTCATCCAATCATCGTCAAAGTAATTCCGTAACAGTAACGATCGATGATAAGGTATTATTGATTGCAGTCTTTAATAACCCGATAATGATGTGATTCTGTAGATTATTGTATATATTTATAATATTGTAATTATAATTGTAGATGTACTATTATATACCCCATAAGTTAATTCTAATTTTTCTAACAAGTGGTTTCCGAGCCAACATCATTTGTTAGATTATTGGGATTGGAGAACGAGATTCATGTTGAATCGTTGAAGATTTTGGCATTTCCCTTAAGTTAACGTTCATAGATTTTTGGGTTTTTTTATTTTAATCTATGAACTTTTGTAAAGATTTCGGTTTGAATATATATTTATAGATTTAAGACTATAAGGTATGAATCTAAAGATTCTTTATTATAATCTATAAAAATATATGTCATGAACTTTTCTTGTTTTTTTTCTTCTTTATTTCTTCATTCAGTGAATGGTCTCTCAAAGACCTTGAAGAAATAATAAGGAATGTAATTCTTTGGTTTTTTTATTTAAATGTTGAACTCGCCATAAAACCGGCTCCATTTAGTAAAAAGAAAAGAAAAAGCAACAAACAAAACAAAAGAAAAAACATCACAAGGATGTAACAAAATGATTTGCAACCTAGTGCAATAATAATGGACTAAAAGTCTCAATCACAACAAAGTGTGATCCTAATGATTTAAAGATCCTTAGCAAAATGAGAGGCGGGAAGAAGTTCCCCGTGATGCACCGTAGTCAATCCAGGAGAGAAGGCTGATATGATTAGTCCAAACGGATGTGAGGTCGTGCAAGACCGACATAACGTCAAATCATCCAACCATCGATTCAGATCAAAGTGACATCCAAAGCGATAAATAAAACATAATCCAAGGAAATAGCTGGCCAAACAACCGCCGGTTACAAGAACAGCGACCCCAGTCATGCCGGCCAAAGAGTACGCTGCTCGAATCAACCAAACATCGGTGAAGTGAGAAAAATCTAGCAAAACGCAGGTGTAATCATGGCGCTGCCTAGTCGCCGTTTAGTTGAAAACCTGCAAAACGCTAGAGAAAACGAAACCCAAGCCGTAATGAGAGTGCTGCTATACCGATCAGACCCCAATGGAAACCCGACCAAACTCTGGTGAAAATAAGACACTGAAAAAATTAGGGCGACTAGAGTTCAGACAAGAACCTAGCCACCTTCGCTCCTCCCATCTCCTATCGAAGGTCCGCTGCACGAACCCACCACGCCGGTGGAGTGTGAAAACCCTGGCAAACTGCTAGAGGAATCAGGGCACCACCATCCTATTGAAACCTGACCAAACGCTAGAGAAAGCAAAACCCTAGCTGCAATCACGAGGTCTGCAGCAATAGGATCAAACCAATCAGACGCCGGAGGAAACCTGGCCGAATGTCGATGAAAATAAGCCGCCGAATATCCGGGCGGCTAGGGTTCAGGAGAGAACCCTAGCTGCCCACTCTGAAATCTCTCCTCTCTCCCTTAGTTTTCAATGATTTAATTCTTCGGTTTTGATTACTTTGTTTTTTGTTAAAAAAAATCAAGCAAAAGTTTGGGATGAAACCATAAAGACGGATGTATTTTGGGTTATGTGCCAATTTTGTTATAGGAAACTTAATATTGTAGGTTTTCCGGATTTTATAAAATTAAGGTTTTGTCCATTAGGTCGTAATATTTTACAAAATAGGACTACTTATTTTTTTTTGCAAAATATTAAAGTTTAACACATTTCAAAATTTAGAAAATTTGGAAAATTTGGGACTTTTCCAAAAGTTATATTTTAGTCCCCGATATATTTTTTTCATAATGAAAAATATGATTGGACCATAAAGTTTTTTTGTGTTACAATTGCATCTTAAAGTATTCAATTTTGCAAAACTGATCCATTATTTACAAGGTTTAATTGTGACAAAATGGGATTCTTGTAGAAAAAGAATTTCATAAGGTTTTAGTGAAATGTCACATAAAGGAAGTTTGCATATTTAAAGAATTATGACAATAAGGATAAATATTGTGATATTTGGTTTTAATCACAATAAATTAATTTGTTATAACTAAATTTGATTGTCTAATATTTAAAGATAGATTAATTCAAGAAATATGTTGCTAAAGTAACATTTGTTGTGTAAATTAATTTATTTTGTAATATTAGATGTGTTTATTTATCATTCATGTTGGGAACTGAAAGTCAGATCGAACATGCATAAGAGGCATGACGAAAATTCAAAATTTTTTCCCTGTTTCCAGGAACTCATATTAGTTGCATATAAATTAAATAAAGCCTTAACTAAATAATTCTCTACCTAGGTTAGCATGCTAAAGGAGTAGGCATACCATAATTCCAAATTATATCCTAGCATATTTATTTTGTACTAAGCATGTTATAACTCTAAGTTATAACCTACGCATAAAATAAACTAAGCATGCAAAAATAACCTAAGCATAATTATTAAGTATAAAAACACTTAAAGAAGAAGACTTAATAATTAAAAGAGAAAGAAAAAGAACTTACCAGTTGAAGCGTGCTTTTGCAGAACCTTCTTGCACAAGCCTCCAATCGTAGGATAGCCTCTATCAGTATCCACACGAACCCCACCAACCAAAACCTCCCCAGGAGGAAGAACTAAGAAGCCTCGAGTAATAGCTAGACCACTCTAGAAGCCTCACCCAAAAATATAAACTAGCGGTGCCCGAATAAATTCAGGCTCCAAAAAAATAACTTGCTCAATTACCTGAGAGATTAATTATCTCGCTTAGGATTTATGCTTTGAGCTTGGTATAATTTGAAAGGAAAGGGAATAGCCTATATATAGGCTTCGGGGAGCAAAATTGCTCCCCCTTATTCGATGTGGGATGGGAGTAATTAATTACTCCCATCCCATGTGCACACAACGTGTACACGCTGTGTGCCACAAGTCAACATTGGCTGTGCATGTGCAGCCCATTTTCATGGGCTGCCACGAGCAATGCCCAACATTGCTCGCAGACCTTTCAGTGTACTCCCGCGCACTCGAGCCTGTATAAAATACTTTTATACTCTCGGTCCAATTAAACTAACCAATGCAAAATTTCCCTTTTAATCCTTTTTCAAATATTTATTTTCTGACCCTAATAAATTAGTCACCAGTCAAAATAAATTTCTTGGTCCAACCAAAATTGATCTAATCAATTATAATTTATTTATGACTCTAATTAATTAGTTACCGGTCAAAATAAATACTTTAGTTTGTCCAAAATTGATCTAATCAATTTTAACCATCAAATAATAATCCAATTATTATTTAAGTTATATAGTTTCTAATAGAATAAATCTATTAGTTCTTTACTTAGTCCGATGAAGGTCTAATGTGTGTGACCTTATAGGATCCCGAAGTATTGAGTTGTTAAGGCTTACCCAACCCTTGTTCTAATGGAACCATTTGCTTGATGCTCTAGACCGTGAATAGAACTTGATTACCTTAAACGACTGTAGTACGCCTCTAGCAAGGGTCTACCATCCCCTATTACTTGGAACGTCTTTTATGCTTATGACTTAATCCCGGTTAATGCAATAGTTATCCAGTGCGATAAATTCCTTCCATTCTTTAATATTAGTACCATCTGTTTTATTGGGTTCGGTTAGAGTGTTAACCCACTAATAGCAAGGTTGCTCCAAGCTATCCTAGTTATTTACTTGTTACCGAAGTATATTGCCTTTTACCATAGTGTGTTTGACTAGAAACCATTTCTATCAAACACATACTCTAATCAGAGGTTTATGGCAATCATCACTTCAACAAGTGGCCAGGTACAACTCCTTAATATATCCGGAGGGATGCATTTTTTCCGACTACTCAGCCTACCAACATGCTGTCGTCATTATACTCGTAATCACCCGTAGCACCCTAAATTAATGAGTGCATAATAATGACCCAAAGTATAGCAATAGTACTATACAAGGCAACTAGCATCTCAAGTATGAGGACGTTCGCAAAGCTTATTGCATGAAGATAAACACTAACGCATTGATATTTATACCAAGTGTTTATCTTGCTGCAGTCTCCAATATATCTCCCAGATATATCCATGTGTCAAGCTTAAGGCACCACCTTCAGTCTTTAGGAGATTAACTGCTTGGACCCTTTCTAAGAAAGTTGACCACATGTTAGTCTTTCCATTTCATCAATATCCTTTCTTGATGAAACTGTGACTAGGGATAGTTTAGACATAATCATAATTGCACATGAAGCAGGTTCCACCAAATGTAGTCCAACTATAATTTCTCTGACTTCATACTATGATATGTCAAGGACTTTTGTATACATACATCAATGAATTTATTTTAACCAGCTATAATATATATGTATAAAAACACATTGATATAAACAAAAGAACAAATGCCTTTATTGATTAAATAAATTATTCGTACTATTACATAATTAAGATATATCGCCATAATTGCCTTAAGGGCATACATCATATCCAACAATTCATGCGGGTAATATATCGGCCCAAAGGAAGATTGTTATTTGGTCGAATGACAAATATACATATGGTACAAATATTGGACAGTTGTTAAATTTATCCATGCAGAAAATAAGTCAGCCCAAGGAAGGTTTATTATCTGACAGGACTATCTATTGATATTTGATTACTATGTTGAGATACTGATTACGATTCAAGAAAATGTTTGTACATAAAGTAACGTGCAAAGTAGGTTATTATATAAACGCATAAAGAAAAGTTTGGTTGTTATTTATGCGGATTGTAATTAGCCCAAAGGTAGATTATTATCTGGATAATAACAAATATACTCGTGGACAAATGATGAAGCATTATAAAGATAAATACATGATAATTATAAGGTTTAATTTCATGTGAGCAAAAGTCGGTCGAAAGAAAGACTATTGTTTGACAGAATTCATTATTAGTATTTGATCTTTTTTTACAAAGTACCACTCACAATTATTTCTCTATCAGACTAAGAATTAATGTTGTACTAGGTATTTGTGATGAGATTTATAATTTTGAGACAAGAATTGGAATATGTGTTGACTCTTGAGGATGTTGAGTTTGGGGGAAGAGATAATGTTAAAAATTTTGTCTTTAAGTAAATATTGAGTTAATAAAAGACAATTTCAAACAACTTTTTTATTAAGTTCGAACTCATCAACCTCAAGAGCATATGCTCTTAAGAAGGTAAATCAAATTTCAGATGTTGTCTTGTTACGTGAAAAAAGAAGATTTTATCGATCGAAACAGTAAGTTTCTAGTTTAAAGGAGAAATTACGTAGTGGAAAGATATCCATAGAGTATATCGAAGAAAACTCCATGATTGCGGATCTGCTAACTAAAGTAGGGTTACATAAGGCTTTTCAGGAGCATGTAGCTCATTAGGTATGCACTATTTTAGTACGTTCAGTTTCAGTGGAGTTTGGTTATGTAATTTTGATGCTCTATTAAGTAGATATACATTATAATTTTGTTTCTGCAAAAATAAAGTATTCAATTTTACACTCTATTTAACATTTATGTTATGTTTGATCTCATAAAGACTAAATAACTCATAAAGACTAAAGAAGGACCTGTTGAAAGAGGCATGCATAAGATTTTGTTGCACTTCATTTTCATCCATATTTGATCTATGTATTTATATGGTGATCGTGATGGTTTAGTTATTTTACTTTAATAATGACCTAAGCCGCAATGGTTCCATTATTTATATATTTGATGGACAAGATTGATATAGGAAAAGTCCAATGATAAATAGCATACAAATGTGTGCCAAGGAAATTTGTTTGTAATATAGTTGTTTAAAGATTAATGTGTTGAGCAAGTGGGAGATTGTTGGAATTTCTTAAATTCCATGGTTATGAAATGCTAATATCTTATTAATGGACAACATATTTAACATTTAAATTTATTAGCTATGGACTAATTTATTTAATTTTTTGTAAGCCAAATAAATTGGTTATGAATGAAATATAGGTTATGAAAAACATAAAGAAATCCATTAAAATGAGGGACATACGGGGTTCCCATATTAATAGTATATAAAGAGTGCATATGGTTAAGGTCCCCAATACACTAAATCATACAACTTTTCTACTGTACCCATCAAGAGAGAAATATTTGGGTCTCTTTCAGACATAAAGCGATTTAGTTGAGGAAAATCTCAAAACCACCAGTTCGTGTTCGTTCATCCAATCATTGTCAAAGTAATTCTGCAACAGTATCGATCGATGATAAGGGATTAATGTATTATTTTTTTTGAATGAGAGGGGTTAAGGTATTATTGATTATGATCTATAATAATCCGACAATAATGTGATCCTGAAGCTGATTGTACATATTTATAATATTGTAATTATAATTGTAATTGTATTATATTCCCATAAGTTAATTCTAATTTTCTAACATATACCTTCATACATATCAATTGATCCGTGCCTTTTCCTTCAATGGACAAAGAACAAAAAATACAACAACTTTTCTTCTACTCTTACCTATCTTTTGTTGATGCTTTTTGCTAATTGAAATGTTATGTCTTTCAAGGAAAACTATATATATATATATATATATATATATATATATATATATATATATATATATATATAGCAAATTCTCACACGAAACAACCCCATCATTTACTAATGTTTAGTAACATTTCTTATTAATTGTATTAACGTAGTCTTTGTAAACATATGCATAAACTTTTTCATTTTATTTACATTCTTTTAATTTCTCTTCAATAACATAAAATGTTATTAATAAATTGTAAGTTCATTGTGTACTTTAACCACTACATTATTAATCCTAATTTATGTGTATAGATATAACAAAGAAGAGCAATATTTTAAAAAGTGCTAGGCGCTAGTCGGGCGGCCAGGGCTTCGAATGCCTAGGCAGGGCCTGGGCGGCGCCTAGGCCCTGCCTAGGCGGCGCCTAGGTGGATTTATAAATTTTTTATTTTTTTATAATTATTTATAGATAAAAGTATCAATTCAACTCAAAAAATAAATTGTAGTTAATGATATTTTACAAAACATATTTTAGTATATGAAATATAAGTCTTAGCTATTCCTTACATAAACATACATCAACATTAAAATCAATTCCTGAAAAACAAATATCCTCACTAATTTTTTGTGCTTTAGAGCGTACTATTTCTCGATTTGAGATTAAAAACGTACATTAAATGGTGAGAATATTTTGTTGTACATTAGTTTTACCAACCGAGCTACCTTTTTTGAATTGAAAAAATTGAACTATAATTATTATCACTATCAGTATCCTTAAAATTGCGGAAAAAATCAGATTAGGCGGTGCCTAGGCGGAAAAAATCGGACTAGGCGGTGCCTAAGTGGCAATATGTCGGTCCAATGCCTGTAGCGCCCGGGGAATAAAAAGTCGGGCGGCAAGCTCCAAAATAGCGCCTAGGCGGAGCTAGGCGGGGAGTTTTAAACACTGAAGAAGAGTACTTGCATAATATAATAAGGCAAGGGATGAAGGTTATCAATACACCCAGATTCTAACGCGTTAATCGAAACCAATCCATCATAGTGTCCCCTTTTATATTAGAATCAATAACATTTAATATGAACTTGACTTTAATATCAAACTATAAGACACATAGGTCACATAAGAATATAAATATTCTTACATACTTTCGATTGACCTTTGTGTCAACTTGATGATTTAATAACTACAATGTGCACTTTATATCAAGTTCATTTGTCCTATATAAAATTAGAATTAATCGAATCATGACGGCCATACATCATTGAACGACATGATCCATTCCATTTATCACAAACTAATTCCAACTTTCTATAATCACACTTTCATACGATAAACATTACATTATTGTCCACTTTCATGTAACAAATATTTCATTGTTACTAAATATATGAACCATAATGTTATCACACCAATTAAACTTCAACACGCATCCGTAACTTGGATAACTATTAAATATGCAATAATTAACTTTTATTGAATTCCCAAAGTATAAATATATATATATATATATATAGATAAAAAATGGAGAGAAACCCTACCCATATCTGCACCCATCCCACCCCCTTGCCCAGCCGCCACCATCGCCCGTTAACCACCCTATTCCGATCGGACACCAGCCGCCGTCAGCCCCAACACCGAAACCCCTTCCACGAGCTTACCCGGAATCGCCAAACCACAAACCCTCGCCGTAATCCCTTTTATGTGCCCTTTACCGCCACTTCGCAGGTTAGGGATTCAAACCCTAATCATATGGCCGACACTAGAAATCCGATAGCGAACAAGATCTATTTTGAGAATTTTCCGAATGGTTACGATGCGCTAGCCCTGAAGAAGGTTTTTGGGAGATTTGGAGTTTCTGGCTAGGTGTTTGTCGCACAAAAGAGAAACGCCAGAAACTTGAATTTTGGGTTCATTACGATTGATGAAACTGTTCCATTTTATGAAGCTTTGAACAGGATGAATTCTGTTGAAATTGGGGCGGTTCGACTGAGGGCGTATAAGGCAAGAAACTCAAGGCCTTTGAATGTTCAGAAACTCCAGGAGTCGATCCAAAAGCCATCTAGGCATATGAATCGAGTGTTTCACGAATCACCTCGAGATGGGAGATCATATGTTGCTGTCACGGCCCCTCATCGGAATTCTATAGAGGAGGCAAGTAAGGGGCAGCCTAAGGTTGCGACGAGCCCTATGGACAAGAATGAGTCGCAGAATAGTGAGGAGTGCATGGTGCAGTCTACCTCGTGGAAAGATAAGGCCTGCCTGATTCGGCTTCACAATATCTCTCATATTCGAAATATATATGATTTATTGTGTGAGCGTGGTTTTGATGTTGAATTTGCCGCTCCTGTTGGTGGGGAGTGTGTGATTGTCTCCTTTATCACAGGAGATGCAATGATTAATTTTGTTAGTCATGAATGGAAGGTTCTCAGTCATCTTATGTTTTCGGTTGAGCGTCTGTTGGGGAATTTTATTCCCTCCGAGTGTGTCATGTATCTTGATTTCATGGGTATTCCACCAACTATTATATGTGAATCATTAGTCCGCAGCCTTGCTGGGAGATTTGGTCGGCTGGTGGCTATGGATTGCAACTTGGAAAGGCCGGATCGATTGGATGTTGTTTCATGTTTAGTGTCAGTTCCTATAGGCACTATGAGCCGCAATCTGAAGTTAGCAGTGGGGGAGAGGGAGATTACAATTTACACCTCTATCCGTCAGGCCGTTGGCTGTCCGAGATGTCAGGAGGATTACTCTAGCTCGGAGGATGAGTCGAATGAGATTTCAATGGCGGAGAGGATATCTGAAGAAGTGGCTATATCGGAGGAGGAATGCGATACGAGAATGCTGCGGGATAACGGTATATTGGAAAATTCTACTTTAAGGGAGCTAGCCGGCAATGAGAGTGCGAACTTGGTGGCTAGTGGGAACCCGGAGACTGGTAGAATTTCTGGATCGTCGGGGCCGGACGTGGCAAATAGAAATAGGGTGATAATGAATGCCCAGCTTACAGAACCTCGTGAGAATGAGGCTAGATTGGTCGTTAGAGTGGGTGAGATGCTGGGTCTATTTCAGGAGCAACATGCGGAGCAAATTGTGCAGGTACTGGAGGAGCCTAGAGTTTGAATAGCCCGTCTAAATCGAGGTTTGGTACACGTTTCTTTATGTCAGTAAACCTCTTTCTTGGAATTATCGTGTGGGGCTCACGAATGGAGCAAAGCAATTTTTTGTTCGTTCGTGTGTCCGCAAATGGTCCTTGCATGTTGTTGTGTTAGTGGAGATGAAGGTGTCGGATGTATCAGAGAGGACTGTGAGGAAATTATGGGGTCATAATGATTTTTCATATTATTGTGTTCCTGCTCAAGGTTTTTCGGGAGGGATAATTATGTCATGGAACTCTACAGTAGTTAGGGGTACAGTTAGAGCGGTTGGTGTAAAATGGTGTATTCTGAGCTCGGTCGTGAACCAGGTTGAGATTGATATTGTATGCTTATATGGGCCAGTCACAGCTGTTGAGAGGAATCAATTATGGGTTGAATTGCTGCCCCTTATTCGGGATGATGGTAATTTATTGTTATGTGGTGACTTTAATGAAATTCTTCATTATTCGGAAAGAGCGGGTGGGAATGGGATTGTTTCTAATTCTATGATAAGATTCCAAGAATTTGTGAATGAGTGTGCATTGTATGATGTTCCTTTAGTGGGAAGGGACTATACATGGAGTAACAGTCAGTCCTTTTCGAGGATCGATCGAGTGTTGGTGTCATGTGGTTATTAGATAGCTGGCCGAATTTACAACTCATGACGGTAGACTCAACCCTATCGGATCACTTGCCCATTATTTTCCAGTCACATACTTTGAGGAGACGGGGAAGGAGAGTAGATAGATCGCTAAACTGTTGGTGGGATGTTGATACTTTTTTGCCATTTATCACTAGTAAGTGGCGCTCTATTTGTGGTACGGCTGGGTGTAAGGATAGAGATGTCGATTACAAGCTGCGAAAATTATGGGGATTTATCCGTCCTTGGCATTCGTCTAATTTTGGTCAATTGGATAGTAGATTGAAATCGTTGGAAGCCCGGGTCTTAGAGTTGACTAACTCTAGTATAGGTCGGCCTTTGGATGCTTCAACCGTGTCTGAATTACAAAATGTGAAAACTACATTGTTTCAGGTTAGACGAAGCCAAGAAAAAATTCGGCACCAACAGTCAAGAGTGAAGTGGACTTTATTGGGCGATGACAATACAACATTTTTTCACCGCCTCGCTTCGGCTAGGTTCAGAGGTAATCGGATTTCACAGTTGGAAATTGGTGGGAGAGTCACTAACGATCCTATAGAGATCACAGCTACGATTCAAAACTACTATTCGGACCTGTTTTTGGAAACTATAGTTATTCCGTTTGATTTGGAAAGACTAAAGTTCAGGATGGTCGATGCATTGGAGAATCGTCGCCTGGTTGAACCATTCTCAGAAGCCGAGATATGGGATGCAGTTTGTTCCTGTAATGAGGGGAAGGCGCCTGAACCTGATGGATTTAATTTTTTCTTTTACAAATGATTTTGGGGTGAACTGAAGCCTGAGCTAATGGACCTATTTGCGAAGTTTCATGCGACGGGATGACTACCGAATGCTATTAAATCATCATATACAGTCCTAATTCCTAAGGTACCAGGTTCTTCTTCGTTGAATAATTTTAGACCTATTGCCTTGATCCATGGTATATATAAAATTGTGTCTAAGGTGCTTGCTAAAAGACTACAACCATTACTACCTAAATTGACATCAGAAAATCAATTTGCTTTCATTAAAGGTCGTAATATTCATGAATGTTCGTTCATAGCCTCGGAGATTATCCATTCGGTTCATAGGAGTCGTCAACCATGCTTGGCTATTAAGTTAGACTTCCATAAGGCTTATGATTGTGTTTTATGGAACTATATGAATGCGGTTTTTAGACAAATGGGTTTTGAGGAAAGATGGGTTCAATGGCTTAACAACTGTAGAAGGAATTCGGTCACTTCAATTCTGATCAATGGGACGCCGTCGGATCCAATTAAATTGGCTAGGGGGGTTAAACAAGGTGATCCTATTTCCCTATTTCTTTTTGTTCTGGCTAGTGAGGGACTGAAACTAATGTTTGAGGAGAGTATTCGAATTGGCCTATTACCGGGATTTCGGGTGGACGGTTCAGAGAAGGACATGTCTATCCTGCAATTCGCTGATGATACGCTATGCTTTTTACCGGCAGATGAGTCTCTATTACCTATTTTTGTTAGAAATTTGTGATGTTTTGAGTTGATTTCAGGCTTGAAAATTAATTTTAATAAGTGCTCTATTATGGGTATTCATGTACAAGAGACGGACGTTTCATCTTGTGCAGGAGTCTTGGGATGTCGAGTGGAGAACTTTCTGATTACCTATCTTGGAACCCCTCTCAGCGTTAGGCGTGTTCCTGTTTCCTCTTGGAACCCATTGATAAGCAAGTTTCAGAGTCGATTAGCGAGTTGGAAAGGACAATGTTTATCCTATGCGGGACGAATGGTGCTTGTGAAATCGGTATTATCATCTCTTCCAGTCTTTTTGTTATCATTGAATAAAATGCCAGGAGTGGTAATTACGAAACTTGAGCAGCTGATGCAGAATTTTTTGTGGAGGGGTGATTCAACTACTACGGGCATTAGTAAGGTTAGTTGGGCGACGATTGCCCTACCCAAAAATCTTGGGGGCCTCTACATTAGGAACTTAGAGTTGGTTAACTGTAGTTTGTTGATGAAGTGGGTATGGAAGGTTAGGAGTGTTGATCATGGGTCATTATGGTATGAGATTTGCGTTAGACGTTACGGGTTTGATTCATGGTGGTCCATTGGAAACTATGATTCATCTACATTGTCACATACTTGGAGAGGAATTATAGCATGTTGTATTAGAGGTGGGGAGTGGTGGGAATTTTTTAGGTCGAGTATTCGGGTTGCTATTGGAAGTGGGGAAAATTGCTCATTCTGGCATGACAACTGGACGGTGAATTTGGAGTTGGCAGTCTTGTTCCCTGACCTATACCGATTGTGTAATAGGAAATCGTGTTCGGTGGCCGAGGGGTGTCATTACCTTTTCGGGTCATCGGCCTTTTTGCGGCCTTTTTGGAAATAAAACTTAAGGATTTCAGGACAGGAGAGAGGTGCGGAACTTCGAAATTGGATTGGTATAAGCTGTCCGAGCTTGTTTCTAGAGGGTGACAACGAGTTGGGGTAGGGTCAATGGCAGCCTATCTTTTCAGGGACGGCTGATCGGTTTATTTGGGAGTTGGGGGAGAAGAAGGTGTACACGACAAGCTCCTTTTGTATGGGCTACTATAGTATGCCAAAATGGCCAAAGCCGAGGCTCGACTTTTCGGTAATATGGGAGGCATGTGTGACCTGAAAGTTTGCTTTTTTGGGTGGCTTGTTTTTCATGGAAGATTACCAACAAAAATGTTTCTTTTCCTCCGGGGCTGCTAATTTATAACGGACGGTCAATGCCCATTTTGTGATTTGGAGGAGACTATGGATCACGCCCTGCTCCATTGCATTAACAGCTATAAAGTGTGGACGCAGGTGTTGAGATTGCTCGGTATCTCGCTGCCTATACCGTGGAAGGCGGTGGATTTTCTAGCCATGTGGCGCGGCTTCTTTGCTGATGGAAGTGGTAGAGAGTTCGGAACGGCGCTATGGTTCTTAATTGCTTGGGCACTATGGAAACGAAGGAACAAATTTGTTTTTGAAGGCAGGATGGGCTCAGAAGACATTATTGGATCATGCATTCATTTATGTTGGTTCATCTTTAAGAATAGGAGGCGTGATGTTAATTTTGTAACTTCTGATGTATTTATTTTCCCGAACTTGCTACTCTCGTGTAATTGATTTACTCATGTTCTCGCCTTGAGACCGTGAGTTGATTTTTATTTAATAAAAGAGGGGTAGGTGTTTTGTAAGTAAGCGGGGAAACCAGCCTAGCTGGGGACTCCGCCCCGAAATTTTCACCTGCTCCAAACTTTTAGCCTTTGAAGGGACACACTGTTCCTTCGGGGGTTTTTCAAAAAAAAAAATTGAATTCCCAAAGTGTTGTTACGATCATATTGAGTTTGATACTTTATTGTTAGATCATGCAAATCACTATGCTAACTAAGACTTTTATATAATTCTCATATTTAATACGACCGGGCCGTAAACCTTTCGTTAGCAATTCTCTATAGTCGATTTTATTTAGATATGCTCAATCGACACTTTGCATTTATGCACTTCTTTTTTTATCAGTACTTTACATTCATGTGTTCATACCCTTATAATACTTTTCATTCTTTCAAAAGAAGACCATTGTGGAATTATCACAATACAATCTCAACTACTTATCTACAATATTAACTAGGGTCAGCACTAGTGGTAGAGCCAAGATCTTAGATAGAGAAAAAGAGCAAAACCCTAGCCATGCCCCGATACCTCAGCCCTCCTACCAACGGGGAACACCGCCGCCACTTAGCCACTCATGATCACCATTGCCGCCATGACTCCCCAAACAGCCCCTTCCCTAACCATCACAAATACCAATCCTTCCCTACCACTCGTACCTCCCACCAAAACCCTATCCCTCCCCGTTTGCCAAAAACCACGTCATCATACCAAGGTCTCAAAATCTATTTTGAAAACTACCCTAACTCTCACCTAGACCCGGCTGCAATGAAGGTTATATTCCTCAAATACGGTGTCACTAGAAGTGTTTATACGGCACCAAAACACAACACAAAAAACCTAAAGTTTTGTTTCCTTACCATTGATGGATCACTCCCCATGTATGATGCACTCTATTGTATGAATTCGATGTTTATTGGTTCTGTTCACCTTTGAGCCTACGAATCTAGGTTCTCTTATCCAACTGGTTCTATTAAGAAACAACATAGGCCTCGGACTCTAATTGCACTGATTCAAAAAAGAGAATTTAGGGATTCACTGAGGCACAATAGAAGTTACGCAGATGTTATAGCCCCTAACCCAAAACCCTTTGAGATGTCGATTAATAGTAATATCGAGAAGGCACAATGGACAATATATTCATGCTTAACAAAGGTTCGTAATTTAGCCTATATACATGTTCTTTACGATATGGTTCAATCTAGGAGTTTTGCAATTAAATTGATTGCACCTGCTGTAGGGCGTTTTGTTGTCATGTCATTCTTTTCCATTGATGCTTTGTCTGGTTTTATTGAATGTGATCTGTTGGCATTACAAGAAATATTTCATGAGGTTTCCAGGTACCCCACCAATTTTATTCCATCTGAAAGTTTGGTTTTTATGGATTTTTATGGCTGCCACGGTGCCACCTGCAATTATTTTCGAAAAACTTGTTTGACATCTAGCTTCTTTGCTTGGAAAACAAGTTTCTTTTGAATTTAATTTTGTCAGCCTTGACCATTTGGATGTAGTCACATGCATTATCTCATTCCCTATTTGAATGGGCGTCTAGAGGATTAATCTATCTTTTGGTCACATTGTCATATCGGTACCTGCAAAATTCAGACAATTAGTGGCTCACAAAAATTGTCCAGACTACAAGTCTTTGAGTTCTAGAAGTTTAAAAACTGATCATGAGATAGCAGGTCAGCCCCACCAGTTAGTGAACTCAAATTCTCTTCAAAGTGAGAGAATGTTTGATGACGGCTTCAGTTTGTCGGTGCCACGCAATGTGACGGGCAGTCTAGATTTAGGCTACAATATTCCCCAATACAGGAATCTCAACCCCATCTTCCTTTGCGCTTATCTTCTTCGGTAATGGCAAAAACACAACAAACTATATCGTCTTCTTTCGACCCAGATATTGCAACAGGAACAGATTAATCTGATTGTCTCAGTCCAGGAAGCCGAGCGAGACTTTATTAACTTAGGCAGATGGTTTCAAGCTTGGCTTATTCGAGGAGAAATCCAAGTCCATAATCTTGGAGGCTATTGAGTCCCGTATTGTGAGTTGATTGTTGGGTTCGTATCTCGAGGCTTAAATTTTTTGCTACGTCTTTATAATTTGTTTATTGAAATTATCGAGGTGTCACGGGTAATTTGAAAAAGCAATTACTTATCCATTCATTGATTTTCAAATATAATATTCCGTTCTTTGTTTTGTTAGAAACAAGGTTGCAGGAGTCACGGATTTCTTGATCCGTAAATTCTGGGGTCTTAACAATTTCAGCTTGGAGTGTATTGCCTCCACCAGTTTGTCAAGGGGCATGCTTATTTCGTGGAATTTAGTGCTTATTAAGGGGATGGCAATTTCATCCTCAAATCGGTGGTTAATTATCCATTTTACTTCCAATAGCTTTTATATTCATGGTTTGGCTGTGTATGGGTCTACGGACTGGTCTGAAAGAGTTGAAATGTATCGTGATCTTACTCCTGTCATTAGCCAGCTCGATAATGTATTGGTGTGTGGTGATTTTCATGATGTTCTACATCCCTCTGAGCATTCTAGGGGGCTTCCCAATCCTTCTATCATCGGATTTTAGGACTTCATTAATGACTGCAAACTTATGGATATTCCCCTGAATGGTCGAGACTATACTTGGCATAAGAACTAATTATTCTCAAGGATCGACAAAATGTTCACTTCTTGCACAATCCAGGACCAATGGCCTTCTCTCTCAATCTCTACTATTGATTCAACTCTCTTAGACCATTTCCTAATTTTATTCCAATTGCATGTTAGCTCCAATTTTGGGCCTAAGCCATTTAGATCGCTGAATTGTTTGTGGGATAATGGAGAATTTCTGCATATTGTATGGGATAATTGGATCACCATTTGTTTGTCTTATGGGCCAAGAGACATCGCTTTTAAACTTCGCATGTTAAGAAATGTAATCAAGACGTAGCACCTTGAAAATTTTGGGAACTTGGAATTGAAAATAAAAGAGCTTGAATTGCAAAATCTGGCACCGACTTTAAGCACGGTAGCTCGACCCTTGTCTTTGGATACTTCAGATTTATTTATGGCTCGAAATTTGTTGGCACGGCGAAGGGGTAGCATGGAAAAAATTTGACATCAACAATCTCAAGTTACTTGGACTCTTTTGGGCAACAATAGTACTTCATCTTTTCATAGAACAACCTCTACAAGATTTAGAAATAACGGAATCTCTATTCTCGAGCTAGATGGGAATTTTATTCATGATGCCAAAGCCATCATATTGGCCATCGATGGTTACTACAGTCAATTGTTCTCTGCAGCCCCGATTATTCCTTTTTCACACAGGGAATTGAGCTTCAATAAAGTCTCGGCCACACAGAACTTATAGCTTATATCCCCTTTCTTCGAGGACAAAGTATGGTCTGCGATTTCTGCATGCAATGAAAACAAGGCCCTGGGTCCGGATGGTTTCAATTTTTTCTTTTATAAGCATTAGTGGAAGAGTATGAAATATGAAATTATGCTGCTTTTTAATTGATTCTACGAGTCTTCATATCTTCCCAATTCGATAACATTTACGGTTCTAATTGTAAAGGTTCCAGGTTCTTGTCTGCTAAGTAATTATAGGCCTATCGCCTTGATATAAGGAATATATAAGATTATTTCCAAGGTGCTCTCTTCTCTTCGACAATGGTCTTTACCTAACTTAGTCTCGCGGAACTAATTTTCTTTTGTCAAGGGTCGAAGCATGATTGAATGCTCGTTCTTGGCTTCAGAGATGATTCATACAAACCATCATAGATAATGTTCTTGTATGATTCTGAAACTAGATTTTCAAAAAGCTTTTGATAGAATTCATGGGCTTATTATGATGCAGTTCTACTTAAGATGCGATTTGATGAGAAATGGATTTCTTGACTAGCGAGTTGTAGGAGAAATTCCACAACCTCCATTCTGATAAACAGTTCACCGAGTAACTCGATCCGACTTTCCAAAGGGATTAAGCAAGGGGATCCAATCTCCCCTTTTATATTCGTGTCAGTTTTTAAGGGGTTGAATCAGCTTATAGAGAGGGAGTTCTTCTAGGATTTAAGCTTAAGGATATACTTTCGGATATTTCCCTTCTCCAATTCACGGATGATACTATTTGTTTCTTAACACCAGATGAATCTTTGATTTCGAGCTTCATTTGAGTATTGCGCTGTTTGGAGTTAATTTCCGCTCTTCAAAATAATTATCATAAGAGCTCTTTGCTAGGAGTTAATATGGAAGATTCGGTACTTCGTTCAAGTTCTTCTCGAGTTTGATGTCGATTAGACAAATTTTCAATTCAATATCTAGGAGCTCCACTCCATTGTAAGAGGATAAATGATAATAATTGGTATCCATTGGTGGTAAAATTCAAGAATTGCTTGGCAAGCTAGAAGGGACAACGCTTATCGTATGTTGGGCGTGAGGTTCTTGTAAAATCGGTTCTTTCATCGTGACTTATCTATTGACTATCCCTTAACAAGCTATCGAAAAAATTAGTTTGAAGCTAGTACGTTTGATGAGAAAATTCTTGTGGAGGGGTGACTAGGAGAGTTTGGGTTTGTACAAAGTGAGTTGGAGCACCGTTAATTTCACTAAGATTCTTGGAGGCCTGTTCATTAGAGATTTTCGCTTAGTCAACTTGCCCTGCTTTTAAAATGGCTTTATAGACTTAATTCATCTAGCACAACTTCCCTATGGCATTCTTGCTTTGTTCATAGGCACGGTTTTAGCACTTGGTGGGATGTGGTAAATTTGGATTCATCGAAATTGTAACCAATTTGGTTGAATGTTATCTCTTGTTGCTTCAAAAAGGAAGGTACTGGGATTTTTTTGCCATTAACAGTCATGTAAGACTGGGTCACTGCAATGCTTTCTCCTTTTGTTTCGATAATTGTTCTTTAAACTAATCAATTCAGTCACCTTTCTCGGATCTTTACGGGTTGTACAATAAGAAGAGGGTAACTATTAGGGAGGCATATGATGCAATCTTTAGTAACTTATCATTTAGCTGTCCATTATGGCGAAGTAGGCTTAGACCTATGAAACAAACATGTTGCACCGAATTGAAATGATGGATCACTTTACATGCCCATCTCTTTTCCCGACAGGTTTGGATAATGAAATTCTTGACTAGCCACTTGTGTTGCTATTTAGCTCGGAATCAGACAGAATATGGGATATTGGGAATGGGAAGTTATTCTCTGCCTTGTCATTTTATTATGGCTACTACCAAACAAGTTCTTGGACCCAACCCAATTACTCATTCAAATTAATTTGGAGGACACTATTCGCTGCTTTTCTAAACACTAGAAATAAGTTCTTTGAATAAACATGCATTGTCAGTGCCGCAAATGCAAAAGTATAACGAGTAAACCACAAGTATACAGTCGTGATGTAGTTTTAAAAGATTACCAATCCCAAGAGGAAAGAAACGAACTTAATTCAACCAGAACTCAGATAAAAAGGATAAAGGATAGGTAGGCGAATTAGGGATAGACTAGAGACAAAACACAACGAGTAGAGAATCACTAAGCATTTGGAACTAAGTTATTCCGGTTGAACACCTTTATTATGTTCTATTAACATATGCATATATACCATATATGTTCTATTTTATCTAGAGTCAATTTATTATCATGCATGCAAACCAAAATACCAAATTTATTATGTTTAGTAAGGATGCCACACATATAAACTATAATCATACAAGTAAAGACAAATATATTCAAATAGGACTATAACGAACTAGACCAACAATATTTTGAATAAAAACTAATTTGAAGTTACTCGAATATGAATAGAATGTCCCCGCTTGTAACGCAACACCAGTACCACTAATTCTATTCAAACTCACACACATAACAACAAACGAACTCAATATAAAAATCACAACATATAATAAATTCAATCATAAAATTCATTAAGAACAAGTAGAGAGGAAATGTTATACGAACAAATACTAATTAAGAATGATGCAGTAAACAAAAGTAAAGAATTAAGTTATATCAAACCGCTCTCTTACATGCGTTGCCAATCCTCGATCGTGGCCCTTCTTCTACTTGAATCTCCAAATGCACTAATCTTATGGATAGAACAAATTACTAATAATAGAACATAATATTTGATGGCTAACAATGAATATTATTCATAAGTGTTTTGCAAGTACACTATAAAACAACACTCTCAAGAATCACTAAGAAACCTAAGAACTATGTAGATTTCTCTCTCTCATTTTTCTCTCTATCTATGGCTAATGTCTGACAATTGTAAAATCATATCATCCTCCATATTGCTATTCCCAAAATCCCTATATATAGAGGGTGAAAAGTTGGATCTCTTCATGTAATTGATTGATGAAAAGGTGTCTTATCCACTTGGTAGTATATAGCGGTTTAAATGCCTCTTAGAAGAAAATTTGCGTAGCCATAATCTTGGCATGTCACGATCGTGACATTGGATGTCACACTCGTCACTTAACTATGCAAAACCTTATGTCTTCAAATTATTCTTATCACGATTGTGGCTTTAGAAGTCGCGCTAGTGAACAATGATTTTGCAAGAATCTTCACATTGACTTTGATTGCTTTCCATGCATCCAACACTTAGTAAAATTTATATCAAAATAAGTCCATTGCTGCTAACTTCTCATACTTTTAGTACAAAATCCATTTTTGAGAAAATTCCTTATAAGATTCGCGTATTTCTTGAAAATGCATCTAAAACAACAACATACCGTGTGAAATCTTATAAATGAAATAATAACAGTCAAGAAATGTATACAATTGAGAACTGTTTAGCCAAATGATAAGTGTAGTTTTAACACTTATCACACCCCCACACTTAACTTTTGCCTTGTCCTCAAGGTAAATAAAGAAATATTCTAACTCTTCTATCTTGACTTCACATAACATAAAGATTTCGCCATAAGTACTCATATTCCTCCCGCTAGCATTATACATAGAGAATAGCTTTTAATAATTTCCACAAGTAAGTAATATGCACTTTATGTAGTCAAATGTGTACCTTTGTCATTTGTAGAGAGGTTACTAAGTCATGTCTTCACATGGTAGAATAATATGCTTGCTTAAAACCATCTTTCCATACCATAGTCAAAATCTAAGATACTTTGGACAAAGAAAATCACACTATTTTGGTATGATCTCAAGCAATTTTTAGGTAACCTAGGATATCTAACACTCATAAGTGGTTGCATTTTATGATCCATACCACTCCTCACATTTGGCAACATATATATACATTGTGTATATAATCTTGATCAAAGTAGTTGCATTTTATGCTCCATACTACTTGAAATGCATCAATTTTTTGTGCATTACCAATTTCGCATAGACTTTTTGATACTCATTATATTTTGTATGCGCACCCTTTTTTCGTGTTTATGCATTGTCTTTTCTCTCAATGAATGGTTGCGTTTTATGCTCTGTACCATTCCTCACCTTTTGCATAGCTCATTGGCTATCCTCTCAATCTTTTAACACTCAAAACAATACCCTCATCCTTTATTTATCAATACCTCAAGTAGTATGGCTATAGTTTCCTCCATATCCTAGTTCTTTTCCATGCTTCAAAAGATTATTAAAAACACTCATAGCATTTTCCATACTTAGGCATACAAACTTAGAAATTAATCTACTTATAACATTAGCATAGCATGTAATAATGATTATATAAGGCTTACCCATTCATGCTGTGCAAAATTGTACTCCAAAACTCAACTTGAATGCTTTGAATACGACTTACCATTTGTCTAGTCATATAAAATCACTATAGACTAAAAAGAAAAATTTAAGTCTCCCTCTAAAGTAAAAACAAAGTTAGTATAGACAGGATATAAAAAATCACTTCAAAATGTATTCTTCATTGATTTTTTAACATTTTTTTTATAAAACACACAATACGATTTTTTTCATTTTCTTATTTATAACACATGTGAAAACGAAAAAATTAGGCACAATACGAGAAAAAGAAAAATTACTCTTTCCCTCCCACACTCAAAGTACACACTATCCTCATTGTATGGAGTCACACCAAACTAATCCTAAAAAGAAAAGAGTAGACTAATTGGAAACACACAAATAATATGCATAAATATGACATGCATGCATATTAAACATGTTACAAATCATGATAGCAAATAAGTCATACCATAGAAAATAAAAATTATCCAAATATGTTTACAAACTTAAAAATAAAACTAAAATGCACATATTGTTCAGAAATTAAAGAACTAATTAGATAATAGAAATTATCAAGGAATGTCGAGAATTTCTTGAGCTCTCCTTCAAATTTTCCAATGATGCTAAAAATGTGCTCTAGCTTTTAATGAAGAGCATCTCATTCCACTTGAAGAGACTTTATACTTTCACTTGATTTATGTGAACATTCCCCCACTTCATAATTCTTTTCTCTGTTTCTTTCGGTTAGATACGATGTATGCCCTAGAGGCAATTAGGGCGATATATCTTAGTTAGTTTTATTTGTATGAACAAGTTTTATATTAATAAAGACAATCTTTTGTTATATCAATGACTGAAAATATATTATGACTAGTTTAGAATATATTCATTGATGTATTTGTAAAAGTCATTGAAATAATCATAGCACGTATTGCAAGGGAATAGTGGGACTATGTTGGTGAGAACTGGTTCGTGTGCAATTATGATTTGTCTAAATATCCCTAGTCATAGTATCATCAAGACTGGAAATTGATGAATCCAGATAGACTAGCATGTGTCGTTATACCTCTTGAATCTAATTCAGAGTAGCATATCTCTAGTACTAGAGGGTGGTACCTTGGGTTAACACATGAATTTATTCAGGGAAATACATTGGAGAATGCTATGATAGAACACTCAGTAGTCTGCATTATGTGTGGTGTTTTATCATCTCAATGAAATAGCAATATGAATACCCTTATACCTGAGATACTAGTTACCTTATTCAGATGTTGCTATACTTTGGGTCATACCTAAGCATTCTATAGACTGGGTGATATGGATGATTATAGGTATAGTTGAATTATGTCCATTAGTAAGCTGAGTAGTCAAGATGGAATCTATCAGTCCATTATAGTGATATAAGGGAGATGTACCTTGGCTACTTGTTGGAAGTGACACACTCGTAAACCTCTGAGCAGAGTATGAGTTGATAGGATGAGATCCTGATCAACACATTAAAATGGTTGAGTGTTGTACTTTGGTAGCAAGACTAAATATTGGGGTAGACATTATGGCTACTAGTGGACTAACACTTAAGTAGAGTCCTAGAAACCAGATGGTACTTAACCACTGATAGAAGGAATGAATTGTATTGATACTATTCCAAAGCCTTGATTAAGTCACAATGCACGTGATGTTCCAAATATTGAGGGATCATATGCCCTAAGCTAGAGAGCTACTATGATAGATCAAAGTCATTAGAGTCCGCAATGGTCTAGAGCTCCGTGCAAGTCAATTCCTAAAAGGAATTGAGCTAGGTTAAACTTTTGATCACTCGACGGGATCCTATAAGGTCACACACTTTGAGTTATGACCAATCTATGTGAAGAACTGTTAGACTTAGTCTAATCTAAAAGAGCAAAAATATGGTTAGACCATATTATTGGTTAGACCAATATTCACTAGTTAGATAAGTGAACCTGATAAATAATACGGAGGTTAAAATAAATAAAGGGAATTCAGAATTGGATCTTAGTGAGATTTATTAATTTTAGATGTTGGATAAATCTGCGCAAGTGGGCCTACAAATGTATTATGGGACATTATATAAATAGGCCTACTCATGGGCCATATGGTAGCACTTTTTGGAATAGTGCTGCACACGTCCCATGGGGCACACGCCAGCGGGCTGCAAGAAGCAGCCCGTAATGCGCGCATGCACAAGCATAAAGGGATATGTAGGCACGCAACCCTTATGGGCTTGCGCAACCATGGAGAACAACCCAGAAGGGGTTGCGTAACATACGGGCCTACGCACCATGTGTAGGCCCATGTGCAAGTTACAAATAGCGTAGGCTTGTGGGCCTGCGCTCCTGCACAGGCCCATAAGGGACTATTGGTTGAATGTCCAGTAGTCTCCCAGTCCAATTAGGAGCTTGCTTCCTAAGAAAGCTCCCAGTATATGAGTTAGGTTCTAACTCTATTAGGTTATTAAATAACCTTTTTGCCCTTTTTATTTTAATTCTAATTGGTTAGGGTTAGGGACTTTATTGTCTTTTGATTTATTCCTAACCACTATAAATAGAAGCCTCATCTTTCATTATTTTTTGTCCATAATTCCTTTCTTTTGTTCTCTATCATATTCTCTCAGTTGTTCTAGTTCTCATAAGTAATCCGTCGAAAGATGTATTTACTTTGAATAGAATACTAAGGGTATTTCTTCTAGAATAAATTATTAGGGATTATCTAGCTGTCTTTCATTTATTTATCGGTACTCCCTTTCTATAAGGTTTTGTTCGGTGGTGCTCGTGTGGATTAATTATAGAGGGCTTCTACTTTGGAGTCTGTCCACGTAGCTGAGGGGTCATTCTACCGACTTTGGGATTCATGCTTCAACTTTTACGTGGTTAAATTATTATTAGGTCCTCTTAATAAGTGTTTATGACCTAGAATAATTTTAGACTAGTTATATTGCCAATCATGCCATGCTTAGGAGATCATTGGACTTTAGATTAAATTTTAAATTTTCGTTATGCCTGATTTGCCTGTTCAAACCTGTGAATCTAGACCAACAGTGGTATCAGATCCTACCTAATGCGATTGTATGATTGACTAGAAATAAGATAGGTCTAATTTTCTATGAAATATTTTCGAGTATGTTATTCCATGCCTAGGAATTCATTTCTTGTGATAGAAAATGCTGTGATAATTAGATTAAGTGTTGCTCAAACTTAATCAGGGTAGTTGTCTAAGAACTAACAATGTTTTACTTGAAATTGTAAATGCTTTAGTTTTTAAATTAAGTGGAATAATTCTTAAATAAGAGAAGAACGAAATCTTTGATTTAAATAGTCTATGGTTAACTGAGTCAGAAGGGCCCGTGGTTGTTCTGGCAAGGATTGGACATGGCTGCTCATTTACTTCAAGAGGGCCTGTCCTACCTGGGAATTTTCATCGGTTCTAGATTCTAATTACCAAAGGGACTATTTTGATTAGTTGATTTCTAGTATAATGAATTAGATTCATCATATGGTTTTACGATGAAAATTTAAATTATTAAATTAAAATTTATAGACATAGGTGCAAGAATTTATAACAATAAACACCCTTGTTTGTTTTGTATGCTATATGGAGTCTTGACATGATGGAATGATTATGAATTACCAGTTGAGCATGACCCCTAGGTTGGACCTGCAAATTCCTTTTAGCCTGGAATTAGTTATAGTTTCATAATAATGTCCATGTATAAGTCCTAGATTTAGGCAAGACCTGTTGCACCGATAAATCCCCATTAAAATATTAAGATAGAAATGGCTTTCCTAAAGATCGAATACATGACTCTAGGTCCTTTTATCGAAGGAATTGCTTCATGCACCGCCTGCCTTCTTCTTTAACATTGTCTATTCACATGATTCAAATTATGGTGAAGTCTTAACTAAATTGGGTTAATTGTCTGTAATATCAGAGCTAATGCCTGATTAAAGGCATCATTTGAGGAGTCATATAATTGGTTATGCACGTCCATTGGTTGGAACTTAAATGGATTAGCAATTCCATTAGTTATAAATGGACTAGATCCAACTAAAGTTGTTTAAGTTAGCTTGAATCATGATAGCGGGGGTTAGCTTAAATAAGTTGTAGATGCTACCTACTAAGGAGAATGGTTAGACCATGTTTCCTGAAAGACAATAGAAGGAGCTATTATATTTTCGAATAAACTTCAACTAAATAGTAGGAAAATGTATTTAATTAAAAGACCTTGAATTAAATGCATGTACAAGAACTAAGTATAAACCAATAATTCTATTCTTATATCTAGGTTGAATATGTCTTCTGACATTACTAAACGCATGAGAGAAATACAAAAGTTGACGGGTCCAAATTTTAGTGATTGGTTCAGAACCGTTAAGATAATACTTGCAGAGGAACAATTGGCGTATGTTTTAGACAAGCCAATTTCTAAACAACCTAGCACTGATGCTCCTACAATAATGCATGAAGCATGGATGAAGTATATGAGAGATTCAACGGAAGTGACTCATATGTTGCTATACACACTTTCTCTTACATTACGTTCACAGTAAAAGGGCATGGGATTAGAAACCATGTTGCTCCATCTTGTTGGCATATCTAATGAGATAAGGTCAACGAGATTCATAAATTCCAAAAGAATATTTGAATCCAAGATGCAAGAACGAACATTAGTTATGGAACATGTTATTTAGCTCAGTGGATTAATGGACAAACTTGATGAACTAGGTTCACCCATGAAATCATACATGAAGTGTGATCACATTCTCTAGTCTTTACCAAAGAGTTATTCTCATTTTGTGAGTGAATTCTATTCTAAAGATGTTGATTGTCCTATCCCTGAACTAATTCAAATGTTAAAAGACTATGACGATAGTGCTAAGGGAATTGTTATTACCACAATTGATCCCTTCATGAGAAAGAGGAATCATATGATAAAAGGACAAAAGAAGAATATTACTGAAAATGTCTGCTTTTTGGTGGGAACGATCATTAGAAGAAAGACTATGTGGCTACATTTTTTGAGCATGAGAAGGCAAAGCTGAAAGATGCTTATACTTCAGGTATATTCATGATTGAAAATTTCACTACAGTTCCTTATGTGTTCATGATTGAAAATTTCACTACAGTTCCTTATGAGTCTACATGGGTATTAAATACTCGATGTGGTACTCATATTTGTACTTCTATGTAGGGGTTGTGCAACTGTAGAAGGCTGGCTAAAGGAAAGTTGGAGCTACAAGTTAGAAATGGAGCACGGGTTTACTGGTGAAAAATAGGCCTTTTAACCCCCTAGTCTAGTTTCGGTTTTATTTACAACCAAAACAAATGCTCAATTCGCGGGCCAAATTGTAAATTGGAGAGCTGGAATTGTACATTGTCTTCGGGTTTTCAGATAACTGAAGACAAAAATCAATTTTGGTTATCTAAAATAACCGAAGACCGTGTTCAATTATCTTTTGCTATCACAACATGAGCTCTCTTTAACCCCTCGTGAGAACTCCCTCACTGCTATCCTCCTCAAAACCCTTCACCGTCACCGCTGTCCTTTCTAATAGTGCTCACAGTCGTCGCTTGTGGATGTGCCTTCGAATTTTGTTGTCATTCCTCCGTTGCTCGTTTAGTCGCTATTCCTCTGGGTTTTGTCTTGCTTCCGATTCTCCTCGACTCATCTCGCCGCCATGTCTTTTCTCGCCGATGGGCTGTATTCTCAATCAATGTATATCCTATTTATTTCTCTAATTTTTTTAATCTTTTAATGGTTAATTTGGTGTTTTCTTATTCTCATTTTTCTTATAGTGGCTAAATAAGAAGAGGCTCAGATGTGTGAGCGTAAGAGATCCTCAAACAATCTCATAGAGATCTAATAGGAAAATTACACCTCGGACATCTTCATCTGCAACCTATAAGTCAAATGTCTCTGTTGTTTCTTTTTAAGTCTTGATTTTGGGTTCTAAATTTAGATGTTTTCTTGATTCTCTTTCATAATTGTTTGAGTTTTCATATTTGCACTGAAATGGTGATTCTGATATGGTTTAGCTTATGGTAATGGAATCTTAATCTTATATGGTTTAGTTTATGGTTCATTTGTGCTGAAATATATGTCAAACTCTGTGGTAGGAAGAAAGATATAGCAGTGCTAATAATAACATGTGTTTCATCTCTGATCTTGTAATGAGTTGCCTCAACAAAATGTATCATGACTAAGGTGTTGATAAACTTAAGCTTGTGTGTATTTTTCAAATTTGAGGTCTGGGAAGCAGCCAAATGGATTGCAAAAGTTTGTGATAGCGCTATATATGATCCCAGTAGACCGATACTACATTTCTTATAAAAATGATGGAATCTTCATGAATTTGCTTTCGCACCTAGTTAATCTCACTCCTTATTCTACAATTATCTAAATGACAGATGGGCAATCTTTAAGAGCTGAAATCTGAAATCTGAAATCAGAATCTCCACTTAGTTGCCAACCATGATCTGATTAGATGCTTAAGGAGTGGGATTTTTTTCCAATTAAGAAAATATTAAATTCAGGTTATAGAGTTTGATAGATTTAGAGATCTCTACCTCTTAGTTCTGGCTGATTTGACATAGTTATCTGATAGAATTAGGATAGGAACGTGTACATGTAGCGAATCTCCATGGTAAGTTCATTATTTGTATGTATAAATGGGACAAATAATTTATTAGAAACTATGATGTGGCATAATATGAGCCAACATCACCTAATTAATAATGTCAATTAGGCTAGTGGTCAGTAGATTGTATACAAGCTTTGAATAAGTAAACTATTAAATTTTGGAATCTACATTGTCTAGTCCTCAAAATGAAATAATCATGGAATAAGTAAGATGACAAGCAAGATCTGGGATATCTATTTGTATAATAGCCAATGATTTGGATTCTCTGATCTAGTTGAACATGTTTGATTTCCATGAGTTTCTTCTCTGATCCATCTTGATTTCTTTTTCACTTCCTCTTCTGCCTTATTTCTTCTGATTTCATATTTTAACACTTGAATCTTAGAAAACTTATGATTATAGAAGTCAAATTTCTATGGTAGGAAAAAGATATAGCAGTGCTGATAATAATGACTGATAATTATTTTTGAAAAAATTTGCATATTGTGGTCTCAAATCTTATTACAATTTGAATAATATTTCTTTGGATTTTGCGAATCTATAATATATGATGAATTGCATAGGCGATGTGGTTATCGAGCTGTGATGTTAGAAACTGTTACAGCTCTTATGTTGACTAGATTATACCAAACTCTGAGTGCTTAGTTCAAATATCAATTTGTTGATAGACTTGTAATCTTACCTTGGTAATTTGTTCTTTGCAGATCCAACTGAAGCATGTCATCAAAATGGTCATTTCATTGATTATCTATCTGGCATTAGTTCTTCATGTGATAGATTTTGTTAAATTTTGTTCATACTATTTACCTTTTGGCCTTAAGCTAGTTTAATTTTGTTCACATTTAGCCTTGTATAAATACTTAAATGTTTAATTAGCTTCTGGCTCATTTTAAGATATCTTGATTTTGTTCATACTTATTAGCTATATATAGTACTTAAGCTAAGTCCTTGAGTCATTTTTGTATTAGGTAATCATAATTATACAAGTTGGGTGCATATATTTGAATGAATTTTAAAAAAATAACAGTAGATTTCTCCTTGGTTATTAAGTTAACCGAAGCCAAAGTAGCATCTATTTGCCTCGGTTTTTTTAGGTTAATCGAGTCCATTACGCGATAAAAATACAGCCATTTCAATGCTTTCTTTCCTCGGTTATTTAAATAACCGAGGAGAATGGCGCTCTTTCTCTTCGGTTAATTCCGAGGAGAATGGCACTCTTTCTCTTCGGTTAAATTAACCGAGGCCAAAAACATTGGGCCTTTGGTTTCGGCGGCTTTCTCATCGGTTCATAACTGAAACCAAAGGCCCATATATAACCGAAACCAAAGGCCCTATTTCCCACTAGTGGTTGCTACATCAATTGTAGGAACATATTGTCTCAAATTGCCACGCGACCTAGTTTTAGAATTAAATAAATGCTATTATTTTCCAGTTGTGACTAAGAATATTAATTCTGTTGCATGTTTAGCAGCAGAAGGATTTGAAGTTTGATATAATAATAAAGATTGTCAAATTCGCAAAAAATAGTGTTCATTATGGTAATGGAATTTTGATTGATGGAAAATATGTTTTAAATACTAAAGCTGAAATTTATAATATGAATGATGTTAAGAGATTAAAATTAGATAAGGACAAATCTTCCTACTTATGGAATTTTCGTTTAGGCCATATAAACAAAACCCGCTTAACTAAGTTACACAAAGGTTGTGACTTGGGCTGCGAGTCTTATGGGGCATATGAACCTTGTTTATTAGGTAAAAAGACAAAGAATCCCTTCAAAGGAAAAGGGCAACGTGCCACAAGTACATTGGAAATAATACACACAGCTTATGTGGTCCAATAAATGTTCAAGAACATGGAGGATTCTTCTACTTCATATCTTTTATCGATGATTACTCATGATATGGATATTTGTACCTTTGAGGCATAAATATTATAGTTTTGAAATATTCAAAGACTATAAGAATGAAGTTGAGAAACAACTTGGAAAGAATATTAAGGCAGTACGGTTAGACCGAGGTGGAGAATCTTTAAGTCAAGAGTTTCAAGATTATCTAAGGGATAATGGAATATTACCCCAATGTACCCCTCCGTATACTCCTCAGCACAATGGTGTGTCTGAGAGGACGAATAGAAGTTTGTTAGACATGGTTCGATCCATGTTGAGCCAAGCAAGTCTCAGCAACTTCCTTTGGGGATATGCACTTGAGAGCGCAATGTATATAATAAACCGTGTGCCCTCAAAATCAGTGTGAGCACAGGATTTTGAAGTCCCTTTAGTGAGATGATGATGATGTATATTCGATTTTAATCCTTAATGTAAAAGTTCTTTTCGAATTTTTATTACCAATGAAAAATTTCTTTACGAATTTTATTTTCGGAAAAATTTAGTTTGGCATGTCCGATAACGCGTTTGATAGGAGCTCAAACCGATGATTTGCACCTAAAAATTAATGTAGTCCTAAATACCCTAAAAAATAAAAAATAACCCTAATTATATCAAAAATCCCCATTAAACACCTTTTGGGAGGATTTGACCCACCTTTTCACCTTTTTAAGCTAGGCTAATGCATTGTTTTCCAGACCTAGCAGAGGCTAAAGCCACTCGTGGCTTTAGCGATACTTCCAGCGGTATCATCCATGCCGCCAAGGGCCTGACTTCAGCATGTAGACAGCTTTTTCCCATGCTTGCTTGATACCCGCCGGATAATCAAGAAAAGTATGCTATACCCTAATTTTAGCCTATATAAGGCCTCTTTCAAGTCATTTTGAGAGGTTGGCAAGCAGAAACTTAAAATCTTAGAGAAATTTAAGTGAATTTTAGTGAGATAAGGTGAAGAAAAGGTAAGAAAAGAGGAATTACTCCATCTTTTCTTGGTTTTTCCTAGTTGAATTCTCTTAGAATTAACTTAAAATCAGTAGAACTTAAGTGTAAAATGAATCATAATAGGATTTAGAGACTTAAATCTTAGTTCATTACCCAAATCATCATTTTGAGTTCCCCGGAGGTGTCATTAGGATCACGAACAGGTGGATTCACGACCCTGAGGTAAATATTTTGAGTCTCATAGCTCTTTGGCATTTATTTTAGTTGTTTGTTGTGATTATTTGTTGGTTTGTGCTTAGTTTTGGGTTTTGGTCATTTTTCAAACATTAACTGCTGCTGCAAGAAACTAAAGCCATCGGTGAAAAGTGAAGCCGCCGACATTATCACTCATGTCGCTAGTGACGTCACTGATACTACAGAGGCTTCCTTTGTCACCAATGACTCTATTTCGTTGTGGGACCTTTCTTTATGGTACCTAAAATGTTATTCTGCAGGAATTTGTAAGTGAAATCGCCAGCGGCATCAATGATGTCGGTGGCTGCTTCACTCATACCGTCGGCGGTATGACCTTCTAGACAGCAGGTCTACTTTCATTTTATTTTCGACCTAGTTTAATTTTTGAAGCTAGGATGTATAGTGCAATGACGGGAGACTAGAAATCCTCGAAAACAGTCCGCACCCTATAACATGTGGCATTTTGACTAATAATCAGGTTAAAATAACAAATTGAGTCTTAAAAATGTAAAAAAAGAGGTTTTCTCACAAATGCTGTTCAAACACCATTTTATCCATCCAACCAAGCTCCATAAATTGTATAATAAATATGCCATGATCACGTTAGCTCGTGTCTGGTTTGGTTCACTAATTATGCATGCTATATGTGATATATCCCATATATGTGCTGTATTTGTCCTAACCATTTTGTGTAGGTAGATTCAGGATAGATGTATGTTAGGCCTTTAGGTATTTTATTTCTTGTTTAGAAAAATGAATAGGATTTTGAAAGCCATGTAATTATTCTTTAACTTCCGCACTTTATTTGGGATGACTGTAATAATTTATTTGTTGAATGCTTGCTAAATAACACGCTAAGACATATAAATCAAAAATACAAAAAATAGGGTGGATTAAAACTGAATGAGAAAGAATGAAATTTTTAACTTGGCCAATGTAAAATAGATAACACCATCCAAACTCGGAATCTCTACTTAAGGTATGGTCTACCACCCGGTGGGAAAATTGTACCTAAATTTCCCGATTGAGCTGAACCGGGTGGCGACCCTACTTTTAGTACGGGATTTTGATCTCATGTCTTTTGAGCATTAAAATTTGCAAAACCATTTTCTACCATCACCATACATATATCGTTAAGAGGTCGGTCCTTTGGCCCTGATTCGCAACCCGTCCAAAATGTCGTCCGCTCATAGTGGCGACTCTACTGGGGAATGATCTCTTTAAACTTAAAACGTAAAATTTTCAATAAGTTTAAAAGATTT
This sequence comes from Euphorbia pulcherrima, assembly GCA_947683365.1. Lineage (NCBI taxonomy): Eukaryota > Viridiplantae > Streptophyta > Magnoliopsida > Malpighiales > Euphorbiaceae > Euphorbia > Euphorbia pulcherrima. The sequence goes on from CANTUS010000007.1 coordinate 19,711,629, forward strand.
AGATGATGTATTAAAATCATAGGCCAAATTAAAACTTCATTCTTTCTTATAATGTTTTACCCTTATGTGTGCAGGTTAGATTTGTAGGGTTAGGATGCCCCATTTTACTCGAGAAGCCTATGAAAGTATCACTCATGCCATGTTTGGAATTGATGATGCCTAGTGGGTGGATCACTCATTTCAACCAACACGTGAACTCCTACAGTTGCACCTATTTGGGGAATGGTTGAGTAACATGGAATCAAGGTAAACGAGACTCTCTACATCAACAAGCATATAGCAAGCTATTAGTAAAGTAATCATAGTCATTTCCCTTAGGGACCAAAACAAAAAAAATAAATGGGACGCACTTCATTGCCATTTATTGGTGTTGAAGTTAACCTCCGTCCAATTTTGAATGGCATTACATGGGAGTAATAAGGTCGGAAGAGGGACATTTTGTGTGCTATGTGCTCATACATTACCCATCCATCAGTTCCAATGGCCAAAACTTAATCAACTTACCCTTACCAATCTCTACTTGTGAAAGAGATTTAGCAACATCCGTAGGACTTCTTTTGTACCTCCATTGAGTCACAACATATCACTATGTATGGCGAGAGGAAAAAATGACCCACATATGTTGGAGGGATAAGACTTCGCATGATGACATTACTGTGAGTACTGGATTTTTATGTTCCTTCTCATGAAATGATGATGAGAGCTAGATAATGTAATCTTTTATAGGTGTTATCCATCAGAGGCATTCCTACTGCAACAGAGTTGAGTTTGGCAAAAGTTTGGAGACCTAGTGTGCCCTTAGGGACCCATGCGGGTGCTGCCTAGTGGTACGGATCTACTAGTGGACTCGTATGGGTAATTTTCCCCCGTAGGCTTGGAGGGGACTCGTATGGGTCCCGCTGTTGCCTATTAAGCTTTATGGAAGGTAATTCGTACCATTTTCGGGAGAAATCAAGTCATGAATGCATTTTATTGCATTCAGACCTAATTTAACCTATAAATAGGGACCATTCTTCACCTTTTTTCATAGAGAGAACACACACAATAGAGAAAAATAATTATATACAAATTCTAGCAATTTTTATAGTTATAAAAAGGGTAAAGTTGAGGTATATGAGGTATAAAATAGGGAGAAAACCCATCCCTTGAGGTTTTGTCCATGTTTTATTCATTCCTAGCTTCGTTTGTTAGGATTTGGGGGAAGTTTTGTCCACACAAATACTCGCCCAAATAGTCCTAAGATTATAATTTCGTCATCTACTTTGGCTAGACTCTCTCACAGCAAAGGGATCACCTCAAAGTGGATTCACGCCGTAACGGTATGGTCCTGATTTTCAAAGAGACTCACATCTCAGTAATTTTATCATCATTCTCAATCTCTTCTATTATATCTATTCTTTTATTCCTGTTTTGGGTTTGGCCCTAACCCATATGAGCCTTGTTGGCACCTTATGTCCTTAGGGATATTAAACTGGTGAGCCATACTCTTACGGAAGGAAATCCCATTTTTATTTCGTTTGTCCTCCATAAATCTGCTTGTTAAATTAAACTGAGTTTCTGCCTAGGACCAGACAGGACCAATATAGGTCCCCCATACCCGTACCGATCCTCCCCAATAGCCCATTAGATCCTACCCCACCCGTACAGGTACTGGCCCCCAAGTAGAACTAATGATTCCTTTTAATCAATAAAATCAATCAACTCACCATTTTCCATGTGATCATTTTCGGTAATAATCTGGTAAACCAACCCACAAAAGTTACAATGTGTTTTTATAACAAAATACGTTGAAGACAGGTTATTTCTCTCCGATCCTAGAAGCTGTCTAGGCATTATCGATCGTAAAACCGCCACGCTAACATAATCACATGTTTCCTAATAAAATGCTGAATTATGATGTGCTATAAATTGTGCTAATCTTTGTGGGTGCAGGGGAATTTATTTTTGTTTTTGTTTTATAACTTAGAACAAGTGTATAGGTTCTCTTGAAATTCCCCTATTTTCCCTCGGTTGTAATTTTTATTCCCCCATTTATTACTTATGCTTTATTGTAAACTGTAAACGCATGTAACGAGTGTGAAAGAATGTAGAAAAATAGTATTTCTATGATAATTCCCTAAATGATGAAAACAAAACGGTTTTACACAGTGAATGTAATTTTGAATTAACTAAATGAGAAATAAGTGACTCATCCGATACCCGAATCTCTGATCCAAAAGGTATGAGTCTCTCTTGCCCGATGGGAACCATACCAAAACTCTTTCCCAAGTAGACAACTTGGGTGGCGACTCTATCATTTGTATCGAGACTTAGGTCTCGATTCTTTTATTCATAAAATTGGCTAAAATGTGCAAGCTTGAACTAAATGGTTTCATCACGTCTAAATCAAACCAACCCCCAGTGGGCCCCACCTCTCACCAAGGTGCCAAGGGAGACCCACTCGTCATCGATAACTCACAGTGGCGAGTCTGCTGGGGATTTAATCTTTTAACTTGTAAATTTTGGTTTGTTTTAAAAGCTTAAAAGATTAAGACGAGCACCGAAACTCATTTACTTAATTCAACCCATTTTCTTCTTCATCAATTGGAAAATAATTACACTCTATCTTCTCATCTCCTTCTGTGTTTAGTTAGACGCGCTCTTCTTCTAGCACTAGGTTAAGGTGCCTATTTTTTTGCGAAACTCAACAAAGTGTCACTCATGCCCTGATTGGAATTGGGGACACTCCAGTGGGTGGAGCACTCATTGCAATCTCCCTCCAAAAGAGGCTTGATGCGATGGGAACCTTCTACATCAATTTCCGATATGTGGCTACACTATTCTTATTGAAAGCCTTAGAATTTTACCTTCTAGGTACCCTATTTTTGTGTGAGATTAGACTAAGGAAGAATACCCTCAGAACTGGCAGGAGAAATAAGGACGGAATCAATTGCTTTGCATGTGTTGTGTTACATACCCTTGTAATTAACCCCACCATGCATTGTTATGCACCATTCATGCATATCCCATCCCATGAATGTACTGATCTCTTGGGTACTACCTTAGTTCAAGATTTGGCAAACTTCCTCACTCCCAGTTCTCCTTATGGCTGAATTTGGTCGGTCTGTTCAACCAGCAAACCCAACACTCTTCGCGGCTAGTAATGTGTCCCACTTGCATCGTCAAGAGGCCATGCTACAAGTTCACTACAGTAAGGATCCGAGTCAGCTTCCCAACTTTGTGGTCATGCCAAAGGGGATGAGCCTCCCTTATTTCATAGGTTTACCCTATGGTATGGTTCATGATCAAAGGATTCAGCCTATGACTCTTGATGATATCTCTGCTTAGGAAAATCCTTTATTGAAGCTCTTCAAAAAGCTAAAAAAGTATGGATTGATTGATCACCTCCGGGCATATGTTTGACCAAAGCTTGAAGAAATGGGCAATTTCTGCGTGTATCATGTTAGCTCTGATCACCCAACAAAAGTATGTGAAGACCTCCTCAAAGCTATCACTATACTAAGTGACAAAGGGAAAGTTTACAAACCCAAAGAAGAGGGGAGGAAGTAGCCATTATCAACTCAGGAATAGAAGAAGACGAGGTATAGAAGCAAATCATAGAAGCCAATAAAGCAAGGGAAGAACCATCCATATTTGATCTTATAGCTATTAGGCAATGGAGTGGGGAACCTGTCCATGACTATTTTCAGAGATGCTTAACAGTCCTGGTAGCTCTTAAAAGAAAACCTTATGAAAAGGAATTGCTGATCGATTCATCTTTATACTATCTCCCCACCTCAGTAAGATAACATTCATGGAAATATACAAGACCATTCCCGAGAGTTATGAGGTTGCCATGGAAGCAAAAAAATGCTTCAAGAAAATGGAGGACATCAACCCGTCAAAGATTGAAGTGGACAAAGCTATCGATACCCTCACTACTTCAATATACCCCATATTATTCTTAGGGGATAAGAAGAAGACACCTATTCTGGAAGCCTTGAAGAACCTGGCCCAAGTTAGAAGAGAAACCAAGGATGACGTGTTGACCGAGAAATAATTGTAAGATCGGATCGCGACAAGACTCAAATCCTATTGAATGACCAAGAAGAACCTCTGCCCATGGAGGATGACAATGCAATCATATATAATAAAAACGATGTAGCCTTCGGGCATCCTAATGATAATAATAGTGATTTTGGTTACTTGTTTAATGTTTTGCCTGATAACACCACGCATTCATCTAACCATACGCATAACATTTTTAGCATTCATAATATTTTATTGCATGACTTTAATTTGGGTACTAAGGAAACTTAAAAAATGGTAACTATATCCAACGACTTAACACCAATAAAAAAGAGACATGATAAAAATGCTTAGAAAACATGTTAATGCTTTCGCTTGGTCCTACAAGGACATGCTTAGGATAGATCACCAAATTGTCGAGCATCGTATCCCAACCGATCCCAGGTTTAAACTAGTCAAACAAAAGTTAAGAAAGTTTCATCTAGCATGGGCCAATAAAATTAATGCTGAAGTTGCTAGATTATTAGAAGCTAAATCCATTGAAGAAATCGAGTATTTAACATGGTTAGCAAATGTCATCCTAGTCCATAAGAAGGATGGGAGGGTCATAATCTGTGTCGACTTTCATAATTTGAACAGGGCATCTCCAAAAGATGATTTCCCATTGCCACATATTGATGTACTGGTAGACAGTGCCGCTAGAGCCACGATGTACTCTTTCTTAGATGGATTTCTTGGGTACAATCAGATCCTAGTGGACATCTTCAACAAGGCCAAGATGGCCTTCCTCACAAAACGGGGGTATATTACTATAAGGTAATGCCTTTTGGGTTAAAGAATGTAGGGGCAACTTATCAAATAGCTATGACGGCCTCACTATATGACATGATCCATAAAGAGGTTAAGGTTTATATAGATGATATGTTAGTAAAGTCTAACATGAGGGAAGAGCACCCTGAGATTTTGGAAAGGTTCTTGACAAGGATTGAGAAATACAACCTGTGTTTGAATTCAAAGAAGTGTGTATTTGGGGTGACCTCTGGCAAGCTCCTAGGCCACATTCTCAGTCGGCAGGGGATTGAGGTTGACCCTAACAAGGTTAAAGCTATTCAAGAGATGCCTATTCCTAGAACAGAAAGGGAATTCAGGTCATTCCTTGGATCGCTTCAGTATGTGAGTCATTTTATCGCCTAGTTAACGACGGTGTGCGAGACAATATTTAAGTTGCTCAGAAAGAAAATACCGATAGATTGGAATGAAGAGTGCTAGATAGCATTTGATAAGATAAAGGCTTATCTCATGAGCCCTCCAGTCTTGAAATCGCCAATGCCTGGTAAGCCACTGAGTCTCTATCTAGCCATAGAAGAGTCATTCGTAGGCGAGGTTTAGTCTAAGAACAAGATGATAAGAGCGAGCATACTGTCTACTACTTGAGTAATAAATTGTTGGAATATAAGACAAAATACACGGTACTGGAGAAAAACATGTACAACAATGGTGTGGTTGACCAAGAAGTTGAGGCATTACTTCCAGTCCTATAGAATTCAAGCAGTCGCTATAGTGGATCCAATGAAGTATCTTTGTCAATCCCCCACATTGGGAGGGAAACTCTCTAGTTAGCTTCTGTTATTGTCCAAATTTGATATCAAATATATCATAAAGAAGGTCATTAAGGGGAGAGCAGTGGCTAAATTTTTGGCAAGTCAACCCATAGAGTCTGATTATGTTGAAAATCTAGATTTTCCCGATGAGCAGTTAGCAACAGTGGAAGTGGAGAAGGCCAAATGGATCATGTATTTCGATGGGGCTATGAATCGAAAGGGTGTTGGTATTGGGGTAATCATCATTACACCGTAAGATGAGGTTAACCCACTAAGCAAGTGATAGGAATTTCTAGTCACCAATAATGGGGCAGGGTATGAAGCTTGTCTCTTCGGTCTTGATGCTCTTTTAAAAGTAGGGGAAAAGGAAGTTAGGGTGATGGGAGATTCCACACTTGTTATGAAGCATGTTGTAGAGGAGTGGGAAATCAAAGAAGAGTCACTCAAGCCATATGAGGAAGTAGTTTAGGACTTGCCAGTATAGTTCGATCAATGCTTCTTCCAATATATACCGAGGGATGAGAATCAGATGGCCGATTCTTTCACTCTCTTGGCCTCGATGTGGGAGGGAGAATAGGCTCAACCCATCCGTCACCTTATAATGGAAACGGATCGTTCCCCATTTCATGAGATGGTTTGAGTTATGGTCATAGAGGAGCAAAAGGTTTGTTGGTATGATGACATTAAGAGGATTTTGAAGGAAGGGAAGTGTTCTGAAGGGTGATCAAGTTCAGATCGCCTAACCCTCAAAAGGTTAGCGACAGAGTTTAGACTAGTTGATGAAGATCTCTTCAAAAGAGCAGCTGAAGGCTTATTGTTAAGATGTTTGATAGAAGAAGAGGCAGAAAAGGTATTGACCCAGGTACATTCGGGGGAGTGCAGCCTGCATATGAATGGGTGGCTTTGGCTAGGAAAATTCAGCGAATGGGGTACTTCTGCACAACGATGAACGCCGATTGTATTGATAAAGTCGGGAAATGTCATGAATGCCAAATTCATGTGGATTACAGCATTTACCCCTAAACTTTACAATTTATCTATGCCTTGGCCTTTCTCAGCATGGGAGATAGATATAATCGGTGAAATTTGGCCATCGTAAACCAATGGACAACGATTCATCATAATCACAGTTGATTATTTTTCAAAATGGGCAGAGGCCAAATCCTACACCAGTATCACTGCCAAGAAAATGTCCAAGTTCATATAGAAGCATATTTTTTCTCGATATGGGGTCCCACACCATATGGTATCCGATAATGGGGTTAAGTTTCAAGGGGCCATGATAGAATTATTTGAGAAGTTCAATGTCGAGCATCACAGTTCTTCTCCATGTAGGCCATAAGCTAATGGGGTATTTAAGGCCGTTAATAAGTCAATCAAGAAAATCCTGTCTATGACAGTATCTACCTATAGGGATTGGGCTGATAAACTTCCATTTGCAGTTTGGGGGTACAGGACCAATATAAGAACACCCATAAATTATACACGTTTCTCCTTGGTTTATGGAATGGAAGCCATGATGCCGGTCGAAATAGAAGAAAGATCTCTATGAGTGGCACTCGAAGCTCATCTAAAAGAGTCAGATTGGGCAAGGGCTAGGTATGAGCAGTTGAACACAGTAGATGAAAAAGCGACTCAAGGCACTTGAGCACCTACAAATGTACCAGCAGCGCATGGCTCGAGCTTACAATAATAGAGTCAGATACCCAAAACAACCTCTTAAAGCGGGTGATCTGGTTCTTAAAAAGCTATGCCAAGTCAACACTGATGCTAGGGGAAAGTTTAGGCCTTATTGGGAAGGACCATTTGTAGTTGAGAAAGTCCTTGGCAAAGGAGGAATCGATCTTATGGATATGGATGGAAATGAGTTCGTGAATCTAGTGAATCAAGATAGGCTTAAGCGTTATCATGTCTAGGTCAAAAAAATTAAATCATAAAAAAGTAGCACAAAGAATAAAGGAAATCAAGAATAAATCAACCGACGAGTGGTCCTCTATTGCTCCGGCAAAAATTAGGGTGAAAATCTCTGGTCGATATTTCACAAACCGATTAGGCAAAAATTAAGGTGCTCCAACGCAAATAAAGCCTGCTAAGTTGAAAACTCGAAAGGGCGGCTTAGGCAAAAATTAGGGCATGGAGAGAAAAGTGTCAGTTGCTTTCTGAAAAATCTGTAAAAAGCCTATAGGCAGTAAGAGTTAACCATTGTAAATTGTTACCATTGCCTATGTACTCAAATTAATCTCATCAATGAATATGTTATGATTTTGTTTAGAATCTTGGTCTTATGAATGCATGCATGTCTTTAGGTGAAATAATCGCAGGTGTGTGAACATCAATTTTTTCTCCACATGTTGTGTGTCTTTGTTATTATCCTCACTGCGCATATGTTGTCCAATAAAAGATAAAAATATCGATAGGTCACAAAAGGGAATCGGATTTATACAAAATTCAGAAATCTTTTGCTGGAATGAAAACCCAAAAGGGCGATCTAGGCAAAATTTAAGACGAAGAAGAAAAAAGCTACTAGATTGAACCACCAAGGACAATTTAGGCAAAAATTAAGACAGTTTACTGGATTTAAAACCCAAAAGGGTGATCTAGGGAAAAATTAAGGCAAAGAAAAAAAGTAAAGTCCGCTGAACTGAGCCATCAAGGACAGTTCAGGCAAATATTAGGACAAAAAGATGTTAAAATAAATGTTCGATAGTTCATCTTACATCGAATGGCCTATGCAAAAATTAGAACATTACTTCTGATTACCATGTCTCACAGCTGAGAACCCTAGGACATAGTTCCCTCACTATGAAATCACTTGATAGAATGTATCCCCAGAAGTGTTAATTTCAAACCAGCCAAACTTGGTCTCATTATTAGCTATACCAAGCAACATTATGGGTCTACAAGCGGCCATATTCAAGGACCTCAGTTCAGGAAAAGAGAAGTTCACCATGCAAAGTTAAATTTTAGAAGTATTAATCCAAGTTTACACCAAAGTAAGTCACGTAGGGCCCAAAAGTGTCAAAATGTCTAGAAAATAAAATGCGTCACAATCTAAGCTACTAGAGGATCCTGTCCCTGGCAATCCTCTACAGTTCGGTCCCATGTATCCGCCAACAGGTCATCCATATTAATCATCACATGGTCCTCGATCCCTACAGCACCCTCAGCAGTATCAACTCTCCTATCATGCTTGTCTACCTCCTGCTCAACTCCTCCCCTCTGGGTCACTATCGATGCCACTTACTAGGCAGAAAGGTCATCCTCGGACATAGAATCAAATGGGTTTAGTGTCTATCTATCCTCATTCATCGATACTAGCAGGCCCTGCAACATCTCAATCTTGGCCCTTGCCCGAGCGGTCTTCGCTCTAGCTTGGTCAAGTTTAGTAGTGGCAGCTCGTAGCTGCCCCTCTAGGAACCTAGCTACCTCCTTAGAAGCATCCATGTCCTGAGTTGACTTGCTGCGCTCTATGGCTAGCAGAGTCTACAATAGAAATCATAAGATTAGTACACATATATAAATGTCATGGCATGCATCATGTATAGTTTGTTAACTTTTTACAGGTAAAAGAAACTTGCTGAGGCTAACAAATCCTGAGCTAATAAACTGAACATAAAAGTAACCTTTAGCAATCCTCTCAGCCTCTTATACGGTCACCGAAAAGAGAAAGTCACATCAGAATGGGATATTCTAAACAGTCACTATAAAGGGTAAGATTAAAGCAAAGAATTCCTTATATGGGTGGAGCTAGAAGGGGTATAACCAATGGGCTGTATCAACTCCTCAAGCTCCTTGATAGTGCACTTCCCAGAAGGAGTGAGGAGCTGGAAGAAAGTATCTAGCTCTACTCAAAAGACTCCCTCTCTCACGTTCCCTAAAGCGCGGGACCACTTCTTTAGCAGCTCAGGGTTAGGTGGGGGAGCAGCAGCAAGCCTCTTCCATGTGGAAGTGGGAGGATATAATGATAAAAGGTTACATTTAAAGTCATAATTCATTTCAAGAAGCAATAAGGTATTCACGAAGGCTAAGTTAGGTAGATACCTAAGAAGAAGGGGTAGCAGACCTAGCTGGGCCCTAGGTACTCTGAACAACAGATGGACCCCCATGGTCGCCCCTTGGTCCACTCTCGTCATCATCATCATCATCACGACTATCACTGTCGCTCTAGTGGAACTTGAAGGGGGCATCCTTATAGTGAATCCCCTTGCAAGGAGGAAGGAGCGAGGAATTAACAAACTCAGCGTAGGAGACCTATACTGAAAGAACTCGAGCTCCCTTACCCAGCAGGTATAGCCCCTGCTCTCTCCCTGGCATCGGATGCAACTAGAAGACTCTTGTTAGGATTGGGGAGTGATCGGTCTCTCTACCACAGCACTGGTCCTCCACCCTCAGACCCACTCATCGAATTACCACTCAAAGGAGAGTGATGACTCCAGGTTAAAGTGGCGGTCATCCACACCAGCCCGCATCCGCTTAATCCCCACACATATATCCAACCTCTCCCATGAGTATCAGATGACCTACATAAGGTGAGTGCACTATAAGTATCTCAACCTTGTGAATACAGTTTCTACTAATGGTTTGTTGAAATGCAAAATACAAGTTCAGTGCAAAAGAAGTTTACCTGATGAGAGCGCAGCTGGTGAAAGAACTCCCTATACTGCGCTATAGCCAGGGCCTGACTCTACCAAGGCCCTATCCACCTAGAAATGATGTGAGGTGTCTCAGGCTGCATGGGCAAGCCTGGCCTATGGATCAACCGATGCTTAAAGGCCTAATTCTGCAAGATAAAGTAAAGATTAGCTGCAGCACAATTCGAATAAAAGGTTAAATCATAAAAGATTAGTTCAGGAATTACCAGCAAGATCAGATGGTAAATCTAGAGCTAAGACTACTGGCCTCAAACTCCGATGTCTAGCTCATAGTGCAACTGTGCAAGGATGGCCGGGCACCAAGTCTTGCCTTGTACAGCGGCAAGATCCTCGACGGCTGAGAGCAAACCGTAGTTGAGGTTGCTGTATTAGATCGGGAAGAAGATAGTGGTAAGGAATGTCAATAGGAAAGACTAGGCGTATTGATCCCTCCTATCCGCAACAACGAGAAGCGGCTGCCCGATCCAGTAATCATGCAAGTCCCCGTACTTGAGCTTATTCGTTCCTCCCGGATGGAGCCCAAGCAATCTCTCTATGTAGGCCTTCACCTTAGGCTGGGAATGCCATCTATCGATATAGACATTAAAATGTACAATGTCCCCACTCTAGTCTAGCCCCGTCAAGGCACACATATCCGAGGGAGTGAAGGTGACCTCCCCGATCAGTAGATGAAAAGTATGGGTCATCTCCAACCACCTCTCTATAAGAGCTGGAATACCACCTAGGGCTAATGTCTTTAAAGCCTATGGGATGGCCATAATGATGTTGCTGAACTCAAAAGAATCTATGCGAGCTAGTAGTTTGGTATCCCCCAGCAATGCAGATCTCCTCATACCGCTTCCTGCAGGAGCTTAAGGCTCCCATAGTCTTTGTACTAAAAATGCAAAGATAAAATCACAGCTCAATAAGGTTAGGATACAACGGGTGGGGCGGACCTGTTCGGGTCCTATCTTCAAGTATGATTTCTAGACCCTCACTCACATTGTGATATCGTACAGATTAGTATCTATAGTGATCCCACGAGGGGTAGTCTGTGAGCACTGGATTTTGATAATGCTTCTCATAAAACGATGATGAGAGCTAGATAATGCAATCTTTTACAGGTATTATCCATTAAAGGTGTTCCTACTATAGCAGAGTTGAGTTTGGCCAGAGTTTGGAGACCTAGTATGCCCTTTGGGACCCGTATGGGTGCTGCCTAGTAGTACGGATCCATCGGTGGACCCGAATGGGTGATTTCCACCTGTACCCCTGGAGATGGCACATACGGGTTCCCCTAGACCTATATGGGTCCCACTAGACCTGTACGGGTCTGTTGTTGCCTAATCAGGCTTTATGGAAGGTAATTTATACCATTTTCAGGAGAAATCAGGTCATGAATATGATTTAATGCATTCAAACCTAATTTCCGCCTATAAATAGGGACATTTCTTCACCTCTTTTCATAGAGAGAACACACACAATAGAGAAAAAAATATTATATACAATTTATAGTAGTTTTTATATTTATAAAAAGGGTATAGTTGAGGTATAGGATGTATAAAATAGTGAGAAAACCCATCCCTTATGGTTTTGTCCACATTTGATTCATTTCTAGCTTCGTTTATTAGGATTTGGGGAATTTCTGTCCACAAAAATACTCTCCCAAATAGTCCTAAGACCATCATTTCATCATCTAGTTTAGCTAGACTCTCCCACAGCAAAGGGATTGCCTCAAAGTGGATCCACGCCGCAAAGGTATGCTCTTGAGTTTCAAAAAGACTCACATCTCAGTCATTTTATAATTATTCTCAGTCTCTTCTATTATATGTGCTCTTTTATTCCTCTTTTTGGGTATGGTCCTAACCCATATGAGCCTTGTTGGCACCTTATGTCCTTAGGGATATTTAACTAGTGTGCCATACTCATGCGAAAGGAAATCCAATTTTTATTTTGTTTCTCCTCCATAAATCTTCTTGTTAAATTAAACTGAGTTTCTGACCAAGACTAGAAAGGACCGGTATGGTTCCCCATACCTGTATCGATCCCCCCTAGTAGCCGTACGGGTCCTACCCCATCTGTACGGGTACTAGCCCCCAGGCAGAACCCATAATTCCCTTTTCAATTGGTATAATCAATCAACTAACCATTTACCATACGATCATTTTCACTAATAATCCGGTAAACCAACCCACAAAAGTTAAAATGTTTTTTTATAACAAAATACATTGAAGACTCGTTATTTCTTTCCGATCTTAGAAGCTATCTGGGCACTATAGATCGCAAAACCGCCACGCTAACATAATCACAATTTTCCTAATAAAATGCTAACTTATGATGTGCTATAAACTGTGCTATTCTTTGTGGGTGCAGGGGAATGTATTTTTATTTTTTTATATAACTTAGAACAAATGTATAGATTCTCTTGCAATTCCCCCATTTCTCCCGATTGTAATTTTTATTCCCCCATTTATTGCTTGTGCTTTATTATAAACTATAAACGCATGTAACGAGTATGAAAGAGTGTAGAAAAACAGGATTTCTATGATAATTTCCCAAATGATGAAAACAAAATCATTTTACACGGCGAATGTAATTTTGAATTAACTAAATGAGAAATAAGTGACTCATCCGATACCCGAATCTGTAATCTAAAAGGTATCAGTCTTTAGCCCAATAGGAACTGCACCCAAATTCCTTTCCAAGTAGACAACTTGGGTGGCGATTCTATCATTTGTATTGAGATTTGGGTCTCGATTCTTTTATTCAAAAAATTGGCTAAAATTTGAAAACTTGAACTAAATGGTTTCATTAGGCCTAAATCCAACCAACCTCTAATGGGCCCCGCCTCTCACCATGGAACCAAGGAAGACCACAAATCATCGACACCTCACAATTACCCCCTTTATCACAACCATCCTCGGGAGCATATCATGCATCGCGTCCTAAAATCCAAAGTCATTCATACCATACATGACATTACACAATCCACGCATGGTCTTATTTGCTATCGGCAATTTCAGCTAGGAGGAGGCGAAGTTATCGTCGCACCTTAATTTGGAGAAGGCCTGTCCACTATTTGATTCGTTGTTCTCTCACCTCGGTAGTCACCGTAAAGATTGAAGGGATTCTATATACTGATTCTAGTGGGGAGTAACATTCAAAGCAGATTCAGTTTGGTCAGAATTCCTCTCAGCCAGCTATGTCTTTCCTAAAAAATGAAGAGAACATCCCTCCGCATGAGGATCAGTTAGGCCCTACTCCCACCTCGGAAGTAGGATCTTAGCAAGCCCCTAGTTTTGACTTCTCTAGTGCTATGGCCTGATTTTTGAATTCGGATGCATTCTAGGATAAGCCTCAGGTCTTTATGCAAGCTACTATTCAAGCTTCCATGCAAGCTACTATTTAAGCAGCCATTAGGCAAACCCTAGAGGATAAGAATTCATACTGGTTTTTGAATCCAATATGCAGGCTTAGAATGGTTCTGCTCAGATTTTGTTTGACCTGGCAGGGGCAAGATCAGTTCCCCTTGTTCTTTACCCCAACACCATCAGCTCAGCCTATGGCAAGCCCACTCCAGTTTGGGCAAGCTTTTGCTTTTCTACAAACCTAAACAACCCCGATAATTAGTCCTTATATAACTCAAAATCCAAGGCCTTTGGCTTAGGGCTCATTTCCGCCTGTGTTGACTCATTAGTATCTAGTTTCTTCCAATGGACTAGCCTAGCCTCCCCCATCTTTCAATGCTCCTCAGTTTGCTGTAACTCCCAGGGTCACAACCTACCACCAGAATCCTTTTAGTAGCCAATTGATTGCTCGTCCCACCTTGGACATTCCCCCACCATCTCCTCCAGTTTCGAACCACAACCGGGTCATGCAGCCTCTAGGCGTGCAGGTCACGCAATCTCTGGGTGTGATACCCAAGGCCAAAGCTCTCTTTTAGTAGTTGATCAACGACCAGGTCATGCAACCTTTGGGCATGACACCCGAGATTGAAGCCTACATTGATTGACTAATGGCTGCCAAAGAACCCAAACAGGGAAGGATTGGGTCCCCAATAATTTCACCATGCCCAATATGGTGCATTATAATAGGTCGGGCTCCCCTGCCTCTCACATCATCATGTATAAGTGTATAATGCTAGTTAAGAACTTGAGTGATAAGGTACTCGCCGAGATGTTCCCATGTTCTCATTGAGGCCCCGCTCCTATATGGTACCATACCTTACCCCATCACATCATCACCTATTGGAAGCTCCTCTTTAAGGATTTGTTAGTGCATTAAGGCTTGAATACAATGATAGAAATGACCCTTCAACACCTTGAAGGAGTTCGCCAGCTACCTACTAAAACCTTCAAGTAGTATTTCATCCGATGGATGTCAACCCAGGTTCTAATGAAGTCGAAACTCAGCCTTGAGGTGATGATTATTAAACTATTAGAAGGAGCACTTTCGGTTCTTTGAAAGGAAATAGCTACCAACTCCTTACTATCTTATAAGTTTGTTTATGAAAAACTCAAGACGATCAAGTGCGAAATTAAGAGCGAGTGAGCAGAAAAGGTAGGAAAGCCTTGGTTCAAAAAGAATAATGACACTTAGCCTGGAGCTCCAGCACCTACTAAACCCAAAGCCCTAATTGCAGTTCAGGCAGCCACTCAATCCCTTGCTACAGCCCCTCCTGCAGTCACTTAAACTTCGCTAGCAGTTGCCACAATCCAACCTCCTCGTCCTCTTTTTATCTTCACCAACCCATACAAGTTTCCACTCAGGGTTATCTTTTAATGCTTAAGGGAATCCGATTATATCCAATCACTTCATGAGTATAAACCACCCAAACCCGAGGATAAGGACAATTTCTACAACTACCACATTCAAGCATGCCATCAAACCAACAACTGTAAAACCCAACTTTTGCCTATCCAACATCTCGTAAGTGAAGGAAAGATCGCTAAATCAGATAAGGTCCCAAGTACTATGAACAACCCTTTCCAAATTTTGGAAACAAGGTGGGCATGATTCATTCTGGCTTACCCGAAGCCGCAATCTTTGAGCTACTTACCCTGGGGAAAGGGAATAGTGATTCAGTTTTGGTTATCGGTTCTGGCCTACCATCCAACTTAGTCTTTCATCTGATCAGTAAAGCTAATACAGGGGTTAATTTAGTTCAGGATATGGAAGTATACCCAAATCCACCTGAGAAGAAAAATTGCAAAGTCCAACATTTTATAGCCAAGAGAATGAGAACCATGAAAGAGCCACTCTTCAGCATCGATGCCTTTATTCTAAAGGGTGATTACTCTGATGAAGATGATGGAGTAACTGAAGAGAAAAAGGCGGTGAACACCGAATTGTTTAAGGTTGATGCACTTATGGCCGTAAAGCTGAATGAACTGTTCAAGGTTGACCGTGATGAACTTTTCAGTATGGATGGATAGGAATTCCTAGACCTCAATTTGGAACCTGATGAACCTCCCTATCTTTTTGAGACACTAGCCACTTAGAGTGTCCTACTTGATAATGTCCTCAATATCACTAGAAGTGGTCACGTACACCACCCCGAGGACCATTATCTCTACTTGAATCATGACCTAATCCCTAAGAGGGTAGGCACCTCTATAAGGCCTCCTTCTCTACGCTTGCCTATTTTGACAAGCTTCGAGGTTGATCCCCTTATCTCTCAAGTCAAGAATAACTAAGCCTGCTATAGCATATGGTGGCTTATATTTGATTCGGATGGGTATCACAAGGGTCTGATTAAGTGGTTGCTCAATCTTAAAGCCACTCCGACCACCTCTATTATTGAAATGTGCAGCAGGGTCGGGGAGGATATCCCTCTGAGAAAGGTACTATAGATTATATTTGATGACTTTGATCTTTTGGTCAAGGGTAAGGACCACAAAAGCGGTCTATTTATCCGAATCCAACTACTCAATAAAACCATACCATGTATCATGGTAAATGATGGCTTCGCCTTGAATCTCTGCCCTTTGAAAGTCCTTCCTCACTTAGGTCTATCAGAGGAAATGCTGGAGAAATCCAACACTATTATTCATGCTTATGATGACTCAAAGCATAATGTAATAGGGGTATTTGAAGAAGAAGTTACTTCCAAAGGGGCTACAAAAAAAGTGCACTTCAGCGTGCTTGACATTCCAATCACTTACTCTCTGTTGCTTGGCCGACCTTGGCTCCACGCCCTAGGGGAAGTACCATCCACTCTCTATCAGAAGGTTAAGTTCATGCATGAGAATAGGCTGGGAGTAATCGAGGCTGAGGCCGCTTCTGTTGTGGCTGTCATGGAACCTGAGGTTAAGCTAGATGAAGGCCTTCATGTTGCTATGGTTTGCAAAGCCAAGAAATTAGCTCCCATTTAGCATAGTTATCTCCACCTTGGTGCAGGGAAACTAATGAAGTGAGTTAGGTTCAAGCCTAGAAACAGTTGTGGAATGTATGAGCAAGGGATCATCGAGGCCTTAGAACCCAAGGTACTTGTCCGACTCACAGTGTTAGGGTATAAGCCTAGGCAGACCTATTGTCATGTTCCCTTTAGCTATTATCGCATGGTGAATGTCTATGAAATTCAAGGTAAGAAGCCTTACAAGGGAGAACCAGAGCCTATAGAGTATAATCGGGAGATGTGGCTTGGTTTTGAGATCTTCAAGGATGTCTATAACTTTGAAGTCAACTTGTGGTCGTTTTTATTGAACGTAAACCCACTGAACCTGTTGTGCCTGTCAATGTCATTGTTGATAAGGTTAAGGGAAAGGGGAAGATTTATCTTGAGGATGAGGCTGGGGGAAGTGATCAAGAACCCATGGATTAGGAAGTGGAAGACACCGTGGCTGCTATGACTAAGGCTATGGCATTTCTGATGAAGAAAGGTTGGAAGGGTTAGAGAATCGGGGAAGAGGACTCCATGATCGAGATCATGAAGACACTCTTTAGGGCTCTAATTGAGAAAGCCAAACTATCTAAGGAATCACCACTACTTGCTGATTAGAAGACAGCTCTAGAGCGTGACTTAGTTACCATTTTGATAAAGGCTACAGAGGATGCTCCGCCTGCTGCTAACATCGCCACTAAAAGCCTCTCTGCCTATGGAGGAGGACAATATGGATGATGTAATCTTTAATATTTCTAATGTATTTGATGCAAACAATGTCACCTATAAGGCTTTCAATTTATTGAATGACTCTCATTTTGCTTACTTGTTTGATTTTTTACCTGATGGATCCATGCATTCACATAACCATATGCATAATGTTTTTAGTATTAGTGATACTTCTTTAAATGAAATAAACCTAAGTACTGATGACAACGCTAAAATGGTAAGCATTTCTAATGACTTAACTCCCGAAGAAAAAAGTGAGATAATAAACGTAATTAAAAGACATGTTAACGCTTTCGCCTGGTTATACGAAGACATGCCTAGGATAGATCGTCACATTGCCGAGCATAGAATCCTAACTGATCCTAAGTTCAGACCTGTCAACTAGAAGCTCTATCGATTAAGACCAGAATGGGCAAAACAAGTTAAGGTAGAGGTTTCAAGGTTAACTGAGGCTCATTTCATTGAAGTTGTCGAGTAATCAACTTGGTTGTCTAACATTATTCCCGTTCTGGAAAAGGATGATAGGGTCTGAGTTGTGTTGACTTCCAAGATCTCAATAAAGCTTCACCTAAGGAGGACTTCCCGCTTCCTCACATCGATGTCCTAATTGACAGTTCCGTCAGGGCAGCTATGTACTAGTTTATAGATTTCTTGGGTTACAATCAGATATTGGTGGACATCATCAATAAGGTTAAGACAACGTTCATTACCGAATGGGGGTTTATTACTACATAGTAATGGCATTTGAGTTGAAGAATGTCGGGGCTACTTATTAGCACAGCGTAACCGCTCTCTTACATGACATGATGCATAAAGAAGTGGAGGTATATGTGGATGATATGATCGTGATGTCTGCTGCCAAAGAAGAGCACCCCGCTATTCTTAACTGATTCATGACTCGTGTTGAGAAGTATGATCTTCACTTGAATTTGAAGAAGTATGTGTTAGGGGTTACTTTAAGCAAGTTATTAGGACATGTAGTTAGTTAGAAAGGAATCAAAATGGATCCCGATAAGGCCAAAGCTATCAGGGAAATGCCTCTGCAGAAAATAGGGAAAGAGGTCTGATCGTTTCTAAGCTCCTTATAGTATGTCAGTCGGTTCAATGCCTATCTCACTATCGTATGCGAGCCCATCTTCAAGCTATTAAGGAAGCAACAACTAGTTGTATGGAACAATTAGTGCCAAGTTTTGTTTGACATAATCAAAGCTTACCTCATTGACCTACCCATTCTAAAATCGCCCACCCAGGGAAAACTTTGATCCTATACTTGGCTATCAAAGAGCCCTCTATAGGGGTAATACTTATCCAGGAACATGATGATAAATGGGAACATGCGATCTACTACTCGAGCAAGAAGTTGTTGGATCATGAAACCTGGTACTCGATTGTGGAGAAAACGAGCACCACCATGGTATGTATCACTAAGAAACTGCGCCACCACTTTCAATCCTACCTCGTCCAAGCCGTGGCTAAGATTGACCCCATGAAGTATTTTTGTCAATCTCCCACTCAAGTTGACAAACTCTCGATGGTTGTTACTTCTCTTCAAGTTCAGCATTGAGTATGTGACGCGCAAGGTTATCGAGGGGCAGGCCGTGGAAGAATTCTTGGCTAATCAAGCTCTTGACTCTGATTATGTTAAGAACTTGGAATTTCCCGATGAATAGCTCACAACTGTCATTGTCCATGACCGTGTGTAGACTATGTACTTTGATTGCACTATGAATCGATGAGGACCAGGCCTTGGTGTTATCATAGTCACACCAGATTATGAAATCATTCCATTATCCAAACTCTTGGAATTTGCTGTTACCAACAATGGCGCTAAATGTGAAGCTTGTCTTTTTGGGCTTGAAGCTTTGTTATAGGTCGGGGCTCGGATGGTGTCCGTCATTTGGGATTCAGCTCTGGTCATCCATCAGGTTGTTGGAGATTAGGAAATCAAGGAGGAATCTCTTCGCCCTTATGTTGATGCAGTCCGAGGCTTATCCGAGAAGTTCAATTCTTGTTTGATGGCCATATACCCCATGATGAGAACCAAATGGCTGACTCTATTGCCACCCTAGCCTCCTTATAAGAAGGACCCCAACAACAACCTATCCACCTATTGGTTCTGTTGTCGACAAAGCTACCCTCTCGAGCTCAACAAGTTCAATAGGTCCTCACCATTTCAACTGAACCCTGTTGTTACTCTAACATTGTCCTATTTCTTCAACATGGATAGTATCCTTCAGATTCCTCTGACTTAGACCATACCACTCTATAGTGGCTCACTATCCAATTCTAGTTTGTCGATAATGATCTATTCAAGCACACTAGTGATAGTTTACTACTTCATAGTTTCACTAGGAGAGAGGCTCAGCAGGTGATTGATCAGGTCAATGTAAGTGATTGTTTCCCTCATATCAATGGTCTCACCCTCGCATAGAAGGTACAACGGTTAGGATATTTCAGGCTCACTTTAACGGCCGATTACATCGCCTAAGTCAAACAGTGCCACCAAAGCCAAATTTATGGGGATATGCAACATCTACCACCCGCCTAACTCCTTCACGTATCTACTCCTTGGCCATTCTTGGCGTGGGGGATAGACATAATTGGTGAAATTTGCCTTCATCGACAAATGGGCATAGATTCATTGTGGTTGCAGTAGACTATTTCTCCAAATGGGTAGAGGCTGAATCCTCCCCCAATGTCACCACTAAGAAGATGGCCAAATTCATAGAAAAGCACATATTCACTCTGTACAAACTTCTGCACCACATAATCTTAGATAATGGGGTATAGTTTCAAGGGGCAACCGTCAAACTGATTAAAAAGTATGGGATCAAGCACCATAGATCTTCTCCGTACAAACCACAAGCCAATGGTGCTATTGAGGCAGCTAATGAATTGGTAAAGAAATCCTTTCTAAGAAGATAGTCGGCTATAGGGATTGGGCTAACAAGCTACCTTTCGCTATTTAGGGATACTGCGTGATTGTCCTCACCCCAGCCGATAAAACTTTGTTCTCCCGAATCTATAGAATGGAGGCGGTTTTACCAATTAAAACTCAAGTAAGCTCACTAATGGTTGCATTAGAAGCTAAACTGAAAGAATCTGAATGGACTAAGGCGAGGTTTGAGCAGCTAAACATGATGGATGAGAAGAGGCTAAGAGCTATAGATAATCTCCAAATGAATCAGCAGCGCATGGCTCGAGCCTATAACAGCAGGGTTGGACACTATAAATTCCTACTGAAAGCTAGAGATCCAGTCCTTAAGCAGTTGAAACCTTTCACCACTAACATAAGGGGCAAATTCAGGCATAATTGGGAAGGACCATACGTGATCAAGAAGTTGCTCAGTAAAGGGGCAGTCAAGCTTATGGATACGGACGGGAATTAATTTATGAATCCTCTAAATCAAGACAGGCTTAAGCATTATACATCTAATGAAAAGAAATAAATCAGAAAAGTAGCACCAAAAAATATAATAATAAATCACCCGCCTTTCGGTCCTTTAGTAATTGGGAATTAGAGTTACACCCGACGGTCGGTATTCTACAAATTAGTCATGCAAAAATTAGGGGATATCATAACCTACTAGATCAAAAACCCGAAAAGGGCAATCTAGGCAAATATTAGGGTAAGTGAGAAAAGAGAGAGTGCTTTCTGGAAAACCGACCTAGGCTAGTTAGCATCGGGAGTTAAATCAATGGGAATGGTTACCAAACATCATGTACTTTGTTTTGCTTTATTTAATAAAAGTATCTTTTTGCTGAATTCTGAATGCTTATACTTATGCCAATGTTTGTATCCATACAGTCAAAGTAACTCAAGTAAATAGAATGCAGAGTTCACGTTATCTTAAATCAATGAATAGTAAACAAACAACAAATAAAAGATGGATAATTCTGATAGACTAAAAAGAGCAAGGTCTAAGCAAAAGTCGAAATAAGTTTGTTGGATTGAAAACCCAAAAAAGGCGATCCAGGTAAAAGTTAAGACAAGGTTTGTTATATTAAAAATCACTAGGGGTAGTTCGTGCAAAAGTTAGAACAAAATAAAAATAATGAAAATAAAGTTCGATAGGACCATTACTATGACTAGCCTATGTAAAAGATAAAACTAATAAAAGTGCATCCTAAGCCGAACTCCCTGCGTTATTGTCATAATATCTCAAGATCCTCTGCAAGGGGGTCATATGAAAAGGCTCGAATCCCAGCTCAGCTCACTCCACCTCCAAGTGGGCCTATGATCACTTAGATCGAGTCGACCGACATTTGGCCTAAGTAAGCCATCCCCTATAGTGCTCATCAATCTCAGTGGTCTCCACATGATAATAATGTAGCGTCTTGAAGATATCCTCTCTTGCCCATTTCTCCTAAATGAGGCTCACCCATTTGATCTTATAAACACCACTATAATTTTTAGGAAGCTTGGCTGGAACCCTTTATCGCCGATCATACTGAAAGTGAAGCCTTTCTGTGGTGTAGAAAGTAATCCCATGTAGACCAAACAGTTGAACATAGGATCCCCAGGACTCCACAACCATAACATGGATCTTCCACCAATGGTTAACCCACTGTGTCTGTGAGTCAGCATATCCCCTCATGATTGGCACCCAGCTATCAGCAGTCAACTAATCAAAATCCCCTTGCATGAGTTCTCTTTCTCTGAGATTGACAAGCAAGTATTTCTTTAGGTTCCCTCGCGGTGCTTGTTTTAGCTTAAGCTTCTCTATCAGCCATAACTGTAAGTTGGTTTCAGATCAGAGCAAGAAGAAGTGCATAACTAAGGTAGATGAAAAAGGATACATGTAGTAGCATAAGGTTATCACTAATAAGCATCAGGTCGACTGAAGCGGCATCCGTATTTAGCAAGGTCTCCACTAACCCCACAACTATGGGGGAAACCCTTATTGACATAGGTCTGATAAGTGAAATCAGCCAAAATGGAGCAACTAGGCCCACACCACACATAGACTCAAACATACGTAGCAGTGCAACCATGAAAGGCCAAGCAAGATGAGATCTACGAGCCCCTCGCAGGTAGTCGGGATAGAAAGGGGTCTACCGTGTCCAAATTCTACAGCTCTCTCGGCACACCATCCATACCAAAGTGGAACTCTAGAATCGCCAAGGGCATGTGCTTGGGGCATGTGATCCCTAATATAGTGTGGAACTCCTCGAACAAGGGGCACAACTTGAATGAGGAAAATCAGAACACATGATCCGTCCAGTCCTAAAAAGTCAACACTACATGAAGAAACTCAGGATTAACCGGCCATGAGGCCATGTAGCGAAGCCCCCAAAGCCCGAATTTTTGTAATTTCTTCTAGTCTGCTTCTCCCAGGGTTTTCAAAAAGCTCCTTAGCTGGTGGTTATGGCTCTCCATGACTAAAATCTAGAAATGGCCGAAATATGCAATTCTGAAAGCTGAAACCGTCAGCGTTAAACCTAAAGCCGCCGATGGTATGGATAAAAGCGGTGGTGATATGGATGTGAAGCCACCGGTGGTAAGGGTTGTGGGATATGCTGTTTATATTAGTTAGCAGATTCAGATTTTTCATACAAACGACGACATCAATGAAGCCACCAGTGGCATGACACTATTTTCTCCAAATTTTAGGCATGTTTTAGCCATTTTAGACCTATCCATAACCTGTGAAAAACCCGCAATATGTTTCCGAATACATTTCAAGCGTAAAATCCAATTTTATTCAAACCAAAAATAAAAAATCATCCAAACAAATCCAAGCAAACCCAAATTATCCAAAACCCAATGTAATAGAGGTACAAATCAACACAATAAAGCTAAAACAAAGTAAATCTAAGGCATGCGGCCACCATTCGTCCGTTGAGATGTGAACTCAGAGTCATTCACGAGTTACCAACTAATGTCCTCATCATCATCTCTCCCCTCAGTCATTGGGACACTACTCAACTCGGTAGGGTCAATAGTAGGACGCCTATCAGCTACCACATTCTTCCCTTTACGGCTGGTCCCGACTGAAGGTGTGCGGTTCAGGTTATGCTTGCCCTTCCTATCGTGCATACTAGCATCCAAGTGCTGCTCTAGCTCACCAACCCAACGCCTAAGCTCTTGATTTGTAGCCACCTCCTCCTGGTACCTCGCCCGAGCGTGGTTGGCATCGGAAAGTGACAACGCCATGAATTCCTACAAGAGAAGCAATAATAGACCACATCATTCATAACATTCATAAATGCATTATTTAAATTGCAACATCTTTCAAACATGTAGGTACCTTGGAAAATAAGGTCTGGGAGACAAGGGTGTCCTCAAGAGCTAGAGCGTTCCTTGCCAGCCGCTCTGCCTCCCTACGAGAAACATGAAAAATCTGAAGAGGCAATCGAAAGGCAATCCGAAAAGAGATATCACATGAATTCAAGGGGCAACTTTTTATTTTCACAAGGCTTACATGTGTAGTGTGCAGTGGCATGAAATCCATCGAGTGAGCGCTTGGGGTTATGTCCATTATCCAAAAATCGCAATTTGGGCCCAAAAGTAGGAAGCACTCCTCCAAAGTCGTCGAGAGGCACCCCACCACTATGCCAATATCCTCAGGCCTACCCTGGCCCCACACTCCACTACTCTTGGGCCTGTTCCTCTTCCTGGGAGGTACCTAAAAGACATAAACATAAGCACAAAAGGCAAATGTAAGTAAACCACCTTGAACCAAATAAGGTGAAATGTGTGAATAAGCTCGGTCTTACATCAAAGAGATAATGCTCCTCGGGGGCCATCGGCACATGCTCTCCCACCTCTTTGCCCCCTCGGGGTCACCCTTATAAACACCCCCGTCGCTGATCACATAGCCATCATCTATTTGTTTTAGCTCCTCCTTCCTCTTCTTAGCATGGTACTCGATCTAGTCGTCATTATAGATGCAAGGGCACATAGGGAGCAAGCTCGACATGTTGTCATGATAAGAGCCAGGGACACTCGTTGCAATATGGCCATCCCCATCCAAAAAATGGCCTTGTCGGCCTCAACAATGTTGGTCAAATAAGGCCACTAGAGCCCCGAAGGAGGTGCTGAGGGCACAGGTCTAGCAGGGGGCATAACATCTCTCCAGCTGTGCACTCACTCCCTAAAATACCACTCAAAAGATAAGGGGCACTCCATCACAAATCTCCGGCTGTCCACATCCTCCCAGACCGTATGCACATCAGCGGTTGGACACCTTGTCAAAAGGGTCCCTGATGACCTGACCAAACAACCAAACATCAAATCAATGTAAGAACAAATTAAATTCATTAATGTATTTTTGACTAGTGGTTTGTTTAGTATGAAACAGGGATAAGAGCTACAGTTGCATAGAGAGCTAATCTATAAGCTCCTCAGCACCTCTTTGTAGCTGGCAGGGTATTTGCGAAATCTCTAGATGCTCCCATACCACCAGGCAAGAAAGTGTGATCTTGTCGGCACCTTTGTCTTGAACTTCACTAAAGGAAGAATCCGGTGCTCAAATGCCTAACCCAGCATAATCAACAACTAATAAGTCCAACATATCCAAAAAGAAAGAAGCAGGAAAAAAATGTGAAAAGGCACGAAAGAAATAATTAAGTACTCATGAAAAAGGCATACCTATATGAGTAAGTGGCTCAACCAATGGACCTTGCCTTTCTTCCTAGCCCCCGCATCCAACCCATAGTATATCTGTCTGAGAATGGGCCCAGGCTAGTTATTTTCTTTAATTGTCTTCATATCCTCGACGGCAAAAAACAGTCCATAGTTGATCTTGTTGCAAGAGAAGGGAAAAAATAGCATCGTCAGCAGCGAGATGAAAAAGGATCAGACACAAGCGTCCCGCTAGGTCTAGGAACCACCCCAACCGCCATCCAATGCTCTTGTAGCTCTCCATAAGATAGTCGCCCCAAAGTAGGCTTCATGCCGAAGAGCTCAGTAACTCTCTTTATCATGGGCTTTTGGAGGTAGTATTTCTCCATATAAATGTGAAAGTGGATTACATGCTAAGTCTAGGTAAGCCAGTCATTGCCACCACGTCTGAAGGAGTAATGGTCACCTCACCGATAGTAAGGTGGAATGCATGAGTGGTCTCCGACCACTTCTCGGTCAAGGCAGTCAAGGCCCAATGGGAGAGCTTCGACATCCTCATAGGTAGGATCCTAACCATGTCTCTAAAGCCTATGGTGTCTATGGCAGCTCGAAGTGTAGGGTCTTACTCATTGATGTGCATCCACCAGTGACTAATGGTCCCTATACGCTTGATAAATGTGAGCTGGTGCAGTTGTAAAAATAGAATCAAACAAAAAATAGATAAGTGATCAATTTTTATTCATACTTTTAATTTTTGTAACTAGCTGATATTATTGCTGGAGTAGTGTTACCGCTGGCAACATCGGCCATACGACTGGCGGTATGGACGATGTTGTTGGCGACATCGTTATAAGAAATAGTGATATGGCAAGTTTTGGGCCTTTATGAAAGGCCTAAAGCCTCTGGCGGCATGGACGGAGCTGGCGGCGGCATGGATGGAGCCGGTGGTGGCATGGACGCAGCCGGCGGCGGCATCAATTCTGCGGGCAGAATTAGAGATTCGCCCAAAATCCAACCAAAATTGCCGAAAATGCAATAAATCAATTCCAAGGTAGAAATCAGGATAAATCGATCCTATAGCACGCAATTTTAGTTTATATACTCTTAATTTCATATTCTTAACCCTTATCATGGCATATTTCGAGTCTAAGACTAAAATCAAAGTAAATAAAATGAAAGATTTGAGTTTTGTAGGATTACCTGGATATAGGAGATTTGCTTCTTCTTCTCAAGAGTCAAATTATCTATGGGAGAAGCAATTCCATACCCGTTCATCCTATTGGAACTCTTCAGGCCATATACCGCATGAATTGGGCAAACTTTCAGCTCTTCAATGGAGGAAGTGGGTAAATCATTAGGCCTCATACTCGTAGATTTTCGTACAAACACTTTCTTCAACATGATAAATGGAAGAGGAAGAGAATAGATAAAGTTTGGAAGGGAGGGAGAGAGTTTCTGTCGTATTCTGCCATTCAGAATAGGAAAGGATGAGGTTTAATTCATATTAAACACCTGCGCAGAAATCAAGGAGTTTAATTGAATCTAAAACTGCCACTCCATTGCGCCAGCGGTATCAGCTCATGTCACCAGCAATATCATCCAAGCCACCAGTGGCTTCACTCTCTCTAGGGGCAATTTTGAATTTCTTTGACCAGTCAAAGGTGCCACATGGCACCCTATGTTACCAGAAGCTTTAGCCAAGCCACTGGCGGTATCAACTCCCCCAAGGCTATTTTAGAAGCCTTTTCAACATTTCAACGGGATCTTAGCATAATCCCTCAACATTCCAGGACTTCTAAGACCCTTGTATTTTTAATTGTCACATTTTATTGTTGATCGAAGGGGCAAAAATATTTTTGTTTCATAAAATTGATCAAGCAGTAAAAATGTCATTTAACAGTTGAACTAATCTCATTTTACTTATCACTCATTCCAGGTACAACCACAAGGGGCAAAGAAAATTTCATCGAACACCAAATTAAGGTATTAACGGAATCAAAATCTTGTTATCCTTCTGGTCCTGCCCACCACATATCAAATTGAGGTACTGACAAAATCAAAATCCTTTCATCCTTTGAGTTGAGCCCACTACGTACCAAATTGAGGTACTAACAGAATCAGAATCTTGTCATCCTTGTGGTCTTCCCTACAATATATCAAATCAAGGTACTGACAGAATTAGAATCCTGTCATCCTTCGGGTCCTACCCACCATATACCAAATTGAGGTACTGGTGGAATTAGAATTACGTCATCCTTTGGGTCTTGCCCACCACATACCAAATCGAGGTACTAACATAATTAGAATCTTGTCGTCCATCGATGCCTGCCCACCACACACCAAATTGAGGTACTAATTGAATCATAATCCTATCATCCTTTGGGTCTTGCCCACTACATACCAAATAGAGGTACTAACGGAATCTAAATCCTATCATCCTTTGGCTCCTGCCCACCATACACCAAATCAAGGTACTAACGAAATCAAAATTCTGTCATCCTTCGGGGTCCTACCCATGATACACCAAGTTGAGGTATTGATGGAATCAAAATCTTATCATCCTTTGGGTCCTGCCCACCACTTATCAAATCGAGGTACTAACAAAATTAGAATCTTCTCATCCTTTAGCTCCCGCCCACCACATGTCAAATGGAGGTACTGGTAGAATCATAGTCTGGTCATCCTTCAGATCAAGCCCACCATCTATAAGGTACGATTTCCAAACCCTTACACTTTTTGTAAGATCATAATGACCTGTGGCAGCAGTGATCTCTCGTAGGGTAGCCTACTAGCATAGGATTTTGTAGTCCCTCTAGCGAGATGATGATGACATATAATCAATTTTAATCCTCAATATAAAAATTCTTTTAGAATTTTTATTATCGAAAAAAATTTTCTTTACGAATTTATTTTTGGAAAAATTTGGTTCGGCATGTCTGATAAAGCGTCTGATGGGAGCTCGAACCAATGATTTGCACAAAAAAATTTAATTTAGACCTAAATACCTTAAAAAATTCAAAAATAACCCTAATTATATCAAAAGTCCCGCTTAAACACCTATTGGGCGGATTTGACCCACGTTTTCACCTTTTTAGGCTAGGCCATGCCTTGCTTTTTAGGGCTAGCAGAGGCTAAAGCCACCTAGTGACTTCAGTGTACTGCTGGTGGTATCATCCATGCCGCCACCGACCTGACTTTTGCAGGCAGATAGCTTTTTGCCATGCTTGCTTGATACCCGCTGGATAATCGAGAAAAAGTCAGCTCTACCCGGATTTTAGCCTATATAAGGCATCTTTCTAGTCATTTTGAGAGGCTGGCAAGTAGAAACTACAAATCTTAGAGAAAGTTTAGGGAATTTTAGTGATAAGGTGAAGAAAAGGTAAGAAAAGAGGACTTACTCCATCTTTTCTTTGTTTTTCTTTGTTGAATTCTCTTAGAATTAACTTAAAATCATTAGAACTTATGTTTAAAGTGAATCATAATAGGATTTAGAGACTTAAATCTTAGTTCACTACCTAAATCATCATTTTGAGCTCCCTAGAGGTGTCATTTTGATCACAAAGTGGTGGTTTCATGGCCCAAGGTAAAAAGTCTAAGTCTCATAGCTCTTTGGCATTTATTTTAGTTGTTTGTTGTGAGTATTTGCTGTTTTGTCCTTAGTTTTAGGTGTTCGGTCATTTTTCGACTTTTAAATACTGATGCTACAAGAAATTGAAGCCGTCAACAGTATCACTCATGTCTCCAGTGACATCAGTAATACCGCCCAAGGCTTCCTTTGTAACCAACAACTCTATTTTCTTGTGGGACCCTTTCTTGATGGTACCCAAAATGTTATTCTATAGGCTTATGTAAGTGAAATCACCAGCAGCATCAATGATGCCACCGACGGCTTCACTCATACCGTCGGCTGCATGACCTTCTGGATAGTAGGTTTACTTTCATTTTATTTTTAACATAGTTTAATTTTTAAAGCTAGGATGTACAGTGCAATGACGGGCATTCAAAACTCCACGAAAATAGTTCTCACCCCATAACATGTGGCATTTTCACTAATAATCTGGTTACAAATCGAGTCTTAAAAATTTTAATAAAATAAGGTTTTAACACAAACACCAATTTTTGCATCCAACCGGGCTCCATAAATTGTACAATAAATATGCCATGATCACGCTAGCTCATGTCTTGTTTGGTTCACTAATTATGCATGGTATATGGGATATATCTCGTATATGTATCGTATTTGTCCTAACCGTTTTGTGCAGGTGGATTTAGGATAGATGTATGTTAGGCCTTCGGGTATTTTATTTCTTGTTTAGACAAATGTATAGGATTTTGAAAGCCATGTAATTATTCTTTAATTTCCTCACTTTATTGGGGATGACTGCAGTAATTTATTTCTTGAATGCTTGCTAAATAATGCGCTAACACATATAAATCAAAAATACAATAAATAGGGTGGATTAAAACCCAATAAGAAAGAATGAAACTTTCAACTTGGCCAATGTAAAATAGATAACATCATCCGAACTCAGAATCTATACTTAAGGTATGGTCTACCACCCCGAGGGAAAATCGTACCTAAATTTCGCAGTTGATCTGAACCGGGTGGTGACTATATTTTAAGTACGGGATTTTGATCTCGTGTCTTTTGAGCATTAAAATATGCAAAACCATTTTCTACCATCACCACGCTTATATCTTTAAGAGGTCAGTCGTCCGGCCCAGCTTCACAACCCATCCAAAATGTCGTCTGCTCATAATCAGTTGATACAACACCATACAAAAGGTGGTATGGTAAGAAACCCTCTCTTTCTCACCTGAGAGTTTGGGGGTGTCCTAACTATGTTAAAAGGAAAATGTCAGATAAGTTAGGAGCTAAGGCTGAAAGATTCTTGTTCATTAGTTATCCTAAAGAGACAATAGGATATACTTTTTATGATCATGAGGAACAAAATGTCTTTGTTCTAGGATCGCTCAATTCCTTGAGAAGAAACACTTGCTTGCAAAAGCCAGTGGTAGCGACCTTGAACCTGAGGTTTAGGTAGGTGAACAAGATGATCAACTGATAATTCCTATGCCTGATACATAAGAGAGTGTGATTGAGGAACAACCTATTACACAACAACCATTATGTAGATCTAGAAGGGTTCCCAATGCTCCTAAAAGATACGGATTTTTCATCACAGATAATAAACAAAACTTTCTAATGGAGGATGATGAACATAAGACTACAAGGAAGCAATAGAGAGCTTAGACTGTGATAAATGGTTAAAAGCCATGAAATCAGAAATGGATTCCATGTATGAAAACCAAGTATTGGAATTGGTTGATGCACCTAATGAGGTTAGAGCCATAGGTTGCTAATGGGCTTTCAAGAAGAAAATTGACATGGATGGTAATGTAATCACCTTAAGGCAAGGTTGGTCATAATGGATTATAGTCAAAGAGAAGGTATTGACTATGACAAAACCTTTTCACCAGTAGCCATGCTTAAATCCATAGGGATACTCTTGGCCATTGCTACTCATTATAATTATGAGATCTGGTAAATGGACGTGAAAACTACTTTCCTAAATAGAAACTTGGATTGGGATGTATATATGATACAACCTGAGGGTTTTACATCTTAGAATGGCTCAAAGGTATACAAACTGCAAAGATCCATTTATGGACTCAAGCAGGCATCCAGGAATTGGAATATAAGGTTTGATAATACAATCAAAGTGTTACATTTTATATCAAATGTTAGTGGGAGCGCAGTCATTTTCCTTGTGTTGTATGCTGATGACATACTACTAATAAGAAATGAAATTTCTCTTCTTCAAATGGTTAAGTCATGGTTGTCAAGAAAGTTCTCCATGAAGGACCTTGGAGAAGTAGTATTTATACTAGGTAGAATGATATATAGAGATAGATCCAAGAGGCTGCTACGTCTTTCACAAGATACATACATAGAGAAGGTATTGACTAGGTTCAACCTTGAGCAATCAAGAAAGGGTTATCTTCTTGTGTATCACGGAATTAACCTTTCTAAATCTGAGTGTCCAGGGACAGAAGAGGAGAGATTGCGCATGAGTAGAATACCCTATTCATCCGTAATAGGTTCTATCATATATGCTATGGTATGTACATTGCCAGATGTCTCTCACATGGTGAGCATCACGAGCAGATTCAATCCACCCCAGGTGAGAAGCACTGGATGGCTGTTAAGAAAATCCTTAAGTACTTGAGAAGGACTCAGGAAAAGTTCTTGGTATTTGGAGGAAGTGATCTCTCAGTAAAGAGATTCACTGATGCGAGTCTTCAATCTAATAAAGATGACTACAAGTCACAGTTAGGTTACCTATTTATCTTAAATGAAGGGGTGGTTGTTTAGAAGAGTTCCAAATAGGATACAACTGTCGATTCAACCACTGAATTTAAGTACATTGCTGCTTCAAAAGTAGAAAAACAAAATGTCAGGATGAAGAGATTTATTTGTAATCTCGAGGTGGTGTCTAACAGTGAGGATCCAATAGTATTATATTGTGATAACACATGGATAATTGGTCAGGCAAAAGAACCATGGTCTCATCAGAGAAATAGACATGTACACAGAAAATATCATATAATTCAAGATATGATAAGGGATAAAGAAATACAAATAGAATATATACCCATAGATCAGAACCTAGTGGATGGTCTGACCAAGCCTTTAACATAGATTAAGCATTAACAACATGTTAATAGTTATGACTTATGAAACATAGCTAATTGACCCTAGTGTAAGTGGAAGATTGTTAGACATGATGTATGCCCTAGAGACAATTAGGGCGATATATCTTAGGGCATCTCCAACCCTCTCCACCATTTTCCCCTAAAACTCTATAATTTGAAGCAACTACAGTGTTTATTCTTTAACCCTACACTTTAAATTTTTACCTCAAAACACAAATATTGTTATTTTTTCATCTCTACCTAAAAAATAAACATTAACCCAACTAAATAAAATATAAAAGAATGAAAAAGAAAAAAGTAAGGAAAAAAATTAATATTAAATTGTATAGGGAGCCACAATGTTGATCTAAATATGGAGCAACACTGTTGCTCCCCTTTATTTTGGGGCAAGGAATGTAGCTCCATTCGTCATCTCCAACCCATTTTAGGCCGGGGTTGGAGATGCCCTTAGTTAGTTTTATTTGTACGAACAAGTTTAATATTAATAAAGGCATTCTTTTGTTATATCAACGACTGTAAAAATATATTATGACTGGTCTAGAATATATTCATTGATGTGTTTGCAAAAGTCCTTGACATAATCACAACATGTCTTGCAATGGCATAGTGGGACTAAATTGGTGAGAACTAGTTCGCGTGCAAATTTTATTTGTCTAAATATCCCTAGTCATAGTATCATCAAGACTAGACATTGATGAATACGTATAGACTTAAATGTGTCATCATACCTCTTGAATCTGATTCATAGTAGCATATCTCCAGTGCTAGAGTGTGGTACCTTTGGTTAACACATGAATGTATTTAGAGAAATATATTGGAGACCGCTATGAGACAACCTTCAGTAATCTATATTATGTGTTGGTGTTTTATCGTCTCATTGCAATATCAATACGAATATCCTTAGACATGAGATACTAGTTACCTTATTTAGATATTGCTATACTTTGTGTCATACCTAAGAATTCTATAGACTAGGAGATACAAATGATTACGGGTATAGTTGATGTCTAGCAATTGGTAATCTGAGTAGTCAAGATGGAATCTATCACTCCATTATACAGGTATAAGGGAGATGTACCTTGGCCACTTGTAGGAAGTGACAAACTCATAAACCTCTGATCAGAGTATGAGTTGATAGGATGAGATCCTAAACAACACATTAAAATGGTTGAGTGGTGTACTTTTGTAGAAAGACTAAGTGTTGGAGAAGCCATTAAGGCTACTAGTGGAGTAACACTTAAGCCGAGTCCTAGAAACCAGATGGTACTTAACAACTGATAGGAGGAATGGTTTGTATTAATACTATTGTAGAACCAGGATCAAGTCACAATGCATGTGCGTTCTGAATATTGAGGGGTTATATGCCCTATGCTAGAGAGCGACTATGACAATCAAAGTCATTGGAGTCCATAACGGTCTGGAGCTTCAAGCCAAATCAATTATGAAAGGAATTGAGCTTGGTTAAACTTTTGATGGCTTAATATTATAGGATCCTATAAGGTCACACACTTTGAGTTACAACTGAGCCATGTAAAGAACCGTTAGACTAGGTCTAATCTAGAAGAACAAAAATATGGTTAGACCATATTAGTGGTTAGACCAATATTCACTGGTTGGATCAGTAAGCCTGATAAATAATAAGGAGGTTAAAATAAATAAAGGGAATTCAGAACTGCATCTTAGCGAGATTTATTAATGTTAGATGTTGGATAAATTTGTGCAAGGGGGCTGCTATAATGTACTATGGGATAGTACATAAATAGGCCTACACATGGGCCACATGGCAACACTATTTATAATAGTGCTATGCATGGCCCATGGGGCACATTCAAGTGGGCTGGAAGAAGCAGACCGCAATGCACACATGCACGAGCCAAAAGGGCTACTCAGGCGTGCAACCTTTATGGGCTTACACAAGCGTGGAGCAAACCCCACAAGGGGCTGCACAATACACGGGCTTGCGCACCCTGCGTTGGCCCATGCGTAAGCTGCGAATGGCATAGGCTTGTAGGTTTGCACTCCTGCACAAGCCCACAAGAGACTGCTAGCCGAATGGCCATCAGTCTCCTAGTCTATTTGGGAGCTTTCTCCCTAAGCAATCTCCTAGTATTTGAGTTAGGTTCTTACTCTATTAGGTTATTAAATAACTTTTTGCCCTTTTTATTTTAATTCTAATTAGTTAAGGTTATGGACTTTATTGTCTTTCGATTTATTCCTAACCACTATAGATAAAAGCCTCCTCCTTCATTATTTTTGGTCCATAATTCCTTTCTCTTGCTCTCTCTCTTATTCTCTTAGTTGTTCTAGTTCTCATAAGTAATTCGTCGAAAGACGCATTTACTTTGAATAGAGAACTAATAAAATTTCTTCTAGAATAAATTAGTATGGAAGATCTAGATGTCTTCCGCTTATTTATCAGTACTCTCTTTCTAGAGTGTTTTTGTCGGTGGTGCTCATGTGAATCAGTTATAGAGGGCTTCTACTTTGGAGTCTGTGCACGCAGCTGACGGGTCATTCTATCGACTATGGTATTCATGCTTCAGCTGTTACGTGGTTAAATTATTATTAGGTCCTTCTAATAAGTGTTTATGACCTACAATAATTTTAGACTAGTTATATTGTCAATCATGCCATGCTTAGGAGATCCTTGGTCCTTAGATTAAATTTTGAATTTTCATCTTGCCTGCTTTACATGTTCAAACCAATGAATCTAGACCAACACTTTCTTTATCAACCTCTTTCATCCAGTGAAATTCAACTCGATTCTTTCTTCCCAAGTTTTCCAATCATAAAAGACCTTATTTCTATCGAGACACTTAATAAAAAGTCCTTTTTCCAATAAAACCTCAGTAGTTAAGGATGGAATCTTATCCTCCATAGTAAATGTGTCAGTGAGAAACTGTATTCTTGCTATTTGACATAAGATGTTCCTCATTGTTCTACAACCATATTTAAGTGCTTTAGAATTCCCCGATGCATTCATAAGAACATTTACCATAATTCTACCTACATCCACCTGTTAGCATAGGTCTATTCCAGCCCGATGAGGAATTATGCCTGTTTTGTTTAGTGATCAAATAAAAGAGCCAAAAAGGACAGAATTGTCATCCAATATCCGAAATTCAAAAAATCCGCATTCCAGGGAAGCTCTGATTTAGCATTTTCTACTGGAAAATCAAAAAGTCAAAATTTAGTCAAACATAGGTAATCAGCCCGCCGGCTAATTACCCATCCACAGTAAAAAAAGTCAAATCATACCGAGATTTGGCAAGGATTTGCAGAGTTTAAGTAAAATCATATTAGATAGGTAACTAGCCCGCCGACTAATTACCACTCTATAAATAGAGGAGTTCCCCCTACGTTTTCAACAGACGACGGAAATAAAAAAAAAATCCATTCATCCCCCCTGTCAAAACACCCCCAAATCCAAGTTTTATCACCTATATTTGGTATAAACTCATTTTCCTGTCTTTTTAGATCAAGATCTTATAGTGATCTCCAGTCTAAAAACGACTTAATTCTAACAAATCCCCGCATTTCCTTTAGGAATAATCCAATATTACAACCATAACTTGGATTATACCTATTTTCCAAACAAACCACACTTTCTAACAACTTCGGTCATACATCGGCTCTCAAATCATCATGGTCAGACGAAAAGGTAAACTGAGGGTAATTCGCTCTAAGCCCAACTTTAAAACTCATTTTTATTACTTTTATTATTGCACATTGCATTTCATTTCTCTGGTCAAGTGAGCCACTAGTGCCACTTAATCTATAATATGTGTAAATAAGCTCACAGGTACGGACAAACATCCAGAATGTGAGGAAACTCTATACGAGTTTTCGAGCCAAAACCCAAATGCTGTCATTACTCTGCCAAAATTTTGCTAGCAAATATCAATTTATTAAGCTGTTATAATGCCCATTTTATTTCTTGAATTTATTTCTCAAATAAAGCCATTGTAATTTCGAAATTACCATATAAAATATAAATTCCATAAATAATCCGAACAATTTGAACAATATGAGTAACTATTATGTTCGAACTCAGAATCTCATTTCCACTTCGGTGTAAAATTCCTATTTTGGATCAGTATACCATAATTCTCGATGGAGCTGAACCGGGTGGTGACTCAATTTTATTTTTAAATAAAGTAAAAATGCTTTATTTTTAAAATATTTCAATTTATTAAAATGTGTAAATATATTTCTCAATATAATCACATTTTTGGCTTATAAAAAGCACATTTTTGGCTTATAAAAAGCCATGTTTTCAAACTCAATAATTTTATGTGAAAAATAATAAAACATTTTTCTCTTTAATAAAACCAACATTTGATTATAAAAGAGGCACACGCATTGAAGCGAACTGAATTTTCTCAAACCAAACCAAACATCGCGGTTTCCTCAAACTACATTGAATCGCGCCCCGCTCACCGCACCCCACGTGCATTATCCCTATTTAAACCACGCTCGCTCATAGTGGCGACTCTGCTGGGGACAATTATTTTTATAAAAACATGATTTTTATAAAAATTCTTTTTTGACATGATAATTAAAATATTGTTCAAATTAAATTTTGGAACTACGGAATATGTGGTAACTTTAGCATTACACGAGTTTTAGGATTACATAGCATCTGCATTCTTTACCCCTAAACCAATTTAGGTGTCTTTTTGTGAAGTATCTCCAAGTTTACTTAGGGCTTGTGGGGTATGGATCTTATCACACCCCTTGCGTAACGTATGAGGGCCTTGCTTCCTTAAGGGAAAGACTACCCGAGTATATAATATGTGGAAAAGTTTCCTTTGGTTCACTTAGGGCCACTGGGACTCGGTACACAAAGACGCAGGGTACCCAATCGCATCCAATCCTGAGATAGAAACCCATATATAGATGAACCGTAGACACTTCCCCATAGGTTTACCTAAAAACCTTGAGTGCACTCGAGCAGACTTCGTTAAGTCCCCGTTGGCTTTAAAGCAAAGTAACCAAATGGAGTTAAAAGGTCGGTAGGCACGATTTAACCGTTTGCTACATTAAATATAAATAAACTTAAAATGGACATCATAAGCATCACGGTTGTGTGTAAACTAACAAAATCTTTATATAGCCATAACATTTGTTGTTTGGCATCTCATTTTATTTCCTTAGTCATAGGAACCCAAAATAAACTAGGACCAGTGAGTCCACCCAGGCTCAGCTCAAGAGCCAAAATAAACCAGTGAGTCCATCCAAGCTCAATCCATGAGCCAATATAAACAAAGACTAGTCAGCCTATCTAGGCTCAACACCTTAGACCATAGAGTCAACCCCCAAGTGACCGGTGAGTCAGCTCACCTTGGACTATAGAGTCAACCCCCGAGTGATCAGCGAGTTAGCTCACCTTAGACCATAGTGTCAATCCTTGAGTGACCAATGAGTCAGCTCACCTTGGACCATCGAGTCAATCCCTCAAGTGACCAGTAAGTCAGCTCACTTTAGACTATAGAGTCAATCCTCAAATGACTAGCGAGTCAACTCACCCCGACCTTTGATTTAAACTAGATTTGGTTCCCAACCCTAGTCTTTGAGCCGCGTATCTGTGATGTTCCATAAATATTACCGGCTCCCCTTACCGATTATTCCATGAACAGTTGGCATACACCCAACTCCCTATTATTTGTATGTATTCGTCCATTTATTCATTCACTCATTCATGTATTCATTCACTCATGCATTTCGACAAGCCGAGGTAAGTAAGGCTCAGAGCTACACCCGATACACTTACTAACACTTGATCTCTTGCATTTTCAGGTTGGAAGCGAGAGAGAAGGAGGTTAAGATATATTACAATTAGCTCAAAAGTCAGACCCCCACCACCAATCGAATCTCTGGCTGGATTCTTCTCCGATCTAGAACCTGAAACCATAATGGCAGATGATGATGCAGTTGGGCAATCCCTTAGAAGGATTCTGGATGCTCCGGAATTCTGTGATGTTTGGGAAAGGTTGAGCGCTTCTAATACTCAAAAAGCCCAAGAATAAGAGGTAGAAATAGCAGCATTGAAGGCAAAGATGGCAGACACGGAGAAGCTGTCCCCGATGAAAGATACGTCTATTGCCCCCTCCATCGAGCAATATGTAGACATTGATCAGTTCTCACCAAAGGAATCAGAAGCCCTCCCAACTAACTTTGTGATGCCTTACATAGCCCTATATATTTGCACTGGGCCTCCTCATGTGCATATGGAGAGTTATCTTTGAATCATTACTAGTACGCACATCCATAAGGATCATATAATCAATCTATTTCAAGCTACCCTGCATGGATCGGCTTATGAGTGGTACATGAGTATGCCAACAGACGTGAAATCTGATTGGGAGAAGCTATGTTATACATTTCTAGAGAACTACACTTTCAATCTAAAGGTCAAAACTACTCTACGAGATCTTGGAAGGGTCAAGCAATGCTCGAATGAATCCTTTGATGAATACTGCCTAAGATGGATGGATTTTCATGTACTTGTAACTGGGGCAATCGACTAAGAAGCCTTAGTGAAGCTTGTCAAAGGATCCAGTAAGAGGTACCGAGATAAAATAAAGATGAAAAGGTTCGATACCTTTAATGATGTGGTAAACCATGCTAAAAGACAAGAAAAGTATGAGGAGGAGGATCGAATAAAGAAGTAAGAACAGTAGGCTTACACTAAACCCATATATTGGGAAAAAGGTGGGTCTTCCAAACAAGGCAACTCCGAGTCCTTAAAAGCTCCATCTAAAGTTATAGCAGCCACTCAGGTGTAAACTCATCAATCTATCTCCCTATGGGTAAAGTCACTATCAAAGATATTTACCAAGCTAAGGAAGTTTGACTAGATTTAGATCATCAAACTGTTTATTCCACCTGCTGCGGCAGATAGAGATAACATATGTGCCTATCACGTGACCAAGGGGCATTGTACTAACAAATGCACTTAGCAACTAAAAGATTTACAGTAAATGATAGCCGATGGGAGGATGAACGAGCCTATGAAGAAACTGAGCACACAGACTAATCCCCTGTCAAACTTTGAGGCCACGGTAAATGCCATCAATGTTTAGGTGAAGGCCGATGAGTATGGTATTGATGTAATAGATAACTACAGATATAACTAAGGATGGGGGATAATATGATTTTTGACAACATAGATACCATCTTTATGGCTAATCAATATATCTTGAGAATGAGTAGAGAAGGGCTGGACCAGTATAAAGTGCCACCACACCTCATATTCTGAAGGGATTCTAACCCGAATGAGCATGTAGAAGAATTCATCCAATTTATTCACGAATAAGAGATTGCTATGATGGGTTTTGCACCTCAATTCCCCCATTTTTTGGAAGGTCTAGCCATGGACTGGTACAACACAATGCCACTGGAAGGATGTTGGGACTGGTGCTTCATGGAGAGAACTTTCCTCCGGATGTGCTTTACTGGTGGTTGGCACCTTAAGTAGATCGACATAATGCTGGTTAGCAGGACGTTCATCCTTCATAGCCCTCCATGTGTACTCCCCCAGATTATATAAGTCCATACTACGTCGGGACAAATCTATCCAAATTAGGAAGCTCTGTCGGGATGGCACCCCTAGGAGATCAAGAGTTGTATGATCCTGAACTAGCCTAGAGTGATCATGGGGACTAGCAAAGGTATCTTGGTATTAACCTAAATGAGGTAGCACAAGACCCATTCGCTAAACTCCGTGCAGATGTATCATCAGAAATGAACCGCAAAAACCAAGTGAACATCAAGCTACACAACCCATTTGAAGGGGTCTGGGCAGACATTACAGTATATGGTGCCCGTGTAGGGGCGATATTCACCAGTATATGAGGCATGATCTCTGACCTTAGCATAGCTATCGCATGAGTTGAAGCTGGAGTAAATTCAGGAGGGAATGCAATAGAGGAAGATCCTGAGGAAGATCTTGAAGAAGATTCCGAGGAAGATCCTGAAGAAGATCCCAAGGAAGAACCTGAGGAAGATCCTGATGAAGACCCCTGAGAAGATCTAGAGGAAGATTATGATAATAATATACCAATTCAACACATTCCAAATTAGGTCTTTGAACCATAAACTTTTAACTATTCAGGTGAAGAAGTAGAAGAATTTGAGGACTCCGATGGATCCGATTATGAAGTTGAAAGCGAAGTGGATAATCAGTGGCATGAACCCGAGATCTTTTTAGATGACAAGCTAAACCACTTATGAGGAGTTTTTGAATATGAGGTTCCCTTACCTAATGGTATGACGGTCGACTATGATGGTGCCAAGAGCTATGCCTCGTCTTTAGAGCATTACTCCCCGGGCACCCTATGATCTGTAAAAAGTTATGATTCATAAGACTTTACAGACTTTGACTCAGACAGTGAGCACTTCATTAATATGATCTAAGACAAGGGGTAATAACCTTCTCTAGAGTACATGATGGAGAGAATCCGTGTAGAAAATAAATTAGCTCGAACCAGTTATCAAATCTGAAGTCCAGACTTGAGGGAAGTTTATCCTATATTCTACAATGGAAACACAAGGCCATGCCCTCACATCCATGAATATTTACAGATGATGAATGATGGGTATATTCACTATGCCTA
The DNA here is from genome assembly GCA_947683365.1 of Euphorbia pulcherrima. NCBI lineage: Eukaryota > Viridiplantae > Streptophyta > Magnoliopsida > Malpighiales > Euphorbiaceae > Euphorbia > Euphorbia pulcherrima. The sequence continues at coordinate 19,751,882 of CANTUS010000007.1, forward strand.
TTAGCCCAAGAGATTCTACCTGACACTTTAAGAGAAAGCAGTCCTCTGGTATGAGGGGTTGATAATCTACCAAAAGTCATTCTGGAATACTTTAGCTAGAAAATTCATCGATTACTTTACATGGGTAGAACCACCAAAGGATAAAACTCCCAAGCTGGATAAATAGGGAAGCCCGCTATTATATTAGGAATGGAAAGCAACTGACGCAGTTTGCCGACATCAATAAAATCCACCATGGAATATCCATGGTACATGAATAAGTATTCTGATGATCTAGAAAAATCAGTTGCATATGACAATGGTCAAGATCTAGCTGATGGATCTTCCATAGCCATTCACATGATTGGGTAAGACTCTAATCCTGTTCTATGCCAAATCCTACAAGAGAACCCTGGAGTTCCAAAAAGACAGCCTGAAAGGGCTCCCTTTATATAATGGCCATTCGCCACCAAAGCGCCACCTTCCTTGAACAAACCAATTGAGTTGAGAGAAATACCACTTTATGATGATTTTGACGAGTTTGAAGTCTTCAACTCGCCTACCTAGGTCGTCAGTCCTATAAGCAAAGGAGGGAAACATTGGGTTAGTAGCCCTTGCTGTGCCAAGAATGGAGCCTTCGGCACCGCCTACTTTTGTCAAGTCCTTGGAACAGATAGAAAGTCCGATTGTGGAATAGTTGAAGGCCACCACCACTAAGATGAGCATTTGGGACCTTCTCCTTGGCTCCCAAGACCATAGGCTCACCATCGTGAAAAAGCTAATAGAAATTGAAACATTTCCCCTAGCATCACCGGAACAAGTTTGTGTGCTACTTAATGTTAAAACAAGCACTATTGTCCTTGATATTATTTTCTCAAGCTTAGATTTACTCGATGAGGGCATTTGCCACAACAAGGTTCTCTACTTAAAGGCAAGTGTTTTTGGGCACATCATGTCATGTATATTGCTGGACGACTACTCATCGCTGATTGTTTGTCCTAAGGATATTCTGCCAATTCTAGTACTAACTGAGAGGGACTTGAAGCAATCCGTAATGGTCATTAAGGCCTATGACAATTCTAACAGAACTATCATCGATACATGTGAAGCCAAAGTCACTATCAGAGAAAGCTCATCTATCGTGTTATTTACGGTCATAGATATCCCGATGACTTTCTCTATACTACTCAGACGACCATGGTTTCATGCTGTGGGAGGGGTTTCATCCACTCTTCCCCAAAAAATCAAAATCCTATTCCATGGAAAGATCATCACTTTAGAGGCTGATAAAGTATTGATGGTGGCAGCACTGAAGATAGAAGAAATCCATATCAAAGGGTTTACCATAGCCACCATCAGTAAAGGATCAAACAAGCAACTAGAAGTGCATTGGGGCCCTTGGGTTCAGGGTTACATGCAAAAACATCATACTCCTAGAAAAGGACTAGGTGCAATGAGCAGGGAATGCCAACTTTTAATATAGGGGCAGGAGAATGGAACCTGTAAGACTTGGCTATAAAGGCACCAGAAGAATAACTAACATGATGATCTTTCAGTAAAGGATAGAGCAACCCTAAAGTGGAACCCCCTAAACCTATTGATAATAAGGGGAGGATAGTTCCGGGATTCGAGATTTTCTCAGATGTTGTTGACTATGACAGGCATGGTAAATGATCTATTACTTGTGTGGTGAAGAAAGTGGATCATCAGCCAGATGCTGGAGCAATTCCCGATGAGAACAAGCTCGACGAATAAGAGCATATAAAGAAGATCAAGAAGCTAACAAATGAAGAGGAAATCCTTCATACTCTAACTTAACACCTCCAAGCACAACTTAAGATAGTTGAGGAAGAAAGGAATAAGGGAGGTTGCTTGAGCCAGGCTGTTATGGGTATGGTCAAGGCCATGAAGGGCAAGGTAAAGGCAAAAGAGGAAGACGATGAGGACATCCTATTGAAGCTAGCTACCATGGAAGAATCATTTGTTGCAAATCCAAACCCTACCGATCAAGATGCATCTTTTGTTTCCATTTCCACTATGTTCGAAATGAAAAACGTATTTTATGATTATAATAACATGAAGAACTTTTCTTGTTTTGATTATGTTTCTGATTATAATTCCATGCATCCATTCCAGCATTCATCTAGCATCTTTAACATTAATATAGATATTACAAAAGAAATTAACTTAAATACGGAAGATGATCCAAAAATTGTATACATTTCCAATCAATTGCCCATCAAACAAGAGAGAAAATAGATAAAAGTACCAAAAAATCACGTTTTAGCCTTCACTTTGTCTCATAAGGACATGCCGGCACTTGATCGGTACATCACCGAGCACAAGATTCCCTCAGACCCAAAGATAAATCTAGTAAAGCAAAGGGTGAGAAGAATGCATCCATAATGGGCAGAATAGGTCAAAGCAGAAGTAGCCAAACAGATCATGGCTAACTTCATGGAGGTCGTCGAGTATTCCACATGGCTATCCAATGTAGTTCTTATCCCCAAGAAAAATGGCGATGTCAAAGTTTGTGTCGACTTCAGAGACTAGAATAAGGCTACCCCTAAGGACAATTTTCCGTTGCTACACATTGATGTTTTGGTAGATAGCGTGGTAAGAGCAGCCACATATTCCTTCATGGATGGGTTTTCTGGCTACCACCAGATCCTCATGAATGTAATAGACAAGTTCAAAACTACATTCATAATAGAATAGGGAACATGTTATTTTGGAGTGATGCCTTTCAGACTCAAGAACATAGGGGCAACATACCAGCGAGCAGTCACGACATTACTACTTGACTTGATCCATAAAGAAGTGGCAGTCTCTGATTCCTCACAAGAACATTGAATCCTTGAGCTTCTGTCGAAAGTGGTACGAGGAGATATATTCTATGGGGGATACTAAGCTTCTAGCCTGCATTGACACTTTAAGGTTCACTAACATTTTTTGGGCCATTCCTGTGGGCCTAAAGACACTTTCCCCCGCTGCCATATCTGCTCTAGCTAAGTGATGGTTGTAGATAATGAATACATTCCACTTTGCCATCGGGGAGCTTACCATCGCCCTCTCAGATATGTGTGCGCTGATAGGGTTGGCTTGGGATGGAGAGATCATGCACTTTGACATGGATACCGACCATTGGCATTCACAGGTTGAGGTGAAGGACTATATAGAGCAACTCCTTGGGCTCTATCCTGAAGGGAAGGACAAGTTTAAGTACGGGGATATGCATGCTTATTAGCAAGCATAGCCGAGCCCGATTGCTGTGGGTAGGAGAGATCAATATGCCAGGTCTTTCCTCTTGACCCTACTATCAACTATCTTCTTACCGACCTATTCAAGTAGTGTTAACTATGGGATGTTATCTACTATGGAAGATCTTGCCAGCATTCCTAGCAAGAACTAGTGTTGGACTATTATAGCTTAGTTGTACTGTGGCCTGGATGTTGGTGTTCGAGGTCAGTAGTCCGCGCCGAAGATTAGCAATTTTCTCCTTCTGGTAAATTCTGAACGTATCTTTGTGTTTCCCACATTGATTTTATTATTCAGCCACTAACTATAATTTCCTTTTATAGATGTGGGTATTTGAGCATCGCTTTTTCCATAGGCCTGGTTTATCTAGTTAGCCTGAGATGCCTCATATCAGCTCAAGGTGCATGGGTTCCTGGAAGTAGAAGGCTGGGACCATATCTAAGTTCCGGGAGTACATCCGCCAGTTGCACTTCGACTGGGTAATCTTATTAAACCTAAACTTGTATTTTAATTCAACAAATTGTTAGTAGCAAATCGAATTAACAAAGTTAGAGTTCTTATAGTGCACCTTGGCTATATGCAGGTTATTTATGATCCTAGGACTGATCTGGTAGTCCATGATGAGATTAAGGAGATGCCACAGGACGTGGATGACCATCGATTTGTGTTGGAGTCACCACTCTCACTCGAGTGGCATTTTAGTGAGCGGGTTAGTGGGTAGTGAACAAGCTCAATAGTGGAGAGGCACATCCCTTCACCTATGCCTGAGGGGGTATACTGGCTATATTTAATGCCTAAGATAGACTAGGAACTTTATCTCTTGGGTGGGGGGGCCCGTATTCTGTCGGTCAAGGGCTTCTATCCAGATTTCATCCAGGACACATTCATTCAGCCGTGCGCGAGGATTCATCCAGTTGATCAAGTTCTCGAGTTTTATTATGTAGAGGATGGTGTTGACAATGATGATAAGGATGGCAATGAATTCAGAGGTGATCGTGGGGGCCCTTTCATTCACCAGACTGAGGGTTTACACAGGCTGCTGCCAATTCTACTCAGATAAACTTTCAACCTCGACCTTGTAAATTCCTATGTGCTTTTACACTTCCCAGACCGAGGATTGCTTGGGGGCTCTTCTCAGTCAGGGACCTAATGTTAGCACAGGACGCCTTTGCTTCCTACAAAAATTAACAAACTACGCATGCATGCTATGACATTTACATATGTGTATTGATCTCTTGATTTTCATGTAGACCCTGCTAGCTATGAAGAGTGATAGGTCGACTGAGGACTTAGAGATTGCCAAGGATCATGCAGGCCTTATAGAGGAACAACTGCATATAGGCACCATGGAGCTGGACAGGATCTCGATGTTGGAGGTAGATCTAGAAAGGGCCAGGAGAGTGAGGGCATAGGCTAGGGACAAGATAGAGGTATTGCAGGTGCAACTGAGCCGAATGACTGAGGGTAGGTGGACACTTAAGCCATCCTCTTCATCAGAGGATCTCTCAGGCTATCGGATTGATCTAATGGTGACCCAAGTGGCCGAACCTGAACAGGAGGTGGAGTAGCAGGTTTAGATGAACGGTGCTGTCGCTGGGGGTGTAGCATAGAGTTTAAGGTCTGGAGTTCCTAATCTGCCTACTACGGATGCTGGTGGGGCTATCGACCATGTGATGATTGAATTGGATAACCTATTGGCGAACTTACAAGACCAGTCTCAGGATATGCCCTAGGGACACGATCCTTTAACAACTTAGACTAGGATTGCCTTTACTCTTTTCTTTCTAGATATTTGAAATTTTTAGCCCTGTGTGTCTCATTTTGATGTAAACTTGGATTCTATTTATAGACTGCTTTACTCTATGCATGATTGAACTTTCCCTTTCTATACTAAAACCACAGAATACTACCGCTTGTAGACCCGTATTGCCCTTAGGCATAATTACAGAGAAGCCCACTTAGAGTATACCATGAGTAAGCGAGTTAACCGTTGAACCTCTAAGTACCTGACCACAAAGAACTAACCCAATTTAACTGATAAGAATTACCAAGGCTTGTTAGTTTGAGATTAGCTCTTCCTGTGGACACGTGCTATTACGTTATTTCACACAGGGAGAACTAAGTTCAAGGGATCCCAGCTACGAGACATTGCAATTACAAATGATGTTTGACAAACGAATGCAATACTAAATTGGCATTTTTGAATTGAGTTCTAATTTTTGCATAGACCATTTGGTGTGAGATGACCTATTAAAAATTTATCTTTGCTTTATTTCTTTTTGTTATAATTTTTTCCCGAATAGTCCTTGGCGGCTCAATTCAGCAGACTTTTTTTTTTCTTTTTCCTTGTCTTAACGTTTCCCTGGCCCGCCCCTTCAGGTTTTCAATCTAGTAGACTTTTTCCTTCTTTTTCTTTCGCCTTAAGTTTTGCCTGGACTGCCCTTTTGGGTTTTCAACCCAGCAAACTCTTCCGACACTTGCATAAACCTAATTCTTTTGTGGCTTATTGATATTTCTATCTTTTGTTGATTGATGTACGAGTAATAAAGATAACAATAATGAGCCCAAAATGTTCAGAAAGATTGATGAGGTTAATTTAAGTACAGAGGCAGGTTTGCTAAGAATATTGAACTCTTTAATGCATGCATGTCTTTAGGTGAAATAATCGCAGGTATATGAAGATGTGTTTATTGATGAGGATAATTTAAGTACAGAGGCAATGGTAACAATTTCCATTGGTTAACTCCTACTGCCTACTGGTCCTTTTATAGATTTTCTAGAAAGCAACTAACATTTTTCTCTCAATGCCCTAACTTTTGCCTGAGTTGTCATTTTGGGTTTTCAACTTAGCATGCTTTATTTGCATTGGAGTACCCTAACTTTTGCCTGATCGGTTTGTGGAATACCAACTAGCGGGGTTGCACCCTAATTTTTGCCTGAGTAGTAGAGGACCACTCACTGAGTGATTTATTCTCTATTTCTTTTATTATTTGTGCTACTTTTCTATGATTCAGTTCTTTTGACCTAGACATGAGAATGCTTAAGCCTGTCTTAATTCATTGGATTCAAAATTTTATTTCCATCCATGTCCATAAGCTTGACTCCTCCCTTGCCAAGGACTTTCTTAATCGCAACTGGTCCTTCCCAATTGGGCCTGAACTTGCCCCTAGCATCTGTGTTGACTTGGCGTATTTGATTGAGAACCAGCTTACCCACCTTAAGAGTTTATTTTGGGTATTTAACTCTATTATTGTAGGTTTGACCCATGCATTGCTTGTACATTTGTAGGTGGTCCAATGCCTTGAGTTGCTTCCCTTAGGAGCTAACAGATACTTGTTCTTCTCTTTGTGACAGATGGGGTTTTTAGTGAGGTTCTCCCACTCGTGAAAGGAGGATATCAAGTTATTATTGTGAAGGTTTGGGAATATGGTGCAAGGTATAGGGTCTTCTCCCTTTGGAATAAATGCAGAAAGCGTTTTTGGAGGGATATTCTTGGGGGAGTATAGAGTTTGAAGGAACCTATATCGGTTGGACATTCATTTTAAGATATTGGGGGATCATTGGATCTTATTCCTTTTTACAGGTTTTGGAAAATCATTGGATTGAGATTGAAGCTTGCTTTGATTTTAGATGGGTCTTAATCTTTTAATGTCTTTGATGTGGAACATGCTGCTTTTTGGGTTTCTTGGTCCTCTTTCTTGATGATGTGTCCTTTTTCCCCCTTTGTGAAGAAAGATAGGCCAAGGCCTAAGGCTATCATGTTTGCTAAGAACTTTTTTCTCTCTTTTTAGTGGTAGGTTTTACCCCTCAAAACTTTATACAATTGCGAGATACTCAAAGCCAACTTCATTAATAAATATGATGATATTTTCAAGAACGATGTTGTTTTGAGTGCGTTATGGCTTCAAAAAGTAATATTCAAACAAAACATGAATGAAAAATGCATCAATTTATCAATCATATGCCTGCTAAGAGGCATTGTTTGCATAAAAATGTTTGCAACATTAAAAATTACATCAATTGAATCATCATCCACAAGCAGAGGGCCTTGTTGGTCAGCCTCGGCATAGTGGTAGCTAAATTGGTAGTCCTGGCGTGTGGGTTCTCATGAGCTTCTTCGGCCACTGCCCTTGCTAAGTTCTTGATGGCCTAGCTTATAGGATTGCCCTTCTTATTTCCCTTCTAGTTCTTCCTCATAAGTACAGCCAGGGCTTTGGTTATAACCTCGACTGCTTCACTCATCACATCTCCTTTAGCATACCCTACATACTTCCATAGAAATCAAGGTCTCAATCATGAAATAGTTCTCGAAGTCCTATACATCATTGAAGTTCTCAAAACTAGGGACTTTCCTTCCTCCTATCTCACTAGGTTCCTCCTCCCCTATGAACACCTTTTTCTCAACCTCACCCTCTATCATTAGGCATGAATGGGGTTTCATTTTCCTAGCACTTGGGCGATTTCCTAGACCAAGTCTGAATGGCCATAGCACAGGTATAATGGGCTCCAACATGTGTTGTAGACTTTTTCCAAACCCTTTTCCTTTCATGTAACCTGCTTCATCATAATCTTTTAAATCTTAAGGGATATGTACCCCCTAACCGTCTACTTTGACTCTTGGTGGGCTACGACCACCCTTAACTCTTTCTCTTTGGCTTCTATAGCCACTACAACTGATAGTTCATTGGCTTCAATAGTCATGAAATTTCTATTATAGATGAGCTTGACTTTTTAGTGGACTGTGAAAGGGATGACCCCAAATGTGTGAAGCCAAGGATGGCCAAGCAGTAAGGAGTAAGTGATGGGAATACTAAGGACAATAAACAAAACCTTGGACTTCACTTCCCCAATTGTAACCTGACCCTCAAAAACTCCAATCACACTTCTCTTCGTGTCGCCATATGCCCTTTTAATAGTATTGAATTTCTCCAATATGGATTCATCTAGCCCTAAGTGAGGAAGGATCTTGGAAGGCAGAGATTAAGGGCGGAACCATCATCCATAATAACACACAGGATAGAATGATCAAAGATTTGCACCTTGACAAGAAGTGACTTATTATGCTTATTCCCTTAAGCTAGGAGATCAGATGGACATAATGTAATGGATTCAACATGATCAAGAGAGGGTCCCTCAATGACTAAAAACATATCGACCAAGGAGGTACATGACGTTGCTTCTATGCTTGTCAATCTCTCGATCAAACCCCTTTGGTGATCCTCAGTGTCCATGAGAAGTTACCAGATACTACACATAGCATGGGTAGCTTGCAACTGCTGGATAAGAGGGGTGACTTTTGAGTCTTCCTTCTCACTGCTAGGTGGAGTCTGAATCTCAATAGTAGGTGTAAAGGTTGGACCTTGATTGGTACTTGAGATGACCTGGTTGTCAACATCTCTATCCCTCCTTCTCTTCGGGAGAGGAGGTGGAGCCACCCTCTCACTGTGGGAATCATGCAACTCCCTATTCTTCATATAACTCCTCCCCTTGGAGGTCTCCACCAATAATGTTGGTCCTTCAATATCACCTTCTTTTAACACGTAAGCATCAGTGTCAATTGGCTCACGTTAAACCAACATAGCTCCCTCATCATAGGTTTCCTCTAACTTATATGCATTAATATTGACAGGGGTGGGCTCATTAAGTAGAGCCACTACTGAATGGATCACAGGATTAGCTTGCATGATCAGATTAAAGACGTATATTAAAAGGTAGCCCGGACTCAACAGCTGCAACTTACTTCTCAAAAATCGGCAAATGGTTATTCATGGTGCTTGGCTTGAGTTTAGGCTAGCGGATCTTTTTCTCCCTATTTAGGACACAAATATCTTTGAGTAAATATCTGTAAATGCCAGTGCAATGACCCTTGCTAACATCATAGGCACAAATTTGATCCCCATCCTCGGGCTTGGGTGTAACATAGGGCTTGAAACTTTGGAGAAGGACAAGCGCCTTCAACTTGGTAAACATGGTAGAAAAAGAATCCTTTCAAGGAGAGATACCATCCACAATGGTATGGATTGCAGCAACCTCTTCTTGTACTATTGAAGTTTTAGGATCTGAACTAGACTTTGGCTTGGCGGCCTGGGCTGGGACTGATGAGTCATTCTTTTTGAACCAAGGTTTGGCCGGCACACTCACCTTCTCTAACTACTCGATCCTTTCCCATTTCTTGAGTTTTCCAAAGACCTTAACATAGCTAGAGAAACTATCCATACTAAGAACCGTGCAATATGCGAGTGAGGCACCATCCGTCAACTTCACAATTATCTTGGGGAGACTAAGATGATCCTTCACCAAGATTTGGGTGGCCATCCACCTCTCAAAGTGGGGCTTGAACTTTTCATTGGGGGCCTTCTTGATAGCCTCCATATACTTTATAGTGGTCTCAATAGTGGCGTTAAAACCATAATGTTCAATGTAAGCCTCAAAAAAGGCCTTCAAATTTCAAGTCACCTCATTTGACAAAGTATTGTACCACTCAATAGTAGGACCCTCTAAAGTGCGAGAGAACATCTCAACAAGGACTTTGTCACTTAGCTTCCTTATCCTCATCACCCTCTGATAAGTAGTGATATGAGACTGAGGCAGACCAGTTCCCTTATACTTTGCTGTGCTAGGCAAACTGAAGTTTTCAGGGACCCAATTCTCCTCCCTAGTTACTTGAACGGACTGTGCTAATGGCAGAATACCGAGATTGGTAGCAAGTAACTTCTGTAATAGATCACATAACTCTGTAGATAAATATAATCCATCTGACTGAGAAATCGTACCTAACTATAGACTTGTTTATTGAGGAAAGGTTGTTCCCTTAGGGATGACGATAAAATTAGGGGCCAAACCTGATGCCCTAAACTAAAATGCTGGTTGTACGAACCCTTGGCTAGCCTAAGCTAACTGACTGCTGGCTGGCGGGGTTACTGTATCCATTGACTAAAATGGCTGACTAACTAATTTAAACAGACCAATTGAACCCACTAACCAAACTGACTGGAAGATTCCCTATGAACTTGAAGAGGTGGTAACTCTGTTTCAGTGAATGGATTGTGAGCAAACCTTGAAAGGGGATGCTACACAATATCGACTACATGGACTTTAGGAGCTTTGACAGGTGTGCCCTAAGAGACATTGGCCATCCTCTCCTCGGCTAAGATCACTCTTATAGAAGCCATCATCTTATCATTCATATGGTCGAGGAATTGGTAACTCCCCAAATACTATGAAACGACATCTGCAATCTCCGACCTAATATTGGCCCTTGACGCATTTGCCTCCTCATTGAGATCGAAATCCTCAACCTCAACATCTACCTAGCCATCATGAGTCAGAATGTGATACATCTCCTCAAGCTGATGTGTAGTATCGGAACCAAATGGACCAAACTAACTAATGAACGAACTAATCGGGGATAGAGGTGGAGTCAGATCCTCAACCCTTAACTGAACCAGAGGCAGTGAATGTAGAACCAGAATGTGAACAAAATGGACTGGAGATAGTTGCCAAGCTTTGATTCTTACTGAGGTAGCAATCAAAAGATTAGTACATGCATGGGGTGGGTATGCATGCGCAATTTACAATAATGCATGGTGAGGTTAGTTAAAAGGGAGTACAACACAACACATATGAAGCTTGTCCTCCAAACTTATTCCTCCCGCCAATTCTAAATGTATGTTCCTTTAATTACCACGAGGATAATAAAGGGAGTCGTAGTCTAATCTCCCTAGAAAAAAGGTACTTAGAGGATAAAATTCTATGGCTTTCGATAAGAAGGGTGTAGGCACATATCAGAAGTTGATGTAGTAGGTTCCCATTGTACCAAGCCTTTTTGGGGGGAGATGATAAGGAGTGCTCCATCCACTATAGTGTCCCAATTCTTGGCGGGCATGAGTGATACTTTCACAAGTTTTATGGAAAACTAGGGCACCCTAACCTCGCGTTAGAAGAAGAGCACATTTAATTCTAGATAGAAGGAGGTGAGAAGATAGAGTATAATAGTTTTCCCAAATAATAAAGGAGAAACCGGGTTGAATTAAGTAAATGATTTTCAGTGCTCATCTTAATCTTTTAAGCTTTTCAAACAAACCAAAATCTTACAAGTTAAAAGATTATATTCCCCAGTGGAGTTACCACTGTGAGCTCTTGGTGGTCAAAGATATATGGATCTCCCTTAGCGCCTTGTGGCAGGGTCCACTGGGGGTCGGTTGATTTAGGCACCAGAGAACCATTTAGTTCAAGTTTGCACGTTGGAACCAACTTTAATGAATAAAAGAATTAAGACCCAAATCTCGATACTGATAATGGAGTCGCCACCCAAGTTGTCTACTTAGGAAATAGTTTTGGTACGGTTCCCATTAGGTGGGAGACTCATACCTTTTGGATTAGAGATTCGGTTATCAAATGAGTCACCTATTTCTCATTTAGTTAATTCAAAATTACATTCACTGCGCAAAATTATTTTCTTTTCATCGTTTGGGGAATTATCATAGAAATCCTATTTTTCTACACTCTTTCACACTTGATTCATACATTCAACAATCCATAATAAAGCGCAAGTAATAAATGGGGGAATAAAATTACAACCAGAGGAAATTGGGGAAATTGCAAGAAAACCTATACATTTATTCTAAGTTATAAAACAAAATAAATAAATTTGCCTGTATGCACAACGGTTATCATAGTTATGGCACATCATAAGTCAACATTCTGTTAAGAAGAATGTCATTATGTTAGAGTGGCGGTTTTGCGATTGATAGTGCCCAAGTGGCTTCTAGGATCAAGACGAAATAACGGGTCTTCAACATATTTTGTTATGAAAACACATTTTAACTTTTCATGTGTTGATTTACTATATTATTACTGAAACTGATCATGTAGCAAATGGTGATGTTGATTAATTTTACAGATTAAAAGAGAATTGGGGATTCTGCTTAGGAGTTAGACCCGTACGGGTGGGGGGCATCCGTATGGCTACTGGTGGGACCCGTATGGGTGTGGGGGACCTATAAGAGTCCTGTTTGCACCCAAACTGATCCTCACCTCAGTTTTGAACAGAGAAGAATTGTAGAAAAATAGAAATGTAGGATAAAATCTAATAAGATGTGAGTCTCTTTGAAACTAAGGAGCGTACCTTTACATCTTAAATCCACTTTGAAGCAATCCCTATGCTGAGAGAGAGTCTAACTAAAGTAGATGATGAAATGATGGATTATTTGGATTGTTTAGGCGAGTATTTGTATGGATAGAACCACCCCCAAATCCTAATAAATGCAGTTAGGAATGAATAAAATGTGGACAAAACCTCAAGGAATGGATTTTCCCCCATCAATTATACCTCATATACCTCAACTATACCCTTGTTATACCTAAAAAGCTGCTGGAAATATTATATAGATTATCTAGTATGGATTTTTATCTTGGCTCTCTTTTGAAAGTGAAGCAAAAAGCCTCTATTTAGAGGGGAAATTGAGTTTGAATACAATAAACTGCATTCATTACTGTTTTCCTCCAAAAATGGTATGTGTAGCATGCCATACTTCATGTTTAGGCAAGCATGGGACTCGTATGGATTCAATAGGACCCATACGGGTCCACTAATGGATCTGTACCACCAGGTGTGACCTGTACGGGTCCCTAAGGGCAGACTAGGTCTCCAAAACCTAGCTAACCGCATCTTTGCTGTAGTAGGAACACCTGTAAAGAGTAGCATTGTCTAGCTCTGATCATCATTTTGTGAGAAGGACCATTAAAATCCAGTGCTCACACTAGGCATCTATTTTCTAAGGATTAGGTTTGACAAAGCTTGATCGAACAACATTGAATCGACTCCAAGTAGTACACACCTATAGAAAATAGCATCATATAGTTCTCATCACTATTTTATGGGAAGGATCATTAAAATCCAATGCTCATAGACTGCCCCTCATGGGATCACTACAGATATAGATCTGTGTGATCGCACGATGTGAGTGAGGGTTTAGAAATCATAGTTGAGGTGATAATATGGATGGGTTCCTTCTTGAGGCAAACTCCCTTCCTTGGTGTCGCTTTCCTGAGGCGGGCAACTTTTCCTTTTTTTAGGTGAACATCATTCATGTTCCTTTCTTGTGGTGAAAACCCTTGCTTCGTGTTCCTGTCCTGAGGTAAACATCCTTCCTTTGCTGTGCGTATCCCTTTCCTAAGGCGGATGACTTTCCTTCGACGGATGCTGGTGTATCCCTTTCCTAAGGCGGATGACTTCTCCTTGCTATGCAAATCCCTTTCTTAATGCGGATGACTTTCCTTTGCTGATGCTGGTGTATCCCTTTCCTAAGGCAAATGACTTTCCTGCTAAGGATTTTGACTAACCTATTAAGAGACAATAAAAATGTTGAGTTAATTACTGCCTGAGATGACACGTCTTAATTCTTGAATGAATTTATGGTGAAAAAACTTTTTTGCCCCTGCAATCAAGAATGAAGAAGTGTAGGTTACGATTGATCCTAATTAAAATTGAGTTTAGATATGTTAGGTTAGGCCCAACTACTTTGAGCAAGAATGCCCCTCAGTTGTGCTCCTTGGGGAGTGCCCCTAGGGTGTTTGAAGATGGGGGGATGCCCCTTGAGTGATTCTACTACTAGGAAATGGAGGGGTCCCCCTCAGTTGACTTCCTTAAGTAACTCGATTAGTGGGGGGAAGCCCCATGAAATTTCCCTTGAGTGTCTTGACTTGTAGGGGGATGCCCTTTGAAATTACTCTTGAGTTGCTTGATTGGTGGGGGGATGCCCCTTTGATGATTTGACTACTGAGGAAAGTGTTCCTTTGTTTGATTAGGCTTCTGGGGATACTTCTTAAAGTGATGCCCCTAGAATGGTGTTGTTATCACATACACTCTCTTTCTTGATAAGCCTGGACATGTTAAGAACTTGTGTTAGTTAACTTTCTTAAAATGGTATACTTTAATTCTTGATTGATTTTGTGGTGAACAAAAAACTTTTGTCCCTTTAATCAAGGATTAAGGTGTGCTGGTGGGTTTGCCCCTAGTTAATTGAAGAAACTTAGTTAGAATCGCTGGGTTGGTCCTAACTTGATTTAGTGTGCCCCTAGTGTGTCTCTTCTACTGGCTTGCACTCCTTCTTGGCAAGAAATATGGCTTACAATGGAAGTAAGGGCTCGTAAACTTACTGGGGATAGGCTTGAGTTGAACCTAAGTCTGACTAGTTTCCCCCTGTAAAGGTTTTTATAATATTGTGATACACGCGGGTTCCTTTCTTGAGGCAAACTCCTTTCCTTGGTGTTATTTTCTTAAGGCAAACATCTCTCCTTTTTTGTGCATATCCCTTTCTTAAGGAGGATGACTTTCCTTTAACTGATGCTGGTGTATTCCTTTGCTAAAACGGATGCCTTTTTCTTATATCCCTTTCTTGAGGCGGATCAACTTTTGTAGTTGATAGTTCATCCCTTTCCTAAGGCGGATGATTCTCCTGCTGACGGTGTATCCCTTTCCTAAGGCGGATGACTCTCTTGCTGACGGTGTATCCCTTCCTTAAGGTGGATGACTCTCATGCTGGGAATTTTGAGGTACCTACCAAAAAGACAATAAAAATGTTGCATTAGTTACTTTCTAAAATGATACATCTTAATTCTTGATCAACTTTGTGGTAAACAAAAAATTTTTCCCCTTCAATCAAGAATAAAGATGTGTGGATGGGGGCTAGCCTCTAAATAAACTGTAAACTATACTTAGAAATATTAGGTTTAGCCCAATATGAATCGGGGTACCCCTAGGGAGCTGATTGTTGAGGAGATGACTTTTGAATGGTTAGTACATTTGGACTGCTGGGGAGAAATTGCTCAAGGGTATAGAAAGTTATAGAAGTTATATAATAGGGGGCAGTCTTAGTTGTTTGGAGGAAGGTGTTCTTGGGACATCCTAGCTACAGGGGAATATCCTTTGAAACCATCTCGAGAAAGCTTGACTAGTTGGGGGGATGCCTTGGATACTTGCCCTATGAAGGCCTTGGGATTGATGCCCCTTGGGTCTTTCTCTAACCGAAGGAATGATTTCTCTAATGATCCCGTCATCAGGGACAAATATTGACTCCTTATGGGGATAAGGGGAATGTCCCTTGAGTGCTTCTTATGTTGGGGAACGAACTATTCTGGTGTCGATGCTCTACTAGAGAAAAGTGCCCCTTTGATTAGCACTCGGGTCTCAACTTGTCTGACTTGGAGGGGAAAACGAGTATCATTAGAACATAACCTAAAATGCTATGTCTTAATTCTTGATTGACTTTATGATAAACAAAAATTTTTTCCCCTTCAATCAAGTATTAAGATGTATTAGGGTTTCACCCCTCAATTAACTGCAAAGATTGAATAAAGAGATGTTGGGTTGGTCCTAATAGTTTTGAGATTGGATGTCCCTCGCTGGTGCCCCTTGGTTAGTGCCCCTAGGGTGCTTGATGATAGGGGAGTTGACCTTGACTAATTCTACTACTAGGGAATGGGGGGTGCCTCTTGGTTGACTTCCTTGCTAGGGAGATGTCTTCTTGGATGACTTTTCTCCTAGGGGTTTCTTTCCCTTGGATGAACCAGCATATGAAAATTGTCCATGTTAGTAACTGTCTTTAGTATAGCTGACCTTGATTCTTGATTGACTTTGTGTGAGCTAGGGGGTTTTCCCCTAATTAACTGAAAGAATGGAGTTTAAGAGATGTGGGGTTGGCCCCAATTTTAGATTTGATATGCCCCTACTACTGAGGATTTCTAGTTTTACTAGGAAAACTGTTCTAAAATAAGAGGGAGGACCTGTACGCCTGGGCAGGACCCATACATCTAATACTGACCCATATGGCTGAGGAATCTGTTGGATGGGATGCATATGCCTACTGGGGAACCATGTGAGAACCTTGTCTTGAATCTGAAAAGAGGATCTATAAGCCTTTTACGGACTTGTACAAGTATGGAAAGATAATTGTGAACTCTCTGTGGTTGAAGATATGTAGATCTCGTGGGGGTTGGTAGATTTAGGCATGATAGAACCATTTAATTCAATTTTGCACATTTAAACCAATTTTAACGAATAAGAGAATTGAGACCCAAATCTCGATACAAATGATAGAGTTGCCACCCAAGTTGTCTACTTGGGAAAAAGTTTTGGTATGGTTACCATTTGGCAGGAGACTCATACCTTTTGGATCAAAGATTCAGGTATCAGATGAGTCACTTATTTCTCATTTAGTTAATTCAAAATTACATTTGCCATGTAAAACTTTTTTGTTTTCATACTTTGGGGAATTATTACAGATCTACACTCTTTCACACTCAATTCATGCATTCCACAATTCATAATAAAGAACAAGCAATAAATTGGAGGATAAAATTACAACCGGGGAAAATAGGGGACTTGCAAAGGAACCTATACAATTGTTCTAAGTTATAAAACAAAATGAATAAATTCGCCTGCATCCAAAAAGATTAGCACAGTTTACGGCACATTATAAGTCAACATTTAGGAAAAATGTGATTATGTTAGCTTGGTGGTTTTGTGATCGATAGTGCCCGGGCGGCTTCTAGGATTGGAGCGAAATAATGGGTCTTAAACTCATTTTTGTTATGAAAACAAATTTTATTTTTCATTGGTTGATTTACTGGATTATTAGTGAAACTGATCGCATGGCCAATGGTGGTGTTGATTCATTTTTACAGGATTAAAAAGAGAACTTTGGATTCTCCCTTGGGGCCAGTACTCGTACGGGTGTGGTGGGATTGGTACGGCTACTGGTGAGGAACCGTACAGGTGTGAGGGGACACGTATGGTTCCTCAGTCCTGTCTGGTCCTGGGAAGAACCTCAGCTCAATAGCACAAATTTATGGAGGAAGAACAATATAAAAAAGGGAATTCCTTCCATATGGGTATGGCGTACCAATTTAATATCCCTAGGGACATAATGGTACCAATAAGGGCCATATGGGGACCAGACCCAAAATAAAATTACAAGAATTGATGAAATAGAAGAAATGGAAAATGACAATAAATAAATGCGATGTGAGTCTCTTTGAAACTAAGAGTGTACCTTTACATCGTGAATCCAATTTGAATCGATCCTAATGCTGCGAGAGAGTCTAGCCAAAGTAGATGATGAAATGATGATTTTAGGACTGTTTAGGTGAGTATTTATTTGGGTAGAACCTCCCCTAATTCCTACTAAACGAAGCTAGGAATGAATAAAATGTGGACAAAACCTCAAGGAATGAGTTTTCTCCCTATTTTATAACTCCTATACCTCAACATAACCTTTCTAATACTTAAAATATGGCTAGAAAATGCTATAGTAATTGTTTGGAATTGTTCTAAGTTGGCTTCCCTTGAAAATGAGGCAAAAAGGCCTTATTTACACTAGGAAATTGAGTCTAAACACAATAAATTGCATTTATGAATTCTTTAAAATTTGTATGAATTATCTGCCAAACTACATATTTGGGCAAGTATGGGACCCGTACGGGTCTGGGTGGGACCTGTATGGTTCCTTAAGGGCAGACTAGGTCTCCGAACTTGGCTAAACTCATTTCTGCTATAGTAGGAACACCTCTAATGGATAACACATGTAAAAGATTTCATTAACTAGCTCTCATCATCATTTCATGAGAAGGACTGTTAAAATCCAGTGCTCACAGTCTGCCCCTCGGGGATCTGTATGATCTCATGATATAATCAAGGGTTTAAGAGTCATACTAGAGGTGATGACATGGGTGGGTCCCTTTCTTTAGGTGAACTCCTTTCCTTAGTGTCCCTATCTTGAGGCGGGCGACTCTCCTTTGCTGATATATATCCTTTTCTTGAGGCAGTGACTTTCCTTTGCTAATGCGTATCCCTTTCTTGAGGTGGATGACTTTTCTTTGCTAATGCATATCCTTTTCTTGAGGTGGATGACTTTCCTTTGCTGATGCGTATCCCTTTCTTGTGGTGGATGACTCTCCTTTGCTTAATGCGCATCCATTTCTTAAGGCAGATAACTTTCCTTTGCTGATGTGTATCCGTTTCTTGAGGCAGATAACTTTCCTTTGCTGATGAGTATCCCTTTCTTGAGGTGGATGACTCTCCTTTGCTTAATGCGTATCCCTTTCTTGAGGCGGATGACTTTCCTTTGCTGAGACGTATCCTTTTCTTGAGGCGGATAACTCTCTTTTGCTTATGTGTATCCCTTTCCTAAGGCGAATGACTCTTCTGCTTGGGATTTTGAGTTGCCTATCAACAATAAAACATTATGTTAGTCATTGTCTGGGATAACACATCTTAATTCTTGATTGACGTTTTGGTAAATAAAAATTTTTTCCCCTTCAATCAAGAATGAAGATGTGTGGGTAGGGATAGGTCCTAGGAAGAATTACAAACTGAGTTTGAGAAACATTGGGTTTGGTTCATTTGATTCAGGTTGGAATGCTGCTTTGAGAGGGTCTCTTTGAGGGATGCCCTTTGACTAGTTCTGCTGCTAGGGAATGCCCCTAGTGTTAGACATGATGTATGCCCTAGAGGCAATTAGGGCGATATATCATAGTTAGTTTTATTTATACGAACAAAGTTATATTAATAAAGGGATTCTTTTGTTATATCAATGACTTTGAAAATATATTATGACTAGTTTAGAATATATTCATTGATGTGTTTGCAAAAGTCTATGACATAATCATAGCACACATTGCAAGGGCATAGTGAGACTATGTTTGTGAGAATTGGTTCGTGTGCAATTATGATTTGTCTAAATATCCCTAGTCATAGTATCATCACAACTAGAAATTGATGACTACAGATAGACTGGTATGTGTCATCATACCTCTGTAATATGATTCAAAGTAGCATATCTCAAGTGCTAGAGGGTGGTACCTTGGGTTAGCACATTGATGTATTCAAGGGAATACATTAGAGACCACTATTAGACAAGACTCGGTAATCTATATTATATGTTGGTGTTTTAATCATCTCATTGCAACATCAATACAAATATCCTTAGACCTAGGATACTAGTTACCTTGTTCTGATGTCGCTATACTTTAGATTAAATTTGATGTCACGGATAATTATGGGTATAGTTGATGTCTGTCCGTTGGTAAGCTGTGTAGTCAAGATAAAATCTATCCCTCCATTATAGCAGTATAAGGGAGATATACCTTCGCCACTTGTTAGAAGTGGCACACTCGTAAATCTCTGATCAGAGTATGATTTGATAGGATGGGATCCTGATCAACACATTAAATGGTTGAGTACTGTACTTTGGCAGTAAGACTAAACTACTGGGGTAGCTATCAAAGCTACTAGTGGACTAACACTTAAATAGAGTCCTAGAAACCAGATGGTACTTAATAGTTGACAGAAGGAGTGAATTGTGTTGATATTATTGTAGAACCGGGATTAAGTCACATGCACGTGATGTTTCGAACATTGAGGGGTCATATGCCTTTGCTAGAGGCCACTATGCCCGATCAAAGTAATTGGAGTCCACAATGGTCTGGAACTCTGAGCTAGTCAATTCCTAAGAGAAATTGTGCTAGGTTAAACTTTTGGTAGCTCTATACTATGGGATCCTATAAGGTAACACACTTTGAGTTACGACAGAGCTAGGTAAAGAATCGTTAGACTAGGTCTAGTCTAGAAGAGCAAGAAAAAATGGTTAGACCATAAAATATTGGTTAGACAATTATTCATTGGTTGGACCAATCAGCCTAATAAATAATAAGGAGGATAAAATAAACAAACGGATAAAGAACCAAAATACAACATAATTATAGAATACTAGCTATTGCTTGAACTAGTGCAAGTGGATCGGTGAGAAAATTACTGGATGATTTTAGTGCAGGGCAAGGTAGTGTTGTGTGCAAACAACACTGCTTAAACACCGCATTGGGGCCTTGGGGACAATTGGTTGTAATGTGCAGTCCACTATGCACTAGAGCGCAGCTTGCTGGGCTGCGCTGGTGCATGGCTATGAGCATGCAAAATTTTCTACTTTGACCCTTTCGGGTCATCGATTAGATTGGCACGGCCAATTTGGGACTCACGGGTTTTAATGCAGGGAGTCACCGCTAGAGCATAGGGCTCATTGTATGTGTGAACATAATTGGCATTTCCAACTAGGCAAATGGGTTGAGGACTCCTTTGGGGATTAGCCTTTTTATTGCGGGAGCAAGGTCCCTTTTCTATACAATATTAGAGTCACCACCCGGATCAGCTCTTTTGGGAAATTGGTGGTACAACCAATCTAGGTGGGATTCCTGTACATATAAAAGAGAGATTATGGTTCCAGATGAAATAGTCACTTGCCATTTAAATTTGGATAAATCATACTTTGAAGAATCCTTTGTTATTTTATTAAGCAAAAGAAATGAGTTGAGAGATACAACCTTAGCGGGCTCAACCCTTGTTGCATAGCCCTGACATGACTGGATTACCTCGTGAGGTAGTTAAGAATGCATGATTTAAAACAACACTTTGACCCTCAGTTACCTTTTTTTTGTTGCAGGATGACTGGAAGGCCTAGTATTGACTAGAAATGCGTTTGCTTTCAGACTTCTTTTCAAGGTTTCTATAGAGATAACATCGAGGAGTTTTTATAGTGGGCTTGTTTGAGTGTTTGGGGATGTATGGGCAGCTTTTTAGCTAAAAGCTATTTTAAGTAGAGGTGTCTATACCTTGGTATAGTTTTGGAATATTTTTCGTATAGGCTCGACACTACGAGGGATGTTTAAGGAGGAAATGGCTTGGATCAGCTTTCCTTTTTCGGATGATAGAATATTTCTCTTTGTCATTTTGAATGTTGTTCTTGTTGGAAATGGCCAGAGCATGCTTTCCTTTTATAGAAATTTTAGGAGCATCGATCGACATATTTGGGAGTGTCAAGTGACATAATGGGTGTCAGATTAGCTTTGCTGAGTCGTTAGGTCTAGATTACCCTACGAGCATCGATTGACAGAAAGGGGAAGTGTCGATTGATGTAATTCAGGCGGTTTAGCTTTGCTGAGTCATGGTTGTAGGTTTAGTGAGTCATCAGCGATATTTGACACATGGCATCATTGATCGTCATTATAGGAGAGCATCAATTAGTGTCGATCGCAATGTAAGGTGTAATTAGTGTCAATTGACTCTCGGGCTTAGGATGTCGGAATCCTGTTCCCTTGGAGGGGTTTGTAGTTTGGGTGAAATATGGCCCTTTTTTCTGTACTGGCTTGCCATCTCCTAAAAAGGTCTTGGACATCATCAGGCCCTAGACGGACCATGCTCACAGGCTGCCCCTCGTGTACAACAACTTACACCATGGAGGTATAGTTTTTGCATTGGTAAAGTGAGCGCGGTGAGTAAAAAGTGCGCGTGATTTTGCCAAAATTTAGTCAACATTATTTGATCAACCAAATTTTTGAAAAAAAATATTTTTGCCCCTTTGATCAATTAATGTTTGACGGGTTTTGAAAACATCTAGGAAAATCATTTGGATTCCCGTGGTGTATGGTTGGAAAATTTTGTATCGAATCCGCTAGTATTTTAGAAAACAATTTTTAGGATGAAAGATGCAATTTTTGAAATCAGGTTTTAATTGACACTCCAATCTTATCTTGGGAAGTAAGAAAAACATTGATTTTTTTATAGTACCATCAATCAACACATAGGGGTTGTGTCAATCGATGCAGCCTCTTGAATTTCAAATGTTTGAATTCTAGTTGTTACTCACATTAAAAGGCATGTCAATGATTGCGTCGATTGACGCTTATGGATTGTGTTGATCAATGCAATAGGGAGTTCTATAAATTCCCCAAATTTTCTACTAATAGTACACTTCTCATATTGA
Organism: Euphorbia pulcherrima; assembly: GCA_947683365.1. Lineage (NCBI taxonomy): Eukaryota > Viridiplantae > Streptophyta > Magnoliopsida > Malpighiales > Euphorbiaceae > Euphorbia > Euphorbia pulcherrima. The sequence continues at coordinate 19,773,934 of CANTUS010000007.1, forward strand.
AACTTCTTCTTTCTGCATTTTCCTTCAAAAATAGAAGCAATGTTGTGGCTTTTTATTCTCTCTTTTCTCCCGATTATTAACCGATTCTGATCCGTTATGATGTGGATGAAAATCATGACATCCAGAGACCGTGTTTGTACTCCTACGTCGGTGATAGAGGTAGATATTCACAGGGAGATGGTCCAAATCCCATTTTTAGGCTGGGAAGATAATTGTAGGCTTCCAGTGAGGCTGATATTTCATGGTGTGGGCAGAGGAACTACTATCCCTCTTATTCTCAATCCTAAGTGTCGCCTCTGCTGGGTTCCGTTAATTTTGTGATGCTCATTTTTCAAAGTTTGGCATGCTTTTTTAGAGTTCCATGATAATTTATGCTCTTCTAAAATTAGCGTTGGTTTTGTATCACTGTAAACTGCCTGTATGTCATTCTGTAATTCTAGGATTTAGGCTCAGCGTCCATCGATGCTTCTAATTCTTCAAGATGCGTCGATCAATGCTCCTTAGTATCGATCGCCATAGTTTTCTCTATTTTTTTCATGATTTTAAGTGTTCTAGAGCTTTCTGTAGTTTGCAAAATAATTTGTGGTGTCCTGTTGCGCATATGCTTCCACTATTTGTGTGAAGTTTGGGAACTTTTTAGGGTAACTTAATGACTATAAGCCTTGTGATGCCTTAGGTATTCTCGTACTTTATTGTAGCTTAATAACTATAAGCTTACTTTGGACATTTGTGCTTAATGGCTATAATCGTGACTTTGATGATGATTTTACTATAAGGCACGATTTTTGGGTAGCTTAATGGGTTTTCGCTTAATAACTATAAATGGGTATCTTTTGTAAATGTTGGTGACCTGTACTTAATAACTATAAGCATGTCCTTAGGTAGGAAATTCTTAGGTTCTTAGTTACTATAAGAAACCTTTTGATTTGGTTCCTATTTGTATTTGCTTTGTAGAAAGTCGACCATCGGGGTGCGGGCAACTTCTTGGATCTTAGGAGTTCTTTCTCCTGAAGTGAAGCGGTTTCTAGAGGACTCAGGTTTTAGTGCGTTTATTGAAAGATTCATTTCAGTGAATCTTGTTCAGCATTCTCGTGCAGTCTTCCCCTCAATTTTGAGGAGGTGGTCGGACTCGACCCACACTTTTCATTTCCCGTGTGAGGTGTATACCATTACGCCGCTGGATTTTGCTACCATCACTAGTTTATGTTTTGACGGGGAGATCATTCACTTTAACTGCGCCATGAACATGGGCAATTATAATCCTGCACTTGTGCTAAAATTGTTAAGGTATACTAGTGGTAGCAAGGAATTTTCGGCCAATGGCTTGTACACTTTTTAGTCGTCCTCAGGAAATAGGGCCCCCGATGGTGCTGAAGCTTGAGAGAAATGTGCCCGTTCCTTTATGCTATATGCTTTAACCAACACTATGTTCCCTGTCAGCAATTCATCCCTCAACTTGAATCTTTTCGGCTCTTTGGTGAATTTGGGGAAGTTCAAGGAGATGGCTTGGGGTAGAGCTACATTGGGATAGCTGTACTTGGCCCTGGATCACTATGCGAGGAAGCATACTTTGGAGGTGAAATCTTCAAAACTTGTAATTGAGGTAACTTGTTGATAAATTTATTACATATGTGTTCATCTCATGCATTGACTTTGACTTTATTTTCTTATAGATTTGGGGTTTCGAGAAAGGAATCCTTTCCTGGTCGAAGAAGGTCATGGTCCGAAAAGATATTTCTTATTTTCCCCATCTCCCCGCCTAGTTGGTTGCCTGAGGGAAACTGGATTCTACCAAAGCTTAAAAGAGGATTAAGAACCACTTTTAACTAGGCAAGCCTTGCAACATTTTAGATTTTATCTCTTCCATGCAGTGTTTACTAATGATGCATGTGTACGCAGGTTATTCATGCTCTATGGGGGAAGCTTTCAGCTAGAATGAGGTCATGGAAGCTGGGGAGTTGGTGTTGAAGTGGCTAATTCTAGAAAGCCCCTCCTTTCTTGAGTGGTATTTAGGGGCATGGGTAGCTCAATGCGACAAACCTTCGGAGGAGAGATTGGTACCACCCGAGCTCCTGAGGTGGTTATTCTGGCCGGAGTTAGCCAAGAACCTTGACACCCTGAAGGGGAGTGGCAAGACCGTGGTTTTTTTTGGCGAGGCCGACTTGTATCTTGATTTCATGACTCAGTGCTTGCTTGGTCGGCCCTCAGAGTACCACATCGTATCTCAGGGGTGTGTTTCTGTCTTTGAACTTTCGCTCTCTTTTCTATTTATTTTCGGAGTGCTAATCTTCTTCCATTTTATAGGGAAAAAGGGCAAGGGGTCCTCATATGTTGGGCGATGCCACCTCCCACATCACAGGGCATTGAGATTCCTAGTTCCCCATGGGGTTACACATTTATGAACCCGACCTGTTGCTCTACTTTCCTCCCTTTGGTGCGAATGACTCGACCTGGGTGGACATGACTTTTACACCTCGCCATTCGACTCATGTGAGTTATTTATGCATGTCGGGTCATGCTAATGTGATTTATGTTTTTTGTCAGGTGGGGAGAGAAGATAGCGAAAGGTATGAGCGTCTGCTTTTTCACTTCCAGAATATTATGCTGGGGAACAACTTCGCGATGGCGGTAAGATCGGAGAAGTTTACTTATTCTCCTTTCCTTAGTAGAATTGCATGGATGAGTACTTATGTGTGCGTGAAATATTTGCAAGGTAAGATTCGAGCACTGAACGCGGAAGTGGACCAACTTATAGCTAGTTATAGGGTGCCTCCACCGACAGGGCATTCGAGTTATAGCTAGTTCGGGTAGACTCATCCGGACATTGTGATGCCTGATTACAACCAAGAGTTGTGTCTGTTTTATGAAGAGTTCTATGCCATAATGGACATTTCTTGCAACTAGGACATTGTGGTGCCTGATTATGGTGCTACTATAGAGCAGCATGATATAGGCTTCCTAAGACTTTCTGATTGTCAGAGGAATAGAATCGCGTCTACCAACCCTAAACAATCCAAATTGATTTTAGGAGTGGCTTTAGAAATATGTTCTTCCATTCCTTCTACTCACCGTAGTTGGGTTCCTCTCATGGTTGTACTACTGATAGGAGGTTTTTTGTAAGAATTTGACAACGGGATCTGCAATACTAAGTTAGTTTGTGTGATTTGAAACACTTTAGAGGGATCATCACCCATGGCCGTGGTCCTAGCTGAGACCTTCACTTACATGGACTCCATTCATCAAGACGAGGATGTAATGATGAGAGGAAGAAGGCTACTCCTTCAAGTATACTAACCATTTTATTATTGTTGTCATGGATTTTTACTAGCAAGGGCTCGCTGACTAGTTTATATCATGGCAGATATGGCTGATGGAGTGTTTGAAGGTCATCATAGCACCAGCTGGATTGTCAGATTCCTATGCCCCTAAGGACTTTTCGGATCGAGGAATGCAACCTGGATATCATAGGAATCAACCCTCACGTGAATAGCTGTATTTTCTATGGATGCTAACTGAAAAGGACATTAGGTGGATCTGCCCCTGGTGGAAAATTGACGAGGTGACCACCCAAATTGTACCCCAAGGCGTTCAGTTGCTGGGCCTGGAGTGAATATCATATTACTATCTGGAATGAATGAGGTGGCAATACGGCTATCCTCAGTTTGTTCCCAAATATGTTTATGCTTTGCATGCGAGGCCCCAGGAGCCCTTATGGCCAACTTACATTCATAAGAAGTGGGAGAGTCGGACATTAGCCGTAATAAACTATAAGCGGCCCTTTAACAAGTCACTTGATAAGAACTATTTAGGGTGGGTCTCTACCATCGAGGTAGCGCCTACTAGAGCAGAAAGGTTGGCAATTTCTTACCGCTACAATCATCTCGTGGCAGGTCCTAGCCACTAAGTTATGTGTTTGAGCTTTTGTAATAAAGCCTTGACTTTGTTTCAAGCATGAATGTAATATATGCATGCCTCTATTTAATGCATTTCATTTCATCTTACAACCTTCCTTTCAATGTTCACGACTTTACAAAAATAAACAGAGCGTGGGATGATGACTTTTCAATGTGATCTTCTTTTGCCTTAAACTGGTCTTTTAAGCATTTAATGCTTTGAGCTTATCCCGATTGACAGGATTTGTGAACTCATTTCTATCCATATCCATAATTGTCACGGCTCCTTTACTAAGAACTCGTTTTATAATGCACGGACTATTCCAATTTGGATGAAATTCACCTCTAGGTCGGTATGAGTGGCTTTGAGTTATTTCAACACGACGTCGCCGGCTTTAAGAGGCGGGTCAATCTTCCTTATCCGGTTATTGTAGGCCCGGGCCATTCACTGTTATTACATCCTTAGGCTATCAAGGGCTTCTAGGCGCCTTTCATTGATGGTGTTAAGTGTTTTGTAACGGGATCTGGCCCACTTATCTTCAGGTAATTTTGGTTTGAGTGCCATACAGAGTGACTTGACTTCAATTTCTACAGGAAGAACTGCTTCCATTCTGTACACTGAAGAGAACGGCATTTATCTTGTTAGGGTTTTGACACTGGTTTGATAGCCCCAAAGAGCATAGGGGAGATTGTCTACCCAATCTCGATGGGTAACTACCATCTTGGACATAGTGTTCTTTATGGCTTTGTTGGTCGCTTCCACTACACCATTGGCTTAAGGGTGATATGGTGATGATCGACGATGTTCAATGTTGTATCGTTCTAGTAGCTTTGCGGTTTCTCCTTGAAACTATACTCAAGTATTGAACACTATATGATGAGGCATACAATATCAGGCAAAGATGTGTTTCCAAATGAATTTTTCCATTTTTATAGCAATGATCCCAGTGTAGGATTCAACTTCAACCCATTTTGAAAAGTAATCCACAGCCACTATGATGAACTTGTGGTCGGTGGTCGATGATGGTGGGATTTCTTCCATGATGTCAATGCCCTAGGCCGAGAAAGGCCATAGGGTGGCTACGTGTTGTAGCTCAATCAGCAGCACGTGACTAATGTTACCATGAATTTGACATTCATGGCATTTCCTAACTAGACGTATTCGTTGTGTTAGCCAGAAGTAACCCATTCGTTGTGTCTTCTTATCTAGCATTACTCCATTCATATGAGGACCACATGCCCCTGTGTGTATTTCTTGCATAACCTTGTCAGCCTCTACTTGTCCTAGGCACTTGAGAAGGATTCTGTCGGAGGATATCCGAAATAATTTCCCCTCAATAAGTCTAAAATGAACTGGCAACTTCCGTAGGGTGGTCTTATTGGCATACGTAACCTCTATAGGGAAAGTCCCACTTTTGAGGTATCGAAATATGCCATTGTACTATGGCTCTTGCTCGGTGGAGATTTACTTAAGTGAGGCAAGATGGTATAGAGTGTTTGCGACTTCCACTATTATCGGTTTTATGGGTTGTTGCTCAGGGTTTTCCCATGTGGAGGCTAAGATGGCTAGTGAGTCTGCCATTTGATTTTCTTCCCTCAACAAGTGTCAAAATTTGCATCTTCTGAAGAGAGATGCCTTTGTACATACAGATTTGAGCTATGGTTGAAGTGATTCTTCCTTCACTTCCCAATCACCTAATAATTGCCTGATGACAAGGGCGGAGTCTCCAATAATTTCTTTTTCTTCTGCCCCTAATGTGATTAGCAAACCCAGGCCAAATAGATATGCCTCTTATACGATGCCATTGTTAGTTACTTGGAACTCTAATCTTTTGGAAAGCGGGATTAATCTTTTCTCAAGGATATAATTATGACTCTTAGCCCGGCTCCCTTGCGATTCACCGCCCCGTTGAAGAACACGGTCCATCTCCGGGGTTCATTTAAGATCATGGCTAGTTGTTCATCTAGGAATTCAAGGTTCTTGATGTAATCAGATTCCAAAGGTTCCTGGCCAGAAATTTTGCCATGGCCCGTGCTTTGATTACTTTTCTAGTGACGTACTCGATGTCGAACTCCGATAGGAGTAATAGCCATTGGGATAATTTCCTGACCAAGGAGGGTGCTTGACAAAGGTATTTCATGGGATCAACCTATGCAACGGCCTGGACTTTATAGGACTGAAAGTAATATCTGAGCTTCTTGGTTAACTATACCATGCGGCACAGGTTTTCTCAACTATGGTGTACTGAGTTTCGTACTCCAAAAGTTTCTTGCTGAGGTGATAAATGGTATGTTCTTTCTTGTCCTCGTGCTCTTGTACTAGCATTGCCCCTATGGAGGTTTCTTTAATGGATAGTTACAGGGTAAGAGGTTGACCCATCCTAGGCGGCTTCAGTACTGGCGGGTTAGACAAGTATGCCTTAATATTTTTGAAGGCTTCTTGCATTATGGATCCCAGACGATCAGTTGCTGTTTCTTGAGGAGCTTGAATATGCATTCGCAGACAGTGGTCAACCTTTCAATAAACCTGCTAACTTACTATAAGGGACCAAGGAAACTTTGAACTTGCTTCTCGGTCTTAGGAGGACTCATATCGAGGATTGTCTTCACCTTGTCGGCATTGATTTCATGCCTCATTGGCTAACAATATGACCTAGTAATTTTTCAGAGATCACCCTAAAGATAGACTTTTTTAGGTTGAGTTGTAGATTATATTTTTCTACCCGAGCTAGGAAGCGATTGAGCACAGCCAGGTTCTCTTTGAGGGTTGGCAATTTTACCAACATATCATCCACATATACTTCGACCTCCTTGTGGATCAGGTCATGGAGTGAAGTGATGACTGCCCTTTGATAGATTGCCCCTGCGTTCTTGAGTCCAAATTGCATGACCTTATAATGGTAGACCCCCCATTCCATGATGAAGGATGTCTTCAATTTGTCGATAACATTCATCAATATCTTGTTATATCCCGAGAAGCCGTCCATGAAGGAATACATGGCTACCCTGGTTGTGCTGTCGATTAGTACATCTATATGAGGTAGAGGGGAGTCATCCTTTAGTGAAGCCTTATTGAGATCGAGGAAGTTGATACAGGCTCAGACTCTCCCATCCTTCTTTGCAACTACTACTATATTTGTTTACCATTCTAGGTATTTCACTACTTCTAGGAACTTACCTTTGATTTGCTTGGTTAGGTCTTCCTGGACCTTTTCGGCCCACTAAGGTCGTAACCTCCATAGCTTTTGTTTAATTGGCCGGATTTTTAGGTCGGTGGGGGTTTAGTGTTCTGCAATGGTCCTTTTGACTCCGGGCATGTTGTTATAAGACAAGGCGAATGCTTTTGTATGCAATTTGAGTACTCTTACTAATTCTGCCTTAAGTTCGGGACTAAGGCATTAGAAATTGATATTTTCTTAGGGTCATCTTCGTTTCCTAATTTATTTCTTTTGTAAGAGTACCATGAATACTAAAAATGCTTGACGTATGGTGAGGTGAATGCATGAAATCGAAAGCACCATATAAATAAGCGAAGTCGTTCATTTTATTGTCATTGTTGTTCTCACAATACAAGTTGTTTAGCTCAATGACATCAGAAATAAAATATCATTATCAACTTCTGGGACGAGAATTTCTTCATTTGGATGTTAATTCTTTGACACTCAACTGGTTCTTCATCTTTTGCCTCTTAGCGGACTCTTCCATGAACGAGGTCTTCCTCTTCTCAGTTTGCTTCTTGTAATCGGTCGGGCAAGTGAGGCCTTTGAAGCCTACGACATTTGAGAATATCTCAAAATCGGGCACTTCTCCTTCTTTGATTTTGATCGGCTTAGGCTCTCCTTGGTATAGAATTTCCCTGGGACAAACAAAGATTTTTGACATCTAGCGCCTTCTGAACCATGCCCTTCGTCGGCTTCTGCCCCGATAACCATGCCCGGAGGGGTTATAGGAGCCTATAGTGAATTTGAACTATGGGGAGCCTTGTTCTTGTGCCCTAAGGTCAGCTCCCGGAGTTAAGTGCTAGACCATGTAGTGTTTTACAAACTCGAACCATTGGGTTGGTTTTTCGTCCCTCCCTATGGTGGCTCTTAGAAATCTGCCTTCATATTTTGGGTATGCGCGTATGGCAGCTGCGGTGGATTTCTCATTGGCCTTAAGGGTTACTATTTTTCCCTTGTAGGGGATTTTCACCTTTTGATGCAAGGTGGAAGGGACACCTCCCAGCGAATGAAACCATGGTCGACCCAGTAGCAAGGAGAACGTGACCAGGGTGTTAATGACGATGAAGGTTAAGAGGGACTTAACTTCCCCTACCTTCATTGTTTCCTCAAAAGTCCCTAGGACAGACCTTTTAGAGTTATCATATGCTTTAATAACCATTCTAGACTTCTTGAGCATCCCTTCATTTAACCCCAGGATTGGTAGGATCTTTCGAGGGAACACATTGAGTGCTGAGCCATTGTCCACCATGACACAGGGCATTACATGATCCAGTATCTCAATCTTCAAGTACAAAGCTTGATTGTGGCGTAGCCCATTATCTGGCAGGTCTACGGCAAACAAGACAATGTTGGGAGATTCGGTGCGGATCCCGCATCCAATCAAGGCACATACTTTTGCCGGAGAGGCTAGTGATGGTGCCTCTATTTCCATTAACTTTTGCATGATAGCCCTTATGTATGTCATGGATCCCCGTAAGAGGTCCCAAATACTCATCTTAAAAGGGGTGTTTATTAGTTGTTCGACTATAGGAATCCTAATTTCCTTTATTAGGATATCTAGTAGCAGAGCATCGATGGGGCTACGATTAACTTGGATCTAAGGCCGATAAACTCTCCCGCTTTAGGTAACATGATTAACATGCTCCTGTTGTTCAAAGGGAATGACTTTTAGCCGTATGGGCCTGGCAATGTGTGGACTCGTGGCCTTTCCACCTTTTGGCTCATAGTGTACGTCTGCTAATAATGCTATGGCGGGGTTTGCCTGGAGGATTTCATCTATCACATGTGCTTGCAGTTTATTTCCTTTGATCATGTTAATGATACCAGAGTGAGCCAAGACCAACTCGTCTATTATTTCCATGATTTTTGGATGGGGTATCATTGTGAAGAAAGGGTATGCGTAGGCTACAGGCCCATCTCTGGGTTACAGCTCCATCCTGGGTGGATCTCCCCTTAGTCCCTCATCGGGCTCTTCCATGGTGAAGTGATAGAGAAAGGCTTGACTTAGAATGCCTCAAAAGAAGCAATAGGGGTGCGTGGCCAGATTATTCCAAGTTCGATTGTACCATTGCAATGCTCTCCCTTAAAGAGTGGTGCCAAAGATTTTCAGCCAATGGTGATAATGTCCATCCCTTGAATTCATTACTTTGGTGAATATTGTGAGGTAGATCCAAGGATGTATGCTCCCATCATATCCGAGTTCTGGTGGCAACTGGGGGAAGAGCATGGTCCCCTGGGTATCTTCCCATGCGATTGTAGATTCATGGGCTGCATTGAGCCTTCTATAGAACCTTTGGTCATCTTGGATACTTGTGAATGCCATTGGATTAATTGCAGCATCATACTTATGTCTCCTCCACCGCAGGGGTCTCCTATTCTCTTGTTGGATTCTTCGGAGAGCTAGTCTTTTAGTAAGGCATCCAGCCCCGATCGCGTTGATTTATATAGGTGATCCATCCATGATTCCCTATAAGTCTTCTTTTATTAATTGAGAGCTCGAGGACTTAGGGACATGCGATGGTGAAGGGACTGCAATCCCTTCCAATGGCGGATCCTAGAAGTGTACCGGCTCTGGTGCCCATAATTGAGGATTAGTGGGGACTGTCCTAATGTGTCCATTTTTCATTGAGCATTCATTATCGCTTGCATAATCAATATCGTCATCCCATCTCAATTCTGCGGTAGTCACGCCATATGACATTGGTCTACTTGGCATGAAGCCAGGGTATGGTATGCCTTCTGGTCCCCGAGCTAATTCATTATTGCTTGAGGCATCCCTAAACTCAGTTCCTCTTACAGGGTATGGGGCCGTTTAGGCATGCCCCTTGGAATTTGGGCGGACTCTCCATTGCTCACGTATCCATGGTCACCCTCAGGCGGAGGATGGGTAAACTGTGGTGGCTCAGGGGGTGCAGCTTCTTCATTCGAAGGACCCTTTTCATTGGGATTCCCATAGCTTTCCCCTACCTCAAAGTGAGGGTTCTAGTGAGAAGCATACTCTCTGAATTCATGCAGTTTTGGCATTCCTTCACACCTCGTGAGCATGGTGATGGTGGTATGATGAATCTTGTGTATCATTCCATCTTTAGGCATACTTACATACATTTCGTATATGGGTCTGAGACGTATGCACTTAGGGGAGGGTGGAAGGACCAAAGAGTAGGATCAATCATCATTTTCGAAGAACGACATGTGCGAAGCGAATGCATGGATGAACTTATGACACATTAGTGGCCAGTCCCATCACCTATGGGGCAAGATTCAGAAATACCGAGCTTGGGCTTGACCGACCAAGAATGTGGGAAATAGGGTTGGTGACTCTAGGACACTTATGTCATATAATTCCAAAATTCGGAGGAACCACCACAAGAACTTAATTGGGTCAGAATCCCCAGAACACCTAATTTCATTCCCCTCCCAAATGGCTATGTTAAGGAGTCTGCGCGCCCTAAGCTCATCTTCATAGGCTGAGACTCTCTCAATCATATGCATCTCATAAAATATGGGGTTGTCATCAAAGTAGGGAACCTCATCTTTGTTATCCAATACCCATTCTTCTTCTTCATCAACACCTTATAGAAATCTGACTCAGCTTCATCTTCCTGGGGCCGAGATATAGCTATACTTTTAACAACTGACTCCTGACTTAATACCAGGTTTAATGAGTCATAACCTGCAAAGGTATATGCTAGGCTTACATTTACAGTGGAAAGAACCCAGTAACGCTGCATTGGCAGCCTGTTGTACTAACCAAAAACCTTATCATCAAGCAATATAGCTTGCAAAGGTGGGGCCGTGGCACTACTGAGCTGTCAAAATGAATCAAGGAGGCTACGCAGATCAGGTCCTACCTCGATCCGATCATCTTTGATACTTATAAGGCTGGCAACCCTTAAGTCTGCCAGTCATACTACTGTATTGCTAGATTGCCACCACTCAGGTATGGTAGCCTCTTTGTGTTCTATAAGATATACTGCCTGATTGCCCTCATCAAGGGATTCTTGGAGTATTTTGAGTCTGTCACTAGGGAAGGTTTCTAAGAACTGGTATTCTAGCTCTACCTAGTCCCACAATGGAAAGGTACCGGTCCCTCACATTCCCTCTAAGAAATATGGGAAATGCGGTGACCATACCGTAGGGTGGAACATCATATTTTGCCAGGAATTCATAGAATAGCTCTAAGAAAGTGACCGTGTTGGTGTCTCCCTTGTATCGGAGTCTTTCCATTGCCAAAGCCACAAGTTTCCCTGACTTAGACAACTCTTTCGAACAGGTGTCAACCCTGTTTATTTTTTTAAGTTGCCACTCAATATTATTTTTCCCGAAACCAGGATGGAACTAGGTTTTATTAGTCCCACTATTATTGTCGTCATGGAGAAGGATAGCATTGACAGGGGATTCAAATCTCAAAAGTAGGTTATTTTGGGTACTCGGCTTCCATTCCTGCTCCTCTAAATTCCCTTCTTGAACCATCTTTTGTAGATCCTATAGGATTCGAACACATTCATTAGTTCTATGCCCTTTTACCATGAGATATGCACAAATGTTATCTCTATCAGCCGAGGATGGAGGAACGAATTTTAAACTTTGCGTACCTTCGTTTTTCCTCAGCTTAGTGAATGGCGAGATCGGTTGAGGCAATATCGGAGTGATTACAGCAGTGACGGCCTCAGTTTTCTTTTCTTCCCTTTTGGTATAGGAAGACTTTGGCTGGTAGGATTTTGGGGGAGCCACCCTATCATAAGCTTATTTCTAGCATAATAGGCTGCTTCTTCCTGCCTGATGCGCTTGATGGGTGTGGAATCCACCAACAATAATCCTATTACTCTATTGATTGGATTTATAGTGTTGAGTAAGTAGGGTCAAATCCATGGAGACTAATATGATCAATTCGATTCAATTCAATGACCAATAAAACAAAAACTAAAATAAATATAAGAAAGTGGTTTTGAATGGTTTGATTTTAAAAGAAAATAAACTAAAAATATGAAATAAAAATATGAAATAAAAATTCTCTCGATTAAGGATTTTTACAGCATAGTTACAATTGATCATGGGCAAAAGATAACTCTTGAAACATCAATTCATTGGCTTTAACTATGAAATAGCACAGTTAACTCTTTTTCTAAAATCGGGCTGACTGTAGATAGCTAAATCAATTCCCTTGATCATCCGACGCACTTGTAGAAATAGCTTACAAGATTTAATCTTCAAAAAGCATTAAGATATGAAGAACCAATTTTGACTCAATAAATCATGATAGCACAAATAATTAAATCAAACCGAATAAAACAACGATAACAGAGGAAATCGTTTGTTACAAACTTTTCATCATATTATGATAGCATGAACATAATGAAAATAACAATATGTTGAAATCTTAAAAAGACTGAGTGATCAGTTTGAAGTAAATAAAAAGACAACAATTAGAAGTAAACCTGATTTTATTCAAAAATTGAGATTCAAGAACGAATTAAGAACAAACCTCACAAGAAGCAACTAGCGTTGATGATTCCTTAACCGAAAGATAAAAACTAGTTCAACATAATTAAGAAAACAGAAATTAAAATTGTCATAAGAAAAGAGGAATAGAACACGTTGGTCTTGAAAAACCAGCCAAAAAGAAATGTCTCCACTGTTGGAAATTCAGCCTTATTTAAGCTAAAAGAAATCCTAATTCTATTAGGAAAGTATCTCCCAACTAAAACTTAACAAAAAAATAGAATCCTAACTTCCTAAACAACTAAAAGACATAAAACTAACTAGGAACATATACTGTATCCATTCTGGAACTCTTTGTCATTAAGTAGGAAACATCATCTCTTAATTCCAATTCACTCCAAAATCCCGAAATTATGAGGTCTGGCCAAAATCTGGTAGCCTGGACTCCAGGGTAACTTCCAAAATAGCTCAAAATGCACCAAAACATCTTAAACTTCTTCAATTGTTCTGAAAATAGTCCCAAAAGCTTCTTATCTCCTAAAGAAGCACAAATTAATCATAAATTAGTAGCATCCAATCCAAAAAGAATAATTCGATAACCACAAAATGCGTATAATACACACATTATCAAATTCCCCCACACTCTCCTTTTGTTTGTCCTCAAGCAAACAATAAAAATCAAAATGAGCATAATCACAGCAAATTAAGCTATCCGAATAACCACTTTATTGCATTTTCACCACACTTCAACACAAGACTTAAATTCAATAAGAAACTTAGAAACAGGCAAGTAATAATTGTAAATTTTTTCATAAGCTTTAGAAACATTGAAATAGAATCTTAATGAGGATTAAGTCAGTTAAAATGCTTTTAAAATAAAGACAACTAAACTTGGTGGATGAAAAACATTGAAAACCTGTTACACCTTAGTTGTAGGAACTTTTAAGGGCTCTTTCGAGGGTGGTTCTCCCTATGATCCGAGCTCCATAAGCAAACCTCTTAAGGTGAAATTTAGCCCATCCCTCAACTTCACTGGATCATAGTTATTACCAAGATGTAACGGGGTAAAATATAAAGGTCATAACAAGCAGAACAAAGCATATATAATAGAACAAGGATTCTTTCTTTGAATAACTTTCTTTTTTTCTTTGTTTTCTTGTTTTTTTCCTTTTTTTTCAATAACCCCTTTTCTTCACTTTGCTTTGACAAATATAAAACTCAAAATAAACCATATGAAGGAAGAGATTCAAGTGAACATCAACGAGTTACGTGTCTCAACCCTAAAAGCAGCGGTAACAAACCCGACCATTATAAAAATCATAGTTCAATGCCCTCAGGCATAAGAAAAAATGGTTCAAAAACTACTTATCTACTTGCTAAGTGTACCCATTGAATTTAAGTGGTGTTTACCAATATGATTAACAACAAGGTAGAGGTTCAAAAGTGCAACTAACATATGACAAGCTCAAAAATTTTAAAAATTTACTTGAAATTTTTACTTTCACTTGAAGATAATAAAGGCAATAACATACACATCCTTCCCCCACACTTAAAATCATACATTTCCTCATTTACAAACACAAGAAGCAAATAGAAATGGAGAATAAGACAAATATAACCTGAAGTGGGTAGAATTAATGTGAGGTGACTCGAGGTTGTTGATACTAGGACTGGACTAACAAGTATTAATCAATGAGCTACATAAAAGAACCTACAAAATAGGAAACAATATGCCCACTTAGTCCTTACTGACCAGCTCCGTATTACCTAGGTTTTGCATCAAGAGAGTATGAAGACAACAATACGTAAATTAGAAGAGTCAAACTCAAAAAAAATTCTGCCGAATAATTAGGTGTCTTTTACGTCCTCAAAGTGACTTATCCTCAACCAATCTCCAAAAGGAATAAACTTTCTAGCACACACTCCTATGAAAATTGAAGCTGCACCTTGGAAACCACTAATAACCTCAAAACAACTTAACGAATAGTGCATCAGAATAGGAACCAAACTCTAATCCAATCAAACTCCCAAAAAAAATTCAGCATTATTCCAATCCACAAGATAATAACCATCACCAATTTTGTACACCTCAACAAAAGATTCAGTCACCAAGCGAAAATGAATATTGAACTTTGAAATACTAAGACTAAACCTCAAACATAAAGAGGGAAAAAATTAACCATATGGGGAGCATCAAAATAAATCACAATATTCTTAGTACTAGAGACAAAACTCCTAGAATAAATTCCTTAATTAGCTCATCATTATAAAAAAATAATTGTCTCCAACAAAATCCTCAAGGTAATCCTGAACAATAGCACCAATTTCAAATTTCTTAAAAGAATCTAAAAGTATGTACTTAGAGGTCAAAAAACATACCTGAAGTTGACAAGGCGGTGATGGTCAACATCATCCCTTTTTGGCAGAATAGAAGTGGTCGGTGAAGATTTTTTTGACTGAGTTATCGCCGATTGAGATTTAGGGCAGTATTGTCCGTCTCTGGCTAGACAGAGACAGTGGCGGTATGAATGGTGATGATAAGTGGTGGTTTGCGGGTTTGAAAGTGCTAGTGGTTAGATTTCAACGATTTGGGGTTTTAGAGATGCAGATCGCAAGTTTGGAGAGGAAAGGTGAAGTGGGTATTTGGGGTTAAATGTAGTGGGCTATTGGGTGAAATTTAAATGGGCTGTGGGGCTTTATGGTAGGAATTGGGTAATTAGGTGAAAATGTAAGGGTAAGCACCTCACTAACCATGGTTTTCAAAATAATTACGAACTTGAGCCAAAATTAAGAGTCTAACAAAAACAAAATTTATTAGAAATCTCCTAACTTAAATACACCTTATATAAGCTACAAAATGGAGAACAGATTGCGTTAGTTAGGAATTCTCCCATCTCTCAGTTCTCTCCTTTCTCTCAATTCTCTCCACCATCAAGATTCATTGTTTCAATCCAATTTTATTTTGCTTTTCAATTACTGTATATTCTTTGTCCGAAATTTCTGATTTAATTTCTGATACAAATCTGTTCTTCACCGATAGATTCCTTCCTCTATTGTGATACAAAATCCAGAACTCAAAGATGAACACAATTCCAATTTTACTTCATGTCAATGGATCATGGACTGATGATCATATATTTGTTGGATTCAGTGTAACAGGATTTTTAATTCCTTCCAGCTGTAGCTTCATTGAATTAAAAGAAATATTAGCAAAAAATTTGAAACTAGATCGCAGTCCCAGATTTCGATTTCAGATCTGTCTTCTTCATTCTAGATTTCAAAGTTGCAATCCCGATTTTATTTTCCTTTTTGATTTTAGATATATGTTCTTCTTCATCAATTTTAGATTTGATTTTTGATTCAAATCTGTTTTTCATTCGCAGATTCTTTGCCTTGCTGTGATCTAGATTACACAAGAATTATGGATTTCAAAGATGAACACCACTCATGTTTTGGTTCATGTAAACGGATTATGGACTGATGATCATTCAATTTAGTACAGATGGTGTTTGGCAAGCTAATTTGCATGTTTTTTCTACCTATTACGCATATAATATAGACGTAGTACATACCTATTACATATGTGTAATATATTTGCTATAAGTATGATACAAGTGTTTAATGAGGATGTAACAGACTTGTATCGGTATTGTATCAGATAGGAAATACGAATGAAGTATTTCCTTGAATTTGTTACATATCTAATACAGACCTACTACAGACCTATTACAAAGTCTGTCACAAGGCTATTATATATCTGTTACTGGTGTTTAATTAATAAAATAGTAAATTTTCATTAGTTTTGATTTACATTGGATTCTTATTGAAGTGTTTGACATTATTTATCAGTCATTAATCTGCTAAAAGTCTATTATAAATCTGTTACAAACCTAATACAAGTCCAATACATGTCTATTACAAAGCTGTTATGTATCTGTTGTAAACCTATTACAAACCTAATACAATGTGGAGTATAAAAAAGTAATGGAGGGCATATGAAAGTTATGGAGGGCATATGAAGGATATTAAAAATATATGTTAGGACCTTTAGGTAATTGAGCTAAACTAGGAATGAAATTGTTTTACCTAAATGAGGCATAAGTGACAATTTCGCAGAATGTAACCATCAACTCACCATCTTGGACCCATTTCAATTACTACTTTATTAATCATCCTCGTACAACCCATGTGTTCTAAATGTACTGCCAAACTACATTAAATCGCACTTTAGCACCTATAAAAAAATTACCAGATTAAAACCAAGATAGAAGACAACTGAAAAATTACACTTATCCCCTTAAAAAATACTAATAAGCTAAAACCAAAAAACCAAAAAGAACAAACTAAAAAGAGAAATAAAAAAAAGAAAGATAATTGCAAAATAATTACGAACTTGAGCCAAAATTAAGGGTCTAACAAAAACAAAATTTATTAGAAATCTCCTAACTTAAATACACCTTATATAAGCTACAAAATGGAGAACAGATTGCGTTAGTTAGGAATTCTCCTGTCTCTCAGTTCTCTCCCTTCTCTCAAATCTCTCCACCATCGAGATTCAATGTTTCAATCCAATTTTGTTTTGCTTTTCAATTACTGTATATTCTTTATCCGAAATTTCTGATTTAATTTCTGATACAAATCTGTTCTTCACTGATAGATTCCTTCCTCTATTGTGATACAGAATCCAGAACTCAAAGATGAACACAATTCCAATTTTACTATATGTAAATGGATCATGGACTGATGATCATATATTTGTTGGATTTAGTGTAACAGGATTTTTAATTCCTTCCAGCTGCAGCTTCAATGAATTAAAAGAAATATTAGCAAAAAATTTGAAACTAGATCGAAGTCCCAGATTTTGATTTCAGACCTGTCTTCTTCATTCTAGATTTCAAAGTTGCAGTCCCGATTTTATTTTCCTTTTTGATTTTAGATATGTGTTCTTCTTCATTAATTTCAGATTTGATTTTTGATTCAAATCTGTTTTTCATTCGCAGAGTCTTTGCCTTGCTGTGATCTAGATTACACAAGAATTATGGATTTCAAAGATGAACACCACTCATGTTTTGCTTCATGTAAACGGATTATGGACTGATGATCATTCAATTCAATACAGATGGTGTTTGGCAAGCTAATTTGCATGTTTTTTCTACCTATTACGCATATAATATAGACCTAGTGCATACCTATTACATATGTGTAATATATTTGCTATAAGTATGATACAAGTGTTTAATGAGGATGTAACAGACTTGTATCGGTATTGTATCAGATAGGAAATATGAATGAAGTATTTCCTTGAATTTGATACGTATCTAATACAGACCTACTACTGACCTATTAAAAAGTCTGTTACAAGGCTATTATATATCTGTTACTGGTGTTTAATTAAAAAAATAGTAAATTTTCATTAGTTTTGATTTACATTGGATTCTTATTGAAGTGTTTGACATTATTTATCAGTCATTAATCTGCTAAAAGTCTATTATATATCTGTTACAAACCTAATACAAGTCTAATACATGTCTATTACAAAGCTGTTATGTATCTGTTGTCAACCTATTACAAACCTAATACAATGTGGAGTATAAAAAAGTAATGGAGGGCATATGAAAGTTATGGAGGGCATATGAAGGATATTAAAAACATATGTTAGGATCTTTAGGTAATTGAGCTAAACTTGGAATGAAATTATTTTACCTAAATGAGGCATAAGTGACAATTTCGCAGAATGTAACCATCAACTCACCATCTTGGACCCGTTTCAATTATTACTTTATTAATCATCCTTCTGCACCCCATATGTTATAAATGTACTGCCAAACTACATTAAATCTCACTTTAGCACCTATAAAAAAATTACCAGATTAAAACCAAGATAGAAGACAACTGAAAAATTACACTTATCCCCTTAAAAAATACTAATAAGCTAAAACCAAAAAACCAAAAAGAACAAACTAAAAAGAGAAATAAAAAAAGAAAGATAATTGCAAAATAATTACGAACTTGAGCCAAAATTAAGAGTCTAACAAAAACAAAATTTATTAGAAATCTCCTAACTTAAATACACCTTATATAAGCTACAAAATGGAGAACAGATTGCGTTAGTTAGGAATTCTCCCGTCTCTCAGTTCTCTCCCTTCTCTCAATTCTCTCCACCATCGAGATTCAATGTTTCAATCCAATTTTATTTTGCTTTTCAATTACTGTATATTCTTTATCCGAAATTTCTGATTTAATTTCTGATACAAATCTGTTCTTCACTGATAGATTCCTTCCTCTATTGTGACACAGAATCCAGAACTCAAAGATGAATACAATTCTAATTTTACTACATGTAAATGGATCATGGACTGATGATCATATATTTGTTGGATTTAGTGTAACAGGATTTTTAATTCCTTCCAGCTGCAGCTTCAATAAATTAAAAGAAATATTAGCAAAAAATTTGAAACTAGATCGCAGTCCCAGATTTTGATTTCAGACCTGTCTTCTTCATTCTAGATTTCAAAGTTGCAGTCCCGATTTTATTTTCCTTTTTGATTTTAGATATGTGTTCTTCTTCATCAATTTCAGATTTGATTTTTGATTCAAATCTGTTTTTCATTCGCAGAGTCTTTGCCTTGCTGTGATCTAGATTACACAAGAATTATGGATTTCAAAGATGAACACCACTCATGTTTTGCTTCTTGTAAACGGATTATGGACTGATGATCATTCAATTCAATACAGATGGTGTTTGGCAAGCTAATTTGCATGTTTTTTCTACCTATTACGCATATAATATAGACCTAGTACATACCTATTACATATGTGTAATATATTTGCTATAAGTATGATACAAGTGTTTAATGAGGATGTAACAGACTTGTATCGGTATTGTATCAGATAGGAAATATGAATGAAGTATTTCCTTGAATTTGATACGTATCTAATACAGACCTACTACTGACCTATTACAAAGTCTGTTACAAGGCTATTATATATCTGTTACTGGTGTTTAATTATTAAAATAGTAAATTTTCATTAGTTTTGATTTACATTGGATTCTTATCGAAGTGTTTGACATTATTTATCAGTCATTAATCTGCTAAAAGTCTATTATATATCTGTTACAAACCTAATACAAGTCTAATACATGTCTATTACAAAGCTGTTATGTATCTGTTGTCAACCTATTACAAACCTAATACAATGTGGAGTATAAAAAAGTAATGGAGGGCATATGAAAGTTATGGAGGGCATATGAAGGATATTAAAAACATATGTTAGGACCTTTAGGTAATTGAGCTAAACTTGGAATGAAATTATTTTACCTAAATGAGGCATAAGTGATAATTTCGCAGAATGTAACCATCAACTCACCATCTTGGACCCGTTTCAATTATTACTTTATTAATCATCCTTGTACAACCCATGTGTTCTAAATGTACTGCCAAACTACATTAAATCTCACTTTAGCACCTATAAAAAAATTACCAGATTAAAACCATGATAGAAGACAACTGAAAAATTACACTTATCCCCATAAAAAATACTAATAAGCTAAAACCAAAAAACCAAAAAGAACAAACTAAAAAGAGAAATAAAAAAAGAAAGATAATTGCAAAATAATTACGAACTTGAGCCAAAATTAAGAGGCTAACAAAAACAAAATTTATTAGAAATCTCCTAACTTAAATACACCTTATATAAGCTACCAAATGGAGAACAGATTGCGTTAGTTAGGAATTCTCCCGTCTCTCAGTTCTCTCCCTTCTCTCAATTCTCTCCACCATCGAGATTCAATGTTTCAATCCAATTTTATTTTGCTTTTCAATTACTGTATATTCTTTATCTGAAATTTCTGATTTAATTTTTGATACAAATCTGTTCTTCACTGATAGATTCCTTCCTCTATTGTGATACAGAATCCAGAACTCAAAGATGAACACAATTCCAATTTTACTTCATGTAAATGGATCATGGACTGATGATCATATATTTGTTGGATTCAGTGTAACAGGATTTTTAATTCCTTCCAGCTGCAGATTCAATGAATTAAAAGAAATATTAGCAAAAAATTTGAAACTAGATCGCAGTCCCAGATTTCGATTTCAGACCTATCTTCTTCATTCTAGATTTCAAAGTTGCAGTCCTGATTTTATTTTCCTTTCTGATTTTAGATATGTGTTCTTCTTCATCAATTTCAGATTTGATTTTTGATTCAAATCTGTTTTTCATTCGCAGATTCTTTGCCTTGCTGTGATCTAGATTACACAAGAATTATGGATTTCAAAGATGAACACCACTCATGTTTTGCTTCATGTAAACGGATTATGGACTGATGATCATTCAATTCAATACAGATGGTGTTTGGCAAGCTAAAATGCATGTTTTTTCTACCTATTACGCATATAATATAGACCTAGTACATACCTATTACATATGTGTAATATATTTGCTATAAGTATGATACAAGTGTTTAATGAGGATGTAACAGACTTGTATCGGTATTGTATCAGATAGGAAATACGAATGAAGTATTTCCTTGAATTTGTTACATATCTAATACAGACCTACTACTGACCTATTACAAAGTTTGTTACAAGGCTATTATATATCTGTTACTGGTGCTTAATTAATAAAATAGTAAATTTTCATTAGTTTTGATTTACATTGGATTCTTATTGAAGTGTTTGACATTATTTATCAGTCATTAATCTGCTAAAAGTCTATTATATATCTGTTACAAACCTAATACAAGTCTAATACATGTCTATTACAAAGCTGTTATGTATCTGTTGTCAACCTATTACAAACCTAATACAATGTGGAGTATAAAAAAGTAATGGAGGGCATATGAAGGATATTAAAAACAAATGTTAGGATCTTTAGGTAATTGAGCTAAACTTGGAATGAAATTATTTTACCTAAATGAGGCATAAGTGACAATTTCGCAGAATGTAACCATCAACTCACCATCTTGGACCGGTTTCAATTATTACTTTATTAATCATCCTTGTACAACCCATATGTTATAAATGTACTGCCAGACTACATTAAATCTCACTTTAGCACCTATAAAAAAATTACAAGATTAAAACCAAGATAGAAGACAACTGAAAAATTACACATATCCCCTTAAAAAATACTAATAAGCTAAAACCAAAAAACCAAAAAGAACAAACTAAAAAGAGAAATAAAAAAAGAAAGATAATTGCAAAATAATTACGAACTTGAGCCAAAATTAAGAGTCTAACAAAAACAAAATTTATTAGAAATCTCCTAACTTAAATACACCTTGTATAAGCTACAAAATGGAGAACCATTTGCGTTAGATAGGAATTCTCCCGTCTCTCAGTTCTCTCCCTTCTCTCAATTCTCTCCACCATCGAGATTCAATGTTTCAATCCAATTTTATTTTGCTTTTCAATTACTGTATATTCTTTATCCGAAATTTCTGATTTAATTTCTGATACAAATCTGTTCTTCACTGATAGATTCCTTCCTCTATTGTGATACAGAATCCAGAACTCAAAGATGAATACAATTCACATTTTACTACATGTAAATGGATCATGGACTGATGATCATATATTTGTTGGATTTAGTGTAACAGGATTTTTAATTCCTTCCAGCTGCAGCTTCAATCAATTAAAAGAAATATTAGCAAAAAATTTGAAACTAGATCGCAGTCCCAGATTTTGATTTCAGACCTGTCTTCTTCATTCTAGATTTCAAAGTTGCAGTCCCGATTTTATTTTCCTTTTTGATTTTAGATATGTGTTCTTCTTCATCAATTTCAGATTTGATTTTTGATTCAAATCTGTTTTTCATTCGCAGAGTCTTTGCCTTGCTGTGATCTAGATTACACAAGAATTATGGATTTCAAAGATGAACACCACTCATGTTTTGCTTCATGTAAACGGATTATGGACTGATGATCATTCAATTCAATACAGATGGTGTTTGGCAAGCTAATTTGCATGTTTTTTCTACCTATTACGCATATAATATAGACCTAGTACATACCTATTACATATGTGTAATATATTTGCTATAAGTACGATACAAGTGTTTAATGAGGATGTAACAGACTTGTATCGGTATTGTATCAGATAGGAAATATGAATGAAGTATTTCCTTGAATTTGATACGTATCTAATACAGACCTACTACTGACCTATTACAAAGTCTGTTACAAGGCTATTATATATCTGTTACTGGTGTTTAATTAAAAAAATAGTAAATTTTCATTAGTTTTGATTTACATTGGATTCTTATTGAAGTGTTTGACATTATTTATCAGTCATTAATCTGCTAAAAGTCTATTATATATCTGTTACAAACCTAATACAAGTCTAATACATGTCTATTACAAAGCTGTTATGTATCTGTTGTCAACCTATTACAAACCTAATACAATGTGGTGTATAAAAAAGTAATGGAGGGCTTATGAAAGTTATGGAGGGCATATGAAGGATATTAAAAACATATGTTAGGACCTTTAGGTAATTGAGCTAAACATGGAATGAAATTATTTTACCTAAATGAGGCATAAGTGACAATTTCGCAGAATGTAACCATCAACTCACCATCTTGGACCCGTTTCAATTATTACTTTATTAATCATCCTTGTACAACCCATGTGTTCTAAATGTACTGCCAAACTACATTAAATCTCACTTTAGCACCTATAAAAAAATTACCAGATTAAAACCATGATAGAAGACAACTGAAAAATTACACTTATCCCCATAAAAAGTACTAATAAGCTAAAACCAAAAAACCAAAAAGAACAAACTAAAAAGAGAAATAAAAAAAGAAAGATAATTGCAAAATAATTACGAACTTGAGCCAAAATTAAGAGTCTAACAAAAACAAAATTTATTAGAAATCTCCTAACTTAAATACACCTTATATAAGCTACAAAATTGAGAACAGATTGCGTTAGTTAGGAATTCTCCCGTCTCTCAGTTCTCTCCCTTCTCTCAATTCTCTCCACCATCGAGATTCAATGTTTCAATCCAATTTTATTTTGCTTTTCAATTACTGTATATTCTTTATCCGAAATTTCTGATTTAATTTCTGATACAAATCTGTTCTTCACTGATAGATTCCTTCCTCTATTGTGACACAGAATCCAGAACTCAAAGATGAATACAATTCCAATTTTACTACATGTAAATGGATCATGGACTGATGATCATATATTTGTTGGATTTAGTGTAACAGGATTTTCAATTCCTTCCAGCTGCAGCTTCAATAAATTAAAAGAAATATTAGCAAAAAATTTGAAACTAGATCGCAGTCCCAGATTTTGATTTCAGACCTGTCTTCTTCATTCTAGATTTCAAAGTTGCAGTCCCGATTTTATTTTCCTTTTTGATTTTAGATATGTGTTCTTCTTCATCAATTTCAGATTTGATTTTTGATTCAAATCTGTTTTTCATTCGCAGAGTCTTTGCCTTGCTGTGATCTAGATTACACAAGAATTATGGATTTCAAAGATGAACACCACTCATGTTTTGCTTCATGTAAACGGATTATGGACTGATGATCATTCAATTCAATACAGATGGTGTTTGGCAAGCTAATTTGCATGTTTTTTCTACCTATTACGCATATAATATAGACCTAGTACATACCTATTACATATGTGTAATATATTTGCTATAAGTATGATACAAGTGTTTAATGAGGATGTAACAGACTTGTATCGGTATTGTATCAGATAGGAAATATGAATGAAGTATTTCCTTGAATTTGATACGTATCTAATACAGACCTACTACTGACCTATTACAAAGTCTGTTACAAGGCTATTATATATCTGTTACTGGTGTTTAATTATTAAAATAGTAAATTTTCATTAGTTTTGATTTACATTGGATTCTTATCGAAGTGTTTGACATTATTTATCAGTCATTAATCTGCTAAAAGTCTATTATATATCTGTTACAAACCTAATACAAGTCTAATACATGTCTATTACAAAGCTGTTATGTATCTGTTGTCAACCTATTACAAACCTAATACAATGTGGAGTATAAAAAAGTAATGGAGGGCATATGAAAGTTATGGAGGGCATATGAAGGATATTAAAAACATATGTTAGGACCTTTAGGTAATTGAGCTAAACTTGGAATGAAATTATTTTACCTAAATGAGGCATAAGTGACAATTTCGCAGAATGTAACCATCAACTCACCATCTTGGACCCGTTTCAATTATTACTTTATTAATCATCCTTGTACAACCCATGTGTTCTAAATGTACTGCCAAACTACATTAAATCTCACTTTAGCACCTATAAAAAAATTACCAGATTAAAACCATGATAGAAGACAACTGAAAAATTTCACTTATCCCCATAAAAAATACTAATAAGCTAAAACCAAAAAACCAAAAAGAACAAACTAAAAAGAGAAATAAAAAAAGAAAGATAATTGCAAAATAATTACGAACTTGAGCCAAAATTAAGAGGCTAACAAAAACAAAATTTATTAGAAATCTCCTAACTTAAATACACCTTATATAAGCTACCAAATGGAGAACAGATTGCGTTAGTTAGGAATTCTCCCGTCTCTCAGTTCTCTCCCTTCTCTCAACTCTCTCCACCATCGAGATTCAATGTTTCAATCCAATTTTATTTTGCTTTTCAATTACTGTATATTCTTTATCTGAAATTTCTGATTTAATTTCTGATACAAATCTGTTCTTCACTGATAGATTCCTTCCTCTATTGTGATACAGAATCCAGAACTCAAAGATGAACACAATTCCAATTTTACTTCATGTAAATGGATCATGGACTGATGATCATATATTTGTTGGATTCAGTGTAACAGGATTTTTAATTCCTTCCAGCTGCAGATTCAATGAATTAAAAGAAATATTAGCAAAAAATTTGAAACTAGATCGCAGTCCCAGATTTCGATTTCAGACCTGTCTTCTTCATTCTAGATTTCAAAGTTGCAGTCCTGATTTTATTTTCCTTTCTGATTTTAGATATGTGTTCTTCTTCATCAATTTCAGATTTGATTTTTGATTCAAATCTGTTTTTCATTCGCAGATTCTTTGCCTTGCTGTGATCTAGATTACACAAGAATTACGGGTTTTAAAGATGAACACCACTCATGTTTTGCTTCATGTAAACGGATTATGGACTGATGATCATTCAATTCAATACAGATGGTGTTTGGCAAGCTAAAATGCATGTTTTTTATACCTATTACGCATATAATATAGACCTAGTATATACGTATTACATATGTGTAATATATTTGCTACAAGTATGATACAAGTGTTTAATGAGGATGTAACAGACTTGTATCGGTATTGTATCAGATAGGAAATACGAATGAAGTATTTCCTTGAATTTGTTACATATCTAATACAGACCTACTACTGACCTATTACAAAGTTTGTTACAAGGCTATTATATATCTGTTACTGGTGTTTAATTAATAAAATAGTAAATTTTCATTAGTTTTGATTTACGTTGGATTCTTATTGAAGTGTTTGACATTATTTATCAGTCATTAATCTGCTAAAAGTCTATTATATATCTGTTACAAACCTAATACAAGTCTAATACATGTCTGTTACAAAGCTGTTCTGTATCTGTTGTCAACCTTTTACAAACCTAATACAATGTGGAGTATAAAAAAGTAATGGAGGGCATATGAAGGATATTAAAAACATATGTTAGGATCTTTAGGTAATTGAGCTAAACTTGGAATGAAATTATTTTACCTAAATGAGGCATAAGTGACAATTTCGCAGAATGTAACCATCAACTCACCATCTTGGACCGGTTTCAATTATTACTTTATTAATCATCCTTGTACAACCCATATGTTATAAATGTACTGCCAGACTACATTAAATCTCACTTTAGCACCTATAAAAAAATTACCAGATTAAAACCAAGATAGAAGACAACTGAAAAATTACACATATCCCCTTAAAAAATACTAATAAGCTAAAACCAAAAAACCAAAAAGAACAAACTAAAAAGAGAAATAAAAAAAGAAAGATAATTGCAAAATAATTACGAACTTGAGCCAAAATTAAGAGTCTAACAAAAACAAAATTTATTAGAAATCTCCTAACTTAAATACACCTTGTATAAGCTACAAAATGGAGAACCATTTGCGTTAGATAGGAATTCTCCCGTCTCTCAGTTCTCTCCCTTCTCTCAATTCTCTCCACTATCGAGATTCAATGTTTCAATCCAATTTTATTTTGCTTTTCAATTACTGTATATTCTTTATCCGAAATTTCTGATTTAATTTCTGATACAAATCTGTTCTTCACTGATAGATTCCTTCCTCTATTGTGATACAGAATCCAGAACTCAAAGATGAATACAATTCACATTTTACTACATGTAAATGGATCATGGACTGATGATCATATATTTGTTGGATTTAGTGTAACAGGATTTTTAATTCCTTCCAGCTGCAGCTTCAATCAATTAAAAGAAATATTAGCAAAAAATTTGAAACTAGATCGCAGTCCCAGATTTTGATTTCAGACCTGTCTTCTTCATTCTAGATTTCAAAGTTGCAGTCCCGATTTTATTTTCCTTTTTGATTTTAGATATGTGTTCTTCTTCATCAATTTCAGATTTGATTTTTGATTCAAATCTGTTTTTCATTCGCAGAGTCTTTGCCTTGCTGTGATCTAGATTACACAAGAATTATGGATTTTAAAGATGAACACCACTCATGTTTTGCTTCATGTAAACGGATTATGGACTGATGATCATTCAATTCAATACAGATGGTGTTTGGCAAGCTAATTTGCATGTTTTTTCTACCTATTACGCATATAATATAGACCTAGTACATACCTATTACATATGTGTAATATATTTGCTATAAGTCTGATACAAGTGTTTAATGAGGATGTAACAGACTTGTATCGGTATTGTATCAGATAGGAAATATGAATGAAGTATTTCCTTGAATTTGATACGTATCTAATACAGACCTACTACTGACCTATTACAAAGTCTGTTACAAGGCTATTATATATCTGTTACTGGTGTTTAATTATTAAAATAGTAAATTTTCATTAGTTTTGATTTACATTGGATTCTTATTGAAGTGTTTGACATTATTTATCAGTCATTAATCTGCTAAAAGTCTATTATATATCTGTTACAAACCTAATACAAGTCTAATACATGTCTATTACAAAGCTGTTATGTATCTGTTGTCAACCTATTACAAACCTAATACAATGTGGAGTATAAAAAAGTAATGGAGGGCATATGAAAGTTATGGAGGGCATATGAAGGATATTAAAAACATATGTTAGGACCTTTAGGTAATTGAGCTAAACATGGAATGAAATTATTTTTCCTAAATGAGGCATAAGTGACAATTTCGCAGAATGTAACCATCAACTCACCATCTTGGACCCGTTTCAATTATTACTTTATTAATCATCCTTGTACAACCCATGTGTTCTAAATGTACTGCCAAACTACATTAAATCTCACTTTAGCACCTATAAAAAAATTACCAGATTAAAACCATGATAGAAGACAACTGAAAAATTACACTTATCCCCATAAAAAGTACTAATAAGCTAAAACCAAAAAACCAAAAAGAACAAACTAAAAAGAGAAATAAAAAAAGAAAGATAATTGCAAAATAATTACGAACTTGAGCCAAAATTAAGAGTCTAACAAAAACAAAATTTATTAGAAATCTCCTAACTTAAATACACCTTATATAAGCTACAAAATGGAGAACAGATTGCGATAGTTAGGAATTCTCCCGTCTCTCAGTTCTCTCCCTTCTCTCAATTCTCTCCACCATCGAGATTCAATGTTTCAATCCAATTTTATTTTGCTTTTCAATTACTGTATATTCTTTATCTGAAATTTCTGATTTAATTTCTGATACAAATCTGTTCTTCACTGATAGATTCCTTCCTCTATTGTGATACAGAATCCAGAACTCAAAGATGAACACAATTCCAATTTTACTTCATGTAAATGGATCATGGACTGATGATCATATATTTGTTGGATTCAGTGTAACAGGATTTTTAATTCCTTCTAGCTGCAGATTCAATGAATTAAAAGAAATATTAGCAAAAAATTTGAAACTAGATCGCAGTCCCAGATTTCGATTTCAGACCTGTCTTCTTCATTCTAGATTTCAAAGTTGCAGTCCTGATTTTATTTTCCTTTCTGATTTTAGATATGTGTTCTTCTACATCAATTTCAGATTTGATTTTTGATTCAAATCTGTTTTTCATTCGCAGATTCTTTGCCTTGCTGTGATCTAGATTACACTAGAATTATGGATTTCAAAGATGAACACCACTCATGTTTTGCTTCATGTAAACGGATTATGGACTGATGATCATTCAATTCAATACAGATGGTGTTTGGCAAGCTAAAATGCATGTTTTTTCTACCTATTACGCATATAATATAGACCTAGTACATACCTATTACATATGTGTAATATATTTGCTATAAGTATGATACAAGTGTTTAATGAGGATGTAACAGACTTGTATCGGTATTGTATCAGATAGGAAATATGAATGAAGTATTTCCTTGAATTTGTTACATATCTAATACAGACCTACTACTGACCTATTACAAAGTCTGTTACAAGGCTATTATATATCTGTTACTGGTGTTTAATTAATAAAATAGTAAATTTTCATTAGTTTTGATTTACATTGGATTCTTATTGAAGTGTTTGACATTATTTATCAGTCATTAATCTACCAAAAGTCTATTATATATCTGTTACAAACCTAATACAAGTCTAATACATGTCTATTACAAAGCTGTTATGTATCTGTTGTAAACCTATTACAAACCTAATACAATGTGGAGTATAAAAAAGTAATGGAGGGCATATGAAAGTTATGGAGGGCATATGAAGGATATTAAAAACATATGTTAGGACCTTTATGTAATTGAGCTAAACTTGGAATGAAATTATTTTACCTAAATGAGGCATAAGTGACAATTTCGCAGAATGTAACCATCAACTCACCATCTTGGACCCGTTTCAATTATTACTTTACTAATCATCCTTGTACAACCCATGTGTTCTAAATGTACTGCCAAACTACATTAAATCTCACTTTAGCACCTATAAAAAAATTACCAGATTAAAACCAAGATAGAAGACAACTGAAAAATTACACTTATCCCCTTAAAAAATACTAATAAGCTAAAACCAAAAAACCAAAAAGAACAAACTAAAAAGAGAAATAAAAAAAGAAAGATAATTGCAAAATAATTACGAACTTGAGCCAAAATTAAGAGTCTAACAAAAACAAAATTTATTAGAAATCTCCTAACTTAAATACACCTTATATAAGCTACAAAATGGAGAACCATTTGCGTTACATAGGAATTCTCCCGTCTCTCAGTTCTCTCCCTTCTCTCAATTCTCTCCACCATCGAGATTCAATGTTTCAATCCAATTTTATTTTGCTTTTCAATTACTGTATATTCTTTATCCGAAATTTCTGATTTAATTTCTGATACAAATCTGTTCTTCACTGATAGATTCCTTCCTCTATTGTGATACAGAATCCAGAACTCAAAGATGAACACAATTCCAATTTTACTTCATGCATGGACTGATGATCATATATTTGTTGGATTCAGTGTAATAGGATTTTTAATTCCTTCCAGCTGCAGCTTCAATGAATTAAAAGAAATATTAGCAAAAAATTTGAAACTAGATCGCAGTCCCAGATTTCGATTTCAGACCTGTCTTCTTCATTCTGGATTTCAAAGTTGCAGTCCCAATTTTATTTTCCTTTTTGATTTTAGATATGTATTCTTCTTCATCAATTTTAGATTTGATTTTTGATTCAAATCTGTTTTTAATTTGCAAATTCTTTGCCTTGCTGTGATCTAGATTACACAAGAATTATGGGTTTCAAAGATGAACACCACTCATGTTTTGCTTCATGTAAACGGATTCTGAACTGATGATCATTCAATTCAATACAGATGGTGTTTGGCAAGCTAATTTGCATGTTTTTTCTACCTATTACGCATATAATATAGACCTAGTACATACCTATTACATATGTGTAATATATTTGCTATAAGTATGATACAAGTGTTTAATGAGGATGTAACAGACTTGTATCAGTATTGTATCAGATAGGAAATATGAATGAAGTATTTCCTTGAATTTGTTACATATCTAATACAGACCTACTACTGACCTATTACAAAGTCTATTACAAGGCTATTATATATCTGTTACTAGTGTTTAATTAATAAAATAGTAAATTTTCATTAGTTTTGATTTACGTTGGATTCTTATTGAAGTGTTTGACATTATTTATCAGTCATTAATCCGCTAAAAGTCTATTATATATCTGTTACAAACCTAATACAAGTCTAATACGTGTCTGTTACAAAGCTGTTATGTATCTGTTGTAAACCTATTACAAACCTAATACAATGTGGAGTATAAAAAAGTAATGGAGGGCATATGAAAGTTATGGAGGGCATATGAAGGATATTAAAAACATATGTTAGGACCTTTAGGTAATTGAGCTAAACATGGAATGAAATTATTTTACCTAAATGAGGCATAAGTGACAATTTCGCAGAATGTAACCATCAACTCACCATCTTGGACCCGTTTCAATTATTACTTAATTAATCATCCTTGTACAACCCATGTGTTCTAAATGTACTGCCAAACTAAATTAAATCTCACTTTAGCACCTATAAAAAAATTACCAGATTAATACCAAGATAGAAGACAACTGAAAAATTACACTTATCCCCTTAAAAAAACTAATAAGCTAAAACCAAAAAAACCAAAAAGAACGAACTAAAAAGAGAATTAAAAAAAGAAAGATAAAATTTTGGGTTGCCTCCCAAAAATCGCCTTTGTTTAACATGATTTAGCTCAACACTTTTTCCGTTTAACCAGGACCCCATGCTATTATTTCTTAACCAAGCTCTTTTATGTCGAGACCTTTGATAGTTTTGTTCAACTCAATAAGAAACAAACAATAAGAGAGATTAATGTCATTATCCAAAATAATATCCAAAAGCATAAACAACGTATCCTTTGCAATATTGTCCATATCAAAAACATTAAGGAATTGATTATTAATCTCCATAATATTTAGTTCACCATCTTCCTTAACTATCTTTGTTTTTGACAACCTTTTTGAAAAAGGGATGGACTATTAACTTTGCAATTTTCAGATTTGATTCCTTTTTAACATTAGAACTTATTTCCTTTCCTAAATTGGTCTTTAAATTCAATTCTAAATTTTTGAAACTGCTTACCCTGGACTCCAGGTTAATAGTGATGTTTTTAGAGTTATCATTGATAAGTTCTTTTTCACTTTGAAGTGTTATTGCAAAAATATTTTCTTTTGGTTCAAATTCAGTTTGAGATGGGATCTTACCTTGACTCTCCAACTTACCTTGATTGAAAAATGTTTTCGATTGATACTCCTTGCTAAAAAGTAATTGGACACGTATCAAGGATGTGTCCACTAACACCATAAAATTGACAAGAAACCACAAGTGGAACTCTTCCTAATGCTGTTAATATATCTTCAAGTGTCATGGCAGCATTGCTCTCACCATCAAACATGGTCATCAAAACAAATAAAACTAATTAGTATTAGTCCACGACAAAAGCGCCAAAATTTGATGGGTGTCAAATCCACCAAAAATAATCCTATTACTCTATTGATTGGATTTGTAGTGTTGAGTAAGTAGGGTCAAATCCACATAGACTATAATAATCAATTCGATTCAAATCAATGATTAATAAAAAAAACTAAAATAAATAAAAGAAGGGGGTTTTGAATGGTTTGATTTTGAAAGAAAATAAACTAAAAATATAAAATAAGAAATAAGAAATAAAAATTCTCTCGATTAACGATTTTTGTAGCATAGTTACAATTCATCGTGGGCAAAAAGATAACTCTTGAAATATGAATTCATTGGCTTTAACTATGAAATAACACAGCTAAATCTTTTTCTAAAATCGGGTTCATTGTAGATGGCTAAATCAATTCCCCCGATCATCCGACGCACTTGTAGAAATAGCTTACAAGATTTAATCTTAAAAAAACATTAAAATTTGAAGAACCAATTTTTACTCAATAAATCATGATAGCACGAATAATTAAATCTAACTGAATAAAACCATGATAACATAGGAAATCGTTTGTTACAAACTTTTCAACATATTATGATAGCATGAACATAATGAAAATAACAATATGTTAAAATCGTAAAAACACCGATTGATCTGTTTGAAGTAAATAAAAAGACAACAATTGGAAGCAAACCTTATTTTATTCGAAAATTGAGATTCAAAAATGAATTAAGAACAAACCTCACAAGAAGTAACTAGCCTTGATGATTCTTTAACCGAAAGATAAAAACTAGTTCAAGATCATTAAGAAAACAAATGTTAAAATTATCCTAAGGAAAGAGGAATAGAACACGTTGGTCTGGAAAAACAAGCCAAAAAGATATGTCTCTATTGTTGGAAATTCGACCTTATTTAAGCTAAAAGAAATCCTTATTCTATAAGAAAAGTATCTCCCAAATAAAACTTAACAAAAAATTAGAATCCTAACTACCTAAACAACTAAAAGAGATAAAACTAACTAGGAACATATAATGTATCAATTCTAGAACTCTTTTTCATTAAGTAGGAAACATCATCTCTTAATTCCAATTCAGTGCAAAATCCCAAAATTAGAAGGTCTGGTCGAAATCTGGTAGCCTAGACTCCAGGGTAACTTCCAAAATATCTTAAAAATACCCCAAAATATGTCAAACTTCTTCAATTATGCTCAAAATAGTCCCAACAGCTTCTTATCTCCTAAATAAGCACAAATCAATCATAAATTAGTAGCATCCAATCCAAAAGACTAATTAGATAAGCACAAAAATGTGTATAATTCACGCATTATCAGCGCTCTTCTTCATCGTACTTTTCAATCCTCTTGGCCTATTCCACAACATCACCGAAAGTGTGGAATTTCTTCATCATCATTTCTTCTCGAAATTTGGGATTACATCCCTCCACCATTTTGATGACAAGAGCATCCATTTTTGGGGTTCTATCCATGAGTGATTGAACTATAACCCATCTACGATAATAAGCTTCAAAGGGCTCTTCAATACCTAGTCGGACCCTTTCCAAGTCTTACAAGGTTGTTTCTACCTAGATGTTGTGGGTATAACTCTTGATGAAGGCAGATTGACTAATTTCTAGTTTGACTTCACTTGGCTGGACATTCTCATATATCAATCCGTAGTTGGACCTCGTAAGGTTGTTTGGAACAAGTTTACCTGATGGACTTCATGAATGCCTATACTCATCATAATGCGCAGGTACCCCTCTAGATGGGCTTTGAGGGAGTCCATGCCATCAAATGGTGGAACGTAGGGCATGAAAAAATTAGCAGGTAGTGGCTCTAGTATCGAGAGCTCAAACTTTTTTAGGTCTATATATTTAGTGCTGGAGGGTTCCGTAATGTGCTTCAGCTTAAGGAGAATTTCTTCGAAATCAGAGAATTTCTTTTCGATCTCCATAACTTTATCACCCAAATCAGAACCCAAAATTCTAGCGGCTCTCATATTATTTATGATGGCTTCAAACTTCTTAATGCAATCCTCAGAAAGCATCATGCCCTATATGGCTTCGAGCGTTGCCTTATGGTTATCGGCCATTTCGTCGCTTATTTTTCAGAGAGTTGGATCGTCGAAATCTACCTCCTTAAGGGCCCTTCTCTGAGGCTATTTCTTTTTTAGTGCCAGTGTAGGCAGCTTTTGGTGGGCTTCTAAAACAAAAATAGGAGAGTACATAATTGTGCGCAAGATCCACAAGCCTATGGGCATTTCTAGGATGGTTTATGTGGTGCATGCATATTTATGAGATGTATGCATATCGCCTATGTTGTGGGGAGATTTTTTTTTGTGTATCGCTTAATACCGGGGGTATGGATGATCGTGTGCTATAGGAGTGGCTTTTGTATGATCCTATTGCTTAATACCAAGGGTATGTGCGATGGTGCACTCTAAGAGTAGCCTCTCTATGGTCTTATCGCTTAACACCAAGGGTACGTGCGATGATGCACTCTAGGAGGGGCTTCTCTATGGTCGTATTACTTAATACCAAGGGTACATGTGATAGTGCGCTCTAGGAGTGGCTTCTATATGGTCGTATCACTTAACACCAAGGGTACTTACATTGTTGCACTTTAGGAGCGACTTCTCTGTGGTTGTATCGCTTAATACTAGGGGTACATGCAACGGTGCTCTCTAGGATCAGCTTCTCTAGATTGTGTCGATAAATACCAGGGGTATGCGGGATAGTGCACTCTAGCTACAAGTTTTCTATGGTTATGTCACTTAATGCCAAGCATACGTGCAACGGTGCACTCTAGGAGTAGCTTCTCTATGGTCATATCGCTTAACACTAGGGGTACGTGTGATGGTGCTCTCTAAGAGCGGCTTCTCTATGGATGTGCTGGTTAATACTAGTGGTATGTGCGTTGGTGTATTTTAGGAACAGCTTTTCTATGGTTGTGTTGCTTAATACTAGGGGTACGCATGATGGTGTATTTGTGTGGTATGATTATTTAAAATTTTAGCTGCACACAAATCATGGTTAGCGGTGTAATGCAATGTTTGGGCAGGAAAACACGTACTTTTTAAACTCTCCCTTCCAAGCTTATTACTCCATTGTGGTGAGTATCTTTCCTAGGTGGGGATTTTTTTTCTCTATTACTAACCTGGGGTAGGTGAGGGCGTACTCTCTTTTGTGATTTTAAGAAAATCATTGTGTATCCCTAAGGGAAATTTCTAGGGTTGTCTTTCTATATGCTGGGCTAAGTCTGACGAAGTTGTAGTTGATGGTGACGGTGCATTATATACTTAGTCCCAAGAACCCTAATCGAGTTCAGGAGCCCATTTTCCACGTTTAATACACTAATCTAGTTGCCTTAATCAAGCCGACTATATTATATTGTACTACGCATGGCTGGTGTGTCTCAACTTTGTGCCCCTACACGAACTTGAGTCAAGTTTTAGAGACACTTCATTGTGAACACCGGGGGTTCTAGGTGTAGATATATGCAGATGCTATGCAGTAAAACCCTAATAATTCCAAATTCAAATGATTTTCATTATTTCATCCTTGATTGGTTTTAGGAAAAACTAATTACAAAAAGAGTTACAATCCCCAGAAGAGTCGCCACTGTGAGCGGGCGAACTTTTCTACGTCGACCCTTTCGGGTTGTCAATTGGATTGGCATGGCCAATATGGGACTCTCGGGTTTTAATGTAGGGAGTCATCGCTAGAGCATGAGGTTCATTATATGTGTTAACATACTTGCCATTTCTAACTGGATAAAGGGGTCGAGGACTCCTTTGGGGATCAACCTTTTTATTGCGGGAGTAAGGTCCTTGTTTTATAAAATATTAGAGTCGCCACCTATATCTGCTCTTTCGGGAAATTGGTGGTACAGTTGATCTAGGTAGGATTCCTATACCGATAAAAGAGAGATTCTGGCTCCGGATGAATTAGTTACTTGCCATTTGAATTTGGATAAATCACACTTTGAAGAATCCTTTGTTATTTTAATAAGGAAAAGAAATGAGTTGAGAGATATGACCTTTGAGGGCCCAGCCCTTGGAGCATGGGGCCGATATGACTAGATTACTTTGTGAGGTGGTTAAGAATGCAAGATTGAAAATCACACTTTGAACCTCAGTTACCTTTTGTTTGTTGCAGGATGACTGGAAGGCTCGGTACTGACTAGAACCGCGTTTGCTTTCAGACTTCTTTTCAAGGATTTTTTGGGGATAACCTCGAGGAGTTTTTATAGTGAGCTTGTTTAAGTGTTTGGGGATGTTTAGGCAGCTTTTTAGATAAAAGCTATTTTAAGTAGAGGTGCCTATACCTTGATATATTTTTGGAATATTTTTGTTATAGGGTCGATACTATGAGGGAATTTTAAGGAGGAAATGACTTGGATCAGATTTCCTTTTTTTGATGATAGAATATTTCTCTTTGTTGTTTTGAATGTTGTTATTATTGGAAATGGCTGGATTGCACTTTCCTATTATAGGAATTTTGAGAGCATCGATCGACACATATGGAAGTGTCGATCAACAAAATGGGTGTCAGAGTAGCTTCGCTGAGTCATTAGGTCTAGATTCCTCTACGAGAGTCGATTGACACAAAGGGGAAGCGTCAATCGATATAATTCAGGCAGTGATAGCTTTGGTGAGTCATGATTATAGGTTTGGTGAGTCATCAGAGAAATTGACACGTAGCTTCATCGATTGTCCTAATAGGATAGCATCAATCAATGTAATGCAAGGTGTAATTAGTGTTGATCGACACTTAGGCTTAGGATGTCAGAATCCTATTTCCTCTGAGGGGTTCATAGTTTGGGTGATACATGGTCCTTTGTCAGTACTGGCTTGCCATCTCCTGAAAAGGTATTGGACATCAACAGGCCTCGGATAGACTATGCTCATAGCGGCCCAGCAGGTGCACGACTCAATAGGCCAGCGCATAGCACTGGGTAGCACAGCTTGCAACGGTTGTGGTGCTGTAGGCTGTGGGCTATAGGCTATGGGACTGCACGCCTACGCAGGCCCAGCCTCATCTGCTGGCCATTCGGCCAGCTGTTGTATTAGAGATTTTTTCTAACTCTATTAGGTTTATTAAATTCCTAATTGCCCTTTTTATTTTATTTCTGATTAGTTGAGGTTAGGGACTTTATTGTCCTTTAAATAATTCCTAACCACTACAAATAGAGGTGTCCTCCTTCATTATTTTTTGTCCAGAATTTTAAAATCCCTCCCTTGCTTTCTTATTCTCTTAGTTTTTCTGATTCCTAAAAGTAATCTGTCGAAAGAAGTATTTACTTAGAATAGAAAACTAAGGGAATTTCTTCTAGGATAAATTATTAGGGAGAGGCTAGCCATTCCGCGCTCTTTATATGGTTCTTCCTTTCTAGAAGGTTTTGGTCGGTGGTTCTCGTGTGAACTATTTATAGAGGGCTTCTACTTTGGAGCCTGTGCACGTAGTTGAGGGGTCATTCTACTGACATTGGGATTCACGCTTCAACTAGTAAGTGGTTAAATTATTATTAGGTCCTTTTAATAAGTGTTTATGACCTAAAATAATATAAGACAAGCAATATTATCAATCATGCTATGCTTAGGAGATCCAGGGAACTAGATTAAATTTTTGAACTTCCGCTGCACCTGTTTTACTTGCTAAAACCTTAATCTAGACCAACAGTGGTATCAAAGCCTACCTAATGCGATTGTATGATTGATTAGAAATATGCTAGGTCTGATTTTCTATGAAATATTTTCGAGTATGCTATGCCATGCCTAGGAATTTATTTCTTGCAATAGATAATGTTGTGATAACTAGATTAAGTATTGCTCAAACTTAGTCAGGGTAGTCATCTAGAAATTAACAACGTTTTACTTGAAATTGCAAATGCTTTAAATTTTGAATTATTTGGAATAAGTCTTAAATTAGAAAAGAACAAAATCTTTAATTTAATTAGTCTATGGTTAACTAAGTCAGAAGGGCTCGTGTTTATTCTAGCAAGGATTGGACTTGGATGCTCATTCACTTAAGGGGGCCTCTCCTACCTAGGAATACTCATAGGTTCTAGATTCTAATTACCGAAGTGACTTTTAGAATTAGTTAATTTCTAGTATAATGAATTAGATTCATTATATGGTTTTACAATTGAAAGTTCAAATTGTTTAATTAAAACTTAAAGACATAGGTGCAAGGACTTGAACAATGACCCCCTTATTTGTTTTGCATGCTATATAGAGTCTTGGCATGATGGAAGGATTATGAGTTACTAGTTGAGCATGACCCCTAGGTTTGACCTACTAATTCCTATTAGCCCAAAATTAGCTATAGTTTTATAATCATGTCTATAGTCCTAGATTAGGCGAGACCGGTTGCACCAATAAATCCCCATAAAATATTAAAACAAAATTGGCCTTCCAACATAATTGAATATGTGCTTTTGGGCCTTTTAATCAAATGAATTTCTCATGCACAACATGCCTTCTTCTTTAACATCGTCTGTTCATATGATTCGAATTAAGGTTAAGTCTTAACCAGATTGGGTTAGTTGTCTGTAATATCGGAGCTAATGCTAGGCTAGAGGCATCATTTGAGGAGTGATATAATTGGTTGTGCACGTCCATTGGTTGGAACTCAAATGGACTAGCAATTGCGTTGGATGCAAATGGACTAGATCCTCCTATAGCTATTTAGGTTAGCTTGACTCGTGATAGCGGGGGTAAGCTTAAATGAGTTATAGATGCTACCGACTAAGGAAAATGGTTGGACCATGTTTCCCTAAAAACAATAGCAGGGGCAATTATAGTTTTGAATTTAACCCTGATAAAATAGTAGGAGTATGTATTTAATTAAAAGAACTTAAATTAAATGCATGTAAAAGAACTAAGTTTAAAGCAATAATTCTCTTCTTATATGTAAGTTGAATATGACTATAAACATAAACTTTCGCGTTCCTCTTGAAAACAAATTGGATGGTACCAATTTTAATGATTAGTTTAGGACGGTGAGGATAATCCTTGGAGGCAAAGGCCTAGCTTATGTTTTAGGTGAGGCCCCTCTTGAAGATCTTGATGTTGGTGATCATGAGGAACATGAGGCGTGGAAGAAGCATAGGAAAGATTGTAAATAGGCAACATGTTTGATGTTGGGAACAATGAATCTAGAGCTCCAGAAACAACATGAGAATATGGATCTTAATACCTTGATTCTCCATCTTCGGGAACTCTTTTTTGAGCAAGCAAGGATAGAGAGGTTTGAGACCTCAAGACTTTTGTTTGGTACTAAGATGCAAGTTCGTGCTTTAGTGTCTCAGCATGCTTTAAAGCTTCTTGGCTATATCGAGAAGCTTAGTCAATTGGGTTTTGTCATGGATCATGAGTGAGCATAGATCTCATTTGGACTTTGCTCACTCATATTTATTCACAGTTTGTGACTAATTATTACATGAACAAGATTGATACGACAATCCCAGAATTAATCAACATGCTGAAAATAGTAGAACCTAAGATCAAGAAGGATCAGAAGAATCAACTAGTGGTTGAGATAACCAAACCTTCGAAGGGTAAGACCAAGAAAAAGAAGGGGCTGAAAGCTAAAAAAACAATCAGTAAGAAGAAGAAAATAAGAAAGGAGCTATATGTTTCCAGTGTGGAAAACTAGGACACTGGGAAAGGGATTGCAAGGCACCTATCTCTGAGCATGTGAAGAAGAGCCCTAAGAAGGGAACTACTTCAGGTATGTTCATGATTGAATATTTCACTATAGTTCCTTAGGAGTCTACATGGGTATTAGATACGAGATGTGGTACTCGTATCTATACTTCTGTGCAGGGGTTGCAAAGCCATAGAAGGCTGGCTAAAGGAGAGTTGGACCTACGAGTTAGAAATGGAGCACGGGTTGCTGCATCAGCTGCAGGAACATATAGTCTCAAATTGCCAAGTGGCCTAGTTTTAAAATTAAATAAAAGCTACTAAATTCTGGTTGTTACTAATAATATTATTTTTGTTACATGTTTGGCATCAGAAGGATTTGAAGTTTTATTTAATAATAAAGATTGTCAAATTCGTAAAAATAGTGTTCTTTATGGTAATGGAGTTTTGATTGATGGCATGTATGTTTTAAATACTAAAGATGAAATTTGTAATATGAATGATGCTAAGAGATTGAAATTAGATAAAGATAAATCATCCTACTTATGGCATTGTCGTTTGAGCAATATAAATGAAGTCCGCTTAACTAAGTTACACGAAGGAGGTGAGTTGGGCCCAATAGACTAGGACTCTTATGGGGCATGTGAACCTTGTTTACTAGGCAAAATGACACAGAAACCCTTTAAAGGAAAAGGAGAACGTGCCAGAAGTACATTGGAAATAATACACACAGATGTATGTCATCCAATAAATGTGTCTACACACGGAGGATTTGTCTACTACATATCGTTTTGTCGATGATTACTCATGATACTTGTAATTCTACGTTATGAGGAACAAATCAGATAGTTTTGAAAAGTTCAAAGAGTATAAGAATGAAGTTGAGAAACAACTTGGAAAGAATATTAAGGCACTACAGTCAGACCGAGATAGAGTATATTTAAGCCAAGAGTTTCAAGATTATCTAAGGGATAACGGAATGTTACCCCAATGGATCCCTCCTTATACTCCTTAGTATAATTGTGTGTTTCAAAGGAGGAACATAACTTTGTTTGATATGGTTTGGTCCATGATGAGCCAAGCAAGTCTCAGCAAATCCTTTCGGGGATACGCACTTGAGGGCACAATTTATATACTAAATTGTGTGCCCTCAAAATTAGTTGATACAACACCATACGAAAAGGGGTATGATAAGAAACCCTCTATTTCTCATTTGAGAGTTTGGGGATGTCCTACCTATGTTAAAAAGACAATGTCTGACAAGCCGGGAGCTAGGGCTGACAAATGCTTGTTCATAGGTCATCCAAAATATATAGTAGGATATACCTTTTATGATCCTAAGGAAAAAAGGTGTTTGTTTCTAGGATCACTCAGTTCCTTGAGAAGGAACACATGCATACATAGCTAGTGGGAGCACCTAGAATTTGAGGTTCGCGAAGAAGATAATCAACTGATAATTCTTATGCCTGATACACAATAGAGTGTGATCGTGGAGTAACCTATTACACAATAACCATTGCATAGATCTAGTAGGGTTCCCAATGGTTCTGAAAGATATGGAGTTTTCATCCCGGATGATAAATAAGTCTTTCTAATTGAGGGTGACGAATCTAAGACCTACAAGGAACCAATAGAGTGCTCAAACTCTGATAAATGATTGAAAACCATGAAATTAGAAATGGATTCCATGTATGGAAAGCAAGTATGGGAATTGGTTGATGCACTTGATGAGTTTAGACCCATAGGTTGCAAATGGATTTTCAAGAAGAAAACCGACATGGATGGTAATTTAATTACCTATAAGGCAAGGTTGGTGGTAAAGGGTTATAGTTAAAGAGAAGGAATTGAGTATGACGAAACCTTTTCACAAGTAGCCATGCTTAAATCCATAAGGGTACTCTTGGCCATTGCTGCTCATTATGATTATGAGATCTAGCAGATGGATGTGAAAACAACTTTCCTAAATGGAAACATGGATCAGGATGTATATATGATACAACCTAAGGGTTTTACATCTCAGAATCGCTCCAAGGTATGGAAGTTGGAAAGATCCATTTATGGACTTAACCAAGCATCTAGGAGTTGGAATATAAGGTTTGATGATATGATCAAAGAGTTGGATCTGATATTAAACACTTATGAGCCTTGTGTATACAAGAAAGTTAGTGGGAGTGCAGTCATTTTCGTTTTTCTATATGTTGATGGCATACAACTAATAAGAAATGACATTTCTCTTCTTCAAATGGTAAAGTCATGGTTGTTAAGAAAGTTCTGCATGAAGGACCTTGGAGAAGCAGCATTTATACTAGGTATAAAGATATGTAGAGATAGATCTAAGAGGCAGCTAGGTCTTTCACAAGATACATACATAGATAAAGTATTGACTAGGTTCAGCCTTGAGCAATCAAGAAAAGGTTATCTTCCAATGTCTCATAGAATTAACCTTTCTAAATCTGAGTGTCCGGGGACACAAGAGGAGAGATTGCGAATGAAAGAAATGTTGTGGGGGGGATTGTTAGAAAAATGAGAATTTTATGTTACTTTCAAAAGAATAATTTGGAATACTTTTGTTGAGAAAAATATCTTGGGGTCAAAATAGTTTATGGCGGAAGTTACAAACTTTATTTCCCTCATAAAAGTGAATTTTAAGTGAGTTTAATTCTCCAATGGTTATTTGATTATATTTTTGTAACTCCCATTGGTTATGGTTTTTAAGACTCTATACTTATTATTTCTATAACAACTATTTTATTACCTATAAAAAGGTTGGTGGGGTTTTCCATATGATATAGTGGTATCTAATTTTGCTCTATTCTTTCTCCCTCTTTTCTGGATATGATAAGCATTTTTTATTCCTATACCCAAACTCAAATTGAGTTTGAAGTAGTTGTTTAATCGTGGGAGGAACTATGAAGTATCCTTTAAGGATAAAGTCTCCTACTTGACTCAACTCATGCTAACCATTAACCCATTTTGTCTTCTATTTTTACGTCTTAGATTTAGCCTCCGAGTTCAAAATCATAAGCTGAATTCCTGCCCAGAATTTCAATTTTAAGCAACTGCTTCAGAGAAAAAAGCATTGGCTTTGGCCCAGCTTCTGAGCTCCGGCGATAGATTCAGATCCTAAAGTGTTACCTCTGATCCAGCATTTGAGCTTCTGCACCTATTTTCTAAAAAGAGTTGCCTCTATCTAGAAGCAACTCCGAAACTAGCTTTAAAGAGAAAATTTATAGCAAATTTTACAACAAGAAATACCCTATACATCCGCAATAAGGATCTATCATGTATGCTATGGTATCCTATTGTCTCACACACATTGAGCATCACAAGCAGATTTCAATCGGATCTAGGTGAGTAGCACTAGAAGGCCATTAAGAATATCCTTAAGTACTTGAGAAGGACTAAGGATATGTTCTTAGTATATAGAGGAGGTGATCTCACAGTAAAGGGATTCACTAATGTGAGTTTTCAATCTGATAGAGATGACTACAAGTCACAATCAGGTTACCTGTTTATGTTAAATGTAGAGTAGTTGTTTGGAAGTGTTCCAAATAGGATACGACTACTGATTCAACCACTGAATCTGAGTACATTGCTGCTTCAAAAGCAGTAAAACAAGCTATCTAGATAAAGAGATTTATTGGTGATCTCGGTGTGGTGTCTAATAGTAAGGATCTAATACTAATATATTGTGATAACATTGCAGCTATTGCTCAGGCAAAAGAACCACGGTCTCGTTAGAGAAATAGACATGTACGCATAAAATATCATATAGTTTAAGATATGATAAGGGATAAGGATATACAGATGGAATATGTAACCATAGATCAGAACCTGGCTGATTGTCTGACCAAGCCTTTGACAGAGATTAAGCATGACCAGCATGTTAATGGTTATGGCTTACGGAACATAGCTAATTGGCTTTAGTGCAAGTGGGAGATTATTAGACATGATGTATGCCCTAGAAACAATAAGGGCGATATATCTTAGTTAGTTTTATTTGTACAAAAAAAGTTATATTAATAAAGGAATTCTTTTATTATATCAATGACTGTGAAAATATATTATGACTGGTTTAGAATATATTCATTGATTTGTTTGCAAAAGTTCATGACATAATCAAAGCATGTGTTGCAAGGGCATAGTGAGACTATGTTGGTGCAAACTAGTTCGTGTGCAATTATGATTTGTCTAAATATCCCTAGTCGTAGTATCATCACAACTAGACATGCATGAATACGGATAGACTGGCATGTGTTGTCATACCTCTTGAATATGATTCAGAGTATTATATCTCAA
Organism: Euphorbia pulcherrima; assembly: GCA_947683365.1. NCBI lineage: Eukaryota > Viridiplantae > Streptophyta > Magnoliopsida > Malpighiales > Euphorbiaceae > Euphorbia > Euphorbia pulcherrima. The sequence continues at coordinate 19,818,066 of CANTUS010000007.1, forward strand.
GTGCTAGAGGGTGGTGCCTTAGGTTAACACATGAATGTATTCAAGGAAATACATTAGAGACCGCTATTAGACAATACTCGGTAATCTATATTATGTATTGGTGTTTTAATCGTATCATTTCAATAGAAATACAAATATCCTTAGACCTGAGATACTAGTTGGATGTCCAGATAATTATGGGTATAGTTAATGTCTATCCGTTGGTAAGCTGAGTAGTCAAGATGGAATCTATCACTCCATTATAGTAATATAAGGTAGATGTACCTTGACCACTTGTTAGAAGTGACACACTCACAAACCTCTGATCAGAGTATGACTTGATAGGATGGGATCCTGATCAACACATTAAACGGTTGAGTAGTGTACTTTGGCAGCAAGACAAAACTACTGGGGTAGCTATTAAAGCTACTAGTAGACTAACAGTTAAACCGAGTTCTAGAAACCAAACGTTACTTAACAGTTTATAGAGGGAAGAATTATATTGATACTATTATAGAACCAGGATTAAGTCACATGCACCTGACGTTCTAAATATTGAGGGGTCATATGCCTTTCCTAGATGCCACTATGACCGATCAAACTAGTTAGAGTCCATAACGGTCTGGAGCTCCAAGCTGGTCAATTCCTAAAAGGGATTGAGCCAGGTTAAGCTTTTGGTGGCTTAATGTTATGGGATCCCATAAGGTCACACACTTTGAGTTACGACCAAGCTAAGTAAAGAATCATTAGACTAGGTCTAATCTAGAAGAGCAAGAAAATAAGGTTAGACCATAGCACATTTGTTAGACCAGTATTCATTGGTTGGACCAATGCGCCTAATAAATAATAAGGAGGATAAAACAAACAAAGGGATAAAGAACCAATAGACAACATAGTTAAAGAATACTAGGTATTACTTGAACTGGTGTAAGTGGATCGGTGAGAAAATTACTGGATAACTTTAGGTTTGATCTGTGTATAGGTCAAGGCAGTTTTGTGTTGCTCAAGGCCCGCATTGTGGACATGGGGATAGTGGGCTGCAATGCACAACCCACTGTCCATTGGAGTACAGCCCAACAGGTATGCTACAGCATGCACTACTTGTTAGGCTGCATAGGTGCACGACCCAATAGGCTAGTGCATAGCGCTAGGTAGCACATCCTGTAAGGGCTGTGCTGCTGTGGGCTATGGGCCTGCGGTTGGGCAGGCCCAGCCTGAACTATTAGCCATTTGGGCAGTAGTTATGGATGAGGATGGGGAGTTTTCTCCCTAAACAAACTCCCCATTAATGTTTGGTTCTAACTCTGTTAGATTTATTAAATACCTAACTGCCGTTTTAAATTTATTTCTGATTGGTTGAGGTTAGGGACTCTATTTCCCTTTGAATAATTCCTAACCACTATAAATAGAGGCCTCCTCCTTCGTAATTTTTCGTCTTGAATTTTATAACCCCTCTCTTGCTTTCTTATTCTCTTAAGTGTTCTGATTCCTAAAAGTAATCCATCGAAAGACGAATTTACTTAGTATAGAAAACTAAGGGAATTTCTTCTGGAATAAATTAGTAGGGAGACGCTGGCCATACTCTGCTCTTTTATTGGTTCTTCCTTTCTAGAAGGTTTTGGTTGGTGGTGCTCGTGTGGACTATTTATAGAGGGCTTCTACTTTGGAGCCTATGCATGTAGCTGAGGGGTCATTCTGTCGACATTGGGATTCATCCTTCAACTGGTAAGTGGTTAAATTATTATTAGGTCCTTTTAATAAGTGTTTATGACCCAGAACAAATTAAGACTAGCACTATTATCAATCATGCTATGCTTGGGAGATCCAGGGAACTAGATTAAATTTTTGAACTTTCACTGCATATGTTTTACTTGCTAAAACCTTAATCTAGATCAACACCTGGGGTGGGTGCCCTTTAGTTACTTGATGATGGGGGATGCCCGTTGATATGTTACACTACTGGGTAAATATTTACTTGGTAACTGATGTGCTAGGGAAATCTCCTATGCTTGGGTGAACCTACACATGAAAACTGTCCATGTTAGTAATTGATCCGAAATAACTTACTTTGATTGTTGATTTACTTTTTGTAGACAAAAATTTTTTTATCAAGGATATGGGTGAGCTAGAGGGTTTGCCCATTAATTAATTAAAATAAGGGGTTCAAGAGAATTGGGGTTGCCCCTAATTCAGACTAGATGTGCCACTATTGCTGAGGAGCTTTTACCTAAAAATTTTGTCCTAGGTGCAAGGAGGGGAACCATATGGATGGCCTAGGATTGTAATGGGTGTCATTCCATAGATGTGGGGCCCGTACGGGTAGAGCGGGACCTCGTACAGGTCCATGTCTGGGTCCTTTAAGATAATCAGACCTCTCCTCTTCCTGTTTGTGAGCATTGGATTTTAATGATCCTTCACAAAAAATGATGATGAGAGCTAGATAATGCAATCTTTTATAGGTGTTATCCATCAAAGGTGTTCCTACTACAGCAGAGTTAAGTTTGGCCAAACTATTGAGACCTAGCCGGCCCTTAGAGACCTGTATGGGTGCTTCCTGGTGCTACAGATCCACCAGTGGACTTGTACGGGTCATTTCCCCCATATGCCTGGAAGGGACCCCGTACAGGTCACATCAAACTCGTATGGAAGGTATTCAAACTATTTTTGGGAGAAATCAAGTCATGAATGTGATTTATTGCATTCTGACCTAACTTCCCCTATAAATACATGCCTTTCTTCACCTCTTTTCACAGATAACACACACAATAGAGAAAAGATATTATATACAAATTCTAGCAGTTTTTATAGTTATAAAAAGGGTGCAGTTGACGTATAGGAGGTATAAAATAGGGAGAAAACTCATCCCTTGAGGTATTGTCAATATTTTATTCATTCCTAGCTACATTTATTAGGATTTTGGGGAGCTTCTATCCATACAAATACTCGCCCAAATAGTCCTAAAGTTATCATTTCGTTATCTACTTTGGCTAGACTCTATCACAGTAAAGGGATCACCTCAAAGTGGATTCACACCGTAAAGGTACGCTCCTGAGTTTTAAAGAGACTCACATCTCAGACATTATGTCATTATTCTTTATCTCTTCTATTATATCTATTCATTTATTCCTATTTTGGGTCTGTTCCTGACCCATTGGAGCCTTGCTCGCACCTTATATCCTTAGGGATATTAAACTGGTGCGCCATACTCATACGGAAGGAAATCCTATTTTCATTTCGTTTCTACTCCATAAATTTGCTTGTTAAATTAAACTGAGTTTTTTCTCGGGGCCAAAGAGGACCCGTAAAGGACCACCATACCTATATTGATCCTCCCCATTAGCCCTACGGGTCCCATTCCACCCCTATAGGTATTGGTCCCCAGGCAGAATCCATAATTCCCTTTTTAATCAGTAAAATCAATCAACTCACCATTTGCCATGCGATCATTTTCACTAATAATCCGGTAAACCAATGCACAAAAGTTCATACGTGTTTTTATAACAAAATACAGTGAAGACTCGTTATTTCTCTCCGATCGCCGAAGCCATTCGGGCACTATCGATCGCAAAACCACCACGCTAACATAATCACATTTTTCCTAATAAAATGCTGACTTATAATGTGCTATAAACTGTGCTAACCTTTGTGGATGTCGGGGAATTTACTTTTATTTTATTTTCTAACTTAGAGCAAATGTAATGGACTTCATGCAATTCCCATATTTTCACCTGGTTGTAATTTTTCCCCCATTTATTACTTGTGCTTTATTATAATCTCTAAATGCATGTGACGAGTGTGAAAGAGTGTAGAAAAATAGGATTTTTTTGATAATTCACCAAATGATCAAAACAAAGTGGTTTTATGCGGCAAATGTAATTTTGAATTAACTAAATGAGAAATAAGTGACTCATCCGATACCCAAATCTCTAATCGAAAAGGTATGAGTCTCCTGTCCAATGGGAACCATACCAAAACTCTTTCCCAAGTAGACAACTTAGACTATGACTCTATCATTTGTATCGAGATTTGGGTCTCAATTCTTTTATTCCTAAAATTAGCTAAAATATGCAAACTTAAACTAAATTGTTTCATCACGCCTAAATCCAACCAAGCCCGAGTGGCGGCCGCCTCTCACCAAGGCACTAAGGGAGTCCCGCATGTCATCAACACCTCACAGTGGCAACTCTGCTGGGGATTATAATCTTTTAACTTGTAAAATTTATGTTTGTTTTAAAAGATTAAGATGAGCTCCGAAAATCAGCTGCTCAATTTAACCCATTTTCTTCTTCATCATTTGGGAAAATTATTAAACTCTATCTTCTCACCTCCTTCTTTCTCTAGCTAGATGGACTCTTCTTCTAGTGCTAGGTTAAGATACCCTATTTTTTCGCCAAACTCACAAAATTGTCACTCATGCCCTGCTTGGAATTGGGGACACTCTAGTGGGTGGAGCACTCATTGCCATCTCCCTCCAAAAGAGGCTTGATGCAATGGGAACCATCTACGTAAACTTCCAATATGTCCCTACACCATTCTTATTGAAAGCCTTAGAATTTTACCATATAAGTACCTTATTTCTGTGTGAGATTAAACTAAGGAAGAATACCCTCAGAACTGGTGGGAGAAATAAGGACAGAATCGATCGCTTCGCATATGTTGTGTTACATACTCTTGTAATTAACCCTTCATGCGTTGTTATGTGCCATTCATCCATATCCCATCCCATACATGTACTAATCTTCTAGGTACTACCTTAGTTCAAGATTTGGGAAACTTCCTCACTCCCAGTTCATCTTATGGCTCAATTCAGTTGATCTATTCAGTTAGCAAACCTAATGCTCCTCATAGCTAGTTATGGATCCCACCTCCTTTGCTAAGAGGCCATGTTATAAGTTCACCTTACCAAAGATTCAAGTCAATTACCCAACTTTATGGCTATGCCAATGAGGACAATCCTCCCTTATTTCATGGGTTTACCCTATGGCGTGATCCTAAATGTTCCTCCTATGACTCTTAATGACATCTATCCTTGGTGTACTCCTCTTTTGAGCCTCTTCAAGAAGCTAAAGAAGTACAGGTTTATTGATCATCCCGGACCATATGCTCAGTGAAAACCTGAAGAGAGGGGCAATTTCTATGTATATTATGTCACCCGACTAAAGTATGTGAAGATCTCCTGAAAGCCATCACGGTACTAATTGATAAAGGGAAAGTTTTCAAACCCTAGAGAATAGGAGAGGAAGTAGCCATTGTCAACTCAGGATTAGAAGAAGACAAGGTATTGAAGTGCATCATATAAGCCAAGAAAGCAAGGGAAGAACCATCCACATTTGATCATATAGCTATCAGGAAATGGAGTGGGGAACTTATCGATGATTACTTCTAGAGGTGGTTAACAGTCTTGATAGCTCTTAAAAGGACACCATATGAGAACGAGTTAACTGATTGATTCATCTTCGGGTTATCTCCTCATCTCCGCAAGATAGCATTTGTGAAAGCATAGTAGACCATTCCTGAGAGCTATGAAGTCGCTATAGAAGCAGAAAAATGCTTAAAGAAAATGGAAGACAGCGACCCATCAAAGATTGAAGTGGACAAATCCATTGAAACCCTCATTACTTTGATATACACCATATTATACTTAGGGGGATAAGAAGAAGACACCTATTTAGGAAACCTTGAACAACCTGGCCCAAGTCACAAAAGAAACCGTGGATGGCGTGTTGACCGAGAAATAATTACAAGATCTAGATCTCTACCTGACTCATATCCTAATGAATGACCAAGAAGACCCTTTGCCTCTGGAGGATGACAATGTGATCATATGTAATAAAATGATGTAGCCTTATGGCATCCTAATGATAATAATAGTGATTTTGCTTACTTGGTTGATGTTTTGCCTGACGGCACCATGCATTGATCTGACCATACGCATAACATTTTTAGCATTCATGAAGTTTAATTACAATACATTAATTAGGGTCCTAAGGAAAATAAAAAATGGTAACTATATCCAACGATTTAACCCCTATCAAAAAAAGAGAGATAATAAAAGTGCTTTGAAAAAATGTCCATTCGCTTGGTCCTACGAGGACATGCCTGGGGTAGATCGCCAAATTGTTGAGCATCGTATCCTAAGTGATCCTAGGTTCAAACCCGTCAAACAAAAGTCAGGAAGGTTGCATCCAAAGTGGGCCGATAAAATGAAAGCTAAAGTTGCTAGATAATTAGAAGCTAAATTCATTCAAGTAAACAAGTATCCAATGTGGTTAGCAAATGTCGTCCCAGTCCCTAAAAAAGATGGAAAAGTCAGAATGTGTGTTGACTTTTGCCATTTAAGCAGGGCATCTCCGAGATGATTTCTTATTGCAACATATTGATGTACTAGTAGACAGTGCCACTAGAGCTACAATGTACTCATTCTTAGATGGGTTTTCTAGGTACAATCAGATCCTAGTGGACATCATCCATAAGGTCAAGATGGCCTTCATCATAAAATAGGGGGTATACTACTATAAGGTAATGCCTTTTGGCTTAAAGAGTGTAGGGGTAACTTATTAGAGAGCCATGATAGCCTTACTACATGACATGATCCATAAAGAGGTTGAGGTTTATATAGATGACATGTTAGTGAAGTCTAACACGAGGGAAGAGCACCTTGAGATTTTGGGAAGGTTCTTGACAAGGATTGAGAAATACAACCTGCATTTGAATCCAAAGAAGTGTGTGATTGGGGTGACCTCCTAAAAGCTCCTAAGCCACATTATAAGTTAGGGAGGGATCGAGGTTGACCCTGACAAGGTTAAAACTATTCAAGAAATACCTATTCCTAAGACTAAAAGGGAAGCCAGGTGATTCCTTGAATTGCTTCAGTATGTATGTTGTTTTATCACCGAGTTAATGATAGTGTATGAGCCAATCTTTAAGTTGTTGAGATAGAAACAGCTGATAGAGTGGAACGTTTAGTGCTAGATAGCATTTATAAGATAAAGGCTTAGCTCATAAGCCCCCCAGTCTTGAAACCTCCTACGTTCGCTAAGTCGTTGACTCTCTATTTAGCCATAGTCCAAGAACAAGATGATAAGAACAAGCATGCTATCTACTACTTGAGTAAGAAATTGTTGGAATATGAGATGAAATACACAGTAGTAGAAAAAAACATGTACAGTAATGGTATGGTTGACCAAGAAGTTGAGGCATTACTTTCAGTCCTATAGAATTCAAGCAGTCACCAAAGTGGATCCAATGAAGTATCTTTTTCAATCCCCCACATTGGTAGGGAAACTCTCTCATTGGCTTCTATTATTATCTGAATTTGATATCAAATATGTTAAGAAGGTCATTAAGGGGAGAGTAATGGTTGAATTTTTAGCAAGTCAACCCATACAGTCTGATTATGTTGAAAATCTGAATTTTCCCATTAAGTAGTTAGTAGCAGTGGAAGTACAAAAGGCCAAATGGATCATGTATTTTGATGGGGCTATGAATCAAAAGGGTGTCGGTCTTGGGGTAGTCATCATTATATCGTATGGTGAGGTCATCCCTCTAAGCAAGCGATTGGAATTTCAAGTCACCAATAACGGAGCCGAGTATGAAGCTTGTCTCTTCTGTCTTGATGCTCTTTTAAAAGTAGGGGCAAAGGTAGTCAGGGTGATGGGAGATTCTGCACTAGTGATAAAGCATGTTGTAGGGGAGTGGGAAATCAAAGAAGAGTCACTTAAGCCATATGTGGAAGCAGTTTGGGACTTGTCAGTATAGTTTAGTAAATACTTCTTCCAATATTTAATGAGGAATGAGAATCAGATGGCTAACTCTTTCGCTACCTTGTCCTCGATGTGGGAGGGAGAAGAGGCTCAACCCATCCATCCGCTTATAATACAAATGACTCATTCCCCATTTCATGAGAAGGTTTGAGTTATGATTATAGAGGAGAAAAAGGTTTGTTGGTGTGATGATGTTAATAGGATTCTGTAAGAAGGGAAGTGTCCCGAAGGGACATCAAGTGCAGATCGCATGACTCTCAAAAGGTTAGCGACACAATTTAGACTGGTTGATGAAGATCTCTTCAAAAGGATAGGTAAAAGCTTGTTGTTGAAAGGTTTAATAGAAGAAGAGGCAGAAAAAGTAATGACCCAGGTACACTCGGGGGATTGCGGCCCGCATATGAATGGGATGGTTTTGGCTAAGAAAATTTAGAGAATGGGGTACTTTCGGACCACTATGAATGCCAACTATGTCGACAAAGTCAAGAAATGTCATGAATGCTAGATTCATGGGGATATACAGCATTTAGCCCCATCCAAACTTCATAATTTATCTACTCCTTATCCTTTTTCAGTGTAGGGGATAGATATAATCGGTGAAATTTAGCCATCGTCAGCCAACGAACACCAATTCATCATAAGTCGCAGTTGATTATTTTTTAAAATGGGTAGAGGCCAAATCCTACACCAGTATCACTGCCAAGGAAATGGCCAAGTTCATATAGAAGCATATTCTTGCTCGATATAAGGTCCCACACTATGTGGTATCCGATAACGGGGTTCAGTTTCAAGAGGCCATGATGGAATTATTTGAGAAGTTCAATATCGAGCATCACAGATCTTCTCCAAGTAGGCCTTAAGCTAATGGGGCTGTTGTGGCTGCCAATAAGTCGATTAAAAAGATTTTGTCCAAGATAGTAGCTACCTATAGGGATTGGGGTGATAAACTTCCATTTGCAATTTGGGGGTACAGAACTTGTGTAAGGACTCCCACCGACCAGATGCCTTTCTCCTTAGTATATGGAATGGATGTCATGTTGCCCTTCAAAATAGAAGTAAGATCTCTATGAGTGGCACTCGAAGCTCGGCTAAAAGAGTCAGATTGGGTAAGGGCTAGGTATGAGAAGTTGAACGCAATAGATGAAAAGTAGCTCAAGGAACTTGACCACCTAAAAATGTACCAGCAGCGCATGGTTTGAGCTTATAGCAATAGATTCAGGTACCCGAAACAACCTCTCAAAGCAGGTGATATGGTTCTTAAATAGCTATGCCAAGTAAACACTGATGTAAGGGGCAAGTTAAGCCCTATTAGGGAAGGATCATTTATAGTTGAGAAAGTCCTTGGCAAAGCAGGAATCAAGCTAAAAGGTATAGATGGAAACGAGTTCATCAATCCAGTGAATCGAGATAGGCTTAAGCATTATCATGTCTGGAGTAAAAGAATTAGATCGTAAAAAAGCAGCACAAAGAATAAAATAAATAAAGAATAAATCACCCAATGAGTGGTCCTCTACAACTTAGGCAAAAATTAGGGTGCAACCCACTGGTCGGTATTTCACAAATCGGGCAGGCAAAACTTAGGGTACTCCAATGCAAAGGGAGGCTTAGCCAAAGGTTAGGGCATTGAGAGAAAAATGTCAGTTCTTTCCTGGAAAATCTGTAAAAGACTATTAAGTAGTAGGAGTTAACCATTGGAAACTATTACCATTCTCTATATACTCAAATTAATCTCATCAGTGAACATGTTATGATTTTGCTAAGAATCTTTGTCTTATGAATGCATGCATGTCTTTGGGTGAAATAATTGCAGGTGTGCGAGCATTAATTTTTTCTCTACATGTTGTTCATCTTTGTTATTATCCTCATTACACATATGTTGTCCAACAAAAGTTAAAAATATCGATAGGCCACAAAAGGAAATCAGACCTATGAGAAATTCGGAAATCATCTGCTGGATTGAAAACCCAAAAGGACGATCCAGGCAAAAGTTAAGACGAAGAAGAAAAAAAGTCTGCTAGAATGAACTGCCAAGGATAATTCAAGCAAAAATTAAGACAGTTTGCTGGATTGAAAATCTAAAAGGGCGATGTAGGTAAAATTTAAGACAAAGAAGAAATAAAAGTCTGCTGGATTGAACTGCCAAGGAAAATTTAGGAAAACATTAAGACAGTCTACTAGATTGAAAACTCGAGAGGTCGATCCAGGAAAAAATTAAGACAAGAAAAATCTTGCTAGATTGAAAACCTGAGAGGGCGGTATAGGCAAAAGTTAAAGCAAAGAAGAAAGAGAAAATCCGCTGAACTGAGCAGTCAAGGACAGTTAAGGCAAAAATCAGGACAAAAAGAAGTGAAAATAAATGTTCGATAGGTCATCTCAACATCACTTGTGATTATCGTGTCTCACAGCTGAGATCCTTAAGATTTATTCCCCTCAGTATGAAATCACTCAATAACACATATCCCTAGAAGTGTTAATTTCATACAAGACAGACTTAGTCTCATTTTTAGCTATACCTAGCAGTAATACGGGTCTACAAGCGGCAATACAGTGATCTCAATTCAGGAAAAGAAAAACCAGCAAGCATAAAAAGGTAAATGTCCAAAGTATCAATCCAAGTTTACAGCAAAGTAATCAATGCAGGGCCCAAAAGTGTCAAATGTCTAGAAAATAAAAGCACATCACAATCTAGGCTAAAGTTACATGTGTTAGGCTCTATTTCAAGGTCTAAAACGCCCTCAATCATGGCAAAAATTGAGAAATTCCAAAAGACTTCAAAAATGGAAAAATGGAGAATCAAGAGAAATACTTGGAGTTTGGAGGCATGGGTGTCAGGGGAAGGGATCAAAGGCACTTCAGAATTGGGAGTGAGTCATGCCCCCTCGCAAAAAGCGTACCCGATCAAAATCAGGCATTCTTGAAGCTCTAAATTGCCTACTCGAGGCAAATCATTGCGCCTAACAGAGAAACGGCCAGTATTTGTGATCTTTTTATACATTTTGATCAGTTTTGAGAGAAATTTGTTGGTCTAGATTAAGGGTTTTATCAAGTAAAATAGGCGCGACAGAAATTTAAAAATTTAATATAGTGTCCAAGATCTCCTAAGCATTGCATGATTGATAATAGTGCTAGTCTTAAATTATTCTAGGTCATAAAAACTTATTTAAAGGAGATAATAATAATTTAACAACTTACTAGTTGAAGCGTGAATCCCGAAGTCACTAGAAAGACCCCTCAGCTACGTGCACAGACTCCAAAGTAGAAGCCCTCTATGATTAGTCTAAACGAGCACCACCGACCAAAACTTTCTAGAAAAGGAGTACCAATAAATAAGTGGAAGATAGCTAGATCTTCTCTACAAATTTATTCTAGAAGAAATTCCCATAGTTTTCTATTCTAAGTAAATACGTCTTTCGACAGTGTGAGGTGTCAATGACGCATGGGTCTCCCTTGGCACATGTGTGAGAGGCGGGGCCCACCAGGGGTTTGGTTCAATTTAGGCGTGACAAAACATTTTTAATTAAAGATCACAATAAGCTAATTTTAATTAATAAAAGAATCGAGACCCAAATCTCGATACAATTGATAGAGTCGTCACCCAAGTTGTCTACTTAGGAAAGAGTTTTGGTAAGGTTCCCTCTGGGCGGGAGACTCATACCTATTGGATCAGAGGTTAAAGTATCAGATGAGTCACTTATTTCTCATTTAATTGATTCAAAATTACATTGACCGCGTAAAACTGTTTTAGTTTTCATCATTTAGGGAATTATCACAGAAACCTTATTTCTACACTCTTTCGCACTTGTTACATGCGTTTTTATATCATAATAAAGCACAAATAATAAATGGGGGATAAAAATTACAATCGGGGGAAAAATTGGGGAAATTGCAAAGAGAACCTATACATTTATTCTAAGTTATAAAACAAAATGAAAATAAATTCCCCTGCATCCATAGATAATAGCACAGTTTATAGCACATCATAAATTAGCACTTTAACACATTTTGTTGTGAAAACACATTTTAACTTTTGTGGGTAAATTAACTGGATTATTAGTGAAAATGATCACATGGCAAATGGTGAGTTGGGTTGATTTTAACTAATTGAAAGGTAAATTTGGGGTTCTACCTAGGGGCTAGTACCCGTATGGATAAGGAGTACCTATACGAGTACCAGGGAGGACTGGCACGGGTATGAGGTACCCGTAGGGGTCCTATCTGGTCCTAGGCAGAAACTTAGTTCAAATAAGTTACAATTTACAGATCAAAATATTGGTGACAGAAAAATAAAATAAAAAAGTGATTTCCTTCCGTATTAGTATGGTGCACCAAATTGATATCCTTGGGGATATATGGTGCCAACAAGGTGCATACGGGTTAGGATCAGACCCAAAACAAGAAAAGAAAGCAACAATCGATAATAATAACTAAATAGCTGAGATGTGAGTCTCTTTGAAACTCAGCAGCCTTACTTTTTCGATGTGAATCCACTTTGAGATGATCCCTCTACTGTTGAGAGAGCCCGGCCAAAGTAGATAGAATAGGATAATTTAGGAGAGTACTTGTGTGTGTAGAATATCCCCTAACCCTAATGAAAGAAGCGGGGAATGAATAAAATGTAGACAAAACCTCAAATGAAGGGTTTTCTCCCTATTTTATACCTCTTAAACCCCCTATATACCTTTTCTATACCTATAGAAACTACTAGAATTTTAGTATAATTCTTTTGTATGGAGAGTGTGTGTGTGTAAAATGTGATGGGAAGGCCCTTTTCATAGGGTAAAGGAGGCCTAAACGCAATAAATCGCGTTTACGACCTGCCTTTTCCAAAAATAGGTAAGAAAATCCTTCCAAAAGATCCTATTTAGGAAACAATGGTACCCAAATGGGCGGGGCCCTACCCATATGGGTACTAGGGGACCCATACGGCCCCCTCCAAGCATATGGAGGGAATGACTCGTACGGGTCTGCTAGTGGATCCATACCACCGAGCAACACCCGTACGAGTCCTTAAGGATAGACTAGGTCTCCAAACCTTTACGAAACTCAACTCTACAGTAGTAAGAACATCTCTGATGGACAACACCTAAAAGACATTACATCATATAGCTCTCATCATAGTTTTGTGAGAAGGATCATCAAAATCCAGTCCTCACAGGCTGCCCCTCATGAGATCATCGCAGATATGGATCTGTAGGATCTCACAATGTGAGCGAGGGTTTAGAAATTATACCTGAGGTGATATCCCGAGTGAATTCCTTTCTTATGGTGAACTTCTTTCCTTTGCTGATGCATACCCCTTGTAACTCTACTGGGGAACTTGTTTCCCTTTCTTGAGGCGGATGACTTTCCTTTTGCTACTGCGTGTTCCTTTCCTGAGGCGGATGACTATCCTTGCCACTGCGTATCCCTTTCCTGAGGTGGATGACTTTCCTTTTACTACCGCACCTATCCCTAGTGACTCTACTTAGGGAATGTGTATCCCTTTCTTAAGGCAGATCACTTTCCTTTTGCTAATGCGTATCCCTTTCCTAAGGCAGATGACTCTCCTTTTGCTACTACGTATCCCTTTCCTAAGGTGGATGACTTTTCCTTACAAATGCGTATCCCTTTCCTGAGCCGACAGACTTTCCTTGCCACTATGTATCCGTTTCTTAAGGTGGATTACTTTTCCTCGTATCACTTTCCTAAGGCAAATCGACTGTCCTGGCTGATGATTTTTTTGGGTAAGATATGTGTATCCCTTTCTTAAGGAGGATGACTCTCCTTGCTGATGGTGTATCGCTTTCCTAAGGCAGATCACTCTCCTACTATGGGATTTTGAATAACCTGAAAAGAGACAACAATCAAACACTGAGTTAGTCATAGGCCAAGCATACATCTTTTTATTCATAATTGACTTTTGTGAGAACAAAAAATATTTTTGCCCCTTCAATTCAGAATAAATAAGTGTGGATGATATAAACTGAAAACTCTGTGGGGGAAATGTCGGGTTTGGCCTGATGGCTGCTTGTTTCACTGTTGGGGAATTCTCCTAGGGTGAGTGACCCTAGGGTCTACCGAATCCGCTACCGGGAAGTGGGGAGTGCCCCTAGATTGGTGGGGGGATGCCCCTAGATTGGTGGAGGGATACCCCTAGACCTGATTTTGCTAATGGGAATTGGGGTGATGCCCCTAGATTGGTGAGGGGATGCCCCTGGATTTGATTCCGCTATTGGGGAATGGGAGGATGCCCCTTGGTTGATTCTGCTGCTTCTTGGGGGATGCCCCTTAGATATGTGGGGGCATGGCCATGGATTTGATTCTGCTACTAGGGAATCAAGGGATGCCCCTGGATTGGTGAGGGAATGCCCCTTGGTTGATTCCGCTACTGGGGAATGAGGGGATGCCCCTTGCTTCATTCTGTTGCTGGGGAATGGGGGGATGCCCCTTAGTTTAATCCACTACTGAGGAGTGAAGTAATATCCTTTGATAAAACCTCTTCTACTGAGGAAGTCTTTCCTGGTAAGATTTGTTTGCTAGGGAAGAATTCTTGTGCTAGGATGGACCTTTACACGAAAATTATCCTTGTTAGTGATCAATCTGAAAATGGCTTACCTTGATTCTTGATTGACTTTCATGAAAATAAAGAAATATTTTTCCCCTTCAATCAAGGATCAAGGTAAGCTTAGGACATGTCCAAATATAATGCAAATATAAGGTTAAGAGGGAGTGGGGTTGGCCCCGAGCTTGAACTGTATGAACTCCTGGTGCTTGTTAAACCCTGACGTAAAATCTACCCCTGAATGGTCAGAGAGGGCCCGTACGGGTAGGCCAGACCCATATAGGTAGGGTTCTTAGAAAAGGGAACCCATATGGGTGGGGTGGGAACCCGTACTGGTCCTCGACGGGGGATTCAAAATGCAGATTAGCCCCTTCACATCCCCCCTCACACCAAAACTTCCTATTTGCATTTTCTATCGATTTTTCTTCTAAAATCAATCAAACATGTATAAAAAGATACTAAAGACCAGCCATTTCTCTCTCAAACTTGGGGACTCGCCCTTGATTGGCAATTCAAGGCTTCGAGAATCCCCATTTTCTGTTGGGTATATGTTTCGCAGCGAAGACTCATTTTAGGGACTTACTCCCACTTCTGAAGTTGCACTGAACCCTTCTCCTGAGACTCACGCCTTGAAATTCTAGGTAATTCCATTCTATTCTCAATTTTCCAATTTTGAACTTTTGGTGATTCCTCAGATTTTGGCATGAATTAGGGTGTTTTGGACCTTAGAATAGAGCTTGATGCATGTAACTTTAGCCTAGGATGCTTTTAGGATAGTTTCACATGTACTTTGGTTGACATTGTGCGATTTTGGATTTTTGGGAGTTTACCCATGTAGGGATTGCATTTAGGGGACCCATATGGGTGAGGGGGGATCTGTACGATTCCTGATTTTGATACGGGTCCCATATACGAACCCGTACAGGTGGCGCTTACTCGTACAGGTCCTGTCCTTAGGGACAGAATCTTGTTTCCTTTGATTTCTGCAATCCTTTTTTGATTTTTGATTTTTCTATTGTGTTCTAACCCTATTAATCTGTAACTCTATTTCTTTTGTTCTAATATAAGACTGTAGGAGCCTTGAGCTTCTACAGGAAATGGTATAAGGAGATTCGTGCTGTAGGGGATATAGAGCTGCTGACCCACATCAATTCCTTTGGGTTTAGCGACATCATCAGGGTCATCCCTTAGGCCCTTACGACTCTGGCCCCTGGTGCTGTCTTAGCACTAAAAGAGAGATGGTCGGAAAGGAACCATACCTTCCATTTAGCTATAGTAGAGGTCAATATTTCTCCTTTGGATGTGTGCGCCACCACAGGCTTGGCATGGAGCGGGGACGTGGTCCATTTTGATGTTTATGCCGACCGGTGGCATTCTCGTTATAAGGTGAAGGCCTACATTTTTAGATTACTTGGGCTTCATTTGAGCGGGATGAACAAGCTCAAGTATGGGGACTTTTATGCTTACTAGATCGTGCACCACCAAAGGAGGGACTAGTATGCTTGGTCTTTCCTGCTAGCATTCCTTACCACCGTCTTCTTTCCCGTCTAATTGGGTAAACTCAACTATGGTCTGCTCTCTGCCGTGGTCGGGCCAGTCTAGCATAACTATATTATGGTTTGGTTGTAGGGGTCCGAGGTGAGCAGTCTGATCTCAAGATCTGCCATCTGATGTTGCTAGTAAATTCTCAAATGATCTCTTGTGCTTTAGTCCTTTGTCTAAACTGTGTTGCAACTAATCCTTACTTTGTCTTGTAGATTTAGGCTTTTGAGCGTCTGTTTATCCCTAGGCTGGGATTACCCTTACAGACTGAGATGCCATATATCATCTCTAGGTAGATGGGGCTTTTGGAGAATTAGCCCTTGACTACGGCGTAGTACCGAGAGTTCTTATGCCAGATGCACTCAAATCGGATAATCTTCTTCCTTATTGAACCTGTACTATACATTTCAACAAACCATTAGTAGAAATTGTATTCACTAGGTCGTGATACTCATAGTGCATTCATTTTGTGCAAGTTGTTCGAGATCCATGGGAGAGATTGGCTACCTACGGAGCCATTGAGCGGATGCGGACCAGTGTGGATGATCCCTACTTTGTGCTGGAGTCCCCACTCTCTCTAGAGTGGTACTTTAGCGAGCGGACCTATGGGTGGAGGACCAGTGCTATGGTGAGAGATCGATTCCCCCTAATCCTGGCTAGCATATTCTGGCCCCATCTCATGACAGGGACTAATCAGGGGGCTCGTGTGTTATCTGTTGAGGGCTCTTATATTGAGTTTATTGATTCTTCCCTCCTGCCACCCTGCGACAGGATCCATTATGAGGACAAGCCCCTAGCCTTTTGCTGGAGTGATGATGATGATGATCATGATGAAGGCAGACCGAGGGGTGACCACGAGGGTCCATTTATAGTTGAGGATGCCCAAGGTTTGGTTAGGTCAGCTACTCCTTCTTCCCAGGTATACTTTTAACTTGATCTTTGTGAATGCCTTACTATTTTCTGTAATTGACTATGGTCTAGAATCTGATTCCTCATTATTTAAAGCCTCCTATTTCTACACGAAAGAGGTCTGCTGCTGTCACTGCTACTGCAGCCCCTGAGCTGCCAGCGAAATGGTCTCAAGCCTCCAAATCTGTGAGGGAGGGCATCCTCTAGGCTGAGTAGGATACTTTCTTCTAGCTCCTCGACCATTCAGGGAATCAAGCTATCAAGAAACTCAAGGAGTCGGTCCAGCCTATCAGTTTCACTCCTTCTACCTCTACCCATGTAAGGAATCCTTTACCTTCAACTATGTTCATTACTGCTTAAGATGCCTTGTTCTGATGTGACCCTTTCTTTTTAGGTGACCATTTCTGAGGCTGAGAGGATAGCCCGGGGTTATTTTTTAATGCATGATCTACTATTGGCCCAGGATGCACTAGCTTCAACAAGTTTCTTTTACCTATAAAATTTCAACGAACTATGCATGCATGCCATGAAATTTGCATATATGTACTAATCTTACGATTTCTATTGCAGACTTTGTTGGCCATGGAGTGGAGTAGATCTACCTGGGAATTGGATACTTCTGCGGAGAGAGCTAGATTTTTGGAGGAGCAGCCATAGGCAGCCACTGCTGAGGTTGACTAAGCTAGGATCGAGACCGCTTAGCCAAGGGCCGAGATTGAGACGCCAAAGGGTCAGCTAACGAGGATGACTAAGGAGAGGCAAACACCGATACCTTCTGATGATGAGTCTGAGGATGATCTTTCCATATATCTAATGACCTAGAGACACATGGATTAGCGTATTGAGGGGAGTGATGTTGTCGGGGCTGCTGTAGGGACCTTAGAGACCAGGGCCCCAGCCCAACTGGGTACCGGTGCAAATCATTCTGAGGACCATATGACCATAGACATAGATGATCTGCTGGCAGATACTCAGGGCCAAACTTAGGAGGGCCACTAGGGACAAGACCCCCCAACAGCTTAGATTATGATTGCTTTCTAGACTGTTTGATACTTTTGGGTCTCTCATGGCTTGTTTTGATTATCAACTTCTAAATTGGTACTTTTAATATATCTTTTTGTGCATGTGGATTTTTCTTAAATTGAGACTGTTTGAATACTGTTGCTTTGAGAGCCTGTATTCTGTCCAATGATTTTCCAGTGAACGGGTTGGGTTAAGTTCTAAATTTTGTATAGGCCATTCAATGTGAGATGACATATCGAACATTTTATTTATTTTCTTTTCTTGTTTTCCCATCCTTGACGGCTTAGCCCAGCAAACCTTCCTATTTTTAGCTTTAGCTTTTGCTTGGACTGCCCTTTCGAGTTTTCAACCTAGCAAGCTCTTGCCTTAACTTTTACAGAGACTGCCCTTTCAGGTTTTCAATCTTGGAGGCCGTCTTAATTTTTGCCTGAGTTGTCCTTGCAGACTTTTTCTTTTTGCCTTAATTTTTGCTTGGACCGCCCTTTCGGGTTTTTGATCCAGCATGCTTTTCTTAATATTGCAAATATGTGACTAAGATGAATACAATGATGCATAACAAGTAGAAAAAATTGATGTTCACATACCAGTAATTATTTCACCTAAAGACATGCATGCATTCATAAGACCAGGATTCTTAGCAAAATCATAACATGTTCATTGAAGAGATTAATTTGAGTATATAGGCAATGGTAACAATTTCCATTGATAAATCCGTACTTTCTATTAGTCTTTTACAGATTTTACAGAAAGTAATTGATAATTTTCTCTCGAAGCCCTAACTTTTGCCTAAGCCACCCTTTTTAGGTTTTCAGCCTAGCGGGCTTTATTGCATTAAAGTGCCCTAATTTTTGCCCGACCGATTTGCAAAATTCCGATCAGCCGACTATACCCTAATTTCTGCCCAAGCAGTAGATCACCACTCGTCGGTTGTTTAACTCTTTATTTCTTTATTTCTTTGCACTGCTTTTTAATGATTTAATTCTTTTGACCTAACGCTTAAGCTTATCTTGATTCGCTGGATTCACAAACTCATTTCCATCCATATCTATAAGCTTGATCCCTCCTCTACCAAGGACTTTCTTCAAGACGAATGGCCCTTCCCAGTTAGGCGTGAACTTTCCTCTAACATTGGTGTTGACCTAGTGTAGCTACTTGAGGACCAGATCACCTGCTTTAAGAGGTTGTTTCGGGTATATGATTTTGTTGTTATGAGCTCGTGCCATGCACTGTTGGTACATTTGGAGATGGTCGAGCGCCTTGAGTCACTTTTCATCTATTGCATTCAACTATTCATACCTGGCCCTTGCCCAATCTGATTCTTTTAACAGCGATTCAAGTGCCACTCTTAGAGATCTTACTTCTATTTCAACCGATAATATGACTTCCATTCCATATACCAAGGAGAAAGGAGTTTGATCAGTGGGGGTCCTTACACTAGTTTTGTACCCCTAAACTACGAATGGAAGTTTATTAGCCCAATCTCTATAGGGAGCTACTATCTTTGATAAAATCTTTTTGATTGACTTATTAGCGGCTTCTCTTTAGAGCTTCTAAAGGGTATGGGCATTTTTTTCCCCCATACATACTTTCTTTGCCCCTATTTTTAAGAGAGCATCATGACCAAAGAGACAAGCTTTATACTTGGCCCCGTTATTAGTGACTAAAAATTCCAACCGTTTGCCAAGTGGAATAGCCTCACCTTGCGGTGTGATTATGACTACCCCGAGACCAGCCCCTTTTATTCATAGCTCAATTGAAATACATAGTCCATTTGGCCTTCTCAGCTTTCACTTCTGCTAACTACTCAATGAGGAAATCTAGATTTTCGATATAGCCAAATTTTAGGGACTGACTCGCCAAAAACTTAGCCGCTACTTCCCTTTCAGTTCTGGGAATAGGGATTTCTTGAATAGCTCTAACCTTATCAGGGTCGACCTCAATTCCCCTCTGACTCATAATGTGTCCCAAAAGTTTACCTTATGCAACCCCTAATACACACTTCTTTGGATTCAAGTGCAGGTTATACTTCTTGATTCTAATCAAGAACCTTTCCAAACTCCAAGGATGCTCTTCCCTCATATTAGACTTTACTAGCATGTCGTCTATATAAACCTCAACCTCTTTGTGGATCTTGTCATGTACTAAGGCTATCACTGCTCTCTAATAAGTTGCCCCTGCATTCTTCAGCCCAAAAGGCATTACCTTATAACAGTACACTCCCCTTTCTTTGATGAAAGCCATCTTGACCTTATCGATGAAGTCCATCAAGATTTGATTGTACCCAGAGAACCCATCTAGGAATGAATACATTGCGGCCCTGGCAGCACTGTCCACTAATACATTGATGTGTGGTAATGGAAAGTCGTCTTTGGGGGACTCTTTGTTCAAATCATGGAAGTCGACACACATTCTGACCTTTCCATATTCTTAAGGATTGGGATGACATTAGCCAACCACGTTGGATACTCAATTACTTCAATGTACATGGCTTCTAGTAACCTAGCAACTTTAGCTTTGATTTTATCAGCCCATTCAAGTCACAACCTTTATTTGACTCGTTTAAAGCGGGGATCTGTTGGTATATGATGCTCTGCAATTTGGTGATCTACCCCAAGCATGTCTATATAGGACCAAGTGAAAGCATTAACATGTTTTATAAGCACTTTTATTATCTCACTTTTTTCGATAGGGGTCAAACCATTGGAAATAGTTACCATTTTTTGATTTTCCTTAGTACCCAAGTTAATGTCATACAATGAAGTGTCATGAATGCTAAATATGTTATGTTTATCGTCAGATGAATGTATAGTGCTGTTAGGTTAAACATCAAACAAATAGGCAAAATCACTATCGTTATCATTAGGATGCCCGAAGGCTACATCATTGTCATAACATAAAATTGCATTGTCATCCTTCACAGGTAGAGGGCCTTCTTGGTCATTCATCAGAATGTGGGTCAGGTCACGATCGAGGTCTTGCAACTGTTTATCGGTCAACACATCATTCACTGCTTCTCTTATGGCTTGAGTCGGGTTTCTCAAGGCTTCTTGAATAGGTGTCTTCTTCTTATCCCCCAAGCTCAAGATAGTGTATACCGAAGTGGTTAGGGTATCAATGCCTTTGTCTACTTCGATCTTTGATGGGTCACTATCTTCCATTTATTTGGCACATTTTTTTGCTTCCATGGCCGCTTCATAGCACTCAGGAATGGTTTTGTATGCATTCGCAAATGCTATCTTACGAACGTAAGGAGATAACCCGAAGGTGAATCGGTCAGCCAGTTCTTTCTCCTGAGCTTTCCTTTTAAGGGCTACCGTGATTGATAACCACCTCTGAAAGTAGTCATGGACAAGTTCCCTTCTCCACTATTTGATGGCTATAAGGTTAAGCATGGACGGTTCTTCTCTTGCTTTTTTGGTCTCTATGATGCATTTCCACGCTTCACTTTCTTCCAATCCTGAGTTAATCATGGCTACTTCATCCCTTCTCCTTCGGGGCTCATAGACGTTTTCTTTGTTGATCAGTGTTATGATGGCTTTATGGAGATCCTCACATGTCCTAGTTGGGTGGTCAGGACTGACATGATATATGCAGTAGTTTCCCCTCTCCTTAGGCTTTGGTGGAACATATGGTCGAAGATGATCAATCAATTGGTATTCCTTCAGCTTCTTGAAAAAGGTTCAATAGAGGAGTACCCCAAGGTAAGATATCATCAAGAGTCCTAGGATGAACCACCTAGTCGTGGGTCACGCCATAGGGTAATCCCATGAAATAAGAAAGGATTGTCCCCTTTGGCATGACCACGAAATCTGGCAGCTGACACAAATCCTTATTACCGTGGGACTGCAGCATAAGCTCTTGATGGAGTGAATGGGTCCCACTACTGACTATACAGAGCGTTAGGTTCGCTGTTTGGATTGACTGACCAAGCTGAGCCATGATGGAGAATAGGGTGATGGTTGGGTGAAATTGCCGATTTTTGTCTCGAACATAGGGAATAACCAAGAGATCAGTGCGTGCATGAGATGTGGTATGCATGCGTAAATTACATCAATTTATGGGGGGTTAATCATAACACATGCAAAGTGAGGAATCCGTCCTTATTTCTCCTACTGAGTCTGAGGGTATTCTTCCTTAGTCTAATCTCACATAGAAACAAGGGTACCTAAAAGGTAAAATTCTATAGCTTTCAATAACAACGGTGTAAGGATATATTGGAAGTTGATGTAGAAGGTTCCCATTGCATCAAGCCTCTTTTGGAGGGAGACGGCAATGAGTGCTCCACCTACTAAGGTGTACCCAATATCCCTGGTGGTCATAGGTATCACTGTCACGAGTGTTGCAAAAATAATAGGGCACCCTATCCTAGCGCTAGAAGAAGAGCGTATCTAACTAAAGAGAGAAGGAGATGAGAAGATAGAGTGTGATAATTTTCCCACATGATGAAAACAAAAGCGGGTTGAATCAATGAAATGATTTTCAGTGCTCATCTTAATCTTTTAAGCTTTTAAAACAAACCAACATCTTAGGTGCTAAAAGTTTAGGTCCCTAGCAGAGTCGCATTTCTGAGGCATCGATGACGAGTGGGCCTCCCTTGGCGCCAGTATGAGAGGCGGGGACCATTGGGGGTTTAGTTTGATTTAGGCGTGGCAGAATAGTTTTCATTAAAGTTTGCACAATAAGCCAATTTTAATGAATGAAAGAATCGAGACCCAAATCTTGATACAATTGATAGCGTCGCGACCCAAGTTGTCTACTTGGGAAAGAGTTTTGGTTCGGTTCCCTCTAGGTGGGAGACTCAATTCTATTGGATCAGAGATTCGGGTATCGGATGAGTTACTTATTTCTCATTTAATTGATTCAAAATTACATTCACCGCGTAAAACTGTTTTAGTTTTCATCATTTAGGGAAATATCATAGAAATCCTATTTCTACACTCTTTCACACTCGTTACATGCATTTACATATTACAATAAAGCACAAACAATAAATGGGGATTAAAAATTACAACCGGGGGAAAATGGGGGAAATTGTAAGAACCTATACATTCATTCTAAGCTATAAAACAAAAAGAAAATAAATTCCCCTGCATCCACAGATGTTACCACAGTTCATAGCACACCATAAATTAGCACTTTAACACATTTTGTTGTGAAAACACATTTTAACTTTTGAGGGTTAATTTACCGGATTATTAGTGAAAATGATCGCTTGGCAATTTCTGAGTTGGGTTCATTTTAATTGATTGAAAGGTGAATTTGGGGTTCTGCCTGGGGGCTGGGACCTGTATGGATGGGAAGTACCCATATGGGTGCAGGGAGGATCGGTACATGTATGGGCTAACCGTACGGGTCCTGTCTGGTCCCAGGCAGAAACTTGGTTCAAATAAGTTGCAGATTATAGATCAGAATATTAGTGATAGAAAATAAAAATAAAAAAGGGATTTCCTTCTGTATGAGTATAGCACACCAAATTGATATCCTTTAGGATATATAGTGCCAACAAGGCATATACGCGGTTAGGATCTTTCCCAAAACGAGAAAAGAAGGCAACACATATAATAGAAGCAACAAGCGATAATAATAACTAATTAACTGAGATGTAAGTCTCTTTGAAACTTAGGAGTGTTACCTTTTTGACATGAATCCACTTTGAGGTGATCCCTTTACTGTTGAGAGAGCCCGGCCAAAGTAGATAGAATAGGACTATTTAAGAGAGTATTTGTGTGAGTAGAATATCCCCTAAACCCTAATGAAAGAAGCTAGGAATGAATAAAATGTGGACAAAACCTCAAATGAAGGGTTTTCTCCCTATTTTATACCTCCTAGACCCCCACTATTCCTTTTCTATACCTACAGAAACTACTAGAATTTTAGTACAATTCTTTTGTATGGAGAGTGTGTGTGTAAAATGTGAAGGGAAGGCCCCTTTCTATAGGGGAAAGGAGGTCTGAATGCAATAAATCGCGTTCATGACCTGCCTTTTCCTAAAATAGGTAAGAAAATCCTTCCAAAAGAGCATGTTTAGGTAATAGTGGTACCTATATGGGTGGGGCCCTACCCATATGGGTACTAGGGGACCCGTACGGGTCCCCTCCAAGGCATGTGGAGGGAATGACCCGTACGAGTCTGCTAGTTGATCCGTACCACCAACTAGCACCCGCACGGGTCCCTAAGGGCAGACTAGGTCTCCAAACCTTGGCCAAACTCAACTCTATAGTAGTAGGAACATCTCTGATGGACATCACCTGAAAGACATTGCACCATATAGCTCTCATCATAGTTTCGTGAGAAGGATCGTTAAAATCCAGTGCTTATAGACAGATTACTTTTAGGAATTAGAACAATTAAGAGAATAATAGAGAGAGCGTAGGAGTATGAAATTAAGGATGAAAAAAAATGGGAGGAGGCCTCCATTTATAGTGGTTAGGAATTATTCAAAGGATAATAAAGTCCCTAACCTTAACCAATCAGAAATAAAATAAAAGGGCCATTAGGTATTTTAATTAACCTAATAGAGTTAGAACTAAACTCTAATGGGGAGTTTGCTTGGGGAGCAAACTCCCCATCGTTATCCATCACTGCTGGCCGAATGGCTAGTAGTGGCATGCTAGGCCTGCACAGGCACCTACGCGCAAAGCCTACAATATCATAGCCCATGCGGTCTGTGCTACATAGCGCCATGCACTGGCCTGTTGGGTCATGCACCAACGCAGCCTAGTAGGTCGCACACTTGTGCATAGTGGGTTGCGCTTTGCAGCCCACACTTCCCGAGGCCCCAATACGGGCTTTGAGTAGTTTTGTTCACACACAACACTACCGTATTCCTCATGCACACAGATCGAATCTAAAATTGTCCAACTATTTTCTTACCAATCTACTTGCACCAATTTAACCAATACCCAATATTCTGTAGTTGTGATGTCTTTTGGTTCTTAATCCCCTTTATTTATTTGATCCCCCTTATTATTTAACAGGTTCACTAGACCAACGAGTGAATATTGGTCTAACAAATATTATGGTCTAACCTTATATTACGGTCTAACCATATTTCCTTGCTCTTCTAAATTAGACCTTGTCTATTGGTTCTTTACATAGCTCGGTTGAAACTCAAATTGTGTGACCTTGTAGGACCCATAATATTGAGCAGTCAAAAGTTTAACCTAGCTCAATCCCTTTTAGGAATTTACTAGCTTAGAGCTCTAGACCGTTGTGGACTTTGATTACTTTGATTGGTCATAGTGGCCCTCTAGCAAAGGGCATATGACACCTCAATATTTGAAACGTCACATGCATTGTGACTTAATCCCAGTTCTGTAATTGTATCAATACAATTTACTCCTTCTATAAACTATTAAGTACCATTTTGTTTCTAGGACTCGGTTTAAGTCTTAGTCCACTAGTAGCTATAATAGCTACCCTAGTGTTTAGTCTTCCTACCAAAGCGCACTACTCAACCATTTAATGTGTTGATCAGGATCCCATCCTATCAACTCATACTCTGATCTGAGGTTTATGAGTGTGTCAATTCGAACAAGTGGCCAAGGTATATCTCCCTTATATTACTATAGTGGAGCGATAGATTCTGTCACGGCTACTCAGCTTACCAACGGACAGACATCAAGTATACCCATAATCACCCGTATCACCCAGTCTATAGAGTGCTTAGGTATTACCAAAAATACAGCAACATATGAACAAGGTAACTAATATCTGAGGTCTAAGGATATTCGTATTGCTATTCTAATGAGATGATTAAAACACCAACACATAATATAAATTACCGAGTGTTGTCTCGTAGCGGTCTCCAATGTATCTCCCCAAATACATTCATGTGTTAACACAAGGTACCACCCTCTAGCACTAGAGATATGCTACTCTGAATCAAATTGAAGAGGTATGATGACACATGCTAACCTATTCGTATCATCTATGTGCAGTCTTGATGATACTATGACTAGGGATATTCAGACAAATCATAATTGCACACGAACCAGTTCTCACCAACATAGTCCCACTATTCCCTTGCAATATATGATATGATTATGTCATGGACTTTTGCAAACACATCAATGAATATATTCGAAACTAGTCATAATATATTTTCACATTCATTTATATACCAATAGAATGCTTTTATTTATAATACTTTGTTCGTACAAATAAAAATAATCAAGATATATCGCCCTAATTGCCGCTACGACATACACCATATCTAACAAAAATCACCGAGAATTTGCAATATGGGGAGATTTCGTGTAAGGCAAAATGTGAGGGGTCTGTTCAATTTTTAAACGCCCCATGACCAGGACCAGTATGGGTCGAACCCTACCTATATGGGTCCATTCCCTCTAAATTGCCACCCGTACAGGTCCCCCCTTTTGCCATCTGAACGTAGTTTTGAATCAGAACTTCGTAGAAGCACCAGGGTCACATCTAGTCCAGACTTCAGGCCAAGCTAACTTCTCCTAACTATGTATTTCAATTAAATTATGGGCACAAGCCCTAGTTCATCTTGATACTTGATTGAAGGGGCAAAAATTTTTGTTTTCACAAAAGTCAATCAAGAACCAAGGTAAGCAATTTTTGAATTGATCACTAACATGGATAATTTTTGTATATAGGTCAACTCGGATATAGGAAAATTTTCCCAACAAGTGAGTCTTGCAAGGAAATAATTCCCCAGAGAAAAAGAGTTCACCAAAGAATATTAATCTACTCCCCAGCAATGGAGTCAACGAAGTGGCATCCCCCCATTCCCTTGCAGTCGAATCAGCCAATCCAAGGGCATCCCCCCATCGTCAAGAACTCTAAGGGGCCTTCTTCAGGAGGCACCCTTCCAAGGGGCATTCCATCCAAAAAAAATCAGGCCAAACCCAAAATTTCTCACACTTAGTTTATAGGTTATTCAAGGGCCAACCCCCATTTGCTCATCTTTATTCTTGATTGAATGGACAAAAACTTTTGTTCATAAATAGTCAATCAAGAATTAAGTTGTGTCTACTTAGACAATGACTAACTCAGCATTTGATTATTGTCTTTTTATAGGTCACTAAAAATCCCCAATAGGAGAGTCATCCTCCTTATGAAAGGGATACACCATCAGCTAGGAGAGTCATCCGCCTTAGGAAAGGGATACATCAAGTAGGATAGTCATCTGCCTTAGGAAAGGGATACATCATGCAGGAGTGTCATCTGCCTTAGGAAAGGGATACATCAAGTAGGATAGTCATCCATCTTAAGAAAGGGATACATCAAGCAGGAGAGTCATCCACCTTAGGAAAGGCATACATCAAGAAGGAAAGTCATCCCCCTTAAGAAAAGGATACATCAGCCAGGAAAGTCGATTTGCCTTAGGTAAGGGATACAACAGCTGGGAAAGTTGATCCGCCTTAAGAAAGGATACACACACAATCCCTAGTAGAGTCAGTAGGGATAAGCATTGGCAAGTAAAGTCATCCGCCTGAAGAAAGGGATACGCATTAGCAAGGAAAGTCGTCCACCTCACGAAAGGGACCCTTAGGAAAGGAGTTCACCTAAAGAAAGGAACTCACCTATATCATCACCTCGGGTATGATTTCTAAACCCTCGCTCACATCATGAGATCATATAGATCCGTATCTGTAGTGAACCCATGTGGAGCAGTCTCTGACCACTGGATTATAATGATCCTTTGCATAAAACGATGATGAGAGCTATATAATGCAATCTTTTGCAGGTGTTATCCTTCAGAGGTGTTCCTACTACAGTAGAATTGAGTTTGGCAAAAGTTTAGAGACCTAGTCAACCCTTAGGGACCCGTACGGGTGCTGCCTGGTGGTATGGATCCATTAGTGGAATCGTATGGGTCATTTCCCCTCGTACTCCTAGAAGGACCCATACAGGTCCCATCATACCCATATGAGTCTTATTCTTGCCTATTCAAGCTTTGTAGAAGGTAATTCATACTATTTTTGGGAGAAATTAGGTCATGACTGCGATTTATTGTGTTCAGACCTAATTTCCCCCTATAAATAGGGGCCTTTCTTCACCTCTTTTCATAGATAATATAGACAATGGAGAAAAGATATTATATACAAATTCTAGTAGTTTTTATGGTTATAAAAAGGGTATAGTTGAGGTATAGGAGGTATAGAACAGGGAGAAAACCCATCCCTTGAGGTTTTGTCCACATTTTATTCATTCCAAGCTTCGTTTATTAGATTTGGGGGAGGTTCTATCCACACAAATACTCACCCAAATAGTCCTAAAATTATCATTGTGCCATCTACTTTGGCTAGACTCTCTCACAGAAAAGGGATAGCCTTAAAGTGGATTCATGCCGTAAAGGTACGCTGTTGAGTTTCAAAGAAAATCACTTCTTAGTCATTTTATCATTATTCTCTATCTCTCATGATATATCTATTCTTTTATTCCTATTTTGGGTCTGGTCCTAACCCATATGAGCCTTGTTGGCACCTTATGTCCTTAGGGATATTAAACTGGTGCCTCATACTCATACGGAAGGAAATCCCATTTTCATTTCATTTCTCCTCCATAAATCTTCTAGTTAAATTAAATTGAGTTTCTGTCCAAGACAAGACAGAACCCGGACGGGTCCCCCATGCTAGTACTAGTCCTCCCCAGTAGTCGTATGGGTCCCATCCTACCCGTACGGGTATTGGCTCCCAGGCAGCATCCATAGTTCCATTTTTAATCAGGAAAATCAATCAACTCACCATTTGCATGCAATCATTTTCACTAATAATCCGATAAACCAACCCATAAAAGTTAAAATGTGTTTTTTATAGCAAAATACGTTGAAGACTTGTTGTTTCTCTTCAATCCTAGAAGCCGTTTAGGGACTATCGATCGCAAAACGGCCATGCTAAAATAATCACATTTTTCCTAATAAAATGCTGACTTATTATGTGCTATAAATTATGCTAATCTTTGTGGATGTAGGGTGTCCGTGTCGATGATGTGTGGGTCTCCCTTGGCACCTTTGTGAGAGAGGCGGGGCCCACTGGGGGTTTGGTTGGATTTAGGCGTGACAAAACATCCTTTAGTTAAAGTTTGCACAATAAGCCAATTTTAATGAATAAAAGAATCGAGGCCCAAATCTCGATACAATTGATAGAGTCGCCACCCCAGTTGTCTACTTGGGAAAGAGTTTTGGTATGGTTCCCTCTGGGTGGGAGACTCACACTTATTGGATTATAGATTCGGGTATCAGATGAGTCACTTATTTCTTATTTAGTTGATTCAAAATTACATTCATTGCATAAAACCGTTTTAGTTTTCATTATTTAGGGAATTATGACAGAAATCCTATTTCTACACTCTTTCACACTTGTTACATGCGTTTACATATTATAATAAAGCGGAAGCAATAAATAGGAGATAAAAATTATAGCCGGGGAAAAATGGGGGAAATTGTAAAGAGATCTTATACATTTGTTCTAAGTTATAAAAAAAAATTAAAAATAAATTCCCCTGCATCCACTGATGTTAGGACAGTCTATAGCATGCCATAAATCAACATTTTATTAAGAAAAATGAGATTTATGTTGTAAAACCACATTTTAGCTGTTGTTGGTTGATTTACCGGATTACTAGTGAAAATGACGGCATGGTAAAAGGTGAGTTGGTTGATTTCTATTTAACCAACAAAAGGAGTCTTGGTTCTGTCTAGCGAATGGTACCCATACGGGTGGGTGGGACCTGTACGGCTACCGAGGAGGGCCCGTATGGGTATGGGGGACCCGTATAGGTCCTATCGGATTCGACAAAACTAGTGTTTAATTTATATAAATAGATTGATTATAAAGGAGATAAAATAGAAGCGGGAATTCCCTTTATACGAGTCCGGTGAACCAGTACAATCATCGAAATGATATATTAGGTACCAATAAAGCCTGTATTAATCAGGATCGGACCCAAAATGAGAATTGAAATAACAGTCGATACAAAATAATCTGACAATAATAATATAATGGAGATGTGAGTCTCTTTGAAACTTAGGAGCGTTACCTTTACGATGTGAATCCACCTTGAGGTGATTCCTTTACTATTGAGAGAGTCTGACCAAAGTATGTGCTTAGTTAGGACTATTTAGGAGAGTATTTGAGTGGACAGAACCTCCCCTAAAACCTAATAAATGAAGCTAGGAATGAATAAAATGTGGTCAAAACCTCAATGAATGGGTTTTCTCCCTATTTTATACCTCCTATACCTCAACTATAACTGTGGAGATTGCTAGAACTATAATTTTTCTATAGTAATTTTGCTTATGAATTGTATCCTCTTAAAATGAGAGGAGAAGGCCCCTTTTATTGCATGAAATTAGGTCAAAATTTGGTGATCCCGAATTCAATACCTGCCTTTTCCTAAAATGGTAAGAGACTATTTCCAAATTAACCTAAATAGGAAATAAGCGTAATCATATGGGTGGGGCCCCATCCATACAAGTCCTCCCCCAGGCATACAGAATGTAGTCACCCGTACGGGTCTACTAGTGGATCTGTACCACTAGGCAGCACCCGTACAGGTACCTAAGGTCAGTCTAGGTCTCCGCGTCATGGCCAAATCACTTTACAATAATGGGAACACTTCTGATGGATAACACTTGTAAAAGAATGCATTATATAGCTCTCATCTTTATTTTATAAGATGGATCGCTGAAATCAAGTGCTCATATGCTGCCCCTCAAGGGATTATTGTAGATAAGGATCTGTATAGTCTCATGATATGAGCAAGGGTTTGGGAATTATACCTGAGTTGGTGATGGTGATCTGAATAAGTTCCTTTCCTTAGGGCTAACACTTTCCCTAGGTGGTGCCTTTTTCCAAAGGCATGTGGCTTTTCTTCACATCCCTTTACTAAGGTGGCTCGACTTCCCTGACTGATGTATCCCTTTCCTAAGGCAGATGACTGCTCCTCGTATCCCTTTCCTAAGGCAGATCTAATTTCCTGACTGATGGATCCCTTTCTTAAGGCAAATCACTTCTCCTTATATCCCTTCCCTAAGGCAAATCAACTCTCCTGGTATTCCTTTCCTAAAATGGATGACTTCACCTTATATCCCTACCCCAAGGCGATCGACTTTCCTGATTGATGTATCCCTTTCCTAAGGCGGATGACTTCTTCTCATATCCCTCTCCTAAGGTGGATCAACTCTTTTGACTGAAGTATCCCTTTTGTAAGGCGGATAAGTTCTCCTCATATCCCTTTCCTAAGGTGGATTACTCTCCGGACTAATGATTTTGCATAACCTCTGAAAAGAGACAACAATCAAACACCGAGTTAATCATTGTCTTAGCTGATGCATCTTTATTCTTGATTGACTTTATGATGAACAAAATTTTTTGCCCCTTTAATTAAGAATAAAGATGCGTAGACTGGGGTTAGCCCCTGAATAAACTATAAACAAAGTACGAGAAATGTTGAGTTTGTCCTGATTGCTCTAGAATGAAGTGCCCCTTAGAAGGGTGCCTCCTACCTAGGAGGGCTGGACTATAGGGGGAATGCCCCTAGATTGATTGATTTTGCTGCTGGGGAATGAGGGGATGCCCCAGGGTCTGATTCTACTACTAGGAAATTGGGGGATGCCCCTAGATCTAATTCCTCTACTGGGGAATGGGGGGACTCCCCTAGATCTAATTCGGCTAGGGTGTCAAAAGGTGACCCTTGGCTTATTCCACTATTGGGGAATGGATCAACATCTCTAGGTAGGTTGCTTGCTACCTTTTTGCAATACCAGTTTGCTGGAGACAAACCTGCACATGAAAATTACATTGGTTAGTAGCCAACTCAAGAATAGTCCACTTTGATTCTCAAAAGATCTAAGGAAGACTAGAATCTTTGCCCCTTTTAATCAAGAATCGAAGCGAATTAGGGGTTTTGCCCCTATTTTAGTTGAAATAAGGAGTTAAGAGAAGCAAGCTTGGCCCCGAATTCGAAAAGGATGAGTCCTTGGTGCTGTTTGAAACACTAGTTCGAAGTGGGCCGGGACTCCATACGGGTCTCCATCGGGGGGTTTTAAAACTGAAATAGACCCCTCACATCCCCTCATTCACCCTATAATGAAAATTTTGGCTTTTTTTTGTAAACTCGATCAAGATATATAAAAAGATCCCAAAGACTGGCCGTTTCTCTCTTAAGCTCCAAGATTTGCCCCCGGTGGGCGAGTTGGGTCTCCGAGAATACCTAGTTTCCATCGGGTATGCTTTTTTGTGAAGGGGATTCATTTTTGGGGCTCACACCGGCCTCCAAAGTGCCCCTAATCCCTTCTCCGGATACTCATACTTCTTGATCCCAGGTAATTTCACCCGATTTTTCATTTTCCATTTTTGATCCCTTTGAGAATTTCTCAAATTTTGGTATAAATTAAGCTATTTTAGACCTTAGGATAGAGCCTAATGCATGCAACTATATCTGCCATGCTTTTTCTGATTTTTTGACATATTTACTATATTCTAACCCTGTTGAACTATAATTCTATTTTTGTAGTTTTAGTATAGGACTGTAGAAGCCCTGAGCTTCTGCAGGAAGTGGTACGAGGAGATATGCACTCTGGAGTATACTGAGCCGCTAGCCTGCTTTGACTCTTTTGGCTTCAGTGACATCATTAGGGCCATCCTGTAAGCTCTAAAGATGTTAGCCCTAGGCAGTTTCAGCTTTGATGGGAGGTGGTCGGAGACGACCCATAATTTCCACTTACTGATTAGGGAAGTCACTATTACTCCTTCCGATGTTTGTGCTATAACGGGGCTGGAGTAGAGCAGGGAGATCGTCCACTTCGATGTGTTTGCTGAGAGTTGGCACTCCCATCCTTAGGTCAAAGCTCTATATAGCTGGATTACTTAGGCTTCATCTAGGCCGGATGAACAAGCTCAAGTATGGGGATCTCCACTCTTACTAGATTAGGCAGCTGAGGCTTGTTGAAGCTGATAGGAGGGATCAGTATGCTAGGTCTTTCCTACTAACATTCCTTACTACTGTCTTCTTCCTAGTCTACTCGGGTAACCTCAACTATGGTTTGCTCTCTGCTGTAGAGGTTCTTGCTGCTGTGCCCGACAAGAACTAGTGTTGGGCCATCCTGGCACAGTTGTATTATAGGTTGGATGTCAGAGTTTAGGGCCAGCAGTCCCAGCTCAAGTTCTGCCATCTAATCTTGCAAGTAAAGCTGAAAGCTCATCTCTAGTGTTTTATCTCTTCATTTAAACTAAGTTGCGACTAATCCTAGTTTTACTTTTAAGATTTAGGCTTTTGAGTATCAGTTCATCCCTAGGTTGGGTTGCCTATGCAGCCCGAGACACCGCATATCATCTCCCGGTGGATGGAATTTTGGTAGGACCAGCCCCTAAGTATGGCATAGTACAAAGAGTTCCTACGCCAGTTATGCTCGGATCAGGTAAACTTCTTCCCTAATAAACCTACATTTTACATTTCAACAAACCATTAGTAGAAACTGTATTTACTAGGTTGTGACACTCATAATGTACTTATACCATGCAGGTTATCCGAGACCCGTGGGAGAGATTAGCCACGTATGGGGCCATTGAGCGGATGCGAGCTAGTGTTGATGACCACCGCATTGTCTTGGTGTCATCGCTCTCCTATGAGTTCTATTTTGGTCAGCGGGTCCGAGAGTGGAGAATAAGCACAGTGGTGGAGAGACCGATTCCTCCCCTGGTCCCAGCAGGCATCTTCTGGCCTCATCTCATGCCGGGGAGTGATCATGGGTTCTATTTGTTAGGCAAGGGGGCTCGAGTGATATCTATTGAGGGTTCTTATAGAGACTTAATCGATTCCTAACTTATCACTCCTTGCGAGAGGATTCATCATGAGAATGTCCCCTTTGAGTTTTACTAGAGTGATGACGAGGATGATGATGGAGATGATGATGATGATGATGATGGGCTTGGGGGTGACCATAGGGGCCCATTTATGGCTCGGTGTACTGGTGACTCAAGGCCTTGTGAATACTTTATGATTTCTTTTAATTGCTTGGTATTCTGAGTATGATGTCTTATTTTTATAGCCTCCCGCCCTTATGCGGAAGAGATCTGCTACCACTGCTGCTGTTGCCCCTGAGCCGTAAATAAAGCAGTCTCGTACTTCTAGATATATGAAAGAGGGGATCCTCTGAGCCAAGCTAGATACCTCTTTCTAAC
Organism: Euphorbia pulcherrima; assembly: GCA_947683365.1. Taxonomy (NCBI): domain Eukaryota; kingdom Viridiplantae; phylum Streptophyta; class Magnoliopsida; order Malpighiales; family Euphorbiaceae; genus Euphorbia; species Euphorbia pulcherrima. The sequence goes on from CANTUS010000007.1 coordinate 19,851,980, forward strand.
TCCTCAATCATATGGGGAATAGTTATCAAGGACCTCGAGGAGTTGGTACAGTCTATTGGTTTCACTCCTTCTAGTTTTACCCATATAAGGAGTTTCTCGCTTTTAACCTTATACATTATAGTGATTGCCTAAAATGTTGCATCCTGATGTGACCCTTTATTTCTAGGTGACTATTGTTGAGGCAGAGAGGATTACCAGGGGGTACTTTTCGATGAGAGACCTGCTACTGGCGTATGATGCATTACCCTTGGTAAGTTTTACCTGTAAAATTTAACAAACTATGCATGATGCATGATATGACATATATGTGTATTGATCTCGTGATTCTAATGTAGACCCTGTTAGCCATGGAGTATAGTAGATCTGCCTAGGGCTTGGATGCTACAGAGGAGATGGCTAGATTCCTGGAGGAGCAGCTGAGGGTGGCCACTACTAAGGCTGATCAGGCTAGGGCAGAGACTGCTCGAGCGAGGACCAAGATAGAGATGCTAAGGGGCCAGCTGGTGATGATGACCGAGGATAGGCAGAAGCCAGCCCCTTCCAATGTTGAGTCCGAGCATGATTTTTCTACATACCGAGTCACTTAGAAGGGAAGAGGTCAGCCTGCTGAGGGTCAGGATGCTACTATAGGTGCAGAGCCATTAGTGATTAGGGACTCTGTTTAGCCTGTCGCTGATGTCGATGGGGCCAAGAAGCATATGACCATAGATGTCGATGACCTACTAGCGGATACCCAGGCTTAGGCTTAGTAGGGTAGCCATGGACGGGATCCCCTAGCGTCTTAGATTTGATTACTCTAATAGCCTTTTAATACTTTTAGGCCCTGCATGGCTTTTTTTGAATGTAAACTTTAAACTGCTACTTTTGACTTTTAACTTTTATGCATGTGAACTTTTCTGAACCGAGACCATTGAATATTGCCATTTTATGAACCTAAGTTACTTCTTCCCGATGATTCTGTAGCGAAGGGATTAGGTGGTGTTCTAATTTTCGCTCAGGCCATTCGATGTGAGATGACCTACCGAACATTCATTTTTTGTGTCCTAATTTTTTCCTGGGCTGTCCTTGACAGCTTAGCCCAGCAGACTTTTTCTTTTGCCTCAATTTTTGCTTAGACCGCCCTTTCGGCTTTTCAATCCAACATGCTTTTTACCTCAACTTTTTCCTGGGATTTCCTTTCATATAGGCATGGTGCATTAGTTTAATATCCCTAAGAGCATAAAGGTACAAACAAGGCCCACATGGATTATGATTTGACCCAAAAGAAGAATAAAAGATTAGATTGAATTGAATAGACGGAGAATAACAATAAAGTGGTGGAGATGTGAGTCGCTTTGAAACTCAGGAGCGTACCTTTATGATGTGAATCCACTTTTAAGTGATCCTTATGCTTAGAGAGTCTAACCCAAATTATAATAAATGAAGTTAGAAATGAATAAAATGTGAACAAAACCTCAAGGAATGGGTTTTCTCCCTATTTTATAACTTTTATACCTCAACTATACCCTTGCAAGTGCCTATAGAAACTATTGGATTCTCATGTATTATATGGTCTAGTTTCTTTTCTAATTGCCTCCTTCTGAAATGAGACGTAAATGCCTCTATTTATAGGGGGGAATTGAGTTTGGATGCAATAAATTGCATGCATGAATAGATTTCTCCAGAAAATAGGAAGAATTATCTACCAAAAAGCCTGATTAGGCAAGAAGAGGACATGTACGGGTCCGGGGGGACTTGACCCATACGGGGTTCACTGGTGCACCTAAGGACAGGCTAGGTCTCCAGACTCGGCCAGACTCAACTGTACGGTTGTAGGAACACCTCTGGTTGATTGCACCTAGAAAAGATTGCATTATCTGGCTCTCATCATCATTTCATGAGAAGGATAGTTAAAACTAGTGCTCACAAACTACCCTCATGGAATTACTGCAGATACGGATCTGTATGATCTCATGATGTGAGATAGGGTTTAGGATTTATACCTCAGGTGGTGACATGGGCGAGTTCCTTTCTTGATGTGAACTCCTTTCCTGGGTGTCCCTTTCTTGTGGCGGATGACTTTCCTTTGCTGATGCGTATCCTTTTCTTGAGGTGGATGATGGGTGTCAAGACCACCAAAAATAAATCCTGGCGTAAAACAAACTGGTAGTTAGCAGTGAGTGGGGGTCGAATCCATAAGGAATGATATTTAACAATGTTATTCAAAGAAGATGACAGACAACATTACCTAAAACCACTCTTGATGGGAATTTGTGGATTAAAACTAAATAAAGCAAGTAATGAAACAATAGGAAATAATGGCTCAACCAATATAGGGTAAGACTGAATATCATGTTGATCATAGGATAAGAAATTAATTGCAATGAGACCTAGATTTAGTTATACAAATACTCATGCACCGTACAATACTAGCAACTTATCCTTACTATGTATAGAGATTGGACTTCGCCCCATGACCTCACTCTTACTCACTGTGTCTCCTGACTTCACACCGAGAGCTCGCCGGTAAATAGAAATAGAAATAAGAAAAGGCTAAATCCTTATTGTCATGTAGTGAAGCACTTCCAACGGGCATAAGATTACCTTTCTTCAGTCTCGATGGAGACTGTTGTTACTTCATCCCTCTTCAGGCACAATTAAGGATACAAGAATAGAGATTAACAATAATCGTAAAGACTTACCAAATGGGTGATCAATCCAAAAAGCGAGACCAAGTGATATTCTTACCATAAAACCCTTCAAGTATTGAGAGTGCTAAATAGGCCGCCTTGCAAATTTCTGTATTCATTTGCGGTCCTCACATCATCTAAACTCAGTCTTGGCCAATAATTTGTCAAGCCATGAGAGTTCTAGCTAAACATGGCTAAATTTAAATGTGCATAAATATAAAGAGGCTGAAAATGAATCATGCTGAGAATATAAAAACTGAAATCAAAGGTTTAAAACTAAATCAAATTGTCAATTAAACTTAGAAATGTTCAAAACAAAAACTATAAATCAAAGTACGCAAAAACTAAAGAACACAAGGACTAAAGCTAGACTAGAAAGACTGATAGATTGGATCAAAACTCTGTATCAAAATTGTATTTATCTTCTTGTGTCCCCTTTGAAATGGCAGACCTTGGTATTTATAGCTGAGTGATCCTCCTTATGCTTCTTCTTTAGTTACAAAATAGAACTTTTTGTATTTATTTTGATGGATTCATTTCCTTTTAGTCTTGGTCTTCAAATGGTAGTAAAATCCTTCCTTTTGTGAGATTAGGAAAGAGATCGAACTTCTTTTTGAGATGGCTCTTCCTAAATAGGATTTGCTCGAATTGAGTAACTTCTAGATTTGGATGTTGTGTGCACCAGTATTGATATCATCTTGGTCATTCTAAAGTGTTCTGGAGTAACCAGGATCAGCTGTCGCTCCTGCTGCCTGCTTCAGGTATCAGTGAGAGGCTCTTTTCTCTAAATATAGCATGTTTTCTCCGAATTACCTTAAAACCTGAAAGAGATATAAAAGGAAGTAATAGCAGCCATATAGACTAAAAATATGGTCTCAATGACAAAGAAATAGGCATAAATACATGCTGAAAATACAACCCATCAAATCTCCACACACTTATTCCATACTTTCCCTCAAGTATGCATTAAAGATTAGGAAGAAGGGAAAACTGCACAAAAAACCTTTGAATAACTAAACAGAGTGTGAGCACGGTTTGCCCGACCCGATGATGATTAATACCTATCCACATAGGTGTCCTAATGTCAAAAGTGCTATGAATCGAATGTCTCTTTCCTTGTCCAAAATTCATTGAATAATCCTCAAAGTATCCTAAAGGAAAGAATCTCAAACCAGTAATTTCCTGTTCAAACTTCTGCCTTCGACAAATTTCTCTCTATAACTCTAAATAAGATTTCCAATGGTCAAACATTATCCCCGTGTGTTAGGTACCACGTATCAAAATTTTAGAAAAATCTAATGGTCGGATTTAGGTAGATCGATGCTCTTATATGCAATGATTGACCCTCACTATTGCTGATACGTGTCGAGTCTAGTCATGACTCGACAAACCTACAGATATGTCAATCGACACTCCTAGATGCATTGATCGATGACCCTTGGACACGTGTTGAGTCTACTGATGACTCAGTGAAGCTGTAACTGCCCTAGATGCGTTGATCGAAGCTCCCAAGATGTGTCAATCAAATTGTCAAAATTCCAATTAAAAAAGCATGATCCCTGCTCATTTTCAACAACTTTCAATGGAGAAAATGCATCCAAAACCCTTTGAAAGTTCCTTTTTGTGGAATCTATGAATCCACAACAAAAAGTCCTTCCTTTATCCTAAAACTATACTCAGGTATAGAACCCTTCCCTAGGCAATTTTTAGCTACAAATTGGCCTAGCCTTATTCCCTAAACACCAAACCAATAACACAGTTCAATATTATTGACAGGTTTTAGCCACAAACCTTCCACATATTGACCTTCAAACACCAACTATACTAAGGTATAGTCCATTACTCTCAATGGGTTTTAGTTATAAACCATCTCCGCAAATCCCAAGGTTCTTAACCCTAATCTTCCAATCATTCGGTTCTAGCACGTACCGGCCTTCAGGACACTCAAAAGGTAACTGAGGTAAAATATTACTTTCAATCATGGATTTCAATTACTAATTCCACATGAAGTAGCAAGCCCCTACTCAGGCCATCGCTCCATGGGCTAGGCCCGCAAAGGTCGTATCTCTCAACTCATTTCTTTTGCTTATTAAAATAACAAAGGATTTTCAAAATATGATTAGCCAAAATTCAAATGACAAGTAACTATTCCATCAGGAACAAAAATATCTCTTTTATCGGTATAGTGATCCTACCCGGACCAGCTATGCCATCAATTTTAGGGAAGTGCTAATCCGGGTGGCAACTCTAATATTGTATAAGACAGGGACCCTACTCCCACAATGAAAAGTCTAATGCCCAAAGGAATCCTTGACCCCTTTGTCTAGTTGGAAATGCCAACTATGTTCACACATACAATGAGCCTCGCACTTTACCGGCGACTCCCCACATTAAACCGTGGAATCCCATATTGGCCGCGCTAATCCAACCGATGACCCAAAAGGGTCCAGCCATGAAAAATTTTGCCCGCTCACACAGACAGTAAATTCTTTTACCAAGACTTATATCGAGTTCCTTCGTTGACCAACGATCATTCCAATGAAAGATTATCGTCATGAAGACCATGTTCATAAGTTTACTCGAGAGTATTTACCAAATTAAAGCACAAGTACATAAAATATTGTTATAGTTCGTAAATACCTAGATTTAGATTTAAGTGATTCCCGATGGTCATAAGATTACTCCCTTTAAACCTTTTAATTGAAGCACATTTTTACTTGGTAGGGTCCATAAGATACACCTAGCCAAAGTTTGAGTTTTGCGATTTTAATGACCTTGCTAGCTTTGCTAGCTCTTTTTAGATTTTTCAACCCCATTTATTTCATTATGCGCTTTGCCATTTTTTTCTTAGGTTCCAATCCATTTTCCATCAATTATTCCCTATGAAAGAGTCTTCACCCAGTTTTAGCCATGGATAGCTCTTTCTTCTATTGGCCCTATGAAATAGTCTTCACCCAAATTTTTTGTTGTGGATAGCTCTTTCTTCTATCGATCCTATGAAAGAGTCTTCACCCAGTTTTTAGTCGTGGGTAGCTCTTTCTTCTATCAGCCCTATGAAAGAGACAAACAAAATTACGAGCCAAGTAAGCCTCATTTTCACTAATTGCAAAAGCAGAAAATAACTTCCAAGATTTGAAACTAGTTTTGCAAGGTCTCAAAGGAGGATCTTATAATACACAGGGACTAACTTAAATCAAATCAAGGTTAGATTAAAGCACTTTAAACAATAAAATCATGTTAAACTTTTCTGTACTCACTAGGATTAAGGAATTTACAAGGTAATTATCAGAAATGTTAGATTGGAATATCAATGTTCAACTCAGGTATCGGTATAAGTTTTAGTTAATCGGGATAATCATGTCAGTCATTCAGTAATTATTTACACAACACTCCTTATATTGGTTATCATCACATCTTAATGACAGGTTAGAGAGCAAATAAGGTCATTACAGGGGCAAAATATGAAGCATGTGTCCTTGTGAAATCTCTTGCTTGAACAAATGTAAAAATATATTAAAACAAGAAAAAGATTTTAGCAAAACAAGAAAAAAACATAGAAATCCCCTCCCCACACCTAAACTAAGCATTGCCCTCAATGCAAAACAAAAAAGAAAAAGAAGAAAAAGAAAAAGAATAAAAGAAAAAGAAAGAAAAAAGAAAAAGAAAAAAGAGAGAGGGAAAATTAAAACATTACTGTCCTGGTGAAGGAGGAAGGAGGCAAAATAGACTTGGCTGGTCTCGCTAAATCCGCTTGATCCCAAAGTGCTGGATGATGAGGTTCATGTTGGGAGCTGACAGTCCAATTGAACATGCATAACAGGCACAACAAAATTTCAAAATTTTGTCCCTATCCCTAGGAACTCCTATTAGATGCATATAAATTAAATAAAGCTTTAACTAAATAATTCTCTACCTATGTTAGCATAGATAGGCTAGGCATACCATAATTCTAAATTATATCCTAGCAAATATATTTTATACTAAGCATGTTATAACTCTAAGCTATAACCTAAGCATAAAATAAATTAAGAACGCAAAACAACCTAAGCATAATTATTAAGTCTAATATGCTTAAAGAAGAAGACCTAATAATTAAAAGAGAAAGAAATAAAACTTACCACTTAAAGCGTGCTTTAGCAGAACCTCCTCGCACAAGCCTCCAAGCATAGGATAGCCTCTATGAGTATCCACACATACCCCACCAACCAAAACCTCGCCGAGAGGAAGAACTAAGGAGCCTCGAGTAGTTGCTAGACCACTCCAGAAGCCCCCCCTAAAATATAAACTAGAGGTGCTCGAATAAAATCAAGCTCCTCAAAAATTTCTTGTTCAATTAACCTTTATCGTAGGAAGTATTCTTGAACTTGGTGCATTGAAAAAGGTTAAAAGAGGTGTCTATTTATAGGCTTGGGGAGCAAAAAGTTGCTCCCTATTTACAATGTTGGATAGGGTGAAAAACCCTATCCCATGCGGGTCATACATGCAGATCCAAATGATCCACTTGCTGACCCACAAGCACACAACATGTAGTGCACGCTGTATACCGCAAGGCAAGCCCTTGCATGCTTGCCTTGCTCATGGGATGGGCCTCGGGGACCATACCGCGGGCCCAGCTTGCGGTGGCCCTCATGAGATGCACTTGTGAAGCACATCTTCATGGGATGCCGCGAGCATTGTCCTGTAGTGCTTACGCACCTTTTAGTGCACTCCGTGCATCCGAACCTATACAAAATATATTTTGTACTTTTCGGTTAAACTCGCCAAGGCAAAATATCCCTTTAAATCGTTTTTCAAATATTAATTTATTTTATGACCCTAATAAATTAGTTACCGGTCAAAAATAAATTCCTTGGTTTATCCAAAAATGATCTAATCATTTTTAACGAATTAAATAATAATCGAATTATTAATATGTTATATTTTATAATAGAATAAATCTATTAGTTCTTTACTTAGTATGACGAAGGTCCAATGCGTGCAACTTATAGGATCCCGAAGTATTGAGCTATGAAGGCTTTAACCAACCCTTGTTATAATAGAACCATTGGCTCGAGGTTCTAGACTGTGAATAGAACTCGATTACCTTAAACGATTGTAGTACGCCTCTAGCAAGGGTCTACCATCCCCCATTACTCAGAACATCATTTATGCTTATGACTTAATCTAGGTTAATGCAATAGTTGTCCAATGTGATGAACTCCTTCCATTCTTTAGTACCATCTGGTTTATTGGGTTCGGTTAAAGTGTTAACCCACTAATAGCAAGGTTGCTCCAAGCTATCCCAATTATTAACTTTTGTGCCAAAGTATATTGCCTATCACCATAGTGTGTTTGACTAGAAACTATTTCAATCAAACACATACTCTGATCAGAGGTTTATAACAATCATCACTTCAACAAGTGGCCAGGTACAACTACTTAATATATCTGGAGCGATGGATACTTTTTGACTACTCAGCTTACCAACGTGCTATCATGACTATACCTGTATTCACCCCTGACACCCTAAATTAATGAGTGTATAGGAATGACCCAAAGTATAGCAAATGTACCACACAAGGCAACTAGTAGCTCAAGTATGAGGATATTCGCAAAGCTTATTACTTGAAGATAAACACTAACACATTGATATATACAACAAGTGTTTATCTTACTACGATCTCCAATATATCTCCCAGATATATCCATGTGTCAAACTTAAGGTACCACCTTCAATCCTTAGGAGATTGATTGCTTGGACCCTTTCCTAGAAAGTTGACCATATGCTAGTCTTTCTGCTTCGTCAATATCCTTTCTTGATGAAACTATGACTAGGGATAGTTTGGACATGACCATAATTGCACATGAATTAGGTCTCACTAAATATAGTCCAACTATAATTTCTCTAACTACATGCTATGATCTGTCAAGGACTTTTGCATACATACATCAATGAATATATTTTGACTAGATATAATATATTTATAAACACATCGATATAAACAAACGATTAAATTCCTTTGTTAATTAAACAAATATTCACACTATTATATAATTAAGATATATCGCCCTAATTTCCTTAAGCATATACATTATATCCAACAAACTCCCACTTGCACTAAGGCCAATTATCAATATGTGATAATCGATATGCTTTAACATGCTGGTCATGTTTGACTTTAGTCAATGGCTTTGTCAGACCATCCACGAGGATTTGATTGGTAGGTACATATTCTAGTCTTATTATCTTAGCATCAACAATCTCCCTGATTATATGATACTTTCTAGATACATGTCTATTTTTCTGATGAGACTGTGGTTCCTTTTCCTGAGCTATGGCACCATTGTTATCACAATAGAAATTAATTGGATCAACTGCCTTAGGCACCACACCAAGATCACCAATAAATGTCTTTAACCAGACATCTTCTGTTTCTGCTTCATATGCAACAAAATATTCAGATTCCATGGTTGAATCCGTAGTAGTTTCTTATTTGGAACTCTTCTAGCATACTGCCACTCTATTTAACACTTACACAAAACTTGAATGAGACATAAAGTCATCCTTGTTGGATTGAAAACTCGCATCAGTGTAACCTCTTATTGTGAGGTCACCTTCTCCATATATCAAGAACTCATCCTTAGTCCTTCTTAAGTACTTAAGCAATTCCTTAACGGCCATCCAGTGCTTTTAACCTGGATCTGACTGAAATCTGCTCGTGAAGCTCAAAGCCTGAGAGACATCTGGCCTAGTACATATTATAGCATACATGATGGATCCTATCGTGGATGCATAGGGTATATCCTTCATGCGCATTCTCTCCTGAGCTGTCTTCTGACACTCAGCCTTAGATAGGTTAATTCCCTTTGCCATCGGGAGATAATCTTTCTTCGAATGCTCAAGGTTGAACATATTCAATACCTTGTCCATATATGTTCTTCGAGAAAGACCTAACAGCCTCTTGGATCTATCCCTATAGATCTTTATACCTAGTATAAATGCTGCATCACTAAGGTCTTTCATTGAGAATTTTCTTAACAACCATACTTTAACATTTTGAAGAAGAGAAATATCATTTCCTATTAGTAGAATGTCATCAACATACAATACTAAGAAAATGACTGCATTCCCACTGAACTTCTTGTAAACACAAGGCTCATTAATGTTTGGACAGAAATCCAGTTCACGGATTGTTTGATCAAACCTTATATTCCAACTCCTGGATACCTGCTTAAGTCTATAAATGGACCTTTGTAGCTTGTATACCTTCGAGCCATTCTGAGATTTAAAACCCTCAAGTTGTGTCATATACACATCCCGGTCTAAATCCCCATTTAGGAATGCTGTTTTAACATCCATCTGCTAGATCTCATAATTGTAATGAGTAGCAATGGCAAGGAGTATTTTTATGGATTTAAGCATGGCTACTAGTGAGAAAGTTTCACCATAGTCGATACCATCATATTGACTATAATATTTTGCAACTAACCTTGCTTTATATGTAATTACATTAATGTCCATTTTAGTCTTCTTCTTAAAGACCCACTTGCAACCGATTGGTCTAACCTCTTGCGGCGCATCAACCAAATTCCAAACTTGGTTCTCATACATGGAATCCTTTTCTGATTTCATGGCTTTCAGCCAATAATCAGAATCTGAGCTCTTCATTACCTCATCATATGTCCTTGGTTCATCATCCTCTGAGAGATACATTTTCTTATGAACAGTGATGATAAAACCATATCTATCGGGACCTTTATGAACACGACCTGATCTTCGTAATGTTTATGTTTCGACAGGTTGTTCTTGGATCTCACTTTCTTGTGTATCTAGAATGGGGTCAATCAGCTGATTATCTATTTCTTCCCTTGATCCCACTGACTTTTGCAAGTAAGTGTTTCTTTTCCAAAAAGTGAGCATGCCTTGACACAAATACCTTTTTTGCTTCAGGTTGGTAAAATAGATATCCTACAGTTTCCTTTCGATATCCAATGGATAGACATTTCTCAGATTTGGCCTTTAGCTCATTAGACGCTATCATCTTTACCATAGTAGGACAGCCCTGTAATCTTAAGTGCCTTGGAGATGGCTTTTTATAACATCATCTTTTGTAAGGTGCAAAATTAACTAATTTAGAGGGCACTCTGTTTAATACATAAACTACACTCTCTAGTGCATATCCCAAAAAGGATTTACTGAGATCTGCATGGCTCATCATGGACCGAATCATATCTAATAAAGTTTGATTCCTCCTTTCTGACACTCCATTGTGTTGGGGCATGTAACGAGGGGTCCACAGGGGAACTATCTCATTTCCTTTAGATAATCTTGAAACTCCAGACATAAGTATTCTCCACCTCAATCCAATCGAAGTGTTTTAATACTTTTCTCAAGTTGTTTCTCTACTTCAGCTCTGAATAGTTTGAAGTTTTCAAAACTTTTAGACTTGTGCTTCATTAAGTATAAATAACCATATCATGAATAATCATCAGTAAAGGTTATGAAGTAGGAGTATCCTCCTAGTGCCTAAACACTCATTGGACCACACAAATCATTATGTATGAGTTCCAATGTACTCGTGGCCCGTTCACCCTTTCCTTGAAAGGGTAACTTTGTCATTTTTCCTTTTAAACAAGGTTCGCAATCACCATAAGACTCCGAGTCTATTGGGCCCAAGTCTCTATACTTATGCAACTTGGTTAAGCGATCTTTGTTTATGTAGCCTAAACGACAATGCCATAAGTAGAAGGAATTCTCATTATCTAATTTAAGTTTCTTTACATTGTTTATATTAAACACTTCTATTTTAGTATCAAGAATATAAATGCCACCATACAACATCCCATAACCATGAAGAACATTATTCAAATGAATCTGACAATTATTATTCGAAAATCAAATTTCAAATCCTTCTGTTGCTAAAGACGCAACAGATACAATATTCTTAGTAACACTCGGAATGTAGTAACAATTATTCAAAACTAAAACAAGTCCACTTGGCAAAATAAGTTTAAAGCTTCCTACGGCTAATGCAGCAACTTGGGCTCCATTTCCCACATGCAGGTCTATCTCCCCTTTCATAAGTCTTCTACTATTCCTTAGTCCCTGTACAGAAGTACAGATATGAGAACCACAACTAGTATTTAATACCCAAGTGGATTCATGGGGAAAAGTAGCATGCTTCTCAATTACAAACATACCTAAAGTAGATGCCTCTACATGCTTCTTCTGCAAATGTTCAGAAGTAGGAGCTTTCCAATCCCTCTTCCAATGTCCCAATTTCCCACACTAGAAGCAGACATAATTAGATGTCTACTTTTCTTTCTTCTTCTTACTGATTCTTTTCTTGGCACCCAGTGCCTGCTTCTTTTTCTTTGAAGCCTTGCCTTTCTCAACAAACACTAGTGGTTTCTGATCTTTCTTGATCTGATATTGTACTGTTTGCAGGATGTTGATTAATTTAGGGATAGTAGAATTAATCTTGCTCATGTAATAGTTAGTCACGAAGCTTGAGTAACTATTTCTCAAGGACATCAACACAACGTCAATGCTCAAGTCATGATTCATCTCGAATCCCAATCAATTCAGCTTCTCAAGGTATCCCAAGAGTTTTAGTACATGCTGAGAGGCAGAGGTGCAAGCCTGCATCTTGGTTCCAAAAAGGAGCTTGGAGGTGTCATACCTCTTTATCCTTTCCCACTTCAAAAATAACTCTTCAAGATGGAGAACCATGTCCTCTAAGGGCATGCTCTTATGTCGTTTCTAAAGCTAAAGATTCATGGACCCCAACATGATACACCTAGCTGTCTCACGATATTTCATGTGCTTCAACCAGGCCTCATGTTCCACATGAGCCTCAACAACAGGTTCAACCGGCAAAATTTCACTTAAAACATAGGCAATCCCTCGAATCTGATAATAATTCTTAAAGCTCGGAACCAATCAGAAAAGTTCGAACCATTCAGTTTGGTGCCAAGTAACATATAGAGATTAATATTGGAAGTCATTTTCAACCTACGATATAAGAAAAGAAAAAGAGTTTAGATATTAGTTTAAGTACATGCATTTAATATAAGGTCTTTTAATTAAATACATTTGTCCTACTATTTTTCTTCAAAATTTACAATAGCCCATTTTGTTGAATTCGGGAACTTTAGCCTAGCTAAATTTCCTAGTAGGTAGCATCTATAACTAGTCTATTATGACCCCCAATTTTATGAGTCAAGTCACAATAGTAAGTTATAGTTAGAATCCCATTCCCTTTGCATCGTATGTAATTGCCAATACATTCAGGTTCCCTAATCCCAAGGAATGTGTGCTCTTATATTAGCATCTCCTTGAATATGTCTCAAATCTGGGCCTAGCCCCCAATTTTATAGTGGACTACCCAATTCCGTTAAGGCAGACCCTATCCCAAACTTTACAACAAATCAATGTGGATTAGAAGGAACGCTTTGCGTAGCAATTTGCTGGCCCAAAGAGACCGTATTACAAATTTGAGTAAGGAAGACTATAACTTACCTCAATATATTTACTTTAGGATTCTATTGGTGTTAGACGGCTCACCCAATCTAGGATTTTATCAAATGGACATATTTATAATAACTTATATTAATTCAGGGAATTTTAGAATTAATTTATAAGGTCCAACCTTAGGCGGGTTGAAGCTCTTTATTATAATTATACCATCAACTTAGATTGTATGCAAAATAATTAACACTTTTATTTGTTATATTTATATTGTGTTTCCTTTAAGCTTTTATTTAATAAATTTATTTTTTACCTTGTTATAGAACCATATATAAGCACCATCTTATATACTAGAAATAAATTAGTCTATATTTAATCCCCTAGTTGGTCAATTCAAGCTGCACCGATATGGGTTCCCTAGTAGGAGAGGTGCCCTTGAATTGAGTAGACACCAACTCAAATCATTAGCCAGAACAAATATGAGTACAAACTTGAATACCAAAGCATTCTCTTGAACTAATAAATTTCGTTCTTTCAATTCATTTAAATTTGAAGCATCTATAACCAATGTAATTTAAATAAATTGTTGAAACTTGTATAATTTGAGTAAGTTGAGTAGGCTTATTCAAAATTATTCATAACTATTTTCTAACCTTGAAATGAAAAGCACAAGTTCATATATATTGTTCCAAATAATTAAATAAACAATAAATCATTTCATATAGAAAATAATATTCAGTTCGCTTCCAACTTAATTATACACTAAATAGGCAAGCTCTGATACCACTGTTGGGAACTGATAGTTAAATTGAACATGCATAACAGGCACGGCCGAATTTCAAAATTTTGTCCTTATCCCTAGGAACTCCTGTTAGATGCATATAAATTAAATAAAGCCTTAACTAAATAATTCTCTACCTCAGTTAGCATGCATAGGCTAGGCTTACCATAATTCTCAATTATATCCTAGCAAATATATTTTATACTAAGCATGTTATAACTCTAAGCTATAACCTAAGCATAAAATAAACTAACCATGCAAAACAACCTAAGCATAATTATTAAGTCTAAAAATGCTTAAAGAACAAGACCTAATAATTAAAAGAGAAAGAAAGAAAACTTACCAGTTGAAGCGTGCTTTAGTAGAACCTCCTTGCACAAGCCTTCAAGCGTAGGATAGCCTCTATGAGTATCCACACGAACCCCACCAACCAAAACCTCCAAGAGAGGAAGAACTAAAAACCCTCGAGTAGTTGCTAGACCACTCCAAAAGCCCAACCAGAAAATATTAACTAGAGGTGCTCGTATATAATCAAGCTCCTCAAAAACAACTTATTCAAGCGACCTCTAACGTATCAATTATTCTCGAACTTGGCGCATTGAAAAAGGTGGAAAGGGGTGCCTATTTATAGGCTTAGGGAGCATAAGTTGCTCCACATTTACAATATAGGATAGGGTGAAAAACCCTATCCCACGCGGGTCATACACGTGGATCCAAAGGATCCGCGTGCTATCCCACATGCACACAACATGCATCACATGCTATGTGCCTCAAGGCAAGACCTTATGGGCTTGCCTTGTGCTTGAGCTGGGCCTCACAGTAGCTCTCGGTGCCCCTCATAGGCTGCACTTGTGCAGCCCATTTTCATGGGCTTCTGCGAGCACCTATAGTGCTCACACACCTTTCGGTGCACTCCATGCATCAGAACTTGTACAAAATATATTTTGTAATTTTTGGTTAAACTCGCCAAGGCAAAATATCTTTTTCAAATATTAATTTATTTTGTGACCCTAATAAATTAGTTACCGATCAAAAACAAATTCCTTGGTTTATCCAAAAATGATCTAATTATTTTTAACCAATTAATAATAATCCAATTATTTAATATGTTATATTTTTGTAGTAGAATAAATCTATTAGTTCTTTACTTAGTTCGACGAAGGTCCAATGTGTGTGACCTTATAGGATCTCAAAGTATTGAGCTATTGAGGCTTTAACTAACCCTTGTTCTAATGAAACCATTGGCTTGAGGTTCTAGATCGTGAATAGAACTCGATTACCTTAAATGATTGTAGTACGCCTCTAGCAAGGGTCTAGCATCCCCCATTACTCAGAACCTCATTTATGCTTATGACTTAATCCCAGTTAATGTAATAGTTGTCCAATGCGATGAACTCCTTCCACTCTTTAGTACCATTTGGTTTATAGGGTTCGTTTAAAGTGTTAACCCACTAATAGCAAGGTTGCTCCAAGCTATCCCTGTTATTAACTTATTGTCGAAGTATATGGCCTTTCACTATAGTGTGTTTACCTAGAAACTATTTCTATCAAGCACATACTATGATTAAGCATTTATAACAATCATCACTTCAACAAGTGGCCAAGTACAACTCCTTAATATATCGGGAGTGATGGATTCTTTCTGAGTACTCAGCTTACCAACGTGATGTCATCACTATACCCACAATCACCTGGGACATCCTAAAGTAATGAGTGTATAGGAATGACCCAAAGTATATTAACAGTACCACACAAGTCAACTAGTATCTCAAGTATGAGGGTATTCACAAAGCTTTTTGCATGAAGATAAACACTAACACATTGATATACACACCAAGTGTTTATCTTACTACAGTCTCCAATCTATCTCCCAGATATATCCATGTGTCAAACTTAAGGCACCACCTTCAGTCTTTCGGAGATTGACTACTTGGACCCTTTCCAAGAAAGTTGACCACATGCTAGTGTTTCTCCTTCATCAATATCCTTTTTTGATGAAACTATGACTAGCGATAGTTTAGACATAATTATAATTGCACATGAAGCAGGTCTGACTAAAGATAGTCCAACTATAATTTCTCTAACTTCATGCTATGATACGTCAAGGACTATTGAATACATATAATGAATATATTTTAACCAACTATAATATATTTATAAATACATCGATATAAACAAAAGATTAAATGCCTTTATTAATTAAACAAAATATTCGTGCTATTACATAATCAAGATATATCGCCCTAATAGACTTAAGGGTATACATCATATCCAACAGTTCACATTTAGTTCTAGGCCAATGCAGCAGGTCCGGAGGTCATGGTTCTCAGCCCTGAGCTCGATGAGGTTTTTGAAGTGGTCTTCGTATTGGTTCTCCAGACTTGTGACTTTCTAGAGGAGCTCGGTGTATGCGATAGGAGGAATAGAGTCATCATGAGCAGCCTGGTCTAGCTGGGGGTCCTTGGGAGCAGGTAGAGCAGGCTTTTCTTCAGGAGGGCCTGGAGGATGCATAACAATGGTCCCATTGATTGTTTTAGTGAGTAGCATTATACGAAGAGTCTCCAAGCCTAGGAGTGGAGTTTTAGGGGCCCTGGTGTAGTGGACATGCTTGAAATGCTCCATATCATGCATAATAATGGAGATTTCGGTGCTTAGAATTTGAGGACTCTTAGGGTGGGTAAGGACATACTGAAACTGCTTGCCTAGCCAAGCACCTACGTGGTGCTTCTTGTTGTTCTTCATGCACCATAGAATGTGCACTTTTCTCATTTGGGGTCCCAAAACTTTTATGGCGACCAAAACAGTTAAATGCAAGAATTCTGTGGGCATACCTTAGGTGGGGCTCATGAATGTAAAAGTCTCGACAGTCACCAAACTTCTAAGTGGTGACTCAGGGATCGTTATTGCAAAGTGAGAAGTAGGTCTTGGTAGTGTTGGAGTCAGAAGGAAGAGCATCATACATCTCATCAGAGGGTTTAGTCACCCCTAAAGCCTTGTAGAAGTCATCGAGACTCCAAATCACATTCTTCCTAGCGAGACAGGATTTGATCAACCCCTCCTCTTGATAGCTTGTTTAGCCTTGCTTAAAATGGAAAGTAACATAAAATTCCTAAACAAAGCTCTTGGTAGGAGGGGAAACAGATGAAGAGGAGGGGAAGCCATGAGATCATGGTGAAGGAATCAATGATGGCATGGTGGATGCCAATAGTGGTCATTGTGTCTTTGCAGGCAGACTTACAAGGCTTTGATGACTGGCCCTTGAATCAAGCATAACTAGTGCATGGAGTAGGGTGGTCGAAAGAGCCATGGATGTTGCTCTTTATGCCAGGAGCATGGGTCCTCTCTTCCTTGATCGTTTTGTCTTTTTTAGAACTATAGCCTTTGGTAGCACTCTTAGTGTGCATCTTTCTCTTGGCAGGGGGAGGGACAGGTGTACAGTTGCTCTCCCCATTGGAATCAATTTCGATGGGGCATCTTGGGTCTTGGCCCCTCCCTTTGTTTTCTTTTCCTTTTTCAGTGGAGTCTTGTCAGACTCTTTCTATTCAATGGTGGCAGGAAAGATGGTGGAGATAGGATCAACGGTGAGAGGAGTATCACTAGGGGTAGCGGTGGTGCAAACAGAAGTGGCAGGAGTAGGAATGCCATGGCTTGGAATGTTTTTTGTAGGTCAACCACGGCAGAGGGAGGAGAAATATCTGTAGGAGGTGTGGTAGAGATTGTAGTGGCAGTAGTGGTGAGACCGGCGATATTGTGGTCCGCCATGGTGGCCACTGTTGTGGTGATAGTTGAGAAGGTCTCTACTACAAGAATTGCAACTATAGGAGTGGTGGTGGTGGTGAAAGGAGTGGTGTTGTAGGCAATGCTACCAATCATGGCCTCACTAGTCAAAGGGTTGGTGGTGAAGGTCTCTTGATTTTATGCCATTGTGGTGTTTTTGTTGGTGGTTGAAAAAGGAAAATTTGCGAGAGAGGAGAAAGAGTTTTTGCTTTGAGAGCATGAAGGAGAGCGTGGCTGTTGAGAGTAGGGAGAAGGGTTTAAGTAAGGATTTTAAGTGTGTAAGGGCAGCTCAAGGGGCATTAATAGGAACAGTAGTAATCATGGTCTATTTGGGTATTAAACCGGAAAAAATCTCTATGATCTTTGCATGACTGCCACGTCACCCACTATTCATGCATCAGTTTGCTTGAGTCCCTTCACATCCCTATCTTTTCAGTCATGTCTCTTGGTGTGCGATGATTCAACTTCCACAGAGAGTGTACGGAGACCTAAACCTTCAACAAAAATTGAGGTAGAAATCAGTCATAATCTAGATACAACTAATAAAAGCTAACTAAAAGAGAGAGACGAAGAGTCAGAAATGCTCCAGCTACCTCCCAAAAGCACTTCTTTTAACGTCGGTGAGTTCAACATACCACACCGAGATCATGGTGTAGTATCAGTGGTCTTAATGAGAGTTATTTCCTCAAAGTGAGGTTGAAATTCTTCATAGTAGGGTTTGAGATGATCCCATTGGCTTTTTAGAACTTTCCTAGTCCCGATTCTGTATAATGGCTGTTCTACATGGAAATACTTTAATCACAACATAAGGTCCGGCCCACCAGGACCTCAACTTTCTAGGAAATAGCTTAAGACAAGAGTGGAATAAGAGGACTCTCTATTCCACGTTGAATACCTTCCTGGAAGTGAAGAGATTATGGTGGCACTTAGTGGTCTCTTTGTAGGTCTTGTTTCTTTCATAAACATCATGGTGGATGTCCTTGAGTTCATGTAGTTGCAACTTCCTATGCACTTTGGCTGCATCGAGCCTAAAATTGGTCTCCTTGATGGCCTAATACGATCTCGACAAGCAGATGGCATGCTTTCCTATAGATGACTCTGTAAGGTGACATCCCAATAGGGGCTTTCCAAGCTATGTAGACTACCTATAAAGCTTCAAAGAGACAGAGACTCCAATCTTTCCTATTGGGATTGACTATTTTCTCCAAGATGAGCTTGATCTCTCTGTTGCTCACCTCAGTTTGTCCATTTGTACGTGGGTGGTATGCCGTGAAAGTCATGTGCTTGACTTCACATTTAGCTAGTAATGCCAAGATTGTCTTGTTAGAAAAATGTGTACCGCGATCACTGATGAGTAGTCTCGGTGTCTCATATCTGTAGATGACATCTTTCCATCGTTGTTGCTAGTCGCCTTAGCTTCTATCCACTTGGAGACATAATCAACTGCTCGGAGGATGTACTTGAACCCATAAGAGGAAGGAAAAGGACCTATGAAGTCAATACGCCAGACATTAGAGATCTCGATGACCAAAATTAGAGTCATCGGGAGCTGTTCTCGATGTCCAAGATTACCAATCTGTTGATAATTGTTGCATGCCTTACAAAACATATAGGAGTCATGAAAGAGGTAGGGCTAGTAAAATCGGCACTCAAGGATACGTTGTGTTGTTCTCCTTGGCCCACCGTTACCTCCTAAAACTTTAGAGTGACATGCTTGAAGAAGTCTCCGTATGTCTTCCTCGCAAACACACCTCCTTAAAACTAAGCCATTATCTTGTCTCTATAGATAAGGATTATCCCAGAAGTACCTATCAACTTCCCTCTTCATTTTCTCTTTGTCATTGTGCGTGAAATCCTCTGGGAACCTTCCAGTGGTAAGGATATTAACAAGGTCTGCATACCATGGAGTCTCAGTGATAGCAAAGAGACTTTCCCCATTATATTCATCATGTACTTCTTTTGGTTCTTCTAAGTTGGACAGTTTGTTAAGATGATCGACCACAAGGTTCTCTATCCCTTTTTTATCTCTGATCTTGATGTCAAATTTTTAAAGCAAAAGGATCCATCAAATCAGTTTTGGCTTGGCATCTTTCTTGGTCATTAGGTACCTCAAAGCAGCATGGTTTGAGTATACAATGACCTTGGAATAGAGAAGATAAGAATGGAACTTCTCCAATGTAAAAATGATAGCAAGGAGCTCTTTCTTAGTCGTGGTATAGTTCCGCTGAGCTACTTTAAGAGTCCGAGAGGCATAATAAATGGTGTGAGGATCTCGGCCAACTCATTGTCCCAATATTGCTCCTACTGCCTTATTGCTTCCATCATACATGATCTCAAATGGCTGGTCCCAGTTGGGTGCTTGGATAAAGGGTGCAAAGACTAACTTCTTCTTAATAGTGTAAAAGGCTTCTTTACAACGATCTCCAAACTCAAAGTTAGCGTCTTTCTGAAGTAATCTGCATGGGGGCTCGATGATCTTTGAAAAGTTCTTGATGAACCTGCGATAAAAGCTTGCATACCCAATAAAAGACCTAACTTCTTTTATAAAAGTAGGGTAGGGTAAGGACTAAATAACATCAACTTTACCTTTATCTACCTCAATACCCTTTTTAGATACAACATGACCTAATATCATACCCTGGTCTACCGTGAATTGGCATTTCTCATAGCTGAGCACTACATTAGACTCAATGTAACATTTAAGAATCTTACCAAGGTTATCAAGACATGCATCAAAAGAATCACCATATACAGTAAAATCATCCAAAAATACCTCAATCATGTTTTCCACGTAATCAGAAAAGATACTCATCATGCACCTCTAGAATGTAGCGGGAGCACTGCAGAGACCAAAAGGCATTCGTCTGTAAGCAAAGGTACCAAAGGGACATATAAATGTTGTCTTCTCCTAGTCTTTTATTGCAACCGGGATCTACTAAAAACTTGACATTCCATCAAGATAGCAGAAATGAGACTCTCCTGCTAGTCTCTCTAGCATTTAATCAATGAACGGTAGTGGGAAATGGTCCTTCTTGGTTGCGACTTTGAGCTTGCGGTAGTCAATGCAAACCCTCCATCCATTCTATATTCTTGTTAGGATAGTTCTCCAACTTTGTTCATTATCACCATGATCTATGTCTTCTTTGGAACACTTGTACCAGGTTAACCCACTCACTATCCGAGATAGGGTAAATGAGGTTAGCCTATATGAGCTTGATCACTTCCTTTTTCATTACTTCCATTGTGGGATGATTGAGTCATCATTGAGGTTGGCAACAGGTCTTAGCGTTATCCTCCAACTTGATTATGTGCATGCAAGTGGAAGGACTGATCCCCTTAATGTAGGCTATAGTCCACCCAATTACCTCCTTATATTGCTGGAGTAAGGAGATCAGTCATTTCTCTTCATCAGGGCTTAATTTGCTGGAAATAATCATCGAGAGTGTGTCATTATCCCCCAAGAAAGCATACTTGAGGTGACTTGGTAGGCTTTTAAGTTTAAGTTCCCGTGGTTGGATGATGGAAGGTTGAGTTTTTGAAAGGAGGCAGAACGAATTTTGGTTCAAGTCTCGATGTAGATTGAGGTGGATCGAGATCAAGAATAGCTGATTTCACCTTCTCATCTAAATTAGTGTCATCAAGTCTGTCAATGTCAAGTGCTTTGCTCAATGTGACCAAGTACTCATCTGAAAGATTGAGCTCAAAAATTTGTTGGATGATGGGAGCAAGGCTATCAATACTGCATAAGCTCGAATATTCTTTTGGGGTCTTCATAGCATCATAAACATTGAAAGTAGCTACTTCTCCATTGAATTCCATAGTGAGAGAACCATTATGCACATCAATTTTGGTCTTGGCAATACTTAAGAATGGTCTCCCTAGCAACAAATCTGAGTTTCCCTTTCTATCTGTATTGCATATATTAAGAACATAAAAGTCAGCAGGAAAAACAAAATCATTTACCTTGACCAATACATCTACGAAAATTCCCTTAGAGTAAACAACGGGGCGATCTGCGACTGCAAGACTGTCCTGGTCTCCTTGAGAGGCATGTTATGGTTGGCCGATATCTTCTGGTAGATAGAGAAAGGCATGACATTTATAGATACACCAAGATCACACATAGCCTTCTGAATTCCAACCTGACTTATGGTATAATTGATTGTGAACATTCCTTAATCTTTTAGCTTAGGGAGTAATTTGGTTTGGATCATGGTAGACACACTTTCTCCCATCACAACCTTATCTAGTTCATGCTGCTTCTTCCTATTGGTACACAACTCCTTGAGGAATTTGGCATATTTGGGTATCTGTCTAATCACATCGAGTAACGGGATGTTGATCTCAACTTTCCTCAAGGTCTGGAAGATCTCTTTCTCTTCCTTCAGCTTCTTGGTCTTTTCTAGTCTTTTTGGAAAAGGAGGTCTAGTCTCGGTAGAAATCACTGGTTCCTTTGGGTCATCAGGAATCACTATGACTTCATCCTCTATTTCCAATCTCGGTGGTTCCGATTGAGTCTCTTTCTTTTCCCTTAGCGAGATCGTGCTAACATTCTCTTTGGATTGTGCTCCGTTTAAGACAAAAGTCTCCCCATATTCTCAATCTTAGAGAGAGTGCTATCTATCTAGGCCGTCTATTTTTCTAGGATTGAGAAATTACCTTATAGTCCTTGTACCCAATCATCTACTAGCTCAAACCACTTATTGGAACCCTCAGTGAGAGTACTAAAAAGCTTATAAGGATTATATTGTGGCTGCTAAGGTGGGTTGGGCTGGTCTTGTTGAAGAGGTCTCGGTGCGATCGCATTCTACTGATTTCTCACCAAGAGCGGATTCTATGGTCCTTTTGGTTGTCAATGGTCGTTATTACCGCAACCAAGTGATAAACAATCTCGCCATCTTATTTGATTTCTCTGTGGTGATAGGATGTATGCCTGCTTGTTCCCCTGATTAACATAGTTATTATGGTTGCTTCAATTCCCATAATTACCATAATTGCTATAATTGCCATAGTTGCCCATGGCATGAACTTGCTCAAACTCAGGGTCTCCTATATGAGGACATTCATTAGTAGCATGAGTAGTCTTTTGCATAATTCATACTTCTTCACGACCTCGGTCTGGACAGCTATTTTATGCACAAGTTCAGCAAGTCTTTGTCTTTTGTCATTAAGATCATAAGAGTTGACCTAGTTGACAGGTCTCGATGTAGATTTTCCTTCACGATTGCCAAACTATTGAGCGATTTACGCCATAGTCTTGATCATTTCCCAAGCCTGAGTTGGGGTCTTGTTGATGAGCGCACGCCTACTAGTGACATCTAACGTAGACCGCATGGAGAACAGGAGTCCCTCATTGAAAGTCTAGACCAAGGCTTGATCAGTAAATCCATGAGGTGGGCATGTTGCCAAAAGGTGATGGAACCTTTCATAATACTCATGGAGACTCTCTGTGTCTTTCATCTTAGCTGAATAGATCTGTCTTTTCACGGTGGTAATGCTCGATGCTGGAAAGTATTTGTCAAGGAAGACTCTCGACATCTATTCCCATAATGTGGTTGATCCTAGTTTCAAATGACAAACCAGTCATTGGTCAAGTCCTAGAGGGAGAAACCAAAGGACATCAATTTTGCAAGCTTTAGATCGACCTTAGGTGGCTTCAGGGAACACACCATCAAATGGAATTTCTGTAGTGGCCATCCCAGCAAATTTAGGTAAGCTATGGACGAATCCAGATCTCATCTCGGATTGACTACTCTTCACTAGCCGTGGTCACAATGGCTATTTTAGGCTCTGATTCTGAGTCAGTCAAATAGTCAGACAGTCCTTCTATAATGATTTGATTGTTGTAGGGTCCATTTGAAGTCTTTACCTAATGTTTTGAGTGTCTACATTCTCGGGCTTGCTTAGCACGAGCTCTGTTGGATCTTTTAATTTTTGGATCATAGAGGAATTCACTACCATGACCTATGGCTCTAGTCATCCAGGTTGAACAACTAGTCAAAAGGAACCGTTCCTCGGTAATGATGCCAAAATTTGATGGGTGTTAAGACCACCAAAAATAAATCCTTATGCAAAACAAACTGGTAGTTAGCAGTGAGCAGGGGTTGAATCCATAAGGAACGGTATTTAACAACGTTATTCAAAGAAGATGAAAGACATCATGACCTAAAAGCACTCTTTTGGGAATTTGTAGATTAAAACTAGATAAAGAAAGTAATGAAATAGTAGGAAATAATGGCTCAACCAATATAGGCCAAGGCTGAATATCATGGTGATCATTAGATAAGAAATTAATTGCAACGAGACATAGATTTTGTTATACTAATACTCATGTACTATATAGTACTAGCAACTTTTCCTTACTATGTATGTAGACCATACTTTGCACAACGACCTCACTCTTACTCTCTGTGTCTCTCAACTTCGTGCCGAGAGCTCGCTAGTAAATATCTATAGCAATAAGAAAACCCTAAATCCTTACCTTCAAGTAGTGAAGCATTCCCAACAAGTATAAGATTACCTTTCTCCAGTCTCATTGGAGACTGTTGTTACTTCATCCCTCTTTAGGCACAATTACAGATGCAAGAATAGAGATTAACAATAATTGCAAAGACTTAAAACGGGTGATCAATCCAAACAGCGAGACTAGGTGATATTCTTACCATTAAACCCTTCAAGTACCGAGATTGGTAAATAGGACGCCTTGCAAATTTTTGTATTCATTTGCGATCCTCACACCATCTAAGCTTAGTCTTGACCATTAATTGGTCAAGCCATGAGAGTTCTACCTAAACATGGCTGAATTTAAATGTGTGTAAATATAAAGAGTGAGAAAATGAATCATGCTGAGAATATAAAAACTGAAATCAAAACAAAGGATTAAAACTAAAATGAAGTTGTAAATTAAACATAGAAATGTTCAAAACCAAAACTTTGAATCAAAGTACTCGAAAACTCAAGAACACAAAGACTAAAGCTAGACTAGAAAGACTGATAGATTGGATTGAAACTCTATATCAAAATTGCATGTATCTTCTTGTGTCCCCTTTGAAATGGTTGGCCTTGGTATTTTTAGCTGAGTGCTCCTCCTTATGCTTCTTCTCTAGTGACAAAATAGGACTCTTTGTATTTACTTTGATGGGTTCATTTCCTTCTGGTCTTGGTCTTCAAATGGTATTAAAATCCTTCCTTTTGTGAGGTTATGAAAGAGATCATAATTCCTTTTCAGATGACTCTTCCTAAATAGGATTTGCCCGAATTGGGTAACTTCTAGAGTTAGATGTGGCACGCATCGGTATTGAAGTCATCCTAGTCATTCTGAATTTTTCTAGAGTCATCGGGACCAGCTGTCGCTCTTACTGCTTGCTTCAAGTGTTGGTGAGAGGCTCTTCTTCTCCAAATATTGCATGTTTTCTTCGAATTGCCTTAAAACCTGAAAGAGATAGAAAAGGAAGTAATTGTAGCCATAAAGAATAAAAACATGGCCACAATGATATAGAAATACACACAAATACATGATGAAAATACAACCCATCAGCGGATGACTTTCCTTGACAATGCATACCCTTTTCTTGAGGCGGATGACTTTCCTTGCCAATGCGTATCCCTTTCTAGAGGTGGATGACTTTCCTTTACTAGTGCGTATCCCTTTCTTGAGGTGGATGACTTTCCTTCCCAATATGTATCCCTTTCTTTAGGTGAATGACTTTCCCTTGCTGGTGCATATCCCTTTCTTCAGGCAGATGACTTTCCTTGCCAATGCGTATCCCTTTCTTGAGGTGGATGACTTTCCTTTACTGGTGGGTATCCCTTTATAGAGGCGGATGACTTTCTTTTACTAATGCATATCCCTAGTGACTTTACTGGGGAAGGTGTGTGGATCCCTTTCCTTAGGCGAATCAACTATTTCTGACTGATAGTGTATCCTTTTCCTAAGGCGGATGACTCTCCTCATATCCCTTTCTAAAGGTGGATCGACTTTCCTGGCTGATGTATCCCTTTCCTAAGGTGGATTGACTTTCTTGACTAATGGTGTATCCCTTTCCTAAGGCGGATGGCTCTCCTATTGGGGATTTTTAATGATCTATAAAGAGACAACAATCAAACATCGAGTTAGTTATTGCCTGAGCTGACACATCTTAATTCTTGATTGACTTTGTGATGAACAAAAATATTTGCCCCTTCAATCAAGAATAAAGATGTGTGGATTTGAATAAGCTATAAATCAAGTGCGAGAAATGCCAGGTTTGGCCCTATCAGTTTAGAATGGAGTGCCCCTTAGAGGGTGCCTCTAGAGGAATGCCCCTTAGGTGGAGATGGCCCTTGATTGGCTGATTCTGCTACTAGGGAATGGGGGGATGCCCCTAGATTGGCTGACTCCACTGCTAGTGAATGCCCCTAGGGTGGGAGAAGGCAGGGGAATGCCCCTTTGCTGATTCCACTACTGGGGAATAGAGTACTGATATTTTGTCAAATCTTGTCTGCTGGGGAAGTGGCTCCTTGCCAAACTCATTTATCAGGGAAAATTTTCCATATTTTGGCAGACCTATATACAAAATTTTCCTTGTTAGCGATCAATTCCGAAATGGCTTACCTTGATTCTTGATTGACTTTTGTGAAAACAAAAAAATTTTGCCCTTTAATCGAGGATCAAGGTGAGCTAGGGCTTTTGCCTCTGATTGTACTAAAGTATAGAGTTTAGGAGAAGTGGGGTTGGCCCCTAGTCTAGACTAGATGTGCCCCTAGCGCTTTTGCAAATTTAAGGCTCACAAATTGCCCCTTAGGGAAAAAGGGACTCGTACGGGGTGAATTGGGACCCGTATGGGTTGGGTGTGACGCGTATAGGTCCTGATCAAGGGAGGTTTAAAACTGAAATAGACCTCTCGTATCCCGCCTTACACCAAACTCTCCTATATTGAATTTTCTAGCAATGTTTCTCCTAAAACCTATCATAATGTATAAAAAGATCCCAAAGACTAGTCGATTCTTCAGTAGGCATGAGGATTTGCCCTAGGTAGGCAATTTGGCGCTTAGAGAACGCTCGGTTTTGATCGGGTATGCTTTTTGCGAGGGGGATTCATTTCTTGGCCTCACCCCCACTTCTAATGTGCCTTTGGTTCCATCTCCTGATACCCATCCTCCTAAACTCCAGGTAATTCAATCGATTCCTCATTTTCCCATTTTCAAAGTTTTTGGAATTTCTCAATTTTTGGCATCAATGAGGGTGTTTTAGGTCTTGAAATAGAGCCTGATGCATGTAACTTTAGTCTAGGATGCTTTTGGTGTCATTTTGATTGAGCTTTGATTGAGTTTGGTTAATTTTAGATTGTTTAGGAATTTTTTTATGATGGGGACTATTTGCAGGGACCCATACGGTTCCCATTTTTGGTACGGGTGTGGGAATTTGATCCGTACTTGTGGGTGGACCCGTACGGGTCCCACTTCTTAGGACAGAATGCTTAAAACTTTGTCTTCGGTCAATTTCTTCTAATTTTTTACTACTCTGCTGTAGGCTAACCCTATCAAACTATGTTTTTGACCTTGCAGTTTCAATATAAGACTGTGGAAGCTCTGAGCTTTTGAAGAAAGTGGTACGAGGAGATCTAAGCTGTGGGTGTTACTAAGTTACTAGCCCGAATAGCTTCTTTTGGGTTTAGTGACAATATGAGGGCCATCCCTCAGGCTCTGAAGACACTGGCCCACGGTGCCATTTCAGCTCAAGCAGAGATGTGGTTGAAGACGACCCATACTTTCCATCTACCAATCAGGGAGGTTGCCATCACTCCCTCAAACATGTGCACACCGACGGGATTAGATTTGAGTGGAGACGTCATCCAGTTTGATGTCTATGTAGACCAATGGCATTCCCGGCTTGAGGTGAAGCCCTATGTGGAGAGATTACTTGGGCTCCATCCTAGAGGAATGGGCTATCTCTAGTACGGGGAGCTCCATAATTATTGGATCGGGCAGCCGGTCCCCGTTACTGTGGAGAGGAGGGATTAGTATGCCCGATCATTCTTATTGACATTCCTTACCACCACCTTCTTCCAGTTTACTTAAGCTACCTCAACTACGGTTTGCTCTAAGTTGTCAAGGATCTTGCCATTATATCAGGCAAGAATTGGTGTCGGGCCATCCAGGCTCAATTGTACTATAGGCTAGATGTTGGAGTTTAAGGCTAGCAGTTCGAGCCCAAGATCTGCCATTTGACCCTACTAGCATTCCCCTAACCTCTCTCTTGTGCTTTAACCTTTTACTCAAAACTTTGCTTTATCTTATAGATTTGGGCCTTTGAGCATCAGTTTATCCCAAGGCCATGTTTGCCCATGTAGCCTGAGACACTTCATATTATTTTCCGGTGGATGGGGCCTTAGCAAGGTTAGGCCCTGACCATAGCGGAGTTTAGGGAGTTCCTTCACCAGATGCATTCTGATTGAGTAAAATTCTTTTATTCGGAATCTGTATTCCCCATTTCGACACCATTAGTAGAAATTGTATTTACAAAGTTATTATACTTATAGTGCACTCACTTTGTGCAGGTCATTCGAGATTTATGGGAGAGGATGGATATATATGGAGATATTGAGTGGATGAGGGCATGCATTGATGATAACCCCTTTGTGCTAGAGTCCCCGCTCTCCCTTGAGTGGTACTCTAGTGAGAGGGTCCGAGATTCGAGGACCAGTGCCATTGTGGAGGGGCTGATCCCTCCCTTGGTAGTAGCGGTAGTTTTCTAGCTACATCTTATGCCTTGGATGGACCAGGGGCTGTACCTATTGGATGAGGGTGCCTAAGTGTTGTCAGTTGGGGGCTTGTATGGTGAGTTCATCCTTGAGAGAGGATTCACTTCAAGGACATCCCCTTGAGTTCCATTGGAGTGATAATAATGGTGATGACCATGATGATGACAACTAGGGTGCATTGATGGGCGACCATGGGGGTCCTTCTATAGTTCAGAGTACTGAGGGACCAGCTAGTTCTGCTATACCTTCTTCTCTGGTGTTATCAAAACTTAGCCTTTGTGAATACTTTATTGCTTCTTGAAATTGATTGTGATCTTAAGTATAATTGTTTATTATTGTAGCCTCCCACCTCCAAGTGAAACTGGTCTACTACTGCTACCTCTTCTGACCTATAGCCGCCGATAAAGCGTTCTCTCGATTTAAGGGGTGTGAGAGAGGGTGTCCTCCTGGTATAGTTAGATACTTTCTTCTGGCTCTATAATCATTTAGGGAAGCGAGCTATCAAGGGGCTCAAGGAGTCGCTCCATCCCATCTGCTTTACCCCATCCGGCTCCACTCACATGAGGAATTCACATCCTTTAGATCCTCCTTTTTGATTATGGCCTGAAATATCTTAGTGTTGACATAATTTTCTTTTCAAGTGACTGTTACTGAGGCAGAGAGGATCACGAGGGGTTTCTTCTCTATTCGAGACCTGCTAGTAGCTTAGGATTTTTACTTGAAAAATTTAACAAATTATGCATGATGCATGCCATGATATTTACATATCTATACTGATCTTATGATTTCCATTGTAAACTCTATTCGCAATAGAGCATAGTAGGTTCCCTCAGGACTTGGGTGGCTCAGAGGAGCGAGCTAGGTTCCTGGAGGAGTAGCTGTGAGTGACGACTCTTAAGGCCAATAGGGCTAGGGAGGAGACTGCTCTGGCGAGGGCCGAGGTTGAGGTATTACGGGGTTAGCTGGCATGAATGACTAGCATAGACAAACACCTGAGCTATCTGATTCCTTATCTGATGATGATAGCTCAGCATATCGAGTGGCACTGGTGGTGACCCAAGTGGCTAGAGGTGAGTATGAGGTGGAGTAGGGAGCTGGGGTGGTTGGTGCTGCGGCTGGGGATGGTGCTGGAGGAGGGGACCAAGTGATGATCGACATGGATGACCTACTGCCTAATACCCTTGATGAGACTCAAGGTGTGCCCCAGGGATAGGCTGCCCCAACAGCTTAGGTTAGATTGCAGCCATTACATTCTAGACATTTGATACTTTTGGGCCTCCTCGGCTTATTTTGTTGTAATCCTTGATTTACACTTTTACCATTTAACTTTTATGCATGCTGAACTTTTCTTTTTCTGAATTGAAACCCTTGAATACCATTGTCTCCAAACCTTTGTTGCCCTTCTGACACAATTAACAATGAAGCCCATTTAGTGAGTACTATAAGTGAGTAAGTTAACCATTGAACACTTTAAGTTCCTGATTGCAATGAACTGACCCAATACAATTCACAAGAATCACCTAGGCTGGTTGGTTGAAATTAGCACTTCTGGGGATGCATGCTATCCTACTATTTCACAATAGGAGAACTAAGTTCAAGGAATCCTAGTTATAAGACATAATAATCACAAATGATGTTTTTAATTATTACAATTGATAAAACTGGAGCTTTTAAACTAAGTTCTAATTTTTGCATAGGCCCCTCGGTGTGAGATGACCTGTCAAACATTTATTTTCATTTCTTTTTATTCTAATCTTTTCCTGAATTGTCCTTAATTGCTCAGTTCAGTGGACTTTTCTTTTCTTATTTTCTTTCTTTGCTTTAATGTTTGCCCGGACCGCCCTTTCAGGTTTTTAATCCAACAAGGTTTCTTTCTTTTTCCTTTCATCTTAAATTTTTCGTAGATCTCCCTTCCGGGTTTTCAATCTAGCAGACGTTTTCTTTCATTTTCCTTTTGTCTTAACTTTTGCCTAGACTGCCCTTTAGGGTTTTCAATCCAGCAGAAGTTTTCCAAATTTTGCATAGGTCCGATTTCTTTTTTGGCCTATCAGTATTTCTGTATTTTATTGAATAATGTACGCATAGTAAAGATAATAATTAAGATGCATAAAATGCCGATAAAAACTAATGTTCACATATCTACTATTATTTCACCTAAAGAGATGCATGCATTCATAAGACAAAAATTCTTAGCAAATCATAACACGTTCATTGATAAGATTTATTTGAGTATACAGGCAATGGTAACAATTTTCGATGGTTAATCCCTACTGCCTACTGGTCTTTTACAGATTTTTTAGAAAGCAACTGACATTCTTCTCTCTACGCCCTAACTTTTGCCTAAGCCACCCTTTTCGGATTTTTAACTTAGCGGGCTTTACTTGCATTGGAGTACCCTAACTTTTGCCTGACCGGGTTAAAGAATACCGATCAGCTGGTTGCGCCCTAATTTTTGCCTAAGCAGTAAAGGACCCCTCATCGGGTGATTTATTCTTTATTTCTTTTATTCTTTGTGCTGCTCTTTTGTGATTTAAATCTTTTGACCTAGACATGATAACGCTTAAGCCTATCTTGATTGACTGGATTTACGAACTCATTTCCATCCATATCCATAAGCTTGATTCCTCCTTTGACAAGGAATTTATTAACAACAAATGGTCCTTCACAATTAGACCTGAACTTGCCCCTAGAGTTAGTATTGACTTGGCATAGCTGTTTGAGAACAAAATCACCCGCCTTGAGAGGTTGCTTCAGGCATCTAACTCTATTGTTATAAGCTCGAGCCATGTGCTGCTAGTACATTTTTAGGTGGTCAAGTGCCTTGAGCTACTTCTCATCTATTGCGTTCAACTATTCATACCTAGCCCTTCCCCAATCAGGCTCTTTTAGCTGAGTTTTGAGTCCCATTCATAGAGATCTTACTTCTATTTCGATAGGTGACGAGGCCTCCATTCCATATACCAAGGAAAAAGGTGTCTGATCAATGGGTATCCTTCCCCAAACTGCAAATGAAAGTTTATCAGCCCAATCCCTATAGGTACCTACTGTCTTAGATAAAATTCTCTTGATTGAGTTATTAATGATCAGTTTCCCTTTAGAGCTCTTGAGGGATTTAAGTATAGACTAGTGATCTAAGGTGTACTTTCCATTCTTCAGAACCTGAGTCACCCTACTGACGATGCTCTCATGAGGGGTTATTTTGGTCACGTAACTCAAAATGTACTTCCCCTTCTTTATAATAAGAGCTAGCCTGCTGTTGATGCTCTCGTGAGTGTTTTTGGTCTTCTTTCTTGATAATGGGACCCCTTTTCCCCCTCGTGAAGAAAGAGGTACCAAGACTAATTGTTATCATGTTTACTAAGAACTTTTATCATCTCTCTTTTTGTTGGTAAGTTTAGATCATTGGATTTTTGTGCCATTGCGATATACTCAAAGCAAACTTCATTAATGAATATGCTGATACTCTAAGAATGTTGTTGTTATGAGTGTATGATGTCTACAAAGTGAAATACTTAAGCAAAAATGGAAAATACATCAATTTAACAATGATATGCCTCATAAGCGACATTGTTTGCTTCAAAAACATTTGGAGCATTAAAAATTACATCATTTCAATCATCCTCCATAGATGGAGGGACTTATTGGTCAGCCTTGGTAATAGTGGCAGTTGAACTAGTAGTCTTAGTGTGGAGGTTCACATGAGCTTCTTCAGCCACTGCCTTTGCTAAGTTCTTGATGGCTTTTCTTATAGGGTTGTCCTTCTGATTCCCCTTCCAATTCTTCTTCATGAGTATGACCAGGGCTTTGGTTATAGCTTTGACTACTTCACTCACCTCATCCCTTTCATTCTACCTACATACTTCACAGAAATTGAGGTCTCAATCATGTAGCCATTCTTGAAGTCGTACACATCATTGAAGATCTCAAAACTAGGTACCTTCTTCCCCCTTATCTCGACAGGTTCCTCCTCACTTGAGAACACCTTATTCTTGACCTTAGCCTTATCATAAGGTAGAACTGGGGCTTAGATTTCTTAGCACCTGGGCGATTTCCCAAACCAAGTCTTAATGGCCATGGTAGAGGCATAATGGGCTCCATCATGCCCTAAAGATTCTTCCCAAGCCCCTTTCCTTTCACGTAACCCTAATTCATTATAATCTTTTTGATTTTAAGGGATATGTATCCCCTAACTAAAAACTTTGAACCCTGGTGATCAATAGCCACCCTGGATTCCTTTTCCTCAGCTTCCATGGCCACTATAACAGATGGTTCATCAGCCTCAATGGTCACTAGCTTGCCATTGTTGATGAGCTTAACTTTTTGGTGGATCAGGGAAGGGACAACCCCTAGTGTGTGGAGCTAGGGATGCCCCAACAACAATGAGTACGTGTTATGGATGTGAAGGACGGTGAACAAGACTTTAGACTTCACTTCCCTAATTGTAACTTCAGCTTCGAACACTCCATTAATACTCCTTTTTGTATCATCATATGTGTTAGATTTCTCCAACATAGATTCTTCTAATCCTAAGTGAGGAAGGATCTTGGCAGGGCAGAGATTAAGGGTAGAACCATCATCCACCATAACACATAGGATAGAACGATTAAAGATCTACACCTTGATGAAAAGTACCTTGTTATACTTATTTCCTTCAGTTGGGAGGTCCGATGGATAAAACATTATGGGTTCAACCTGATTGGAAGGAGGTCCTCCAATAACTAAAAACACCTAAACCAAGGTAGTGGAAGGTGTAGC
Organism: Euphorbia pulcherrima; assembly: GCA_947683365.1. Lineage (NCBI taxonomy): Eukaryota > Viridiplantae > Streptophyta > Magnoliopsida > Malpighiales > Euphorbiaceae > Euphorbia > Euphorbia pulcherrima. The sequence continues at coordinate 19,885,154 of CANTUS010000007.1, forward strand.
CTCATGCTTAATAACTTTTCCATCAAACCCCTGCGATGATCCTCGGAGTCGATGAGAAGATGCCAAATGTTGTACATGGCAGGGGTAACTTACAACTGCTAGATGAGAGGGGTGACCTTTAAGTCTATCTTTCCAGTACTAAGTGGAGATTGAGTCTCAATGGTAGGCGTAAATTTTTGTCCCTGACTGACAGTCGGGATGACTTGAATGTCAACATCTTACCTCTTATTTTGGGGGGGATATTAGGGGTGACCCTCCCACTTTGGGTGACATGAAACATCCCATCTTTGATATAACTCCTCCCCTCAGACGTTTCCACTATCAAGGTTGGCCCTTCGAGGCCATCATTCTCCAATACATAGGCATCAATATCAATTGGTTCAGGTTGAACCAATATAGTTTCCATATTACAAGCACCTTCTAACTTGTATGCATCAATATCAATAGGGACATGTTCATTGGGTAAAGCCACTATCGAGTGAACCTTAAGATTGGCTTGCATGATCATATTGAAGATATGATGGGAGGGCAATCCAAACTCAACAATCGCAAACCGCTTCTCAAAATTCGATAGAGGGTTATTCACGATGCTTGGTTTAAGCTCAGGTTCTCAGATCTTCTTTTCTTTAATCAAGCCATGAATAGCTTCAAGTAAATCCCTACAGGTGCTAGTGCGATGATCCTTGCTAACGTGATAAGCATAAAATTGAAACTTATCCTCAGGCATAAGCAAAACATAGGGCTTGAGGCTTTGGAGAAGGCCAAACACCCTCAACTCACTAAAGATAACGGGCAATGGTGCCTTCCACAGAGAAATACCATCCTCAATAGTACGTACTGCAGCCACTTCTTCTTGCACTGCTACAGTTTAGGGATATGAAGCAGATGTCGGTTTGAAGCCTAGGCTGGTGCTGATGGGTTATTCTTCTTAAACCAAGGTTTGGTTAGCACACTCGCCTTCTCCAACTCTTCGATTCTTTCCCATTTCTCGGCTTTTTCAAAGACCTCCATATAGCTAGAGAATTTATCCATACTAAGAACCTTACAGTAAGTAGGTAAGGCACAGTCCATCAACTTTACAATCATTTAGGGGAGACTCAGTTGATCTTGTAACAAGACATGGGTGGCCATCAATCTTTCAAAATAGGTCTTGAATTTCTCATTGGGAGCTTACTTGATAGCCTCCATATTCTGTATGGTAGTCTTGATTGTGGCGTTGAAACCATACTGCTCGATGAAAAGCCTCAGATAAAGCCTTCTAATTTTCGGTCACCTCATCTGACAAAGTGTTGTACAACTCAATAGCAGGACCTTCCAAGGTGCAAGGGAGCATCTCAGCTAGGACTTTGTCACTTAGCTTCCTTATCCTCAGAACCCTCTGATAGATGGTGATGCGAGATTGAGGTGGACCAGTTCTCTTATATTTCACTATGCTAGGTATACTAAAGTTTTTGGTGACCCAAGCTTCCTCTCTAGTGGCTTGAACTAACCGTGGTGATGGCTAAATACCTGTATTAGTAGCAAGTAACTTCTGTAATAGATCATGCAATTCTACAAACAAGGGTGATCCATCTGATTGAGTAATTGCACCTATGGGTAAATCTATTGACTAAGGAAAGGTCATCCCCTTAGGTATGACCACAAAATTAGGAGCTGGGCTTTTGCTCCGAACTGAAATGCTAGTGGTACGAACCCTTGGCTAGGCTGAGCGAACTGACTTACGTTTGGTGAAACCACTATACACATTAACTATAATGGCTGACTAGCTAAATCAAATGGACCAACTGAACCCAACTTACCAAACTGATTGGAAGATTCTTCATGAATTTGAAGAGGTGGTAATTGAGTTTGAGTGAATGGATTGTGAGCAACCATTGAAAGGGGAGGCTGCTCACTAACCACTGCGTGCATTACTGGAGTCCTGATGATTCCACCTTGAGAGACATTAGCCATTCTTTCTTTGACCAAGATTGCCCTAATGGAAGCTAGCATCTTATCATTCATTCGGTCGAGGAACCAATAACTTCCCAGATACTATAAGATGACATTTTCTATCTCCGGCCTAATATCGATGTTGATGCATTTGCCTCCTTACTAAGACCGAGATCCTCAACCTCAACATCTATCTGGTCACCCTGAGTCAAAATACGAGACATCTGCTCAAGTAGATGAGTAGTATCGAAATAAAATGGACCAAACTGACTGCTAGATGAATCACTCGGAGATGGAGGCGGAGTAACCCTTAACTGAACCGGAGGAGGAGGCAGAGGTAGAATAGGAATTTAAATCAAACAAACTTGAGATCATTGCCAAGCTTTAACTCTTCGAACTTTGGCTGCGGTAGTAACCAAAAGATCATTATATGCATGGGATGTGGTATGCATGAATGATGTACAACAATGCATGGTAAGGTTAATTATAAGGGAATGTAACACAACACATGGAAAGCAATCGATTCTGTCCTTATTTCTCCCCCCAATTTTGAGGGTATTATTCCTTAGTCTAATCTCACACAAAAAAAGGGGTACCTAGAAGGTAAAATTATAAGGCTTTTGTTAAGAATGGCATAGGGACATATCAAAAGTTGATGCAGTAGGTTCCCATCGTATCACGCCTATTTTGGAGGGACACGACAATGAGTGCTCCACTCACTAGAGTATCCCTAATTCTTGGCAGGCATGACTGACACTTTTGTAAGTTTTATAGAAAAAAGTGCAACTTAACCTAGCACTAGAAGAAGAGCACATCTACCTAGAGATAGAGGGAGATGAGAAGATAAAGTGTAATAATTTTCCCAAATGATGAAAAAGAAATTGGGTTGAATTAAGTAAATGATTTTCAGTGCTCATCTTAATCTTTTAACCTTTTAAAACAAACTAGAATTTTGCAAGTTAAAAGATTATATCCCTAGCAAAGTTGCCACTGTGAGGTGTCAATGATGTGTGCGTCTCCCTTGCTGCCTACGGATAGGGCCAACTGGGGTGATTGGTTAATTAATTTAGGCGTGATAAAACCTTTTTAGTTCAAGTTTCCATATTTTAACCAATTTCATGAATAAAAGAATTGAGACCCAAATCTCAATGCAAATGATAGAGTCGCCAGTCAAGTTGTCTACTTGGGAAAGAGTTATGGTACGGTTCCCATTGGGCGGGAGACTCATACCTTTTGGATCAAAAATTAGGGTGTCGGATCAGTCACTTATTTCTTATTTAGTTAATTCAAAATTACATTCGACGCGTAAAACTATTTTATCTTCATCATTTGGGGAATTATTACGGAAATCCTATTTTCTACACTCTTTCACACTCGATTCATGCGTTTATATTTTCTACACTATTTTACCATAACTATAAGTACTTTTATTTGTCACCTTTTTGATATATTTTATTCATTGGAAACTTTTACCATCGTAAGTCAATGTATTCAAGAAGACTTCTTCTAATAAACAGAATATGTCGGCTAAAACATTATGATGATCAAATGAATACATGGTGTTTTATGAGTGAAACATGAAACAAATATGAAAACACCAATCTCATTGTTTAGTTGATATATGCATCAACACACTAGCAACATGAAACGGTTAACTCATCAAAACAATCCTCCATATGTGGAGGGTATTCATTTTCAATCTCGGTAGGATTCATCAGTGAATTAGTGGTCTCCTAATCTTGAGCTTCTACTTATGTTGGCACTAGTTCTCTTTTTGTCTCATCAAGGTCTTCCAACTGCTCAATTCTTTTCCACGTTTCATCCTTTTCAAAGACTTCCACATAGCTTCCAAAGTTACCCATTCCAATGGCCTTACGATAAGCCAAAAGAGCTCCATCCATGAGCTTTACTATCATCTCGGTTAAACTAAGGTGATCCTTTAACAACATTTGGGTGTCCATCCACCTCTCAAAGTTGGGCTTGAGCTATTCATGGGGAGCTTGCTTGATTGTCTCCAAGTATTGCATGGTGATCTTCATAGTGGCATTGAACCCATACTGCTTGATGAAAGCATAAGATAAGGCCTTCCAATTACTAGTTTCTTCCTCGGACAAGGCATTATACCACTCAATTGGTGGTCCCTCTAAAGTAAATGTAAACATATCGGGTAGGATCTTGTCACTTACATTTTGTAGCCTCATTACCCTTTGATAAGTTGTTATATATGATTAAGGAGGACTAGTTCCCTTATACTTCTCTATGCTAGGCATACTAAAGTCATCGGGGACCCAATCCTATTCCTTTGAGACTTGAATGGGATGGGAAGGTTGTTAAGCAATCACGTTGGTAGCAAGCAACTTTTGAAGCAACTCTTGCAATTCTAAGGACAAAGATGAAGCTCCTTGGTGGGTAGCTGGACCAAAGAGTAAACCTATCAATTGAGGAAAGGTCATCCCCTTAGGTGTGGCTACAAAAGTGGGATATTGGCTAAATCACCCAAACTGAAATACTGGCAGCATAAATCCTTTGCTCGACTGAACAAACTGACTGATGGCTGGCAGAACTATCCTACCCACTGATGAAAAGGCTGATTAAACTGACAATACAAACCAACTAAACCCAACTGACCAAACTAACCGAATGATCCTCCTTGAACTTGAACAAGCAAAAAGTGAGACTGAGTGAACTGAGCTTGGAATAATGGGTTGTGAGCAACCCTAGATGGGGTAGGCTGCCCACTAACCATTGCTTCAACTGATGGAACCAGAGTAGTCACAACTTGAGAAGTATTGACCACCCTCTCTTCAGCCAAGATTACCCTTATCAAAGCCAACACTTGTCATTCACGAGGTTGATAAACTAATCACTTTCCAAGAACTGTGAGACAATATTTTCAATCTTTTGCCTAATATTGGCCCTTGATGCATTTGCCTCCTCCCCAAAACTACCATCCTCAACCTTTGCACCCACAAGTCCTTCACGGGTCAAAATGCGAGATATCTCCTCAAGCTGATGAGTACTATCGAGACCAAACTGATTGCTGGCTGAACAACTTGAAGATGGAGACGAAGACTCAACCCTAACTAAACAGTAGTCGGTGGAATGCGAGCCAAATGAACTTGAGAATGTTGCCAAGCTTTGACTCTCATTAGAATGGGAACCTAAATATTAGTACATGCATGGGTTTGGTTATGCATGGGCGATATACAATAATCCATGGTAAGGTTTATTAGAAGGGAATACAACACAACACATGCAATGCATTTCTTCTAGAAGAAGAGAAAATTTTATTCTAGAGAGAAGGAGGTAAGAAGATAAAGTGTAATAATTTTCTCAAATGATGAAAAAGAAAATAGCATGAATTAACTAAATGATTTTCAATCCTCATCTTGAGCTTTTAAGCTTTTCAAACAAACCAAAATTTTGCAAGTGGAAAGATTATTATCCCTAGCAGAGTCGCCACTATGAACTATCATGGTAAAAAATATATTGATTTCCCTTGGCGCCTTGTAGTGGGGTCCATTGGGGGGTTGGTTTGATTTAAGCGTGATGGAACTATTTAGTTCAAGTTTGTAGATTTTAACCAATTTTAATGAATAAAATAATCGAGACCCAAATCTCGATATAAATGATAGAGTCACCACCCAAGTTGTCTACTTGGGAAAGAGTTTTGTTATGGTTCCCATTGGGGGAGAATCATAGCTTTTGGATCAGAGATTCGGGTGTCAGATGAGTCACTTATTTCTCATTTAGTTAATTCAAAATTACATTCGCCACATAAAACAATTTTATTTTCATCATTTAGAGAATTATTATGGAAATCCTATTTTTCTACACTCTTTTACACTCAATACATGCATTTGCAATTTACAAATGAAGCAAAAATAATAAAGGGGGAATAAAAATTACAACAGAGAAAAGGGAGGGGATTGCAAGGGAACCTACACATTTGTTCTAAGTTGTAAAACAAAATAAATAAAATCATCTGCATCTACAAAGATTAGCACGGTTTATGGCACATCATAAGTCAGCATTTTGTTAGAGAAAATGTGAGTATATCAGGATGGCGGTTTTGTAATTGATAGTGCCAGGGTGGCTTCTAGGATCAAAGAGAAATAATGGGTCTTCAATATATTTTGTTGTGAAAACACATTTTAAATTTTTGTGGGTTTATTTATCGGATTATTAATGAAACTTATCACATGGAAAATGGTGGAGTTAGGTTCATTCTATAGATTAAAGGAAAATGGCATTTCGCCAAGGGGCTAGCACCCATACGAATGGGGGGGCACCTATAGGGGTACTAGGGGGACCCGTACGGGTCCTATTTTGACCCAAAAAGAACTTCATTTATAAATTATAGAAAGCAAGTTTATAGTAGAAAGGAACTGAACAAAAATGGGCTTGTTAGATATGATGTATGTCCTTAAGGCAACTAGGGCAATATATCTTAATTATTTGTTAGTACGAATAATTTGTTTAATAAATAAAGGCATTTAATCTTTTGTTTATATCAGTGTGTCCACATATATTATGACTAGTTAAAATATATTCATTGATATCTGTGTACAAAAGTCCTTGACATATCATAGCATGAAGTGAGAGAAATTATAGTTGGACTATGTTTAGTGAGACCTCCTTCATGTGCAATTATATTTATGCCTAAAATATCTGTAGTCATAGTTGATCAAGGAACGATACTGATGAAGCAGTATGATTAGCATGTGGTCAACTTTTTTGGAAAGGGTCCAAGCAGTTAACCTCTTAAAGACTGAAGATGGTGCCTTAAGTTCGACACATGGATATATCTGGAAGATATATTGGACACCGCAATAAGATAAACACGTGGTAAATATATCATAGTGTTAGTGTTTATCTTTATGCAGTAGCTTTGCAAATATCCCCATACTTGAGATGTTATCTTTGTAAATATACCTGTTTAGTATTATCACTATACTTCGGTCATACCTATTCACTCATTAATGTAGGGTGCCACTAGTGATTACGGGTGTAGTAATGATAACACATCAGTAAGCTATATAGTCGGAAAGAATCCATCACTCCGGATATATTAATGAGTTATACCAGGCCACTTATTGAATTGATGATTGTTGTAAACCTTTGATCAGAGTATGTGTTTGATAGAAATAGTTTCTAGTCAAACACATTATGGTTCAAAAGCAATATACTTTGTAACAAGTAAATAACTGGGATAGCTTGGAGCAACCTCGCTATTAGTGGTTAACACTTTAATCGAGCCCAACAAACCATATGGTACAAATATTAAAGAATGGAAGGAGTTCATGGCACTGGACAACTATTGCATCAACCGAGACTAAGTCATAAGCACAAATGATGTTCCAAGTAATGGATGATGGTAGACCCTCGCTAGAGGTGTACTATAGTCGTTTAAGGTAATCAAGTTCTAGTCACGGTCTGGAACCTCGAGCCAATAGTTCCTACATAACAAGGATTGGTTAAGCCTTAACACCTCAATACTATGGGATCCTATAAGGTCACACACATTGGACTTTCATCGGACTGTGTAAAGAATTAATAGACTTAGTCTATTACAAGAATATTAAATTAAGAATGGTTAGACCATCACTTGGTTAGACCAAAGAATTTATTTTGACCGATAACTAATTTTATTAGGGTCATAAATAAATTAAAGTGTTGATCAAATGATTAGATCATTTTCTTGTTAAGCCAGAAATTTATTTTGACCGGTAACTAATTTTATTAGGATCATAAATACAAGTGTTGACTAAAAATGATTAGATCATTTTCTAGGTAAGCCATGAATTTATTTTGACCGGTAACTAATTTTATTAGGGTCATAAATAAATTAAAATAAAGGAAGATTAAAAGGGATTTTTGCCATGGACCTATGAATTTATTCATATGGTCTAAGTATGATAAAATGCTAGCCTATGGGGGCTTGCCAGAAGATAGACTTGCTACATGGGCCCCAAGCCCAACCTTGGGGACAAGGTAAGCCCATTAGGGCGTGCACCGACTTGGGCGGCAAAGCATGTGCTTGCCGCCCAAGCATAAAGGTGGGATGCGTATTTTACCCATCCCACATTAATGAGGGGAGTTCTCCCCTCTCCCTAGGAAAGGGTCTCTCCTCCTACTCATTTCAACACACCTACAAATCTTCTCTCCTCTCTCTAGTTTGGTATTTGAAATTCTTCAAATAGTTTTCTCAACCAATTAAGAGGAATTTCTTTAGTTTACATTTTTTGGTGGGTTTTGGAGTGGTATAGCAGATACTCAAAACTTCGCGGTTCTTCCTCATTGGGAGGTTTCTATTGGTGGGGTTTGTGTGGATACTCGTACAGGCTATCCTACACTTGGTGGCTTGTGTAAGAAGGTATTGGTAAAGCACGCTTCAACTATTAAGTTCTCTATTTCTCTTTTAATTATTAGGCCTTTTCTTTAAGCATTTTAGACTTGATAATTATTATGGTTAAGCTGTTTTGCATGGTTAGTTTATTTTATGCTTAGACTATAACTTTGAGTTATATCATGCTTAGTATAAAATATATTTATGCTAGGATATAATTAGAATTATAGTATGCCATGACAATGTATGCTAACCTAGGTAGAGAATTTATTTAGTTAAGGCTTTAATTAATTTAAATGCAACGAATATGAGTTCCTAGCGACAAGGGACCAAATTTTGAATTTCCGTCATGCCTGTTATGCATATTTAAAGTGACTATCAATTTCCAACAGTGGTATCAAAACCTGCCTATTTAGTGCATAATTGAACTAAATTTTATTTTCTTTATGAAATTATTTAATGTTTATTAAATGGTTTGGAACAATAGATGAACTTAGGCTTTCATTTCAAGGTTAAGAAAATGGATATATTTATTTCGAATAAGTTTGCTCAACTTACTCAAAATTATCAAAGACTCAATAAGTTACATAAGTTATAAGGGTTATAGATGCTTTAAATTTACATGAACTGAAAGAACGCAATTTATTAATTTAAGAGGATCCATGGTCTTCGAGTTTGTGCTCGTGTTTGTCTGGCAAGGATTGGACTTGGTGTCTACTTCTCATAGGGCACCTCTCCTACCTAGGAACCTATATTGGTGCAACTTGAATTGACTAAGAGGGGATTAAATATGACTATTTTATTCCTAGTACATAAGATGGTGCCTATATATGTTACTGTAACAAAGTAAAAATTAAATCATAGAATAAAAGCTTAAAGGAAATGCAATATATATAACAAATAAAGAATGTTAATAATTTTACATATAATGTAGGTTGATGGAATAATTATAATAAAGAGCTTGAAGCCACCTAAGGTTAGACCTTACCAATTAATTCTAAAAGTCCCTGAATGAATATAAATTATTACAAATATGTCCATCTAATAAATCCTAGATTGGGTGAGATGTTTAACACCAATACAAAGTCGCAAAGTAAATATATTAAGGCAAGTTATAGTCTTCCTCACTCGAATCTATAATACGATCTTTTTTGCCATAAAAGTGTTGCACAAAGCGTTCCTTTCATCTACATTGATCGGTTACAGATATTGAGATAGGGCCTACCTTAACAGGATTGAGGTAGTCCACCATAAAATTGGAGGCTAGTCGTAGGACTAGGACAAATTCAAGGAGATGATACTATAAGAGCACACATACCTTGGAATTAGGGAACTTGAATAGTTAGCAATTGCATTTGATGTAAATGGAATGGAACTCCAACTACAACTTATTAATATGGCTTGACTCATAAAATTGGGGGTCATATTAGAATAGTTGTAGATGCTACCTACTTAGAAATTTAGGTAGGCTAGACTTACCGAATTCAATAGAATGGGCTATTGTAAATTCCGAAAAATGGTAGGATAAATGTATTTAATTAAAAGTCCTTATATTAAATGCATGTACTACATACTAAAGTCTAAACAATATTTCTTTTCTTACATCTTGATTGAAATCTTTATTCTAATACAAAAGTTTGCATTGAAAACTAATTTATATTGGCTCTAGCTTCAAATAGTTTGTTTAGAAATGTGAGGATAGTCCTCAAAGCCTTGGGCTTTGCGTATTCATTGTATAAGCCCAAATCTAAACTACATGATACAAGCAATTCTGGTTGAAACATACATGCATCAAATACATAAAGGAAACTAGGATGCAACACTGTGGAGGTTGTTAACATCCTTGTTAGCTTATGTGAGTAGCTGGCAGGAGACAAGGATAAACTTAAAATCAGATGTTAGGATCCATGTTACCTAAGCTATAAGGGCATCATAAAATTATGCACTCGAAAGTCTATGTCTTTACATCTTTGACAAAGGATTTTCCATGGTGGAAAATTTGAACCAAAATATTTTGATAGAAATTGTTAGGTTGAATTAGTCAGAAATTTAAATGGTTCATGTCTCAAAGAAGTAAAGGGATACATGGTGTATAGTTTTGAAGTAGGATAGAGCAGAGTGAAGAAGAAAGAAGAAACCCTGAGGTTAATTCTATTAAAGCTGGTTGGACTGTACAAAAAATAGATATGGCTTTTGTTTCTGAACATTTGAAAATAAAGCTTATAAGGGCTTATACTTCAAGTATGTTTGCAATTGAAAACTATGATACTTTTCCTTGTGAGTCAACTTGGAAAACTATGATATAGGTTGTTGTTCTCACATCTATACTTCTGTGCAGGGACTAAGGAATAGTAGGAGGCTTGCAAAAGGGGAGATAGACCTGCATGTGGGAAATGGAGCACGAGTTGCTACAGTAGCCGTATGAAGCTCGAATCTTATTTTACCGAGTGGCCTAGTTTTAGTTTTGAATAATTGTTACTATATTCTAAATGTTACTAGGAATATTATCTCTATTGAATGTTTAGCAGTAGAGGGATTTGAACCAAGTTGCATAAGCATGGTGACTTGGGGCCAATAGAGTTGGAGTCTTACGTTGATTGCGAACCTTGTTTAAAAGGAAAAATGATGAAGTTACCCTTTAAAGGAAAGGGTAAACGAGCCACAAGTACATTGGAACTTATACATGCTGATGTGTATGGTCCAATGAGTGTTCAGGCACTAGGGGGATACTCCTACTTCATAACCTTTATTGATTATTATTCATGATATGGATATCTGTACTTGATGAAGCACAAGTCTGAAAATTTTGAAGAGTTCAAAATATTCAGAAATGAAGTAGAGAAATAACTTGAGAAAAGTATTAAAGCACTATGATCTGATCGAGGAGTAGAATACTTAAGTCAAGAGTTTCAGGATTATCTAAAATAAAATGGGATAGTACCCCAGTGGACCCCTCCTTATGCACCCCAACACAATGGAGTGTTAGAAAGGAGGAATCAGACTCTATTAGATATGATTCGGTCCATGATGAGCCAAGCAAACCTCAGTAAATCCTTTTGGGGATATGCACTAGAGTGTGTAGTTTATGTATTAAACAGAGTGCCCTCTAAATCAGTTGATTTTGTGCCTTATGAAAGGTAGTCTAATAAATGGCCATCTCTAAGTCACCTAAGTGTATAGGGATGTCCTGCTATGGTAAATAGGATAGCATCAGATAAGCTAGATACTAAATCTGACAAGTGTCTATTCATTATATATCCAAAGGAAACTATTGGATATTTATTTTACCAACCTGAAGCATAGAAGGTATTTGTGTCTCGGAGTGCTCACTTTTCTGGAAAAGGAACACTTAATTATAAGTGTTAGTGGGAGCAATCTTGAGCTAGAAGTTCAAGATGAAGAAATAGATAATCAACTGATTGACTTCGTTCTAGATACACAAGAAGGTGTGATCCAAGAAAAACCTACTAAAACACAATCATTGCGAAGATCAAGTTGTGTTTATAAAGGTCCCAAAAGATATAGTTTTATCATCACAGATGCTAAGGAACTATATCTCATGTAGGATGTGTTGGGAACTGACAGTCAAATTGAACATCCATAACAGGCATGGCAGAAATTCAAAATTTTGTCCCTGTCCCCAGGAACTCCTATCAGATGCATATAAATTAAATAAAGTTTTAACTAAATAATTCTCTACCTAGGTTAGCATGCAAAGGGCTAGGCATACCATAATTCGAAATTATATCCTAGCACATATATTTTATACTAAGCACGTTATAACTCTAACCCAAGCTTGTTATAACTCTAAGCAATAACCTAAGCATATTATAACACTAAGTTTCTAAGCATAAAATAAGCATATTATAACTCTAAGTTTCTAAGCATAAAATAAACTAAGCATGCAAAAAAACCTAAGCATAATTATTAAGTCTAAAAACGCTTCAAGAAAAAGACCTTATAATTAAAAGAGAAAGAAAGAAAACTTACCAGTTGAAGCGTGCTTTAGCAGAACCTCCATGCACAAGCCTCCAATCGTAGGATAGCCTCTATGAGTATCCACACGAACTCCACTAAGTAAAACCTCCTTGCAAGGAAGAACTAAGGAGCCCCGAGTAGTTGCCAGACCACTCTAGAAGCCCCACCCAAAAATATAAACTAGAGGTGCCCGAATAAATTCAGGCTCCTAAAAAAGAACTTGGTTGAATACCTGAGAGATTAATCTTTGCAAATCTCAACTTGGGATTCATGCTTGAGCTTAGTGCAATTTGAAAAGAGGGGATTGAGAGCCTATTTATAGGCTTGGGGAGCAAAATATTGCTCCCCAAAAACCAATGTGGGATGTGCATACTTGCATATCCCACGCGGGTTTGACCCGCGGATCCATATGGATCTGCGTGTTCTACCTGCATGCAGCGTGCTACGCATGCTACATATTGCTGTTGTAAGGCAGGCTCTTATGAACCTGCCTTGCATGCAACCTCAGCCTTGCAGCCCATGCCTCGGGCCCAGCTCACGGTGCGCCATTGGGCTACACCTTGGGTAGCCCATATTCATGGGCTGCCCCGAGCAATGCCTAGCATTGCTCGCACACCTTTCAGTGTACTCTCACGCACCCGAGCCTATACAAAATACTTTTGTACTCTCGGTCCAATTTAACTTGCCAAGGCAAAATTTCACTTTTAATCCTTTTCAAATAAATATTTATTTTATGACCCTAATAAATTAGTTACTGGTCAAAATAAATTCCTTGTTTTATCCAAAATGATCTAATCATTTTTAACCATTTAAATAATAATCCAATTATTATTAGATCATGTTTTCGTAATAGAATAAATCTATTAGTTCTTTACTTAGTCCGATGAAGGTCCAATGTGTGGGACCTTATAGGATCCCGAAGTGTTGATCTGTTAAGGCTTAACCAACCCTTGTTCTAATAGAACCATTGGCTTGAGGTTCTAGACCATGAATAGAACTCGATTACCTTAAACGACTATAGTACGCCTCTAGCAAGGGTCTACCAAACCCCATTAGGGTTCGATTAATATTAGTACCATCTGGTTTATAGGGTTCGGTTAAAGTGCTAACCCACTAATAGCAATGTTGATCTAAGCTATCCTAATTATTAACTTGTTAACGAAGTATATTACCTTTTTCCATAGTGTGTTTGGTTAGGAACCATTGTTATTAAACACATACTTGGATCAGAGGTTTATAGTAATCATCACTTCAACAAGCGACCAAGTACAACTCCTTAATATATCTGGGGCAATGGATTCTTTTTGACTATTCAGCTTACCAACGTGCTATCATCACTATACCTCTAATCACCCTTAACAACATAAATTAATGAATGTGTGGGAATAACCAAAAGTATAGCAATAGTACCACACAAGGTAACTAGTATCTCAAGCATGAGGATATTCACAAAGCTTATTTCATGAATATAAACACTATCACATTGATATATACACCAAATGTTTATCTTACTACGACCTCCAATATACCTGCTAGATATATCCAAGTGTCAAACTTAAGGCACTACCTTCAATCCTTTAGAGATCGACTTCTTGGACCCTTTCAAAGAAAGTTGACCACATGCTAGTCTTTCTGCTTCAGCAATATCCTTGCTTGATGAAACTATGACTAGGGATAGTTTAGACATAATCATAATTGCACATGAAGCAGGTTCCACCAAACATAGTCCAACTATAATTTCCCTGAGTTCATGCTATGATACATCAAGGACTTTTCTATACATACATTAATGAATATATTTTAACCAGCTATAATATATATACAAACACATTGATATAAACAAATTATTAAATGCCTTTATTGATTAAACAAAATATTCGTACTATTGCATAATTAAGATATATCGCCCTAACTTCCTTAAGAGCATATATCATATCCAACAAACTACTACTTCCACTAAGGCCAATTAGCCATATGTCTTAATCCATACGCTTTACCATGTTGGCTATGTTTGATTTGATTCAATGGCTTCGTCAGACCATCCGCGATGTTCTGATCAATGGGGACATATTCTATTCTTATTATCTGAGCATCTACAATCTCCCTGATTATATGATACTTTCTTGATATATGTCTATTTTTTTGATCAGACCGTGGTTCCTTTGCCTAAGCTTTACCACCATTGTTATCATAATACAAAGAAATTGGATAAATAGACTCAGGAACCACACCGAGAACACCAATAAACCCGTTTCCCTTTAGCCAGACAACTTCTTTTGCTGCTTCGCATGCAACATTGTATTCAGATTCCATGGTTAAATCAGCAGTAGTTTATTGCTTGGGACTCTTCCAACATACCGCCCCTTCTTTCAAGACGTACACAAAACCTGACTGAGACTTAAAGTCATCCTTATTAGATTGAAAACTCACGTCAGTGTAACATCTAACTGTGAGGTTACCTTCTCCATAAATCAAGAACTCATCTTTAGTACTTCTTAAGTACTTAAGAATTGCCTTGACAGTCATCCAGTGCTTTTCACCTGGATCTAAATGATAGCTGCTCGTAAAGCTCAAAGCCTGAGAGACATCTGGCCTAGTACATGTCATAGCATACATGATGGATCCTATTGCAGATGCATAGGGTATATCCTTCATATGCGTTCTCTCTTGAGCTGTCTTCGGACACTCAGCCTTAGATAGGTTAATTCCCTTCTTCATCGGGAGATAAACTTTCTTTGAATGCTCAAGGTTGAATCTATTCAATACCTTGTCTATATATATACTTTGAGAAAGACCTAACAGCCTCTTGGATCTATCCCTATAGATCTTTATACCAAGTATAAATGTTGCTTCACCAGTTTCATGGAGAATTTTCTTGACAACCATACTTTAACATTTTGAAGAAGAGAAATATATTTCCTATTAGTAGAATGTCGTCGACATACAATACTAAGAAGATGACTACACTCCTACTTACCTTCTTGTAAACACAAGGCTCATTAACATTTGGATAGAAATCTAGTTGATGGATTGTCTGATCAAACCTTATATTCCAACTCCTAGATGCCTGCTTAAGTCCATAAATGGATCTTTGTAGCTTACATACCTTTGAACCATTCTAAGATGTAAAACCCTTAGGTTGTGTCATATACACATTCCGGTCTAAATCATCCCATTCATGAATGTTGTTTTAACATCCATCTGCCAGATCTCATAATCTTAATGAGCAGCAATGGCGAGAATTATCCTTATGGATTTAAGCATGGCCACCGATGAGAAAGTTTCATCATAGTTGATACCTTTACATTGACTATAACCTTTCACAACCAACCTTGCTTTGTAGGTAATTACATTACCATCCATTTCAGTCTTCTTCATGAAGACCCACTTGCACACAATCGGTCTAACCTCTTGCGGTGTATCAACAAATTTCCAAACTTGGTTCTCATACATGGAATCCATTTCTGATTTCATGGCTTTCAGCCACTTATCAGAATCTGAGCTTTTCATTGCCTTATCATATGTCCTTAGTTCATCATCCTCCGTGAGATATAGTTCCTTATCATCAGTGATTATAAAATCATATCTATCGGGACCTTTATGAACATAACCTGATCTTCGCAGTGACCGTGTTTCGATAGGTTGTTCTTGAAACACACTTTCTTGTGTATCTAGAATGGGGTCAATAAGTTGATTGTCTATTTCTTCCTCTTGAACTTCCAATTCGATATTTCTCCCACTGACTTTTTTAAGTAAGTGTTCCCTTTCTAGAAATTGAGCATTCTGAGACACAAATACCTTTTGTGCTTCAGGTTGGTAAAATAAATATCCAATAGTTTCCTTTGGATATCCAATGAATAGAAACTTGTCAGATTTGTTTATCTGATGTTGTCCTCTTTACCATAGCAGGACAACCCCATACTCTTAAGTGACTTAGAGATGGCTTTTTATTACACCATCTTTCGTAAGGTCAAAAATCAACTAGTTTAGAGGCACTCTGTTTAATACGTAAATCGTGCTCTTCAGTGCATATCCCCAAAAGGATTTACTGAGATCTGTATGGCTCATCATGGACAAACCATATCTAATAAAGTCTGATTCCTCCTTTCTGACACTCTATTGTGTTGGGGCATATAAGGAAGGGTCCATTGGGGAACTATCGTATTTTCCTTTAGATAATCCTGAAACTCCTGACTTAAGTATCCTCCACCTTGATCTGATCAAAATGTTTTAATACTTTTTTCAAGCTGTTTCTCTACTTCAGCTTTGAATAGTTTGAACTTTTCAAAACTTTTAGACTTGTGCTTCATTAAGTACAAATAACCGTATTGTGAATAGCCATCAATAAAGGTTATGAACAAGAGTACCCTCCTAGCGCCTGAACACTCATTGGACCACATACATCAGTATGTAGAAGTTCCAATGTACTCGTGGCCCATTCACCCTTTCCTTGAAAGGGTAACTTTGTAATTTTTCCTCTTAAACAAGGTTCACAATCACCATAAGACTCTTACTCTATTGTGCCCAAGTCTCCACACTTATGCAACTTGGTTAAGTGATCTTTGTTTATGTTGCCTAAACGGCAATGCCATAAGTAGAAGAAATTCTCATTATCTAATTCAACTTTCTTCATATGGTTTATATTAAAAACTTTTGTTTTAGTATCAAGAACATAAATGTCACCTTTCAACATCCCATACCCATAAAGAACATTATTCAAACAAATCGGACAATTATTATTCAAAAATAAAATTTTAAATCCTTCCATTGGTAAACATCCGACAGATACAATATTCTTAGTAACACTCAGATTGTAGAAACAATTATTCAAAACTAAAACAAGTCCACTTGGCAAAATAAGATTAAAGCTTCCTACGGCTAATGCAGCAATTATAGCTGCATTTCCCACATACAGGTCCATCTCCCCTTCTTCAAGTCTTCTACTGTTCCTTAGTACTTGCACAGACGTACAGATGTGAGAACCACAACCAGTATCTAATGCCCAACTAGATTTATGAGGAAAAGTAGCAAAGTTTTCAATTACAAACATACCTGAAGTAGATGCTTCTTCAGGCTCCTTCTTTAAATGTTCAGAAGCACGAGCTATGCAATCCCTCTTCCAATGTCTCGGCCCACACTAGAGGCAGACATACTTAAATGTCCTCCTTTCTTTCTTCCTTTTAAACCCTTTAACTACTCCTTTGGTGACAGTATTCTCCGGGCCATTTTCTAGAGAATATTTGTTTGTAGACTTACTTGAAAATTCTTTGCTTTTGGCATCGTATTTTCTCAACGCATCAACCAATTTCGAGGATGTACAGTCATGAAATTTGAAGCAATGTTCCTTTACAAAATCAGCATAGCTGATAGGTAAAGAATCCAATAGGATATCTATTCCCAAGGATTGACTAACTGTAGATCCCAGTGATTCCAATTTCACCATGAAATCTCTAATCTTGTTGATATGTGCTACAACACTTGTCCCTTCCTTCATCTTAGAGTTGGAAAGTTCATTAGTTAACGTGAACATTTTATACCTTGCTTTTTTAGGCAAACCCTTCAGATGGATCAACATGGTTTCCAGACTCATGAGATCACACTATAAACGTATCACAGGATTCATAGTGTCTAACAGCAAGTGTGACACATAAATTGAATCCTTTAGATTTTTCAACCATGCCTGCTTAATTACAGTCGGTGCATCAGGTCTAGGAATTTTTGTGAATGGATTTTTGAGAACATATGCGAATTCATAATCCTTAAGGATGTCCCTTACATCCTTGATCCATTCATGGTAGTTAATTGCTGTGAAAACTTGGATGTATTTAAGATGAATTTTTAAAATGGATTTTTTATTCAACCTAAGATATAAGAAAAGAAAAAGAGTTTAGATATTAGTTTAAGTACATGCATTTAATATAAGGACTTTTAATTAAATACATTTGTCCTACTATTTTCTTCAAAATTTACATTAGCTTATTCTATTGTATTCGAGAATTTTAGCCCAGCTAAATTTCGTATTAGGTACCATCTATAACTAGTCTATTATAACTCCCAATTTTATGAGTCAAGTCACAATAGTAAGTTATAGTTGGAATACCGTTCCATTTGCATCGTACGCGATTGCTAACTCATTCAAGTTCCCTAATCCTTAGGGATTTGTTCTCTTATATTAACATCTCCTTGAATATGTCTCAGATTTGGGCCTAGCCCCTAATTTTATGGTGGACTACCCCAGTTCCTTTAAGGCAAACCCTATCCCAAGCTTTACAACCAATCAATGTGCACTAGAAGGAATGCTTTGCATAGCACATTGATAGCCCAAAGAGACCATATTATAAATTTGAGCAAGGAAGACTATAACTTGCCTTAATATATTTACTTTGGCATTTTATTGGTGTTCAATGTCTCACCCAATTTAGGATTTTATTAGATGGACATATTATTAATAACTTATATTAATTCAGGGAATTTTAGAATTAATTTTTAAGGTCCAACCTTAGGTGGGTTCATGCTCTTTATTATAATTATTCCATCAACCTAGATTATATGCAAAAAAATAACACTTTTATTTGTTATATTTACATTGCATTTCATTTAAGCTTTTATTCAATAAATTTAATTGTTACTTTGTTATAGAAACATATATAAGCACCATCTTGTATACTAGAAATAAATTAGTCCATATCTAGTCCCCCAATTGGTCAATTCAAGCTGCACCGATATAGGTTCCTAGGTAGGAGAGGTGCCCTTGAAGTGAGTAGACACCAAGTCCAATCCTTAGCCAGAATAAATACGGGCACAAACTCAAAGACTAATAGATTCTCTTGAACTGATAAATTTTGTTCTTTCGATTCATGTAAATTGAAAGCATCTATAACCCATGTAATTTAAATAAATTATTGACACTTGTATAATTTGAGTAAGTTGAGCAGGGTTATTCAAAATTATACACAAACATTTGCTAACCTTGAAATGAAAAGTACAAGTTCATATACATTGTTCTAAACAATTAAATAAACAATAATCATTTCATATAGAAAATAATATTCAGTTTGCTTCTAACTCAATTATGCACTAAATGGGCAGGCTCTAATACCACTATTGGGAATTGATAGTCAAATTGAAATTACATAACAAGCATGGGGGAAATTCAAAATTTTGTCCTTGTCCCCAGGAACTCCTATCAGATCCATATAAATTAAATAAAGCCTTAACTAAATAATTCTCTACCTAGGTTAGCATGCAAATGGACTAGGTATACCATAATTCCAAATTATATCCTAGAATATTAATTTATACTAAGCATGTTATAACTCTAAGCTATAACCTAAGCATGTTATAACTCTAAGCTATAACCTAAGCATGTTATAACTCTAAGCTATAACCTAAGCATGTTATAACTCTAAGTTATAACCTAAGCATAAAATAAACTAAGCATGCAAAATAACCTATGCAAAATTATTAAGTCTAAAAATGCTTAAAGAAAAAGACCTAATAATTAAAAGAGAAAGAAAGAAAACTTACTGGTTGAAGCGTGCTTTAGCAGAACCCTCCTTGCACAAGCCTCCAAGCGTAGGATAGCCTCTACGAGTATCCACATGAACCCCACCAACTAAGGAGCCTCGAGTAGTTTCTAGACCACCCCAGAAGCACCACCCGAAAATATAAACTAGAGGTACTTGAAAAAATTCAGTCTCTTCAAAAAGAACTTGCTCGATTACCCGAGAGATTACTCTTTGCGAATCTCAACTTGCGATTTATGCTTGAGCTCGGTACAATTTGAAAAGAGGGGATTGAGAGCTTATTTATAGGTTTGGGGAATAAAATATTGCTCCCCAAAAACCAATGTATGATGTGTATACTTGCACATCCCAAGCAGGTTTGACCTGCGGATCCATATGGATATGGATCTGCGGGTTTTACCCGTATTCAGCGTGCTACGTAGGCTGCATATGGCTATCACAAAGCAGGCTCTTGTGAGCCTACCTTGTACGCAAGCTGTGCCTCATAGCCAATGCCATGAGCTCAGCTCATGGCATGCCATTGTGTTGCGCCTTGGGCAGCCCATTTTCATGGGCCGCAGCTAGCAATGCCTAGCATTTCTCGCACACCTTTTAGTGTACTCCCATACACCCGAGCCTGTACAAAATACTTTTGTACTCTCAATCTAATTTAACCCGCCAAGGCAAAATTCCCCTTTTAATCCTTTTTAAATAAATATTTATTTTATGACCCTAATAAATTAGTTACCGGTCAAAATAAATTCCTTGGTCTATCCAAAATGATCTAATCATTTTTAACCATTTGAATAATAATCTAATTACTATTACATCATATTTTTGTAATAAAATAAATCCATTAGTTCTTTACTTAGTCCGATGAAGGTCCAATGTGTGTGACCTTATAGGATCTGAAAGTATTGAGCTGTTAAGGCTTAACCAACCCTTGTTCTAATAGAACCATTGGCTCAAGGTTCTAGACCATGAATAGAACTCGTTTATGACTTAATCCCGGTTAATGCAATAGTTATCCCCCTTTACACCAAACGTCATTTATATTTGTGACGTAATCTCGATTAATACAATAGTTTTCCAATGTGATGAACTCCTTCCATTCTTTAATATTAGTACCATCTTGTTTATAGGGTTCGGTTAAAGTGTTAACCCACTAATAGCAAGGTTTCTCCAGGCTATCCCAGTTATTAACTTATTACCAAAGTATATTGCCTTTTACCATAGTGTATTTGATTAGAAACCATTTCTATCAAATACATACTCTGATCAGAGGTTTATAGCAATCATCACCTCAACAAGTGGCCAGGTACAACTCCTTAATATATACGGAGCGATGGATTCTTTCTGACTACTCAGCTTACCAATGTGTTTTCATCACTATACCCGTAATCACCTGTAACACCATAAATTAATGAGTTTGCGAGAATGACACAAAGTATAGCAATAGTACCACACAAGGTAACTAGTATCTCAAGTATGAGGATATTCGCACAGCTTATTACATAAAGATAAATACTAACACATTGATATATACACCAAGTGTTTATCTTACTGCGGTCTCCAATATATCTCCTAGATATATCCATGTGTTAAACTTAAGGCTCCACCTTTAGTCCTTAGGAGATTGACTACTTAGACCCTTTCCAAGAAAGTTGACCACATGCTAGTCTTTCTGCTTCCTCAATATCCTTTCTTGATGAAGCTATGACTAGGGATAGTTTAGACATAATCATAATTGTATATGAAGTAGGTTCCACCAAACATAGTCGAACTATAATTTCTCTAACTTCATGCTATGTTACATCAAGGGCTTTTATATAAATACATCAATGAATATATTTTAACCAGCTGTAATATATATACAAACACATCGATATAAAAAAAGATTAAATGAATTTATTGATTAAACAAAATATTCTTACTATTATATAATTAAGATATATCACCCTAGGTGTCTTAAAGGCATACATCATATCCAACAGGATGATGAACCAAGAACTTATAATGAAGAAATGAGGAGCTCAGATTCTGATAAATGGCTTCAAGCTATGAAATTGAAAATGGTTTCATGCACAAGAACCAAGTTTATAATTTAATCAATGCACCGAACGAAGTTAGACCTATCAGGTGCTAATGGGTCTTTAAGAAGTAGGCTGACATGGACTGTAATGTGATTACTTATAAGGCAAGGTTGGTTGCAAAGGTTATAGTCAACGTGAAGGTATTGACTATGATGAAACTTTCTCGTTGGTAGCCATGCTTAAATCCATAAGAATACTCCTTGCCATTGCTGCTCATTATGATTATAAGATCTGGCAGATGGATGTTAAAAAAAATTCTTGAATGGCGATTTGGACAGAGATGTGTATATGAAACAACCCGGGGTTTTTACATCTTAGAATGGCTTGAAAGTATGCAAACTGTAAAGGTCTATTCTTGGACTTAAGCAGCATCCAGGAGTTGTAATATTTGGTTTGATCAAACAATCCATGAATTGGACTTCTATCCAATCATTAATGAGACTTTTGTTTAAAAGAAGGTTAGTGGGAGTGCTATCATTTTCTTAGTATTATATGTCCATGACATTCTACCAATAGGAAACGACATCTCTCTTCTTCAAAGTGTTAAAGTATGGTTGTCAAGAAAGTTCTCAATGAAAGACCTTAGAGAAGCAGCATTTATACTAGGTATAAAGATCTATAGAGATAGATCCAAGAAGCCTTTAGGTCTTTCTCAAAATAAATATATAGACAAGCTTCTGAATAGGTTCAACTTTGAGCATTCTAAGAAAGGTTATCTCTCGATGATGAAGGGGATTAACCTATCTAAGGCTGAGTGTCCTAAGATAGCTCAGAAGAGGATGCACATGAATGATATACCCTATACATCTACAATAGGATCCATCATGTATGCTATGATATGTACTAGACCAGATGTCTCTCAAGCTTTGAGCTTTATGAGTATATATCAATCAGATCCAGGTAAAAAGCATTGGATGGCCGCTAATGAAATTCTTAAGTACTTGAGAAGGACTAAAGATGAGTTCTTGATATATGGAGATGGTGACCTCACAATTAGAGGTTACACTTATGAAAGTTTTCAATCTGACAAGGATGACTTTAAGTCTAAGTCATGGTTTGATTATATGTGAAATGGAAGGGCAATGTACTGGAAGAGTTTCAAGCAAGAAACTACTGCTGAATCAACCACGGAATATGAGTACATTGCTGCCTGTGAAGCGACTAAAGAAGTTGTCTTGTTAAAGGGATTTATTAGTGATCTTGGTGTGGTGCTTGAGATTGTTGATCTAATTACATTGTATTGTGATAACAATGGTGCTATAGCTTAGGCAAAAGAACCACAGTCTCACTAGAAAAATAGACATGTATCCAGAAAGTATCATATAATCAAGGAGATTATTGATACTAAGATGATAAGATTAGAATTTGTCCCCACTGATCAAAACCTCGCAGATGGTCTGATAAAGCCATTGACGTAAGTCAAACATGACCAGTATGTTAAAGCATATTGATTAAGACATATGGCTAATTGGCCTTAGTGCAAGTGGGAGTTTGTTAGATATGATATATGCCATTAAGCAATTAGGGCGATTTATCTTAATTATGTGTTAGTATGAATAATTTGTTTTATAAATAAAGGCATTTAATCTTTTGCTTATATCAGCGTGTCCACATATATTATGACTGGTTAAAATATATTCATTGATATCTGTGTATAAAAGTCTTTGACATATCATGGCATGAAGTGAGAGAAATTATAGTTGGACTATGTTTAGTGAGGTCTCCTTCATGTGCAATTATAATTATGTCCAAACTATTCCTAGTCATAGTTTCAACAAGGAAGGATATTGATGAAGCAGTAAGACTAGCATATTGTCAAATTTCTTAGAAACGGTCCAAATAGTTAACCTCCTAAAGACTGTAGGTGGTGCCTTAAGTTTGACACATGAATATATCTAGAAGATATGTTGGAGACCACAATAAGATAAACCCTTGGTAAATATATCATAGTGTTGTTGTTTATCTTTTTGCAGTAGCTTTGTGAATATCTTCATACTTGAGATGCTAGTTACCTTGTGTAGTACTATCGCTATACTTTTGGTCATACTTATTCACTCATTAATGTAGGGTGCCATGGGTGATTACAGGTGTAGTGATGATAAGTCGCTGGTAAGCTATAGAGTCGAAAAGAATCCGTCGCTCTGGATATATTAAGGAGTTGTACATGGCCACTTGTTGAAGTGTGATTGCTATATACCTCTGATCAAAGTATGTGTTTGATAAAAATAGTTTCTAGTCAAACACATTATGGTAAAGAACATTATAGTTCTATTCACGGTCTAGATACTCTGGCCAATAGTTCCTATAGAACAAGGTTTTGTTAAACCTTAACGGCTCAATACTCCAGGATCCTATAACGTCACACACATTGGACATTCATCAGACTAAGTAAATAATTAATGGACTTAGTCTATTAAAAAAATATTAAATGAAAATGGTTAGGCCATCACTTGGTTACACCAGAGAATTTATTTTGACCGGTAACTAATTTTATTAGGGTCATAAATAAATTAAGTGCTGATTAATTGATCAGATCATTTTCTAGTCAAGCCATGAATTTATTTTGACTTGCAACTAACTTTATTAGGGTCATAAATAAATTAAAGTGTTGATTAAAAATGATTAGATCATTTTCTGGCTAAGCCAGGAATTTATTTTGACTAGTGACTAATTTTATTGGGGTCATAAATAAATTACAAGAAAAGAGAATTAAAAGGGATTTTGCCATGGACCCATGAATTTATTCGTAGGGTCCAAGTATACTAAAAGGCCAGCCTATGGGGGCTTGCCACAAGTTGGGCTTGCGGAATTGGGCTGACTTGGGCGGCACAGCATGTGCTTGCCGCCCAAGCATAAGAGTGGGATGGGTATTTTACACATCCCATATTAATGAGGAGAGCTCTTGTTAGAAATGGAAGATTGATCTAATTTGTAATAAGATTTTATTGGAAAGGAAAGAAGAGTCATATATGGAATCAGAATTATGGTAATTATTTCCCTATTCAGTACCATGATTTTAGGATGCTATTATAGAAATGTATTTATCTCATATTTATTTTCTATTCAATAGCCTTCCTTTTGTAAATATTTATTTCCTTTCATCCCATGGTACATTCTACAATATAAAGCAATGTAATATCAAATGCAATACACGCCAAAATTTAATAATTCTTCCAATTCTCTTATTTTTCATCTCCAATGTGATTTCTAAAGTTAATTAGAGTTGCCTTCTTTGAGGAGCTCTGAGTTTATGTTTGCAAGTTTATTTTAATTCTTTATTCAAATTTCAACGTGGTACGAAAGCAAGTTTCTAGTTCCTACAAAAATAAAAAAATAAAATTGATCAAGAGAAAAGTAAAAAAGGGAATTAAGGTGGTGTTTTATTGTGGTCTTAGGTTTGAGAGAGGAATCTTGGTTAAGCTAATCAAATGCCACAATTGAAGTTTAAGGTAAAAATACCTTGAATAGAAAAGCTCAAATCAGGTTTGACAAACCTGTTAAAACACAAAAGAAAAGGAGATAAGGAATAGAGGCAAGTCAGTTCCAAGCTGAAAAGAAGGGCGGTGAGGAAGTTAAAATCAACAAATAATTTGAGCCAAAAAGAAGGACGGTGCAGAAGTTTGTTTGGAAGTTTGCAAAAACTATAAAGGGAGCCAAAATGCTCTGAAACTACAAATGGAGCTGCAATGCTCTAAAATTAGGATTAGAGCTGAAACGCTCTAAAACTATCAGAGCCAAAATGCTCTACAACTATTGGAGCTGAAATGCTCTAAAACTATGATTAGAGCCGAAATGGTCTAAAACTACAAATAGAGCCGTAATTCTCTAAAACTATCAGAGTTGAAACGCTCTAAAACTACTGGACCTGAAATTCTCTAAAACTATCAGAAGTGTAATCTTCTAAAACTATGATGATGGGAGGCGAAATCCTCTAAAACTATAACAGGCGAATCCACAGTTTCCTATTTAAGCAATGGAGCATAGCTATCAGGAACCATTAGCGGGTAGATCTTTAGTTATGTTCTTTTGAGCATGTTGCGGATTGGAAATGCCACTACTCAACTTGAGGGGGAGTGTTAGAAAGGAAAGATTGATCTAATTTGGAGTAAGATTTTATTGGAAAGGAAAGAAGAGTTATATATAGAATCAGAATCATGGCAATCATTTAGCTATTTAATACCAATATTTTAGGAGGCTATTATAGAAATGTATTTATCTCATTTTTATTTTCTATTAAATAGCCTTCCTTTTATAAGGATTTAATTCCTTTCATCTTATTGCACATTCTGCTATATAAAGTAGTGTAGTATCAAATGCAATACACACCAAAGTTTAATCATTCTTCCAATTCTCTTATTTTTCATCTCCACTGTGATTTCTAAAGTTAATCAGAGTTGCCTTCTTTGAGGAGCTTTGAGTTTATGTTTGTAAGTTTATTTTCATTCTTTATTCAAATTTCAACAGCTCTCCCCGCTCCTTATAAAAGGAACTCTCCTCCTCCTCATTTCAATACACCAACAACTCTTCTCTCCTCTCTCTAGTTTTGTATTTGAGATTCTTCAAATAGTTTTCTCAACTAACGAAAAGGGATTTCTTTAGTTAATATTTTTAGGTGGGTTTTAGAGTGGTCTAGCAGCTACTCAAAAATCTGCAGTTCTTCCTCATCAGGAGTTTTCGATTGGTGGGGTTCATGTGGATACTCATAGAGGCTATCCTACACTTGGAGGCTTGTGCAAGAAGGTTTTACCAAAGCACGATTCAACTGGTAAGTTCTCTATTTCTCTTTTAATTATTAGGTCTTTCCTTTAAGCGTTTTAAACTTAATAATTATTATGCTTATGATGTTTTACATGCATAGTTTATTTTATTCGTAGACTATAACTTAGAGTTATAACATGCTTAGTGTAAAATACATTTATGCTAGGATATAATTTATAATTATGGTATGCTAGCCTATGCATGCTAACCTAGGTAGAAAATTTATTTAGTTAAGGCTTTAATTATTTTATATGCAACTAATAGGAGTTCCTGGGGACAAGGGACAAAATTTTGAATTTCCACCATGCCAATTGTGCATGTTCAAAGTGATTGTCAGTTCCTAATAGGGATTTCCTTAAATATGGGTATGACGCACCAATCTAGTATCCCTAGGGACATAAGGGTGCCAACAAGGCCCACAAGGGTCAGGACTAGACCTAAAACAGACCGAAGGATAGATCAAGACAAATAAATAAAAATGAAAATAAAACAAATAGAAAGTGAGTTTCTTTGAAACTCAGGAGCGTACCTCTATGCAGTGAATCCACATTGGAGCGATAATAATGCCGAATGGAAACTTTGTGAAAGTAGAAGATGAATAAGAGTGATTTTAGAGATTGTTTGTTTGGTTTAGTATGGACAGAACCTCCCCTCATTCCTAAAATGTAGCAAGAATGGTATAAAATGTGGACAAAACCGTTTTAGAAAGATTTTCTCCCTATTTTATCCATTCTATACCCAAACTATATATTAGATATGATGTATTCCCTTAAGGCAATTAGGGCGATATATCTTAATTATGTAATGGTACAAATAATTCATTTTATTAATAAAGGCATTTAATCTTCTGTTTATATCAGTGTGTTCATATATATATTGTAACTGGTTAAAATATATTCATTGATATCTATGTACAAAAGTCCTTAACATAAACATAGCATGAAGTGAGAGATATTATAGTGGGACTATGTTCAGTGAGACCTGCTTCATGTGCAATTATGATTATCTCTAAACTATCCCTATTCGTAGTTTCATTAAGACAGGATATTGATGGAATAGTAAGACTAGCATGTGGTCAAGTTTCTTGGAAAGGGTCCAAGAAGTTAACCTCCTATAGACTAAAGGTGGTGCCTTGATTTTGACACATAGAAATATCTAGAAGATATATTAGAGACTGTAGTAAGATAAACACTTGGCATATATATCAATGTGTTAGTGTTTATCTTAATTCAATAGCTTTGCGAATATCCTCACACTTGAGATGCTAGTTACCTTGTGCGGTACTGTAGCCATACTTTGGGTCATACTTATTTACTGATTAATTTAGGTTGCCATGGGTGAGTACAGGTATAGTGATGACATCACGATGGTAAGGTGTGTAGTCGCAAAGAATCCATCACTCTGGATATATTAAGGAGTTGTACCTAGACTCTTGTTGAAGTGATGATTGCTATAAACCTTTGATTAGAGTATGTGATTGATAGAAATGGTTTCAACTCAAAGACATTATGGTAAAAGCAATATACTTTGGTAACAAGTAAATAACTGGGATAGCTTGGAGCAACCTCGCTATTAGTGGGTTAACACTTTAATTGAGCCCAACAAACCAAATGGTACAAATATTAAAGAATAGAAGGAGTTTATCGCACTGGACAACTATTGCATCAACTGGGATTAAGTCATAAGTACAAATAATGTTCCAAGTGATTGGGGATGGTGGACCATTGCCAGAGGCATACTATAGTCATTTAAGGTAATTGAGTTCTATTCACAATCTAGAACCTAGAGCTAATATTTCATATAGAACAATGATTGGTTAAGCCTTAGCAACTTCATACTTTGGGATCCTATAAGTTCACACACATTGCACCTTCATCGGATTGAGTAAAAAATTAATAGATTCATTCTATTACAAAAATATAATATAATAATATGATTATTAATTAGTTGGACCAAGAGTTTATGTTGACTGGTAACTAGTTTTACTAAGGTGATAAATATAATTTTGAAATGCACGAAGAGAGAGTTTTTTTGAGTGGGTTGGACCCAGAAAAATGTTGGACATTTTGAATTGCGAAATGGGTTGCAGGATTCACGACACACTTGGTGCGTGAAATCCTGCACCGCAGGCTCGTAAGTGTTACAAAGCGGCACTCACGAGAGCACACGAGGCTGGGCTTGCTAGTGCGGGATTCCTCAAAAGTTGGGCTTGCGAGAAATCTTGCAAGCCTAGCTTGCAAAAAGCACAGCATACAGGGCATGTTGTGCACATGGGCCAATCCACGGGGCTCCAAGCCCCGCAGGTCAAACCTGCGTGTGGGATGTGCATTTTACACATTTCACATCAAAAATGGGGGAGCAATTTTGGTCCCCCAAGCCTGTAAGTAGGCTTCACCTCCCCCCTTTTCAAATACACCAAACTCCTTTCTAAGTCTTCACTTGAGATTCCAACGTGCTATCTCTCGAGTTGACGTTTGAGCAAGTTATTTTTGAGGAGCTTCAAATATTTTTGAGGCACCTCTAGTTTATATTTTTAGGTAGGTGTGAGCGGACGACGACCCGCGCGGCTGCGTGCGCGGGGGCCGGACCCGGTCGGCCCGGCCCGTTTTTTGGTGTGTCAGGGAGATGAGTGTGATGTGGTTGAAAAGAAAATGATTTTGCATATTTTAATGCTTAAAAGATACGAGATCGAAATCCCGTACTTAGAATAGAGTCGCCACCCGGTTCAGCTCAACCGGGAAATTTTCGGTACGATTTTCCCACCGGGTGGTTGGACCATACCTTAAGTAGAGATTCCGAGTTCGGATGATGTTATCTACTTTTCATTAGGCCAAATTAGGATACTTCATTCTTTCTTAATCGGTTTAATCCACCCTATTTATTTGTATTTTCAGTTATTTTGTGGTTTTTGCATTTATCAAGCAATTAAAGCGGTAAATAAAATATTTACAATCGTAAAAGTAAAGTAAGTGAGGAAAGTAGAATTATTACAAGGTTTTCAGGTCCTGTACATTTTCTGCGTAACAAATAAAATACCCGAATGTCCGATATACACCTACCTGCAGATGATAGTTGACACGAATATGGCGTATCTTATTTATAATATCATAAAGCCCGATTGAATGGCTAAAATGTGGTTCGAATGGCGTTTGAGGGGAAATTCCATTTTTGTCCAAATTTCAGATTCGATTGTTGCTTTATTCGGATTACAAATGAACATACCACTTATTGTGGGGCGGGTCTATTTTCAGGAGGTTTCGAACCTCCATCGTTGCACTATAGGTCCTAGCTTTAGAAAATAAATTAGTTTGGAAATAAACGAAAACAATACTGTTGTCTAGAAAGCTAAGCCACCGATGGCATCTGATGCCGCCGACGACATAGTTGATGTTGCTGGCGGCATGGATGATGCCGCCGGCGACATCGATTGTGTCACGGGCGACATCAGCAAGCAGATGGGCACTGGGCTTTCTGAGTACCGTAAAGAAAGGTTTCGCGAGAAAGCGAGGTCTCCGGGGAATGTGATGCTAACGGCGGTACCAACGATGTCTCTCGCGACATGGGTGACACAGCCAGCAACATCGCATGTCTCTGGCGACTCCAATCTCTTGCTACAGCAGCGGTTAGCAGTCAAAGTGACTGAAAACTCAAAAATGAACACAAATCAACAAAAATTAGTGCAAAACAATAATAACAATGCCAAAGAGCTATGAGACTCAGGATTTTCACCTCAGAGTAGTGAATCCAACTCTTCGTGAACTGAACAATAACACCTCCGGGGAGCTTGCAACGATAATTTGATTGTTAATTTAAAGGTTTTAGGTCTCTAAATTCTATCCAGTTGATTTAGCCCAAAGACCCACTGATTTAAGCTCACAATCAAAGAGTTCGAAGAAGAAAAATCGGGAAAAATGGATTAGAATCCTTTTTCCGGCCTTTTCTAGTTCTTATCTCACTAAAATCTATTCTCTCGATTTTAGTCTCCTAGTTGCCCAATTTAAGCTCCTTCCCTCTATAATTTCAGTCCCCCCTCAAGTGCAGCCCAAGGAGCCTTTTTATAGGTGGAATGGGGTGCTTTTTGGGGCATTTTTTAATAATTCCACCGAAAGTGGTCGAAAAGGCTGTCTGTGAGAGGACCCGCTTCGAGTCATGTCGCCGGCGACATGGGTGATGCTTTTGGCGGCATCAGCCTTCAGCATGCCTTCAGTTAGTGGGTCAAAAAAAGCCAAAAAGTCGAGAAAAGTGGTTTATTAGTGGGTGGAAAGGTATCTTTTTATATTTAATTATATTTTAGTGGGTATTATTTAATTTGGGTGTAAATCATCGGTTCAAGCTCCTACCGGATGCATTATCGGCCACGCCGAACTAGATTCTACCAATTATAAAATTCACAAGGAATATTATTTTGGTAATAAAAATTCTAAAGAGAACTTTTATTTTGAGGTATTGAAATCAGGTATACGTCATCATCGTCTCGCGAGAGGGACTAAAAAATCCCGTGCTCACAGGCTGCCCCTCGGGGGATCACTGCTGCCATAGGTCAGTATGATCACACGAAAGAGTAAGGGATATGAATAATACCTGAGGGATAACCGGTTTGTCCCTTGGTCGGACTTACGCTTTGTTGATCGTTTGTCCCTTGGTCGGACTTACGCTTTGTTGATCGTTTGTCCCTTGGTCGGACTTACGCTTTGTCGATTGTTTGTCCCTTGGTCGGACTTATGCTTTGTCGATTGTTTGTCCCTTGGCCGGACTTACGCTTTGTCGATCGTTCGTCCCTTGGTCGAACTTGCGCTTTGTTTATCGTTCGTCCCTTGGTCGGACTCACGCTTTGTTTAACATTCGTCCCTTGGTCGGACTCACGCTTTGTCTACTATTCGTCCCTTGGTCGGACTTATGCTTTGTCTATTGCTCATCCCTTGGTCGGGCTTACGCTTTGGCGACTGTTCGTCCCTTGGTCGGACTTAGCTTTGTCGACTGTTCGTCCCTTGGTCGGACTACGCTTTGTCGATTGTTCGTCCCTTGGTCGGACTTACGCTTTGTCGATTGTTCGTCCCTTGGTCGGACTTACGCTTTGGCGATCGTTTGTCCCTTAGTCGGACTCACACTTTGGTGATCGTTTGTCCCTTAGTCGGACTCACGCTAGTATTCGTCCCTTGGTCGGACTTATGCTGTGTATAGTGTTCATCCCTTGGTAGGACTCACACTGTGTATAGTGCTCGTCCCTTGGTCGGACTCACGCTGTGTATAGTGTTCGTCCCTTGGTCGGACTCACGCTGTGTATAGTGTTCGTCCCTTGGTCGGACTCATGCTGTGTATAGTGTTCGTCCCTTGGTCGGACCCACGCTGTGCATAGTGTTCGTCCCTTGGTCGGACTCACGCTGTGCAGGTTGCCCCTTGGTCGGACTCGTGCTTTGCAGGTTGCCCCTTGGCCGGACTCGTGCTGTGTCGACTGTTCGTCCCTTGGTCGGACTTAGGCTTTATCGATCGTTCGTCCCTTAGTCGGACTCACACTGTGTCGATCGTTCGTCCCTTGGTCGGACTCACGCTGTGTCGATTGTTCATCCCTTGGTCGGACTCACGCTGTGTCGACTATTCGTCCCTTGGTCGGACTCTCGCTGTGTCGACTATTCGTCCCTTGGTCGGACTCACGCTGTGCAGGTTGCCCCTTGGTCGGACTCACGCTTTGTAGGATGCCCCTTGGTCGGGCTTGCGCTCTTGTGGAGAATTTGCCCCTTGGTCGGGCTTGTGCTTTGTGGAGAATTTGCCTTTGGTCGGGCTTGTGCTTTGTGAAGAATTCGCCTTTGGTCGGGCTTGTTCTATATGGAGAATTTGCCTTTGGTCGGGCCTGTGCTTTATGGAGAATTCGCCTTTGGTCGGGCTTGTGCTTTGTGGAGAATTCGCCTTTGGTCGGGCTTGTGCTTTGTGGAGAATTTGCCTTTGGTCGGGCTTGTGCTTTGTGGAGAATTTGCCTTTGGTCGGGTCTGTGCTTTGTGGAGAATTTATCTTTGGTCGGGGTTATGTTTGGTATAGTGATTGTCCTTCGGTTGGACTCATTTTGCCTTGAATAGGGAGGTTTGCCCCTTGGTCGGGCTTTTGCTTTGAATCGAGAGGTTTGCCCCTTGGTCGGGCTTTCGCTTTGAATCGAGAGGTTTGCCCCTTGGTCGGGCTTCGGCTTTGAATCGAGAGGTTTGCCCTTGGTCGGGCTTCGGCTTTGAATAGAGAGGTTTGCCCTTTGGTCGGGCTTGTCACTTCATATAGTGATTGTTGCCCCTTGGTCGGGCTTTTCACTCTTAAAGAGATCGCCCTTTGGTTGGGCTCGTCTTTGGTATAGTGATTGTCTTTTGGTTGGACTTTCACTTTGCAGAGATTGCCCTTCGCTTGGGCTTGTGTTTGGTATAGTGATTGTCCTACGGTTGGACTCATTTTGCCTTGAATAGGGAGGTTTGCCCCTTGGTCGGGCTTTTGCTTTGAATCGAGAGGTTTGCCCCTTGGTCGGGCTTTCACTTTGAATCGAGAGGTTTGCCCCTTGGTAGGGCTTCGGCTTTGAATCGAGAGGTTTGCCCTTGGTCGGGCTTCGGCTTTGAATAGAGAGGTTTGCCCTTTGGTCGGGCTTGTCACTTAATACAGTGATTGTTGCCCCTTGGTCGGGCTTTTCACTTTAAAGAGATCGCCCTTTGGTTGGGCTCGTATTTGGTATAGTGATTATCTTTCGGTTGGACTTTCACTTTACAGAGATTGCCCTTCGCTTGGGCTTGTGTTTGGTATAGTGATTGTCCTTCGGTTGGACTTTCACTTTGCAGAGATTGCCCTACGGTTGGGCTTGTTCTGAAGAGATTGCCCTTCTGTTGGGCTTTCGTTCTGAAGAGATTGCCCTTTGGTTGGGCTTTCGTTCTGAAGAGATTGCCCTTCGGTTGGGCTTTCATTTTGAAGAGATTGCCCTTCGGTTGGGCTCGTATTTGGTATAGTGATTGTCTTTCGGTTGGACTTTCACTTTGCAGAGATTGCCCTTTGCTTGGGCTTGTGTTTGGTATAGTGATTGTCCTTCGGTTGGACTTTCACTTTGCAGAGATTGCCCTACGGATGGGCTTGTTCTGAAGAGATTGCCCTTCTGTTGGGCTTTCGTTCTGAAGAGATTGCCCTTTGGTTGGGCTTTCGTTCTGAAGAGATTGCCCTTCGGTTGGGCTTTTGTTCTGAAGAGATCGCCCTTCGGTTGGGCTTTCATTTTGAAGAGATCGCCCTTCGGTTGGGCTTTCGGTCTGAAGAGATGGCCCTTCGGTTGGGCTTTCGGTCTGAAGTGATGGCCCTTCAGTTGGGCTTTCGTTCTGAAGAGATTGCCCTTCGGTTGGGCTCGTATTTGGTATAGTGATTGTCTTTCGGTTTGACTTTCACTTTGCAGAGATTGCCCTTTGCTTGGGCTTGTGTTTGGTATAGTGATTGTCCTTCGGTTGGACTTTCACTTTGCAGAGATTGCCCTACAGATGGGCTTGTTCTGAAGAGATTGCCCTTCTGTTGGGCTTTCGTTCGGAAGAGATTGCCCTTTGGTTGGGCTTTCGTTCTGAAGAGATTGCCCTTCGATTGGGCTTTTGTTCTGAAGAGATCGCCCTTCGGTTGGGCTTTCATTTTGAAGAGATCGCTCTTCGATTGGGCTTTCGGTCTGAAGAGATGGCCCTTCGGTTGGGCTTTCGGTCTGAAGTGATGGCCCTTCTGTTGGGCTTTCGTTCTGAAGAGATTGCCCTTCGGTTGGGCTTTCGTTCAGAAGCGTTTGGCCTTCTGTTGGGCTTTCGTTTTGAAGTGATTGCCCTTCGGTTGGGCTATCGTTCTAAATAGAATGCCCTTCGGTTGGGCTCGTGTTTTGAAGAGATTGCCCTTCGGTTGGGCTCTTGTTTTGAAGAGATTGCCCTTCGATTGGGCTCGTGTTTTGAAAAGATTGCCCTTCGGTTGGGCTCGTGAAGAGACTGCCCTTCGGTCGGGCTTGTGTTTTGAAAATCTGGTTCGGAGGGGTAATGTCGCCGGCGACATCACTGATATCGCCGGCGGCATGGGTTGATCTTGCCGGCGGTATGGATGCCATGTGGCAGCTTTGACTGGTCAGATAATTTCAAAATTTGAACTAAATGAGGCGATGTCGCCGGCGACATGAGTGATATCGCCGGCGGCATGAATTTATGTCGCTGGCGACATGAACCATCAGTTTCAGATAAATCAAAACTCCTCGAATTCCGCGCGGCAGTTTATAAAAAGGAATGGAACCTTCTTTCTCACTATTCAGAAACCGCATCCCCCTCTTCTCTCCTAAAGCTCTTTGATTTCTAACTTTGTTTTCTCAAATTATGAAGAGGATTAGCCAGGCTTTCAAGGGCAAATCCAAGGCTAGGGAGAGCCTGCCCGATTCTTCCGTCGAGGGATTGAAAATCCTTTCTGTTCCTACTGCATACGGCCTGAAGGAGACGGCCAAAATGTATGGCTATGGCATTAACTCTCCTATCACCAATCTGACTCCGGAGAAGGAGAAACACCTCTGTTATATCCAGGTAATTCCACAAAAGCCCGAATTGCTTCTTTTCGTATTCGATGTGATTTTGCCTTAGATTTGAAAACATGCCATGATAGGGTCGATTTTTGCATTGTTGTTCGATTGATTTGGGTTTAAAGTGGAATATATCAGTCATATTGCATGCTTTTAGGATCGATTTTTGCCTTTTTGGACTTTGTTGGATTGATTATGATTTTTGTGATTTTTGGTGCGAAGAGTGCGATTTAGGGAGAAAACAGGTTCTGCCCGTGCAGAGTGATGTCGTTGGCGGCATAGGCGATGTTGCAGGTGGCTTGAGTGATGCCGCTGGCGATATCAAAGTTGTTGCTGGTGGCATCAGTCCTCGCAAAAGGCTTTATGGGAGTCTGATGTCGCTTCTATTTAAAGTGATGTCGCCGGTGGGATGAACCATGCCGCTGGCGGTATGGGATGATGCCGCCGGCGATATCGCTTTAATAGAGGCGGCATCAGCAGCCCTTTTTGACAGAAATGCACAGAATTGATCCATTTTGTTTTCTATTTTGCAGCCATATAAACTAACTTACACCGGGGGAATAGGCACCATTGGTGAATGGTGGCACCACATCTCAGAGAACGATCCCGAGCTCGCGCTTGCGATTAACGAGATGGGGTTTGGAGATTTGGCCCGGATCATGCCCATGTTAATGCCTAAGCTTCCTCATTCTTCAGTAACGGCCATGACTGAAAGGTGGTCCGAGACCACTCATAACTTCCATCTCTCCTTCGGGGAAGTCACAATTACCCCTTCTGATGTTGTAGCCATGACCGGCCTTCCTTGGACGGATGAGGTTATACATTTTGACATCTACATGGACAAGTACCATGTTGAGAGGCCCGTGGTGAGGCGGGTAAAGGAGCTGTTCGGTCTGAAGCCCATTTTTGGGCGGCTATCCTATGGTGAGTTGTACCGTTATTGGACCAGGGTGGATGTGGTGCCCGAGGAGTAGAGGGAGGCATGTGTCCGTTCCTTTGTGATCTCACTACTTACCGTGCTGTTCTTCCCAATCTCGGGGAGTAAGATTAACTACATACTTATAACCGCGGTGGAAGATGTGCCGGGAATCAGGAGGAAGAATTGGCCGAGGGCCATCTTGGCCCAATTGTACCACGGGCTGGGCGTGGGAGCCCGGAAGAATGAAAAAGCCCTTCGCCTTTGCCATCTGCTACTCCAGGTATAGATTTTTGTAAATATTTTCCTTGATAACATGTGTTCTTATTTATTGCATGACGTCCTTTGAATTGATCGGTTGTTATTTGTGCAGGCCTGGGCGTTCGAGCATCAGATCCTTCCGCCGATGGAGTTTAAGAAGGTTGTGCCACCGGACTCTCATTTCCTTGCCCGCTGGTGCGGGGGTATCGGTGGGAAGGCCAAGTACCCTACGCTGTATAGAGAAGTCCTAAGAAGCGCGCAATTGAGTTCGGTATGCGAATTTTTTTATTTTTTTTAATTTTTTTTTTTAATTTTTTGGGCTTATGTTGGTTGTCTTAATGTAGCTCGTCTTGAACCCATTCGACGGGATGGCGAACTTGGCTGAGGTTGCCCAGGTCCGGAGGGAGGTGGATGATCGCCGTTTTGTGATTGAGTGCCCCCTGTCCCAGCAGTGGTATCTGGGCAAGCGTGTCCGGGGTTGGAGGTCCCTTCCGGTTGCTGCTAGACCGGTGCCTGCTGCTCCTCCGCGGGGCTTGTGGTGGCCTCACTTGGTGATTTCTGTCGAGGCCGACAAAGCTGATTATGTTGAAGGGAATGGCCGAGTGATCCCTAGCGTTCCCGGCCTCTACGAGCAGCTTTTTCAGTGTCTACTCCCCGTATGTCCTCGCATCCACGACAATGATACAATTGAGTATCACAACGAGCAACGATTGGAGGACGAAAAGAGGTGCCTCAAAGGCATTGTGGACTTTGATGAGGAGGATGATGATGAGGATGAAGCGCTGGAAGGGGACGTTGCAGTCGACCCTGAGGGGGAGGACGAGGTAGGTGCGGGTGTAGCTGGCGGGAGCGTGCCGATGTCCCAAGGGGAGCAACGTTCTTTCGAGGTATGGTTGTGTATGATTTTGAAGTCATTTAGGGACGTTGTTGACGTGTGAGTTTCACATTTTGCAGGAACCCGTGAGAAAGAGGGGTCGGGATAACCAAAGTGGGACCCGATATTATGGCGTGCCGGAGGGCATAAACTTCGTGGAGGGGAGATTGGTCAATCCTTTGGAAACCACCTTCCTGTTGATGAACTCCCGAGGCGAATTCTCTTATAGGAATGTTGGCTCGAGCCGGCAAGCCCCAATTTTTATGCCTGAAAATGCTACCTACGTAAGATCTAATAATTTTCTTATTGAGCCTTAGATGTGGGTGTCTAAGGATTTTCTTTTTGGATTTGCTAGGTGGCGCGGAGTCATGTGGAGCAACTCGCGGAGAACAATTTTGTTCTCCGGGATACCCTTATTGGGCAATCGCTCCTCGTTCAGGTATTTTATGCACATGTCAAGATGGGATATATGTATGGATGTTATGCATGACATGCAAGGCTGATATTTTCTCCGGTTTGCAGGATTTTTTAGCCCTTTCTTTATCTGATGCTGACGCAGCCCGACGGTGGTATGAGGAGGAGACTGTAGCTTTACAGTGCCGCGTAAGCGATCTCGAGGGTCAGCTGGTGGCCACTGCCCAGAGAAGTAAACAAAACCTCGACCGTGCGCATCCTGGGGGTACCAGTCGTAGGGGGTTCAAGAAGTCTGCCGACCGACGTGCATTTATCGCGGCTGAGGAGTCCAGTAGCGTTCCCATGATGGAGGGAAGAGAGGAAGACGATGTTGACGATTGGCTTGCAAGTCCTGATGACGTTTCATCCCGCCCAGCCGGTAGTGGCGGGCATGCTTAGTTTTACTTTTCATTTTTGTTTTGCCTTCGAGTCCTTGGTTTGTACCTCCGATACATTGGGGTTTTGATAATTCGATTTTGTCATGGGCTAGATGATTTGGTACAATTTGAGCAATTGCGCCTTCGGGCTTTTATTTTGAATTCAAAGATGGATTGCTGTTTGATAAGTCATTGGAAATGCTGCATAGGATTGTTTACAGGTTTTGTAAAGGTCTGAAATGGCAGAAATGCTTCTGATGTCGCCCAGAAAATTAAATTCATACCGCTGGCGGTATCACCCATATCGCCCAAATTGATCCCATATCGTCGGCGGCATCAAATACATTGCCGGCGGTATCGCTCTCATCGCCGGCGGCTTCAATCTTCCAGCAACCTATTTTCGGCTATTCCGTCCGTTTCTATCGTTGCAACCCCTAACCAAAAGCTGTGGGGTTTTCTGCAGAGCCTGGGGAACACAGATTTTAGGCTCCAATTTGACCCCATGGTTTGCATGGACTATCGTTTCGGGTTTTTGCCCTAACAGATTTATTCCGACCTTTGAGCGCATAGTGTCTTCGATTAAGCTTACTTGTGATGTTTCCATCCTTCGATCGCCAGGCATTCACATAATCACAAACATAGATGCTTCAATATGAAAGACACTTTTATCGAGTGAATCTAATTTGGGTACAAGATGTTGGCAATCATTTCCATTAATAGGACCCCTGGTGTTAACCAGCCTTTACAGGTTTTCAAGTTAACATCTTATTGTTTTTCTCTCGTGCCCTAATTTTCGTCTGAACCGCCCTTTCGGGTTTTCAGTTCAATAGGCGTTATTGACTTATCCCCTAATTTTTGTACAGCCGGTTTGCAGGGTACCGACCATCGGGTGTAACCCTAATTTTTGCCCAGTCAATAGAAGACCGACAGGCGGGCGATTGTTGTATATATATTATTTTTTTTAGTGTGCCGCTTTTTCTAATTTATTTCTTTTGTTTAGACCTGATAATGCTTAAGCTTGTCTTGGTCGACTAGATCGATGAACTCGCTTCTTGCCTATGCTCATGACTTTAACAGCCTCGCTCATTTGGTGCATATTCCGATCATATGACTACCTCTTCAATCTGATTTGAACTTGACCTTAGTATCGGAAGGTCTCAAACTTTTCAGTGCTGGGTCTATGACTCTTGGAAAGGGCATTGGGTATCTGATTTGCTATTGTTCGCATAGTTATGCTTTTGTAGATTCTCCAAGTTCCTTGGTGCCCGTTCGATTTTCAACTGGATCACCCAGTTTATTCTGACCTTCAAAGTTACGTCGGGAGTTTTTTGCTGACCTTATTGCAAGCCGTTTAGTTTACGGGAGTATTAGGTGCTTACTCCAAAGCTTCATCAATTGGTTTGATTGTTTTCCTGATCGCTATTTTGATTGTTCCTTCAATTCGTGGTCTGCAGAGCCCTTCTTGTTTAGGCTTGAAATCGTATCCTGTATTAGTGGTGATGGGTTGTGAACAAGCGATGTTCGGCTTAAGGACCTTTTGTTTGGTGCCTTTGTAGGGGTTGTTTGCCTTGTTGGTTCATTTGGTAATCCGATTGCGACATTGGTTGCGCGATCGTCTTTGTGGCTTGTGGGATGGAGGTGCTTGCCTTTAGACTTGGTGTTCTAGGAAGTGGTTGTCCCCTGACCTTGTTAGCTGAAGGGTTTGATGGGGTTGATTCGTACCGGGTGAAGATGTGTTTCTCTCCAAATTTGGTTGTGTCCTTGGTGGTGATGTTGGTCTGGGATTTGGTTACGACGTTTGTTTGATGGAGGTTAGGCTCTGTTGGGTGTAAGCCTTGATTCTCTAGACCAATTGATGTTTCTTTGGTGGCTTGAAGGTGCACCGTTGTAAGGCCGTTGAGTTAATTCTGGAATAGACCCATGGTGTTCCAACAATCCGATTATTGCACTAAGCGAAAGCATTATCATGGTCTTTAAGCACTTTATTATCTGTCATGTATTTGACAGGGTTTAAATTATTGGATTTGATTACCACATAATGTACTCAATTTAATTTCATTCAATAAAAATATCTTGAATACTGAAAGCGTCGTACAAGTGCTCATTTGAAGACGCTGATCAAAGGATACAAACACAATGTAAGTAAGAAAAATGGAAGTGGCTTATGGAGCTAAAAGGCCTGAACTCTGAGGATTGCAAATCGGGATTCTTTGTCCTCACCGTCAGAGCGCGATTTTCCCCCACCATTTGAGTAGATGGCCTTGATGAGATCTTGAGGAGCTTTCCGCTGTTTGGAGAAGCCGGAATTAATTGTCCGTGTCTGGTTGCCAGACTCTGGTAAGGGGCAGGATACCCTTTCAGGGTCGGTAATGTTCTTTTCATCCACCAGTCGTTGGATGGTACGAACCAAAGCTTTGCACTGGTTGGTGTTGTGACCTAACAACATGTGATATCTGCAAAAGCCTTTTCCTTCTTCTCTCATGGGGGGATTGAATTCGTGAAGAGGTTTAAGAATCCCAGGTTCCTTCAACCCGGTGAAGATTACATTAAGTGGCAGTTTCCACAGATTGGTTCTGTACTTAAGACCATCGTTTGGCCGAATAATGGCAGCTGGTGCCGATTTCTGATAGGTCTCTTGATCCACCATGATTTGAGTTGGGGGAGTGGGTGATTCAGTGTTTTGAAAGAACTGGTCTTTCTCTGATTGGACCCTTCCCTCTTTCTGATAGCAGTCTACTGTCATCAATTGACGCGAGAAGTCTTCAACTTTGTGTTGCATGACTTGGTTGTATTGAGGAAGCCTTGAGGCAGCGGGGATCTTAAATTGTGATGGGGTGACCAAAGTTGGTGGTAAGGCGTTAAAGAATGGTGGCAGAATTGGACCCTGGGCTCCTTCTCTTTGTCCAGGGTAAGCGGTTGGCGGTGACTGCC
The DNA here is from genome assembly GCA_947683365.1 of Euphorbia pulcherrima. Taxonomy (NCBI): domain Eukaryota; kingdom Viridiplantae; phylum Streptophyta; class Magnoliopsida; order Malpighiales; family Euphorbiaceae; genus Euphorbia; species Euphorbia pulcherrima. The sequence continues at coordinate 19,926,111 of CANTUS010000007.1, forward strand.
AGAGTGTCTCGCTATCAGGTGTCATGCCCGGAGATCGCATGACCTGGTCGAAGTCCTGACATCCTAGGGCCTTCTTGACAGACACACACACTAGCTCTTCGATGATGTTTCGGAACTGATCAGAGTTCAGAAACTAAATGATAGCCGCGGTGATCTCTGATCCAAGAGATGTTAGGTGAGTTGTTGTCCCTACGGTTGGGGGAAGACTAGCATGTCCTCTGGATGAGGTACGGTTGTCATTGTGAGGAAGAGACATGGCTAGTTGTGAAGGTCTTGGTTCAAGAGGAAGGCTGCTTAGGATCACAAGTCGCGGATCAGACCATGAATGGGTTGTAAATGGTATGGATGGAATGTATGCATGCCTTCTTCTGGAAGCGGTGCATGAAATGTTTGGCTGCACGCAGATGTGGTTAGAGATAATGTGTTTGCTTATCCCTTCAACATACGTGGGACGTTTGTATCTCACGGAGCGATATGTGGTGACGCAATAGAGGCACAAGAGAAGTCCTACGTATGATGCTAAACCTCTTCCATGGGTGAAAGTGATAAGGGTAATTTGATTCATTTTTTGGCTCTTAAAGCCGATGCATGGGGGTGTATGATCATAAAGCACATAGCATGCGAATCGGCCCTGTTCCAACCTTATGACTCCTGCGTAACACCTCTTTAGTAGGATGGAGTTTGGCTACTTCACCGGTAATGGCGAAAGAAGCGCGTCCCAATTATTTTATTCATTTTGGGTAATCCTGAGGGGAATGATGTGCTAAGGCTTTTTTCTAATGCGGCTTTGGTAAAGGGTTGTTGATGTAGAAGGTTCCCGTTTACCTTGATTCCACGTTTGCTCAATCACTACCCGAATGGGCGTGGTCATAGGAGTTTACGTGTTGGTTAAAACGAGTGATCAACCCACTAGGCATCCTCAATTCCAACAGGGCATGAGTGATACTTTGTGAGCTTCTCGGGTTAAATAGGGTACCTAAAATTACCGAACTATCTACACGCATGAGGACAAGACGTCATAAGAAAAGAATGAAGTTTTAATTTGGCCAATGATTTCAATACATCATCAAAATCTTTTAAACTATGAAGGAAGATTCAAGTTTAAAGAAATTCCCCAGCAGAGTCGCCACTGTGAGCGGACGACGACCCGCGCGGCTGCGATGCGGGGGCCGGACCCGGTCGGGCCGGCCGGTTTTTTGTTGTGTCGAGGAGATGAGTGTGATGTGGTTGAAAAGAAAATAATTTTGTATATTTTAATGCTTAAAAGATACGAGATCGAAATCCCATACTTAGAATAGAGTTGCCACCCGGTTCAGCTCAACCGGGAAATTTTCGGTACGATTTTCCCACCGGGTGGTTGGACCATACCTTAAGTAGAGATTCCGAGTTCGGATGATGTTATCTACTTTTCATTAGGCCAAATTAGGATACTTCATTCTTTCTTAATCGGTTTAATCCACCCTATTTATTTGTATTTTCAGTTATTTTGTGGTTTTCGCATTTATCAAGCAATTGAAGCGGTAAATAAAATATTTACAATCGTAAAAGAAAAGTAAGTCCGGAATGTAGAATTATTACAAGGTTTTTAGGTCCTGTACATTTTCTACGTAACAAATAAAATACCCGAATGTCCGATATACACCTACCTGCAGATGATAGTTGACACGAATATGGCATATCTTATTTATAATATCATAAAGCCCGATTGAATGGCTAAAATGCGGTTCGAATGGCGTTTGAGGGGAAATTCCATTTTTGTCCAAATTTCATATTCGATTGTTGCTTTAATCGGATTACAAATGAACATACCACTTGTTGTGGGGCGGGTCTGTTTTCAGGAGGTTTCGAACCTCCATCGTTGCACTATAGGTCCTAGCTTTAGAAAATAAATTAGTTTGGAAATAAACGAAAACAATACTGCTGTCCAGAAAGCCAAGCCGCCGATGGCATCTGATGCCGCCGATGACATAGTTGATGTCGCTGGCGGCATGGATGATGCCGCCGGCGACATCGATTGTATCACGGGCGACATCAGCATGCAGATGGGCATGGGGCTTTCTGAGTACCGTAAAGAAATGTTCCGCGAGTAAGCGAGGTCTCCGGGGAATGTGATGCTAACGGCGGTACCAATGATGTCTCTCGCGACATGGGTGATACAGCCAGCAACATCGCATGTCTCTGGCGACTCCAATCTCTTGCTACAGCAGCAGTTAGCAGTCAAAGTGACTGAAAACTCAAAAATGAACACAAATCAACAAAAATTAGTGCAAAACAATAATAACAATGCCAAAGAGCTATGAGACTCAGGATTTTCACCTCGGGGTAGTGAATCCAACTCTTCGTGAACTGAACAATAACACTTCCGGGGAGCTTGCAACGATAATTTGATTGTTAATTTAAAGGTTTTAGGTTTCTAAATTCTATCTAGTTGATTTAACCCAAAGACCCACTGATTTAAGCTCACAATCAGAGAGTTCGAAGAAGAAAAATCGGGAAAAATGGATTAGAATCCTTTTTCCGGCCTTTTCTAGTTCTTATCTCACTAAAATCTATTCTCTCGATTTTAGTCTCCTAGTTGCCCAATTTAAGCTCCTTCCCTCTATAATTTCAGTCCCCCCTCAAGCGCAGCCCAAGGTGCCTTTTTATAGGTGGAATGGGGTGCTTTTTGGGGCATTTTTTAATAATTCCACCGAAAGTGGTCGGAAAGGCTGTCTGTGAGAGGACCCGCTTCGAGTCATGTCGCCGGCGACATGGGTGATGCTATTGGCGGCATCAGCCTTCAGCATGCCTTCTGTTAGTGGGTCAAAAAAAGCCAAAAAGTCGGGAAAAGTGGTTTATTAGTGGGTGGAAAGGTATCTTTTTATATTTAATTATATTTTAGTGGGTATTATTTAATTTGGGTGTAAATCATCGGTTCAAGCTCCTACCGGACGCGTTATCGGCCACGCCGAACTGGATTCTACCAATTATAAAATTCACAAGGAATATTATTTTGGTAATAAAAATTCTAAAGAGAACTTTTATTTTGAGGTATTGAAATCGGGTATACGTCATCATCGTCTCGCGAGAGGGACTGCAAAATCCCGTGCTCACAGTAGGTTTTGGAGTGGTCTAGTAGCTACTCAAAGCTCTACGGTTTTTCCTCATTAGAAGGTTTCGGTTGATGGGGTTCGTGTGGATTCTCATAGAGGCTATTCTACACTTGGAGGCTTATGCAAGGAGGTTTTGCTAAAGCATGTTTCAACTGGTAAGTTTCCCTTTTTTCTCTTTTAATTATTAGGTCTTTTTCTTCAAGCTTTTTTAGACTTAATAATTATGCTTTCGTTGTTTTGCATGCTTAGTTTATTTTATGCTTCGGTTATAGGTTAAAGCTATAACATGCTTAGTATAAAATATTTGTGGTAGGATATAATTTAGAATTATCATATGCCTAGCCTATGAATGCTAACCTGGGTAGAGAATTTGTTTAGTTAAGGCTTTATTTAATTTATATGTATCCAATAGGAGTTCCTAGGGATAAGGTACATAATTTTAATTTTCTGTAATGGCTATTATGCATGTTCAAAGTGACTGTCGGTTTCCAACAGTGGTCTCAGAGCTTGCCTATTTAGTGTATAATTAAGTTAAAAGCAAACTGAATTTTGATTTTCTATATGAAATAATTTAAAGTTTATTATTTTGTTCGGAATAATAGATGAACTTAGACTTTCATTTTAAGGTTAGAAAATGGATATAGATAATTTTGAATAAGCCTGCTCAACTTACACAAAATTATCAAAGACTCAATAAATTATATAAGTTACATGGGTTATAGTCAATTTACATGAACTAAAAGACCGAAATTTATTAGTCCAAGAGAATCCATGTTTTTTCAAGCTTGTGCTTGTATATGTTCTAGCAAGGATTGGACTTGGTGTCTACTCCTCATAAGGCACCTCTCCTACCTGGGAATATATATCGGTGTAGCTTAAGTTAACGAAGAGTGGATTATATACGGACTGATTTATTTCTAGTATATAAGATGGTTCTTATATATGTTTCTCTAACAAACTAAATATTAAATTATTGAATAAAAGCTTAAAGGAAATGCTATGTAAATATAACAAATAAAATGTTAATTATTTTGCATATAATTGAGGTTGATGGAATAATTATAATGAAGAGCTTGAACCCACCTAAGGTTAGACCTTACAAATTAATTATAAAATTCCCTGAATTAACATACATTATTATAAATATGTCCATCTAATAAATCCTAGATTGGGTGAGATGTCTAACACCAATAAAATCCCAACGTAAACATATTAAGTAAAGTTATAGTCTTCCTTACTCAAATTATAATACTATCTTTTTCGGCCATAAAAGTGTTGCGCAAAGCATTCCTTTTCATCTACATCAAACGGTTATAAAAATTGAGATAGGGACTGCCTTAATAGGACTGGGTAGTCCACTATAAAATTGGGGGCAAACTGCAAAACTGAGGCACATTCAAGAAGATGCTATTATAAGAGCACATGTCCCTTGCAATTAGGGAATTTGAATAAATCAACAATTGGATAGGATGTAAATGGAATGGGATTCCAACTAGAACTTACTAATATAGCTTGACTCTTAAAATTTGGGGTCGTATTAGACTACTTATAGTTGCTGCCTACTTGGAAAACTAGCTAGGCTAGACTTCCTAAATTCAATTGAATGGACTATTGTAAATTTCGATAAAATAGTAGGACAAATGTATTTAATTAAAAGTCCTTATATTAAATACATGTATTATATACTAAAGTCTAAACAATTTTTCTTTTCTTATATCTTAGGTTGAAAATGACTTCCAATATAAACCTTCATTCATTTCATGACACCAAACTGAATGGCTAGAACTTTTTTGATTGGTTCCGAGCTATAAGAATAGTTCTTAGATTCGAGGGAATTGCCTATACTCTAGTTGAAATTTTCCCCGTAGAAGATGATGTTGGGATCAAGTGGAACATGATGCCTGGTTGAAGCACAAGAAAGAACATGGCACTACAACATGCATATTGTTAGGGTCCATAAATTCTGAGCTTCAAAAACAACATGAGAACATGGACTTAGAGACTATGGTTCTCCATCTTGAGGAGCACTTTGTTAAGTCAGAAAGGACAGAGAGGTATGAGATCTCCATGCTTGTTTTAGGAACCACAGATGTAGGTTGGCACCTCTGCCTCTCAGCATGTACTGAAACTCTAGGTATACCTTGAGAAGTTGAATTAATTGGGATTCAAATTGAATCATGAGTTAAGTATCGGCCTTGTATTGATGTCCTTAACAGATAGTTACTCAAATTTTGTGACTAACTATTGCATCAACAAGATTGATTCTGCAATTCCAGAATTAATCAACATGCTGAAGAAAGTAGAACCTCAGATCAAGAAAGATCAAAAGACACTATTGTTGCTCAAGAAGGACAAAACTTCCAAAGGTAAGAAGGCACTGGAGGCCAAGAAAAGAATCAGTTAGAAGAATAAAGAAAAGAAGACATTTAAATATGTCTGCTTTTAGTGTAGGAAACCAGGACAGTGGAAGAGGTATTGCAAAGATCCCACTTCTGAACATTTGAAGAAAAAGGCTGCAGAGGCATCTACTTCAGGTATGTTTGTAATTGAAAACTATGTAGCTTTTCCTTATGAGTCAACTTGGGTATCATATACAGGTTGTGGTTCTTATATTTATACTTCTGTGTAGGGACTAAGGAACAGTAGGAGGCTTACGAAAGGGGAGATGGACCCACACATGGGAATGGAGCACGAGTTGCTGCATTAGCCGTAGTAAGTTTTAATATTATTTCACCGAGTGGCCTTTTCTTAGTTTTGAATAATTGTTATTATATTCCGAATGTTACTAAGAATATTATCTCTATTGTGCGTTTAAGAACAGAGGGATTTGAAATTTTATTTTTGAAGAATAAATGTTAGATTTGTTTAAATAATGTTCTTTATGGATATAGAATGTTGAATGGTGGTATTTATGTTCTTCGTACTAAAATAGAAGTTTTTAATATGAACAATGTGAATAAAGTTAAATTAGATAATGATAAATCTTTCTACTCATGGCATTGTCATTTAGGCCATATAAACAAAGATCGCTTAACCAAGTTGTATATGCATGGAGACTTGGGCACATTAGACTTAGAGTCTTAAGGTGATTGCAAACCTTGTTCAAAAGGAAAAATGAAAAATTTACCCTTTAAGGGAAAGGGTGAACGATCCACAAATACATTGGAACTTATACACACTTACGTGTGTTGTACAATGAGTGTTCAGGCACTATGAAGATACTCCTACTTTATAACATTTATTGATGATTATTCATGATATGATTATCTATACTTAATGAAGCACAAGTATGAAAGTTTTGAAAAATTCAAAATATTCAAAAATGAAGTAGAGAAACAGCTTGAGAAAAGTATTAAAGCACTCCGATCTGATCCAGGTGGAGAATACTTAAGTCAAGAGTATCAGGATTACCTAAAAGAAAATGAGATAGTTCTTGAGTGGACCCCTCCTTATACACCCCAACATAATGGAGTGTAAAAAAGGAGGAATCAGACTTTATTAGATATGGTTGGTCCATGATGAGCCAAGCAAATCTCAGTAAATCCTTTTAGGGATATGCACTAGAGAGCGTAGTTTATGTATTAAACAAAGTGCCCTCTAAATCAGTTGAGTTTATGCCTTTATAAAAGATGTTGTAATAAAAGGCCATCTCTAAGTCACCTAAGAGTATGGGGTTGTCATACCATGGTAAAGAGGATAGCATCAGATAAGCTAGATGCTAAATCTAACAAGTGTCTATTCATTGGATATCCAAAGGAAACTAATTGATATTTATTTTACTAAAACAAAGCACAGAAGGTATTTGTGTCTCGGAGTGCTCACTTGTTGGAAAAGGAACACTTACTTGCAAAAGTCAATGGGAGAAATCTTGAGCTGGAAGTTCAAGAGGAAGAAATAAACAATCAATTGATTCACCCCGTTATAGATACAAAAAAAGGTGTGATCCAAGAAAAACCTGTCGAAACACAATCATTACAAAGATCAAGTCATGTTCATAAAGGTCCTGAAAGATATGGTTTTATCATCACAGATGATATGGAACTATACCTTGTTGAGGATGATGAACAAAGAACCAATAATGAAGCAATGAAAAGCTCGAATTTTGATAAATGGCTCACGGCCATGAAATCAGAAATGGATTCCATGTACAAAAATCAAGTTTAGAATTTGGTCGATTGACCAAAAGAGGTTAGACCTATTGGGTGCAAATGGGTCTTCAACAAGAAGACTAACAAAGACGGTAATGTGATTACCTATAAGGCAAGGTTGGTTGCAAAAGTTTATAGTCAACGAGAAGGTATTGGCTATGATGAAACTTTCCCACCGGTATCCATGCTTAAATCCATAAGGATACTCCTCTCCATTGCAGCTCCATATGATTATGAGATCTAGCAGATGGATGATAAAACATAATTCTTGAATGGGGATTTGGACTGGGATGTGTATATGGCACAACTTGAGGGTTTTAAATCTCAAATAGGATCAAAGGTATGCAAACTGCAGAGGTCTATTTATGGACTTAAGCAAGCATCCAGGAGTTAGAGTATTAGGTTTGATCAGACAATCCATGAACTTGATTTCTGTCCGAACATTAACAAGAATTGTGTTTACAAGAAGGTTTGTGGGAGTGCAATCATTTTCTTAGTACTATATGTCGATGACATTCTACTAACAGGATAACACATTTCTCTTCTTCAAAGTGTTAAAACATGGTTGTCAAAAAGGTTCTCCACTAAAGACCTTGGAGAAGCAACATTTATACTAGGTATAAAGATCTAAAGAGATAGATCCAAGAGGCTGTTAGGTTTTTCTCAAAGTACATATATAGACAAGGTACAGAATAGGTTTAACCTTGAGCATTCAAAGAAAGGTTATCTCCCGATGACAAAGGGGATTAACCTACCTAAGGCTGAGTGTATGGAAATAACTGAGGAAATAATACGCACGAAGGATATGCCCTATGCATCCACGATAGGATCCATCATGTATGTTGTGTTATGTACTAGGGTAGATGTCTCTCAAGCTTTGAGCTTTATGAGTAGATATCAATCAGATCCAGGTGAAAAGCACTTGATGGCAATCAAGGCAATTCTTAAGTGCTTGAGAAGGACTAAAGATGACTTCTTGATATATGGAGATGGTGACCTCACAATCAGAGAATACACGGATGTGAGTTTCCAATCTGACAAGGATGACTTTAAGTCTCAGTCAGGTTTTATGTACATATTGAATGGAGGGGCTGTATGCTAGAAAAGTTCCAAGCAAGAAACTACTGCCCATTCAATCATGTAGTCTAAATATGTTGTTGCATGTGAAGCGACAAAAGAAGCTATCTAGTTAAAGGGATTTATTGGTGATCTCGGTGTGGTGCCTGAGATTGTTGATCCAATTACTTTGTATTGTGATAACAATGGTGTTACAACACAAGCAAAGGAACCACGGTCTCACTAGAAAAATAGACATGTATCTAAAAAGTGTCATATAATCGGGGAGATTACTGATACTAAGATGATAAGATTAGAACATATCTCCACTGATCAGAACCTCCTAGATGGTTTGACAAAGCCATTGACGCAAGTCCAACATGACCAGCATGTGAAAGCATATGGATTAAGACATATGGATAATTGGCCTTAGTGCAAGTGGGGATTTGTTAGATATGATGTATGCCCTGAAGGCAATTAGGGCGATATATCTTAATTATGTAATGGTATGAATAATTCATTTTCTTAATAAATGCATTTTATCGTTTGTTTATATGAATTTGTTCATATATATTGTGATTGGTTAAAATATATTCATTGATATCTTTCTACAAAAGTCCTTGGCATAACATTGCATTAAGAGAGAGATATCATCGTAGGACTATATTTAGTGTGACCTGCTTTATGTGCAATTAATATTATGTCTAAGCTATCCCTTGTCATAGTTTCATCAAGAAAGGATATTGATAGAATAGTAAGACTAGCATGTGGTCAACTTTCTTGGAAAGGGTCCAAGAAGTTAACCTCCTAAAGACTGAAGGTGGTGCCTTGATTTTAACACATGGGTATATCTAAAAGATATATTGGAGACCGCAGTAAGGTGAACACTTGGTATATATATCAATTTGTTAGTTTTTATCTACATGCAGTAGCTTTGCGAATATCCTCATACTTGAGATGCTAGTTACTTGTGTGGTACTATCATTATACCTTGGGTCATACCTATTCAGTCATTAATTTAGGGTGCCATGGGTGATTATGGGTATAGTGATGACAGCACGATGGTAAGCTATATAGTCAGAAAGAATCCATCGCTCTAGATATATTAATGAGTGGTAGATGGCCACTTGTTGAACTGATGATTGGTATAAACCTCTGATCAGAGTACGTGATTGATAGAAATGGTTTCTAGTCAAACACATTATTGTAAAAAGCAATATACTTTGGTAACAAGTAAATGACTAGGATAGCTTGGAGCAACCTCGCTATTAGTGGGTTAACACTTTAACCTAGCCCAACAAACCAGATGGTACTAATATTAAATCATGGAAGTAGTTTATCACATTGGATAACTATTGCATCAACCAGGATTAAGTCACAAGTACAAATGGTTTTCCATGTAATGGGGGATGGTTTTGCTAGAGGTATACTACAACTGTTTAAGGAAATTGAGTTCTATTCATGTCCTAGAAACTCGAGCCAATAGTTCATATAGAATAAGGATTGGTTAAGCCTGAACAGCTCAATACTTTGGGATCCTATAAGGTCACACGCATTGGACCTTCATCGGATTGAGTAAAGAATTAATAGATTCATTCTATTATGAAAATACAATATAAAAATAATTGGATTATTAATTAGTTGGACCAAGAGTTTATTTTAACCGGTAATTAATTTTACTAGGGTGATAAATATAATTTTGAAAAGGGCCAAGAGGGAATTTTTTTGAACGACTTGGACCTAGAAAAATGCTGGACATTTTGGACTGCAAAATGGGCTGTTGGATTCACATCATAGTTGGTGTGTGAAATCCTGCACCGCGCGCTCCCGAGTGCTGCCATCGACAGCACTGGGCTAAGCTTAGCTTACGAGAAGCACAGCGTGTGCTATGTTCAAGGGCCAACCCGTGGGTCTCCAAGCCCCGTGGGTTAAATCTGCATTTGGGATCTTCATTTTGTACATCCCACATTGAAAATGGGGGGGCAATTTTGCTCCCCTAAGCCTATAAATACGCTTCACCTCCACCCTTTTCAAATGCACCAAGCTCCTTTCTAAGTCTTTACTTAAGATTCCTACGTCCTGTCCCTCGAGTTGACTTTAGAGCAAGTTATTTTTCAGGAGACTTCAATATTTTTGAGGCACCTCTAGTTTAAATATTCGGGTGGGTTTTAGAGTGGTCTAGCAGCTACTCAAACCTCTGTGGTTCTTCCTTATTGTGAGGTTTTGGTTGGTAGGGTTCGTATGGATACTTGTAGAGGCTATCCCACACTTGGAGGCTTATGCAAGGAGGTTCTGCTAAAGCTTCTCAAACAGTAAGTTTCCTTTCTTTCTCCTTTAATTATTAAGTCTTTTTCTTTAAGCGTTTTTAGACTTAATAATTATGCTTAGGTTGTTTTGCATGCTTAGTTTATTTTATGCTTAGGTTATAGCTTAGAGTTATAACATGCTTAGTATAAAATATTTGTGCTAGGATATAATTTACAATTATGGTATGCCTAGCCTATGCATGCTAACCTAGGTAGATAATTTATTTAGTTAAGCCTTTATTTAATTTATATGTATCTAACAGGAGTTCCTAAGGACAAACGATAAAATTTTGATTTTCCGCCATGCCTGTTATGCATGTTCAAAGTGATTATCAGTTGCTAACACTATACCCTCACTATAACCTCAAAAACTTGTTGAAAATTACTTCCTAATAGTATGTTTTATTTTCATGTGTTTCTCCTCCTCAAAATGAAGCAAAATGCCTCCTTTTATAGGCATAAACTAGGTCTGAACTCATTGAAGGACATTTATGGCTGATTTTATCCATTTATGACTGATTTTATGCATTTAAACAGACTGTTTGGCCATCGGGGGGACCCGTATAGGTGGTCTGGACCCATATGGTCCTTGGTATGACCAATATGGACAATTTTAGGACATTTTGGACCCGTACGGGTCGGGTTGACCCATACAGACTAAGTCGACCCATATGGACCTGTATGGACTGGGTTGACCCATACAGATCGGTCTGACCAGTTTTGACCCTTTTGTTTTATAAAAAATGACCAAAATTGACTGGTTTTGACCATATTTGATCGGTTTTAACTAAAACTAACTTTTTTAGGGATCTGGGCATCTGTTTTCTAAGGTTTAGGTTTGACAAAGCTTGACCAAACAACATTGAAACCACTAGAAGTAGACAACACCTATAGAGAATAACATCATATACGACTGTTAAAATCCAGTGCTCACACCTTCTTCATCATCGAAGAGTGGAAGTGGACACTAGTTCCAAGCCTAAACAATGATCTCTTTATTCTTTCCGCAATTAAGTTCTTGCATATTCCTTTAAGTCATGGATTTCTCTGAAGATATTGGAAGAATTTGGGGTGTTTATGGAAGAAAAATTGAGAAAACTTCTACAATAATGAATGAACGGAAGTTTATGAGAGTTTTAAAAGAGTTTCACAACTACCGAAAATATTAGAATTTGCATTGGTCGCGATCGTGATTATTGTCACGATCGAGACAAGGAAAATTAAAATTTATGGAGAATTTCCTATGTAAAGACACGAACGCGAATATGAGTCGCGATCGCAAACAGTCAAAGGAAATCCTTTTTCGTTGACTTAGCAAAATTTCTTAGAATTGTGTATGTTATGTATATTATTCTGAAAATTCGCAATTTTCTGAATAATTTATATATTTTTATCTTTAAGTTGTAAATTTGAATAATTACAAAAAAAATGATTTTGGCAAAAAGTTCATGTTTTATTTCCCCGGCAACAGCCCCAAAAAATTGTTCGCTGCTTTTTCACACACTAGAAATAAGTTCTTTGAATAAACAAGCATTGTCAGTGCTGCTAGTGCAAAAGTAGAAAAGAGGGAACCACAAGTATACGGTTGTGATGTAGTTTTAAAAGATTATCGATCCCACGAGGAAAGAAACGAACTTAATTCAATAAAAAATCAGATAAAATGGACAAATGATAGGTAGGTAAATTGGGGATTTACTAGAGACAAAACAACAAAGAGTAGAGAATCATAAAGCAATTAGGAACTAAGTTATTCCGGTTCAACACCTTTATTATGTTTTACCAACACATGCAAATATATCATACATGTTCTATTTTACTAACTAGAGTCGATTTATTATCATGCATGCAAACCCAAATACGAAATGTATTATGCTTAGTTAGGATGACTCTCACATAAACTATAATCATGCAAGTAAAGACAAATTTATTTGAATAGGACTATATCGAACTAGACCAACAAAATTACGAATAAAAACTGATTGGAAAATACGTGAATATGAATAGAATCTCCCCGCTTGTAACGCAAGACCAGTACAACTAATTCTATTCAAACTCACACACATAACAACAAACGAACTCAATATAAAAAGGGATAAATTTCAAAAACATGTCATGTGGTTTCGGCCATTTTTAAAATGAGGATCATAATTTTTTTTTTCAAAATGGGGACTGAGGTTCAAAATGTTATCAAAATAAGGATTTTTTCATGACGCCGTAAAAAATGATGACGTGGCAAAGTGCAAAATTGGAAATCACTTATTTTCCAAAATGTAAAAAGCAAAAAAACATATCCCCACTACTGTTCTTATTCTTGTTCGTCGATTCATCTTCCCCCCAAATTCATTCCCTTCAATCTCTGCTGCCGCAACTCTATTGCTCACCCACCACCTCTAGCACTCCTTTTCAACCTTCTCTTCTTATCTCGTCCATTCTCCTCTACTCAACAAATCAGATGTTGAACAAATCAAATGTGTAAGCACTGTTAATTGGCTAAATCAAATGTAGAAAATATGGCGTTTTTAAATTGATATTAAAACAAATTATAATTAAATAATTAAAACCCCAAATGCATACAATTGTTCTAATAAGGGTAACAACAAGACAGATTTTGACAAAATCATAGGCCGCTGGTCACATCTACTCCTCCGCAGGCACCTCCACTTTCTCCAGAACTCCATCTTCATCGTCTCTGTAACCATACTAATTCGCATCAATTTGTTTATATATATCATACCTCATTCTTCATTTTATCAATTCCGGCGGCTTTCTCGAACAATTCTTGAACTCCTAGAAATTTCTTAGCGGAACCAAAATAATGGAATCCAGGACCACGGATGCTAGGGTTAGGAACATTAACAATGTTTCCATCTAAATCAACAATTCAATGGCATCTTTAGTTTAGTTAGGCCGCCGAGCTTGATTAGCAATGTTCCCATTGAAAATTTTCGTGATTGAAGGGAATGAATTTAGGGAGAAGATGAATTTGACGAATAAGAACAAGAACAATAATGGGAGTTTTTTTGTTTTTTAAATTTTGGAAAATAAGTGATTTCCAATTTTTCTCTTTGCCATGTCATCATTTTTTATGGCATCATGAAAAATAACGTTTTGAACCTCAGTCCCTATTTTAAAAAAAAAAATTTATGATCCTCATTTTGAAAATGGCCGAAACCACAGGGCATGTTTTTTAAATTTGCCCTATAAAAAGCACAACATATCATAAATTCAATCATAAAATGTAGTAAGCACAAGTAGAGAGGAAATGTGATATGAATGAATAAGAATTAAGAATGATGCAGTAAACAAAATTAAAGAATTAAGTTAGATCAAACCTCCGTCTTAGATGGGTTGTCAATCCTAGATCGTGGCCCTTCTTCTACTTAAATATCCAAATGCACTAATCATTCAGATATAACAAATTATTGATAATAGAATAGAATATGTGATGAAGAACAATGAATTTTATTCATAAGTGTTTTGCAAGTACACTATAAAACGACACTCTCGAGAATAACTAAGAAACCTAAGAACTATGTAGATTTATCTCCCTCATTTTTCTCTCTATCTGTGGCTAATGTTTGACAATTGTAAAATCAGATCATCCACCCTATATCTGTATTCGAAATGACTATATATAGATGGTGAAAAGTTGCATCTCTTCATATCATTCGTTGATGAAAGGTGCTTTATCAACTTGGTAGTTAATGGTGGATGAAATGCCTCTTGCAAGAAAATTTATGCATCCATAATCTTGGCATGTCGCGATTGTGACATTGGATGTTGCGCTCATGGCTTAATTATTCAAACCTTATGTCTTTGAATTGTGCTTGTCGCAATCATGGCTTTAGTTGTGGCGCTCGCAAACAGTTATTTTGCAACAATCTTCACGTGGACTTTGACTTCTTTCCATGAATCCAACACCTAGTCAAATTTGTATCAAAATAAGTCCACTACTGCTAATTTCTCACACTTTTAGTCCAGAATCTATTTTTGAGAAAATTCCTAATAAGATTCACCTATTTTCTGAAAATGCATCTAAAACAACAACATACTACGAGAAATCGTAAAAATGAAATATTAACACTCAAGAAATGTATACAATCAAGAATTGTTTAGCCAAATGATAAGTGTAGTTTTAATACTTATTAGACACCGATGTTGCCTAGGATTCATTTTTTTTGCTGGCTCCTTTTTCATAAACATATTCCAACTCGTAGTTTCCCCTTCTATTGTGGCTGAATCTCGGTAACCAATTCCAATTGTCCTTTTTGTGTCGAGAATGAGAGTTTGGATCATGCTTTCTTACTATGCCAACATAGTTGGGAGGTGTGCTGTAATTTCTGCAAATGGTTGGGTATAGCATAGATGTTCCATCTCATATGTATGATTTTTTTATAGCTATGACAATCTCACTTCAAAGCCGTTTGAAATAGGGAATTTGCAACTATAGTGCGGTTTTAGGTAGCATGGGGACTTTGGAAGAAAAAAAAATTTTTTTTTGAAGGCGTGCAATCCACTGATGACTTGTTTCTAGCTAGTATTCATTCTTGTTGGTCTTTTTTCAATTGTAGGAAGAGACCGGTTTCGGTAGCAGTGTCCGATCTTTTTACTTTTTCGGCCACCCATCTTTGTAATTGATTATACATATTTACACATATAATATATAATGGGGTAAGGGTTTTTGCACAGTAGGTACGTACCTAGGCTATATGTCGTCTTCACTTGCCTAGGGAGCCTTGCTCTTTTTCCCCCACTCTCATCATTTCAAAAAAAATATATAATATCGACTAAGCCTAAACTCGAGATAAATTCGCATAACCACAATATTGGGAACTAACAGTCACTTTGAACATGCATAATAGGCATGGCGGAATTTCAAAATTTTGTCCCTTGTCAGAAGGAACTTCTATTAGTTGCATATAAATTAATTAAAGTCTTAACTAAATAAATTCTCTACCTAGGTTAGCGTGCACAGGCTAGGCATACCATAATTCTAAATTATATCCTAGCATAAATATTTTATACTAAGCATGTTGTAACTCTAAGTTATAACCTAACATAAAATAAACTAAGCATGCAAAAAGCCTAAGCATAATAATTATTAAGTCTAAAAATACTTAAAGAAAAAGACCTAATAATTAAAAGAGAAAAAGAAAACATACTAATTGAAGTGTGCTTTGGCAAAAGCCTCTTGCAAAAGCCTCTAAATGTAAGATATCCTCTATGAGTATCCACAAGAACCCCACCAACCGAAACCTCCCAATGAGGAAGAACTGCAGAGCCTTAGGTATCTGCTAGACCACTCCAAAAGCCTACGCGAAAATACAAATTAGAGGTGCGCCGAAAATATTCGAGGCTCCTCAAAAATATTCTTCTAAGTCAAGTCAAGAATGCTCAAGTAAGGACTTAGAATAGAATACTTGTGTGTTTGAAACAAGAGGAGAGGGACTATATTTATATTATTTTTGATGTGGGATATGCTAAAAAGCATATCCTACATGCGGCATGCACATGAGGCCAAAAGGCCTTATGCTTGCCATGTTTGGGCTTTGCGAGAAATCTCCCAAAGCCCATGTGGTAGCGCTCCGTGCTGGCAGCGCTATGCTGCGAGCTCCGCATGCTGCCCGTGAGTGGACTTGCGAGATTTCTTGCAAGCCCACAGGCTCCCTTGTAGCGGGCCTTTGCAAATGCTACCTAGTAGCATTTATGAGGCCCACAAGTCCTTTTCTATCCTTTTATTCAAGTAATTTTATTTATTCTTGACCCTAATAAATTAGTTACAATTCAAAATAAATATCTTCCTTAACCATAAAATGATCTAATCATTTCAATCAATACTTTAATTAATTTATGACCCTAATAAAATTAGTTACCGGTCAAAATAAATTCTTGGTCTAACAAAATAATAATCCAATTATTATTACGTTATATTTTTATAACAGAATAAATCTATTAATTCTTTACTCAGTCTGATGATAGTCCAATGTGTGTGACCTTATAGGATCCTGAAGTATTGAGTTGTAAAGGTTTGACCAATCCTTGTGTTGGATATGTTGTATGCCCTTAAGGAAATTAGGGCGATATATCTTAATTATATAATAGTACGGATAATTTGTTTCATTAATAAAGGCATTTAGTCTTTTGTTTATATCGATGTGCTTATAAATATATATTATGACTGGTTAAGATATATTCATTGATGTATGTATACAAAAGTCCTTGACGTATTATAGCATAAAGTCAAAGAAATTATGGTTGGACTATATTTAGTGAGACATGCTTCATATGCAATTATGATTATATCTAAACTATCCCTAGTCATAGTTTCATCAAGAAAGGATATTGATGAAGCGGAAAGACTAGCATGTTGTCAACTTTCTTGGAAAGGGTCCAAGCATTCAATCTCCTAAGGACCATAGATAGTGCCCTAAGTTTGACACATGGATATATCTGGGAGATATATTGGAGACCGTAGTAAGATAAACACTTGGTGTATATATCAATGTGTTAGTGTTTATCTTCATGCAATAAGCTTTGTGAATATCCTCATACTTGAGATACTAGTTACCTTGTGTGGTACTATTTCTATACTCTGGGTCATTCCCACACACTCATTAATTTAGGGTGTCTTGGGTGATTACGAGTATAATGATGACATCACATTGGTAAGCAAAGCAGTTAGAAAGGATCCATCACTCCAGCTATATTATGGAGTTATGCCTGGCTTCTTGCTGAAGTGATGATTGCTATAAACCTCTGATCAAATTATGTGCTTGATAGAAATAGTTTCTAGTCAAACACACTATGGTAAAAGGCAATATACTTCGGTAACAAGTTAAAAACTGGGATAGCTTGGAGCAAACTTGCCATTAGTGGGTTAACACTTTAACTGAACCCTATAAACCAGATGGTACTAATATTAAAGAATGGAAGGAGTTCATCGCATTAGACAACTAGTTCATTAACCAGGATTAAGTCATAAGCAAAAATGATGTTCCAAGTAATGGGGGATGGTAGACCCTTGCTAGAGGCGTACTACAGTCGTTTAAGGTAATTGAGGTCTATTAACGGTCTAGAACCTCGAGCCAATGGTTCCATTAGAACAAGGGTTGGTTAAGCCTTAATTGCTCAATACTTAGGGATCCTATAAGGTCACACACATTTGACCTTCATCGAACTGAGTAAAGAATTAATAGATTTATTCTATTATGAAAATATAATATATCCATAATTGGATTATTATTTAAATGGTTAAAAATGATTAGATCATTTTTGGATAAACCAAGGAATTTATTTTTGACCTGTAACTAATTTATTAGGGTCATAAAATAAATATTTATTTCAAAGGGATTGGAAAGATTTTTTTTAGTAAGTTGGACCTAGTTAAAATCACCCGTAGATTTTTCCAAAGAGGGGACTAAATAGTGAAAGGGTGCTGCGGCACATGCTCAATAGCCCGCAATGCCGTCTTGAAAGAACTCACGCTAGGGAGCCCAAATCGAGCTTCACCGTAAGCTAGGCTTGCTAGAAAGCCCGCAAGCCCAAGCTTGCGCTGGCACACATCATACATAGCACACTGTGTGTGCAGGCATAGGCTGCCGGTCCAAATGGATCCGCGGGTAAAACCTGCGTGGGATGTACAAATATACACACACCACATTCGTTTTATGGGAGCAATTTTGCTCCCCCAAGCCAATGAATAGTATTCACTTCTGCCCTTTTCAAAGTGCACCAAAGCTTAAAGCATAAATCCTAAGCGAGATTCACAAAGATAAATCTCTCGGGTAATTGAGCAAGTTCTTTTTGAGGAGTTTAATTTTATTCAAGCATCTCTAGTCTATATTTTCAGGTGGGGCTTCTGGAGTGGTCTAGCAACTACGTGAGGCTCGTTAGTTCTTTCTCTCGGTGAGGTTATTGTTGGTGGGGTTCGTGTGGATACTTATAGAGGCTATCCTAAGCTTGGAGCCTTGTGCAAGGAGGTCTGGCTAAAGCACGCTTCAACTAGTAAGTTTCCTTTCTTTCTCTTTTAATTTATAGGTCTTTTTCTTTAATGTTTTTAGACTTAATAATTATGCTTAGGTTGTTTTGCATGCTTAGTTTATTTTATGCTTAGGTTATAACTTAGAGTTATAACATGCTTAGGTTATAGCTTAGAGTTATAACATGCTTAGGTTATAGCTTAGAGTTATAACATGCTTAGGTTGTAGTTTAGAGTTATAACATGCTTAGTATAAAATATATATGCTAGGATATAATTTAGAAATATGGTATGCCTATCCTACGCATGCTAACCTAGGTAGAGAATTATTTAGTTAAGGCTTTATTTAATTTATATGCAACTAATAAGAGTTCCTGGGGACAGGGACAAAATTTTGAATTTTCGGTCGTGCCTATTATGCATGTTAAAATTGACTGTCAGTTCCCAATAGTGGTATCAGAGCCTGCCTATTTAGTGCGTAATTAAGTTAAAAGCAAACTGAATTTTATTTTCTATATGAAATGATTTGTTTATTTAATTGTTTAGAACAATATATATGAACTTGAGTTTTTCATTTCAAGGTTAGTAAATGGTTGTGAATAATTTTGAATAAGTCTGCTCAACTTACTTAAATTATACAACTTTCAATAGTTTATATAAACTACATGGGTTATATATGCTTCCAATTTACATGAATTGAAAGAACGAATTTTATTAGTTCAAGAGAATCCATTGGTCTTCAAGTTTGTGCCCGTATTTGTTCTAGCTAAGGATTGGACTTGGTGTCCACTCACTTCAAGGGCACCTCTCCTACCTGGGACCTATATAGGTGCAGATTCAATTGACCAACGAGGGGATTAAAGATGGACTAATTTATTTCTAGTATATAAGATGGTTCTTATATTTGTACCATAACAAAGTAAAAGTTAAATTTATTGAATAAAAGCTTAAAGGAAATGCAATATCAATATAACAAATAAAAGTGTTAATTATTTTGCATATAATCTATATTGATGGAATAATTATAATAAAGAGCTTGAACCCACCTAAGGTTGTACCTTATAAATTAATTCTGAAATTCCCTAAATAAATATAAATTATTATAAATATGTCCATCTGATAAAATACTAGATTGGGTGAGATGCTTAACACCAATAACATTGCAAAGTAAATATATTAAGGCAAGTTATAGTCTTCGTATCCCAAATTTATAATACAGTCTCTTTGGGCAATCAACGTGCTACACAAAGCATTCCTTTTATCCACATTGATCAATTATAAAAATTGGGATAGGGTCTGCCTTAACGGAACTGGGGTAGTCCACCATAAAATTGGGGGCTAGCCTCAGATTTGAGACATATTCAAGGAGATGCTAATATAAGAGCACAAGTCCCTTGGAATTAGGGAACTGGAATGAATTAGCAATTGCATACAATGCAAATGGAATGAGATTTAAACTATAACTTACTAATATGACTTAGCTCATAAAACTGGGGGTCATAATAGACTAGTTATAGATGCTACCTACTAGGTAATTTAGCTGGGCTAAAATTCCCCAATTCAATAGAATGGGCTATTGTAAATTTCGAAGAAAATACTAGGACAAATGTATTTAATTAAAAGACCCTTATGTTAAATGCATGTACGAAAACTAATATCTGAATTTTTTTATCTTATATCTTAGGTTTAAAATGACGTCCAACATTAATCTCCATATGTTACTTGACACCAAACTGAATGGCTCAAACTTTTCTGATTGGTTCCAAGCTGTGAGAATAATTATCAGATCCGAGGGAATCGCCTATGTTCTAAATGAAATTTTCCATGTTGAACCCGATGTTGAGGATCATATGGAACATGATGCCTAGTTGAAGCATAGGAAAGATCATGAGACTGCCATGTGTATCATGTTCGGGTCCATGAATCCTGAGCTTCAGAAATAACATGAGAACATGGCCTTAGAGGACATGGTTCTCTATCTTGAGGAGCTCTTTTCTGAGCGGGATAGGACAGAGAGGTATGAGACCTCCAAGCTCCTTTTTGGAACAAAGATACAAGCTGGCACCTTTTCCTCTCAGCATGTACTGAAACTCATGGGATACCTTGAGAAGCTGAATCGATTAGGATTCGAGATGAAGCATGACTTAAGCATTGATGTTGTGCTGATGTCCTTAACAGATAGTTATTCATGCTTCATGACTAACTATTACATGAACAAGATTAATTCTACTATCCCTAAACTAATCAGCATCCTGAAGACATTAGAACCTCAGATCAAGAAAGATCATAAACCCCCACTATTGGTCAAGAAAGGCAAGGCTTCTAAGAAAAAAAAGCAAGCACTAGGTGCCAAGAAAAGAATCAGTAAAAAGAAGAAAGAAAAGAAGATATCTAAGTATGTCTGCTTCCAGTGCGGGAAACGGGAACATTGGAAGAAGGAATGCAAAGCTCCTACTTCTGAACATATGAAGAAGAAGCATGCAGAGGCATCTACTTAAAGTATGTTTGTAATTGAAAACTGTGCTACTTTTCCTCGTGAATCCACTTGGGTATTAGATACTGGTTATGGTTCTCATATCTATACTTTTGTGCATGGACTAAGGAACAGTAGAAGACTTGTAAAAGGGAAGATTGATCTGCGTATGGGAAATAGAGCCCGAGTTGCTGCATTAGCCGTAGGAAGCTTTAATCTTATTTTTCCCAATGGACTTGTTTTAGTTTTTAATAATTGTTACTACATTCCGAACATTACTAAGAATATTGTATCTGTTGCGTGTTTAGCAGCAGAAGGATTTGAAATTTTATTTCCAAATAATAATTGTCAGATTCGCTTGAATAATGTTCTTTATGGTTATGGGATATTGAATGGTGGCATTTATGTTAAAACATAAGTTTTTAATATAAACAATGTACAGAAAGTTAAATTAGATAGTGAGAATGCCTTCTACTTATGCATTGTTGTTTAGGGCACATAAACAAAGATCGCTTAACCAAGCTGCATAAGTGTCAAGACTTTGGCCCAATAGACTTGGAGTCTTATAATGATTGCGAACCTTATATAAGAGGAAAATTTGTACTTAATGAAGCACAAGTTTGAGAGTTTTTAAAAGTTCAAACTATTTAGAACTAAAGTAGAGAAACAACTTGAGAAAAGTATTAAAGCACTTTGATCAAATCAAAGTGGAGAATACTTAAGTTAGGAGTTTTCGCATTATCTAAAGGAAAATGGGATAGTTCCCCAATGGACCCCTCCTTATACGCCCCAACACAATGGAGTGTTAGAAAGGAGGAATCAAACTTTATTAGATATGGTTTGGTCCATGATGAGGCATGTAAATCTTTGTAAATCCTTTTAGGGATATGCACTAGAGAGCGTGGTTTATGTATTAAACAGAGTGCCCTCTAAATCAGTTGATTTCACACCTTACAAAAGATGGTGTAATAAAAAGCCATCTCTAAGTCACTTAAGACTATGGGGCTGTCCTGTTATGGTGAAGAGGATAGCGTCAGATAAGCTGAATGCCAAATTAGACAAGGGTCTATTCATTGGATACCCAAAGGAAACTATTGGATATCTATTTTACCAATCCAAAGCGCAGAAGGTATTTGTTTCATGAAATGCTCATTTTTGGAAAAGGATCACTTACTTGCAAAATTTAGTGGGAGCAGTATTGAACTGGAAATTCAAGAGGAAGAAATAGACAATCAGCTGATTGGCCCTATTCTAGATACACAAGAAAGTGACATCCAAGAACAACCTATCGAAACACAAGCATTGCGAAGATTAGGTCATGTTCATAAAGGTCCCGATAGATATGGATTTATCATCACTGATGATAAGGAACTGTATCTCTTGGAGGATGATGAACCAAGGACATATGATAAGGTAATGAAAAGCTCAGATTCTAATAAAGGGCTAAAAGCCATGAAATCAAAAATGTATTCCTTATAAGAGAACCAAGTTTAAAATTTGGTGGATGCACCGCAAGAGGTTAGACCGATCGGGTGTAAATGGGTCTTCAAGAAGAAGACTGACATGGACGGTAATATAATTACCTATAAAGCAAGGATGGTTGTGAAAGGTTATAGTCAACGTGTAGGTATCAACTATGATGAAACTTTCTAACCGGTAGCCATGCTTAAATCCATAAGGATACTCCTCGCCATTGCTACTCATTATGATTATGAGATCTGGTAGATGGATTTTAAAACAACATTCCTTAATAGGGATTTAGACAGGGATGTGTATATGACACAACCTAAGGGTTTTACATCTCAGAATGGCTTGAAGGTACGCAAGCTGCAAAGATCTATTTATGGACTTAAGTAGGCATCCAAGAGTTGGAATATAAAGTTTGATCAGACAATCTATGAACTGGATTTTTGTCCAAACATTAATGACCCTTGTGTTTACAAGAAGGTTAGTGGGAGTGCAGTCATTTTCTTAGTATTGTATATCGATGACATTCTACTAATAGGAAATGATATTTCTCTTCTCCAAAATGTTAAAGTTTGGTTGTTAAGAAAATTCTTCATGAAAGACCTTGGTGAAGCAGCATTTATACTAGGTACAAAGATCTATAGGGATAGATCCAATAGGCTATTAGGACTTTCTCAAAGTACGTATATAGACAAGGTATTGAATAGGTTCAACCTTGAGCATTTGAAGAAAGGTTATCTCTCGATGACAAAGGGGATTAACCTATCTAAGGCTAAGTGTGCGAAGATAGCTCAAAAGAGAATGCGCATGAAGGATATACCCTATGCATCCATGATAGGATCCATCATGTATGCTATGATACGTACTAGGTAGGATATCTCTGAGGCTTTGAGCTTTACGAGCAAATATCAGTCAGATCCAGGTGAAAAGCGCTGGGTGGCCGTCAAGGCGATTCTTGAGTACTTGAGAAGGACAAAAGATGGATTCTTGATTTATAGAGAAGGTGAGGTCACAATTAGAGGTTACACTGACGCTCATTTTAAATCTGATAAGGATGACTTTAAGTCTCAGTCGGGTTTTGTGTATGTGTTAAATGGAGGGGCAGCATGCTGGAAGAGTTCCAAGCAAGAAACTACTGCTGATTCTACCATGAAATCTGAATACATTGCATCACGCGAAGCAATAGAAGAAGTTGTCTGGTTAAAGGGATTTATTGGTGATCTTGGTGTGGTGCCTGAGACTGTTGATCCAATTACTTTGTATTGTGATAACAATGGTGCTATAGCTCAAGCACAGGAACCACAATCTCATTAGAAAAACAGACATGTATCCAAAAAGTATCATATAATCAAGGAGATTATTGATGCTAAGATAATAAGACTAGAATATGTACCCACAGATCAGAACGTCGCGGATAGTCTGACGAAGCCTTTGACTCAAGTCAAACATGACCAGCATATTAAAGCATATGGATTAAGACATATGGCTAATTGGCCTTAGTGCAAGTGGGAGTTTGTTGTATATGATGCATTCCATTAAGGCAATTAGGGCGATACATCTTAATTACGTAATAGTACGAATAATATTTTAATTAATAAAGGCATTTAATCTTTTGTTTATATCGATGTGCTTATAAATATATATTATGACTGGTTAAAATATATTCATTGACTTATGTATACAAAAGTCCTTGACGTATCATAGCATGAAGTAGAAGAAATTGTAGCTGGACTATATTTAGTGAGACATGCTTCATGTGCAATTATGATTATCTCTAAACTATCCCTTATCATAGTTTCCTCAAGAAAGAATATTGAAAAAGAAGAAAGACTAGCACATGGTCAACTTTCTTGGAAAGGGTCTATGAAGTCAATCTCCTAAGGACCGAAGGTAGTGCCTTAAGTTTGACACATGGATATATCTGGGAGATATAATAGAGACCGCAGTAAGATAAACACTTGGTGTATATATCAATGTGTTAGTGTTTATCTTCATGCAATAAGCTTTGCAAATATCCTCATACTGGAGATACTAGTTACCTTGTGTGGTACCAATGTTATATTTTGGGTCATTCCCTCACACGCATTAATTTAGGGTGTCATGGGTGATTACCGATATAATGATGACAACACGTTGGTAAGCTAAGTAGTCAGAAAGGATCCATCACTCCGAATATATTAAGGACTGGTACCTGGCCGCTTGTTGAAGTGATGATTTCTATAAACCTCTGATCAGAGTATGTGTTTGATAGAAATAGTTTCTAGTCAAAGACACTATGGTAAGAGGCAATATACTTTGGTAACAAGTTAATAACTAGGATAGCTTGGAGCAACCTTGCTATTAGTGGGTTAACACTTTGACCGAACCCTATAAACTAGATGGTACTAATATTAAAGAATGGAAGGAGTTCATCGCATTGGACAACTATTCCATTAACCAAAATTAAGTCATAAGTACAAATGATGTTCCAAGCATTAGGGGATGGTAGACCATAGCTAGAGGCATACTACAGTCATTTAAGCTAATCGAGTTCTATTCACGGTCTAGAACCTTGAGCCAATGGTTCCAATAGAACAAGTGTTGGTTAAGCCTTAACAGCTCAATACTTTGGGATCCTATAAGGTTACACACATTGAACCTTCATCGGACTAAGTAAAGAATTAATATATTCATTCTATTATGAAAATAAAATATAATAATAATTGAATTATTGTTTAAATTGTTAATAATGATTAGATCATTTTTGGATAAACCAACGAATTTATTTTTGTCCGGTAACTAATTTATTAGGGTCATAAAAAATATTTATTTGAATGGGATTGAAAAGATTTTTTTTAGTAGGTTGGACCTAGTTAAAATCACATGGAGATTTTTCTAAAGAGGGGACCGAATAGCAAAAGGGGACTGCGGGCTCATAGCACGCTGCTGGGCAGCGTTCTCAAGAGCCCTTAATGCAGGCTCAAAAGAACTCGAGCTAGGGAGCCCAGCGTGAGCTTCACCGCAAGCTAGGCTTGCGAGAAAGCCCGCAAGCCCAAGCTTGCGATTGCACACAGCATGCTATGCACGCTATGCGAGCAGGCACAGCCTGAGGATCCAAATGGATCTACTGGTCCAACCCGCATGGCATGTGAAAATATGCACATCCCACATCTATTTTTGGGGAGCAATTTTACTCTCCCAAGCCTATAAATAGGCTTCACTTCTCCCCCTTTCAAAGTGCACCGTAGCTCAAAGCATAAATCCTAAGCAAGATTCGCAAAGATAAATCTCTCGAGTAATTGAGCAAGTTCTTTTCAAGGAGCTTAATTTTATTCAAGCACCTCTAGTCTATATTTTTGAGTGGGGCTTCAGGAGTGGTCTAGCAACTACTCGAGGCTCTTTAGTTCTTCCTCTTGGTGAGGTTTTGGTTGGTGGGGTTTGTATGGATACCCATAGAGGCTATCCTAGGCTTGGAGGCTTGTGCAAGGAGGTTCTGCTAAAGCACGCTTTAACCGGTAAGTTTCCTTTCTTTCTCTTTTAATTATTAGGTCTTTTTGTTTAAGAGATTTTAGACTTAATAATTATGCTTAGGTTATTTTGCATGCTTAGTTTATTTTATGCTTAGGTTATAGCTTAGATTTATAGCATGCTTAGGTTATAGCTTAGAGTTATAACATTCTTAGGTTATAGCTTAGAGTTATAATATGCTTAGTATAAAATATTTATGCTAGGATATAATTTAGAAATATGGTATGCCTAGCCTATGCATGCTAAACTAGGTAGAGAATTATTTAGTTAAGGCTTTATTTTATTTATATGAAACTAATAGGAGTTCCTGGGGACATGGAAAAAGTTTTGAATTTCCGTCGTGCCTATTATGCATGTTAAAATTGATTGTTCGTTCCTAACACCTTGTTCTATAGGAACTATTGGCTCAAGGTTCTAGACCGTGATTAGAACTTGATTACCTTAAATGACTGTAGTACGCCTCTAGCAAAGGTCCACCATCCACCATTACTCAGAACGTCATATGCGCTTATGACTTAATCCTGGTTAATGCAATAGTTTCTCAATGCAATGAACTCATTCCATTCTTTAATATTTTACCATCTGGTTTATCGGGTTCGATTAAAGTGTTAACCCACTAATAGCCGGGTTGCTCCAAGCTATCCCAGTTATTTACTTGTTACTAAAGTATATTGTTTTTTACCATAATGTGTTTGACTAGAAACTATTTCTATCAAACACATACTCTGATCAGAGGTTTATGGCAATCATCACTTCAACAAGTGGCCGGATACAACTCCTTAATATATCTGGAGTGATGGATTCTTTCCGACTATATGGCTTACTAACGTGCTTTCATCACTATACCTATAATCATTTGTGACACCCTAAATTAATGAGTGAATAGGAATGGCCCAAAGTATAGCGATAGTACTATACAAGGTAACTAGTATCTCAAGAATGAGCGATAGTACCATACAAGGTAACTAGTATCTCAAGAATGAGGATATTCGCAAAGCTACTGCATAAAGATAAACACTAACACTTTGATATATATACCAAGTTTTTATCTTATTGCGCTCTCTAATATATCTTCCAGATATATCCATATGTCAAACTCAAGGCACCACCTTCAGTCTTAGGAGTTTAACTACTTAGACCCTTTCAAAGAAAGTTGACCACAAGCTAGTCTTACTGTTTCATCGATATCCTTTCTTGATGAAACTATGACTGGGGATAGTTTAGACATAATCATAATTGCACATGAAGCATATCTAACTAAACATAGTCCCACTATGATATCTTTCACTTCATGATATGTTTATGTCAAGGAATTTTGTACATAGATATCAACGAATATATTTTAACCAGTCATAATATATATGAACACATCGATTTAAACAAAAGATTAAATGCCTTTACTAACTAAACAAATTATTCATACTAATACATAATTAAGATAGATCGCCCTAATTGCCTTAAAGCCGTAGATCATATCTAACACACAATCCTCTAATCATGACCTCAAAGAGTGTCAAAAATTCAACATCCATAATGGAAGTAGCAACGACAAACTGCTCCCACATTCCGATTGACCTTCATGTAGATAAATGGATTAATGGTGTTCTTTAAAAACCTATAAGACACAACTGTATGCACTAGATTTTAATGATCCTTCTCATGAAACGATGATGAGAACTATATGATGCATTTACCTACAGGTGTTATCTGCTTGGGGGAGCTTCAGTGTTGTTTGGTCCAGCTTTGTCAAATCTAAACCTCAGAAAACTAGCGACTAAGCCCTAAAAGGTCTGAAATGGTCAAAACCGGTCAAAACCAGTCAAAATCGATCTATTTCTGGCAGTTTTGGGCAATTCAAGGAAGTTTTGGGCAAAACAGGTCGGACCAATTCGTACTGATTCATATCGGTCCGTATGGGTCGACCCAAATCCGTATAGGTGGACCTATTGGACCTGTATCAGTCCATCCCATCTATACCGATCAAAAAACTTCACAAATTACCCAATTAGGTACCAATGGGACCTGTACAGGTCCAGGCCACTCATACTGGTCCCCCAGATGACCAAACAGTCGGTTGTAATGCCTAAATCTTCCATAAAAGAATATAATTCGATATAGTAGATACAATTTGCCATATGCAAATATACTTTTCCATGTGTGAATATAGTTTGCCATATGCAAATATAATTTGCCATATGCGAATATACTTTGCCATATGCAAATATATTTGCCATATGCAAATATACTTTACCATATGCGAATATACTTTGCCATATGCGAATATAATTTGCCATATGCAAATATAATTTGCCATAAGCGAATGTATTATGCCATAAAAGAATATAATTCGATATAGTAAATATAATTTATCATATAGCAAATATAATTTGCCATAAGCGAATATATTCTGACATAAAAGAAGATAATTTACTATAAACACATAAATCAGCCATTTAATGCGTTCATGCCTATTTTTCCCTTATAAATAGAGGCCATTTTCCTCATTTGAGGAAGACACAACACATAGACAATACGCAATACATAAGAGAAATATGATATAGAAAAATCATATTCAACAAGTTCTTTGAGGTTATAGTTTGGCAAAGCTTCCATCCAGCATTGGAATTTCTCTAAAGTAAGCTCACCACGTAAAGGTACGCTCATGAGTTTCAAAGAGACTCACATATTGTTTATTTCATTCTTATTATCTATTTTTGTTATTACTTTGGGTCCGGTCCTAACCCATATGAGCCTTGTTGGAACCACATATCCTTAAAGGATATCATATCGGTGCGCCATACTCATAAGGGGGGAAATCCCACTTTGCTATATTGATCTTTTTATTATCTATTTTGTTATTTGTTATATTTATCTTCTCATTCTTTTGGGTCCGGTCCCGATTAATACTAGCCTAGTTGGTACTTAATATGCCACTTTAGTGGTTATATTAATACTCCATACTTGTCTAAAGGGAAATCCCGTTTTCTCTTATTTAGTCCTTTTATTGGACTTGTCTGGGGTTAGCTCCTGCCTCGGTTCCTCCAGACCCATACAGGTACCCCCATACCTGTACGGGTATACCCCCACACGTATGGGTACAAGCTCCATAAATAGAATGTTGGCTTTCCCTGCTTTCTTCTTTCATCTATAAAAATGAACCTGGAATCACTATTTACCATGCGGTCAATTTCACTAATAATCCGGTAAATCAACTCACATGAATAAATCAAGTTTTCTCCAATAAAATGATGGTTTATGAAGTGTCGTATTTGTGCTAAACTTTATGGATGCAGGCAAATTTATTTATTTTGTTTTATAACTTTGAACAAATATATAATTTCCCTTGCAATTTCCCCATTTTCCCCTGGTTGTAATTTTATTCCCCCATTTATTATTCGAGCTTTATTATAAACAGATATATGCATGAATTGAATATGAAAGAGTGTAGAAATAAGATTGATGTGATAATTCCCCAAATGATGAAAATAATGTGGTTTTGCGTGGTAAATGTAACTTTGAATTAACTAAATCAGAAATAAGTGACCCATCCGATACCCGAATCTCTAATCTGAAAGGTATGAGTCTCCCATCCAATGGGAACCGTAGCAAAACTCTTTCCCAAGTAGACAACTTGGGTGGCGGCTCTATCATTTGTATCGAGATTTGGATCTCGATTCTTTTATTTATTAAAATTGGCTTATTTGTCCAAACCTAAACTAAAATGGTTTTATCACGCTTAAATAAGAAAACAACCCCGAGTGGACCCCACCGCAAGGCACGAGAATTTTTGACACCTCACAATGGCGATTCTACTGGGGACAATAATCTTTAACTTGCAAAATTTTGGTTTGTTTTTTGATAATTTTAAACGATTAAGATGAGCATCGAAAAACATTTAGTTAATTCAACCCGCTTTCTTTTTCACCAATTGGCAAATTATTACACTCTATCTTAGATGCGCTGTATCTTTATATCTTAACCTCACCATGCAATTTTATGCATGCCTTGTACTTAATTGAATCCATGCATATATTGATCATTTGGTTCCTGCCCGAGCAAGAGCCAAAGCTTGTCAACAACCTCAAGTTCATTTGGTCCGCATTCCGATTTTCTATATGACAAAATTCAGTTCAGTTAAGGGATGAATTGTCGCCTCTATCTCTCAGTGTTCTATCATCCAGTCAGTACGGATAATGGGGTTTAGTTAGTCCATATGATTCATGGGGTACGGTAGTTCCGCCAGCCATCAATCGTTCTATTCATCCTAGCCAAGGATGTATGTTTTAGTTCAGGGGATCTAGCCAAGGTCTCAACTGCATAGCCACATCTAAGGGGATGACCTTCCGCCATCCAATAGGTCTACCCTTTGGCATGACTAAGAGAGATTAACCATCTTCTCCTTCGATACAAATCATGAAGAGGACTAGTTCTAAGACAAGTAGAAGCTTAGAATCGGGAGACTACTGATTCACTGATGGATCCTACCAAGATCCTAAAGACCCTCCACATCAGAGGGATGATTCAAGTATGAGGTAACTTTTTAACGTTGCTAGTGTTTTAATGCAAAATGGTGCCACTTATAAAGCATGTCACGAATAATTGATGCATTCACATTGTGTTTGAGTGTTTCATTCTTAAAGATATAGTGCACTCATAAAATCAACATTCTTAAAGAATAGCATCATGTTTATTAAAGAAATTAAATTTGAGTACATCACAATGGCATAAGGTTCCAATGGTTAAAACTTATCACTAAAAAAAGAGAGATAATAAAAAGTGCTTAGCAAACATGATAGCCTTGGGTCATGGCTCATCTTTTCCACAAAAAGGGAAGAAGACACACATCAAAAAAAAGGGGAGGACAGACTACATATTGAAAAGCGCCGTTGAAGGTAAAAATTAGTGCAACCTTACATCCAATCCTCTTCCAAAAGCTTCAAAAGGGTAAATCGCCACATCTAATAAATGGGAATTTCTCATCAACATAGGTATGCCCTTTGGCCTATATTCCCATCAGAATATCCCTAAAAAATGCTTTCTCCACTTGCTTAGAAGAAAGAAGATCCTTCACCGTATATAAAAGATCCAAAAACTTCCCCACAAGAACATGACCTTCTTCCTTTACAAAAAAGGACATATTCATTCCAACACTAAAAAGCTCAAGCTTAATCAAAGCAACCCCTCAAGGCAGGTAATCTAGTTCTTGAATAGCTACGCCCCAGTCAACACTAATGCTAAGGGGCAACTTCAGGCCTAATCGGGAAGGACCATTTTTTGGCAAAGGAAGAATTAAGCTAATGGACATGGATGTAAATAAGTTGATGAATCCAGAAATCAAGACAGGATTAAGCGCTATCATGTTTAGGTTAAAAGAATTAAATCACAAAAAAAGCAGCACAACGAATGAAAGAAATAAAGAATAAATCACCCGGCGAGTGGTCCTTTACTACTCGAGCAAAAATTAGGGTGCAACCCGCTGATCAATATTCCACAAACCGGTCAGGAAAAAGTTAGGGAATTCAAAATAAAGCCCGCTAAGTTAAAAACCTGAAAAGTACGGCTGAGGTAAAATTCGGGGCATCGAGAGAAAACACGTCAGTTGCTTTCTAGAAAATCTGTAAAAGGACTAGAAAGCGGGTAAGGGTTTACCATTAGAAACTAATGATAAACATGATATGATTTGCTAAGAATTTAGGTTTTATGAATGCATGCATGTCGTTAAGGTGAAATGATCACAAGTATGTAAACATCAGTTTCTTCTCTACATTTTGTACCCTTTATTATTATTTGTACTGTGCGTACCATTCAACGAAAGACAAAATATAGATAAGCCACAAAAAAAGAAAAAAATAGAAAAAAAAATAAGGCTTATGCAAAAGTCAAAAAAAGTCTGCTGAACTGAGCTGCCAAGGACAGTTCAAGTAAAAGTTAAGACAAAAGAGAAATACAAAATCCGTTCGATAGATTGCATCACATCAAGTAGTCTATGCAACAGTTAGAACTCAATTCAAAATGCCAATAGTTTGTACTTGTTTTTATTCTTCAAGCATCATTTGTAATAGCAATGTTTCGTAGTTGGGATCCCTCAAGTTTAGCTTTCCCGAAGCTACTCGATAGCACACATCATCTGAAGTGCCAAGTGCTTTCACTAGCACCATCCAGCTTGCACCATGTTACAGTTTAGGCAGCTCGAAGGCACGTTACCATAATGTGCAAAGAAGGAATCTCATCCAATCAAGTGGCTAGAAGTATAGGCATCCATACAGGCATGTATGAGTCTACAACAGGCATACAGATCTCATCCAAAATCTTGGTAATACTCATCGGTCTCAATCGGGCTAGTCTCTTAAATCTAGAGCTTCAAAAGTTTGGTTACTAGTAGACTTCACCAGCAAATTGAGCCTCCATCAGAGAAGGACAAGACAACAATATCCTCGAGGCTAAGGATCAATCAAAGACTCAGACAAGTAAGAAAAGGCTTGAAAACCCAAAAGGGTAGTCCAAGAAAAAGTTAAAGCAAAGAAAAGAAAAGTTCGCTGAGTTGAGCCGTCAAGGACAGTTGAGGCAAAAATTAGGACAAATAAAAGTTCGATAGGTCATCTCACATCGAATGGCCTATGCAAAAATTAGAACATCGTTCGGAGAAGGAAAAGTTCAGCATACAATCCAAGTCTATAAAAAAATAAGCCACCTAAAAGTATCGAAGGTTCTGAAGGCAATCTCGACCACTAAGGAATCCTATACCTGGCGATCCCCCGGAGTCTAGTCTCATGCATCCGCTAGCAGTTAGTCCATTATCCAGTACCAGCAGCTGGCTGAGTAGGGACCCTAGTCTCTAAAGCCCCTACAATGGTTCTGATAGCACCAGCTACCCCAGTGTGCTGATCTACCTCCTGCTCTGCTCCACCTCTCTAGGTAACAACCAATGCCACTCGGTACAAAATTTGACGGTTCCAGTGGTTGTCTATCCTTGGTCATCCATGCTAACTGACCCCGCAGTATTTGAATCTCGGCCCTTGCCTAAATAGTCTCAGCCCTAGCCTGATCAGCCTCAGCAGTTGCAGCCTATTGCTACTCTTTTCAGAATGTAGCCTTCTCCTTAATGGCATCTAGGTCCTGAGCGGACCTACCACGCTCCATAGCCAGCCGAGTCTATAATGGAAATCATGATATCAGTATGCATATAAATATCATGGCATGCATTGTACATAGTTTGTTGAGTTTTGTAGGTAAAAGGAACTTACCAAGGCTAGTACATCCCGAACCCCCCTCCACCGACATCACTCAGGCCCCCTCATCCAACGAGCACAGACCCTGATCCATCTCAGGCATAGGTGCGGCCAAAAGACTCCCTCTAAAGCTAGAGGAGGGATCGATCTCTCCAACACAACACTGGTCCTCCAACCTCGAACCCTCTCACCGAAGTACCACTCCAAGGATAAAGGCAACTCTAAGACAAACCGGCGGTCACCCACGCCCGATCGAATCCTCTCAATGTCCTCATAGATGACCAACCTCTCCTACAGGTCTCGGATGACCTACATGAAGTAAATGCACTATAAGTATCAGTACCTCATAAATACAGTTTCTACTAATGTTTAGTGGAAATGTGAGATACAAGTTTAGCATGAAAGATATTTACCCGATCAAAATATAGCTGACAGAGGAACTCTTGGTACTCCGCTACAATCAAGGCCCGACACTACCCAAGCCCTGTCCATTAGAAAAAAGGTTTTGGAAAACTCCACCCATATGGGTCCTACCTCGATAAAGCTCCACCCATATGGGTCCCACTCCACTAGTACGGGTCCCCTCCTCACACCTCGGGACAATTTTGCAAGTAGGAGTAGGATTCCTCAAGCAGTGAGGACAGGCAGAGGAACATGCCTCTCCACTATGAGGCTCATCCGCCAGTCATGAACCCACTCTCCTAGGTACCACTCAAAGGAGAGTTATGACTCCAGAATGAACCAGCGGTCATCCACCCCATGCCACATATCCTCGTTCTCATTGTGGATAACCATGTTCACTCAGGGATCATGAATAATATACAGAAAAATAAACGCATTGTAAGCATCCTAACTTCATATAGTTTCTACTGATGGTTTGTTGAAATGTAAATACAGGTTTGACATGGAAGAAATTTACCCGGTCAAGGCACATATGTCAGAAGGAGCCATGGTAACCTCCCTGATTGTCCGATGGAAGGTATACATCCTCTCTGACCACCTCCCCGCCAAAGCTGAGATAGCACTAGGGACAAGCATCTCCAGCCATTGCGAAAT
This sequence comes from Euphorbia pulcherrima, assembly GCA_947683365.1. NCBI lineage: Eukaryota > Viridiplantae > Streptophyta > Magnoliopsida > Malpighiales > Euphorbiaceae > Euphorbia > Euphorbia pulcherrima. The sequence continues at coordinate 19,960,423 of CANTUS010000007.1, forward strand.
GACCCTGATGATATCAATGAACTTGAATGGGTCAATATAGGCCAACAGCTTAGTATCCCCGGTATCTCAAATCTTCTTGTGCCACTTTTTGCAAGAGCTCAGGGCTCCCGTGGTCTTATATAGGAACTACAAAGGCAAAACATAGCCCAATAGGGTCAAGATACATTATAACAGTCAAAGATCAAAAAATAGTTGCTGAAAATCAAGTTTTAGGCATTCTGTCCCCAAAATAGGGATCGTATGGGTTAGCCCCACCCGTACAGTTTCCCAGGTCTCATAGGTATCGAAAATGGGACCCGTACGGTCCCCCCCACCTATACGGGTCCCCTGCAAGTAGTAGCATCACAAAGAAAATTCTCAGGAATCCAAGCTCAATTGATTTCAACCAAAACTTATCCAAATAAGTTCCTAAAGCACACTAGGCTAAAGTTATAGGCATCAGGCTCTAATCCGAGGTCCAACACACCTCAAATAATGACAAGAATCAAGAAACTCCGAAAAACTCAAATGGGAAAATTGGGAAAATACCTGGAGTTTCGAAGCGTGAGTGCCAAGGGAAGGAGTCAGGGGCACTTCAGAAGCTGGAGTGAGGCCCAAAAACTAGTCCCTCTCATGGAAAACTTACCTGATAGAAGCCGGGCATCCCTGAAACCCTAAACTGCCCACTCGGGGTAAGTTCTTGTGCCTAAGAGAGAAATGGCCATCCTTAAGATCCTTTTTAGACATCTAATTGGTTTTTATTAAGAAAATTGCAGGAATTCAGTAAAAGAGGAAGTTTTTGTGTGAAATAGGATATCAGGGGTCTAATCTATTTTTTAAACCTCCCGTCGAGGACCCATATAAGTCCCGCCATACCCGTATGGGTCCCTTCTTACCACCAGGAGGCAGTTTTTAATTCGAAGCATCACCGGCATGGTCAGTCCATATTACAAAACCAACCCCACTTCTCTTAAACTCTGTAGTCCAATTAAATATACGGGTAAAACCCTTAGTTCACCTTGATTCTTGATTGAAAGGAACAATAATCCTTGTCTCCTCTAAATATTTTGAGAATCAAAGTAAGCTATTTTTAAATTAGTCCTTAACCAAGGCAATTTTCATGTGTAGGTCTTCTTCCCAGCAAGCAAGCCTTACAAAGAAAAGCCTCTCCAATAGCAAGGAGCTTACCGAAGGACAATGACCCATTCCTCAAAAGTGGAACAAACTAGGGGACACTCTCCAGGTCAGTCACCAAGGTGCCCATTTTGCATCTCCAACATAGCACCTACATCATAATGGCTCATTTCCCAGTAGCGAAACCAAATCAAGGGGCATCCCCCCATTTCCCGGTAGTAGGATCACGCAGCCAGGATCCCCCCAAGAAGACACCATCAAGGGGGCACCCCACCCCTAGACAATTGGGACTAACCAACATCCCTTCACTTAATCTTTACAGTTAATTAGGTGTAGAACACCGATATATTTATAGGTCATATTCTAATAAAACTTATTTTACCCCCTGCAGGTCCGACAGGACGAAACCTAAATGCCAACCAAAGGGTCACATTTTCTCTAGCAGAGCATCCACACTAGGATAGTTTGTTCCTCAGTAGATGGAACATTCAAGGGGCATTCCCCTTATCCCCACAAGGAGTCAATCCCTATCCCTGACAGTCGGGCAGTTAGGAAAACCATTCCCTTAGTCAAATGAATACCTAAGGGGCATCAACCCCAGGGCCTCTCAAGGGCAAGTTTCTAGGGGCACCTCCCAACTAGTCAAGGTTTCTCAAAATGGTTTCCAAGGATACTCCCTAGCTACTAGGATGTCTCAGGAATACCTTCCTCCAATCAATTAAAATTGCCCTTGAGCAGTTTCTCCCTAGCAGTCCAAATAGACTGGCCATTCAAAAGCCATCTCCTCAATAGTTAGCTCCCTAAGGGCACCACAGTTCTTGTTGGGACTAACCCAACACCTTTTAAACTCATCTTTTCAATTTATTAGGGGCAAAACCCCTAAGCTTACCTTGATCATTGATTGAAGGGGCAAAAATATTTTTTGTTTACCAAAAAGTCAATCAAGAATCAAGGTAAGCCGTATCGAGCTATGCACAAACACCAGTACTTTTTATGCACAAGTACATTCCATGCAAGACAGTAGTGCAATCCAAAGGGCACCACATGAGGGGCATCATCTTGAAAGATATCCCCAACAGCATAATCACTTGAGGGAACCTTTTCCTAAGCAGAGAAACGAATTAAGGAGAATCCTCCCATTCCCAAGTCTATTCAAGGAACAATCTCCTGGAAAATATCCCCAGCACGCAAAAGGGAAAAAATTCCCCAGCAGCTGAATCAGTCAAGGGGTATCCCCCTGTCCTTTGACACCCTAGAAGCATCCATCCTAGGAGCAATCCCCAAGGGGCATTTTAGCTCATAATAGTTGGGCCAAACCTAACATATCTAAACTTAGTTTTCAATTTATTCAGGGACCAATCCCCACTCACATATCTTCATTCTTGATTGAAGGGGTAAAAATATTTTTGTTTACCAAAAAGTCAATAAAAAATCAAGATATGATGCCTCAGGCAGTAACTAACTCAATGTTTTATTGTCTCTTAAACAGGTTATTCAAAATCATCAGCCAAGAAAGTCAATCCACCTTATGAAAGGGATACATGCTCTTTCCCCAGTGAAGTTGCTAGTTACAGGAGAGCTGTTTGCCTCAGGAAAGGAGCCCATACGAAAGTCAATCCACCTTAGGAAAGGGATACATGCTTCTTCCTCAGTGGAGTTGCTAGTTATAGGAGAGCTATTTGCCTTAGGAAAGGAACGCACGGGAAAGTCAATCCGCCTTAGAAAAGGGATACACGCTTCTTCCCCAGTGAAGTTGCTAGTTATAGAAGAGCTATTTGCCTCATGAAAGGAATGCATAGGAAAGTCGATCTACCTTAGGAAAGGGATACACACTTCTTCCCTAGTTAAGTTGCTAGTTATAGGAGAGCTATTTGCCTCAGGAAAGGAATGCACAGGAAAGTGGATCCGCCTTAGGAAAGGGATACATGCTTCTTCCCTAGTGGAGTTGCTAGTTACAAAAGAGTTGTTCGCCTTAGGAAATGAATGCACAGGAAATTCGATCCAGCTTAGCAAAGTGATACACGCTTCATCCTTAGTGGAGTTGCTAGTTACAGGAGAGTTGTTAGCCTCAGGGAAGGAACGCATAAGAAAGTCGATCCGCCTTAGGGAAGGGATACATGCTTCTTCCCCAATAGAGTTGCTAGTTATAGGAAAGTTATTCACCTCAGGAAAGGAACGCACAGGAAAGTCAATCCACCTAAGGAAAGGAATACATGCCTGTTCCCCAGTAAAGTCACTAGTTATAGGAGAGTTATTCACCTCAGGAAAGGAACGCACAGGAAAGTTAATCAGCCTTAGGAAAGGGATACGTGCCTCTTCCCTTATTAAAGTCGCTAGTTACGGGAGAGCTGTTCAGCTCAGGAAAGAAACGCACAGGAAAGTTGATCCGCCATAGGAAATGGATACACGCATCTTCCCCGGTGAAGTTGCTAGATATAGGAAAGTCAATCCATCTGAAGAAAGGGATATGTAAAGTAAAGGAAAGTCACCCGCCTCAAGGAAGGGACACTAACATTAGATTTAAAATTTGGGGCCAACCCCGCTTCTATCATACTCTTTATTTCAGTTAAATTAGGGGCAAAACCCCTATCTCACCTTGATCCTTGATTGAAGGGGCATAATATTTTTTTTTCACAAAATTAATCAAGAATCAAGGTGAGCCAGCTTAAAACGTTTACTAACAAGAATAAATTTTCGCGTAGGTTCGCACAAGTGCGGGATTCTTCCCCAACAAGCAAGTCTTACAAGGAAACACTTCCCCTAGTAGAAAGGGAATCTATCAAGGGACATTGCCCTAATCCACAGCAGTGGAGTCATAATAGGGGCATTCTCGGGCATCCCCCCTACCTAGCACCCTAGGGGCACCTAGCCTAGGGACATTTCCCCAGCAGTGGTATCGATCAAGGGGCAATCCCCCATCATCCATCACCCTAGGGGCATTCTCCGCAATTACTTTCAGTCAAAACAATTTGGTCAAGACTCGACATTTCTCAAACTCAGTTTTCAATTTTTTCGGGGATCATTCCCCACCCACACATCTTCATTCTTGATTGAAGGGGTAAAATGTTTTGTTTACCAACAAAGTCAATCAAGAATTAAGATGTGTCATTTAAAGAAGTAACTAACATAGTGTTTTTATTATCTTTTGACAGGTTATTCAAAATACCCAGCCAGGAGAGTCATCTGCCTTAGGAAAGGGATACATTAGCTAGGAGAGTCATCCACTTTATGAAAGGGATACATCAGCTAGGAGTGTCATCCACCTTGGGAAAGGGATACACTTCACCTCAAGAAAGGAACGCGAAGGAAAGATGTCCCCCTCAGGAAAGGGACATCAAGGAAAGGAGTTCACCTCAAGAAAGGAACACAAAGGAAAGATATCCGCCCCAAGAAAGGGATATGCTTTAGCGAAGGAAAGTCATCTGCCACAAGAAAGGGATATGCATTGGCAAGGGAAAGCGATCTGCCTTAGGAAAGGTACACCAAGGGAAGGAGTTCACCTAGAGGAAAGAACTCACCTATACCATCACCTTTAGGTATAATCCCTAAACCCTTGCTCATATCATGAGATCATACAGATCCGTATCTACCATAATCCTACAAGGGGCATTCTATGAGCACTGGATTTTAATGATCCTTCTCATAAAATGATGATGAGAGCTATATGATATATTTACCTATAGGTGTTATCCGCTTGGAGTAGATTTAGTGTTATTTGGTCAAGATTTGTCAAATCTAAACCTCAGAAAACTAGCGCCTAAGCCCTAAATGGTCTAAAATGGTCAAAACTGGTCAAAACTAGTCAAAACCGATCGATTTCGGCAGTTTTGGGCAATTCAGGGAAGTTGTGGGCAAAATTGGTTGGACTGGTCGGTATCGATCTGTATAGATCCATATGGGTCAACCTAGATCCGTACGGGTGGACCGATTGGACCCTTACGTGTCCCCTAGACCCGTATGGGTCCATCCCATCCGTACCGGTCCGAAAACTTCTTGAATTATCCACTTAGGTACCAACGGGACCTGTATGGGTCCAGGCCATACTTACTGCTCCCGTAGACGCCCAAATAGTTGGTTTTAATGCACAAATCTGCCATAAAAGAATATAATTCGATATAGTAATTACAATTTGCCATATGCGAATATACTTTGCCATATGTTTATTTTATTATTATTATCTGCCTTTGGTATTATATCTATTTTTGTTATTATTTTGGGTCTGGTCCTAACCCATATGAGCCTTGTTGGAACCATATATCCTTAAAGGATATCATATCGGTGCGCCATACTCGTAAGGGGGGAAATCCCACTTTGCTATATTAATCTTTTTATTATATATTTTATTATTTGTTATATTTATCTTCTCATTCTTTTAGGTCCGGTCCCAATTAATACGAGCCTTGTTGGTACTTAATATGCCACTTTAGTGGTTATATTAGTATGCCTTACTTATATAAAAGGAAATCCAATTTTCTCTTATTTAGTCCTTTTCTTGGACTTGTCCGGGGTTAGCTGCTGCCTCAGTTCCTCCAGACCTGTACGGGTCGCTCCATACCCGTACGGGTATAAGCTCCAGAAATAGAATGTTGGTTTTCCTTGCTTTCTTCTTTCATCTATATAAATGAACCTGAAATCACCATTTGACATGCGGTAATTTTCACTAATAATCCGGTAAATCAACTCACATGAATAAATCAAATTTTCTCCAACAAAATGATGGTTTATGAAGTGTCGTATCTATGCTAACCTTTTAATTTTTTCTATAACTTAGAATAAATGTATAAGATCCCTTGCAATTCCCTATTTTTCCCTGTTTTAATTTTATTCCCCTATTTATTATTTGTGCTTTATTATAAACTAATATATGCATGAATTGAATATGAAAGAGTGTAGAAATAAGATTGATGTGATAATTCCCTAAATGACAAAAATAATGCGGTTTTACGTGGTGAATGTAATTTTGAATTAACTAAAATAGAAATAAGTGACTCATCTGGTACCCGAATCTCTGATCCAAAAGGTATAAGTCTCCTGCCCAATGGGAACCGTACCAAAACTCTTTCCCAAGTAGACAACTTGGGTGGCGATTCTATCATTTGTATCAAGATTTGGGTCTTCATTCTTTTATTCATTAAAATTGGCTTATTATGCAAACCTGAACTAAAATGGTTTTATCACGCTTGAACAAGAAAACAACCCCGAGTGGACCCTGCCGCAAGGCACGGGAATTTTCGACACCTCACAACAACGATACTAATAAACTTTTAAATTTTTTTTGCCTCATATGTGCTTACAATAATAACAAAGGAAAACCTTATTCCAACTTACCTGAGTGTAGACTCGAACCTGCGACCTCTAGGATTACATCTACACGGCTCAACCACTAGACTAACCCTTTGCCACATGCTATTAAACTTAAGGTACCATTATCAGGAGTTTTGTTTCAACCTCTATATAGACCTCTTTAATCTATATACATAAAAATTATCTTTGATGATTTGAGTTAGCCTAAATGCAATCAGACAAACACTTATAACCTTACTTAAAATCCAATAGAAGATTCATAAAATATCGGTGTTATCAAGCAATACTTAAGAGATCAATCTCTACAATTCACAAACCATCAGGAAAATTTTATTCATTTATATATTCAAATTTCAATTATTCGTAATATTTTTATTAATAAGCTAGCATGAAAACAGTGGTATCTGAGCCATTTAGAAGAAGTATTATGAACTTTAGCAAAGATCTAAGAATAAAAATATTAAAAATGAATATCCAATAATTTATAATAGAAATTGGTTCAGGATTATATAGCATAACAGACTTAAGACAGTTATTAGTAATAATAATAAACAACAATGAAACTCAAGTTAGAATTTTCAAAGTAGAATATCTGATGTAAAAAATAAATAAGTATAAAAAATCATTAAAACCCCTTCAATAATGAATAGAGATATAGAAAAATTTGCTTATTATCTATGTCAGATAGATTATACCTCAGAAAAATATAAGTTAAGTCCAAACCTCATGATTTAGGAAATTAATAGCCAACTAAAGTTTATTCATAAAGAAGAAATACCTACAGTAATAGAAATAACAGGGATAGATCAAGGATTCTAAGTAATTTCAGAAGAAATAAGTAATAAAATAAAAATCTTAGAAGCAATAAAAGAAGCCTTAATAAATTTAATAAGTGAAAAATAAATTATGGATAAATTATTAGAAGATATTAAATCCATAGCTCAAACTCCATTAATACAAAATCAAGACATTAACCACCATATTATAAGTTGCAGAAATGCTATAACCACCATAAAATTCAAAAATAGTCAATATGAAAAGGTTTATGAGATTGCAAAATCTAGAGAAAATAATAAAAAAGAATTATTAGAAAAAATTGCAATATTAGAAAGTCAAATAAGAATATTAAATAATAATAAAGCAGCACAAGAAAAGGTAATATTAGAATGTCATAAAATTATAAATGAATTAATAAATAATGGAAGAAAGTAAACAAGTACAAAATATGGACATTAATTACCAAATGGATACCTATGGAGGAGGTACTACTCAAACTTTAAGTTTTAAACCTGAGACTTATTATAAAATACAAGAAGAAAAGGAAGAATTATCTATAAATAAAATTTTCAAAACTAGGTGGTTTGATAGAAATAAGGAAATAAGATATGTAGTTCAGAAGCATGAAAATACCATAGATATAACTATAATAAATGGAAAAGCAAGAATTAATTTAATATCAGATGAAGTAGTAAAAAGAGAATTAGCTAAATTATCTAACAAAGAATCTAAAAGATATAAGAATATATACTTTGGTGGAATTGAATTCACGATAAAAGCATATTTTCAGAAAAATATAAATACTCCTATACAAATCTATATACTAGATGATAGAATACTAAATAATCTACAAGATGCATTGATCTCAATAATAAGAGGAAATTTAATTTATCAAAAACTAAAATTTACTATTCAACCAGACTTTAGTATTTGTTTACAAGATAAACATAAAAACTTAGCCCTAACTCTATATTATAAGTTAGAAGGAATAAATATGCCACCAGGAAGTAAAATAATAAGTGTAGAAACAAAAATGATATATGCATTAACTGGAAATCACCACATAAGAAAATATTATGAATGAGATATACTAATACCTAAATTATATCAAGAAATATTAGAACCTCTAGAACACAAAGATTATTATGAAATAACAATACCCCGAAGAAATATGTATGGATTTTGTGAACAGACAGAATAAACCTATTCAAAAATTAATACCCATAATAGAAAATTCAAGATTAAGTTTTAAAAAAGAAATAGTAGATTCTCCAAGAAAAATGAATCTTATAAATACCTATAAATTTAGAATAAGGGTTGTATTATTTACAGGAATATTAGCTAATGACTGCATAGCCGAAATAAATAAAGAAGCAAAAAGTTGGATAAATATAGATAAGGTAAATAAAAATAGTTGTGAAATAATAGAACCACAAACATATATTTACCCTAATAACTCTAGAGAACTTATTATAACTCAAGTAGCTAGCATAAGTATTTAAAATTCAAGATTTAGAATATGATACGACCATTGGAGTAGCAGCAAATATTAGTAATAATTGTGACCTAATACTAGGACATGATTTTTTAGAAAAAATAGAATATGAAATTCACCATACCAGAATAACTATAAAAGATCAAGGAAAAGTAAGGGTTATAGACAGAATATGAATAAACAACATAGAATTAAAAATAAGGAGAACGAATTAGAAATTATTAAAGATTTTCTAAATACAACTATAATTGAATCACAGATAAAATATTTACGACTTAAAGAAGAACAAGAAAATTTAGAAAATGAAATAAAACAATTAAAAGGTTTATTAGAAAAACCCAAGAAAAAATGGATCCATTGTGAACAAGGATGGATAAAAAGAGAATATATTCATGAATAATGACAAAAAATTAGACGAAATTTGGAATGAAGTTATAGTAAAAGAACAATTAAAAACCGTAATAAAACTATTAACATACATACAAGAGAGTTTAAAGGAAAACCCATTTCATATACAACAAATAATTAAACAAGAAATAACAAGTCAATGGAATACTTCAGAAATACCAACTTTCAAAATAATATTAGAAAGATTAAATATGTTAGTAGACAAAGGAAAAGGTATAGCTCAAGAAAAACCAGATGAAAAATTAGATGAAAAATTAGAATCCCCTAATAAAATATTTACAGAAGAATTAAAATCTAAAAATAAAAAACCCAAAATAGGATTTAATTATAAGTACGGATTTCAATTTAAAAAACCAGAAGAACATACATCTTTTTGGTATAAATCATAATGGAAAAAGCCGAAATGAATGAGCAAATAGAAGAATTAAAAAATTTATTATCTAATTTAAATATACTGAAAACTTTACAATAGAAAAAGATGATGAAACAAATGAAATTATTTTTGAAGAATCTGGTGAAGAAAGTGATTTTGAAATAAAACCTATTAAACAAGAAGAAACTGAACCAAGTCACAGGTATCAGTTTGATAATCAATATGTGCCACCTACAGAAACTATCAGGAACACAGGCAAAAAACAAAGATATACATATTACAATAACAAATTCAAGAAAATACCAGAACCATATAAACCAAAAGTTAAACATATAAATATTGATTTAATATTAGATCTAGACTGTGTAGAAAACGGAGAAGATTTATTACAAAATCGGATCTCTAGGCATACCTTTGAATTAGCCATTAATGAAGCATTATAAAATCTAAACCTAGAAAGTACCCATTATTACCTATTATTCCATACTAGTGGAGATGTATATAATTATCTAAACAAATTATCAATACCAACTGAAAGCAATAAACATCCGATAGAATATGTTAAATATATTGGAAACGAAATTAATAAGGAATTTTTTGGAAAACATAGTGACGTACGAACACGAACAATTTATATCAAAATATATACTATATAATATACAACTTTGTAATACATGTGAATTTAATGAATTTGCATGTTAATACAGAAAATGTTATAATAAACTCGAATTAATAGAAAGAAACCCATTTTTAGAAATTTTTATTAACAAATTACCTTAGCCAATAAATGAAGAAGTAAACAAAAGATATAAAAACCAAGTGAATATCACAATCCCAGAAATGTTTGGATCTATAATAAAAATAACTAAAGAATATATAATGGAAAAAATGCACTGAATCAGAAAAAGATAAATTATTAGAAAATAAATTTAGGATTAGTTGTTGTAACAATTTTGCAGAAGTACCACAAAAGTTTGGGTGTTCAAACATCTCTAGGGGGGGGGGGGGAAGATCTAAACATTATAAACGAAAACATCAATATACAAATATTATAAACCTTATAAATATAAACAAAGGAAATATAAACCAATCCAAAAAAGAAATTTTGTCCTAAAAAATAGATGAAGATATTTCAAAAGAAGAAATCATGCTAAAAAACAAAAATATTATCCTGAGAAGAAAAAGAATTGTAAATGTTGGTTATGCCAAGAAGAAGGACATTATGCAAATGAATGTCCTCAAAGGAATAGAAAGAAAGAAAAAATTAAATTATTAAACTGGATAGAAGAAATAAATTTAGAACCAATTGAGTCAGAAGTTGATAATAATGATGAATTGTATTATTTAGAATCTACTGATGAATCAGATGAATCAAAATTATTTAGTGACCCATATGAATCCGAATAGCACCTATATCAAAATAATAACAGGAAATAAACCAGCATTAGCATACATAGATACGGGAGTATCACTTTGCATAGCATCAAGAAATTTTGTACCCAAATCTTTTTGGAAAAAAACTTCTAAACCAATAAAAGTTAGAATAGCAGATCAAACCCTATTAGAATTAACAGAACTAGTAGAACAACTCACTATCCTTATATCTGGAAAGAAATTTATTATACCAATCTTATACCTTTTAGAATCAGGAGTTCCTATAATTTTAGGCAATAATTTTTTAAGATTATATCATCCTTTTTGCCAATATTTATTTCATATAGAATTAACTTGCCCTAAACTAAAGGATCAAGACAAACAAATAGTAAAAATACCTGTAGAAAAAATGAAGTTAGAAAATATAAAACATTAGTTAAAAATAGTATTTTATAAACTAGAAGAAGATTTAGAAAAAGAATTAGAAGATGAAATAAATAAAAAATTAGAAGAAAGATTTACTGATGATCTACTAGGAATAAAAAATACAAATGATGCTTTAATTTAAATTAAATTAAAGGATCCTACAGCATAAATAAAATGTCCTAATAACATACCCTACACGAAAAGAGACGTAGAAGAATTTGAAAAGGATATGGATGAGTTAATAAGAAAAGGAGTAATTAGACCTAGCAATAGCCCTCATAGTGCCCCAGCATTTTACGTAGAAAATCATGCCGAAGAAAAAAGGGGAAAAAGATGAATAGTTATTAACTATAAAAAAATGAATGAAGCAATAGGAACACCAAAAGGTTTACCAAGAAAGGATTATATTATGAATAGACTACAAGGAAAAAATTGGTTCTCTACATTAGACGTAAAATCAGCCTATTGGCAATTACGATTAAATGAAAATACAAAACCCTTAATAGCTTTCACCTTTCCACCCAATAATCATTATGAATACGATAGTTTACCTCTAGGGTTAAAACAAGCTCCAGGAATATTTCAAGAGTTTATGACTCGACAACTAAAAGGATTCGAAAATATCTGTTGTATGATTATTGATGACATTATAATATTCACAGCTGGATCAAAGAAAGATCACTTAATAGCAGTTATCAATATAATAGATAGATGTAGAGAAAAAGGGATAATTCTATCTAGACCAAAAGCCATAATAGGAAAAAAGGAAATAGATTTTTTAGGATTAACTATTTGTAACGGAGAATTAAAATTATAGCCCCATATAGTAGAAAAACTAAATCAATTTCCAGATCAACTAACGGATAAAAAACAATTATAAAGGTTTTTAGTAAATCTTAATTATATTAGTGATCATGGTTTTCTAAAAAATCTAGCACAACTAAGACGAAACTTACAAAAGAAATTGTCAGAAAAAATTAAATGGTCATGGTCAACAAAAGACACTGAAAATATAATTGCATTAAAAAAGAGCTGTTAAAAGTTACCATCCCTATAAAACCCCACAAAAAAAGATTTATTAATTATCTCTACTGATGTTAGTGGAGAATATTGGGCAGCAGTAATGACAGCTTTACCATTTGAATTATTGCAAACTTACAAACAAGAAAAAGGAAAAGAATTAATGGAAGAAACTCTTTCTACTCTCACCGCATTATTTAAAACTAAACAATTTGTTTCTTTAGAAAGAGTAGCTAAATATATTTCGGGAACATTTACAGATAGCCAAAAAAGATATACTACACAAGAAAGAGAAACATTGGCCTTATTAAATATAGTAAGAAAATGGAAAATAAAATTATTACCAAAACCTTTTATTGTTAAAACAGATAGCAAATATGTCACTACTTTTATTCAAAATAAAATAAATACTCATTATAATCAAGGAAGATTAATCCGTTGGCAACTAGAATTATCTTATTATGAATTTCAGGTAGTATTAATAAAATCCGAAGAAAACTACAGAGCAGACACCTTGACCCGGGAATGGAGTCAGCAATAGCAGTCATTACCAACCAATTTAAACAGAAGAATAATCAATTGGAGGAGGCATTATCAAATGTAGAAAAAATTAAAGCAGAAATAACACAGCTAGAAAATACTCTTGCACTAATCAAGGGATTATCCGGAGCCGATACTGTAAGTACCTTAATAAATAACCATTCAATATTAGTCATTTTGCCTAAGGATAAGAAATTATCTTGGGCAGAAGTAAGCGAAGCATCTATTTCTACTAGTAATATACAGCCTGAATCCAGTAAAGATAAAGGCAAATCAGTATTAATTACTCCCGCTGATATAACTGCAGGATTACCGCAGTTAGCTAAACAGCCCAGTAAGACTTATTATGTAATCCATAATGAGCCAAGCCGAGGCCTGTTTAACGAATGGGCTAAGGCCGCAATATTCATTCAAGGACAACCCGATATTATTCATAAAAAATATCCATCATTCGAATTGGCAAAAAGGGCCTTGGAAGAAACCAGTAATATGTATGGTACATATAAAGAAAAAAATACTATCTAACAAAGTACTAGAAACAAAAACTATTTTAGGCAGTATTCCAACCACTGCCCAAACAAAAACCGCATCAGAAATAATCGAGATGAAGGGAACATCCTTTAATAAATATATCAGAAGGTCCAAATAATCCAGAATTATAAGGACGAAGACTGAAGCAGGGATATGTATCCTACAACTAAGGATCAAATGAAAACAAAAATGGTGATATTACTAGAAGCCAATCCCATAGAAGCATACGAATTATCGGTACATGGGTTAACAGATAATATCTATTTAAACAAATTAGAAATTCTAAAGTATTTTCCAGAAAAATTCAAAAGATCTGTCACTTTACACTTCAAAAATTACGCAAAAGGAAGAATGATCTTTCTGAGATTTTTCAGCAGCATTCCTATTTTCTCAGAAGAAGGCAACGAACTGACACCTTCCTTTGCATATATTTTAATGGGAATATCCAATGGACAATATGCAGATATTGAAGCAGCCAAAATTCCTATTACTCATGAAGAAAGGGTATTATGGAACCAAACCCTTTTCTCCATAATAATCAGACAATTAATAAATATAGAAGGAGCATATAGAATTAATTATAAATCTGATTATTGGTTATTAGCAACTCATTCCAAAAAGGAAATACCCATGGACGACACAATGCAATCAATATTTTATGAGTTTGAGAAAAAATTCCTTGAATTAAAAATTCCTAATCTTGACCAGCAATCAAAATTATTTTTGTGTCAAAAAAGCCAGAATTATCTAGGGCACTCATGTGAAGTATGCGGATTAATTGAAGAAGAATCTAACCACAGTGAAGTAGATGAAGCCCCATTAGTTGAATAAAATAAAAAAGATGTGGACACCTGTAATAATCTGTCTATAGATAAGAATACATATCTTATCCTATCTTTTTACTTTTCTTTTATTTTTGTCGTAATGTAAATTATTAAAGTGTGATAACTGGCACTTGTCAGTATGTTTTCTTTTTTACCAGTTTAATATGTAATTTTGTTATGTATAAAGGGAGTTGAGGCCCTTGTTCTCAGTAGAGTTTTTTCAGATAAATAAACTTTAGTTTATTTAACCTTTGAGTGCAAACTCTGGAGAGTTTAGCTCCGGGATATACTGTTGAGAATATTTTAAAATCTAATAGAAGATTCATAAAATATCATTGTTATCAAGCAATATTTAAAATATCAATCTCTACAATTCACAAACTATCAGGTAAATTTTTATTCATATATATGTTAAAATTTCAATTATGCCTAAATGCAATCACAAAAACACTTATAACCTTACTTATGTATCTAAATTCACTTTGGACAATCCGTAAAAACATACCATTCACATCACTTCTTAAAATTTGCCACGTGTCCTCTTTGGTCCCACCAAAAAATATCTTCTTAGCATCTCTCCTTTACTTTGCCTTTCGTTTTCTCTCATTCAACTCCATTGATTTGATTTCTATTTATCTCCTACTCAACAAGGTATACGATCCTTTCTTCTTGTTGTTCCACTTTTAGTTCCTTTTTTATTCAATCTGTAATTCGTTCTCATTATTTCTTGATTAATTTTAAGTTTTAATTTCTTAGTAAGATTATGATCATCGAATTGTTGATTCGGTTTGTTTTTTATTCTATCATTAAAACTAATAGGTTTTGCATTTGGAATCCTAATTAGCCATGAAAGCTGCTAAAGGAAGAGTAGCAGCACCAAAGAGAGAGATAAAGGAAATGTCAAAGCCTGTTGAAGATAGGTAATTAATTTTGTAATCCAAATCATCATCGATGTATTTCTTTGCTTGTTAATTGTTAATTAATCCTAATTTCATGTTGAACAGAATGCAATTTGGAGCATGTATTGACAAGTCTTTCAATAATTTCAAAGATCTCTTTAGGGGCATAATATTCAATATCTCCATTGGCAATGGATCCAATTTACATTTTATAAGCATTTGCGACACCATTTTAAAAGTGCTCGACTTGAAGCCATAGATAAATTCCAAGACTTGGAACTACTATGAGCATCTCCTTAAATCTTTCCCAACATTCAGAGAGTGACTCGTTGGGAAACTGTGCAAATTTGGTGATCTCATTTCCGAGACTGAGAGCTTGTTTGGGCGGGAAGTACTTGTTGAAAAAAGCCTTGACCATCTCAATGCATGTTGTAATATAACTTGGTTGCAAGGTTTTCAACCAGACTTTTGCCTTGTCTCTTAGGGAAAATGGGAAAAGTTTCAATCTTATGACATCATCAGAGACACCTTTGTTTGTTATGAAACAATGATCCGGAAGAAAAGAACTCAAACCAACTATCTGGATAATATGTTTGAACAAAACAAAACTGCTAAGCCCAAGGAAGGATATGGACAAGATATTGAAGACAACAAGTCCCCAAGTACAAGAAGAATGCATCTGGTTAAAGTTTGGAAAAGAAACAAACCTCTAACCCTTTGACGACAACATCCAGAAAAGTTCACATAAGGAATAACATCTGGACTAAGATTGAGTCTGAAGACATCCAGAAGATTCAACTCTCAAGACAAAGGGAATGTTTAGATATTCAATTTCCCTCTATATTGGTCTGAAGTCAAAGTTCCTTTTGCCTTGAAAATGAAAAAGTGACAGCTAGCACGCAATTCATATAAGGACAAAAGACTGACTTGAAAAAAAAGGAACAACCTTTTTAACCTAGACCAATGACATGGCCTCGTGGAGCTCAAACAACTGACAAAAGCTGCCTAAAATTTGGAAGTACACAAAATGCCAAATAAACGACGACTGACACCTTTGTCTCAGCAATCCCAACAATTCAAACGGGTCAATCAATGAGTCTAACGGACAAATAAAATGCTCTGGATGTGCCACTTCAGATCTAATCAACGATGAAGATTCAAGATCATGCCAACGGTACACAACAACGACATTTATGACCCAAGCTTATAAAAGAGAAGCTTCACCAAATGAGAAGATGTTGGGTAATTTTACAAAAAGCTATTACATTTGAGAACTCAAGCTATCAAATAGAGAACTTAATCCTTCCAAGAACCAAACACTCTAATCTGTTTGGAAGGACTCTCAGGTGAGATTATAAACTTGAAGAATCCAAAAACCAACCTTTCGATGAAACAAAGTGTAAAAATCTCATACTTGCCTAAGTATTAAGATTGGGACTCAGCTTAAACTAGGATAGTTTGAGTGGTATATCCCTGTGGGACTCAGCTTAGACTTGGGTAGAGTTTGAGTGGTATATCCTACTAAAGTAAGAGGACTCTGTCAGAAGTTGGTGCTTTTTGTGGTATATCCTTCATCCAGAAGAGAGGTCATCTTCTGGAGACAACGTGCAAAGGACTCAGCTGATTTCTACCTAGTAAACAAATCTTTTGAGACAAATTGTGATGGATTGGTTTCTACCTAGTAAAGAAATCTAACCACTAGTGGATTTAAGCTCAGAGGAGGAAACTTTGGGGACTGGAGGTAGGCAGCACTAAACCAATATACAAACATCTGTGTTTGAATTTCTCTAACTCTAAACTTTACATTCAAGCATATTTATATTAAACATTTGCATTATCCAGAGCTTACACCATTAAGCATCCAGATCATTCATATCATGCCACACAAAGACTTTTTGAAGTCTAAAAAATTCCGCAAAAAGGGTCATTCACCCCCCTCTGACCCTAGTTAACATTCAGAAGGGATCAATAAGTGGTATTAGAGCAAGTACTCACAACTAGAGATCTAACAATATCGAGCTAAAGGTCTATTTTTTAACCGAGAATCAAAATGAGTTGTGATAAATCACAGTTTCTTCCGGCGGGTATGTCCATTACCCGTCCTCTACTCTTCACCGGTGAGCACTACACATTCTGGAAAAACTGGATGAACAATTTCATGCAAGCCCAAAGCATGCAAGCATGGATGGCCATTAAAGATGGCTTATATATCCCTACCTATAAAGTTGAGGGAATCACCACTAGGAAAACTCTCTACTCAATGGGATGAAAATGATTATAAGAAATTGCGTGAAAATGCAAATGTTATTAATATGCTTCATTATGCTCTTATTGTAGCAGAATTCAACGAAATATCAAGATGCAAAATAGCAGAAGAGATATGGCAAAAGCTTGAAGTGACCTATGAAGGAACCAACAAGGTCAAGGAAGCCAATATTGATCTCCTACAACAGAAAATTGAAACCTTCAAGATGGAATCAAAGGAGTTAATTAGCAGCATGAATACCAGATACACCAATCTAGTTAATGAGATGAAAAGGCTGGGAAAAGAGATCAATGAAGAAGAAACGGTGAAGAAGATCCTCTGGAGTCTCACCAAGGAGTAGGATAACAAGAAGACATCATTAAGGAAGCTCATGACTTAAAATTTTACAATTTTGATGAACTCATTGGGAATCTCCTAACCCAAGAGCTATTCCCAACCCAAGAGCTATCCTTAGAGAGATACAATCAGCAAGAAAAGAAGACAAAATAGAAAAAGAAAGTTGTAGCTTTCAAGGCAGACTCCTCCGGAATAAACTCCTCCGGAATAGAAAAATAGTCCAAAAGATCTTCCTACAAGAATGAAGAAATGGCCATGTTGGCCAAACAATTCACCAGATTCCTGGAAGAGGAAGAAAGAAGATCAAGAAAGAGTTTCAGATAGCATGACTCTGAAAAAAGGAGTGAAGGTAGTTCCAAGAAGGATAAGTACAAAAAGGGTCCAGAAGAAAAGAAGGATCTAGAAAAAGAGATGGCATGCTTTGAATGTGGTGAAAAAGGGCATATGAATGCCAAATGCTCTAAGCTCAATAAGGATAAGAGATACAAGAAGAAAGCAATGGTGGCCATTTGGAGAAATAGTGTTGAAAGCAGCAGTTCATCATCCATAGTAGAAGAGGAAGAGACTGCCAACCATACGTTTGTTGCACTTACAGAGCTGAAGGCAGAACCATCAGGAAGAGGAACAATTGAGTAGATCACTAAGAAAACTGGTGAATCAGAGTCAAAGTCAGTCAGTACTGAGGTGAACTCTCTCTCTAATCATATCTCTAACAATGATCTTGCTAGAGCTCTAAGGATCGTATTCAACAATGTAAGTAAGAACACCAAATCTATCAAATCCCTTCAAAGACAAATGATTGAGCCGATAGAAGATGCTGAAGCAATTACTCAAGATATTAATCTCATAGGTAGCATAAAGCATATGGACACTTACGAGCCTGGGATTTGAATGGCACTTCTCACAAAATGATGATGAAAGCTAGATAATGCAATCTTTTTATAGATGTTATCCATCAGCGGTGTTCCAACTACAGCAGAGACAAGTTTAGCCAAAGTTGTAGACCTAGTCTACCCTTGGGGGCTCGTACGGGGTCACACTTGGTGGTATAAATACACCGGTTGACCTGTACAGGTCAGAGCCCCACACCAGCCTGGGAGTAACCTGTACGAGTCCCGTGCATGTCCAAATAGTAAGAATGGTAGGTAGATCATGCCTTTTTCGGAGAAAATTAGTCATGAATGCAATTTATTACGTTCAGACCCGATTTTCTTCTATGAATAGAGGCATTTTGCCTCGTTTTCAAAAGGGAGCCAATTAGAAAAGACAATAGACAATAAAGTTTATGATTTTCAGCCATTTTACAAGTATAAGCAAGGGTATAGTTGAGGTATAAGAGGTATAAAATAGGGAGAAAACCCATTCATTTAGGTTTTGACCACATTTTATTCATTTCAAGCTTCATTTATTCGGATTTGGGGAAGGTTCTGTCGGCATAAACACTCACCTAAATAGTCCTAAAATCATCATTTCATCATCTACTTTGGCTAGACTCTCTTTCGGCATAGGGATCGCTTTAATGTAGATTCACGGTATAAAGGTACGCTCATGAGTTTCAAAGAAACTCACACATCATTCATTTTATTTTCATTTCCATTTCTTTTGTCCTCACTTTTTCTTGAATTATCCTTGGTGGCTTAACCCAGCGAAATTTCTATTTCTTTTCTCTATCTTAACTTTTGCCTAAACCACCCTTTCGAGTTTTCAATCCAACAAACCTTTTCCGACTTTTCTGGAGGCTTGATTTTTTTATGGCCTATCGTTATTTTTGTCGTTTGTACGATTATATATGTGCAGTAAAGATGACAACAAAAAGCACAAAATGTAGAGAAAAAATTGATGTTCACATACTTGCGATTATTTCACCTAAAGACATGCATGCATTCATAAGACCAAGATTTCACTGATGAAATTAATTTGAGTACAGATGGAATGGTAATGATTTCCAAAGGTTAACCCCTATTACCTACTTATCCTTTTACAGATTTTCCAGAAAGAACCTGGCATTTTTCTCTCAATGCCCTAACTTTTGCCTAAGCTGCCCTTTTCGGGTTTTCAACTTAGCAAGCTTTATTTACTTTGGAGTACCCTGATTTTCGCCTGACCGGTTTATAGAATACCGATCAGTGAGTTGTAGCCTAATTTTTGCCCAAGCAGTAGAGGACCACTCATCGGGTGATTTGTTTCTATTTATTTTATTTGTTATGTTGCTTTCCTATGATTTATTTCTTTTGACCTATACATGATAACACTTAAGCCTGTCTTGAATCACTAGATTCAGAATTATTTTTCATCCATGTCCATGAGCTTGACTCCTCCCTTGCCAATGACTTTCCTAACCGCAAATGGTCCTTCCCAATTAGGTCTAAACTTGCCCCTAGCATTAGTGTTGACTTGGCATAGCTGTTTAAGCTCCAGATCACCCGCCTTAGGAGGTTGCTTCGGGTATCTAAATTTATTGTTGTAAGCTTGGGCTATGCGTTGTTGGTACATCTGCATGTAGTCAAGTGCTCTGAGTCACTTCTTTTTTATGTGAAATGAACAAGTTTTTTTCTTTTATTGAAAGAAGGACATCATGTTATTATGGAGGGTTGGGATTATTATTTGAGGTAAAGGGTCTCTTCTTTAAAACAAATGGAGAAAGCATTCTTGGAGAGATATTTTGGTAGAAATATAGGCCCAAAGAGGATTGAAGGCATTTATATTGTTAAGAAATGTCCATTCACTAGAAGTTGAAGGTTTCTTTTGAAGTTTTTGGAAGAGCATTGGATTGGGATCTTAGGCTTGCATTAATTTTAGATTGCTGTTGGTCCCATTCTTCTTTTTCAATGGTGCCTTTGATGTGGGGTCTGCTTTCCTTGTCTCTCTTTTGGTGTTCTTGGTCTTCTTTCTTGATGACGTGTATCCTCTTTTCCTCCCTCATGAAAAAAGATGAGCAAAGACCTAAGGCTATTATGTATGCTAAGCACTTTTATCTCTCTTTATTTGTTGGTAAGTTTTAACCATTAGAACTTTATTCCATTGCGAGGTACTCAAATTCTTCTTTATTATTGAACATGATGACATTTTTAAGAATATTGTTGTTATGAGTGCATAATATCTTTAACATTAAATACTCAAATGCATCAATTTACTCATGATATGCCTCATAAGCGGCATTGTTCGCATAAAAGTTTTTTGCAACTTTAAAAATTACATCATTTGAATCATCTTCCACAGGCGGAGGGTCTTGTTGGTCAACCTTCGCAACACTAGTAGCTGAATTGGTAGTATCGGTTTGCAGATTCTTATAAGCTTCTTCGGCTACATCCCTTGCTAAATTTCTTATAGCCTTGCTGATAGGATTGCCTTCGTCACCCCCCTTCCAATTCAGTCTCATAAGCTTAGTTAGGGCTTTGGTGATGGAATTAACTACCATACTCATTTCCTCATCTCCCACATTCCCGTATAGTTCCATAGAAACCGAGGACTCGATCATACAATCATTCTTGAAGTCGTACATATCATTGAACATTTCAAAACTAGGGACCTTCCTTCCTCCTATCTCGATGGGTTCCTCTTCTCCTGTAAAAGCCTTCTTTTTAATTTCAGCTCCTATCATCAAGCATGAATGGGGTTTGGACTTTTTAGCACCGGGGGAATTTCCCAAACCAAGAATGTATGGCCATGGTGCAGGTATAATAGGTTCCATAATTCCCTAGAGGTTCCTCCCAAATCCCTTCCCCTTTGTATAGCCTTGCTTCATAATAATATACTCGATATTAAGGGACACATACCCCCTTATAGTCCACTTGTATCTTGGTGAGCTATACCCACCCTTAACTCTCTCTTCGGCTTCTATAGTTGCTACAACTGATGGTTCATCTGCCTTAATGGTCACTAGCTTTTCATTATCGATGAGTTTGACCTTTTAGTGGACCATAGAAGGGACGGTCCCAAATGCATGAAGCCAAGGACGACCAAGAAGTAAGGAGTAAGTGATAGGAATATCGAGGACAGTGAACAAAACCTTGGATTTCACCTCTCCAATCGTAACCTCGGCCTCAAAAACCCTAACCACACTTCTCTTCATATCATCATATGCTCTTATAACAATATTAGATTTCTCCAACATGGATTCATCTAGCCCTAAGTGAGAAACGTCTTAGAAGGACTGAGATTAAGGGCTAAACCATCATCCATCATAACACACGGGATAGAATGATCAAAGATTTGCACCTTGATCAAAAGTGCCTTGTTATGCTTGTTCCCTTCAGCTGGGAGATCAGATGGATAAAACATAATGGATTCAAAATGTCGGGAGAGGGTCCCCCTAATGACTAAAAATGCATAGACCAAGGAAGTAGACGATGTTGCCTCAATGGTTGTCAATTTCTCGATCAAACCCCTGCAATGATCTTCAGAGTCAATCAGAAGTTGCCAAATACTATACCTGGCTTAGGTAGCTTCCAACTGCTAGATAAGGGGGTTCACCTTTAAATCCACCTTCTTACTGCAAGGCGGGATCTTAGTTTCAATAGCAGGTGTAAAGATCAGACCCTGATTGATACTTAGGATGACCTAGATGTCAACATTTTTGCCCCTCATTCTTCTCTGAAGGGGGATGAAGCCACTCTCCCACTGTGGGTAACATGCAACACCCCATTCTTCATGTAACTCCTTTCCTTAGAGGTCTTCACTAATAATGTTGGTCCTCCGACATCATCCTCTTCTAACACATAAGCTTCGATGTCAATTGGCTTAGGTTGAACCAATATGGCTCCCTCATTATAGGTTTCTTCCAACTGATATGCATCAATATTAATAGGGGTAGGTTCATTGGGTAGAGCCACTACTGAATAAACCAAAGGATTGGCTTGCATAATCAGATTGAAGACATGATTGGAGGGTAGTCCTGACTCAATAGCGGTAACTTTCTTCTCAAAATTTGGCAAGGGATTATTCAGGGCGCTTGGCTTGAGCTCGGGCACATGGATCTTCTTTTCTCTAATCAAGCCACTATTAGGCTCGAGTAAGTCCCTATAAGCGTCAGTGCAATGTCCCTTGCTAACATGATACTCATAAAATTGATCCCTCTCCTCGGGCTTGGGTGGATCATAGGGCTTGATACTTTAGAGAAAACCAAGTGCCCTTAACTTACTAAAGATGGTAGACAATGGTGCCTTCCAAGGAGAATTACCATCTTTAATGGTACAGACTGCAACAACCTCTTCTTGCATTGGTGCGGTTTTTGAATCTGAACTAGACCTAAGCTTAGAGGCTTTAGCTGGGGTTGACGGGTCATTCTTCTAGAACTAAGGTTTGGCTGGCACACTCGCCTTCTCCAATTCCACGATCCTGTCCCATTTCTCGGCCTTCTCAAAGACCTCAACATAACTAGAGAAACTATCCATACCAAGAACCTTGCGATATGAGGGTAAAGCACCATCCATCAACTTCACAATCATCTCGGGGAGACTAAGAGGATCCTTCAACAAAATCTGGGTGGCCATCCACCATTCGAAGTAGGGCCTAAACTTTTCATTGGGGGCCTACTTGATAGCTTCCTAATTCTGAATGGTGGTCTTAAAAGTGGAGTTAAAACCATACTACTTAATGAAAGCCTCAGATAAGGCCTTTCAATTTCCAGTCACCTCATTTGAAAAAGTTTTGTACCAATCAACGGCAGGACCTTCCAAAGTACAAGGGAACATCTCGACAAGGACTTTATCGCTAAGCTTCCTTATCCTCATTACCCTCTGATAGGCAGTGATATGAGATTAAGGCGAACCAGTTCCCTTATACTTTGTTATCCTAGGCATACTAAAGATTTCGGGGACTTAATCCTCCTCCCTAGTGTCTTGAACAGATGGAGATGAAGGCTGAACACTCAGATTAATAGCAAGTAACTTCTGTAATAAATCATGCAACTCCATAGATAGGGATGATCCATTTGACTGAGTAATCCCACCGGAGGATAAACCTGCTTATTGAGGAAAGGTTGTCCTCTTAGGTGTGACTACAAAATTAGGAACTGGGGAAGAAGCCCTAAACTGAAATGCTAGTGGCATGAAACCTTGGCTAGGCTTAGCAGATTGACTGATGGCATGCAAAACTATCGTACTCATCGACTGAAAGGGCTAACTGACTAAACCAAATGGAACAACTGACCCCATCGTACCAAATTGACTAGAAGATCCTTCACGAACCTGAATAGGTGGTAACTGAGACTGAGTGAATGGATTGTGAGTAACCCTTGAAAGGGGAGGCTGCTCACTAACGATTGCGTGGATTGCAGGAGCTCTGATAGGTGTACCTTAAGAGGCTTTGGCCATCCTCTCCTTGACCAAGATTGCCCTAATCGAAGCTAGCATCCTATCTTTCACACGGTTGAGGAACTGATCACTCCCCAAATAATGTGAGATGAGATTTACAATCTCTAGCTTGATATCGGCCCTCGATGCATTTGCCTCCTCATTAAGATCGACATCCTCAACCTCAACATCTACTTAACCATCATGAGTCAAGATGCAAGACATCTTCTTAAGCTGATGGGTAGTATCAGAATCAAATGGACCAAACTAACTACGGGATGAACTACTCGAGGATGGACGCAGAGGCGGATCTTCAATCCTTAACTGAACTTGAGGAGGTGAAGGTAGAACTGGAATGTGAACCAAACAAACTTAAGATTGTTGCCAAGCTTTGGCTCTCACTGAGGTAGCAACTAAGAGATCAGTACATGTATGGGGTGGGTTATGCATGTGCAATTTAAAACAATGCATGGTGAGGTTGATTACAAGGGAATACAACACAACATATGCGAAACGTGTCCTCAACCTTATTCCTCCCGTCGATTTTGAAGGTATTTTCCTTTGACTACCATGAAGATATTAAAGGGCAACCTAGTCTAATCTCACTCAAAAAAAGGGGACCTAGAGTATAAAAATCTAAAGCTTATGATAAGAATGGTGTAGGGAGTAACGAAAGTTGATGTAGTAGGTTCCCATCGCATTAAGCCTCTTTTAAAGGGAGATGGCAATGAGTGCTCCACCCACTAGAGTGTCCTTAATTTCGGGCGGGCATGAGTAACACTTTTTATGTGTTTCACGGAAAAAATAGGGCACCTTAACCAAGCGCTAGAAGAAGAGTGCATTTAATTCTAGAGAGAAGGAGGTGAGAAGATAGAGTGTATCAATTTTCCTAAATGATGAAAAAGAAAACGGATTGAATTAAGCAAATTATTTTCGGTGCTTATCTTAATCTTGTAAGATTTTAAAAAACAAAAAACAATTTTGCAAGTTAAAAGATTACATCCCTAGTGGAGTTGTCACTATGAACTTTCAGTGGTCGAAGATATGTGGATCTCCCTTGGTGCCTCGTAGTAGGGTACATTGGGGGTTGGTTGATTTTGGAGTGATGGAACCATTTAGTTCAATTTTGCACATTTTAACCAAATTTAATGAATAAAAGAATCGAGACCCAAATCTCAATCCAAAAGGTATGAGTCTCCCACCCAATGTAAACCATACCAATACTCTTTCCCAAGTAGACAACTTGGATGGCGACTCAAACGTGTACACTTTTCACGTGCATATCCATTCAAGGGATGGACCCCCAAGTGGTCTAGACATCAAGGGGCAACAATTCCCTAAAAGATAAGAGAATCTGGCCGAATCGAGGAAGTGTTAACCTAGAAAAAGTCCCCAGTAGACAAAACATCTGGGAAAACACCTCCCTAGCAAGGAAGTCAATCGAGGGGTGTCCCCTTATTCCTCAGCAGTGGAACCAATCAAAGGGTAACCCCCCATCATCAAATACCCAAGGATCATCAACCCTAGGGGCGTTCCCCAGCAGTAGAGCTAATAAAGGGGCATTTCCCTAAGGAGCATCCACTGAGGGGCATTCTAACCTAAAACAGATAGGCCAAACCCAATATTTATCAAATTTAGTTTGTAGTTCATTCAGGGATCAACCCCTACCCACACATCTTCATTCTTGATTAAAGGGGAAAATTTTTTTGTTCACTAAAAAATCAATCAAGAATCAAGATGTGTCTTCTTAGACAATAACTAGATCAATGTTTTTATTGTCTTTTAACAGGTTATTCAAAATTATAAGCAGGAAAGTCATCCGCCTTATGAAAAGGATACATCATTAGTAGGAAAGTCATCCACCTTAGGAAAAGGATACACCATCATCAGCAGGAGAGTCATCTGCCTTAGGAAAGGGATACATCATCACAAGTAGGAGAGTCATACACCCGAGGAAAGGGATACATCATCGTTAGTAGGAGAGTCAATCCACCTTAGGAAAGGGATACGCACAGTGAAGTAGGAAAGTCATCTGCCTTGGGAAAGGGATACACCACCAAAGAAGGCACCTTCCCCAATGAAGTTGCCAAGGATACACATGGCAAAGGAAAAGATTTCACCTCAAGAAAGGAACCAACCTATATCATCACCTCAGGTATAATTCTTGAACAGTCTCTCATATCGTGAGACCATATAGATTAATATCTGTAGTGATCCCAGAAGAGGCAATCTGTGAGCACTACATTTTAAAGATCCTTCTCACGAAATGATGATGAGGGCTAGATAATTCAATCTTTTATAGGTGTTATCCATCAGAGGTGTTCCTACTATAGCAGAGACGAGTTCAACCAGAGTTGGAGATCTATTCTACCCTTAGGGACCCGTATGGGTCACACTTGATGGTATAGGTCCACTGGTTCACTTGTATGGGTCAGAAACCCCCACAAGTCTAAGAGGGACCCATACGGGTCCTACCTAGACCCGTATGGGTCCCTTGTGTGCCCAAACAGTTAGAATGGTAGGTAGATCAAGCCTTTTTTTGGAGGAAATCAGTCATGAATGCAATTTAATGCGTTCAGACTTGATTTTCCCCTATAAATAGAGGCATTTTGCCTCATTTTCAAAGGGAGCCAATTAGAAAAGAAAATAGACAATAAAGTTTATGATTTTTAGCCATTTCACAAGTATTACAAATGGTATAGTTTAGGTATAGGAGGTATAAAATAGGGAGAAAACCCATTCCTTGAGGTTTTGTCAACATTTTATTCATTCCTAGCTTCCTTTATTAGGATTTGAGGAAGGTTCTGTCCAAACATACACTCACCTAAACAGCCCTAAAATCATCATTTGATCATCTAATTTGGCTAGACTCTCTATCGGCATAGGGATCATATTAAAGTGGATTCACAGTGTAAAGGTACGCTCCTGAGTTTCAAAGAGACTCACACCACATTCATTTTATTGTCATTTTCCTTTCATTTATTTTAATGTATCGCTTATCTTGTTTTGGTTCTCGTCCTGACCCATGTGGGCCTTGTTGGTACCTTTATGTCCTTAGGGATATTAAACTGGTGTGCCATACCCATGTGGAACGAAATCCCATTTTATTTTGTTCCTTCTCTATAGATCTACTTTTTTTAAGCAAAATGAAATTCTATTTGGGTCCCACCAGTTGCATACGAGTCCCACCTCATCCATACGGGTACTAGCCCCCAGGCAGAATCCCAATTTCTCTATTGATCCTATAAAAATAATCCAACATCATCTTTTTCCATGCAATTAGTTTCACTAATAATCTCATAAATCAACCCAGGAAAAATAAAATATGTTTTTATAACAAAATGCATTCAAGACCCGTTATTTCTCTCTGATCCTGGAAGCCGCCCGTCGATCGCAAAATTGCCATGCTAACACACACTTTAGGTGTGTGTTTGCATGGATAGAACCTTCTCCAATTCTTAATAAACGAGGCTAGGAATGAATAAAATGTGGATAAAACCTGAAGGAATGGGTTTTCTCCCTATTTTATAGCTCCTATACCTCAACTATACCCTTGTTAATACTTGTGAAATGGCTGGAAATCATAAACTTTATTGTCTATTTTATTTTCTAATTGGCTCCCTTTGAAAATGAGGGAAAATGCCTCTATTTATAGGAGAAAATTGGGTCTAAACGCAATAAATTGCATTCATGACTAATTTTCACCAAAAAAGGCATGATCTACCTACAATTTTGACTATTAGGGCACGCACAGGACCCTCCTTCCTAGACTGGTAGGGGGTTCTGACCCGTACGGGTTAGTTGGTGGACCTGTACCACATGGTGTGACCCGTATGGGTCCTTAAGGACAGAATAGGTCTCTAAATTTGGCTAAACTCGTCTCTGCTATAGTAGGAACACCTCTAATGGATAACACCTGTAAAAGATTGCATTATTTAGCTCTCATCATTGTTTTGTAGGAAGGACTATTAAAATCTAGTGCTCACAGACTGACCTTGGTGGGATCACTACAGATATTGATCTGTATGATCTCACGATATGAGCGAGTGTTTTAGAATCATGTCTGAGGTGATGGTATTAGTGGGTTCCTTTTTTGAGGCAGAATCTTTTCCTTTTTCGTGTTTATCCATGGCAACTTCTTTGGTTGTGTATCCCTTTCCTAAGGTGGATGACTTTCCTACTTTGCTATTCGTATCCCTTTCCTAAGGTGGACGACTTCTTCTCATATCCCTTTCTTCAGGTGGATCGACTCTCCTACTATTAATGATGTATCCCTTTTCTAAGGCGGATGACTCTCCTGCTAGTGGTGATGTATCCCATTCCTAAGGTGGATGACTCTCCTACTGATGATGGTGTATCCCTTTCCTAAGGTGGATGACTTTCCTTCTAATGTTGTATCCTTTTCCTAAAGCAGATAACTTTCCTACTAATGATTTTAAATAACTTGTTAAAAGACAATAAAAATGTTGAGTTAGTTACTATCTAAAATGAGATGTCTTAATTCTTGATTGATTTTGTAGTGAACAAAAAAATTTTCCCCTTCAATCAAGAATGAAGATGTGTGGGTAGGGGTTGGTTCCTAAATGAATTATAAACTGAATTTGAGAAATGTTGAGTTCGGCCTAATTATTTTAGGTTAGAATGGCCCTTAAAGGGTGCTCCTTGGTTAGCTCTACTATTTAGGAATGTCCCTAGGGTGGATGATCCTAGGGTATTCGATGAGGGGAGGATGCCGCTTATTGGTTCCACCACTGAGGAATAGGGGGATGCCCCACGATTTGCTTCCTTATTGGGGAGGTGTTTTCCTAGTTGATTTACCTATGGGGTGGTCTTCTTCTAGGTTGACACTTCCTCGATTTGGCTAGAATCTCTTGTCTTTGGGGGGAATTGTTGCCCCTAGATGTCTAGACCACTTGGGGATCTATCCCTTGAATTGACCTGTACGTGAAAAACATACACGTTAGCAATTATTTTAAAATGGCTTACCTTGATTCTTGGTTGATTTTGAACAAACAAAATTTTTTTCTGCTTCAACCCAGGATCAAGGTGAGCTAGGGGTTTTGCCCCTTATTAAACTAAAATGAGGGATTTGAGAGTATTGGGGTTGGCCCCTAGTTTACACTAGATGTGCCCATTCTACTGTGGAACTTTCCTCCATTTTAAAAATTGCCCTTGATGCAAGAAGGGGACCCATTTGGGTGGGCTAGGACCTATACGGGTGGTGGCTCATTGATCTAGGACCCATACAAGTTAAGTGGGACCCATACATGTTTGGGTCGAGATCCTTTTAAAAATAACGCAGACCCCTCCTCTTCCCGCTTTACACCAAAATCTTCCCAAACTAAATTCTAGTGAAATTTTCCTCTAAACTTGCTCGATAATGTGTAAGAAGGTTCCAAAGGCTGGCTGTTTCTTCTTGAGACACGAAGATTTGGCCCGAGTAGGCGATTCAGAGTTCCTAGAATGCCCAATTTCTGTATGGTATGCTTTTCTTGAGGGGGATTCTGTCCTACACCTTACCCCTACTTTCGATGTGCCTCTAATCCGTTCTCCCTTGACTCATGCCTCAAAACTTTAGGTAAATCGCTCGATTCCCCAATTTTCCCTTTTTTGTGGTTTTTTTAATTTTTTTGATTTCTGCATGATTTAGGGAGTTATAGAACTTGGATTAGAGCCTAATGCATGTAACTTTAGCCTAGGATGCTTTTAGGATAGGTTTGGATGAGCTTTGGTTGAGTTTGGACGATTTTTGGATTTTTCAGGAAATTTGGATGAGGCCACTGCTCGCATGGGACCCATATGGGTGAGGGAGAACCTGTACGGGTCTTGTTTCTTGTACGAGTGAGGTTGGACCCATACGGGTCCTTCTCTAGGGATAGAATGCCTAGAACTTCAAATTCTGTCCATTTATTCTGATTTTTTACTGCTCCATTAAATTCTAACCCTGTTAAACTGTGTTTTTGTCCTTATAGTTCTAGTACAAGACTGTGGGAGCCCTGAGCTTTTGTAGAAAGTGGTAAGACGAGATCCGTAGTATGAGGAACACTGAGCTGATAGCCTGCATCAACTCATTTGGGTTCACCGACATTATTAAGGCTATCCCTCAAGTTCCAAAGATGCTGGCTCCGGGTGCTATCTTGGCTCTGGTAGAGAGCTGGTTGGAGATGACTCATAGTTTTCATTTGTCAATCAAGGAGGTTACAGTGACTCCCTCTAATGTGTGCATTCTGGCAGTAATGAGCTGGAGAGGAGACATCATCCACTTTAATGTTTATACCAACTACTGGAATTCTCGGGCTGAAGTGAAGGCCAATGTAGAGAGAATTCTTGGGCTTTCCCCTGGAGAGACGGATAAGTTCAAGTATGGAGAGCTACATGACTATTGAATTGGGCAGCCAAGCCTTGATGTTGAGGGGAGGAAGGATTAGTATGCTCGGTCCTTCTTACTGACCTTTATCACTACTATTTTCTTCCTTGTTTACTCCGGCTGCCTCAATCATAGGTTGCTATCAGCCATTGAGGACCTTGCTACCGTGCGAGGCAATAACTAGTGTTGGGCAATCCTAGCGCAGTTTTACTATAGGCTGGCTGTTTGTGTTTGAAGCCATCAGCCCGAGCTCAAGATCTGCCACCTGATCCTTCTAGTAATTCTTAAACCTTATCCTTTGCACTTTAATCTTTTATTTGAACTGCTTCACAACTAACTTTGATACATTTCACATATTTGGGCCTTCGAGCATCAGTTCTTCCCTAGGTGCTTGTTGCCTGGATAGCCTAAGATGTCTTACATTATCTCGAGGTGGATGGGACCGTAGCAGCAAAAGGCCGGGAGTATAGTGGAGTACAGGGAGTTCCTTTGCCAGTTGTACTCTGATTGGGTAAACTTTTCTTGCATCAAATTTGTACTTTAACTTTCAACAAACTATTAGTGGAAACTGTATTTACAAAGTTAGTATACTTATAATGCATTTAATTTATACAGGTCATTCGGGATTCATAGGAGAGGATGGCCATCCATGAGAATATTGAGAGGATGAGAGCGGGTGTAGATGACTGTCGCTTTGTCCTGAACTCGCCGCTCTCATTTAAGTGGTACTTTGGTTAGAGGGTCTACAGATGGAGGACGAGCACGGTGGTAGAGAGTCTCATCCCTCCCCTATTTTTGGTCGGGGTCTATTGGCCACACCTAATGGTTGGGATAGACTAGGGACTGTATCTATTGGGCAAGGGGTCCTGAGTGATCTCAATGGAGGGCTCCTTTGCTGCGTTCATCGATTGTTTCCTCCATCCCCCCCGTGAGAGGATTCACTATGATCTCTACCCCCTCAAGTTCCATTAGGAGATGGCGGTAAAGATGATGATGAAGATGATGATGAAGGTGGACCGAGGGGCGTTCGCGAGGTCCCTTCATGGTGCGAAGTAGCGAGGGCCCAGCTAGGTATACTAGCTCTTCCTCTCAGGTATTTCCTTAACTCTGCCTTTGTGAGTTTCTTTGTTACTTTCTGAAATTAATTATGAATCTGAGTGCAACTACTTGTTGTTGTAGCCTCCCATCTCCACACAGAAGAGGTCTGATGCTGCTGGCCTTGTTAACCCGGGGTTGCCTATAAAGTGATCTCATGCCTGAGGGGGTGTGAGAGAAGGGTCTTTCGGGAAAAGTTGGACACTTTCTTCCAACTCCTCGATCATTCGGGGAAGAGAGCTGCCAAGGAGCTCAAGGAGTCGGTCCACCCTATCCATTCACTCCATCTAGCTCCACCCATGTAAGAAATTCCCAGCCTTTAGATTCGTTTTTATGATTGTTGTCTAAAATATCTTGGCGCTGACATGATTTTCTTTAAGGTGATTTTGATTGAGGCGGAAAAGATTGCGAGAGGCTCGGGACCTACTCCTGGCTCTAGATGCGCTAGCTTCATCCAGTTTCCATTACCTACAAAATTTAGCAAACTGTGCATAATGAATGTCATGAAATTTACATGTGTGTACTGATCTTATGATTTTAAAGTAGACTTTGTTGGCCATGGAGCGCGATAAGGCTGCCTAGGATTTGGATGCATCTGAGGAGCAAGCTAGGCTTCTAGAGGAACAGCTACGAGTGGCCACTCTCAAGGCTGATCGGGTTAGGGCACTAGAGGAAGAGCTGGAGAGAGCTAGAGTAGAGACTACATAGGCGAGAGCTGAGGTGGAGGTGCTGCGGTGATAGCTAGCTCGGGTGACAAAGGATAGGCAGACACCTGAGCCATCAAATTATTTTTTTGAGGATGATCGATCTACATATCGGGTGGCTCCGGTGGTCACCCAAAGGGGTAAAGCTGATCAAGAAATGGAGTAGCAGTTTGAGGTGGCCAGCGGTATTGCTAAGGGTGGTGCTGGGGGTTTAGAGATTGGGGTCCCCAACTTTCCAACCACCGGGGCTAGGGCAAAGGATCAAATGATGTTCAATACGGCTGACCTACTGGCAGATACACAACTAGGCCTCAGAAGAATCCTGAGGATAGGATCCCCCTGCACCCTAGACTAGGATTTCCATTACTTCCATTATAGAGATTTCTCATTTTTTGGCCCTGCGTGGTTCATTTTGATGTAAACTTGGATGTTAATTACGGACTGCTTTAATTTCTACATGTTTTAACTTTCTTTTTCTGCACTGAAATCACTAAACATTGCTACTTATAGACTTATGATGCCCCTTGGCATAACTAACAATGAAGCTCGCTTAAATCCCACCATGAGTAAGTGACTTAACTGTTGAACACTCGAAGTTCTTTGCTGCGATGAACTGACCTAATTTAGACTTCCAAGTATTACCAAGGTTGGTTGATTGGGACTAGCAGTTCTGAGGACACGTGCAATCATGCGAATTCACAGTGTGAGAACTGAGTTCAAGGGACCCCAGCTGTGAGACATTGTAATTACAAATGATGTTTTGACAAATAAAAGCAAGTGCAATAACAAACTGCCGCTTTTGAATTGAGTTCTAATTTTTGCATAGGCCATTAGATGATAGATGACTTATCGAACATTTACTTTCAGTTCCATTTCTTTTGTGCTTGATTTTGCCTAAATTGTCCTTGGCGGCTCAACCTTGTGGACTTTCTCTTTCTTTTCTATGTCTTAACTTTTGCTGGAGCGCCCTTTCGGGTTTCAATCCAGCAGACTTTTTTTTACTTTTCCATAGGCCTAATTTCTTTTGTGGCCTATCGGTATTTTTGTCTTTTGTTGGATTATATACGCATAATAAATATGAAAACAAAATGCACAAAATGTAGAGAAAAAATTGATGTTCACATACTTGCGATTATTTCACCTAAAGACATGCATGCATTCATAAGACCAAAATTCTTAACAAATCAAAATGCATTCACTGATGAAATTAATTTGAGTACATAAGCAATGGTAATGATTTCCAATGGTTAACCCCTACTACTTACTGGTCCTTTTACAAATTTTCCAAAAAGGAACTGAAATTTTTCTCTCAATGTCCTAACTTTTGCCTAAGTCGCCCTTTTCAAGTTTTCAACTTAGCGGGCTTTATTTGCGTTGGAGTACCCTGATTGTTGCCTGATTGGTTTGTATAATACCGATCAGTGGATTATACCCTATTTTTCGCCTGAGGAGTAGAGGACCACTCGTCTGGTGATTTATTTCTATTTATTTTATTCGTTGTGCAGCTTTTTCATGGTTTATTTCTTTTGACCTAGACATGATACTGCTTAAGCCTGTCTTGATTCACTGGATTCACGAATTCATTTCCATCCATGTCCATAAGCATGACTCCTCCCTTGCCAAGGACTTTCTTAACAATAAATGGTCCTTTTAAATTAGGTCTTCACTTGCCCCCCGCATCAGTGTTGACTTGGCGTAGCTGCTTGAGCGCCAGATTACCCGCCTTAAGAGGTTGCTTTGGGAATCTGACTTTACTGTTGTATGCTCGGGCCATGCACTGTTGGTACATTTGTAGAACAAATGGAGAAAGCATTCTTGGAGGGATATTTTGGTGGAAATATAGGCCCAAAGATGATTGGAGGCAATTATATTGATAAGAAATGTCCATTCACTGAAAGAAATGCCCATTCACTAGAAGGTGAAGGTTTCTTTTGAAGTTTTTGGAAGAGCATTGGATTGGGTTCTTAAAATTGCAATAATTTTAGATTAGTGTTGGTCCCATTCTTCTTTTTCAATGGTGCCTTTGATATAGGGTCTGCTTTCCTTATCTCTTTTTTTGGTGTTCTTGGTCTTCTTTCTTGATGACGTGTATCATCTTTTCCTCCCTCATGAAGAAAGATGAGCAAAGATCTAAGGCTATCTTGTATGCTAAGTACTTTTATCTTTCTTTCTTTGGTGGTAAGTTTTCACCATTGGAACTTTATATCATTGCGAGGTACTCAAATTCTACAACAGAAACTTAAAAGCTTCAACCAAAGGAGTCAATCAGTAGCATGAATACCAGATACACCAATCTGGATAATGTGATGAAAAGGCTGGGAAAAGATATCACTAAAGAAGAAATGGTGAAGAAGATCCTCTGGAGTCTCACCAAGGAGTGGGATAATAAGAAGACAGCCATTGAGGAAGCTCATGACTTAAATTTTTTCAGTTTGGATGAACTCTATTAGAATCTCCTAACCCAAGAGCTATCCTCATAGAGATATAGTCAGCAAGAAAAGAAGCTAGAGGAGAAAAAGAAAGCTATTGCTCTTAAGGCTGACTCCTCTGGAACCAACTCCTCTGGAACAGAAAACCAGTCCAAAAGATCTTCCTACAAGAATAAAGAAATGGCCATGCTAGCTAAACAATTCAATAGATGAAGAAGGAGTTTCGAAAAGTATGACTCCAGAAAAAGGAGAGAAGGTAGTTCTAAGAAGGACAAGTACACAAAGGGTCCAGAAGAAAAGAAGGCTCCAAAAAAGAGATGACTTGTTTTGAATGAGGTGAAAAAGGGCATACAAAAGCCAAATGCCCTAAGCTCAATAAGGATAAGAGATACAAGAAGAAGGCAATGGTGGCCACTTGGAGCAACAGTGATGAAAGTAGTAGTTCATCCTCCAAAGAAGAAGAGGAAGAAACTACTAACTGTGCATTTGTGGCACTTACAAAGCCGGAGACAGAACCATCCGAAAGAGCAACAACTAAGCAAATCACTAAGCAAACCGATAAATCAGAGTCAGAGTCAGATCACTCTAATCATATCTCTAACAATGATCTTGCTATTGCTGTAAGGATTGTAATCAACAATGTATGGAAGAATACTAAAGCTATCAAATCCATTCGAAGACAAATGATAGAGCTAACACAAGATGCTAAAGCAATGACTCAAGATATCAATCTCATAAGAAGCATGAAGTATATAGACACTTGTGAGCACTAGATTTTAACGGTCCTTCTCACGAAATGATGATGAGAGCTAGATAGTGCAATCTTTTATAGGTGTTATCCATTAGAGTTGTTCCTACTACAGCAGAGATGAGTTCAGCCAAAGTTGGAGACCTAGTCTGCCGTTAGGGATCCATAAGGGTCAAACCTGGTGGTAAAGGTCCGCCAGTTGACTCATATGTTTCAAAACCCCCCACTAGCCTAGGAGGGACCCGTACGGGTCCTACCCCACCCGTACGGGTCCCGTACATTCCCAAACAGTCAGAATGGTAGGTAGATCAAGCCTTTTTTTGAGAAAACCAATCATAAATAGAATTTATTGCATTTAGACCCAATTTTCTCCTAAAAATAGAGGCATTTTTCCTCATTTTCAAAAGGGAGCCAATTAGAAACGAAAATAGACAATAAAGTTTATAATAGGAAGAAAACCTATCCCTTAAAGTTTTATCCACATTTTATTCATTCCTAGCTTCATTTATTAGAATTTAAGGAAGGTTCTGTCTACACAAACACTCACCTAAATAGTCCTTTAATCATCATTTCATCATCTACTTTGGCTAGACTCTCTCTCAGCATAGGGATCACTTCAAAGTGGATTCACAAGGGTAAAGGTATGCTCCTGAGATTCAAAGAGACTCACTCCTTATTCATTTTATTGTCATTTTACATTTATTTTTTTTAATTTATCATGTCTTGTTTTGGGTCTGGCACTAACCCATGCGGGCCTTGTTGGTACTTTTATGTCCTCAGGACTGTTAAACTAGTGCTCCATACCCATGTGGAAGGAAATCCCATTTTATTATGTTCCTTCTCCATAGATCTATTCTTTTTAACCAAAATGAAATTTTGTTTGGGTCCCAACAGGACCCGTACGGGTCCCCCAAACCTGTACGGGTCACACCAGTAGCTGTACGGATCCCACCCCACCCGTACAGGTACTAGCCCAAAGGCAGAATCCTAGTTTCTCTATTAATACTATAAATTATATCCAAAATCACCATTTTGCCATGCAATCAATTTCATTAATAATCCGGTAAATCAACCCATGAAAAACAAAATGTGTTTTCATAACAAAAATGCGTTGAAGACCCATTATTTCTCTCTGATCATAGAAGTCATCTGAGCACTATCGATCGCAAAACCACCACGCTCACATAATCACATTTTCTCTAACAAAGTGTTGACTTATGATGTGCTATAAATTGTTCTAATCTTTGTAGATGCAGGCGAATTTTTTTCTTTTGTTTTATAACTTAGAACAAATGCATAGGTTCCCTCGCAATTCCCCCATTTCCCCCAGTTGTAATTTTTATTCCCCCTTTATTATTTGTGCTTTATTGTAAATTGTTGAATGCATGTTTTGAGAGTGAAAAAGTGTATAAAAATAGGATTTCCATAATGATTCCCCAAATGATGAAAAGAAAATGGTTTCAAGTGGCGAATGTAATTTTGAATTAACTAAATAAAAAATAAGTGACTCATCTAATACCCGAATCTCTGATCTAAAAGGTATGAGTCTACCACCCAATGGGAACCGTACCAAAACTCTTTTCTAAGTAGACAACTTGGTTGTCAACTCTATCATTTGTATTGAGATTTGGGTCCCGATTCTTTTATTCATTAAAATTGGTTAAAATGTGCAAACTTGAACTAAATGGTTCCATCACACCTAAATCGACCAAACCCCAGTAGACCCCACCACAAGGTGCCAATTGAGATCCATATATCTTTGACCAGCGAGAGTTCACAACACTATTGAAGAGAACTTCCTAAAGAATCAAGTCTAAACATTGAGTGCAAATGTGTTTGGGTTAGATAGAGAACTAACCTTGATAAAGTAAGCTGCTAGAAGAAATACAAAGTCAGCTCCTAGAAGAAAACCGAGACCCTCAAATCAAAGAAGGAATTCGGAACTCTAAAGCAAAAGAAAGTCTAGAGGCAGCTTCAAGCACAAAAGCACACAACTCCTTAAAATGGAAAACCTCAGGCACAGGGGTATGCAGGTGCCCAAAAGGCAAAAGCTATAGTAATCTATGATCAGCAACCACTCAAGCAAAGAAAGAATAATAGAGTGGAAATATCTCCTCCTATCAATTACTGGATCCAAACCAAACAATCAAGTCCGGATCTATCCAAAGTAGGGTACTTCAGAGACTATTGGAAAAAGGATCTTTAAAAGATTAAAGAGAAGCTTAAGCAGAACAAATCAGTTGCAGGGTACAAATTTTGTGAAGTAATAACCATATTACTAAAATGTGTAGATTTAAAAATGGTTATTATGATGTCAATCCATAGCCCGAAATGGTTGTTAACCTGAGAGGACTTGAATCTGATTGGGCACCCAAACCCACTTGATTTATTTTGCTGGTATGCCTTAGGTCCATTGACGATCAATAAACATGGTATATTGATAGTGGATGCTCAAGGCACATGAGTGGTGATGAAAAAGCCTTTATCACTTTTACCCAGAAGAAAGGTGGAAAAGTAAGCGGTGGAGACAATCAAAAGGCATATATCATTGGACATGGGGCCATTGGATCTGAATTAAAGATAAAAGGTGTCTCTCTAGTTGAAGGACTGAAGTTCAACCTACTAAGTGTTGCTCAACTCTATGAAAAAGAAAGAAAAGTCATCTTTGACTCTAGAGGATGCTCAATCATTGACAATAAGTCCAATCAACTCATTCCTTGTGCACCTAGAGTAAATAATGTCTATTCTATCAATATCAAAAATGAGAAAAAGAATATATGCTTGGTGTCTAAAGAAGAAGAATCATGGCTATGGCACTGGAGGTTGGGACATGTTAGCATGAACCTCCTGTGCAAACTAGCTAAAAAGGAATTAGTTGTGGGTCTACCTAAGGTTTCCCTTCCATCTCCTATATACCTTCCAAGAGAGTTCTTGAAATCTTGCATATTGATCTCTTTGGCCCAATGAACCTAATGAGTTTAGGTAGAAGAGAATACACTATAGGTATAGTGGATGATCATTCACGCTATACCTGGCTTGCTTTGCTAGCTAGCAACGATGAAGCATTTGACCATTTCTTCAAGATATTCATTAGGATAAAAATAGAACAAGGCATAAGCATTGCACGTATCCGAAGTGATGATGGAGGAGAATTCAAACATGAGCATTTTGCTGAACTCGGTGAATCCAAAGACATGACCACAACTTCTCTGCTCCTAACACACCTCAATGTGATAGGGTTGTAGAAAGGAAAAATAGAACTATAGTTGAAATGGCTCGAACAATGCTGAATGAGAATACACTTCCTAAGTATTTTTGGGGAGAGGTCGTAAACACTGCATGTTATATATTAAATAGAGCTCTCATTAGAAAGACCATAGAAAAAAGCCCATATGATATTTGGAAGGGAAGGAAACCCAAAATTGGGTACTTCAAAGCCTTTGGATGTAAATGCTACATTATAAATGATAGATAACAACTAGGAAAGTTTGATCCTAAGTTTGATCAAACAATTTTCCTTGGCTACTCAATACATACCAAAGCTTACAAAGTATATAATAAAAGAACTCATACTATGGTAGAGTCAATACATGTAGATTTCGATGAGACTAACCATGAAGGAAAGAAAAGCCAAGATCCAGATGAAATAGCTTTGGATGAAATAGAACTAGCAAAGGTTCAAGATCCTTTCCAAGTTAAGAAGTACAAAGTGGAAGATGAAGGGATCAACTTCAACAATGATCCACCACCATAAAATCCTTATATTGGTGAAATCAACTTCAATGATGAACAAGGACCAGAAGAAGAAGTTGATATTAATGACCAGGTTCCACAACAGGATAAAGAACTTCAAAGAGAGATCCAGACTCATAAGAACCATCCAATTCAAGCTATCTTAGACAATGTTCAAAATCCAGTTGGAACCAGAGGACAACTCAGCAAGATGATGAGCCATGTTGCCTTTGTCTCACTCATTGATCCAAAGAAGTTCCAAGATGTAGAAGGAGATGAAAGTTGGATGATGGCTATGTTAGGAACTGACAGTCAGATTCAACATGCATAACAGGCATGGCGGAAATTCAAAATTTTTTCCCTGTCCCTAGGAACTCCTATTAGTTGCACGTAAATTAAATTAAGCCTTAACTAAATAATTCTCTACCTAGGTTAGCATGCAAAGGGCTAGGCATACCATAATTCTAAATTATATCCTAGCACATTTATTTTATACTAAGCATGCTATAACTCTAAGCTATAACCTAAGCATGTTATAAACTAAGCATGCAAAACAACCTAAGCATATTAGTAAGTCTAAAAATGCTTAAAGAAAAAGACCTAATAACAAAAAGAGAAAGAAAGAAAACTTACTAGTTGAAGCGTGCTTTAGCACAACCTTCTTGCACAAGCCTCTAATCGTAGGATAGCCTCTGTGAGTATCCACATGAACCCCACCAACCAAAACCTCCCCAAGAGGAAGAACAAAGGAGCCTCGAGTAGTTGCTAGACCACTCCAGAAGCCCCACCCAAAAATATAAACAAGAGGTGCTCGAATAAATTCAAGCTCCTTAAAAAGAACTTGCACAATTACCCGAGAGATTAATCTTTGCGAATATTAACTTAGGATTTAGCTTTGAGCTTTGGTGCAATTGAAAAGGGTGGAAAAGGGTGCCTATTTATAGGCTTGGGGTGCAAAATATTTCTCCCCAAAAGCAATGTACGATGGGAGAAAAACTCCCATCCCACGCGGGTCATACACGAGGATCCAAATGATCCACCTATTGACCCACCTGAACACAGCATGCAATGCTTGCTGTGTGCAGCAACGCAAGCCTTAATGGCTTACCCTGCAATGATTTAGGCCTCGCGGCCCATGCCGCAAGCCCAGCTCACTGCGAACCCTTATGGGCTGTGCATGTGCATCCCATTTTCATGGGCTATCGCGAGCAAAGCCAAGCATTGCTCGTGCACCTTTCGATGCACTCCTGCACATTCGAGCCTGTACAAAATACTTTTGTACTCTCAGTCTAATGTAACTCGATGAGGCAAAATTCTCCTTTTAATCCCTTTCAAAAAAATATTTATTTTTTGACCCTAATAAATTAGTTACCGATCAACGATAAATTCCTTGGCTCATCCAAAATGATCTAATCATTTCTAAAAAATTAAATAATAATCCAATTATTATTTATATTATATTTTCATAATAGAATATATCTATTAGTTCCTTACTTAGTCCGATGAAGGTCCAATGTGTATTCCCTTATAGGATCCCGAAGTATTGAGCTGTTAAGGCTTAACCAACCCTTTTTTTAATGAAACCATTGGCTCAATGTTCTAGACCGTGAATAGAACTTGATTACCTTAAATGACTGTAGTACACCTCTAGCAAGGGTCTACCATCCTCCATTACTAGGACTGTCATTTATGCTTATGACTTAATCTCGGTTAATGCAATAGTTATCCAATGCGATGAACTCCTTCAATTCTTTAATATTAGTACCATCTCGTTTATAGGGTTTGGTTAAAGTGTTAACCCACTAATAGCAGGGTTGTCCCAAGCTATCCAAGTTATTAACTTATTACAGAAGTATATTGCCTTTTACCATAGTGTGTTTGACTAGAAACCATTTCTATCAAAAATACTCTGATCAGAGGTTTATGGCAATCATCACTTCAGCAAGTGGCCAGGTACAACTCCTTAATATATCCGAAGCGATGGATTCTTTCTGACTACTTAACTTACGAACATGCTGTCATCACTATACCCGTAATCACCTGTAACACCGTAAATTAATGAGTGTATAGAAATGACCCAAAGTATAATAATAATACCGCACAAGGTAACTTGTATCTCAAGTATGACGATATTCACAAAGCTTATTGCATGAAGATAAACACTAACACATTGATATATGCACCAAGTGGTTATCTTGATGCGGTCTCCAGAATATCTCCCAGATATATCCATGAGTCAAAGTTAAGGCACCAACTTCAGTCCTTAGGAGATTGACTGCTTGAACCCTTTCCAAGAAAGTTGACCACATGCTAGTCTTTCCTCAAAATCCTTTATGAATGAAACTATGACCAGGGATAGTTTAGACATAATCATAATTACACATGAAGCAGGTTCCACCAAATATAGTCAATTTATAATTTCTCTGACATCATGCTATGATACGTCAAGGACTTTTATATACATACATCAATGAATATATTTTAACCAGCTATAATATATATACAAACACATCGATAAAAACAAAAGATTAAATGCCTTTATTAATTGAACAAAATATTCATACTATTACATAATTAAGATATATTGCCCTAATTGCCTTAAGGGCTTACATCATATCCAACAAACTCCCACTTACACTAAGGTCAATTAGCCATATGTCTTAATCCATATGCTTTAACATGCCGGTCATGCTTGACTTGAGTCAATGGCTTCGTCAGACTATCTGCGAGGTTCTGATCAGTAGGAATATATTCTAGTCTTATTATCTTAGCATCAACAATCTCCCTGATTATATGATACTTTTTGGATACAAGTCTATTTTTCTAATGAGACCGTGGTTCCTTTACCTGAGCTATGGCACCATTGTTATAACAATACAAAGTAATTGGATCAATAGCCTCATGCACCACACTGAGATCACCAATAAATCCCTTTAACCAAGCAACTTCTTTTGCTGTTTCACATGCAGCAATGTATTCAGATTTTGTGGTTGAATCAGCAGTAGTTTCTAGCTTGGAACTCTTCTAGCATACCGCCCCTCCATTTAACACATACACAGAACCTGACTAAGACTTAAAGTCATCCTTGTTAGATTGAAAACTCTCCTCAGTGTAACCTCTGATTGTGAGGTCACCTTCTCCATAAATCAAGAACTCATCCTTAGTCCTTCTCAAGTGCTTAAGGATTGCCTTAACGGCCATCCAGTGCTTTTCACCTGGATCTGACCGATATCTGCTCGTAAAGCTCAAAGCCTGAGAGACATATGGCCTAGTACATATCATAGCATATATGATGGATCTTATCGCGGATCCATAGAGTATATCCTTCATGCACATTCTTTCCTGAGGTGTCTTCGGACACTCAGCCTTAGATAGGTTTATCCCCTTTG
This sequence comes from Euphorbia pulcherrima, assembly GCA_947683365.1. Lineage (NCBI taxonomy): Eukaryota > Viridiplantae > Streptophyta > Magnoliopsida > Malpighiales > Euphorbiaceae > Euphorbia > Euphorbia pulcherrima. The sequence continues at coordinate 20,002,866 of CANTUS010000007.1, forward strand.
TCATCGGGAGATAACCTTTCTTCGAATACTCAAGGTTAAACCTATTCAATACCTTGTCTATATATGTACTTTGAGAAAGACCTAACAACCTCTTCGATTTATCCCTATAGATCTTTATACCTTGTATAAACGCTCACTAGTACAAAAATGGCTTTTAAGGGTACAGTTTTGCAGTCGGTTAAGGCAAAAAACTGTCCGAAAAGTGTTGGAAAAACACGGAGGGGTAATTTTAAAATATTTTACGAGAGCAAAGCAGACGGTTTAAATAAATAATCGTTCGGATTAGTGGTTTAATAGAAATCCGGACGGTTAATAAAACTCAACCGTCCGGATTGCTCTTCCACACTTTTATTTTTTACCACTCTACGGACGATTAATTTATATTAACCATCCATATTGACCCAAAACCCATTCAACCTAAAATCTGTTAAGTATTTCAAAATCATAAAACCATCATTCTCTCGTCTTCTCTTCCTCGCTGCTACCTCCGTCCTCTCTCTATCCTTCGCCTTGTTTTTCCTCCGGTGCAACCGTCACCTTCCCCGCATCTCTATTGCTTTTCACCTGCATTTTAGAACTTTGGCAAATTCAGGGATTCACCGATTTGATAACTCAGATGCTATTTTTATGGACTAGGTTTGTTTGCTTAATCGCTCCTATTCCCGATTTAGGGTTTCTCCTTTTGCTTACCATTCTCTGTTGTCAAAATTTCTCTTGTTATATTTACAGTTTGAATTGGGTTTAGTTGTTTTGTTTTGCCCTTTTTGCTTAGTAGCTGAATCGAAAGGTACCCATTTTGGGGTTTCTTAGAGTTATTGCTATTTTTTGTTTTTGTTTTTGTTTGTTTTCTTTTTCTTTGCTATAATGGAAGAATGACTGGGCTATGTTATTTTCACCCTTTTGGTAGGAAATTTAAAGAACTTATCTGGAAACTGGAATTAAAATCAATATAGGGGAGCTATGTTTTTACATTATTTGGTGACTGGTTTTAATGAACTGTTACTTCTATATCTAATCACTACTTAGCTAATCTAGTCAAATGTCTTTATTATCAATAATTAAAATAGCTTTGAAAAGCTCCTCTTATGTTTAAATATGGTTTGCTATCAGTGTAAGCGTAACTCTTAAAGACTCCATTTTTAAGATTTATATTGCAACGATGGATAAATATTTGGGTTCTGTTTTTTTGTTCATTGGTTAGGAAAGTCTAAAAACTGAAGTTTATACTAATATTGGGCTTTAAAGCACTTAATTGGGATCTTGAATCAAGATTTTGGAGTTGCCATTTCACATTATATGGCAGTTATTAAGAATTTAACAGCACTAATTTGATTTCCGTAATGGAAAGTTCCTGTTATCTCTTATCTCCTGCTTAAGTAATTAATTTAGGTAAATGTCTTCAATCTAATTACAAATAGCTTTAGTAGCTTGTATGTGTGCATAAGCATGGCTTATTTAGCTATCAAATTATAAGCTTAAAGAGACCACTTTTAACATTATAAACTTGTGAGTGGTGTTTACCTGCATACCATTTATATACTTGTTATGTATTCTTATGTTTAGCATGATGTTTGATTTACATTTTCTGTTTCCCTTTTTCTACATGTATTTTCCTACTTATTTTATCCTGTATTTTATTTGGGTGAAGATTTCTTGAATTTTAGGTCCACCATGATATGACTGCTCCTTTGTCTTACTATTTCATATATAGAGGCCATAATTTATACCTCACAGGGAATCAGGTCCCAGGTTTGCTTTCTTCGTATTTATTCTTCTCCCTTTTTGTAAAGTTTTCAAGCTTTTTTGTTTTTTGTGGTATGTTCCTATGTTTTGTTTGGTGGATTTTTGCTCAATTGGATTTTCTATTAATGGGTTTTAGGATCAATTATTTGAAGAATTGCTGAAAGGATGACTAAACAGAAAAAGGGGTTTTTCTTTATTGATGTACTGATTTGCCTTGCCCTTACTCCCTTTCAATAATTTCATCCCGCTGTCAGTGGTGAATTTTTGAGATTGTTTTTCCTCTGTTTAGTTGTGGATATACTGAAGAAAGTTTCTCAATTGAATTGGAAAATCTGACTTTGAAAACTTCAACTTCTTAACTAGGATTGATATTTCACCAGTTATTGAATCTTTGCCTTGATTAATATCTAATCTTACTATAATTTAACAAAAAAATCTTAAAGATTTGCTTCTCTTGTATATGTATGGTCTTAGCTTGATAGCTACAACTTCAGCTTTAATATACATTTAATTTCTTCTATGCCCACTTTGAGGTTTTGAGTAACAAGCGTTCCTCAATCTGATACTATAATTCAACCTATAGTTAGTTTGAGGAATTTAGTTCAATCATTGATTTTGTTAATGCATTTTGATTATATTCCTATTTCGATTTTCCAGGAATGGAGACCGAAAATGAAGTTATAGTGAAGGATGAGAGTATCAATGATGAATCCAATCTCGAACTATCTGCTTTATTAGACAAAATTATTATTGCTCCTAAATTGTAAAGATTAATTGCTGCACTTTGGTTAATTCCTCTGTTCAAGGTACAAAGTTTACTCTTGTCATATCTTGAAGCTATTACATATGGCAGTCTTAAATCAAAAATTGTTTATTTGAGCCTTCTTGTTTGACATGGTTTGAATGAATGAAGTTTGTATGTGGACTTGACCAAAATCACATTGACCTCTTGATCTGTTAACAAATTTATTCAAGTAATACAACAAAATATAGAGATTTAATTGTTTGCACAGACGAGCTACTTTTCGTTCAAGCTACTTTTTTATGTCCTGTTGGTTCCTCTTACATTGGTTAAATTATGGAAGATTCTATATGCATTTAACATTTATACTCATTGCTCATCTTCTTATTGCATTGTTGTGTTGATTTTGAAATTATGAATTGAATTATAACTACTTCTATTGACATTTAGAGTTGGTCTATTAAATAGATATTAGTTAATAACTGCAATAGGATGGCTCCCTTCAATCCAAAGTTATATGAATAATCACTGTATAAAATGCTGCAAAACAATTTAATCTAAAAAAATCACTCTATTCCGAATGGTTATATTTAGAAAACCTTCTGAACTAATGACCAATGGGGACAGTTGTTTATTTACAACCGTCTCAAATTCTCAATATTCCGGACGGTTAATAACATGAACCATCCCCAATGCTCGATATTCCGGATGATTTTTAACCATCTGCAATAGGCCCTAATCAATAATGTTGCGGGCTATGTGGACGGTTCAGAACCATCCGAAAAAGCCAAAAATAATCATCACTAAAGCCCTTTTTAGCACTAGTGGCTGCTTCACCAAGGTCTTTATTAGTGAATTTTCTTGACAACCATACTTTAACATTTTGAAGAAGAGAAATACCGTTTCCCATTAGTAGAATGTCATCAACATACAGTACTAAGAAAATGGCTACGCTCCTGCTAACCTTCTTGTAAACACAAGGCTCATTAATGTTTGGACAGAAATCCAGTTCATGGATTGTCTTATCAAACCTCATATTCCAACTCTTGGATGCCTACTTAAGTCCATAAATGGATCTTTGCAGCTTGCATACCTTCAAGCCATTCTGAGATGTAAAACCCTCAGGTTGTGTCATATACACATCCCGGTCTATATCCCCATTCAGGAATGCTATTTTAACATCCATCTGCCAGATCTCATAATTATAATGAGCAGTAGTGGCGAGGAGTATCCTTATGGATTTAAGCATGGCCAGCGATGAGAAAGTTTCATCATAGTCGATACCTTCACGTTGACTATAACCTTTCGCAACCAACCGTGCTTTATCGGTAATTACATTACCGTCCATGTCAGTCTTCTTCTTGAAGGCCCATTTGCACTAGATTGGTCTACCCTCTTGCGGTGCATCAACCAAATTCCAAACTTGGTTCTCATACATGGAATCCACTTTTGATTTCATGGCTTTCAACCACTTATCAGAATCTGAGCTTTTCATTGCCTCATCATATGTCCTTAGTTCATCATCCTCCATGAGATATACTTCCTTATCATCAGTGATGATAAAACAATATCTATCAGGACCTTTATGAACATGACATGATCTTCACAATGATTATGTTTTGATACGTTGTTCTTGAATCACACTTTCTTATGTATCTAGAATGGGGTCAATTAGTTGATTGTCTGTTTCTTCCTCTTGAACTTCCAGTTCAATATTGCTCCCACTGACTTTTGCAAGTAAATGTTCCTTTTCCAAAAAGTGAGCATTTTATGACACAAACACCTTTTGTGCTTTGGGTTGGTAAAATAGATATCCTACAGTTTCCTTTAGATATCCAATGAATAGACATTTGTCAAATTTGACATTTAGCTTATATGACGCTATCCTCTTTACCATAGCAGGACAATCCCATGCTCTTAAGTGAGTTAGAGATGGCTTTTTATTACACCATCTTTCACAAGGTGTAAAATCAACTGATTTAGAGGGCACTCTATTTAAAACATAAACTGTGCTCTCCAGTGCATATCCCCAAAAGGCTTTTCGGAGATCTGTATGGCTCATCATGGACCGAACCATGTCCAATAAATTTGATTCCTCCTTTTGACACTCCATTGCGTTGGGGCATATAAGGAGGGGTCCACTAGGGAACTATCTCATTTTCCTTTAGATAATCATGAACTCCCGAATTAAGTATTCTCAACATCGATCCGATCGAAGTGTTTCAATACTTTTCTCAAGCTGTTTCTCTACTTCAGCTCTGAATAGTTAAACTTTTCAAAACTTTTAGACTTGTGTGTTATTAATTACAAATAACTGTATCATGAATAATCATCAATAAAGGTTATGAAGTAGGAATATCCTCCTAATGCGTGAACACTCATTGGACCACACACATCAGTATGTATAAGTTCCAATGTACTCGTGGCCCATTCGCCCTTTCCTTGAAAGGGTAAATTTGCCATTTTTCCTCTTAAACAAGGTTTGCAATCACCATAAGACTCCAAATCTATTAGGCCCAAGTCTCCATGTTTATGCAACTTAGTTAAGCGATCTTTGTTTATGTGGCCTAAACGATAATGCCATAAGTAGAAGGAATTCTCATTATCTAATTTAACTTTCTTCACATTGTTGATATTGAAAACTTATGTTTTAGTATTAAGAACATAAATGCCACCAGTCAACATTCTGTAACCATAAAGATCCTTCTGCTGCTAAACACGTAATAGATACAATATCCTTAGTAACACTAGGAATGTAGTAACAATTATTCATAACTAAAACAAGTCCACTTGGCAAAATAAGATTAAAGCTTCCTATGGCTAATGCAACAACTCTAGCTCCATTTCCTACACTCAGGTCCATCTTCCCTTTTATAATTTTTCTATTGTTCCTTAGTCCCTGCACAGAAATATAGATATGAGAACCACAACCAGTATCTAATACATAAGTGGATTTATGAGGAAAAGTAGCAAAGTTTTCAATTACAAACATAGCTGAAGTAGATGCCTCTGCAGGCTTCTTCTTCAAATGCTCAGAAGCAGGAGCTTTGCAATCCCTCTTCCAATATCTCTGTTTCCCACATTGGAAGCAGACATACTTAGATGTCTTCTTTTCTTTCTTCTTCTTACCGATTCTTTTCTTGGCACCTAGTGCCTGCTTCTTTTTCTAGAAGCATTGCCTTTCTCAAACAACAGTAGAGGTTTCTGATCTTTCTTGATCTAAGGTTTTACTATTTTTAGCATGTTGATTAATTCAAGTATAGTAGAATTAATCTAATCATGTAATAATTAGTCATGAAGCATGAGTTACTATCTATCAAGGACATCAACGCAAGGTCAATGCTCAAGTCATGATTCATCTCGAATCCCAATCGATTCAGCTTCTCAAGGTATCCCAAGAGTTTCAGTACATGCCGAGAGGCAGAGGTTCCAGCCTGTATTTGAAGCTTAGGATTCATGGACCCCAACATGATACACATGGCAGACTCACGATCTTTCCTGTGCTTCAACCAGGCCTCATGTTCCACATGAACCTTAACATCAAGTTCAATAGGGAAAATTTCACTTAGAACATAGGCAATTCCCTCAGATCTGAGAACTATTCTCATAGCCCAAAACCAATCAGAAAAGTTTGAGTCATTCAAGTTGGTGTCAAGTAACATACAGAGATTAACGTTGGAAGTCATTTTCAACCTAAGATATAAGAAAAGAAAAGGAGTTTAGATATTAGTTTAAGTACATGTATTTAATATAAGGACTTTTAATTAAATACATTAGTCCTACTATTTTTTTGAAATTTACAATAGCCCATTATATTGAATTCGAGAATTTTAGCCCAACTAAATTTCCTAGTAGGTAGCATGCATAACTAGTCCATTATGACCCTCAATTTAATGAGTCAAGTCACAATGGTAAGTTATAGTTGGAATCACATTCCATTTGCATCGTATGCAATTGCAAATTCATTCAAGTTCCCTAATCCCTAGGGACGTGTGCTCTTATATTAGCAAATCCGTGAATATGTCTCAGAGCTGAGCCTAGCCCCCAATTTTATGGTGGACTACTCCAGTTCCATTAAGGCAGACCCTATCCCAAAATTTACAACCAATCAATGTTTGCGTAGCACTTTGACAGCCCAAAGAGATCGTATTATAAATTTGAGTAAGGAAGACTATAATAATATATTTACTTTGGGATTTTATTAATGTTAAACGTCTTACCCAATCTAGATTTTTATCAGATGGACAAAATTATAATAACTTATATCAATTCAGGGAATTTTAGAATTAATTTTTATAACGTGTAACATTAGGTGGGTTCAACTCTTTATTATAATTATTCCATCAACTTAGATTATATGCAAAATAATTAACACTTTTATTTGTTATATTAATATTGCATTTCCTTTAAGCTTTTATTCAATAAATTTAATTTTTTACTTTTGTTATAGAAACATAAATAAGCAGCATCTTATATACTAGAAATGAATTAGTCCATATATAATCTCCTCGTTGGTCAATTCAAGCTATACTGATATAGGTTCCCAGGTAGAAGAGGTGTCCTATGAGAAGTGGACAGCAAGTCCAATCCTTAGCCAGAACAAATACGAGCACAAGCTTGAAGACTAATGGATTATCTTGAACTAATAAAATTCGTTCTTTCAATTCACGTAAATTGAAAGCATCTATAACCCACGTAATTTAAATAAATTATTGAAACTTGTATAATTTGAGTAAGTTCCGGAGACTTATTCAAAATTATTCACAACCATTTTCTAACCTTGAAATGAAAGGTACAAGTTCATATATATTATTCTAAACAATTAAATAAACAATTATCATTTCATACAGAAAATAATATTCATTTTGCTTATAACTTAATTATGCACTAAATAGGCAGGCTCTGATACCACTGTTGGGAACTGACAGTCAGATTGAACATGCATAACTAGCATGGCGGAAATTCAAAATTTTGTCCTTGTCCCCAGGAACTCCTATTAGTTGCATATAAATTAAATTAAGCCTTAACTAAATAATTCTTTACATAGGTTAGCATGGAAAGGGCTAGACATACCATAATTCTAAATTATATCCTAGCACATTTATTTTATACTAAGCATGTTATAAATCTAAGCTATAACCTAAGCATGTTATAACTCTAAGCTATAATCTGAGCATAAAATAAACTTAGCATGCAAAACAACCTAAGCATATTATTAAGTCTAAAAACACTTAAAGAAAAAGACCTAATAATAAAAAGAGAAAGAAAGAAAACTTACCAGTTGAAGCGTGCTTTAGCAGAAACTTCTTATATTAGCCTCCAAGCATAGGATAGACTAAATGAGTATGCACACAAACCCCACCAACCAAAACCTCCATGAGAGGAAGAACTAAGGAGCCTCGATTAGTTACTAGACCACTCCAGAAGCCCCAGCCGAAAATATAAACTAGAGGTGCTCGAACAAATTCAAGCTCCTAAAAAAGAACTTACTCAATTACCCGAGAGATTAATGTTTGCAAATCTCAACTTAGGAACTAGCTATGAGCTTAGGGGCAATTGAAAAGGGTGGACAAGGATGCCTATTTATAGGCTTGGGGAGCAAAATATTGCTCCCCAACGCGGGTCATACACGCGAATCCAAAGGTTCAGCGAACTGCATGCTATGTGCAGCAAGGCAAGCCTTAACGGCTTGCCTTGCAGCGGTGCACTCTTATGGGCTATGCACGTGTAGCCCATTTTCATTGGATGCCGGGAGCAATGCCTAGCAATTCTCGCGCACCTTTCAGTGCACTCCTGCAAACCCCAGCCCATATAAAATACTTTTGTACTCTCGGTCCAATTTAACTCGCCAGGGCAAAATTCCCCTTTAATCCCTTTCAAAAAATATTTATTTTTTGACGCAAATAAATTAGTTACCAGTCAACGATAAATTCCTTGCCTCATCCAAAATGATCTAATCATTCCTAACCAATTAAATAATAATCCAATTATTATTTATATTATATTTTTGTAATAGAATAAATCTATTAGTTATTTACTTAGTCCGATGAAGGTCCAAGGTGTGTGACCTTATAGGATCCTAAAGTATTGAGCTCTTAAGGCTTAACCAAGCCATGTTCCAATGGAACCATTGGCTCAATGTTCTAGACCATGAATAGAACTCGATTACCTTAAATAACTGTAGTACGCCTCTAGCAAGGGTCTGCCATCCCCCATTACTCGGAACATCATTTATACTTATGACTTAATCTCGATTAATGCAATAGTAATCAAATGCGATGAACTCCTTCCAATCTTTATTATTAGTACCATCTGGTTTATGGGGTTTGGTTAAAGTGTTAACCCACTAATAGCAAGGTTGCTCCAAGCTATCCCAATTATTAACTTGTTACCAAACTATATTGCCTTTTACCATAGTATTTGGCTAGAAACCATTTCTATCAAACACATACTCCGATCAGAGGTTTATGGCAATCATCACTTCAACAAGTGGCCAGGTACAACTCCTTAATATATCCAGAGTGATGGATTCTTTTTGACTACTCAGCTTACCAACGTATTGTCATCACTATACCCATAATCACCCATAACACCCCAAATTAATGAGTGTACAGAAATGGCCCAAAGCATAGCAATATTACAACACAAGGTAACTAGTATCTCAAGTATAAGGATATTCGCAAAGCTTATTGTATGAAGATAAACACTAACACATTGATATATACACCAAGTTTTATCTTGCTGCGGTCTCCAATATATCTCCTAGATATATCCATGTGTCAAACTTAAGGCACCACCTTCAGTCCTTAGGAGATTGACTGCTTGGACCCTTTCCAAGAAAGTTGGCCACATGCTAGTCTTTCCGCTTCATCAATATCCTTTCTTGATGAAACTATGACTCGGGATAGTTTAGACATAATCATAATTGCACATGAAGCAGGTTCCACCAAATATAGTCCAACTATAATTTCTCTGAGTTCATGCTATGATATGTCAAGGAATTTTGTATACATACATTAATGAATATATTTTAACCAGCTATAATATATTTACAAACACATCGATATAAACAAAAGATTAAATGCCTTTATTAATTAAACAAAATATTGGTACTATTACATAATTAAGATATATCACCTAAATTGCCTTAAGGGCATACATCATATCCAATAAGCTATGTAAGAAGAACTAGATCAGTTCCCAAGGAATGATGTACGGGTTCTAGTCCCACTGCCAAAAGGAAAATCAATAATTAGCACAAAGTGGGTATTCCAAAAAAAGCTAGATGAATCCAGAGCAGCGGGTACAACCAACAAGAAGGTATAGACTTTGAAGAAACTTTTGCTCCAGTAGCAAGGATGGAAGCAATCATAATCTTATATGCTTTTGCATCTTATATGGGTTTCACCCTATTCTAAATGGATGTCAAAAGTGCCTTCTTAAATGGAGTTATTCAAGAAGAAGTCTATGTAAAGCAACCACCAGGGTTTGAAAACTCAAAGCATTTGAAGCATATTTATAGGCTGAAGAAAGCACTCTATGGATTAAAGCAAGAACTAAGATCTTGGTATGAAAGGCTCACTTCATTTCTCATATCCAAGGGATACAACTGGGGAAAAGCTGATACAACACTCTTTATCAAGAAGAGTAAGGGTGAAGTCACTCTTGTCCAAGTCTATGTGGATGATATCATCTTTAAAGCTGCTGATGAGAAGATGTGTGAAAACTTCAACAATCAAATGAAGAAAGAATTTGAAATGTCAATGATGGGAGAACTCAATTTCTTCCTTGGCCTTTAAATCAAGCAAAGTTTGGATGGGATCTTCATCAACCAATCAAAGTACACCAAAGAGATTCTACAGAAGTTTGACATGGACAAATGCAAGCCAATGTCCACTCCTATGGGATCAGATATAGTCCTTTCAAAGAATAGTGGTGAAGAAGAAGTAGACTAGAAGCTGTATAGAGGGATGATTGTATATCTTCTATACTTAACTGCTAGTAGACTGGATATTCACTATACAGTTTGCTACCGTGCAAGATATCAAGCTAATCCAAAGGGGCCACATCTCAAAGTAGTCGAGAGAGTTCTAAGATACTTGCTATGAACAACTAAAGTTGGGCTATGGTACCCTAGTAATGAAAACTCTACTTTGAAAGGGTACGTTGATGCTGATCATAGCAGGATATGCTTGAAAGAAAAAGCACATTTGGAGGCTATCATTTTCTTGGAGATTGCTTAGTATCATGGTATAGCAAGAAGCAAACATCAGTGGCATTATCAACTACTAAAGAAGAGTATATGGTTGTTGGAAGTTATGTTGCTCAACTCTTATAGATCAAACAATAGCTAGAGGATTATAGAATTCAAGCAGGTTGTGCTGATGTTATGTGTTATAACAAAAGTGCAATAGATATGTCCAAAAATCTAGTGCTACATAGCAGAAGGAAGCATGTCAACATTAGGCATCATTTCATCTGGGATCATGCAATGAAGAAGGATGTAATTTTGGTTTACATTACAACAAATGAGCAAAGGTCAGATATCTTTACTAAACCTCTAAATAAAGATCAATTCAACAAGCACAGGGAAGCAATTAGAATATCAAATCCAATTTGAGAAAGGAACCGGAAGAGAAAAATGTAGTTAATCAAGTCTCTAATAGTAAAAAAATAAAGGAAAAAGGAGAAAATGAGTTAATTCTAGCTTCGGAAGAAGAATATTGCCAGCTCAGCAGCTAAGAGTGATAAATGAAAAAAAGCGATAAAAGTAAATGTACATGTTTTGAATTTCAAACGTTCATTGGATAATCCATGTACGGCAATAGTTACTACAATTACAAAAATTAAACCGTTCCAATTCTCCAGTTTGCACGCCATTAACCTCTCTCATAAATTCTAACGGCCAAGTCATCAATCCAATTAGTTTTAACTACTTCTGGATTACCAATATACCCTCACCTTGAAATCTCAACATAAAGCCCCCAAAAATCCTTCTTTTTTTTCACACAAGTATTCAATCTAGTATTACTCTGCAAAAATTCTCTTAAAACCCTAAAATCTTCAAATCTTTCTCTAATAAATCTATAAAATGGCCAACAATCAGAATCAATCAACCCCTCCTACAAGAAACACCTTCAAAGTGGGAAACCTCAAAGATAAGGATTTTATTGCAATAAAACTCAAGAGTCGTGACACAGTCATCCCCTCTGATCACCTAGGTGTTGAATTCTTGTTCTATACCGAACCCTACTCCCAACTCTTAAAAGATCAACATCTTAAGGCCTTCCTCGGGATAAATAACCTTACCTACCAATTTATTTTGATAGAGGTCTATGATAATCTAAAAGCTCACTTCCATTTTGATGCTCTTCAGATGAAAGTGCAGGGGAAGATAATTACTCTCACTCTTGAGTTCTTCGTAACTCATTTCAACATGAAAAATGATAGAGTAATGATGAGAACTGAAAGCGCTGAACAAACAGTCAAGTATGATCCAAAGTTGTGGCTTCTAAAGAGGTACTCTGGAGATAAATTCTCCACCCACTAGCCGAAAACTCCCAGGCTTCTCCAATTTGTTCTGGAATAATTTATCCTAATCTAGAAGGGATCCCTTAATATCGTTTCTACTTTTCAACACTGTGTCCTCCAGCATTGGGTGGAAAGTAGAGTCCTCAACATCCCAATCCTTCTTATCCACTATATCAAACAACACAAGTATTATCAAAGAGCCCTCATCACCAAAATTCTCATTGCTAATGAGGTTGACATAACTAGAGCAGAATCTATAGAAGGAAAAGCAATCCTGGAGAAGAATTTCCGTAAACTCACCCATGGTGAGGTATGGGATGAAGAGAAAGCCCTAAGACAGAGGAGGGAGAAGTAGGAGAAAAGCAAGGTGAGGAAGACTGGAAGCACGATAGAGAACGCTCTAGTGGTTAAGAAGCCAAGAACTACAAAACCTAAGGCTTAGAAGAAGATCAAGCTAGAGCCCATGGTGGAGGTTAAGGAAGTCAATGAGGATCAAATGAATCTAACCTAAATTATGAAATAGACTCTGAAATAGCCTAAATCCAAAAGAAGGCTAGTGATGGTTGCAGTAAAGAAAGGAAAGAATGTGGATTTGGAGGTGAGTGAAAAGATTGTAGTTGTAGCTACTGCAATCAGAGATGGGAGGAAGAGGGGTGTTGATCAAACCTTAGAAGAAATTCTTGAGAAAGATGCTACCATTGAGAGCAGCGATACGGAAGAAGAAGAGCATGTCTCAAAGAAAAAGCTAATTAAGAACGGACCAACTTTTACACAGGCCCTACAATCAAAGAGAGCTAAGATCACACCTTAGAAGCCTATTATTTGCATAACAATTTGGGAGCCTGCTCCTAAAGCCAATCAAGCAGAAATAATGGCTAAGGAAAAACTGAGTAACGAAAAGCGTGTGGAGTTAACTGTCAAGATTATGGGTCCAGAGGATCCAAAATATGATCACATGATGGCATCCATAGAAAAAACTGGAAGAAAAATATGCTCACCATTGAAGGACCCGGAGGCTCTTCCAGAGCATCGAGTCAGACAAGTCCTCCAGTGGATACCTCTCAACCCATCTTTATATCTCCCCTAGATCTCCAACACCTCCATAAGGACTGTACTAAAGAAAAGTTAAGAGGTCTAAACTTTCAAGCATGAGTAGAACCCCTTCTGGAATCACTTCTTAACCCAGAGGCTGAAAATGTTGAAGTTGTTGAGATAGAAAGTCCTAAAAAGGCTAATATAAAGGACGTTGGGAACATTACCAATTCTCTAGAGGTGCAAATGGAAAGAGTGAATAATGAGGAGGCAGCGCATCCAAAACATCTAGATACAGAGGTAATTGTTGATTTGAATGCTGTTAGTACTGAAATTTAAGTGGTAGCATAAAATAAGGTAAGTTATATGCAAATCCTCAAAATGCATCTAAGGAAGCTGAGCATAACCCAATGCTAAATGCAGAGGACGAGGGAGATGGTCGGAGATTCAATGAGCACACTATGGTGGACTCACAAGGCAAGGCCACTCTAGTGGTTAGGGTGGAAGAGAAGTAAGGAGAAAAGAAGGGTGATAAGGGAAAAGAATCTTCCTATTCAGAGGAGTCTGAAAGTGAGAGTAACTCCAGATTTGAAGATAAAACTGATAGTGAAGAGGAGAAACCTAAAGTTACAGGATATCCTCCAAAACCCACTAGAACTAAAAAAGTGAAAGTGGCATTAAGTCTACTAGAAGAAGCATCCTTGGAAGGGGAGAAAGAGGCTAATAGCCTCCAGCCATTGCTTCGGGAGATTTGTCAAAGATTCCTTACTATAGAAACCTTGGTGAAAAATCATTCCATCTATCCAGATTTGAAAGTTGAGTTAGAGGGTATAAAGACTAAAATTAACAATATCGAGGAGAATGTTTGCCAAGTTCGTACTGCTAAGCAGGTTGCTAAAACTCCTCTCTCTCAGATCACTCCGGTTCTACAACAGCTTACCTTAAACCTTGTTGAGGCAAATCGCTCCACCACTCAAAGTGAAACTAGAGTTGATAACAATTGTGCAAACATCATGGGTCATATAACCTCCTCCTTCACTGATCTTAAAGCTGAACTAAAAGAGCACATGAACTAGAAGTTTCAGTAGTTAACAAACTCCATTCCTGCTGCTATTACTCAGGGAGGAAGCACGATTACCTCCAGGCTCTCTGATCTCACGAAGGAATAAAAAGCTTTCAAAGATTAGCTCTCAAAGTATCTAAAGAAAGAATTACTAGATCTCCTAGAGAAAGTTGTGGATGATATAAGCAGTGATTGTCAAACCAGACTCTTCACCGTGGATAAAAATATTTGGAATTAGCGTGAGACTTTCAACATTGAGCTCCGACTGTGAGCCCATAATTTCCTTATGCCCCTAGTTGATGATGAAAGATTGGGTCTATACTTTATCATATCCTAATATGTTAAGTTTAAAATTGATTTATGGGAACTGGCCTTGAGAAAATAGATGCAGTCCCTCAGACCCCTATCAAAAACACTAAAAAATAGTCATTACGTGTACCCTGTTATTTGACAGTGGTACCGTCTTTAGTAGAAAATGGTATTGTTGTCCCTTGTAATGGCACCTCTCTCTACTATTTCCTGGTTATTTTTTCCTACTCAAATTAAATTTACTTTTTGAAATTAACTAAAACTGGAACCGATATCCCTAAAAACCATACCGGTATCCATTTTTTTGGCAGAATATAATTCTAAATTAATTCAATTTTCCAATTCAGTTGGAAAATTAATTATTCTGTCCAATTTTACCTCTCATTTTTCTATTATAAATAAAGGTCGAACATCAGTTTTTCATATACAGTTCACATCTATCAAATCTATTCTACGAAATTAGCTCTATAAAAGTTCTTACTGAAGTTCTATCCAAATCCTTTTTGAGTTTTTAGCAAGTTTAGGATAAAGTGAGGAATTTAGTTTTGCCTAGTTATTCTTTGGTGATTTTAGCACGTCTTTTCCAAATCCTATTACTCTTCACGACATCGTTCCCGTTTCATTTCAAATCTAACAACGGATTCACAACAAAAAGGTATACAATCTGAGACTAAAATAATCATTTTACTTTATCTCTTGCTTCAATTTATTAAGTTGCAATTTATGCTACTGAGAGGTGTCAATGACGTGTGGGACTCCCTTGGCGCCTGTGTGAGCGGTGGGGCCCACTGAGGGGTTTTGGTTGGATTTAGGCGTGACAAAATATTTTTAGTTAAAGTTTGCACAATAAGTAAATTTTAATGAATAAAAGAATCGAGACCCAAATCTCAATACAATAGATAGAGTTGCCACCCAAGTTGTCTACTTGGGAAAGAGTTTTGGTACGTTTCCCTCTAGGTAGGAGACTCATACCTATTAGATCAGAGATTCGGGTGTCGGATGAGTCACTTATTTCTCATTTAATTGATTCAAAATTACAGTCACTGAGCCAAACTGTTTAAGTTTTCATCATTTAGGGAATTATCACAAAAATCCTATCCCAACACTCTTTCATACTCGTTACATGCCTTTACATATTACAACAAAGCACAAATAATAAATGGGGTAATAAAAATCACAACCGAGGAAAAATGGGGGAATTACAAGGAGAACATATACATTTGTTCTAAGTTATAAAACAAAATGAAAATAAATTCCCCTACATCCACATATGTTAGCACAGTTTATGGCACATAATAAATCAGCACTTTAGCGCATTTTGTTGTGAAAACACATTTTAAATTTTGTGGGTTGATTTACCAAATTATTAGTGAAATTGATCGCATGGAAAATGGTGAGTTGGATTGATTTTTAACCAATTAAAAATGAGTTCTCGATTCTCCCTAGGCTGGTACCCGTATGGGTAGGAGGGGCCCATACGGCTACCAAGGAGGACCAGTACGGGTATGGTGTACCCATATGGGTATTGTCTGGTCCAGGTAAAAACTTTGTTCAGTTCAGTTTACTGAGTCACAGATTAATAGATTGGTGGCAGAAAAAAAAGGGATTTCCTTTCGTATGAGTATGGCGCACCAAATTCATATCTTTGGGGATATATGGTGCCAACAAGGCTCATACGGGTTAGGACCAAACCCAAAACAAGAAATGAAAGCAACAAATATAATAGAAGGTACAACAAATAATAATAATGAAATAACTGAGTTGTGAGTCTCTTTGAAACTCTGGAGCGTTATCTTTGTGGCGTGAATCCTCTTTGAGGCGATCCCTTTACTATTGAGAGAGCCCGTCCAAAGTAGATGTTGAAATAGAATTATTTAGGTGAGTATTTATATGGACAGAATCTCCCCTAAATCCTAATAAAAGAAGTTAGGAATTAATAAAATGTGGATAAAATCTCAAAAGAAGTGTTTTCTCCCTATTTTATACCTCCTATACCCCTACTATACATTTTCTATACCTATAGAAATTACTAGAATTTTAGTATGGTTTTTCATATGAAATTTGTTTATTGAAAATGTAAACAGAAGGGCCGTATTTATAGGGGAGATGAGGTCTGAACATAATAAACCACATTTATAACCCGACTTTTCCCAAAATAGGAAAGGATTCCATTCTAAAAGAGCTTGTTTAGGCAACAAGATGACCTGTACCTGCAGGGCCCCGCCTGTATGGAAACTAGGGGACTTGTATGGGTCCCCCCTACGTATACAGAAGGGATGACCTGTACGGGTCTGAGAGTGGATCTGTACCACCAGGCAGCACCTGTAAGGGTCCCTAAGGGCAGACTAGGTCTCCAAACTTTGACCAAACTCAACTCCGCAGTGGTAGGAACACCTCTGATGGACAACACCTAAAAGTCGTTGCATCATATAGCTCCCATCATCATTTCATGAGAAGGATCATTAAATTCTAGTGCTCACAAACTACCCCTTATGGGATCACTACAGATACAGATCTGTATGATCTGACGATGTGAGCGAAGGTTTAGAAATTATACCTAAGGTGATGACATGGGTGAGTTCCCTTCTTGACGTGAACTCCTTTCCTGGGGTCCCTTTCTTATTTTCATTTGCTGATGAGTATCCCTTTCTTGAGGAGATGACTTTCCTTTGCTGATGCGTATCCCTTTCTTGAGGCAGATGACTTTCCTTTACCGCTGCGTATCCGTTTCTTGGGGGGGATGACTTTCCTTTGCTACTGTATATTCCTTTCTTGAGATGGATGACTTTCCTTGCCAATGTGTATCCCTTTCCTGAGGCGATGACTTTCCTTGCTAATGCGCATCCCTAGTGACTCTACTAGGGAATGTGTGTGTATCCCTTTTTTAAGGCGGATCGACTTTCCCGGCTGATGGTGTATTCCTTTCTTAAGGTGGATCGACTTTCTTGACTGGTGTATCCCTTTCTTAAGGTGGATCAACTTTCCTGACTAGTGTATCGCTAGTGACTCTACTAGGGAACGTGTGTGTATCTATTTCTTAAGCCGGATCTACTCTCCTAGCTGATGATGTATCCTTTTCCTAAGGTGGATCAACTCTCCTGGCTATTGGTGTATCCCTCTCTTAAGGCGGATTGACTCTCCTAGCTACTGGTGTATCCCTTTCTTAAGGCAGACTGACTTTCCTAATTGGCGTATCCCATTCCTAAGGCAGATGACTCTCCTGCTGGGGAATTTGAATTACCTGAAAAGAGACAACAATCAAACACTGAGTTAGTCATTGTCTAAGTGGACACCTCTTTATTCTTAGTTGACTTTTGTGGAAACAAAAATATTTTTACCCCTTCAATTAAGAATAAAGAAGTGTGGATGCGATAAACTGAAAATTATGTGCGGAAAATGTCGGGTTTGGCCTAATTACTCCGAAATGATGTGCCCCTTGGAGGGGTGCCTCTCAAAGAATGCCCTTAGGAAGGCTGGACTATAGGGGGATGACCCCAGACTGAATAATTCCGCTATTGAGCGAAGGGGGGGATGCCCTTGGGATCTAATTCCGTTGCTGGGAAATGGGGGGATGCCCATAGATCTAATTCCGTTGCTGGGAAATGAGGGGATGCCCTTAGATCTGATTTTGCTGCTGGGAAATGGGGGGATGCCCCAAGATCTGATTCCACTATTAGGAAGTTGGGGGATTCCCTGGATTGGTAGGGGATGGCTATTAGCATAGGTCCATTTCGGCTCGATGAGGAATAATGCCTATTTCATCCAGCGATCAGACAAATGAACCAAAAAGGACCGAATTATCATCCAAAATTCAAAATTCGAAAATCCACATTTCAGGGAAGCTCCTATTTAGCATTTCCTACTAAAAATCAAAAAGTGAAAGTTTGGTCAAACATAGGTAATTAGCCCACTTGCTATTTACTGATCTACTGTAAAAAAATCAAATCTTACCAAGATCTGGCAAGGATTTACGGGATCTGATGTAAAATCCTGTCAGATTAGTTACTCGCCCACCGGCTATTTACCTATGTAATTAGCCCGCCGTCTAATTACCAATCCTCTATCCGGGTTTCCAGGCCCAGACCTAAATGCTGTCATTACTCTGCCAAAAATTTGGTAGAAAATGTCTATTTATTAAGCCATTATAATGCCCGTTTTATTTCTTGAAATTAATTCTTAAATAAAGCCGTTGTAATGCAGAAATCACCACAAATTCCAAAATACCAAAATTAATCCAAACAATTTGAACAATATGAGTAACTATTACGTCCGAGCTCAAAATCTCATTTTCTCTTCGATATAGAAATCCCATTTCGGGACAGTATACCATAATTTCCGATGGAGCTAAACCTGGTGGCGACTCAATTTCTATTTTTAAATAAAGTAAAATGCTTTATTTTAAAAATATCTTTTCCTAATAAAATGTGCAAATATATTTCTCAATGTAATCGCATTTTTGGCCTACAAAGCCACCACATTTAAGCAAATTGGATTTTCTCAAACTAGACCAAACACCGCAATTTCCTCAACCTGCACCGAACCCGAAGCGCACCCCGCATACTGCACCCTGCGTGCAAGACCCACCTAAACGTTTTCCCTCTCATAGTGGCGACTCTGCTGGGGATAGTTATTTTTATAAAAACCTGATTTTTATAAAAATTCTTTTCGACACAATAATTAAAATGGTGTTCAAATTATGTTTTGGAATTACGGAATATATGATAATTTCTGCATTACGCAAATTTTAGGACTGCATAGCATCTGTATTCTTTACCCCTACAACCAATTTAGGTGTCCTTTGGTGAAGTATCTCCAAGTTCTCTTAGGGCTTGAGAGATATGGATCTGATCACAACCCTTGCGTAACTCACTCGGACCTCGTTCGCTTAAGGGCAAGACTACCTATGTATATTATATGGGGAAAAGCTTCCTCTAGTTCACTTAGGGCCACTGGGACTCATTATATAAAGGTATAGGGTACCCCAAATCACACCCAATCCTAAGACCGAAAACCACATATAGATGAACCATAGACACTTTCTGATAGGTCTACCCAGAAACCTTGAGTGCACGCGAGCAGACTTCGCTAAGTCCCTCATTGACTTCAAAGTGAAGTAGCCGAATGGAGTTAAAAGGGTGATAGGCGCAATCTAACCGTTTGCTAAGTGTGTAGGATTATTAAATATAAATAAACTAAGAATGGACATCATAAACATCATGATTATATGAAAACTAACCACATCTTTGTGCAGCCATGACATTAATGTGTGCCATGCAATTTCATTAACCGAGACCAGTGAGTCCACCTAGGCTCAACATGTGAGCTGAGATTTGTCGAGGCTAGTGAGTCCACCTAGGCTTAATCCATGAGACAAAATTAGTTAAGACCAGTAAGTCCACCCACCCTCAACCCGTGAACCGAAATTAGCTGAGACTAGTAAGTCCACCTATGCTCAACCCATAAGCCGAAATAACCCAGACTAATGAACCTACCTAGGATCAGCCCATGAGCTAAAATACACAAAACCTTTGAGTGACCCGTGTTAGCTCAACCCTTGGACCAATGAGTCAAAACCCTTTGAGTGACCCCAATGTTAGCTCAACCTTTGGACCAATGAGTCAAAACCCTTTGAGTGACACCGGTGTTAGCTCAACCCTTGGACCAATGAGTGAAAACCCTTTGAGTGACCCTAGTGTTAGCTCAACCCTTGGACCAATAAGTCAAAACCCTTTGAGTGAACCTAGTGTTAGCTCATCCCTTGGACCAATGAGTCAAAACCATTTGATTGACCCCAGTGTCTGCTCAACCCTTGGGCCAATGAGTCAAAACCCTTTGAGTGACCCCAGTGTTAGCTCAACCCTTGGACCAATGAGTTAAAACCCTTTGAGTGACCCCAGTGTTAGCTCAACCCTTAGACCAATAAGTCAAAACCCTTTGAGTGACCCTAGTGTTAGCTCCACCCTTGGACCAATGAGTTAAAACCCTTTGAGTGACCCCAGTGTCATCTCACCCTTGGGCCAATGAGTCAAAACCCTTTGAGTGACCCTAGTGTTAGCTCAACCCATGGACCAATGAGTCAAAACCCTTTGAGTGACCCTAGTGTCAGCTCAACCCTTAGACCAATGAGTCAAAACCCTTTAAGTGACCCTAGTGTCATCTCAGCCCTTGGACCAATGAGTCAAAACCCTCTGAGTGACCCTAATGTCATCTCACCCTTTGGACCAATATGTCGACCCACCTTTGACCAGCAAGTCCACTCGCCCTTGAACTTTCAAGCCTGATTTGACTCAAGCTCTTAGTCTTTGAATCGTGTGTTTGTAATATTCCATGAATATCATAAGTTATCAATTGCTCCTCGAGCGATTGGCATATGCCCAAACTTTTTATAACTTGATTATACATCTCCATCAATCATCCATGCATTTAATCGCTCATAGATTCATTCATCCGCCCACAAACAAGGTAAGAAAGGCCTAGAGCCACACCTGGTGCACTTACTAACACTTGATCTCTTGCCCTTTCAGGTTGAAAGCTAGAGAAGTAGGTCGAGGCGCATTACCGGCAGTCCAAAAGTCACTCCCCCACCATCGATTGAATCTCTAGCTGGATTTTTCTCTGATCTAAAAGACAAACCATGATGGCAGATGATGATTCAGTTGGCCAATCCCTTAGGAGTATTCTTGATGGCCCAAAATTTCATGATATTTGGGAAAGGCTGAGCGCTACTAATGCCCAGAAAACCCAAGAATAAGAAACTGAAATAGCCACACTCAAAGCAATGATAGCGGACATGGAGAAGCTACCATTGGTAACGGACAAATCTATTGCTCCCTCTATAGAGCAAAACTTGGATATTGATCGATTTTTGCCGAAGGAGTCAACAGCCCTTCCGACTAACTTTGAAATGCTCTAAATGGCCCCATATGCTGGTACTGGCCCTCCTCACGCACACGTGGAAAGTTATCTCTGAATTATGACAAGCATTAATATCCCTAAGGTTCATATAGTCAATCTATTTGAAGAAACTCTTAATAGACCCACCTTTGAGTGGTACATGAGAATGCTAACTGATGTAAAGTCTAATTGGAAGAAGCTGTGCTTGACATTCCTTGAAAACTATACCTTTAATCTGAAAGTCAAGACCTCTCTGCAGGAGCTAGAAAGGATAAAGCAACGGTCAAATGAGTCGTTCGAAGAGTTTTATCTAAGGAGGATGGCTGTTAGTGTGCTTGTAACTGGGGCACCTGACCAACATGCCCTGATAGTAAAGTTTGTTGAAGGCGCTAACCCAAAATATCAAGAGGAAATGAAGATGAAAAGATTTAACACCTTCAATGATGTGGTAGACTATGTTAAGAGGCTTGAAAATTATGAAGAAGAAGATCAAGCAAATAAGCAAGAACAACAAGCTTACACTAAACCTCGATATTGGGAGAAAGGCGGTTCTTCCAAATAAGGCACCTCTAAATCCACAAAAGCCACTCCCAAAGTAGCAGCAGTTACCCAAGTACAGACACACCAGTCCATCTCTCCATGGGTGGAATCACTATCCTAGATATTCACCAAACTAAGGAAGTCCAACCAACTCTAGAGCATTAAATTGTTTGCTCCGTCTCTAGTGGAGACAGAGACAATTTCTGTGCTTATCATGCGACTAAGGGGCACTGTACTAACGAATGCACTCTGCTAGTAAAAGATCTATAGTAGATGATAGCTGATGGGAGAATGAAAGAGCCTGAGAAGAAGCCAAACACTTAGACTAATCTGCTGCTAAACTTCTAAGCTACGGTGAACACCATTGGGATTCATGTAGAAGCTGACGAATATGCTATCAACGTAATAGATAACTTCTGACATGAACCAGGTTGGGGGGATAATATGATCTTTGATAGCATGGATATCTTCTATATGGTTGACCAGTACATCCTGAGGATAAGGAGAGAAGGGCTAGACTAATATCCTGTACCACTACATCTTACACATTGCAGAGATTTAGATCTGAATGAACATCTGGAGGAATTTCTCTGGTTTTTGCATGAACATGGAATAGCCATGATGGGTTTTACACCGCAGTTTCACCGGTTCTAAAATGGCCCAGACATGGACTGGTATGATGTGATGACATTGGAAGGACATTAGAACCAGTACTTTATACAGAGATCTTTCCTCCACTACTTCAGGGTATATCAACCATACCCAAATGAGCTTTGTTAGTTGCTAGCACCATAGGTAGACTGGCATAATATCGGCTAGCAAGATATCCCTCCTCCATAACCTGTCATGTACAATCACCTAGATTACATGAGTCCCAATTGTATCGGAATAAGTCTATTCAAATTTAGGAGCTCTTCTGGGACAGCACATCCAGAAATCCAAGAACTATATGATCCTGAATAGGCATGGAGTAACCACGTAGACCAATAGAGGTATCTCGCCCTGAATCTAGATGGAGGTGCATGAGACCCATTTGGAGAAATCCGTACCGACATTACAACAGATGGTGCCCGTATGGAGGAAATATTTGGAAGCATACAAACCATGGTAACCAAGTTCCATATAGCTATAGAAGGAGTCAAAACGGAGCCAAATGTGATAAAAGAAAACCCAGAAGAGGATCCTGAGGAAGATCTCAAGGAAGATCCCGAAGAGGATCCAGAAGAAAATTCTGATAATGATATCCTAGCTCTGCATGCGCCAAATTGGATCCATGAGCCATAACCTTTTGATGATTTAGATGAAAAGGTGGAAGAATTTGTGGACTCTAGTGAATTAGATCACAAAAATGAAAGCAAGTGGATAACTTGGGGTATAAATCAAAGACTTTCTAGAATGATGAGCTAAATCACTTATCAGGAGAGTTCAAGTATGAGGCTCACTTCCCCAATGGCATGATGGTTGATTATGATGGTGCTGAGAGCTACGCCTCTTCTCTAAAGCATGACTCCTTGGGTGCCTTATGGTCTGCAGCAAGTGATGATTCCTGAGACTTTATAGACTTTGACTCGGACAGCGAACATGTCATTAACGTGATACGGGACTAGGTGCAAGAACCCTCTCGTGAATACATTATAGAGTGTATTTATGTAGAGAATGAACTGGCTCAAAATAGTTATCGGATCTAGAGCCCGGACTTAAGGGAAGTTTACCCCATATTCTATAATGGAAATACAAGGCCACGCCCTCACATTCGTGAATTCGTGCAAATGATGAATGACGGGTACATTCACTATGCCTATTGGCCTAAAAGGTTCCGCTGGACTCTCTGAGAAAAGGCTATTGTTTGGTATGAAGGGCTGACATTTTACCAAAAGTCATTTTGGAATATTCTGGCCAAGCAATTCATCGAGTACTTCATGTGGGTCGACCCACCAGAAGACACAACCCCCAAACTAGACAGGCACGGGAACCCCTTGCTTTACTGGGAATAGGAAGCAACCAACGTCGCCTGCCCAATATTAATAGAATTGTCCAAGAAATACCCCTCGTATACAAATAAATACCACAATGCACTAGTCCTTTAAGATGACATGTTGGATATGTTCGGTGGAAGTGAACCAACTAATGAAGCCTCCTCGTCCATCTATATGATCAGGGAGGAATCCAATCCTGTCCTATATCAAATCCTATAAGAGAACCACGTCATTCCAGAAAAGCAGCCTGAAAAAGTTCCCTTCATACAGTGGTCCTTCACCGCCAAAGCACCAATTTCTATGAACAAGCACATCAACTTGGGAGAAATACCCCTCGATGAGGCTTTCGATTAGTTTGAGGTCTTCGAAACAACAAACTCACCAATCCAGGTGGTCAATCCTATCACTAGAGGAGGAAAAGTCACTGGATCAGTAGCCCCGGCTGCACCAAGAACTGAGCCCCTAATACCTCCTACTTGGGAGACCATGGTTCCATCCTTTTGGAGGAGTCCCATCCTCCCTACACCAGAAGACCAAAATCTCATTTCGTGGAAAGATTGTTACCCTAGAAGCTGACGAAGCCTCAATAGTAGTAGCACTCAAGATGGAAGAAAGCAACATGAAAGGGTTTACCATAACCACAATTGGAAAGAAAGCGAACAACCAATCAGAGGTGTTCTGGGGCCTATATATTTAGGGATACATGCAGAAGCACCACACTCCTAAAAAAGGACTAGGTGCCCATGAACAGGGAATGCCGACCTTCAATATAGGGGCAGGAGCATGGAAGCACATGGGACTCGATTACACAGGCTCTCAAAGAGTTGCCCATAAGATGACCTTTCAAAAGAAGCTGCAACAACCCTATGGAGGAACCCCCGATCTTATTACTCATCAGGGGAAGACCATTCCAGGATTTGAGATATTCTCAAACGTAGTCGACTGTGGCAAAAATTGCAAAAGCTTCATAACCTATGTAAAGAAGGTCGGTCACCAGCCAGATGTAAGGACAATCCTGGATCAGACTAAGAATGACGAGCAGGTACACCCGAAGAAGCTCAAGAAGTTGAGTAGAGAGGAAGAAATCCTCGACAGCTTAACAAAGCACCTTTAGGCACAACTCAAGATAGTAGAGGAAGTAAGGAGCAAGGAAGGTAGCTTGAACCAAGCCATCATGGACATGGTCACGGCTATGAAAGGCAAGGTGAAGGTATAAGAGAAAGGCGACAAGGATATCCTGCTAAAGCCAGCTGCCATAGGAGAATCATATGTAATGGAACCAAACCCTATTGATCAAGATGAGTCTTTTGTTTCCATTTCTAGCATGTTTGAAATGAATAATGTACTTTATGATGATAATAAGATGAAGAACTTTGCTTATTTGAATTGTGTTTTTGATTATGATTCCATGCATCCATTCTAGTATTCATCTAGCATTTTTAACATCAATAATGATATCACAAAAGAAATTAATTTAAACACGGAAGATGGTCCAAAAATGGTATACATTTCCAATCAATTGCTCAAGGAACAAGAGAGAGAATTGATAAAGGTATTGAAAAATCAAGTTTTAGCCTTCGCTTGGTCTCACGAGGACATGCCTGGACTTGATCGGCATATCGTCGAGCACAAGGTCCCCATGAACCCAAAAATTTGGCTGGTAAAGCAAAAATGAAGAGAATGCGCCCAGAGTGGGCTGAAAAGGTCAAAGCAGAGGTGGCAAAACAGATCAAGGCAAATTTCATCGAAGTCATCGAGTATCCCACTTGGCTATCCAATGTAGGCCTCGTACCCAAGAAGAATGATGATGTCCGAGTTTGAGTCAACTTCAGGGATTTGAATAAGGCTACTCCTAAGGATGATTTCCCACTACCACACATTGATGTTCTAGTAGACAGCGTGGCGAGAGCAGCCATGTATTCCATTATGGATGGATTATTAGGATACCACCAGATCTATATTAATGTAATAGACAAGTTCAAAACCACATTCAACTCAATGCGAGGAACTTATTACTTTAGAGTAATGACTTTTGGACTCAAGAATGCAAGGACAACCTACCAGCAAGCAGTCACGACCTTACTACATGACTTGATCCATAAAGAAGTCGAGGTCTATATGGATGACATGCTTGTGAAATCTGTTACATCGGAAGAACACCCGACAGTGCTAGAGTGATTCCTCACAAGGATTAAGAAGTACAACCTCCGTTTGAACCTAAAAAAGTGCATATTTGGCGTCACATCAGGAAAATTACTAGGGCTCGTGGTTAGCCAAAGAGGTATAGAAGTGGACCCCTGGCAAGGCCAATGCTATCAGGGAAATGCCCGTGCCAAAAACCAAGAAAGAAGTAAGAAGTTTCTTGGGATCCATACAGTATATTAGTCACTTTATAGTGCAGTTAACCACCACATGTGACCCTATCTTTAAACTCTTAAGGAAACAACAGCTGATATAGTGGAACGACCAATCCCAGGAAGCCTTTGATAGAATTAAAGCTTACCTGATGAATCCTTTGGTACGAAAACCGCCAATTCTCGGAAGGCCACTTATTCTCTACTTGTTCATAGAAGAAACAAATGTGGGGGCCATGTTAGTTCAAGAACATGAAGACAAGAGGGAACATATGATTTATTACCTCAGCAAGAAATTGCTAGAGTATGAGACTCAATACACCATTGTGGAAAAGACTTATTCCTCCATGGTCTGGCTTACCAAAAAGCTTAGGCATTACTTCCAATCGTACAAAATCCAAGTAGTTGCAAAAGTGTATCCGATGAAGTACTTATGTCAGACACCCTCACTAACCAGAAAAATGACAAGGTAGCTCTTATTGCTGTCAAAGTTTGATATTGAGTACGTAATAAAGAAAACCATCAAGGGTCGATCAGTGACTGAATTCCTAGCAAATCAACCACTCAATGAAGGAGAATAGGAAAACCTAGAATTTCCTGATGAATGTCTCGCAGCTACCACAGAGAAACCCAGAAGATGGACCACGTCCTTTGACGGCGCCGTCAACAAGCAAGCAGCCGATTTGGGACGGCGCCGTCAACAAGCAAGCAGCCGATTTGGGGGTTATCATCTTTACGCCTGATGGAGTACTCATACCTCTATAAAAACACTTAGAATTTCTCACCATAAATAATAGGCCAGAGTATGAAGCCTACTTTTTTGGAATCTCTGCCTTAATCACAATTGGAGCAGATAAAGTCAAAATTAACAATGATTTGACTTTGGTCATCAAGCATGTCTCAGGGGACCGGGAACTAAAGGCGGAATCCCACATGCCTTAATTAGAAGTTGTGTGGAGAAAAGCCATGATGTTCAGTGAGTGTAAATTTAGTCATATGCCTTATGAGAAAATCATGTGGCAAATGCATTGGCCACTTTAGGCTCCATGTGGGAAGGGCCCTAAAAGCAGCAAATCAAACCCCTTGTGATGGAAATATCCTGCTCTCATTACTACTTCTGCACAATAAACCCCTAGGTATTCCAATATCATCAAGTTCCTTGAAAATGGCAAATTCCCGGTTGAGGCTATGGATTTTGACAGAAATATGCTAAAAAAGCTTGTTGTATGATTCTGCCTAATTGAAGGAGATCTATTCGAGAGGACCTCCGATCGCCTACTACTAAAGAGCCTGATACAACAAGAAGTTGAAAAGGTGATGAAGGAAGTCCATGTAGGAGACTACGGTCCATATATGAACGACATCATGACGGCAAAGAGAATCCAAAGAATGGGTTACTTTTGGCTGACCATGGTAGCTTATTGCGTTTAAGAAGCAAGGACTTGCCATACTTGTTAGATATATGGAGATGTGAGCCATTTACCTCTGACAAGATTGCAAAGCTTAATAACACCTTGGCCATTCTCGGCCTGGGGCATTGACATCATTGGTGAAATAAGACCTTTTTCGGCCAATGGGCATCCCTTCATTATAGTAGCGGTTGATTACTTTTCCAAATGGGTTAAAGCGGAATCATATACAAATATCATGGCCAAGAAAATGGCTCGATTTAGTCAGCAGTACATCTTTGCCAAATATGGCGTTCCTCAACATGTGGTAAGTGACAATGGTGTGTCATTCCAAGGAGAAACAACTGATCTTATTGAAAAGCACGGGATTGAGCATCATCTCTCTTTGCCTTATTGCCCTTAAGCCAATGGAGCAATGGAAATAGCTAATAAGGCAATCAAGAAAATCCTCTCCAAGATGATTTCCATCTGCCGAGATTGGGCCAATCATTTGCACTATGCCTTATAGGGATATAGAACCAGTGTCAAGACTCCTATGGGTGAAACTCTTTTTCCCTTACCTATGGGATGGAGGCAGTATTGCCTATTGAAATGGAAATCAAGTCTTTGCGCATAGCCCTTGAACCCAGAATTTCTGAAGATAAATGGGCAAAAGCCAGGCATGAAGAGCTAACCTTGATCGATGGAAAGAAATTAGCCGCATTGGAAAATCTACAGTTATACCAACAGTGCATGGCTAGAGTTTACAACCGCAAAGTCAAAGGGGAGAGCCAACCTTTGAAGATGGGCGATTTAGTCTTGAAGCAATCTCGTAAAACACACACAGATGCTCGAGGGAAATTTCAGCCAAAATGGGAAGGACTGTACATGGTAAAGAAGACTCTCAATAAAAGGGCAGTAAAGATCTCAGATCTGGACGGCAACAAATTTGTGAATCCGGTCAATCGTGACAAGCTAAAGTGCTATCTCGTGTAAAAAATTGATAATAATAATAAAGTCTGTCAAGAGCTGGTAAGGGCTCTTGAGCAAAAATAAAGACTCCAAAATAAAGAGTGAAGCCTTGGGTAAAATCCATTCGAAGCCTTAGGCAACGGTGGGCATTTCTTGGAAATATATACCACTTGTTCTCCATGATAAATAATATCTTTTGTAGTAACATGTTCATGTTAAAAATACTGCATGGGTGCATTAAATGAAAACTGCAAATTGTTTAATGAAACACGCATTCAAATAAGCATCTTTTCATCCTTATTACACATAAAGGTGCATTACAAATAGGGAATGGAAATGACAAAGACAAACAATGAGGCTTAATGCCTTTATTCTCCCACGGGAACAAGAAGACGCATAATGGCAAGCTCAAAGACCCTCAAAGAAGCTGTGGAGTCTCTGTGTCTTAATGAGCCTCTCTCCAAGGGTGGGAAACCTGCGAATACTTACAACCCAGATGCATAAGCCTTAGAAGGGTGATTATCAAAAGGGATGGAGTAATTCATCTTCACCTGAGTGTGACTGGTCCACCTCACATTGTGATGATAGACCCAAGTGTAGGATAACTCCATGCCAATTAGGGTGTACAAGGATGCAGGAAACCTCTGAGAACACAAATGATTGGGAGAGTTGGTGATGGTCTCAGAAAGGCCAATAAGGACCACGCCGCCTCTAGCAACGTCAGTAGTCACATGCGAGATATCCCACCAAGGGTAGACCCAACGAATATCCCCATCAGATCGGCTACCCATAAAATCAACCCACTCCTCAACATTGAAATCTCTATGCAGATGATTACCAGTACAAACTATGGAGCCTTACGCCTAGTAGGCCCTCGGATGATAATCCATGGAAACGACAAAGACAATCAATGAGACTTAATGCCTTTATTCTCCCACGGGAACAAGAAGACGCATAATGGCAAGCTCAAAGACCCTCAAAGAAGCTGTGGAGTCTCTGTGTCTTAATGAGCCTCTCTCCAAGGGTGGGAAACCTGCGAGTACTTACAACCTAGATGCATAAGCCTTAGAAGGGTGATTATCAAAAGGGATGGAGTAATTCATCTTCACCTGAGTGTGACTAGTCCACCTTACATTGTGATGATAGACCCAAGTGTAGGATAACTCCAGGCCAATTAGGGTGTACAAGGATGCAGGAAACCTCTGAGAATGGCCGTATTGCCTGCACAAATGATTAGGAGAGTTGGTGATGGTCTCAGAAAGGCCAATAAGGACCACACCGCCTCTAGCAACGTCAGTAGTCACATGCGAGATATCCCACCAAGGGTAGACCCAACGAATATCCTCATCAGATCGGCTACCCATAAAATCAACCCACTCCTCAACATTGAAATCTCTATGCAGATGATTACCAGTACAAACTATGGAGCCTTACGCCTAGTAGGCCCTCGGATGATAATCCATGCTTGTGGAAATAGACAACATAGAAAGCTTGTCCCAAAGCCAAAGCTTCAAAAGCAGCAAATGACAAAAAAATGAAAAAAAGAAAAAAGAAGAAAAGAAAAGAAGACAAAAAGAAAAGAAAAGATAGCCTGCTGGATTGAAAACCTAAAAAGGCAGTCCAGGCAAAAATTAAGGCAAGCCTGATGGATCGAAAACCCGAAAAGGGCGGTTCATGCAAAAAGATAGGCTCAAATAAAAAAAAAGTACCTAGAGTAGAAGCCTGCTACCACTAGTAGTAGCTTCAGTTCCATTTTGAGAAACACACACAAAGATCTTCATCTCAGCTAAACTAACCATAATAGGAGATTTCCCCTCTAGCATCTGATCAATGATAGTCAGGAAGGCAAAACCATAAACCATAGTGTGAACCTCGCAAAGGAAGACCCCTAACAAAAGTAGACAAATAAGTGGAAGCCAACTCGTGTAATTACGGGAAAGTCCCTTGACTATGTCAAAAGCCACATCCAACCTCAAGCCATCATCACAAATCAATCGATGCCTATCAAATCGCTGTAACTGAAAATGATTCATCAATAAATCAAAAAATTTAGGACGATGTGCTGGGATAATCGAAGGAATATTGACAGAGGACCGGAGGAGCCCATAGAACTCCTCATACAAGGGGCATATCTCTTAATCCTCGAACCAAAACAAGCTATCAATAGGATCCCAGAACCTGACAGCAGCTTGGATCAAATTGTCCTTGACAAAGATGCGGTAGTACTCCTTCATGTGCGCTAAACCACAAACCCCGAGATGATCCCAACCATCGGAGTTCTTCAGATAAACATTCAGATCAACAAGAAAATGGATGTAGTCCTCTATGGCAAAATTTCACAAAGGTAACAATTTGCTATATGTAGTTTTATAGGGCAATCTGCTAATATCTGGTAGATTACCCCGATAAACTCGACCAATAATGAAAAGAAAACAAAAGGCAAAGGAACAAAGAAAATTTTATTTATACGAAAGTGTGTTCATACAAAGGGAGGCACTACAAACGGCCCAAAAATAAAGAAAAGAAGAAAGAAAGAAAAAAAGAAAAAGCCCATCTAATCGCCCTGCGGGAAGAATCCGGGAGGATTGCTTTGTCCCTGCTAGGGCTGCTGCTGCGGGTCATCCACCAAAAGCAACCCCAACTGAGCTCAGAGCCGTTAAATCTCCAGCTACAACATTTTAACATGAATAATTCATATGCATTTCATGACATGCCATGCATCATCATTAATATAATAAAATAACAAACATACCGCCATATCTGAGTTTTAGGTCATCATGAAGCTCTGCTGCCCTTGAATATACCCCCGATCAGAGATATTATAAGCGATAGGTACCTGCAAGAATGATAGATCAAAGCAAGTCAGGACTATTGCAATCTAAAATATAAAGGGAAAAGGAGAAAAGATTGAGGAAACTAACATGAATGGCGCAAGCAGGATGGAAAGTCACCAAATGCTTAGGGTCCAGATAAGGCGGGATGATCGGAGTATAAGTGCTCAGGTTAGGGTGGTACATCATGAATAGGGGTGGCTGATATTAGAATGATTGATGCCCCTCCACCATCATCAGGCCCTGTGGTAGGACAGATGATGCCGAATAGCTGCCTGCATTAGTAGAAGTAGTCGCAGGTCTCTTCCTACCCTGATGATCCTACAAAAGCAATAGAGTGAGGTCGAGTAAGCTTAAATAAAGCGTGATAGTCAAAAGAACGGCAACCATAAAAGAAAGAAGAACTCAAGCTAGTGAAAAGGGAAGTACCATCATCCGAACAGCCTCAGGTGAACCTAATTTGGCCTGACCACTAGGGGCAGAAGTCAAAGGGGGCGAAGGGGTTAGGGATAGAAGCTAAAGGATCATCAGCCTCAGGAGGGTGTAGGTATCCTGCTGAGGCATAATAGGTGTAGGATCCGTATCTGGCCAACCAAGCAGCTATAAATGGTAGAACTCTTCATATTCCATAACCCACTCTGGGAAGGTGCTAGAGATACCCTTGGAGGCCAATTGTGTAAAGTTAGGTGAGTGGCGAGGCCAAAAGACCCACCAAGGCACCTAAAGAGGAATAGAACGCGACTTGGGAGGAAGTTGCCAGCCCTGAATGCGATCAGCGAAATACCACTCCAAAGAGAAGGGGGTCTCTATGATCAGTCGGGTGTCCATAAACTCCCTGACTCGTCTCATGACCTCCAGCTAGTGAAGAGCATACCCCCAAGGCCGCGTCCTAATCTAAAAAAGAAAGGCAGACATTGGTACAACAATTATAGTAGATATAGCATTTAAATCACACAAAAAAAATTATGAGGCATACCTGTTCCAAAGAAAGGGCACAAAGGCAGGGAAAAAGAGAAATAGTGTGGCATTCGAGGGTAGAACGAGAAAGCACTACTGGGCATGAGCTTGGTCCTCAAAAGGATCCCCATCACGAAGGTAGACAAGAAAAAGATGAGAACATCGAAAATGGACAAAATACTCATAAAGAAAAGAGATAAGGATCAAATTCTGACACACGCAATTTGAAGACAAGACTTGAACTCATGAATCCTATTCCTCACACACTGGTCAAGAGCCAGTACAGTGACCCAATGTAGCTCAGCCCTTTACGTACGCAGCAAAATGAGGTGGATCTATCAAAGTCGACAAAATATGGAGGTTCACGATTGAACTCCTGGTGGGAAAACACAGCCACGACAAGGTAGCGGCTATGAAAGCTCTAGCCTCGCAGGCAGCAGTCAGATACCCTCTATCCACGGAGGTCCAAAAAGTCATGAGTTTCTTGCAAGAAACTCGCCCTGACTTATCTCTAGAGTATCCAATCATAGCTTAAATGATCTCCGCATTGAAGTTGTCATTAGTGAAGCAAACATTGAAATGGATCACATTACCGTGGAAGGGTAGACCTGTGATAGCACAGTAATCCAGCAAAGTGATGGTATACTCCCCGCAACGGAAATGGAAAGTGTGGGTAGTATCAGACCACCTACTCAAGATGTAGCTAGATGTATTGGTTGGGATGTATGGATACTTGTGGTGCCTGACATACTTGCAATTCCTGACCATCCTCCCCAAAGTCGTCCGATTAACAATAGCCTTGTCACCTAGGGATAGCATCTTATAACACTTATAAAAGTGGGTAATACTAGCGCCATCATGCTTGGTAACCTAAAAAATGCTTACACATGTATCCCACACAAGTTTTTGATAAATCACACGATTACCGAAAATAATAAATCATCACCCAATAATAAATTATTGCATAAAAATATATAAATAAACAATAAAATGGATAGGTCTTTGCGCGAAATAAAAACAGCAGTAAGGCTTACCAAAATTCAAGAGAGATGGTCAGAAGGCTTCAAAATAGGAGAAATAAAATCCCCTTGAGCAATCCCGTTATACATCCAATTCAGCAGGAGTCCATATAATGCATTGGCCGGAATAGCGGAAAGTTCCACTTGTTCCCCATTGATAAGCACGTTTCGAGTAGTCACTTGAACGGCTGGCAGATCCAATTGGATGTTGTAAAGCTTGAACCACAACGACACCCCATAGAATATGAAAAGTAGGGGCAGAAAATGAAAGAAATCATCGTTGAAAATAGCTCAGAGGAAAAAAAGTTTTGAAAATTGGGGAGCAAAAAATGCAAGGGGAACAAGACAGAATTGTTGGTGTGAAGAAAATAGGAGCCAAACTACTATTTTTATAGACCGCTGGTAATTAGCCCGCCGGCTAATTATCTATGTAATTAGTCCACCGACTAATTACCTATCCAGCTATTATGCGTTTACGCGTAACGGTTATAAAAGTTACCATTACATAGGTAATTAGCCCACAAGCTAATTACCTGTATTGTCAAAATTTTCGCAATTTCGCATTTTTCATCCATTTTCTGCATTGTTTTCAGAACGAGCGGACCTAAAAGCTATTTTTACATAGTCAGACATGCATCAAGCATCCAAAAATATTTATTTTGACCCCTGGTCAGTTCCTTAACCTCACACAACTCATTAACAAAATTTTAATTGAAGGGGCAAAATATATTTTGTTTCAAAATTTGTCGATTAAAAATATTTTTAACTCATTGCATCCAATACACACTGTTTTGTTTGTTTCGAATACAACAAAATTTCTAGCACAAAATTTGTGTATGCGAGGGGCAAACTGTTAGCACAGGTCCGTTAAGGCCAGATGAGGAATAATGCCTATTTCGTCCAGCGATTAGACAAATGAGCCAAAAAGGACTGAATTGTCATCCAAACTCCAAAATTCAAAAATCCACATTCCAGGGATCCTCCGATTTAGCATTTCCTACTAAAAAGTCAAAGTATGGTCAAACATAGGTAATTAGCCCGCTGGCTATTTATCGATCTATAGTAAAAAAATAAAATCTTACCGTAATCTGGTCTAGATTTACAGGATCTAATGTAAAATCTTGTCAGAGTGGTAATTAGCCCGCCCGCTGTTTACCTTTGCAATTAGCCCGTCGGCTAATTACCAACCCTCTATATAAAGGAGTGCACCCCTCATTTCAGAAGAGATGAAATTTTTTTTAAAAAATCCAAAATTACCTTTATATCCTTTTTCAGTTCTGTGAATCACAAATGCCCCGAAACTCTGTCAAAATAATCCCAAAATTGACATTCGATATAAATTCACTTCACAGTCTTTTTGGATCAACATCCGGCAGTGATCTTCGGTCTAAAAATGACCAAATCTCACATTTCCCTTTGGAAATAACCCAAGATTAGAGTCATAACTCGGGTTAAATCTATTTTCCAACCAAACCACAACCTTTGACAACTTCGGTCCTGCACCAGCTCTCAAGTCATCCTGGATAGACAAAAAGGTGAACTGAGGGTAATTGGCTCTAAGCCCAACTTTCAAATTCATTAAAACACATTTTTATTGTTTTATTATTACATATCGTATTCCATTTCTCTAGTTAAGTGAGCCACTGGTGCCACTTAAATTATGATATGTGTAAATAAGCTTGCAAGTACGGATAAACATCCAGAATGTGAGGGAACTCTATCCGGATTTTGGGGCCAAGACCCAAATGTTGCCGTTACTCTGCCGAAAATTCGGTAGAAAATGTCTATTTATTAAGCCGTTATAATGCCCGTTTTATTTCTTGAATTTAATTCTTAAATAAAGCCGTTGTAATGCAGAAATCACCACAAATTCCAAAATTCCAAAATTAATCCAAACAATTTGAACAATATAAGTAACTATTTTGTCCGAACTCTAAATCTCATTTTCTCTTCGGCATAAAAATCCCATTTTGGGATAGTATACCATAATTCCCGATGGAGCTGAACCGGGTGGTGACTCTATTTCTATTTTTAAATAAAGTAAAATACTTTATTTTAAAAATATCTTTACCTAATAAAATAGGCAAATATATTTCTCAATGTAATAACATTTTTTTCCTACAAAGCCACCATATTTAAGCTAATTGGATTTTCTTAAACTAGACCAAACACTACAGTTTCCTCAAACTACACCAAACCCGAAAAGGGTTATGCGGGCCATGCCCTGCGTGCAAGACTCGCCTAAATGTCCTCCAGCTCACAATGCCCTTGGGTATGATAGGGGAATGCCCTTGAACATGATTCTGCTACTGGGAAGTAGGGGGATGCCCCTAGATCTGATTCTTCTGTTGGGGAATGACCCTAGGGTAAGGTGCCCCTAGGAACCTTGATAATGGGGCTATGCCCCATAAGTGATTCCTCGATTGGGGAGGGAAGTGATATCTTTTGGGTAAAGCCTCTTTTGTTGGGGAAGCCCTTTTCTTGTAAAATTCATTTGCTAAGGAAGAACTCCTGTGCTAGGATGGACATGTAAATAAAAATTTTCCTGATTAGTGTTCAATTCAAAGATGGCTTACCTTGATTCTTGATTGACTTTGGTGGAAACAAAAATATTTTTTCCCCTTCAATCAAGGATCAAGGTGACCAAATAGAACTGAAGTGTGGGTGTGGAGAAGAGCGGGGTTGGCCCCGAGTTTGGACTGGATGAATTTCTAGTGCTTGCTGAAATACAGATGCAAAAATCTATCCTTAGATTGCAAGAGAGGGCTCATACAAGTGGGCCGGATGGTTATTGGCAAGATCCATGAAAGTTGGGACCCGTATGAGTGGGGTGGGACCTGTAGGGGTCTTTGGCTGGGGTTTTAAAAGGCAGACGAGCCCCCTCATATCCCGCCTCATACCAAAATTTCCCATTTTGTGTTTTCTGGCAATTTTTCTCCTAAAATGAACTAAACATGTACAAAAAGATCCCAAAGACTAGTTGTTTCTCCCTTAGACTCGATGACTTACCCTTGGTGGATGATTCGAGCCTTCGAGAATGCCTGATTTCCATCGGGTATGCTTTCCGTGAAGGAGACTCGTTTTTAGGGCTTACTCCCGCCTCTAAAGTGCCACTAATCCCTTCTCCTAAGACCCATGCTTTAAAATTCTAGGTAATTTTGTTTGATTCTCCATATTCCATTTTTGAACTTTTGATGATTTCTTGAATTTTTGCATGAATTAGGGTGCTTTAGACCTTCGAATGGAACCAGATGCATGTAACTTTAGCCTAGGATGCTTTTAGAATAGTTTTAGATAAAGTTTGGTTAGAACCGGGCAGTTTTGGATTTTTGGGGAGATTTGCATAGAGGGGCTTCTTGCAAGTTACTCGTACAGGTACGGGTCCTGTTTTTTATGCAGGTTCCACTTATAGACCCGTACAGGTGGGTCCTACCCGTACGGGTCCAATCCTCAGGGACAGAACATTGTTTTCTCTAATTTCTACAATCCTTTTTTGATTTCTAACTTGTTTGCTATATTCTAACCTTGTTAAACAGTAATTCTATCTTTGTAGTTCTAATATATGATTATAGGGGCTTTGAGCTTCTATAGGTAATGGTACAAGGGGATCCATGCCATGGGGGATACAGAATTGCTGATTGGCATTGATTCCTTCGGCTTCAGCGATATTATCAAGGCCATCCCTCAGGCCCCTAAGACATTGGCCCATGATTTTGTTTCAACTTTGACAGAGAGGTGGTTGGAGAATACTAATACTTTCGACTTGCCTATCGGGGAGGTCACCATTTCTCCCTCAGATGTGTATGCCACGACGGTCCTGGAGTGGAGTTGGGACATGGTCCACTTTGATGTTTATGCTGATCATTGGCATTCTCAGTCTAAGGTGAAGGCCTATATTACTAGATTACTTAGGCTTTGTTCGGGTAAGATAAACAAGCTCAAGTACGGGGATTTGCACGCTCACTAGATTGCACAGCTGAGGCCTATTATAGTTGATAGGAGGGACCAATACGCTCGATCCTTCCTACTAATGTTCTTTACCACTGTCTTCTTTCCCATCTACTCAAGCAACCTTAATTATGGTTTGCTCTCTATTGTGAAGGATCTTGCAATTGTGCCTCGCAAGAACTAGTGTCGGGCCATCCTAGCACAACTGTACTATAGATTGGATGTAGGGGTCCAGGGTAATCAGTCTGAGCTTAAGATCTGCCATCTGATACTACTAGTAAATCTTGAACTTATCTTTTGTGCTTTTACCCTTTTGTCTGAACTATGCTGCAACTACCCTGACTTTGTGTTACAGATTTAGGCTTTCGAGCATCGATTGATTCATAGGCCAGGCTTGCCCATGCAGCCTAAGACGCCGTATATCACATCTAAATGGATGGGGCTTTGGCAGAATTAGCCCTTGACCATAGCATAGTATCGAGAGTTCTTACGCCAGCTGTGCTCGGATCGGGTAAACTTCTTCTACTGAACCTACATTTTTAATTTCGATATACCATTAGTAGAAACTGTATTTACTAGGTTGTGATACTCATAGTGCATTTGTTTCATATAGGTTATTCGGGACCCATTTGAGAGATTGGTCACATATGGAGATATTGAGTAGATGTAGGCTAGTGTGGATGACCGTCGCTTTGTCCTAGAGTCACCACTCTCCTATGAGTGGTATTTTGGTAAGCGAGTTTGAGGTTGGTAGACCAATGCCATGGTAGAGAGATCGATTCCTCCCTCAATCCTAATGGGCATCTTATGGCCTCATCTCATACCGGGACCGATTAGGGGCTATACTTGCTAGGAAAGGGAGCTCGCGTGCTGTCCCTAGGGGGCCCTTATTCTGAGTTTGTTGATGCTTCACTCCTTCCTCCCTGTAATAGGATTCATCATGAGGATAAGCTCTTGGAGTTTCACTAGATTGACAGTGAGGATGATGATGATAATAATGATGATGATAATGATGACAAGGATGGAGGATCGAGGGGTGACCGCGGGGGTCCATCTACAGTTCAGAGCACCAGGGGCCCGGCTAGGTCTGCTACCTCTTCTTCTCAGGTATGGCTCTAACTTGGCCTTCATGAATACTTTTTTTCTTTTTGAAATTAACTGTGAACTTGAGTCTGATTCTTTGTTGCTATGGCCTCCTACTTTTACATGGAAGAGGTATGCTGTTGTTACCCCTAAGCCGCCAGCGAAGCAATCTCGAGCCTTCGGATCTGTGAGGGAGGGAATCCTCTAAGTTGAGCTAGACACTTTCTTCCGACTCCTCGACTATTCAGGAAATTAAGTTGTTAAGAAGCTTGAGGAGTCGGTCCAGCCTATTGGTTTCACTCCTTCTAGCTCCACCCATGTAAGAACCCCTCACCTTTGACTCTGTTCCTTATTGTAATTGCTTAGGGTGTTTTGTTCGAATGTGACTCTTTCCTTTTTAGGTGACTATTTCTGAGGTCGAGAGGATAGCCCGAGGTTATTTTTTAGTGTGAGATCTATTGCTGGCCCAGGATGCACTAGCTTGAGTAAGTTTTTTTTACCTACAAAATTTCAACAAACTAAGCATGATACAT
Organism: Euphorbia pulcherrima; assembly: GCA_947683365.1. NCBI lineage: Eukaryota > Viridiplantae > Streptophyta > Magnoliopsida > Malpighiales > Euphorbiaceae > Euphorbia > Euphorbia pulcherrima. The sequence goes on from CANTUS010000007.1 coordinate 20,041,781, forward strand.
GTCATAACATTTTTATATATGTACTAATCTCATGGTTTTTATTGCATACTTTGTTGGCGATGGAGCGGAGTAGGTTTGCCTAGGATTTAGATGCTCCCGAGGAGAGAGCCAGATTTTTAGAGGACTAGCTATGGGCAGCCACTACTGAGGCTCATTGGTTTAGGGCCAAACCTACCTGGGTAAGGGCTGAGATTGAGATGCTGATGGGTCACTGAGGATAGGCATATGCTGGTTGCTTGTGATGATTAGTGTAAAGTTGATCCGTCTACATATCAAGTGACTCAGAGGGGTGGAGATCAGTATGTTGAGGGACCTGACGCTGCTAGGGCTACTGTAGGGACCTTAGAGACTAAGGTCTCCGCCTAGCCGACCACTGGTACTGGTGACACTGATGACCATATGACCATAGATGTGGACTATCTATTGGCGGACACTCAGGATTAGACTTAGAAGGGTCACCAGGGATAGGATCCTCCGGTAGCTTAGGCTGTGATTTCTTTTTCTAAATTGTTTGATACTTTTGGAGCCCTACTTGGCTGGTTTTGATTATGAACTTTTTGGATTGGTACTTTTGATATTTCTTTTATACTTAGGGATTTTTCTTCAAGCGAGATTGTTTAAATATTGTTGCTTTGAGAACCCGCATTTTGTCCAGTGATTTTGCAGTGAGGGGATTAGCTGACATTTTAATTTTTGCATAGGCCACTCAATGTCATAGGACTATCGAACATTTTATTTTTCTTTTCTTTTTATCCTAATTTTTGCCTAAGCTATCCTTGATGGCTTTACCCAGCAGACCTTTCTTTCTTTTTAGCTTTAACTTTTGCCTAGACTGCCCTTTCAGGTTTTCAATGTAGCAAGCTATTGCCTTAATGTTTGCCAACACCACCCTTTCAGGTTTTCAATCCCGCAGGCTATCTTAATTTTTGCCTGAATTGTCCATGATGGCTTAATCCATCAGACTTTTCTTTTTGTCTTAACTTTTGCCTGGACCATCCTTTTGGGTTTTCAATCCAACTGGCTTTTCTGAATATTGCAAACGTGTGATAAAAGCGAATACAATGATGCATAACACATAGAGAACAATTGATGTTCACATACTAGTAATTATTTCACCTAAAGAGATGCATGCATTCATAAGACCAGGATTCTTAGCAAAATCATAACATGTTCATTGATGAGATTAATTTGAGTACATAGGCAATGTTAACAATTTCCAATGGTTAACCCCTACTGCCTACTAGTCTTTTATAGATTTTCCAGAAAGCAATGGGCATTTTTCTCTCGATACCCTAACTTTTGCCTAAGCCACCCTTTTCATGTTTTCAACTTAGCGGGCTTTATTTTGAGTTCCCTAATTTTTGCCTAACCCATTTGCAGGATACCAATCAGCGGGCTGTACATCAATTTTTGCCCGAGCAGTAGAGGACCACTTGCCGGGTGTTTTATTCTTTGTTTCTTTTATTCTTTGTGCTGCTTTTTTGTGATTTAATTCTTTTGACCTAGACATGATAACACTTGAGCCTATCTTGATTCACCTGATTCACAAACTCATTTCCATCCATGTCCATAAGCTTGATTCCTCCATGACCAAGGAATTTCTTCACGATAAATGGTCCTTCCAAATTAGGCCTCAACTTGCCCTAAGTGTTGGTATTGACCTAGCGCAGTTGGTTGAGGACCACATCACCCGCTTTAAGAGGTTGTTTGGGAATCTGATTCTATTATTGTAAGCTCAAGCCATGCATTGTTGGTACATCTGGAGATGGTAAAGTGCCTTGATCCACTTTTCATCTATTACATTCAAGTGCCACCCTTAGAGATTTTATTTCTGTTTCTACTGGTAGCACAACTTCTATTCCATATACCAAGGAGCAAGGCGTTTGATCGGTGGGAGTCCTTATACCTATTCTATACCCCCAGACAACGAATAGAAGTTTATCAGTCCAATCTATGTAGGTAGCTACCATCTCTGACAAAATTATCTTCATTGACTTATGACCAGCTTCCCATTAGAGCTTCTGAGGGATTTGGGTATTTTGTGTCCCAATACGTGCTTTTTATCTTTCATAACCAGAGCTAGTCCGCTGTCGGTGTTTTTATGAGTCTTCTTGTTCCTATTTCTTGATGATGTGTGCTTTTGTACTCTTTCCCCCACCTAAAGAAAGAAGGACCTAGGCTTATTGTTATCATGTTTGCTAAGCACTTTTCATTATGTCTCTTTTGATCATAGGTTTTAACCATTGGACGTTTATACCATTGTGTTATACTCAAAGTCAACTTCATTAATTAATATGATGATATTTTAAGAATGTTGTTGTTATGAGCGCATGATGTCATTAGAATGAAGTACTCGAGGAAAGTGTGAATGAAATATGCATCAATTTATTCATGATATGTTAAAAATAAAGATGTTGATGCTTACAACTCATTCATGATATGCCTTATAAGTGGCATTGTTTGCATAAAAAAATGTTTGCAACATTAAAAATTACATCATTTGAATCATCCTCCATAGGCGGAGGACCTTGTTAAATTATAACTGAACTGGTATCCCTAGTGTGCAAGTTTGCTTGTGTTTCTTCGACCACTACTTTTGCTAAGTTCTTGACAGCCATGCTGATGGGATTTCCTTTCTCATTTCTTTTCCAATTGTTCCTCATACGTACTGCTAGTGCCTTGGTGATAGACTTGATTGCCTCTTTCATTTCGTCTTCTTCCACATTCCCACATACCTCTATAGAAATTGAGGTTTCAATTAGGCAGCCCTTCTTGAAATCTTACACATCATTAAAAATCTCGAATCGAGGACTTTCTTGCCACTTACTTTGACAGGTTCCTCTGTACCTGTGAAATCCCCCTATTTGATTTTAGCTCCCATCAGGAGGCAAGACTGAGGCTTAGACTTTTTGGCACCTGGGCGGTTCTCTAAACCAAGTCTGAATGGCCATGGAAGAGGTAGGAGGGGCTCCAGCATTCCCTGTAGATTCTTTCCAAGTCCTCTACCTTTTACGTAACCATGCTTCTTCATAATCTTCTTGATCTTGAGTGATATGTTCCCCTTAACCAAAAACTTCATACCTCAGTGAGCTACAACCACCCTAGATTCCTTTTCCTTGGCCCCGATAGTTGCTATAACAAATGGTTCATCTGTATCAATGGTTACTAGCTTTCTATTATGAATGAGCTTAACCTTCTGATGGAGTGTGGAAGGGACAACCCCTAATGCATGGAGCTAAGGTCAACCCATTAGTAATGAGTAGGTGATGGGAACATCGAGGATAGTGAATTGGACCTTGGACTTTACCCCCCTAACTGTAACTTCAACTTCATAGACCCTAATGACACTTCGCTTTGTACCATCATATGCCCTTATAACAGTATTGGATTTTTTCAACATGTATTTGTCCAACCCTAAGTGAGGAAGGATCTTGGCAGGACAAAGATTAAGGGTGGAACCATCATCCATCATAACACATGGGATAGAATGATCAAAGATTTGCACCCTAATGAAGAGTGCCTTGTTATGCTTATTCCCTTCGGCTGGGAGGTTTGATGGTTAGAACTTGATGGGTTCAATCTGATCTGAAGGAGATCCCCCTATTGAGATACCTCAACCAGAGTAGTAGTAAGTGTAGCTTCCACATAAAACAACTTGTCTATCAGACCCTTGCAATGTTCTTCAGAGTCAATGAGGAGCTGCCAGATGTTGTACTTAGCAGTGGTAACTTGCAATTACTGGATGAGTGGGGTGACTTTTGGTTCTTTCTTTTCATTACCGACCGAAGCAGGTGTAAAGATTGAAGCTTGATTGACGCCTAGAATGACTCGGATATCTATATCTCTGCCCTTTCTTCTTTTTTGGAAGAGGATCTGGAGGACTCCTTCCTCTACGAGTGACATGCAACACCCCATTTTTCACATAACTTCTCCCTTCAGGAGTTTCTACAAACAAGGTGGGCCCCTTGAGTTCATCACTCTCTAATATATAGTCATTGATATTAATTAGCTCTGATTGAACAAAAATAGCTTCTTCGTCATGCACTCCTTCTAATTCGAATGCATCGATGTCAATGGAGATTGGCTCATTTGGTAAGGCCACGACTGAATGAACCATGGGATTAGCTTGATAGATCATATTGAAGACATGGTAGGAGGGCAAGCCTGATTTGATAGCTACAACTTGTTTCACAAAATTTGATAAGGGATTATTCATAGTACTAGGTTTAAGCTCAGGTTCCTAAATCTTCTTTTCCCTAATCAAACCTCAAATAGCCTCAAGTAGATCCCTACAGGCACTAGTGCAATGCCCCTTTGTTACATGGTAAGCACAAACTGATCCTTGTCTTTAGGTTTGGGTGAGACATAGGGCTTGATACTCTGAAGAAGACCAAGTGCCCTTAACTTGGTGAAGATGGCAGGCAGAGTTGCCTTCGAGGGGGAAATGCCATCTTTGATGGTACGGACTGCAGCCACTTCTTCTTATACTACCGCTACTTTAGGATTAGAGCTAGGTTTTGACTTAGAAGCCTGGGCTGGGGCTGAAGGGACGTTCTTTTTGAACCAAGGTTTGGCCGGCATACTCGCCCTTTTTATTTCCTCGATCATTTCCTATATCTCATCTTTTTCAAAGACCTCAACGTAGCTAGAGAATTTATCCATACCAAGAACCTTATGATAAGCAGGTAGGGCACCATCCATTAATTTTACTATCATCTGCAAGAGACTTAGCCTATCCTTCAATAAAACTTGAGTGGCCATCCACCTTTCAAAGTAGGGTTTGAACTTTTCATTGGGGGCCTGCTTGATAGCCTCCAAATTCGGTATTGCAGTTTTAATGGTGGCATTGAAACCATACTGCTCAACAAATGCCTCCAATAAAGCTTTCTAATTTCTGGTCACTTCTTCTGATAGAGTGTTGTACCATTCAATAGTAGGACCTTCCAAGGTGCAAGGGAACATTTCAGCTAGGACCTTATCACTTAACTTTCTGATTCTCATAACACTTTGATAGGTGGTAATTTGAGATTGAGGTTGACTGGTTCCCTTATACTTCGCTATGCTAGGCATACTAAAGTTTTCAAGGACCCAATCCTGCTCTCTAGCTGCTTGGATGGATAGTGAAGATGGTTGGGAGTTGGGATTAGCAGCAAGTAATTTCTAAAATAGGTCACATAATCCTGACGATAAATATGATCCGTCTGATTGAGTAATTGCACCCAAAGGTAAACCCATTGACTGAGGAAAGGTCGTCCCCTTAGGTGTGTCCATAAAATTTGGGATCGGACTGGATGCCCCAAACTGAAATTGCAGTGGCACAAACCCCTGACTAGGCTGAGCAAACTATCTAACAACTAGAGGAGGCACTGTACCCACTAACTGGAATTGCATGCTAATTGAACTGAACGAACCCACAAAACCCAACTAACCAAACTAACTAGAAGAATCCCTATGAGTCTGCACTAGCAGCAATTGAAATTGAGTGAACGAATTATGAGTAACCCTTGATACTTGCTCACTGATCACTGCATTTAGCACTGGAGCACTGACAGGAGTGCTATAAGGAGCATTGGTAGTTCTCTCTTCTTTCATGATTTCCCTGATGGAAGCCAACATCTTATTACTCACTCAATCCAAGAACTAATCACTTCCCAAGTACTGTGAGACGACATTTACAATCTCTGACCTAACTTCGGCCCTCAATGCATTTGCCTCCTCACCAATAGCAATAGCCTCAACCTCAACATCAATCTAGAATTTTGGAGTTAGGATATGAGACATGTCCTCAGGAAGATAGGAAGAAAGTTCAACCGGACTAAACAGACTGATGGATGAAATACTTGTAGACCGAGACGGAGTAACCCTTAATGAAATTGGAGGAGAAAAATGCGGGTCAAACGGACTTAAGATCTGTTCTAAGTTTTTACCCTTTGAGGTTTAGCTTTGGCTATAGTGATAACCAAGAGATCAGTACATGCATGGGATGTGGTATTCATGCATAAATTACAATGATGCGGGGAGGGTTTAATCACAACACATGTGAAGCGATAGATTACGTCCTTATTTCTTCTGCCGAGTCTAAGGGTATTTATCTTTAATCTAATCTCACACAGAAATCAGGGTACCTAGAGGGTAAAACTATCTAGCTTTTGATAAGAATGGTGTAGGGACATATCGGAAGTTGATGTAGAAGGTTCCCATCGCATCAAACCTCTTTTGGAAGGAGATTACAATGAGTGCTCCACCACTAAGGTGTCCCTAATATCCATGGTGGTCCTGAGAATCACCGTTGCGAGTGTCATGTAAATAATAGAGCACCCTAGCCTAGCACTAGAAGAAGGGTGCATCTAACTAAAGAGAGAAGGAGATAAGAACATAGAGTGTGATAATTTTCGCAAATGATGAAAACAAAAGCTGGTTGAATGAACTAAATGATTTTTGGTGCTAATCTTAATCTTTTAAGCTTTTAAAACAAACCAACCTTTTGCAAGTTAAAATATCACATTCCCCAGCACAGTCGCCATTGTGAGGTATCGATGACCTGTGGGTCTCCCTTGGCGCCTGTGTGAGAGGCAAGGCCTATTGGGGGGTTTTGGTTGGATTTAGGCATGGCAAAACATTTTTAGTTAATGTTTGCACAATAAGCCAATTTTAATGAATAAAAGAATCGAGACCTAAATCTCGATACAATTGATAGAGTCACCACCCAAGTTGTCTACTTGGGAAAGAGTTTTGATACGGTTCCCTCTGGGCGGGAGACTCATACCTATTGGATCAGCGATTCGGGTATCGGATGAGTCACTTATTTCTCATTTAATTGATTCAAAATTACATTCACTGCATAAAACTGTTTAAGTTTCATCATTCAGGGAATTATCACAGAAATCCTATTTCTACACTCTTTCACACTCGTTACATGCATTTACATATTACAATAAAGCACAAGCAATAAATGGGGGACCAAAAATTACAACCGAGGAAAAATGGGGGAATTGCCAAGAGAACCTATACATTCGTTCTAAGTTATAAAACAAAATGAAAATAAATTCCCCTTCATCCACAAATGTTACCACAGTTTATAGCACATCATAAATCAGCACTTCAACACATTTTGTTGTGAAAACAGTTTTTAACTTTTGTGGGTTGATTTACTAGATTATTAGTGAAACTGATCGCATGGAAAATGGTAGGTTGGATCATTTTTAACCAATTAAAAATGAGTTCTGGATTCTGCCTAGGGCTGGTACCCATACAGGTGGGTGGGACCCAGATGGCTACCAGGGAGGACCGGTGCGGTATAGTGTACCCGTACGGGTCTTGTCTGGTCCAGGCAAAAACTCTGTTTGGTTCAGTTTACGGATTCATAGATTAATATATTGGTGGCAGAAAAATAAAATAAAAAGGGATTTGCTTCAGTATGAGTATCGTGGACCAAATTGATATCTTTGGGGATATATGGTGCCAACAAGGCTCATACGGGTAAGGACTAGACCCGAAACAAGAAATGAAAGCAACAAATATACTAGAAGGAACAACCAACAATAATAATGAAATAACTAAGATGTGAGTCTCTTTGAAACTCAGGAGCGTTACATTTACAGCATGAATCCACTTTGAGGTGATCACTTTACTATTGAGAGTGCAGGGAACTCGCAGTCAATTTGAACATGCATAATAGGTATGGCGGAAATTTAAATTTTGTCCTTGTCCCCAAGAACTCCTATTAGTTGCATATAAATTAAATAAAGCATTAACTAAATAATTCTCTACCTAGGTTAGCATACATAGGCTAGGCGTACTATAATTCTAAATTACATCCTAACACTAATATTTTATACTAAACATGTTATAATTCTAAGTTAAAATTTAAATATAAAATAAATAAAGCATTTGTTATAACCTAAGCATAATAATTATTAAGTCTAAAACGCTTAAAGAAAAAGACCTAATAATTAAAATAAAACATACCAGTTGAAGCGTGCTTTGGCAAAACCTCCTCGCACAAGCCTCCAAGAATTGGATAGCCTCTATCAGTAACCACATGAACCCCACCAACCAAAACCTCCCAATGAGGAAGAATCGAAGAACCTTGAGTAGCGGCTGTGATCATGATCCGTCCAGGCCTAATGATGTCCGAGACCTTTTTCAGGAGATGGCAAACCGGTACTGACAAAGACCGTGTTTCATTCCAAACTACAAACCCCTCTGAATAAACAAGATTCTGACACTCTGAATATCAGTGTCGATCGATACGTGTCATGTCCAAAATTGCATCGATTGACACAATCATATAGTGACGATCGACGCTGCCACGTGTCAGTTTCTCTGATGACTCACCAAACCTACGAACATGACTCAGCAAGGCTATCATTGCCCTGATTTCATCCATCGCCACTCCCAGTTACATCGATCGATGCTCATAGGGGAATCTAGACCTGATGACTCAGCAAAGCTATTCTGACAGCCATTATGTCGATCGACACTGCCATTTTTATCGATCGACGATCTTAAAATTTTTAAAAAAGGAAAGCACCCCTGGCCATTTCCAACAATAGTGGAGATTAAAACCACCAACCATCAAGCTTCTAATTTTGAAATTAGAAATCTCTGAAACCCTTTTCATCCTCTAAAGATATCAAGCCTATACCAAAACTTTACCAAGGTATAGACACCCCTCCTTGAAATATTTTTTAGCCGAAAAGTTGTCCATACATTCCCAAAACACCTAAAAGGTCTTCCTACAAAATTTTCCGAGGTTACCCCCGTAGGAACCCTGAGAAATTCCCAACAACAAGATCAGTTCAAGTCAGTACCCGACCTTCTAGTAATCCTGAAGCAAACAAAAGGTAACTGAGGATCAAGAATATTACTTTCCGTCATGCATTTGTCCAGTCATGCTGGGCCCAAGCTCCAAGGGCTAGGCCCGCAAAGGTCGTATCTCTCCCACTCAGATCTTTGCTTATTAAAACAACAAGATTTTTCAAAATATGATTTATCCAAATTCATATGACAAGTAGCTATTTCATTTGGAAGTAGAATCTCTCTTTTATAGGTATAGGAATCCTGCTCGGAGCAGCTATACCACTAATTTACCGAAAGAGCTGATCCGGGTGGCGACTCTTATATTATATAAAATAGGGACCCTGCTCTCGCAGCTAACAAGGGCTAATCTCCAAGGGAGTCCTCGACCCTCTTTGCCCTGTTGGTAATGCTAAGTATGTTCACACATACAATGAGCCCCGCACTCTAGCGGTGACTCCTCTCATTGAAACCCTGGAGTTCCGCGTTAGCCACGCCAATCCGACTAGTGACCCAAAAGGGTCCCGCCATCAAAAGGTCTGCCCGCTCATAGTAGCAAGTCTGCTGGGGAATATGTTCTTCTTAAAAAGATGAAATAATGAAAATCATTTGAATTATGCATTATTATTATTTACTGCATAACATCTGCATATGCCCTAAAACCTCAGTGGCCTCAATAGCATGTCTCTAGAACTTACTCAAGTTCATATAGGGGCACAGGGTTGGGATACACCAGCCATGTTTAGTACAACATAATCTAGTCGGCTTGATTAAGGTCACTAGATTTGAGTATATTAAACTTGGAAAATAGGCTCTCGAACTCGATTAGGGTTCTTGGGCCTAAGTACATAATGCACGGTTACCATCGATGATAACCCTGCCAGACTCAGCCCAGTATATAGCAATGCAACCCTAGAAACTTCCCCTAGGGGTACCCAATGATTTTCTTAAAATCATGAAAGAGAGTACGTCCTCACCTACCCCAGGTTGGTAATAGTGGAAAGAACCCCCCACCCAGGAAAGATACTCACCCCAATGGAGTAATAAGGTCAGAAGGGAGAGATAAAAAATACGTGGTCAAAAAGTGTGCCTATTCAAACATCCCATGCACCGCTAACCACGATTTATGTGTAGCTATGACATTAAATAGCCATATCATACAATTGGACCATCGAACATACCCCTCGAATTAAGCGATACAACCTTAGAAAAGCTGATCCTCAAGCGTACCATTGCGCATACCCCCGGTATTAAGCGATACCAGCTTAGAAAAGTCGCTCTTAGAGCGCACCATCACACAAACCCCCGATATTAAGCGATACCACCTTAGAAAAGCCGCTCCTGGAGTGCACCATCATGCATACCCTTAGTGTTAAGTGATACAACCTCAGAAAAGCCACTTCTAGAGTGGACCATCGTGCATACCCCCGGTATTGAACGATACCACCTTAGAAAAGCCGCTCCTAGAGGGCACCACTGCACATACCCCTAGTATTAAGCGATACCACCTTAGGAAAACCTGCTCCTAGAGTGCACCATCGCGTATACCCTCGGCATTAAGTGATATGGCCTTAGAATCACCACTCCTACGGCACACCATGCACCATCATTCAGCATTTACACATCATGCACTTCATAAAACATAATAAAAAGTCCATGCATTATACATAAAAGCGTGAGCTAATCCGTGCTCATTTAATCTTGCAAAGCCAAAATCACCTAGGGCAATTCCACTGGCACCCAAAATGAAGCAACCTCAGAGAAGAATTCCTGAGGAATCAGATTCTGACAATCCCACGCTCATAGAACAAAGCAACGAAATGGCTGATAATCATAAGGTGACTCTCGAAGTAGTACTTGACATGATCCTTTATGAGGATTTTGTCAAGAAATTCGAAACCATTATCAATAACATAAGAGTCACCAAAATTTCAAGTTTCGACTCCAACAACAAAGTGGCAGAAATTGAGAAGAAATTCTCAAATTTTGAGGAAATGCTCCCAAAATAGCAACGCATTGCGTGGCCTTCTAGTGCCAAGTATACAGATCCGGAGAAGTTTAAATTCATAATACTGCAACCGCTACCCACAAACTTCATCATGCCTTATGTCCTGCCATTTGATGGCATAGGGTCCCCTGAAGCACACATCGTGGGATACCTGCGCATCACGATGAGCATGGGCATTCCTAAAGTCCATCGGGTAAATCTTTTCCAAACCGTGTTGCATGGCCCCGCCATCGATTGGTATATGAGATTGTCCAGTCAAGTAAAATCAAACTAGAAGTTACTTAGTACGACCTTTATTGAAAACTATGCCTACAATGTCAGGGTGGAAACAACCTTGCAGGATCTAGAAAGGGTGCGCTAGGGCATCAACGAACCTTTTGAGGCTTACTAACGCAGATTGGTCATAGTCCAATCACTGGTTGATGGAGCCCCGAAAATGGATGCTCTTGTCATCAAACTATTGGACGGATGTAACCCTAAATTTTAGGAAGAAATGAAGTTGAAAAAATTCCACACTTTCAAAGATATCGTGGAATATGCCAAGAGAATTGAAAAATATGATGAGGAGTAATGCATCCGGCTAGAGGAAGTAGCCTATTATGCAAAAAACAACCCGTATGAGAGGGTGGCTCCTCCGAGGTCTGACTAGCCAAAGCCCTCCTACACTAAAAGGGAGGAAAAGAAAACAGAAGCCATCACTATCTTGATCACTCCAACTCCACCTCAGCCGATATCACTGTGGATGGAATCCTTGTCCCAAATCTTTACCAAACTAAGGAAGATTGGGGCTATACAGAGCCTAAAACCATTCTTACCTCCATCGCTGGCTGATAGAGATAGTTTTTGTGCATACCATATGATGAAAGGACATAGGACAAATGAATGTGTCCGATTACTGCATGACCTATAAAAGATGATCCAAGAAGGAAATGTAGAAGAGGTGGATCGAAAGCCGAGTACTCAAAATAACCCGCTTCTGACCTTTGAGTCCTCAGTAAATGCTATCCACCTTCACGAGAATGATAACGAAGAAAGAGATAATACCCAATTAGACCCAGGATTTAGGGAAAATGATATAGGCTGCGCACTCACGGAAATTGATAAGGTGGATGCCTGCATAAGAGAATTGTGGAGGTCAAGAAAACTCTCAGCTTTAGCCATGGAAGAACTCCGGTATAGAGGGGATGCAGATGCAGTCACATTCTTGAACTACTTCTACTATCTCCTCATAAAATATGATATACCGCCTCATGGTATAGCCACCGTGTTCCCTATACTTCTCAGAGAAGATGCAATGGATTGGTACCATAGCCTATCGCCTTGACAATTATGGGATTGGGGAGAACTGAAGCATCAATTATTAGAGGCTTTCCCCAGTGACAGGATTAGGATCTTCCAACAATCCTTCGACGCAACTATCAAAGAATATACCTTACTGAGCACGAAGAAGCTTTATCCCCCAAATGGTGGCAATCGAATGATATTCTCATCCACCTGACAAACCTGAGGACCATAGGCCTCATAGACACCAAAGAAATTCGGATCGAGGTAGGGCCTGACCTGGTTAGCCTCCTTAATTCATTAAGCCAAGTTAGAAATTCTACAGCCCCCATTCTGCTAGCTACTTTCCTGGATGACGGAGTCCTCAATTGGTACTATAGGTTGCCAATTGAACGGTATTGGGATCTTTTTGATGTAAATGCTAGCCTAACACGTACCTTTACAAGATGCAATTCTTGGAATGTGGCATAGAGCCTTGAATCAACCATTAGGGGCACGGTGACATCCTGGCCTTAGGAGGATGAGACCGAGTCAAAATTTTATGATGCATTGTTCATCAATGTTATATCACTTAGTGAGGATGAAGAAGAATGGGGGTTGGATAATCAAGATGAAGACCCCTGCTTTGATGATAACCCCTGCTTTGATGATAACCCCTGCTTTGATGAAATGCACATGATCGAGAGGGTATCAGCTTATGAGGAGGAGCTCAGAGTACGTAGACTCCTTAATATAGCAAATTAGGAAGGAAATGGAGCCAAATTTTTAGGAGATGCTGATCCTATCAAATTCCTGGAATGGTTCCTCCAAACCTTAGAACTATACAATCTTAGTTTCTTAGGAGCGCCAACTCTATTTACGACATTCTTGATCGATCGAGCCCAAGTTTGGTACTCTCAAATTTTACCCTACCGATGGTGGGATTGGCCCCTGATGTGCCAAAAGTTCATTAAGGCGTTTGCCCCACACATGCCATTCTTCAGAAATGATGATGGGTTTTACTCTTGGATACTTTCGACCACTCCTAGAAGCATAGGCTTCAGACCTATTTATGAAAGATATATAAACAGGCTAGGAGGCGGGACGACCCATGTAATCCGTCATACCACAATCACCACATGCAAAGAGATACATGATCCACGGGAATTCAGGGGACATGTGCCTTACCACCCTTACTTTAAGATAGGGGGAAGCACTCAATCCAATGGGGCAGGCCCTTCAAATATTGGCCCGTCAAATGAAAGAATTGCACCACCTTATGCTATCAAATTTGCTTACTCGCTACCAGAGGATATTCCCGAAAGCACCGCCTACCCGGCCATGATGCCGAGTAGGCCAGCACCACACACCACACCTAATGAGGAACCAATACCGACCAATTATGTTAGAACGATCCCTACAAATCCTCAGTTGGGGGCCCTAGAGCAGATACGCTTCTAGGACCCCCCACCAGAAGGACTTATAGATCCCCAACCATTGGCTAACCCAGAGTCCCGTTACTCTAAATCAATAAGAGAGGAGTTATGGGGAATCATGAATGGACCGCCTACAGAAATCAAATGATAGAGGCGGGATGCCTCAATGAGAGACTGGTTCTCCAAAGAATCCAACAGGAGAACACAAGACTCCCATGATGGAGAAGACATCAGTCTAACGCTACAATCAGCCCAATAGCATTCGCAAGTATCCAAGATGACCAGAGATTCTACAGAAGGCTCCATGCAGCCTATGAATCTGCATTTGCTTGGGAAGATACCTACGGGACCATGCCTTTCCCTAAGTTACCTCCAGAACTTAGATACGACGAGAGTGGACAACCTCAAATCTACCTCGCCATATTCACGGAGGTGATGAACTCAAGGGACGAACATTACCACCATTGGCCTGAAATATTTGGCACCACTCTCGAAGGAAGGGTTCTATAGTGGTATAATCGGACTTGGAATAATTTGGCCACACACTGCTACTACTACATTTGAGGTATCTTGAGCCAAGCCTTCTTGTATCACTTTACTATGGAAGAGCCAGATGAAGGACTAGGGGGCAATCTGCCCAGAATGGAACCATACCAAAGGGATGGACCGGCAACTTGGGTCTATCCTTTCTTCACAATGGTACCTCACCCAAAAATAATAGAAGTACTAGATGAACTGGTCCTAGCTCACTCTAACATGATCAACATGATTAGAGGAAATGAACTACATGCCTATGTAATGGATGGAATCCTTTGGGCAAACCCCATTATAGCTTTGCTGATTGACGTTCATTATGAGCCAAAGAACACAAAGCTTTCGGTCTCTCATGCTTCCAGGCCCATACCATTGCAAGAAATTCCTCTAGAAGAAAACTTTGACAAATTTGCGGCGTTCAAACCTGAAAATAACCTCGAAGGTTCCCTCGAAGCTGTCAACCATGTTACCAGGAGTGGAAGGATTCACCAACCCCAAATCTAGGTCAACCCTAGCTCCATTGGTACCCTACCAATAGACGGCCCAACAAAAGGAGTTGGCATCCCTATAATTTAACAGCTAAGAAATACACCAATCAAAATGAGCATTTGGGATCTCCTACAAGGATCTCAAGCACACATAAGGGCTATCATGTAGAAATTGATGGAAATGAAAGCACCTTCGCTGGCCTCACCGATAGAAGTATGCATTTTAATCGATCGTGGAATCTTTGTTGGATTTCCAGACATTGTCTTCTCCAATGTAGATCTACCAGATGATAGGCTGCGACACAACTGAGCCCTATACCTAAAGATCAAAGTACTAGACTGAGTAATGCTATGTGGCATGGTAGATAACGGCTCTGCACTCAATGTCTGCCCTCGAAAGATCTTGCCTATCTTGGGACTAAATGAAGGGATGCTCAAGAAATCTGTAATGGTCATTAAAGCATAAGATAACTCCAAAAGGTCCGTCCTAGGGACCTTCAAGGCGATAGTAAAAGTAGGAGAGATAGAGTCCCTCTCAACCTTCATGGTTATAGACATTCCTGTCACATTTTCCCTCTTGCTCAACCGACCATGGTTCCATGCACTAGAAGGCATCCCTTCCACTCTACACCAGAAGGTGAAAATACCCTACAAATGGAAGATTGTAACCCTTGAGGTAGATGAGGAGTCAACTGTGGCTGCTATACGCACTGCTCCAGAATGAGTAGGCGGATTTCTTACGGCCACCATAAGAAAAGATAAAAAAAACCGCCTCAATGGTCTGAATGGGTAAAGAGCTACATAGGCCAATGCCTTACCCCGGGAGTCCACCTACGAGCACAAGAGCAAGGCCCCTAAGATTTCAAGTTTGTAATAAGAACTTATAACCCCTCCAGACTAGACTATCGAGGTAGGAACCGACAAAAGACAAGGTCTAGAAGAAGTCAAATGTCAGAAGTATTTGTTCAACCCGGGGAAATTCTCTATC
Organism: Euphorbia pulcherrima; assembly: GCA_947683365.1. NCBI lineage: Eukaryota > Viridiplantae > Streptophyta > Magnoliopsida > Malpighiales > Euphorbiaceae > Euphorbia > Euphorbia pulcherrima. Next base: position 20,057,294 of record CANTUS010000007.1, read on the forward strand.
AAGGTGAGCCAAAACTAATCAAAACCAAAGAAGGAGAAGTGCCTAGCTTCAAAATATTCTCTGACATTGTGAACTTCGAAGACACTGCTGCCCCGACCAGTCGTGAAAGGTAGATAGAGAAGAGAAAAACCCCACTTGAAGTGGAGACTGCTCAGAGACAGAAGATGACAAACCAATCGAATATAGAAGAATTGGCCATGAGATTGGGTAAGCTAATGGAAGCCCATCTCAAAGACAGGAAGATCGAAGCAAAGGCACGAGGAGAAGAACCTTCACAAGAAAGTATGGACAAGATAATCTCCGAATCAACCCTGCTTATGATTAAGGGAAAATCTAAGGTGGGAGACACCATTGCCAGTAGCAGCATGAAAAGTCTGGACAAGGGGACACCTAAGCCTGATGAAGACATTTCAATCTCTGTTGTTTTTAAACTAAATGACTTGTACCGCGAGAATGATAATAGTAATAAAGTGAATGACTTTGCTTACTTGTATGATGCTTTTGATTACATGCACCCATCTCATAATACATCAAACATTTTTAGTATTCATGATAATATTACAAAAGAAACAAATTTGGGACAAGGAAATAATCCGAAAATGGTAACGATCTCCGCTTACCTTGATCTCGAGCTACAGGCAAATTGGTAGAAATACTCAATTCATATATGGAGGCATTCGCTTGGTCCTACGATGACATGCCTGGAGTCGACAGAACTATTGCAGAGCATAGGATCCCCACCGACTTGGAAATAGGACCAGTCAAGCAAAAATTGTGAAGACTAAGACCCGAATGGGCCGAAAAAGTCAAAGAAGAAATAGCTAAAAAAATTAAAGCCAAATTCCTAGAAGTTGTGGAATACCCGGAATGGTTGGCGAATGTAGTACCAGTGGCAAAGAAAGATGGCAAGGTCCGAGTCTGTGTTGGTTTATGAGATCTCAACAAAGCCTCACCTAAAGATGACTTCCCTCTGCCCCATATAGATGTGCTAATCGACAGTGCAGCCAAAGCAGCCATGTATTCATTCATGGATGGTTTCTCAGGATATAACCAAATGTTGATGAATGTCATTGACAAATTCAAGACATGCTTCATTATAGAATGGTGAGTGTACTGTTACAAAGTGATGCTATTTGGACTGAAAAACACTGGGGTGACCTATCAAAGGGCAGTCACCACTTTGCTTCATGACATGATACATAAAGAAGTCATGGTATATATGGATGACATGTTGGTAAAGTCACCCACTCCTAAGGAGCATCCAGCTGTGCTTAATTGCTTCCTTACCCAAGGAGAGAGGTATAACCTACGACTCAACCCAAAAAAGTGTCTTTAGAGTAACCTCAGGGAAGTTACTAGGCCATATTGTTAGCCAATGAGGCATAAAAATTGACCCTGATAAGGTAAGGGAGATCCTCGACATGCCTTCACCATAAACCGAAAAGGAAGTCTAAAGCTTCCTTGGATCATTACAGTACGTTAGTAGATTTATTGCCAAATTAACCATAATATTTGAGCCTATATTGAAGCTTCTCAGGATGCAACAACCCGTTAAATGGAACCTGCAATGTCAAGAAGCCTTTGATAAGATCAAGGCTTACTTATTTAACCCGCCAGTGCTAAAACTGCCCACATCAGGAAAGCCTCTCACCTTATACTTAGCCATTGAAGAAACCTCCGTAGGGGCAATATTGGTACAAGAGCATGAAGATAAGAGAGAACACGCCATTTACTACCTCAGCAAGAAACTCTTGGAATATGAAACACGATACACTATAATCGAAAAGACCTGTGCCTCTATGGTCTAGTTAACAAAGAAGCTACGACGTTACTTCTAGTCCTACAAAATCCAGGCTGTTATAAAGGTAGATCCCATAAAGTACCTTTGCCAAGCGCCCTACCTGGTCAAGAAACTGTCATGCTGGTTGTTGCTCCTTTTGGAATTCGACATCGAGTATGCCACCTGAAAAGTGATCAAGGGACGACCCGTAGCAGAATTTCTGGCAAACCAACCATTAGAATCCAACTACATCACCAACCTTGAATTCCCAGACGAACAATTAGCCACGATATCAAAGGGACTTGGGAAGTTGACCATGTACTTCAACGGGGTGGTGAACCGCAAGGGAGACGGTTTAGGAGTCATAATTGTATCCCCCGCGGGAGGGCTAATCCCACTCTCTAAAAGGTTAGAATTTTCAATAACCAATAATGGTGCTGAATATGAAGCATGTCTATTTGGCTTAAACTCACTACTTACATTAGGAGCAGAAGAAGTGGTAGTCATCAGGGACTCCACTTTAGTCATCACACAAGTAGTAGGAGATTGGGAAATAAAGGAAGAATCACTTTGCCCATATTTAGAGTCCGTATGGGCTAGAGCATCTCTCTTTGGAAAAATACGAATTCCATCATGTATTGAGAGAAGAAAATCAGATGGCAGACTCGTTAGCCACTCTGGCCTCAATGTGGGAAAACCCAGAACAACAACCCATGAGACCGATAGTAGTGGAAGTAGGGAACACTCCATAATACCTTGCCTCAGTTGCACAGATCTTTGTTGAACCAACACCTTGGTACAATGATATACTCCAATACCTTGAAAATGGGACGTTCCCCACAGAAACTACTAATGTAGATAGAATAACCTCACGAAAGTTGTCAGTTAACTTTAGACTCATCAACAGGAGATTATTTTCAAATATCTTTTGATGGAATCCTCCTTAAATGCCTTGGACAAGCAGAAGCTGACAAAGTCATACAAGAGATACATATAGGGGCATGTGGTCCCCATATGAATGAAATAATGTTGGCTAAAAAGGTACAATGAATGGGTTACTTTTAGTAAACCATGATAGCCGATTGTACGAACCTAGTCAAGAAGTGCCATGAATGCCAGATTTATAGTAATATCAGTGACCTACTGCCGATTAAACTCCAGTACCTGGCTACTCCCTGGGCTTCTTAGCCTGGGGCATCGATAGCATAGGAGAAATCAGACCATCCTCAACTAATTGACACAAGTTCATCATAGTAGTAGTAGACTACTTTTCAAAATGGGTCGAAGCTGAATACTACACAGGAATCATGCCAGGAAGATGGTAAAGTTCATTTAGAGGCATATCTTTACACGATACGGTGTGCCCTACCATCTGGTATCTTACAATGGAGTGCAATTCCAAAGAAAGACCACCCATCTACTAGAATGGAACAATGTTGAACATCATCACTTATCACCATATCACCTTCAAGCTAATGTGGCAGTGGAGGCGGCCAATAAGGCTATAAAGAAAATTTCATCCAAAATGGTGGTTACCCATCGAGACTGTGCCGATCATCTACCTTACGCGCTTTAGGGCTATCGCACCAGTGTCAAGACCCCGACAGGTCGAACGCCATTCTCCTTAGTGTATGGAATGGAGGTGGTTCTCCCCATGGAAGTCAAAGTCCAATCACTTCATATGGCGCTCAAGCCAAAGCTATATGAAGATGTCTCACTATAACACACTTAACTCCATCGATGGAAGATGTCTGGAAGCACTTGTTAGCTTGAGGATGTATCAATAGTGAATGCCTTGAGCCTAGAACAATCGAGTAAGGAAGGTTGACACACCTCTTAAAGCAGGTGACCTTGTACTAAAACAAGTCAAAGCCACCCATACCGATGCTAGGGGGAAATTTCGCCCCAATTGGGATGGTCCGTACATGATAAAATGAGTCCTTAGCAAAGGGGCTGTAAAAATCATGGATATGGAGGGAAATGAGTTCACAAACCTAATTAATCAGGATAATCTAAAGTTATATTATGTTCGAAGGTCAGTGTGGAACAGAGGAAAATCACGTTGAAACGTCGATGTTATCCCATAATTTGTATCTTTTGGAAAATCATGAACATTAAAAGTGTATATTGTAAGATGAAATGAAACGCATTAAAAAGAAGTACGCATAGATTACATTTATGCCTAAAACAAAGTCGAGGCTTTATTATACAAGTTTGTGAAAACACATTCTAGTGGCTAGGACCTACCATATGATGATAGTAGTTGAGGGTGATCGCCAGCCTTTTTGTTCCAGAAGGCACTACCTTGATGGAAGAAAGCCACTCCACATACGCATCATCAAGGAATATGTTAAATGGCAACCCGTAATTCATGATAGTCATCATATGGTTCTCCCATTTGTTTTGGACAAGGGCTGGCTATAAAGGTCCCTAAGGTCTCGCAGGCAAAGCATGAACATACTCGGGCAGGTACTGAGAACGGCCATATTGCTGCCTTACGCATTCTGGGAAATAAAGTGATATTTGCTCTAGACCCAACAGTTGAATGCCTTGAGGCACTATGTGGGTAATCACCTCCTCAATCTTCCACCAGGGGTAGGTCCACCAGATACTCCTCTCAATTAACCTCTACAAAAAAATGCAGCCATTCGTGCAAGGACTGACCTCCATGGTACCTAGGTTATGTTCCCTGACTCCAAAAGTGTTTCGGGGCATAGGAGTCTAGTGGTCCCATTCGTGCCCTAATCATTTGTAAATGCTCCATCAGCTACACCCGAAATAAGACAACCTCGTCAACAGGCTATTACCGATGAGAGATCACAGTAAGTAACAAGCGAGAAAATGATTAGCATACCTGAAGAAGCAACCTGCTTCCTCCCACCATCACATCATCACCCGAGTGAATTGAGTCCATGTAAATAAAAGTTTCTACTAAGACCATGGCCATGGGAGACAACCCCTCTAAAGTTTTGCAGATCAAGGAGATCAACCTGGGGCTACATATCCCATTGTCTGATTCACACAGAAAACCCCCCATCAACAGCACATCTATAAGAGGAACCCAACTTTGGTGACTAGTAATGATAAAGGAACAAATCTCTAAGGCCACGCCTAGAATTAGCCCGAGAAGCTCGGGATTGGTGGACACGATCCTACCCCTAAAATGGTCGGAAAGTCTAAGGAAACTCATGTCTTGCTACTCCATGGCGGCCCTATAGTTAGGCACTACGATAGCCCAATTGCAAGGGATATACATTATGGCACAGAACTCTTCGTAGAGAGGACACAACTCTTGTTTATTGAAGCGAAATATATAGTCCAGTGGACCCCACAAACTTATTGCACTCTAGAGAAGCGCATCATCTGGGACGCCGTTGCAGTAATATCGCATGTTGAAAAGGTGCTCAACCTGAAGCGGGTCCCAATCAGCCAGGCTCAGAGTCCGAAGGTAGCCTACCAGTTGTGTTTTGAATCTATCCATGCCGACTTAATCGTCGATCGATAAAGGCAAGAATGGACTTGAAGATCAATACCAACTGCAGGAAAAGAAATTCGTTCTCAAGAAAGAACAACAAAAAGAAGTCATCCATCCAGAAAATAAATAGGGCCTCAAAGGACCTACCAATCCACAAAAAGAAAAAAAAATATAAAGGGGCAAGGACACGCCCAATCCAACCATCGAATGTACTAGATAAAATTACCACAAAGGGCCCACAAAAAATATATGTATTATTATGCTGAGCTAAAATCTAAGAATCATATCCGCCTGAGTGGAAAGGGGCATCGAAATTCGGTTGCGGTACCTCGGCACTCTCTCCTTCCCCTTCTTCCTCCCCCTATCTCGGTAGGACCCTAAGAGGTGGAACAACAAATAGAGGAGTCAGTGGAAACTAGGAACTCGCCCCTGTGAAACCACCCTGGCTCGGATAGCTGGGCATATGACTCTGCGCTCCATAACCAGATAGGTACGGTGCATACACAGAAGGATGAGCCTGCTTATGCTAACTATAGCCTAAGTACCCCATCAGTGGAGGCACCTTATCACTAGCTCTGAGCTAGTCCAACTCTGCATTCTGTGCCCGGATTCTTCCCTGCAAACATTTCATGCATGAGCACTCATCCATGCATATTCATTGGAAAAGAAAGGAATAAGATTACTAAGCCTTACAGCCATCTCAAAGTTGTTCCCCAACATGATGTTCTGAAAGTCAAAGAGCAAGCGTCCATCTCTCTTGATATCCTCTCTCAGCACCTGTCAGACAAACCACATTTAGCACCAAAAAAACAAAGACAATTCGCATAACTGAATGTCAAAAATTACGTGAGTCGCATGAGGAGGTGTAAAGGTCATGTCTACCTTGGTGGAGACGTCCATGCCAAAAGGGGGGAAGCATACTAACAAATCAAGTCGATATATATGAAACCTCGCGGGAACCTAATAATTTCGATGCCCATTATGTGGGAAGTAGCCTCGCTTGACATGTGTGGACCCCTTCACCTTTTGCCCTACAAAACAAAATGGGGTCAGTACTCAAAGAAACAGCATAGATGGACATTAAAAGATAGAAACGTACCCCTTACGGCACGACCTGATCCTCCAAGGGCCAACCAAGTAAGCATTCGGTCACCGAATTGGGATAATAGCTGGCCTTGCCATATAACTCCACTGTCTCATCCTCTCCCTTCAAGATGTCAAGAATCTCCTCTGCCAACTCTAGCCATAACAACCACCTCGGGAGCTCGGGTGGCACTAGTCTCTCCCTTGGACACTCCTCGCATTACACCACCCGTTCCTCCAAATACCACTCTAGGGAAGAAGGACTCTCTAAAATTAGCCACTTTAGCACCATCTCACCAGTAGCAGTCATAACCCTTCTCCAGCTAGGAGGGTTCCCCTACGGAGCATGATTGATCTGCAAACAAGCGTTATCAGTACATGCCAAAAGTGAAATAGTAAAAACATACACGCAAAGCTCACCTCATTAAAAGAAAGATTCTTGATTGGCCTTTCAGTCTTGGCAGAATCCTGGTTCCCCCAGGCAATCAACTAAGAGGGGAGCCGAGGAAACTAGGCAATGTCTTTACGAATCTTGGCCTTCATCGGTTAAGGAAGAATTTCCTTCTTAAAACCCCAAATCTGCAGAAGGGGAAAAATGTTAGTCAATCCACGACACAAGCATATATTTATATAATAGATTTCCCAACAAGTTACCTCGAGAACTAGCTTGGATGACTTCAGCTCTAAAGTGTGCTTCCTCGCCCAATGGTCTAGAGCTAAATATAGTTGTCCCAGTGTAGCTCTACCCCAAGCTAACTCCTTAAACTTCCTCAAAGTCACCAGGGAATGCAAAAGGTTCAGGTTGAGTGCCGAGTTGCCAACAGGGAACAAGGTATTGGTCAAAATGAGCAAACTACTCTCGGGCCTCATCATCAGTAGGGGCCCTGCTTCCCGGAGCCGACCAAAAGTCATATGGATCAATGGTGGGAATTTCTTTGTTCATGCTAGAAAATCCCAACAGTTTCTGTATGAGTACGGGGTCGTAATTGGCCATATTCCTGGCATAATTAAAATGGATAATCTCCCCATCAAATCATAAACCGGTAATGGCAGAAAAATATAATGGTGTGATGGTGTACTCCTCATATGGCAAGTGAAAGGAGTGGGTCGAGCCTGACCATCTCCTCAAAATTGATGGTAAAATTGCACAGGAGTATCAAACTAGCTTCACTGGAATGAATCTCTCGATAAAAGTACTAAAACCCACATCCTAAAGGATCCTCTTCACTTTAGGAGAAAGCACTCCCTACCAGGTTACAAGGTCATGGAAGTTACCGGCACCACGATGTTTGAGCCTCTGCAAAGACACAACACCATATCAAGGGACCGCTTATAGAAATTAAGCACCCAAAGATCCACGAAGCTTATAGCCACTAAGCATAAACATCCAAACCAAGCTAAGTATGGGGATTTCTAAGGCATCGCAAGGCTTATATACAAAGTTAACCTAAAAGTCCCTGAACTTTGCAAAATAGAAGCATATGCACAATAAAACATCAAAGATTGTTTTATGGACTACAAAAAACTCCAGAACACTCAAAATTGTGAAAAAAAAGCTTTCGAAGACAACAGTGTCGATCGTCACAAAGGAGCATCGATCAATGCATCAAGAAGGATTAGAAGCGTCGATCGATGTTAAGCTTAAATCCCAGATTTATAGAAGGTAGCACATTCAACAAGGCATGTATCATCAAAAAGACTCCTAAAAGCATGCCAATTCTAAGGAAAAGAGTACGGAACTTATCCGAATGCGGGAAAGATGGCACTCAGGTTTGAGAACGAGCAAAATGATCCATGCCATGAAAAATCTTCCTCGTAGGAAGCCCGTAGTTGTCCTCCATGGCAAGGAATGGGATGTGAACTATCTCTCCATGAATGCTTACCTCTAGCATTGAGGTAGGGGCACAATTTTGATCTCGAGAGGTCATGATCTTCGTCCACATCATAACAGACGAAAACCAATTGATAATCAGAAGAAAGGAGAGTGCGAAAAACTCCAACATAGTTTCTGTTGATGGAATAAAAAGTAGGAAGATAGGGTTTCTGCATGGGATGTCTTCTATTTGTAGGAAAACTATAAAATTTATAGGACTTTCGATTGTGTAGATCGATACAATGCATATATGTTGATCGACGCAAGTCTGGACACCACTTTTAATGCCTATAACCGCTATAATTCAAACGGTCAAAATCTGAACATTTGCATCGATCGATATAAGCCTCATGCGTCGATCGACGCATATTAAAAAATGACCTTTTTTTTGCCTTTTTTGGGAACAAATTACAGTGCCAATTAAAACCCAAGGATGTTCGAAAATTGCATTTTCCTTTAAAATTGTTTTCTAAAATACTAGTGGACCCAAAACAATTTTCAAATAAACAAACACTGTGAGAATCTTAAAAAGGATTTTATTTTTCAAAACTAGTCAAACAGTAATTGATCGAAGGGGCAAAAATATTTTTTTCAAAATTTAATCGATCAAATAATGTTGACTATATTCTTGCAAAAGCACGCGCACTTTCTTTTACTCACCGCGCTCACTTTGCATAGGCAAAAACTTTACCTCTATGGTATAATTTGTTGTACGTGAGGGGTAGCCTGTGAGCATGGTTCATCCAAGCCTGATGATGTCCAAGACCTTTTTCAAGAGATGGCAGACCGGTACTGACAAAGATTGTGTTTCATTCCAAACTACAAACCCCTCCGAATAAACAAGATCCTGACACCTTGAAGATTAGTGTCGATCGACTCATGTCAAGCCCAGAATTGCATCGGTCGACACAATTATATAGTGACGATGGACGCTGCTACGTATTAGTTTCTCTGATGGCTCAACAAACCTATGAGCATGACTCAACAAGGCTATCACCGCCCTAGTTGCGTCGATCGACACTCCCAATTGCGTCGATCGACTCTCATAGGGGAATCTAGACCTGATGACTCAACAAAGCTATTCTGACAGCCATTGTGTCGATCGACATTCCCATATGTGTTGATTGACGCTCTCAAAATTTCTATAAAAGGAAAGCGCCCCTGGCCATTTCCACTAACAGTGGAGATTAAAACCACCAACCATCAAGCTTCTAATTCTGAAATTAGAAATCTCTCAAACCCTTTTCATCCTCTAAGGATATCAAGCCTATACCAAAATTATACCAAGGTATAGACACCCCTCCTTGAAATAGTTTTTAGCTGAAAAGTTGTCCACATATTCCTAAAACACCCAAAAGGTCTTCCTACACAATTTCCTGAGGTTACCCCCCACAGGAAACCTAACAAATTCCCAGCAAGAAGATCAGTTCAAGTTAGTACCGGGCCTTTCAATAATTCTGAAGCAAACAAAAGGTAACTGAGGGTCAAGAATATTACTTTTTGTCATGCATTAGTCCACTCATGATAGGCCCACACTTCAAGGGCTAGGCCCTCTCACTCATATCTTTGCTTATTAAAACAACAAGATTTTTCAAAATATGATTTATCCAAATTCAAAAGACAAGTAACTATTTCATCCAGAACCAGAATCTCTCTTTTATAGGTATAGGAATCCTGCTCGGATCAGCTATACCACTAATTTCTTGGAATAGCTGATCCAGGTGGTGACTCTTATATTACATAAAACAGGGACCCAGCTCCCGCATCTAACAAGGGCTAATCCCCAAGGGAGTCCTCGGCCCCTTTGCCCAATTGGTAATGCCAAGTATTTTCACACATACAACGATCCCTGCGCTCCCCCGCATTAAAACTCGGGAGTCCCACGTTGGCCATGCCAATCCGACTAGCGACCCGAAAGGGTCCCTCCATCAAAAGGTCTACCTACTCTCAACTGCTATGCCACTCCAAAATCCCACCCAAAAATATATTATTCAATTTACCTTACATGTAGGATTTACTATTAAACTGGTGCAAATTGAAATGAGAAAATGGGGCTCAATTTTTAGGGGACCAAAGGCTCCCCGTACTTAATGTGGGATGGGAAAAACCCCATCCCAACCTTGGTATAAAGGTTCCTCGTGCTGCCCATGCTGTAAGTCGGGTCTTTTACCATACAAGGCAGGCTCTCGCGAGCCTGCCTTGCCTCGCAGGCTCTCCCGCGAGGTTGCACAAGGCAGGCTCTTGCGAGCCTACCTTATCCCTCAGGCTGGGCCTCGTGGGTGGCCTTACTGCAGGCTAGCGCAAGCCTAGCTTGCACTACCTGTAGCCCATGAGTGCCTTCGCACTCATGCAAGCTCGCGTAGGTCCAGCAAAGCCTTTGGGCTTATGGGTCCTATTTATGAAGGGTCCAACCCTTGATTTTGTAGTTCTAGCTCTTTCTCCAATTCAAATAAATATTTATTTTATGACCCTAATAAATTAGTTGTTGGTCAGACAACAAATTTCCTTGCTTATCCAAAAATGATCCAATCATAATTAAATAATAATCCAATTTATTATTATTTTATATTTTCATAATAGAATAAATCCATTAGTTCAATACTCAGCCCGATGAAGGTCCAATGTGTGTGATCTCATAGGATCCCGAAGTATTGAGCCGTTAAGGCTTAACCAACCCCTGTTCTATTTGGAACCGTTTGCTTGAGGTTCTAGATCGTGAATAAAAACTCGATTACCTTAACCGATTGTAGTACGCCTCTAGCAAGGGTCTACCATCCCCCTTTACTCGGAATAACATTTATGCTTATGACTTAATCCCGGTTAATGCAATAGTTATCCAGGGCGATGAACTCCTTCTATTCTTTAATATTAGTACCATCTGGTTTATAGGGTTCAGTTAAAGTGTTAACCCACTAATCGCAAGGTTGCTCCAACCCACCATAGTTATTAACTTGTTAGCAAAGTATATTGCATTTTACTATAGTGTTGTTGATTAGAAACCGTTTCTATCAAACACATACACTGATCAAAGGTTTATAACAATCATCACTTCAATAAGTGGCCAGGTACAACTCCTTAATATATCCTGAGCAATGGATTCTTTCTGACTACTCAGCTTAACATTATGTTGTCATCTCTATACCCGTAATCACCTGTAACATCCTAAATTAATGAGTGTGTGTGAATGACCCAAAGGCACCAACTTCAGTCCTGAGGAGATTGACTGCTTGGACCCTTTCCAAGAAATTTGACCACATGCTAGTCTTACCGCTTCATCAATATCCTTTCTAGATGAAACTATGACTAGGGATAGTTTAGACATAATCATAATTGCACATGAAGCAGGTCTCACTAAATATAGTCCAACTATAACTTCTCTGACTTCATGCTATGATACGTCAAGGACTTTTGATTACATACATCAATGAATATATATTTTAGCCAGCTATAATATATATTTACAAACACATTGATATAAAGTAAAGATTAAATGCCTATGAACAAAATATTCGTACTATTACATAATTAAGATATATCTCCTTAATTGCCTTAAGGACATACATCATATCCAACAAACTCCCACTTGCACTAAGGCCAATTAGCCATATGTCTAAATCCATATGCTTTAACATGTTGGTCACATTTGACTTGAGTCAATGGCTTCGTCAGACCATCTGTGAGGTTCTGATCAGTGGGAGCATATTCTAGTCTTATTATCTTAGCATCAATAATCTCCCTGATTATATGATACTTTCTGGTCAAATGTCTGTTTTTCTGATAAGAACGTGGTTCCTTTGCTTGCGCTAAAGCACCATTATTATCACAATACAAAGTAACTGGATCAACAGTTTTAGGCACCACTCTGAGATCACCAACAAATCCCTTTAACCAGACAGCTTCTTTTGCTGCTTCACATGCAGCAATGTATTCATATTCCATGGTTGAATCAGCAGTAGTTTCTTGCTTGGAACTCCTCCAACATACCGCCCCTCCAATTAAGACATACAAAAAACCCGATTGAGACTTAAAGTCATCCTTGTCATATTGAAAACTCACATCAATGTAACCTCTAATTGTGGGGACACCTTCTCCATATATCTAGAACTCATCCTTAGTCCTTCTTAAGTACTTAAGAATTGCCTTGATGGTCATTCAGTGCTTTTAAACCGGTTCTAACTAATATCTGCTCGTAAAGCTCAAAGCTTGAGAGACATCTGGCCTAGCACATATCATAGCATACAAGATGGATCCTTTTACAGATGCATAGGGTATATCCTTCATGCACATTCTCTCCTAAGCTGTCTTTGGACACTCAACCTTAGATGGGTTAATTCCCTTTGTCATCGGGAGATAACCTTTCTTTGAACGCTCAAGGTTAAACCTATTCAATACCTTGTCTATATATACATACTTTGAGAAAGACCTAACAGCCTCTTGGATCTATCCCTATAGACCTTTATACCTAGTATAAATGTTGCTTCATCAAGGTCCTTCATGGAGAATTTTCTTGACAATCGTACTTTTACATTTTGAAGAAGAGAAATATCATTTCCTATTAGTAGAATGTCATCGACATACAATACTAAGAAAATGACTGCACTCCGACTAACCTTCTTGTAAACACAAGGCTCATTAATGTTTGGATAGAAACCCAGTTCATAGATTGTCTGATCAAACCTTATATTCCAACTCCTGGGTGCCAACTTAAGTCCATAAATGGATCTTTGTAACTTGCATACCTTTAAGCCATTCTAAGATGTAAAACCCTCAAGTTGTGTTATATACACATCTCGGTCTAAATCCCCATTCAGGAATGTTTTTTTAACATCCATCTACCAGATCTTACAATCATAATGAGCAGTAATGGTGAGGAGCATCCTTATGGATTTAACCATGGCTACTAGTGAGAAAGTTTCATCATATTTGATACCTTAACGTTGATTATAACCTTTCATAACTAACCTTGCTTTATAGGTAATTACATTACTATCCATGTAAGTATTCATCTTGAAGACCCATTTGCACCCAATTGGTCTAACCTCTTGCGGTGCATCAACCAAATTCCAAACTTAGTTCTCATACATGGAATCCATTTCTGATTTCATGGCTTTTAGCCATTTATAAGAATCCAAGCTTTTCATTATCTCATCATATATCCTTGGTTCATCATACTCTAAGAGATATAGTTCCTTATCATCTGTGATGATAAAACTATATCTATCAGGACCTTTATGATCACGACCTGATCTTCGCAATGCTTGTGTTTCGATAGGTTGTTCTTGGATCTCACTTTCTTGTGTATCTAGAATAGGGTCAATCAGTTGATTATCTGTTTCTTCCTCTTGAACTTCCAGCTCAATACTGCTCCCACTAACGTTTGCAAGTAAGTGTTCCTTTTCCAAAAAGTGAGCATTCCATTATACAAATACCTTCTGTGCTTTGGGTTGGTAAAATAGATGTCTAATAGTTTCCTTCGGATATCCAATGAACAAACACTTATTAGAAGTATCGTTCAGCTTATCTGATGATATCCTCTTTACGATTGCAGGATAGCCCCATATTCTTAAGTTACTTAGAGATGGCCTTTTATTAAACTACCTTTCATAAGGTGTGAAATCAACTGATTTACAGGGCACTCTATTTAATACATAAACTGCGCTCTCTAGTGCATATCCCCAAAAGGATTTATTAAGATCTGCAAGGCTCATCATGGATCAAACCATATCTAATAAAGTTTGATTCCTCCTTTCTGACACTTCATTGTGTTAGGGCATATAAGGAGGGGTCCACCGGGGAACTATCCTGTTTTCCTTTAGATAATCCTGAAACGCCTAACTTAAGTATCCTCCACCTCGATCCGATTGAAGTGTTTTAATACATTTATCAAGTTGTTTCTCTAATTCCGCTCTGAATAGTTTGAACTTTTCAAAGACTTTCTGATTTGTGCTTCATTAATTACAAATAACCATATCTTGAATAATCATCAATAAAGGTTATGAGGTAGGATTATCCTCCTACTGCCTGAATAATCATTGGACCACATACATCCGTATGTATAAGTTCCAATGTACTCGTGGCCCGTTCATTCTTTCCTTGAAAGGGTAAATTTGTCATTTCTCCTTTTAAACAAGGTTCGTAATCATCATAAGGCTCCAAGTCTATAGGGCCTAAGTCTCCACGCTTATGCAATATGGTTAAGCAATCTTTGCCTATGTGGCCTAAACTACAATGCCATAAGTAGAAGGAATTCTCATTATCTAATTTAACTTTCTTTACATTGTTTATATTAAAAACTTCTATTTTAGTATCAAGAATATAAATGCCACCATTCAACATCCCATAACCATAAAGAATATTATTCAAACGAATCTGACAATTATTATTCGAAAATAAAATTTCAAACCCTTTTGCTGCTAAACATACAACAAATACAATATTCTTAGTAACACTCGGAATGTAGTAACAATTATTCAAAACTAAAATAAGTCCATTTGGCAAAATAAGATTAAAGCTTCCTACGGCTAATGCGGCAACTCGGGCTCTATTTCCCATACGTAAGTCCATCTCCCCTTTTACAAGTCGTTTACCGTTCCTTAGTCCCTGTAAGAAGTACAAATATGAGAACCACAACCAGTATCTAATACCCAAGTGGATTTAAGAGGAAAAGTAACATAGTTTTCAATTACAAACATACCTGAAGTAGATGCCTCTGCAGGCTTCTTCTTCAAATGTTCAGAAGCAGGAGCTTTACAATCCCTCTTCCAATGTCCCAGTTTCCCATACTGGAAGTAGACATACTTAGATGTCTTCTTATCTTTGTTCTTCTTACTGATTCTTTTCTTGGCTCCTAGTGCATGCTTCTTTTTCTTAGAAGCCTTGCCTTTCTCGGCCAACAATAGTGGTTTCTGATCTTTCTTGATATGAGGTTCTACTATTTTCAGCATGCTGATTAATTCAGGGATAGTAGAATTAATCTTATTCATGTAATAGTTAGTCACGAAGCCTGAGTAACAATATGTTAATGACATCAACACAATGTCAATGCTCAAGTCATGATTCATCTCGAATCCCAATTGATTCAACTTCTCAAGGTATCCCAAGAATTTCAGTACATTTTAAGAGGTAGAGGTGCCAGCCTGCATCTTGGTTGTAAAAAGGAGCTTGGAGGTCTCATACCTCTCTGTCGTTTCCCGCTCCGAAAAGAGCTCTTGAAGATGGAGAACCATGTCCTCTAAGGGCATGTTCTCATGTTATTTTTGAAGCTCGGGATTCATAGAACTCAACATGATACACATGGCAGTCTCACAATCTTCTTGTGCTTCAACCAGGCCTCATGTTCCACACAATCCTGAACATTAGGTTCAATAGGAAAAATTTCACTTAGAACATAGGCAATTCCCTTAGATCTGAGAATAATTCTCACAGCTCGAAACCAATTAGAAAAGTTCAAGCCATTCAGTTTAGTGTCAAGTAATAAATGGAGATTAACATTGGAAGTCATTTTCGACCTAAGATATAAGAAAAGAAAAAAAAAGTTTAGATATTAGTTTAAGTACATGTATTTAATGTAAGGACTTTTAATCAAATACATTTGTCTTACTATTTTCTTTGAAATTTGCAATAACTCATTCTATTGAATTCGGGAATTTTAGCCCAGCTAAATTTCCTAGTAGGTAGCATCTATAACTAGTCTATTATGACCCCCATTTTTATGAGTCAAGTCATAATAGTAAGTTGTAGTTGGAATCCCATTCCATTTACGTCATATGCAATTACTAATACATTCAAGTTCCTTAATCCCAACGGATGTGTGCTCTTATACTAGCATCTCCTTGAATATATCTTAGATCTAGGCCTAGCCCACAATTTTATGATGGACTACCCCGGTTCCGTTAAGGCAGACCCTGTCCCAAACTTTATAACCAATCAATGTGGACTAGAAGGAACGCTTTGTGCAACACTTTGATAGTCCAAAGAGACCGTATTATAAATTTGAGTAAGGAAGACTATAACTTGCCTTAATATATTTACTTTGGGATTTTATTGGTGTTAAACGTCTCACACAATCTAGGATTTTATTAGACAGACATATTTATAATAATTTACATTAATTCAGGGAATTTTAGAATTAATTTATAAGGTCAAACCTTAGGTGGGTTCAAGCTCTTTGTTATAATTATTCCACCAACCTAGATAATATGCAAAATAATTAACACTTTTATTTGTTATATTTATATTGCATTTCCTTTAAGCTTTTATTCAATAAATTTAGTTTTTACTTTCTTATAGAAACATATATAAGGACCATCTTATATACTAGAAATAAATTAGTCCATATTTAATCCCCAATTGGTCAATTCAAGCTGCACCGATATAGGTTCCCAGGTAGGAGAGGAGCCCTTGAAGTGAGTAGACACCAAGTCCAATCCTTTGCCAAACAAATACTGGCACAAACTTGAAGACCAATGGATTCTCTCGAACTAATAAATTTCGTTCTTTCAATTCACACAAATTGGAAGCATCTATAACCCATGTAACTTATATAATTTATTGAGTCTTATATAATTTGAGTAAGTTAACCAAGCTTATTCAAAATTATTCATAACATTTTTCTAACTTTTAAATGAATACCACAGTTCATATATATTATTCCAAATAGTTAAATGAAAAACAAATTATTTCATATAGAAAATAAAATTCAGTTCGCTTCTAACTTAATTATGCACTAAATAGGCAGGCTCTGATACCACTGTTACGAACTGACAGTCAATTTGAACATGCATAATAGGCATGACGGAAATTCAAAATTTTGTCCCTGTCCCCAAGAACTCCTATTAGTTGTATATAAATTAAATAAAGCCTTAACTAAGTAATTCTCTACCTAGGTTAGCATGCATAGGCTAGGCGTACCATAATTCTAAATTAGATCCTGGCATAAATATTTTTTTATTAAACATGTTATAACTTTAAGTTATAATTTAAATATAATTAAATTAAGCATGCATTATAACCTAAGCATAATAATTATTAAGTCTAAAATGCTTAAAGAAAAAGACAAAATATTTAAAATAAAATATACCGGTTGAAGTGTGCTTTGGCAGAACCTCCTTGCACAGGCCTCCAAAAATAGGATATCCTCTATGAGTATCCACACAAATCCCACCAACCGAAACCTCCCAATGAGGAAGAACCAAAGAACCTTGAGTAGCTACTAAGGCACTCCAAAATCCCACTAGAAAACATATTGTTCAATTTACCTTACACGTAGGATATACTATTGAACTAGCTCGAATTGAAATGAGAAAATGGGGCTCAGCTGATAGGGGGAGCAAAGGCTCCCCGTATTTAATGCGGGATGGGAAAAACCCCATCCTATCCTTAGCAAACAAGCGGATCCCATAGGATCTGCGTGCTGGCCACCCTCCTTTACCATGCAAGGCAGGCTCTTACGAACCTACCTTATCCCACTGGTTCGGCCTCGTAGGCTCTTCTGCGAGCCCATCTCGTAGGTGGCAAAGGCTACACAAGGCAGGCTCTTGCGAGCCTGCCTTATCCCACGGGTTGGGCATCGCGGGACTATATATGAGCCCAGCTTGGCGGACTTCTTACTGCAGGGCAGTGTAAGCCTAGCTTGCACTACCTGAAGCCCACGAGTGCCCTAGCACTAGTGCGTACTCGCGTAGGTCCCGCAAAGCCTTCAGGCTTGCAGTTCCTATTCACAAAGGGTTCAACCCTCGATTTTACAGTTTTAGCTCTTTCTCTAATTCAAATAAATATTTATTTTATGACCATAATAAATTAGTTGCCCGTCAGAAAATAAATTTCTTGGCTTACCAAAAAGTGATCCAATCATAACTAAATAATAATCCAATTTCTTATTATGTTATATTTTCCTAATAGAATAAATCTATTAGTTCTTTACTCAGTCCAATGGAGGTCCAATGTGTGTGACCTTATAGGATCCCAAAGTATTGAGCTTATAAGGCTTAACCAATCCCCGTTCAATTTGGAACCGTTGGCTCGAGGTTCTAGACCGTGAATTAAAACTTGATTACCTTAAACAACTATAGTACGCCTCTAACAAGGGTCTACCATGCCCCACTACTTGGAACATCATTTATGCTTATGACTTAATCCCGGTTAATGCAATGGTTATCTAGTGCGATGAACTCCTTCCATTCTTTAATATTAGTACCATCTAGTTTATAGGGTTCGGTTAGAGTGTTAACCCACTAATAGCAAGGTTGCTCCAAGCTACCCTAGTTATTAACTTATTACCGAAGTGTATTGCCTTTTACCATATGAAACTATTTCTATCAAACACATACTCTGATCAGAGGTTTATAGCAATCATCACTTTAATAAGCGGCTAGGTACAACTCCTTTATTTATCCAGAGCGATGGATTCTTTTCCACTACTCAGCTTACCAACGTATTCTCATCACTATACCCGTAATCACCCGTAACACCGTAAATTAATGAGTATGTGGGAATGACCCAAAGTATAGCAATAGTACTACGCATGGTAACTAGTATCTCAAGTATGGGGATATTCGCTAAGCTTATTGCATGAAGATAAACACTAACACATTGATATATACACAAAGTGTTTGACTTACTGCGGTCTCCAATATATCTCCTAGATATATCCATATGTCAAACTTAAGGCACCACCTTCAGTCCTTAGGAGATTGACTACTTGGACCCTTTCCAAGAAAGTTGACCACATGCTAGTCTTACCACTTCATCAATATCCATTCATGATGAAACTATGTGTAGGGATAGTTTAGCCATAATCATAATTGCACATGAAGTAGGTCTCACTAAATATAGTCCAACTATAACTTCTCCAACTTCATGCTATGATACGTCAAGGACTTTTGTAAACATACATCAATGAATATATATTTCAACCAGCTATAATATATATTTATAAACACATCGATATAAACAAAAGATTAAATGCCTTTGAACAAAATAGTTGTACTATTACATAATTAAGATATATCGCCCTAATTGCCTTAAGGGCATACGTTATATCGAACAGAGAGAGCCCGGCCAAAGTAGATGGTGAAATAGAATTATATAGGTGAGTATTTTTGTGGACATAATCTCCCCTAAATCCTAATAAAAGAAGTTAGGAATGAATAAAATGTGACAAAACCTCAAAAGAAAGGTTTTCTCCCTATTTTATACCTCCTATACCCCCACTATACCTTTTCTATACCTATAGAAATTACTAAAATTTTAGTTTTCATATGAAATGTGTCTATTGAAAATGTGAAGAGAAGGGCCCTATTTATAGGGGAGAGGTGGTTTGAATGCAATAAATCACGTTTATGACCTCCCTTTCCCCAAAATAGGAAATGATTCCCTTCCAAGAGAGCTTGTTTAGGCAACAAGAGGACCCGTACCATTGGGGCCCCACCCGTACAGGTCCCCCTAGGCGTATGGAAGGGATGACCTATACGGGTCTGCTAGTGGATCCGTACCACTAGACAGCACCCATACGGGTCCCTAAGGGCAGACTAGGTCTCCAAACTTCGGTGAAACTCAACTCTGTAGTGGTAGGAACACCACTGAGGGACAACACCTGAAAGATATTGCATCATATAGCTCTCATTATCATTTCGTGAGAAGGATCGTTAAAATCCAGTGCTCACAGCTACATCAATTGAATTAAACTTGTTACAATTGAACTTGACTATAAATCAATCCACTTTATTTATGTCTCATCTTCATTTCACGATCCATCACCAATAATAATCCAATTAATTCATAATATAAAGTACTTATATTTCACTTCCATAATATGAGTCATTTATATTCCATCTTATAAATTATTTATATTCTGTAATATAAATTGTTTATATTCTATTTCTATAATATAAAAAATTTATATTTCATTTTCATAATATAAATGGTTTATGTTTCTTATCCATAATATAATTGATTCACATCCTAATATGTAAATAATCAATATTTTACTTCCAATTATAATTATGTTATGTTTCATTTCCCGTTTCATTTTATTTCATTTCCATTTTCAATTAAGTAATTAATTGATGCTCCATTTTTATATCATAATTGATTCAGATCTCATCCTAATTTATTCCATGCTTTATTTTTGTTTCTTAATTATACATCACTTTCTTATTCCCGCTAATTTCCATTATCTATTAATTTCATTAATTATATTCGAGTGGGTAAGAGCTTTTGCGGTGATTTTGTTCGAGGGATTAGCTTGCAACCCCTGGTACACTTTCTTATACCTCTCTTCCTATTT
Organism: Euphorbia pulcherrima; assembly: GCA_947683365.1. Taxonomy (NCBI): domain Eukaryota; kingdom Viridiplantae; phylum Streptophyta; class Magnoliopsida; order Malpighiales; family Euphorbiaceae; genus Euphorbia; species Euphorbia pulcherrima. The sequence goes on from CANTUS010000007.1 coordinate 20,077,791, forward strand.
CTTCTTGATTTGTGATCCTATCATCTTTTTAATTGGTAAGTCTATCATAGCGCCATTATACTGGAAGAACGACACCGTGATCTTTGACATTAGCATTTCTATTTATTCCAGGCCAAATTACAGTATTCCCGTTTTAACCTTTTATTTGTAGGATAATTGCTCAGAATCAATTTGTTTTGTATTACATGCTATAAGCATGTGGTAACTGCCATAAAATGTTGCCATAACCACATTGAGGTTGTGTGTTTTGATTAGAATAGCTCTTTTTCTTATCATATTTCTTAAAATGAATCTAGGTAATATGTTTGACATTTAATAAATAATTTTGGTATTCCAATTTAAATTGGCTAAACAAATCGAATAAGTAATTCGTCCGGACCTGAATATATAAATTAAGGTATAGTTTTGTTCTTGGGACAATGCTATACCAGAATTTCCTGGAAGAGCTGATCCAGGTTACAACTCTATATTTTAAATTATGGATTTAGATCTATGAATCTTTTTGACACTATTTTGAAAATTCAGTTTTATAAATTGTTTTATATTCTCTCCTACCAATTATATTTTAAAACCCCTGGCTGAGTTACCAAGTTGCCTCGATTGCCTATAATTAATGCCTCAATTATCCTTAAAAAGAAAGTTGCCTCGGCTGACCCTAATTAGCCCAAAAAAGCAAATACAGTCCTCCCGCATCCAAAAACATTGTGCGCTCACAGTGGCAACTCTGTTGGGGATCTTTTTTTAAAAAAATTGTTTAAAAGATTTGACGAATACGAAAAAAATTATTTATCCAAATTAACCCAATATTTTTTATTTTATGCATCATGTTCATCGTAGTAGTTAGACTCTTTTGTATTTTACGGCAGGATCACCCTTATCATCGACCGTGTTACTTTAGCAAAGCTTTGCGTATGATTCTGCACGGGACTTAGGGTCGCCTAGTAGGTAACCACTCATGACAATATTGCCAATATTCTTCATGAGAATTGGTGTGTTGTAATGTCATAGGAACCTTCTTCATCAACAACCTAACTATAAGCTTGCATGTAGTAGACTAGCAACTTCCCCTTTAGGACTACCCTATCACGTTTAATATTTTAGGTCACACTTTGTTGTCTCGTATGGATTTCAAAGTTTTTAGAGCCAAAACTTAATAAGGTGATGGGAGGTACAAGATTGGAGGAAAGATTGCCACCTACGTGTTAACTAACCCCCGTTGTTGTGCTATAAGGATTAACTAACCCCCGTTGTTGTGATATAAGTATTGCCATACTAAATGTTTCCATGCTAAGTGTTGCCATACTAAATATTTCCATGATAAATGTTGCCATATCATTCGCTATTTTTTGTCTTATGATCATTGTCAAGTTCATCTCATGAGCTTTATTCATTTCCCCCAAGTCTTTTATGAGGTGTCTCATATAGCAGTCGCTAGATTCATGCAAACCCCTTTTGAGATGATAACCCACCGATATTGCCTTTTTGCCCCGTATCCATGATAGGTCATTATGATGTCTATTTTTAGAGATGTCATCTTGATATCTCTACTGTCCTTTTTTATCTCTGCATATCATCACCTTTTTTCAGAGATATCCCATACATGTCTCGTTTGATCCTTACCCATGAACAATTTACATGCATCTCCCAATCATCGTTTTAGTGACACAACATTAAGGTCTCACTAAAATGTTTATGACCCCTATAGATGTTCTGTTAACATATCGCCTAAACCTTAGTGTCATCACGCATTTACCTACGTTGTTATATCATTTGTCTCTGGAGATGTCTCATCAATGTCTTGCTAAAACTCATCATGTCCTTGCATAGAGATATCCCACGATATCCCATGTTTCATCCATATGTCCTTAGAATGCATCATATTATGATTACCCTATTCAACCTTATATCGAGCTTGGGTCCTCGGACCCTAGCAAACCTTTACTTGCATTGTGATGTCTTATCGATATTGCACCCACCACACTTGTCTGAACCACAGTCGCATAACATTGTTTCATCATAACCATGTCTATCCTAGAGTTTAGTTTTGCGACACCTTTATCCTTCATGAAAGTCTTAGGGGAAGCTTCGTTTCCTTATGTGACTAATGCGTTTTTATTTTGTAAGAACACAACACACATAAGTCTTGTCTGAGTCGCATTATATAGCATTAACTATCTTTTGACAGCTATATTTGCATACATTCACTTTAACCAGGTTCTTCATCCCATTCATTCGTCCACGCACAAACCCCTCCATGGCTAATCCAACCTTGTTTCTCTCTCAGTTTGGAAGAGGATTGAAGATTGCTTGGTCCGAATTACCTTAGAATTAAGTCCAGCTCCAGCTCAAATGGCTTCCCCTACCAAAACCAATGCTCTTGTGGAAAAGATCAGCTCAGCCTTTATTCAGTTTCTGAAGTATGATTAGTTTAGGGGTACTATTAAAGACATTGTGCAAAAGATGGTGAAAGAGGCCATTATTAGCATTGAGACTTCCTATGAGCAAGGAAAGGCTAAAGGCAAGCCTTTTCCTACTAGTTTTGTCATGTCTGTACCATCACCATACCTTGGGAGTGGATCACCATATTTCCATCTGACAAGCTATGAGAATTTCATGAGGCTGAAAGGTTTGACTGACAAATAGCTAGTAGTTATGTTTTCATTCACCTTAGAAAGGATAACTACTGGATTGTTCTAGGTTTAGCCTAAGGAAGTAAGGGGTAATTGGTCACAACTCGCGAGTGCTTTTTAGGACCATTTTTCGTATAACCTTAAGCCTCAAATTAACATCGGTGATCTGGACTCTTACAAGCAAAGGGAGAATGAGGAATTCCATATATACTATAAGAGGTGGATGGATTTGAAGGTCTTAGTGAATCCAGCACACTTTTAGAAGATCGTTATTGACATCTTAATCAATGGAACCTTGCCTAAAATCCGAAAGGAACTTATGGCTGGAAGCTTTAGTGAATTCAATAAAATTTATGAAGAGCATTGACCCTTGAAGAGTACGATATAAAGCATGGGGACGACCATGGTATTTCCCCATGGAAGGATGATCTTTCCATCCTTCTTTGAAAGCTGAGAAAGGTTGGGTTCTTAAATGGGTCTCCACCTTATGTTACTTCGAGGGAAAATAGTGCTAGCAATTTCTATGCTTATCACGTTGCCATAGGACATTGTACCAAAAACTGTAAGACACTTCTGACTATTATAAAAGGGCTAATAAGGGAAGGGAAAATCACATGTCCTAACCCTAAAGGAAACTGAATTCTCCAAGCCTATATGGCTTACAAGGAAAAATTAGATCTAGAATGTCAACATTTGCCAAAGTCACCTAAAGATGAGTTATGGGAACGTGTTCGATTAGCAAATGAAGAAGCTCAGAAATATGAATTGATCAGCCCTCCATCCAAAAACATCCATATTCTTAAGGGTTTCTATTTTTATGGGTCTTCTTCCCTAGAGGCACACCTTGAAGAGTACGCAAGGTTCATGAATATCTTTAATTTACATGTTACTCGTTGGCCTAGCTAATTTACTATGACACTTGGGGGTAGGGCATTTGAATGGCATGCAAACCTTCCCCAATTCCAAAGCCTTTTCTGAGAAAATCTAAGCAAATCCTTCATGTCCTACTTTTCTACTCCCCCACCATCAGAAGAACCATAGATGATGCCCCGTAGGATGAAGAACTTCCACCACAGGATCTGCCTATATTTGTGGATGAGCCGATTGGAGATATTATTCTTGACAATATAGGTTATAATGCTAATAATGAGGAGATTAATGAGGGTGAATCATTCTACTCATTCATGACGGCTTGCTCTAGGATTTTGGAAGGACAGGAAAATTTACCTGAGTTTGTCCTTGTTGCACCTGAAGGAATTGTGGTAGGAGAAGAAGGAGAACTGATTGTCTAGTTAGAAGACAATTTTTTTATTTCTATTTCTGATGTTTTTGATGTGAACAATAAACCCTATAAGGCCAATTTATCAATGAAAAATAATCATGTTGCTTACTTGTTTGATGTCTCGCCTAATGCCACTATGCATTTATTTGAACATTCATATAATGTGTTTAGCATACATGATACCTATATGCATGAATTTAACTTGGGTACAAATGATAATCCTAAATTGATATATATTGCAAATGATATGTCTCCCATAGAGAAAAATGCAATAACAAAAGTCTTAAAAAAGTACGTGGTAGTGTTTGCTTAGTCTATGAGACATGCCAGGCATCGATCATGAAATAGTCGAACACTGGATCTCAACTGATCCTAAGTTCAAGCCAGTTAAATAGAAACTCCATCACTTGACACCTGAATGGGTCAAAAAGGTTAAAGCTAACATATCTAAATAGATTGAAGCCAATTTCTTGGAAGTGGTTGAATATCCGACTTGGGTATGTGGTTTCGATAGCAAAAAAAGATGGAAGAGACTGGGTTTGCGTCAATTATCGAGGTCTCAACAAAACCACACCTAAAGATGATTTCCTGTTACCATACATAGATGTTTTGGTTTACAGTGCAGCTAGGGCCACCATGTATTCTTTTATGGATGGGTATTCGGGTTACAATCAAAATCTCATGGATATTTACGGCAAGGTCAAGACGGTCTTCATCACTGAATGGGGAGTTTACTGTTTCTGAGTTATGCCATTTGGGTTAAAAATTGCAGGGAAACATACTAGAGAGCCGCTACTACCTTGTTACATGACATGAACCACAAGGAAGTCAAAGTCTATATCAACAACATGTTAGTGAAGTCATCAACCAGAGAAAAGCATCCAGTTGTCTTGGACAAGTTCCTTACTAGAATCGAGAGGTATAACCTCTGACTGAATCCGAAGAAGTGTGTTTTCTGAGTTACACCCAGTAAATTGCTTGGGCACATTGTTAGTTAGCGAGGTATTAAAATAGATCCCAACAAAGTTAAGGCTACCCGTGAAATGCCTAAACCAAAAATTGAGAAAGAAGTTCGATCTTTCTTGGGTTCTTTATAGTATCTTAGTAGGTTCATATCTCAACTTACTACAGTTTGGGAGCCCATATTCAAGTTGTTAAGAAAGCAACAGCCAGTAGTGTGGAATGATCAATGCTAACTAGCCTTCGATAGAGTCAAGGCTTACCTTGTGAACCCACCAGTACTTCGACCTCCGATACAAGGGAAACCCTTGACCTTATATTTAGCTATTGAGAAAATATCAATAGGTGAGATGCTAGTCCAAGAGCATGAGGATAAGAGAGAGCATGCAATCTATTACCTCAACAAGATGTTATTAGAGTACAAGAGTCGCTACACTATAGTGGAAAAAACATGTGCTACTGTAGTATGGCTAACCAAAAACCTAAGACACTACTTTCAGTCTTATAAGATTCAGGCTGTCATAAAAGTTAACCCCGTGAAGAATTTTTGTGAATCACCTACTTTGTCTAAGAACTTGTCAAGATGGTTGCTATTATTGTCAGAGTTTAATATTGAATTTGTCATAAAGAAGGTCATCAAAGGACGTGCTATGGCAGAATTCTTGGTGGGTCAGCCGATTGACTCTAATTATATAGAGAACCTTGAACTTCCTAATGAACAATTAGCTATGGTAGAAGAAGCAAAACCCTCATGGACCATGTATTTTGATGGCGCAGTCAACAAATGAGGTGTTAGGCTCCGTGTTATCCTCGTCACTCCCTATAACGAGATAATCCCATTATCCAAATTCCTAGAATTCTTGGTCACCAATATTGGAGTGGTATATTATGCTTTTCTTTTTGGATTAGAAGCACTCCTCTCTGTAGGGGCAATCGATGTATTAGTAGTAGGAGATTCAGCTCTAGTGATTCGTCGAGTCGTAGGAGACTGGGAAATCAAAGAAGAGTCACTTCGCCCTTATCTTGAAACATTTTGGGATCTAATAGCAAATTTTAGATAGTCCTTGTATCGGCACGTACTAAGGGAAGAAAATCAGATGGCAGACTCATTAGCGACATAAGCTTCCATGTGGGAAAATCCTAAAGAAAGACCCGATGAGACCATTGGTTATGCAATCCTTGAAGACTCCTTACATTGGTGAGGCGGTAATGATCGTAGGACAGATCAAAGAAGACCCTTGGTATTCCGACATAGTCCAGTTCTTGAGAGATGGCTGTTACCCTAATGGCATGTCTCAGTCAGAACGTACAACATTAAGGAAATTGGCAGTCCAATTTTGTATGGTTGATAGTTTTCTTGTCAAAAGAGCCGGTAATGGGTTACTTCTTAAGTGTTTAACCAGTGAAGAAGCTACTCGAATCATGAGAAACATGCATTCAGGTGATTGTGGACCGTATATGAATGGGGTGGCCTTAGCAAAGAAGATATAGTGGTAGGGTTACTATTGGATTACTATGATGGCCGATTGTGTATTTGAAGTAAAGAAATGTCATGAATGTTAGATTCATGGAGAAATCTCGCACCTACAACCTATCGAACTCCAAAATTATCCTGGGGGATAGATATAATTAGCGAGATTTGACCATCCTCTACAAATGGTCACCGATACTTAGTAGTGGCGATCCATTACTTCTCAAAGTTGGTTGAGGGTAAATGCCATACCAATATTACTACTAAGAAGATGGCCAAGTTCATTGAGCACCAAATTTTTGCTTGATACAAGATTCCTCACCATGTTTTTAATAATGGGGTTCAGTTCCAAGCAAAAATGGTAGATTTAACTGAGAAATGTGGAATAGAGCATTATAGATCATCTCCTTACCAACCACAGGCCAATGCAGCGGTTGAAGCATCCAACAAGGCAATCAAGGAAGTTCTATCCAAAATGGTTATCACATACCATGATTGGGCTGACAAACTTCCTTTTACAGTCTTGGGACATAGGATGAGTGTGCGTACTCTGATGAATCAGACTCTGTTCTCTCAGGTGTATGGGATAAAAGCCATTCGACCAGTAGAAATGAAAGTCAAGTCACTCAGGGTCTCCTTAGAACCTCAGTTAAAAGAAGCGGATTGGGTCCGAGCCAAATTTGAACAACTGAATATGATAGATGAGGCACGAGTGAAGGCTTTGGATCATCTATAGATGTACCAGCAATTTATGGCTAGAGCTTACAACAATCGAGTCAGGCAGCTAAAAGAACCACTCAAAGCGAGAGACCTAGTCTTTAAACAGTTGAGAAAAGTCAACACCGATACTGGGGGAAAATTTTATCCTAATTGGGAAGTTCCTTATGTCATAAAAAAGGTCCTTGGTAAAGGTTCAATCAAGATCATGCATTTGGATGGAAATGAGTTCATGAATCCTATCAACTAAGACATACTCAAGTTCTATCACATGTAAAAAAAAATAAATGACAAAATAAAGAATAAGCCTACCAATTTGAAAACCCAAAAAGGGTGGATTAGGCACAAATTAGGGGATCCTGATGATTCGAAAACCCAAAAAGGTCGGGTCATGCAAAAGTTAAGGCCAGTAAAGTCTATTGGACCTTCGTGAGGGGTTCAAGCAAAAATTAGGACTAACCAATTGAGAGTCACTAACTAGAAACTGTAACTAGATATTTACCAATAAGTAATATATTATTTGAAATTGTTACCAACATTTGTAACCAATTTAAGCTCATTCAATAAAAGTGTCATTTTTGCTAAAATTCTCGTATGAATGCAATAATAAATGTATTTTATCATGAAAGTGATTGATTCGCAAGTTAGCATGTGTTCCATTTTTCTACTTTTGCCCTATCTCTCATCCCATGTTTAGACTCAATATAAAAAAATGTAAATAATATATATATTTATATATATATATATATATATATATATATATATATATATATATATATATATATATATATATATATATATATATATATATATATATATATATATACATAAAGGCAAAAATATCCGATAGACTAAAAAAGGCAAGGTCTACACAAAAGCCAGCAAATTAGTCCACTGGATTGAAAACCCGAAAAGGGCGGTCCATGAAAAAATTAGGACATATGCAGTTTGATAGGTCGAGGACCCAATATAAAATCCTTATGCAAAAATTAGAATTGAAAATGGAAATATTGTATCAAAAGTCTAACGTGATCACATCAAACGTCAGACTATACGTCTTTTTTTTGCCTCAAGAAGAATAGGTCCATCACCTCTGGAATAATAGTACCAACCAATGCTAGCCGTCAATCGCTTTTTCTCAGTAGCCAGAGTTTGAATTTCAGCTATCCAACCCTTGTATAGCTCATAAGACAATCCTCTTATCTTTGTACTTTAATCGAACATACTTCATGCATTTTGCTCACTTCTCAGCAAAATGTTTCGGCTAACTAGGAGGATATTCAGCTAGCACAGTCTTACATGGCTCAGTAGGGATCTTCTGAACTTGTCCATTTTGTTTGCACTATCAAGATGGAGAATACGATATAACCATCTGTAACCCAAGCAACTATACTCCGTTTGGTGTCATCTCCAATAAGAAGTCTAAAATTTTCCACCAAGGGCAAACCCAACGAATATGGGATTAAGCATAAGCTCGTAGAATGGGGGCCCACTCAGCCGATGATAGCATTCGGTGGCCTTATGTGGTAAAAGCACTCTGAGAAATTAGATGGGTTATGCTTCTTGATGCTCCCGTGCAGCGATTTCTTTAGAGCCCATTTCTCGAAGATCCATACCTATAAGAAAGCAGTTTTCAATATATGCAATTTGGACAATTGCAAACTTGTCGTGACAAGTTACCTATAATAATGTGAAGTGGTCCCCTATTAGGCTTTAGTCCCTAAAAGCAGCATCTAAATGAATAGGGGTCTTGGCCAAGATAAAAGTGGCCGGAGAGGCCTCATTAGCCATCTGTGATATCAAAGAAATCAACTAAAAAGATGCCACGGTCTCACCTAACCTACATATGTATTCACTTAGTATCTGTATAGCAACCATGGAAGGCTAAGCTGGGTGAACCCTAGAAGAATTTCGGCACCATTCAAACACCGAGCGAATCAGGAATCCAGCCATGTTTGGGGCATGAGATAAGAAATCCCTAAAAAATTTGAGCCCAAAAATTTGATCTTAATCCTTCTATGAACCGAAGGCTAGTTGAGGAATTGATATCTTTACCCATCAAGGAGAAGGCATATTAAAGATAGCAATGAATTCTTTAAACATTGGACATAGTTCTATACTATCCGAATGAAATACCCGGTTGATTGGATCCTATAACGCACAAATTGCCCTAAGAAGTCTAGAATTGATAGAGTCATCAATATAGTACCTGATATTCCATAAACAGAATGATTTCAGCTTCTTCTAGTCCTGCTCACCCAAATGTTTCAGAAATTGCCTCAGCTCTACGCTACAGAAACCCATTGTTCGAGTGAATTTAAAGAAATAGACAAAATTACAGACTGTCAAAATCAACACCGGTATCGGTATTAGCGACGTCGGTACCATTGTCACCTAGCCTCTACCGTTTGTTAGCGCAGGTCCGTTCCGGCCTGGTGAGGAATTATGCCTATTTCATTTAGTGATCAAACAAAAGAGCTAAAAAGGACCGAATCATCATCCAAAATCCAAAATTCAAAAATCCACATTCCAGGGAAGCTTTGATTTAGCATTTTCTACGGAAAAATCAAAAGTCAAAATTTGGTCAAACATAGCTAATCAGCCCGCCAGCTTATTACCTATCTACAGTAAACAAAAATCAAATCTTCAGGTTTGGGTGGGACATAGGGCTTGATACTCTGAAGAAGGGCAAGTGCCCTTAACTTGGTGAAGATGGCAGGCAGAGTTGCCTTCCAAGGGGAAATGCCACCTTTGATGGTACGGACTGCAGCCACTTCTTCTTGTACTACCGCTGCTTTAGGATAAGAGCTAGGTTTTGACTTAGAAGCCTGGACTAGGGCTGAAGGGTCGTTATTTTTGAACCAAGGTTTGGCCGGCATACTCGCCCTTTTTATTTCCTCGATCATTTACCACTTCTCATCTTTTTCAAAGACCTAAACGTAGCTAGAGAATTTATCCATACGAAGAACCTTACGATAAGAAAGTAGGGCACCATCCATCAATTTTACTATCATCTTCGAGAGACTTAGCCTATCCTTTAATAAAACTTGAGTGGCCATCCACCTTTCGAAGTAGGGTTTGAACTTTTCATTGGGGGCCTGCTTGATAGCCTCCAAATTCTGTATTGTAGTTTTAATGGTGGCATTGAAACCATACTGCTCGACAAAAGCCTCTAATAAAGCTTTCTAGTTTCTAGTCACTTCTTCTAACAGAGTGTTGTACCATTCGATAGTAGGACCTTCCAAGCTGCAAGGGAACATTTTAGGTAGGACCTTATCACTTAACTTTCTAATTCTCATAACACTTTGAAATGTGGTAATATGAGATTAAGGTGGATTGGTTCCCTTATACTTCGCTATTCTAGGCATACTAAAGTTTTCAGGGACCCAATCCTCCTCTCTAGTAGCTTGGACAGATAGTGAAGACGGTTGGGAGTTGGGATTAGCAGTAAGTAATTTCTAAAATAGGTCACATAATCCTAAGGATAAAGACGATCCCTCTGATTAAGTAATCGAACCCAAAGGTAAACCCATTGACTGAGGAAAGGTCATCCCCTTAGGTGTGACCATAAAATTTGGGATCGAATTGGATGCCCCAAACTGAAATGGTGGTGGCACAAACCCCTGACTAGGCTGACCAAACTATCTGACAATCGGAGGAGGCACTGTACCCACTGACTGGAATGGCATGCTAACTGAACTGAATGGACCCACAAAACCCAACTAACCAAACTAACTAGAAGAATCCCCATAAGTCTGCACTAGCGGCAATTGAAACTGAGTGAACAAATTATGAGTAACCCCTGATACTTGCTCACTAATCACTGCATTTCCCACGGGAGCACTGACAGGAGTGCTGTGAGGAGCATTGGTAGTTCTCTCTTCTTCCATGATTTCCCTGATGGAAGCCAACATCTTATTATTCACTCGATCCAAGAACTAATCACTTCCCAAGTACTATAAGACGACATTTGCAATCTCTGACCTAACTTCGGCCCTCAATGCATTTGCCTCCTCACCTATAGCAACATCCTCAACCTCAACATCAATCTGGCATTTTTGAGTTAGGATATGAGACATGTCCTCAAGAAGATAAGAAGAAAGATCAACCGAACTAAACTGACTGATGGATGAAATATTTGTAGATCGAGACGGAGTAACCCTTAACGGAATTGGAGGAGCCAAAATGCGGGTCAAACAGACTTAAGATCGGTTCCAAGTTTTTACCCATTGAGGTTTAGTTTTGGCTGTGGTGATAACCAAGAGATCAGTACATGCATGGGATGTGGTATTCATGTATAAATTATAATGATGCAGGGAGGGGTTAATCACAACACATGCGAAGCGATCGATTACATCCTTATTTCTTCTGCCGAGTTTGAGGGTATTTATCTTTCATCTAATCTCACACAGAAATCAGGGTACCTAGAGGGTAAAATTATATGGGTTTTGATAAGAATGGTATAGGGACATATCGGAAGTTGATGTAGAAGGTTCCCATCGCATCAAACCTCTTTTGGAAGGAGATGGCAATGAGTGCTCCACCCCCTTTTGTTTCGGGAGTCCTAAAAGCCTCGAAACTCTATCAAAACACTTCTAAATCCGATCTTTATCACCGGCATTCGGTATAAACTCATTTTTTGGTGTTTTTGGATTAGGATCTCACAGTGATATTCGGTCTAAAAATGACCCAATTTCTCAAAAATCCCCACATTCCCTTTAAGAATAATCCAAGATTATAGCCATAACTTGGGTTAAACATATTTTCCATTTAAACCATACTCTCTAACAACTTCAGTCCCGCACTAGCTCTCAAGTCATCCTGGACAGATGAAATGGTAAACTGAGGGTAATTGGCACTAAGCTTAACTTTAAAATTCATTTTTATTACTTTTATGATTGCATATTGAATTTTATTTCTCTGGGTAAGTGAACCACTAGTGCCACTTAAACTATAATACGTGTAAATAAGCTCGCAGGTATGAACAAACATCTATAATGTAAGAAACTCTATCCGAGTTTCTGGGCCAAAACCCAAACGCTGCCGTTACTATACCAAAATTTTGGTAGTAAATATCTATTTATTATGCAGTTATAGTGCATGTTTTATTTCTTGAATTTATTTTTTAAATAAAGCCGTTGTAATGCAAAAATTACCACAAATTCTAAAACTCCAAAATTAATCCAAATTATTTGAACAATATGAGTAACTATCATGTCCGAACTCAGAATCTCATTTCGTTTTCGGTATTAAAATCCCATTTTGGATCAGTATACCACAATTCTCGATGAAGCTGAACCGGGTGGAGACCCTATTTTATTTTTAAGTAAAGTAAAATGCTATATTTTAAAAATATATTTTCTTAATAAAATGTGTAAATAGATTTCTCAATTTAATGACATTTTTCGCTCATACGAAGCCACTGCTTTAAGCAAACTGGATTTTCTCAAATCGAACCAGACGCGCCCCACAAACCATACCCTGTGTGCTCCAGTAAAACCTCGCCTGCTCGCAGTGGCGACTCTACTGGGGAAGAATTATTTTTATTAAAATTCTTTTTTACATGATAATTAAAATATTGTTTAAATCAAATTTTGGAACTATTGGATATGTGGTAATTTCAACATTACACAAATTTTAGGATTGCATAGCATCTGCATTCTTTACCCCGAAACCAATTTAGGTGTCTTTTGGTAAAGTATCTCCAAGTTCACTTACGGCTTAAGCGGTATGGATCTGATCACACCCTTGCGTAACGTACAAGGGCCTTGCTCGCTTAAGGGCGAGACTACTTGAGTATATAATATGAGGAAAGGTTTCCTTTGGATTCCTTAGGGCCACTAGAACACAGTACAAAAAGGTTCAAGGTACCCAAATTGCACCCAGTCCTGAGACCGAAACCCACATATAAATGAACCATAGACACTTCCCCATTGGTTTACCCAAAAATCAAGAGAGTACGCGAGCAGACTTCTCCAAGTCCCATGCTGATTTTAAAGCGAAGTAACCAAATGGAGTTAAAAGGGCGTTAAGTGCGATCTAACCATTTGCTATGTGTAGAGGTTTATTAAATATAAATAAATTGAAAACGGACATCATAAGCATCATGGTTGTCTGTAAACTAACCACATCTTTATGCACCTATGACATTAATGTGTGCCATGCCATTTCATTTCCTTAGTTATAGGAAGCTAAAAATGAATTGAGATGAGTGAGACCACCTAGGCTCAGCCCATGAGCCGAAACAAACAAGACCAGTGAGTCTACCTAGGCTCAACTCATGAGCTGAAATAAACTAAGACCAATGAGTCAACCTCGGCTTAGCCCATGAGCTGAAATGGCCTGAGACCAATGAGTCCACCTAGGCTCAACCCACGAGCCAAAATAAACTAAGACCAATGAGTCCACCTAGGCTCAGCCCTTGAGCAAAAATAGCCAGAGACCAGTGTGTCCACCTAGCCTCAGCCCATGAGCCAAAATAATCATGACCAATGAGTCCACTTAGGGTTAACCCATGAGCTAAAATAATTGAGACCAGTGAGTCCACCTAGGCACAGCCCATGAGCCAGAACAAATCAAGACATGAGTCTACCTAAGATCAGCCCATGAGCCAAAATATACAAACCTTTGAGTGACCAGTGAGTTAGCTTACCTCATACCATAGAGTCAATCCCCGTGTGATCAGCATGTCAGATCACCTTGGACCATAGAATCAATCCCCGAGTGACTAGCGAGTTAGCTCATCTTGGACCATAGAGTCAATCCCTGAGTGACCACCAAATCAGCTCATCTTGGACCATAGAGTCAATCCCAGAGTGACTAGAGAGTCAGCTCAACTTGGACTATAGAGTCAATCACCGAGTGACCAGCGAGTCAGCTCACCTTGGACCATAAAGTCAATCCCCGAGTGACTAGCGAGTTAGCTCACCTTTGACCATATACTCAATCCCTAAGTGACCAGTGAGTCAGCCAACTTTGGACCATAGAGTCAATCTCCGAGTGACTAGCAAGTTAGCTCATGTTGGACCATAGAGTCAATCTCTGAGTGATTAGTGAGTCACCACACCTTAGACTATAGAGTCAATCCGTGAGTGACTAGTGAGTCAGCTCACCTTGGACCACAGAGTCAATCCCCGAGTGACCAGTGAGTCAGCTCACCTTGGACCATAGAGTCAATTCCCGAGTGACTAGCGAGTCAGCGCACCTTGGACCATAGAGTTAATCCCTGAATGACTAGCGATAAGCTCACCTAGGACCATAGAGTCAATCCCCAAGTGACTAGTGAAGCTCACCTTGGACCATAGAGTCAATCCCCGAGTGATCAGTGAGTCAGCTCACCTTGGACCATAGAGTCAATCCCCGAGTGACTAGGGAGTCAGCTCACCTTGGACCATAGAGTCAATTCCCAAGTGACTAGCGAGTCAGCTCACCTTGGATCATAGAGTCAATCCCTGAGTGACCAGCAAGTCAGCTCACCTTGGACCATAGAGTCTTACCTTTAAGTGACCAGCGAGTCAGCTCACCTTGGACCATAGAGTCAAATCCCTGAGTGACCAACGAGTCTGCTCACCCTTGACTATAGAGTCGATCCTCGAGTGACTAGCGAGTCAACTCACCCTTGACCATCGAGTCAAACCAAATTTGGATCAAAACCCTGGTCTTCGAGCCTCGTGTCTCTAGTGTTCCACAAATATTACAGGTTGCCTTTGCTGATTGTTCCATAAATAGTTAGCATATACCGGACTCCCTATTATTTGTATATATCCATCCATTTATTCATTCACCTATTCATTCATTCATTCACCCATTAATTTTGATGAGTAATGTATGTAAGGCTCAGAGCCACACCCGATACACTTACTAACACTTGATCTCTTGCATTTTTTGGTTAGAAGCGAGAGAGAAGGAGGTTAAAACGTATTAAAGGTAGCCTAAAAGTCATACCCCCTCCACTAGTCGAATCTTTGGCCAGATTTTTCTCTGATCTAGAACCTAAAACCATAATGGTAGATGATGATGCGGTTAGATAGTTCCTTAAAAGGATTCTAGACGCTCTAAATTTCCGTGATGTTCTAGAAAGGCTGACCACTTCTAATGCTTAGAAAACCCAATAATAAGAGGCGGAGATAGCGGCGTTGAAGGCAAAGATGGCCTACATGGAAAAGCTATCCCCGACAAAAGAAAAGTTCGTTGCTCCCTCTATGAGCAATATGTAGACAGTGATCGGTTCTCACTGAAGGAATCGGAAGCCCTCTCAGCTAACTTTGTGATTCCTTATATAGCCCCATATACTGGCACTTGGCCTCCTCATTGGTATGTAGAGAATTAGCTTTATATCATGACTAGTATGAATATCCTTAAGGTTCATATAGTCAATCTATTTTAAGCTACTCCATGTGGACTGACTTCTGAATGGGACATGAGGATGCTAACAGAAATAAAATCTGACTGGAAAAGCTATATTCTGCATTTTTGGAAAACTACGCTTTCAATCTGAAGGTCAAAACTACTTTTTAAGAACTCAAAAGGGTCAAGCAATGCTCGAATGAATTCTTTGAAGAATACTACCTAAGATGGATGGTTGTTCGCATACTGGTGACTGGGGCACCCAACCAAGAGGCCTTAATAGTAAAGCTTGTCAAAGGATCCAGCCAGACATACTAGGATGACATGAAGATGAAAAGGTTTGATACCTTTAGTGACATGGTAGATTATGTTAAAAGATTAGAAAAGTATAAGGAAGAAGACCAGATGAAGAAGTAAGAATAGTAGGCTCACACTAAACCCAGATATTCGGAAAAGGGTGGGTCTTCAGAAAAAGGCAGCTCCGAGTCCTCAAAAGCTCCATCTAAAGTTATAGTGGGCACTCAAGAGCAAACTCATCAATCCATCTCCCCATGGGTAGAGTCACTATCACAGTTCTTTACCAAGATGAGGAAGTCTGACTAGCTTCAGAGCATCAAACCATTCATTGCACTTGCTATGGCAGATAGAGATAACTTTTGTACCTATCACATGACTAAGGGGCATGGCACTAATGAATGCATCCTACAACTAAAAGATTTACAATAGATAATATTCATTGGGAGAATGAAGGAGTTCGAGAAGAAACCGAGTATGTAGACTAATCCCATGCCAAACTTTAAAGCTATGGTAAACACCATTAATATCCATATGGAGGCTGACAAGTACGGTATTGACATGATGGATAACTTCTGACATGACCTAGGATGGGGGGATAATGTGATTTTCAACAACATGGTCATCATCCACATGGTTGATCAATATGTCTTGAGAATGAGGAGAGAATGACATGATCAGTATCGAGTGCCACCACAACTTATATTCCGAGGATATTTTGACTCAAATGAGCATGTAGAAGAATTCATCTAATTTATGCACAAACAAGATATTGATATGATGGGTTTGGCACCTCAATTCCCCCACTTCTTGGAAGGTCCTACCATAGACTGATACAATGTAATGCCACTAGAAGGACGTTGAAACTGGTACTATATGGAGAGATCTTTGCTCCACTACTTCATGGCTTCTCATTCATACACGGATGTGCTTTGCTGGTGGTTGGCACCTCAAGTAGATCAACATACCACTGGTTGGCAGGATGTTCCTCCTCCATAGCCCCCTATGTATACTCCACTAGATTATATGCGTCCCAACTACATTGGGATGAATCTATTTGAATTGGAAAGCTCTTCTGGGATGGTATTCCTAGGATATCAATAGTTATATGATCTTGAACAAGCTTGAAGTAATCACAGGGACCATCAAAGGTATCTTGGCATTAACCTGAATGATGTACCACAAGACCCATTCGCCAAACTCCATACAAATATAGCATTAGAAATAAGCCTTGAAAACTAAGTTAACATCGAGTTGTGTGACCTGTTTGAAGGGGTTTGTGCGAACATTACATCATATGGTGCTCGTGTAGAGGAGACATTCACTAGTATACAAGGCTTGATCTCTAACCTTTGCACAACTATCATAGGAGTTGAGCTGGAGTAAATGTAGTAGGGAATAAAATAGAGGAAGATCCTAAGGAAGACCCTAAGGAAGATCCTGAGGAAGACCCTGAGGAAGAATCTGAGGAAGATCCTAAGGAAGACCCTGAGGAAGATCCAGATGAAGATTCTGACAATGATATGCCAATTCAACAAGTGCCAAATTGGTCTTTTAATCACAACCTTTCGGCGATTCGGATGAAGAAGTAGAAGAATTCGAGGACTCCGATGAATCGGATCATGAAGATGAAAGTGAAGTCAATAATCTAGGGTATGAACCTGAGAGCTATTTAGAAGATGATCTAAATAACTTACCATGATTTCAAGTATGAAGCTCCCTTTTCTAATGGCATAACGGTCGACTATGATGGTGCCGAGACCTGTGCCTTATCTTTAGAGTATGACTCCTCGAGCACCTTATGGTCTGCAGTGAGTGATGATTTCGGAGACTTTACAAACTTTGACTCAGACAGTGAGAATTTCATTAATATGATCCAAAATGAGGGGCAATAACCTTCTCAAGATTACATCATGGAGAGAATCTATATAGAAAATGAATTACTTTGAGCCAGTTATCGGATCGAAAATTCGGACTTAAGGGAAGTTTATCCTATATTCTATAATGGAAACACAAGGTTGCGCCCTCATATCCATGAATTTGTGTAGATGATGAATGATGGGTAAATTCACTATGCCCATTCACCCAAAAGGTTTCGATTAACTCTCCAAGAAAAAGCAATCATCTAGTATGAGGGGCTGACATTTTATCAAAGGTCATTTTAGAATACTTTGGCTAGACAATTCATCGATTACTTCACATGGGTAGACCCGCCAGAGGAAACAACTCTCGAGCAAAATAAATATGGAAACCCGTTGTTATATTAGGAATGGAAAGCAACTAACGCTGTCTTCCCAACAACGATGAAGTCCACCAAGGAATATCCTTGGTACATGAATAAGCACTTTGATGAACCAGAATAATCGATCTCATACAAAAATGGTCAAGATCCAACTTATGGAGCTTCCTCATCCATTCGCATGATTAGGAAAGACTCTAACCCCATTCTATGCCAAATCCTACAGGAGAACCCAATTGTCTCGGAAAGACATCTTGAAAGAGTCCCCTTTATATAGTGGCCCTTTACCACCAAAGCGCCATCTTTCGTGAACAAGCCGATTAACTTGGGAGAATTACCACTTGATGAAGATTTTGATGAGTTCATGGTCTTCAAAACGACAAACTCGCTTACCCATGTTGTTAGTCCTATCACCAAAAGAGGGAAAATCACTAGGTCAGTGGCCCCTGCTATGCCAAGAACGGAACCTCTGGCACCCTCTACTTTTGTTAAGTCCTCGAAATAGATAGAAAGTATGATTGTGGTCTAGCTAAAGGCTACTGCTACTAAGTTAAGCATTTAGGACCTTCTCCTTGTTTCTCAGGACCATTGGCTCGCCATTGTGAAAAAGTTGATGAAAATCAAAACGTATCCCCTATCATCCCTGAAACATGTTTGTACGCTGCTTAACACTGAGACCAACACTATTATCCCTGGTATTATTTTCTCAAGCTCAGATTTACTTGATGAGGGCATTCATCAAAATAAGGCTCTTTACTTAATGTAAGTGTTTTTGGATGTATCATGCCATGTATGATGGTTGACGATGGCTCATTGCTGAATGTCTATCCTAAGGATATTCTTCCAATCCTAGGACTAACCGAGAGGGACTTGAAGAGATCCACAACAGTCATTAAGGCCTATGACAATTCTAAGAGAACTATTATCGGTACATTTAAAGTCGAAGTTACTATTGGAGAAATCTCAACCATCGTGCTTTTTATAGTTATAGACATCCCGATGACTTTCTCTATGCTTCTCAAATGATCATGGTTCCCTGCTCTGGGAGGGCTTCTTTCCACTCTTCACTAGAAAAACAAAATTCCATCCCACGAAAAGATCATCACTTTAGAGGCTGATGAAGCATCAGTGGTGGCAGAATTGAAGATGAAAGAAAGCCACTCGAAAGGATTTAACTGTTAGGTGTCGATGACATGTGGGTCTCCCTTGGCACCTATGTGAGAGGCGAGGCCCACTTGGTTTTGGTTGGATTTAGGCATGATAAAACAATTTTAGTTAAAGTTAGCACAAGAAGCCAACTTTAATGAATAAAACAATTAAGACCCAAATCTCAATTCAAATGATAGAGTCGCCACCCAAGTTGTCTACTTGGGAAAGAGTTTTGGTACGGCTCCCTCTGGGTGGGAGACTCACACCTATTAGATCAGACATTCGGGTATTGGATAAGTCACTTATTTCTCATTTAGTTGATACAAAATTACATTCACCGAGTAAAACCGTGTTCATTTTCATCATTTGGGGAATTATCACAAAAATCCTATTTTTCTACACTCTTTCACACTCAATACATGCGTTTATATATTACAATGAAGCACAAGCAATAAATGGGGGAATAAAAATTACAACCGGTGGAAAAATGGGGGAATTGCAAGAGAACCTATACATTTGTTCTAAGTTATAAAACAAAATAAAAATAAATTCCCCTGCATCCACAAAGATTAGCACAGTTTATAGCACATCATAAGTCAACATCTCATTAGGAAAAATATGGCTATGTTAGCATGGCGGTTTTGTGATTGATAGTGCTTGGGCGGCTTCTAGGGTCAGAAAGAAATAACATGTCTTCAACATATTTGGTTATGAAAACACATTTTAACTTTTGTGGGTTAAGTAAACATATTATTAGTGAAAGTGATTGCATGACATATGATTAGTTGGATTGATTTTTAACCAAATTAAATTGAATTCTGGATTCTGCCTGGGCCTGGTACCCTTATGGGTGGGTAGGACCTATATGGCTACTAGGGAGGACTGGGTCTTGACTTGTCTAGACAGAAGCTTTATTCAGTTTAACTTGCAGATTAATGGATGAAAAATAAATTAAAAATGGGATTTCCTTTAGTATGAGTATGGCGCACCAATTTATATCTTGAAGATCCAAGGGGCCAACAAGGCTCATACGAGTTAGGACCAGACCCAAAATAGGAAATAAAGAGAGCAGATATAATAGAGGAGGCAGAGAATGATAATTAAAATAACTGATATGTGAGTCTCTTTGAAACTCAAGAGCGTTACCTTTGCAGGATAAATCCACTTTGAGGCGATCCCTTTGCTATTGAGAGAGTCTAGCCAGAGTAGATGATGAAATAATACTATTTAGGTGAGTATTTATGTGGAAAAAACCTCTAATAAATCCTAATAAATGAAGTTAGGAATGAATAAAATGTGGACAAAACCTCAGGGAATGGGTTTTCTCCCAGAATTATACCATCACTATACATTTTCTATACTTATACAAATTGCCAGAACCTTGCTATAATTTCTCTATAGTATATTTTTCATATGAGTTGTGTGTCTGTTGAAATGGTGGGGGAAAGGCCCTATTTATACGGTGTAAATCAGGTCTGAATGCAATAAACTACATTCAAGACCTGCCTTATCCCAAAAAAGGTAAGAGATAGCTTCCAAAAGAGCCTAATCAGGCATCAAGAGGACCCGTAAGAGAGGGCCCCATGCATATGAGTCTTAGGGGACTTGTGTAAGGTCCTCCAAGTATATGAAAGGAATCTACCTGTACATGTCTGCTAGTGGATCCATACCACCAGGTAGCATCTATATGGGTCCCTAAGGGCAGACTAGATCTCTTACCTCCAGCCAAACTGAACTCTGCAGCAGTATGAACACCTCTGATAGACAACACCTGTAAGATATTACATTATATAGCTCTTATCATCATTTTATGAGAAGGATCGTTAAAATCCAATGCTCACAGACTGCCCCTCATGGGATCACTGCAGATACGGATCTGTATGATCTCATGATGTGAGCGAGGGTTTAGATATTATACCTGAGGTGATGATATGGGCGATTTCCTTTCTTTGAGGCTAACTTCTGCCCTGGGCGCCCCCTTGGTTGAGGCTGACGACTATCCTTTACTGATGTGTATCCCTTTCCTAAAGCGAATGACTTTCCTTTACTATTGTGTATCCCTTTCCTGAGGCAGATGACTTTCCTTGCTAATGCATTTCCCTTTCTTGAGGCGGAGGAGTTTCCTTTGTCGATGTGCATCCCCTTCATAAGATGGATGACTTTCCTTACCAATGCGTATCCCTTTCTTGAGGTGGATGACTTTCCCTTGCCAATGCGTATCCCTTTCTTGAGGCGGATGACTTTCCTTGCCAATGTGCATCCCTAATTACTCTACAAGGGAAGGTGTGTATATCCCTTTCTTAAGGCGGATCAACTCTCCTGACTGATGTATCCCTTTCCTAAGGTCGATCAACTTTCCTGCTACTGATGTATCCCTTTTTTAAGAAGGATTGACTTTCTTGACTGGTGATGTATCCCTTTCCTAAGGTGGATTGACTTTCCTAACTGATGATGTATCCATTTCCTAAGACAGATTAACTTTCTTAACTGATGATGTATCCCTTCCCTAAGGCGGATCGACTTTTCTAACTGATGATGTATCCCTTTCCTAAGGCGGATCAATTTCTTGACTGATGATGTATCCCTTTCTTAAGGTGGATCAACTTTCTTGACTGATGGTGTATCCCTTTCCTGAGGTGGATAAGTCTCCTAACTAGTGATGTATCCCTTTCTTATAGTGGATGACTCTCCTGCTAGGGAATTTGAATAACCTGAAAAGAGACAACAATCAAATACCGAGTAAGTCATTGTCTAATAAGACATATCTTTATTCTTAATTGACTTTTGTGAAAATAAAAATATTTTTGCCCCTTCAATTAAGAATAAAGATGCGTCGATGAGGGTTAGCCCCTGGGAAAACTAAAAACTAAGTGCGAGAAATGCCTGGTTTAGCCCGATTGTTGTAGGTTTTATTGCTAGGGAATGCCTCTAGGGTGGGTACCCCTAAGGTTTTCGATGATGGAGGCATGCCCCTTGACTGATTCTGCCATTAGAGGATGGGGGGATGCCCCTAGATTGGTGGGGAGATGCCCCTTTGATCTAATTCCTCTACTGTGGAATGGGAAATGCCTCTGGGATCTAATGATTCTGCTACTAGGAAATAGGGGGATGCCCTTGAGATCTAATGATTCCGCTATTAGGAAATGGGGGGATGCACCTGAGACCTAATTCCTCTACTAGGGAATGACCCTAGTGTGGGTGCCCCTGGGATCTGATGATTCCGCTGTTAGGAGATAGGGGGATTCCCTTGGGTTGGTTCCTCGATTAGGGAGTAAAGTAATATTCTTTGAGTAGAGCCTCTTCTATTAGGGAAATCTTTCCTAGTAAGATTTGTTTGCTGGGGAAGAACTCCTGTGCTAGGACGGACCTGTACAAAAATTTTCCTTGTTAGTGATCAATTTGAAAATGGCTTACCTTGATTCTTGATTGACTTTTGTGAAAACAAAAATATTTTTTCCCCTTCAATCAAGGATCAAGGTGAGGTAGGGGCTTACCCCGAATATAATTGAAATATAGGGTTAAGGAGGAGTGGGGTTGGCCTCGAACTTGGATAGGTTGAATTCTTGGTGCCTACCAAAATACTAGTTCAAATCTACCCTAGATTGCAAGATAGGGCCCATATGAGTGGGGTCCTTGGGAGTTGGGACTTGTACGGGTCCCCGACAGGGGTTTCAAATGCTAATCAGACCCCTCATATCCCGCCTCATACAAAATCTTCCCCTTTTGCATTTTCTGGCTATTTTCCCTTTTTAATTGATCAAAATGTACAAAAAGATCTCGAAGACTGGCCGTTTCTCCCTTAGACTAGAGGATTTTCCCCTAATAGGTGATTCAGGGCTTCAAGAATGCCCGATTTCCATCGGGTCTGCCTTTTGCAAAGGAGACTCATTTCTGGGCTCACACCTATCTCGGAAGTGCCTCAAATCCCTTCCGCTTACACTCATGCTTCTAATCTCCAGGTATTTCCTATAATTCTCCATTTTCCATTTTTGAATCCTTTGAAAATTTCTCAAATTTTGGCATGAATTGGGCTGTTTTTGACATTAGAATAGAGCCTGATGCATGTAACTTTAGCCTAGCATGCTTTTAGGATAGTTTTGGATGAGCTTTGGTTGAGATTGGATGAATTTAGATCTTTGGGAGGTTTTTTCGCAGAGGTACTATTCACAGGGGACCCATATGAGTCCCTTTTGTCATACGGGTAAACCTTGTGGACCCTTATGGGTAGGGGGACCCTTACGGGTCCTTCTTAGGACAGAATGTTTGAATCTATATTTCTGCTGATCCTTTTCTAATTTTTAGCCTTTCCACTGTATTCTAACCTTATTGAGCTATGATTATATCTTTGCAATTTCAATATAAGACTGTGAGAGCCCTGAGCTTCTATAGGAAATGGTATGAGGAGATCAGCACATCAGGGGACACCAATTTGCTAGCCCGGATTGATTCTCTTAGCTCTAGTGACATTATCCGTGCCATTCCTCAAGTTTTGAAGAAATCGGCCTCAGGGGCCATTTCAGCCAAAGCAGAGAGACAGTCGGAGACAACCTATACCTTCTATCTACCGATTAGGAAGATTACCATCACTCTCTTTGATGTGTGTTCCATGACTGGATTGGAGTAGAATGAGTATACTGTCCACTTCGATGTTTATGTCGATCGGTGGCATTCCCGGCCTGAGGTGAAGGCCTACATTGCTTGATTACTTGGGCTTCATCCAGGCAAAGCGAACAAGCTTAATTATGGGGACCTAGATGCTTATTAGATCAGGTACCCGAGTCCTATTACGGCTGATAGGAGGGATTAGTATGCCGGATCTTTCCTACTGATGTTCCTCACTACCATCTTTTTTCCAGTCTACTCAAGCAACCTTAATTATGGTTTGCTCTTTACTATGGAGAATCTTGCTGATGTGCCAGGTGAGAACTTATGTCGGGCCATCCTAGCATAACTATATTATAGATTAGACGTGGGAGTCCAGGGTGAGCGGTTCGAGCTCAAGATCTGCTACGTGATACTATTGGTAAACCATATACTGATCTCTTGTGCTTTAACCTTTCATTCAAATTTTGTTGTGACTGATCCTTATTTTGTTTTGTAGATTTGGGCCTTTGAGCACCGGTTTATCCCCAGGCTAGGATTGCCTATACAGCCCGAGACACCACATATAATTTCTACGTGGATGGGGCTTTGGCATGGCCAGCCCTTGACCACAGCACAGTATAGAGAGTTCCTATGCTAGCTGTGCTCAGATCGGGTGAACTTCTTCCGTACTAAACCTGCATTTTCCATTTCAACAAACTGTTAGTAGAAACTATATTTACGAGGTTACGATACTCACAGTGCATTTATTTTGTGTAGGTTATCCGAGACCTGTGGGAGAGATTGGACATGTATGGGGCTATTCAGTGGATACGGGCCGGCGGGGATGACTGCCACTTCAACTTGGAGTCACCACTCTTCTACGAGTGGTATTTTAGTGAACGAGTTTGAGGGTGGAGGACCAGTGCCAAGGTAGAGAGATTGATACCTCCCCCAATCCTAGCGGGTGTCTTCTGGCCTCACCTCATGTCGGGGTCTGACCAAGGATTATACCTATTGGACAATGGGTTTGCGTGCTATCTATAGAGGGCCCCTATGCTGAGTTGGTCAATTCCTCACTTTTTCCTCCTTATGAGAGGATTCACCATGAGGACGAGACCCTTGAGTTTTAGTGGAGTGACAATGAGAATGACAATGACGATGATGACGAGGTGGGTGGACCGAGGGGCAACCGCGGGGGTCTATCCATAGTTTGGGGTACCGAAGGCTCGGCTAGGTCCGCTACCACTTCTTCTCATGTATTTTTTGCAACTTATCCCTTGTGAATATTTTATCGCTTCTTTAAATTGCGTGTGATCCTGAGTATGACCCTTTATTGCTATAGCCTTCTGCTTCCACATGGAAGAGGTCTGCTACTGCTACCCCCGAGCTATCATCAAAGCGGTCTTATGCTTCTGGGTTCGTTAGAGAGGGGATCCTTTGAGCTGAGCTAGATACTTTCTTTTGGCTCCTTGATCATTCAGGAGAGCGAGATGTCAAGGAGCTCGAGGAGTCAATCCAGCCTATCAGTTTCACTCCTTCTAGCTCTACTCATGTAAGGAATCCTTGGCTTTTAACCTTGTCTATTGTAGTGACTGCTTAGAATGTCCTATCCTGATATGACCCTTTTCTTTTAGGTGACCATTTTTTAGGCTGAGAAGATCGCTATGGGCTATTTCTCCATGTGGGATCTGCTACTGGCCTAGGATGCACTAGCTTTCGTAAGTTTCTTTTTACTACAAAATTTAACAAACTATGCATGATCCATGCTATGACATTTTATATATCTATACTGATCTTATGATTTCTACTGTAGACTCTGCTATCTATGGACCGCAGCAAGTCTGCTCAGGACTTGGATGCTTTAGAGGAGAGAGTCAGGTTCTTGGAGGACCAGCTATGGGTAGCTACCACTGATGTTGACTACGCTAGGGCCGAGACTGCTTGGGTGAGGGTTGAGATTAAGATGCTGAGGGGCCAACTGGCAAGGATGATTAAGGACACGGAGATGCCGGATCTGACTATGAGTTTGAGGATGATCTTTCTATATATCGTGTGACTTAGAGGGGCAGAGATCAGCCTACTGAGGGAGGGGATATAGCTAGGGCTGCAGTAGGGACATTAGAGACTAGGGCCCTAGCTCAGCCAGCTGTGGATATCGGTGAACTAGAGGATCATATGACTATAGATGTGGATTATCTGTTGATGGATACTCAGGATCAGATGCCAGAGGGTTGATAGGGACAGGATACCCTGACAGGTTAGATTATGATTACTTTCTAAACTGTTGATACTTTTAGGTCCTACGCCGCTTGTTTTGGATGTAAACATTAGATTAATACTTTTGAGATTTAACTTTTGTGCATTCAAATTTTTCTCGAACTGAGACCATTAAGCATTGCTACTTTATGAACCCATATTACTTCTATCTAGTGATTTCGTAGCGAGGGGAACGAGTGATGTTCTAACTTTTGCATAGGCCATTTGATGTGGGGTGACCTATCAAGCATTTTTTTTTCTTTTTGTCCTAATTTTTGCATGAACTATCCTTGATGGCTCAGTCCAGCGAACTTATTCTTTTTAGCTTTAACTTTTGCCTAGACCGCCCTATCGGGTTTTCACCCTTGCAACCTTCTTATTTTTTGCCTGGACCACCCTTTCAAGTTCTTAATCCAGCAAGCTTTTCTTTTCCTTTTGTTTTAACTTAACTTTTGCCTGGACCGCCCTCTCAGGTTTTCAATCCAGCAGATTGTCTTAATTTTTGCCTAAATTATCCTTGACGGTTTAATCCAGCAGACTTTTTCTGAATTTTGTATATGCCTGATTTCTTTGGTACTTTTGTCTTTGTTGGATTATATGTATAATGAAAGAAATAACAATGATGCTCAACATGTAGAGAAAAATTGATATTCACGCACTTGCGATTATTTTACCTAAAGACATGCATGAATTCGTAAGACCAAGATTCTTAGCAAAATCAAAACATGTTCATTGATGAAATTAATTTGAGTACATAGGCAATGGTAACAATTTCCAATGGTTAACCCCTACTGCCTACTGGTCTTTTACATATTTTCTAGAAAAGCAACTAACATTTTTCTCTCGATGCCCTAACTTTTACCTAAGCCACCCTTTCTGGGTTTTCAGCTTAGCGGGCTTTATTTGCGTTAGAGTGCCTTAATTTTTGCCTGACCGGTTTGCGGAATACCAATCAGCTGTTGTGAGCAAATGACCTTTTCCTAACCCTTAAGGGTGCAATAAGAAATAAGCGTGGCAAAGTGAGCCAGAAGGATTGATCCTCATTTTAGCATGATGAAAAATGAACTGATAAAAGTGATGTTGAAGTTGATGTTTTAGTCCAATTTAGATGTTAAGAGATATGAGACTTTAAATCCCGTATTTTAAAATAGAGTTGCCACCCAGTTTAGCTCTACCAAGAATTTGGGTAGGTTGTACCTTAAAACAGAGATTTCAAGTTCGGATGATGTTGCTTACTTTTCATTTATTAAATCAAATTGTTTACATTTTAATAAACGCGACTTTGGTTCTTATGCGATTTAAATCCAATTACTATTTAGAGTTTTCAGTTTATATAGTCATACATCACACGAAAGTGGTAAATATAACAAATAAATAATTATTACAAGGCTTTACAAATACCTATACATTTTTCTAATACGGGAAAATAAATAAAGCGAGTAAATAAATAAAGGATCGAAACTAGGTCCTAACCGAGCTTACCAATACAAACCCGGCTCCAAAGAACGATAAATTATGCACGAATAATCACAAATCATGCATAAATAATAAAAGGGCAGAAAATAAATCAAACAAGTGAGAAAACATATTTTTGGATTTTTTGGGACAAAAAACATAATTTTTGGGCGCTTATTAAATACCTAAACAACCTAAGATATTAATTAAATAAACTAAATACCCTAAAACAAATAAAGGAAAATTACAGAATATATTTAGAATTTATGATATGACAAAAAGATTTATTTAGTAAAAAACCATTTTTAAGCCATTAAAATGAAAATTTAACCATTTAAATAATTAATAAATACTAAAAATACATTAAAAATTATATTATGAAATTACAGATTATGTGAAATTTTTTGGGTGAAAATCAGGGTAAAAAACGAAAGGAAATGAAAGAAAAGGGCCAAAAACACAAAACAGGGGTCTTATGGCATTTTTACCAATCCAAATGCTAGAGTTGCATCTGAGATGCTACTATTGTAGCCTCAGATGCTGCTGTTACAACAACTGGAGGTGCACTATAGCATCTCAGATGCTCACTGAAGCATCTGGATTGGAAAAGTGCCAAACAGACCAAAATCGGTATTTTTACACCAGAAAATTCAAGGTTACCGAAATTTTAAGCTGATTCCCACAATATTTCAGCAGATCTGGACTTAAAACGACAAAATAAATTTGATTTCTCGACTTTGGGATAAAAGACAAACCCAAAAATACCAATGAAGGTATTTTTAGAAATACCAAAAGAAAAGGGAAAACAAGCACAAATATAACCAAAGGCAGCCAAACAAGATTATAT
Organism: Euphorbia pulcherrima; assembly: GCA_947683365.1. NCBI lineage: Eukaryota > Viridiplantae > Streptophyta > Magnoliopsida > Malpighiales > Euphorbiaceae > Euphorbia > Euphorbia pulcherrima. Next base: position 20,106,021 of record CANTUS010000007.1, read on the forward strand.
ATTAATTAAAAAAAGATTAGAACTCAGTTTTGTTACCTAGAGGCCGTGAATCCATGTTTTGAGACACAAATCGGTCATTTGGCAAACTTTGTGATAAATTTGTTACAAAAATCCGACGAAACAGTGATGAAAAAGTCGACAAACTTAGTGACGGAATTTAGTATTTTGTGAGAAAAAGTCTCTAAATCCCATTTAAGCTCATTTTAACCTGTGATTTTTAGTTGATTTTAAGGATTAAGCTAAATAATGCACAGCGAGACGCTGTAGCGGCAGCATCTTGCAGTGCGCACACCGCGTCTCGGCGACGTTGCTACATTGTGGTCACGTCTCACCGAGACGCGATGGGGTGGGGTGGGGTGTGACGTATACGGGGGCGCTTCTCACCGAGCCCCACAGCGTCTTACGATGCTATTGGAGCGACTCGTCGCTCCGGCGACGATAGAACCGACCAGGGGGAAGATACAAATTTTTATTATTTTTTTATATTTTAATATTTTAATATTTTAATATTTTTTTATAATTTAAATTTGAATTTAATTAACCCGTCAAGGGAAACCATGCGATTAAAGACCCAAACTCACAATGAAAATACTTGTCAAACGTGATTCAACACCAAAACAATAGAACAATAGGCCGATCATTAGGTCAGAGCAAAAAAATCATCACCATTCTGCGGGTCACCGAAAGCCCATGCTCATAGCAGGCTCCACCCTAATTTTGGCCTGAGCAGTAGAGGACTGCTCGTGGGTGATCTATTCTTTATTTCTTTTATTCTGTGTCCTGCTTCATATGATTTGATTCTTTTGACTTAGACATGATAACGCTTAAGCCTATCTTGATTTACTGGATTCACGAACTCATTTCCATCCATATCTATAAGATTGATTACTCCTTTTCCAAGGACTTTCTTTATCACAAATGGTCCTTCCGAATTAAGCCTGGACTTGCCCCTAACGTCAGTGTTGACCTGGCATAGCTACTTGAGAACCAGATCGCCCGCTTTGAGAGGTTGTTTTGGGTATCTGACTCTGTTATTGTAAGCTCGAGCCATGCATTGTTGCTGCATCTGTAAGTGGTCAAGTGCTTTGAGCCACTTTTGATCTATTGCATTTAACTACTCATACTTGGCCCTTGCCCAATATGACTCTTTTAACTGAGCTTTGAGTGTCACTCGTAGAGATCTTACTTCTATTTCAACTGGTAACACAGCTTCCATTCTATATACCAAGGAGAAAGGTGTCTAATCAGTGGGAGTTCTTATGCTAGTTCTATACCCCCAAATCGCAAAGGGGAGTTTATAAGCCTAGTCCTTGTAATTGGCTACCATTTTGGATAAAATATTCTTGATTTATTAATGATCAGCTTCCCTTTAGAGCTTCTAAAGTATTATGTGCCTTCTATTTTTCATAACCAGAGCCAGCCTGCTGTTGGTGCTCTTATGAGTCTTTTGGTCTTCTTTCTTGATGATGTGCACCTTTGTACCTTTTTCCCTTTTGTGAAGAAAGATGGACTAGTATTTATTGTTATCATGTTTGCTAAGCACATTTATTATCTCTGTTTTATTTGGTGATAGGTTTTCACCATTGGATAGTTATACCATTGCGATGTATTCAAAGTCAACTTCACTAATGAATATGATGGTATTTTAAGAATGTTGTTGTTATGACTTCATGGTGTAATTAGAATGAAATACGAGAGTGAAATGTGAATGAGAAATGCATCAATTTATTCATGACATGCTTTAAGAAGTACTGATGTTACAACTTATCCATAATATGCCTTACAAGCGGCATTGTTTGCATCAACAATATTTGCAACATTAGAAATTACATCATTTGAATCATCCTCCAGAGGCGGAGGGCCTGGCTGATCACCTTTGGCAATATTGACAGCTGAACTGGTAGCTCCAATGTACAGGTTTGCAGGTGCTTCTTCGGCTACTGATCTTGCTAAGTTTTTGACAGCCTTACTGAAGGGATTTCCCTTCCCACTTCCCTTCATATGCTTTCTCATAAGTAATGCTATTGCCTTGGTGATGGATTTGATTGCTTCTTTCACTTCATCTTCTTCAGCATTCCCGCACACTTCCATAGAAACCGAGGTTTCAATCATGCAGCCTTTCTTGAAATCATATACATCGTTGAAGATCTCAAAACTAGGGAACCTCTTGCCCCTTACTTCGACAGGTTCTTTCTCACCTTTGAACATCTTTTACTTAACCTCAGCCCCTATCATGAGGAAGGATCGGGGTTTAGATTTCTTAGCACTTAGACGATTCTCCAAACCAAGTCTGAATGGCCATGGAAGAGGCAAAAGTGGGTCAAGCATTCCCTGTAGGTTCTTCCCGAGCCCCTTACCCTTACATAACCTTGCTTCATTATTATCTTTTCGATTTTAAGCGATATATACCCCTAATAAAAAAATTTGTACCCTGGTGAGGTACAGCCACCCTAGATTCCTTTTCTTCAACCTCCATAGCTGCTAAAATCGATGGTTCATCAGCTTCAATGGTCACTAGCTTGCCATTGTGAATGAGCTTAACTTTCTAATGGACTGTAGAAGGGATGGCTCCTAATGCATTGAGCCAAGGTCGACCCAACAATAATGAGCTTAACTTTGTGAGAAAAAGTCTCTAAATCCTATTTAAGCTCATTTTAACCTATGATTTATGGTCGATTTTAAGGATTAAGCTACAAGATTAAGCTAAATAACCCTTTGAATTCATGATTAAACATATTTCTAATGTTTTATATGGCTTTCTCTCTCTAAAGCCTAAGAAGTTCTAAATGAGGAATTAAACTTTCATTTTGGAAAAAAGTCCCGAAATTAATGACTAAATGAGTTTATTTAGGCTTTACTCACTCTAAATAACTTGATTAGTCCCTAGTAATGCAAAGATTCCCAGAAAAATCAAAGTTATCCGAACTTAGATAGAGAAAGACGAATTGGTGATGGAATCCGAGAGCCTGTGCAGCGTCTCAGACTGAGACACTGCAGCGGCAACAACTCACTGTGTGGGAGAGCGGTGAGACGCTGCAACACACAGCGAGTGCGCACGCCGTGTCTCGGTGACTTGGGCACATTGTGGCCACTTTCCGCCGAGACGCGATGGTGGGGTAAGATGCAAGAATGGGCATGTCTAGCCATGCCTCATAGTGTCTCATGACCCCGTTGGAGCGAATCGCTGCAACGGCGGGGCCGGCAAGGGGTAAGATGCAAATTTTTTATTATTTTTTATATTTTAATATTTTTTATAATTTAATATTTGAATTTAAATAACCGGTCAAGGGAAACGACGCGATTACAGACCCAAAATCACCACGAAAATACTTGCCAAACATGATTTGAATCCAAAATAATAGAACATCAGGCCGATCATTAGGTTAGAGTAAAACATCATCATCGTTCTACGGGTCACCGAAAAGCCCATGCTCACAGGCTGCCCCTCGTGAGATTATCATTTGATGGGTCAAATGTGACTTCACGAAAGAGCAAGGGATAAGAGGTCGTACCTTGATAATGGAACCCCGAGTCGGTTGTCTACGGACGGTCTTGGGATGCATCATCAACTAACCTATTAGAGGTAGAAAGTTCTGACTTGGAAATTTTTTATGCGAACTGCTGGTTACCTTACGTCACCATAACGTAACTGAGGATTAAACACCCAGCCGAGTGGCATTGTGCCGCTCTATTATAGAGATATGATATTGGACTACTAGTTACCTTATGTCACAAAAATATAACCGAGGATTAAACACCCGACTTAATTGCATTACGCCGCTCCATTACAGAAATTTTGATATTGGACTGCTGGTTGCCTTACACCACCATAACATAATCAAGGATTAAACGGCTGGTCAAATGGCATTGCGCCACTCCATTATAGAAACTCCGATATAGAATGCCGGTTGCCATACGTCACCATAACATAACCGAGGATTAAACGCCCGGCCAAATTACATTGCGCCGCTCGATTATAAAAATTTTGATATTGGACTGCCTGTTGCCTTACGGTACTTTGGCATTTTTTTGGTCACCTCAAATCCTTAAAAAATAAACTTAAACTTCAATGGTCACCTCGGACCTTTCAAACCTCTTTGCGGTCACCTCGGACACTTAAAAAATGGACTTAAACTTCAACGGTCACCTCAGACCTACGAACAGCTTCATGGCCACCTCGAACACTTAAAAAAATGGACTTGAGATTTCAATAGTCACCTTAGACCTTTAAACATCTTTGTGGTCACCTTGGATGCTTCCAAAAATGGACTTGAATTCCAACAGTCACTCGGACCTTCGAACATCTTTGCGGTCACCTTGGATGCTTCCAAAAATGGGCTTGAACTTCAATGGTCACCTCAAACCTTCGAACATCTTTACGGCCACCTCGGACACTTCAAAAATGGACTTAAGATTTTACGCTTTGAATATAGAATTTTGAATCCTTGCGTTAGTTGTCCATCAGGTTTGCCATATGGTGTACCTAATAAGGAAGGTTTTGAGACATTACTAAGTGGTATAAGTTGCATTTTTATTGCTTAATTTATTTTGTCGAGACAAAAAATTTTGTCCCTTCAATTAACAATAAAAATGGAAGAATGAAATATAAGTTGAGTTGATATTTCTGGGAGTCCAGAGAAACTGGGTTGTCCATTGGGACTTGTTGGTATGCCCCTTGAGCGCAGCCCAGAATATATTTCGGGATGCCCTTGATTATTATATCGAGATGCCCCTAGGTATTTGCATCAAGGCGCCCTTAGGAGAAGCTCTAAGTCCTGATTTTAGGACCCTCGAGTCGGATGTCCATCGGGATTGCCATATGGTGTACATGTCATGGAAATTTTAAAGCATTAGTAAATGATATAAATTGCGTTTTTATTGCTTAATTGATTTTATGGAACAAAATATTTTTGCCCCTTCAATTCAGCAATAAAAATGGAAGAACGAAATAAAAGTTGAGATAAGATTTCCGGAAGTCCGGAGAAGTAGCTGAAGTTGAGCTTATGGCTCAAGGACATTAGTTGACATGCCCCTTGGACGCAGCTTAGAATATAAGATTGAAAATAATTCTGAGATGCCCCTTGATACAGGCGCTTGCTTGGAGCTCGAGTGTATAGCTTGAGGATATTATTTTCTGTGCGTTGGTTCCTGAAGAATTCAGTGTAGAATAATTGACAGGATAATTAAAATATTGTTCAAATTAAATTTTTGAATTACAGGATATGTGGTAATTTCAGCATTACACAAGTTTTAGGGGTGCATAGCATCTGCATTCTTTACCTGAAAACTAATTTAGGTGTCTTTTGGTGAAGTATGTACAAGTTCACTTAGGGCTTAAGGGGTATGGATCTTATCACACCCCTTGTGTAACGTACATGGGCCTTGCTTGCTTAAGGGCAAGACTACCCGAGTATCTTATAGGTGGAAAAGTTTCCTTTGTTTCGCTTAGGGCCACTAGGACTTGGTACTGCGCAGGGTACACAAATTGCACCCAATCCTGAGACTAAAACCTGCATATAGATGAACTATAAACACCTCCCCATAGGTTACCCAAAAACCTTGAGCACACGCGAGCAGACTATGGTATGCCCCCCATTGGCTTTAAAGCGAAGTAACCAAGTGGAGTTAAAAGGGTGGTAGACAGGATTTAAACATTTGCTACATATGCAGGTTTATTAAATATAAATAAACTGAAAACGGACATTATAACCATCATGGTTGTGTTTAAACTAACCACATCTTTATGCAGCCATAACATTTGTGTGTGGCATCTCATTTTTTTCCCTAGCTATAAGAACCCGAAATAATTAAGATGAGTGAGTCCACCCAGGCTCAACCCATGAGCTGAAATAATCAAAACTAGTGAGTCCGCCCAGGCTCAGCCCATGGGCCAAAATAAACCGATTGACCAGTGAGTCAACTCACCTTTAACCACTGAGACCAGCGAGTCAACTAACCTTTGATTACCGAGTCAACCCCCCAATAATTAGCGAGTCAACTCATACTTGACCACCAAGTCAACCTCGAGTGACCAACGAGTCAACTCACTTTGACCACCGAGTCAACCCCCAAGTGACAAGCGAGTCAACTCAGCTTTGACCACCGAGTTAACCCCCGAGTGACCAGCAAGTCAACTCACCTTTGACCAACAACTCAAATCTCGAGTGACCAACGAGTCAACTCGCCTTTTACCACCTAGTCAACCCCCGAGTGACTAGCGAGTCAACTCACCTTTAACCATCGAGTCAACCCCCGAGTGACCAGTGATTCAACTCACCTTTGACCACTGAGTCAACCCCCGAGTGACCAGTGAGTCAACTTACCTTTGACCACTGAGTCAACCCTTGAGTGACCAGCGAGTCAACTCACCTTTGACCGCCGAGTTAACCCCCAAGTGACCAGCAAGTCAACTTACCTTTGACCGCCGAGTTAACCCCTGAGTGACTAGCGAGTCGATTCACCTTTGACCGCTGAGTCTATCTCGAGTGACCAGTGAGTCAACTTGCCTTTGACCATCGAGTGAACCCCCGAAAGACCAGCAAGCCAACTCACCTTTGACCATAGAGTCAACCCCCAATTGACCAGCAGGTGAACTCACCTTTGACCACCGAGTCAACCACTGAGTGACCAATAAGTCAACTCACCCCTAACCATCGAGTCAAACCAGATTTGATCTAAAACCCTAGTCTTCGGACCGCGTGTTTATGGTATTTCATGAATATTATAGGCTACCCTTGCTAATTATTCCCTAAATAGTTGACATACATCCAACTCCCTTCAATTTGTATATATCCATCCATCCATTCATTCGTTCACTCATTCATTTATTCATTCACTCATTCATTTCGGCAAACAAAGGTAAGAAACGCTAAGAGTCGTACCTGATACACTTACTAACACTTGATCTCTTATATTTTTAGGTTGGAAGTGAGAGAGGAGGAGGTTAAGATGTATTACGGGTAGCTCAAAAGTTAGACCCCCGCCACCAGTCGAATCTCTAGTCAAATTTTTCACCAATCCAGAACCTGAAACCACAATGGTAGATGATGATGTGGTTGGATAGTCCCTTAGAAGGATTCTAGATGCTCTCAAATTACGTGATATTTGGGAAAGGCTGAGCACTTGTAATTCTTAGAAAGCCCTAGAACAAGAGGTAAAGATAGTAGCGTTGAAGGTAAAGATGGAAGACATGGAAAAGTTTTCTACAACGAAAGACAAGTCTGTGGCTCCCTCTATCGAGCAATATGTAGACTTTGACTGGTTCTTGCCAAAAGAATCTAAAGCCCTCCCAGTGAACTTTGTGATTCCTTATATAGCTCCATATACTGGCACTGGGTCTCCTCGCGTGGATGTTGAGGGTTATCTTCGGATCATGACTAGCATGGACATCCCTAAGGTTCATATAGTCAACCTGCTTCAAGCCACTCTACATGGACTGGCTTCTAAATGGTACATGAGGATGCCAACGGATATGAAATCTGACTAGAAGAAGCTATGTTCTACATTTTTAGAGAACTACGCTTTCAATCGGATGGTTAAAACTACTTTCCAACATCTCAAAAGGGTCAAACAATGCCTGAACCAATCCTTTAAACAATATTACTTGAGATAGATGGTTGTTCACGTACTTGTGACTGGGGCACCCAACCAAGAGGCCTTAATCATAAAGCTCGTCGAAGGATCCAGCCAGAGGTACCGGGATGACATGAAGATGAAAATGTTTGATACCTTTAATGACGTGGTGGACTACACCAAAAGACTAGAGAAGTATGATGAAGAAGACCAGATGAAGAAGCAAGAATAACAGGCTTACACTAAGCCTAGATATTGGGAAAAAGTTTGGTCTTCCAAACCAGGCAGCTCTGAATCCTGAAAAGCTCCATCTAAAGTTGTAGCAACCACTCAGGTTCAAACTCATCAATTCATCTCCCTGTAGGTAGAGTCACTATCACAGATATTCACCAAACTGAGAAAGTCTAACCAGCTTCATAACATCAAATCGTTCATTCTACTAAAAGATTTACAGTAGATTAAAGCCAACGGGAGAATGAAGGAGCCTGAGAAGAAATCGAGCACATAGACTAATCCTCTGCCAAACTTTGAGGCCACGATAAATGCCATCAATGTTCATGTGGAGGCTGACGAGCACGGTATTGACGTGATGAATAATTTTTGACATGACCCAGGATGGGGGGATAATATGATTTTAGACAATATAGGCATCATCTACATTATCGACCAATATGTCTTGAGAATGTGGAGAGAAGGGTTGTACCAGTACCGAGTACTGCAACACCTTATATTCCGAGGAAATTCTGACCCAAATTAGCATGTAGAAGAATTCCTTCAATTTATGCATGAATGAGAGATTGCTATAGTGGGTTTTGCACCTCAATCCCCCAACTTCTTGGAAGGTCCAGCTACGGATTAGTACAATGCAATGCCAATGGAAGACCACTGGAACTGGTTGGCAGGATGTTCCTCCTCCTCGGCTACCATGTATACTCCCCCAGATTACATGAGTCCCAACTACATTGGGCCGAATCTGTTCAAATTTGGAAGTTCTACCGGGACAACACCCTTGGGAAATCAAGAGCTATATAAGCCTGAACAATCCTGGAATAATCACGAAGACTGGCAAAGGTATCTCGACATGAACCTAGATGAGGTAACGCAATACCCATTTGCTGAACTCCGTGCAGGTGTGGCATTATAAATGAACCGAAGTAACCAAGTGAGCATCAAGTTACACGACCCATTTGAAGGAATCCATGCAAACATTATAGTATATGGTGCTCATGTAGAGCAAACATTCACTAGTATGCAAGGCATGATCTCCGACTTTTGTATAGCTATTGCAGGAGTCGGGGCTAGAGTAAACATAGTAGGGAACATAATAGACGAAGACCCTAAGGAAGACCTTGAGGAGGATCTTAAGGAAGACCCTAAGGAAGACCTCGAGGAAGAGCCTGAGAAAGATCTCGAGGAAGATCCAAAGGAAGATTTTAATAACAATATGCCAATTTAGCACGTGCCAAATTAGGTCTTTGAACCAATGAATGAGCCATAACCGTTTGATGATTCAGATGAAGAAGTAGAAGAATTCAAGGACTCCAACGAATTAGATCATGAAGATGAAAGAAAAGTGGATAATCTGGTGTATGAACCTGAGATCTTAACAAATGATGAACTAAACAACTTGCTAGGGGATTTAAAGTATGAGGATCCATTTCCTAATGGCATGATAGTCGACTATGTTGGTACTGCGAGCTATGCCTCATCTTTAGAGCACAACTCCCTAGGTGCCTTACGGTCTACAGCGAGCGATGGTTTTGGAGACTTCACAGACTGTAACTCGGATAGTGAGCACTTCATTAATACGATCGGAGATGAGGGGCAACAACCTTCTTGGGAGCACATCATGGAGAGAATCTATGCTGAAAATGAATTAGCTCGGGCTAGTTATTGAATCTAAAGTCCAGACTTGAGAGAAGTTTATCCCATATTATACAATACAAACACATGGATATGCCCTCACATTCGTGAATTTGTGCAAATGATGAATGGTGGGTCCATTCAGTATACCCATTAGCCTGAAAGATTCTACTTGACTCTCTGAGAGAAAGCAATTATCTGGTATGAAGGGCAAACATTTTTCCAAATGTCATTTTGGAATACTCTAGCTAGGCAATTCATCAATTACTTCAAATTGGTAAACCCGCCAGAGAATACAACTCCCGAGCTAGATAAACATGGAAACCCGCTACTATATTGGAAATGGAAAGCAACTAATGTCATCTGCCTGACATCGATGAATTCCACCAAGGAATATCCTTAATACACGAATAAGCACTTTGATGAACCAAAAGAGTTGGTCATATATAACATTGATCAGGATCCAACTGATAGAGCTTCCTCATCCATTCACATGATTGGGCAAGACTTTAACCCCATTCTATGCCAAATCCTACAAGAAAACCCCGTTGTCCGAAAAAATAGCTTGAAAAGGTCCCCTTTACACAATGGCCCTTTTCCACCAAAGCACCATCTTATGTGAACAAACTAATTGACTTGGGAGAAATACCACTTGATGAAGATTTTGATGAGTTTAAAGTCTTTCAAATGACAAACTTGCCTACCTAGGTTGTCAATCCTGTCACTAGAGGAAGGAAAATCATTGGGCCAGTAACCCCCACTATGCTAAGAACGAAGCCTTCGGCACCTCCTTCTTATGTTAAGTCCTCGAAATAGATAGAAAGTCCAATTGTGGACCAGTTAAAGGCCACCACCACTAAGATGGGCATTTGGGACCTTCTCCTTGGTTCTCAAGATCATAGGCTCGCCATTGTGAAAAAATTGATGGAGGTTAAAGCATCTCCCGTGGCATCGCCGGAAAAATTTTGTGCACTACTTAACACTAAGACTAGCACTATTATCCTAGACATTATTTTCTCAAGTTTAGATTTGCCCGATGAGGGAATTCGCCATAATAAGGCTCTCTACTTAAAGGCGAGTGTTTTTGGGTGCATCATGCCATGTGTAATGGTCGACGATGGCTCATCTTTGAATGTCTATCCTAAAGATATTTTGCCAATCCTAGGACTAACTGAGAGGGACTTGAAGAATCCCACAACGGTCATTGAGGCCTATGACAATTCCAAGAGAACCATCATTGGTATGTTTGAAGCCGAAGTCGCTATCGAATAGATCTCTTCTATTATGCTTTTTACAGTTATAGATATCTTGGTAACTTTCTCTATGCTACTCGGATGACCATGGTTCTATGCTCTAGGAGGGGTCCCATCCACTCTTCACTAGAAAATCCAAATCCTATTCCACGGAAAGATTATCACTCTAGAGGCTGACGAAGCATCAGTGGTGGTAGCGCTAAAAATAGAAGAAAGCTATATAAAAGGGTTTACCACAGCCACAATCAGTCAAGGATCAAACAAGCAACCAGAAGGGCATTGGGGCCCTTGGATTCAAGGTTACATGTAGAACACCATACTCCCGGAAAAGGACTGGATGCCCATGAGCAGGGAATGCCGACTGTCAATATAGAGGTAGAAGAATGGAAACCTATAGGACTCAGCTATAAAAGAACCAGAAGAATCACCAACAAGAAGATCTTTGATAAGAAGTTAGAACAACCCTACAATAGAACCCCCGAACCTATTACTCACCTGGGGAGGATAGTTCTATGATTTGAAATTTTCTCGAATATAGTCGACTATGGCAAGCATGCTAAAAGCTCTATGGCTTGTATGACAAAGAAAGTAGGTCATCAACCAGGTGTCAGGGCAATCCTAAATCAAACTAAACTCAGTGAACAGGTGCATCCAAAGAAGATCAAGAAGCTAAGCAAAGAAGAGGAAATCCTTGACACTCTAAGTAAACATTTCCAAGCACAACTTAAGATAGTGGAGCAAGCAAGGAGCAAGGGTGGTTGCTTGAGCCCCACCGTCATGAACATGGTCAAGGTCATGAAGGGCAAGGCAAAGGTAGAAGAGGAAGACGATGAAGACATCCTACTGAAACCAGTGGCAGTGGAAGAATCATCCGCTGCAAAGCCGGACCCTACTAATTAGGATGAGTCTTTTGTTTCCATTTCCAATATGTTTGAATTAATGATGTATCTTATAATGATAATAAGATAAAGAAATTTGCTTATTTGGATTGTCTTTTTGATTGTGATTCCATGCATCTATTCCAGCATTCATCTAGCATCTTTAACATTAATAATGATATTACAAAAGTAATTAACTTAAATATGGAAGATGATCCAAAAATGGTATACATTTCCAATCATTTGCCAATTCAGAAAGAGAGAATTGATAAAAGTACTAAAAAATCACATGTTAGCCTTCACTTGGTCTCACAAGGATATGCTAGGACTAGATCGGCACATTGCTAAGAACAAGATTACCATGGACCCGAAGATACGTCCAATAAAGCAAAAGATGAGAGAATGGACAGAAAAGGTCAAAGCAGAAATAGCCAAACAGATCAAGGCTAATTTCGTGGAAGTCATTGAGTATCCCACTTGGCTATCCAATGTAGTTCCTATGCCCAAGAAAAATGGCGACGTTAGAGTTTGTGTCGAGTTTAGGGACTTGAACAAGGCTACCCCAAAGGAAGATTTTTGTTGCCACACATTGACATTTTGGTAGATAGCGCGACAAGAGCTGCCATGTATTCCTTCATGGATGGGTTCTTAGGATACAACCAGATCCTCATGAACATAATAGATAAGTTCAAAACCGCATTTATCTCAAAATGGGCAATGTATAGTTTTAAAGTAATGCCTTTTGGACTCAAGAATGTAGAGGAAAAACTACCAGCGAGCATTCACAACAATACTTCATTATTTGATCCATAAAGAAGTTGAGGTCTACGTAGATGACATGGTTTTGAAATCCTATAAGCCGAAAGAGCACCCAGCATTGTTAGAGTGATTCCTCTTGAGAATTAAGAAATAATTACTCTGTCTTAACCCAAAGAAGTGCATATTCAATATCACGTTAGGCTAATTACTAGGGTACATGGTTAGTAAAAGAGGCAGAGAGATGGATCCCACCATAGCCAATGCCATCAAGGAAATGCCTGTACCAAAAATTGAGAAAGAAGCAAGGAGTTTCTTGGGGTCCATACAATATGTCAGCCGCTTTATAGCACGGTTGACTACCACATACGAGCCTATCTTTGAGCTCTTGAGGAAGCAGCAGCCAATAGAATGGAACCAACAATGTCAGGAAGCCTTCGACATGATCAAGGCCTACCTGATGAACACTCCTATGCTAAAGCCGCCGATTCTCAGAAAGTCACTCATTCTCTATTTGGCGATAGAACAAACATCTATATGAGCTATATTGGTTAAGGAGAACGAAGATAAGAAAGAACACGCAGTTTACTATCTCAACAACAAATTGCTAGAATAGGAGACTCGATACACCATCATGGAGAAAACTTGTGCCGCCATGATTTGGCTCACCGAGAAAATTAGACATTACTACCAATCTTATCAAATCCAAGAAGTCACAAAGGTGGATCTAATGAAGTATTTATTCCAGGCTCCCTTGCTAATCGAAAAACTGGCAAGGTGGCTCAAACTGCTGTCTGAATTCGATATTGAGTATGTCACTAAGAAGACCGTCAAGGGAAGAGTAGTGGCTGAAATTCTAGTAAATCAACCACTCGAGGAAGGAGAACCGGAGAACCTGGAATTCCCTGATGAATGTTTTGCAACAACTATAGAAAATCCTAGAAAATGGACCATGTTCTTTGATGGTGTCATTAACAACCAAGGAGCTAGCTTAGGAGTTATCATCATTATGCCAGACGAAACACTCATACCTTTGTCAAAACGATTATAATTTCTCACAGCAAATAACGGGGCAGAATATAAAGCCAGCATATTTGGAATGTCTACTCTTGTGACTCTTAGAGTAGACAAGGTAAAAACTATTCATGATTCAACTTTGGTCATCCAACATGTCATTAGAGACTGGGAACTGAAGGAGGAATCCTTCAGACCTTACCTAGAAGCTATATGGAGAAAAGCCGCAAGGTTCAGTGAATGCAAATTTTATCATTTGCCCCGAGAGGAGAACCAGATGGCAGATGCATTGGCCACTTTAGCCTCCATGTGGAAAGGGCCTAAAAAACAGCCAATTAAACCCCTTGTTTTGAATACAACTTGATATCTGTACTACATTCGTGCAAAAGAAGGCACCATGGATAAGGAAGAGCCATGGTACTCTGACATTGTCAAATGCCTTGAAATCAGTGAATTCTCAATCAAAGCTATGGTTTCTGATAGGAATATTCTGAGGAAGCTCATTGTGTGGTTCTGCTTCATTAAGGGAGATCTATTTAAGAGGTCAACTGATGATTTATTATTAAAATGTCTGACTTAACAAGAAGCATAGAAGGTGATGAAAGAAGTACATTCAGGAGACTGCGGTCCATATATGAACAGTTCCATGATGGCAAAGAAAATTCAAAGGATGGGATACTTTTAGCTAACTATGCTAGCCAACTATATTCAGAAGCAAAGACTTGCCATGCCTATCAGATATATGGAGATATGACTGACTTGCCCCCAATGAGGTTATAAAATTTGACGATGCCTTAGCCATTCTCAGCTTCGGGCATTGATATCATCGGTGAGATAAGACCATCTTCGACCAACGACCATTGCTTCATCATAGTGGCAGTCGATTACTTTTCCAAATTAGTTGAAGCAAAATCATATATGACCATCACGGCTAAGAAAATGGCTCGGTTTATCAAATGACATATCTTTGCTGGATACGACATTCCTCATCATGTAGTAAGTGACAATGGTTTAATATTTCAAGGAGAAATAGCTGATCTTATTGAGAATCACTGAATTGAGCATCATCGCTCTTCACCCTATCGCCCTCAAGCCAATGGAGCCATAGAAGCAGCTAATATGGCCATTAAGAAGATCCTCTCCAAAATGATCGACAATTACCGAGATTGGGCCGACCATTTTCCTTATGCCTTATGGGGGTATAGAACCCGTATTAAAACTCCTACGGGTAAAACTCCTTTTTCTCTCATATGTGGGATGGAGGCAGTGTTACCCGTTGAAATGAGGATCAAATCTTTGTGCATAGCCCTAGAACAAGACTTTCTAAAGATGAATTGGCAAAGGCAAGGCATGAAGAATTGACTTTCATAGAAGAGCAACGATTAGCTGTGTTAGAGATTCTACAATCATACCAATAGTGCATGGCCAGAGCTTACAATTGTAAACTTAAGTAGAAGGATCAACCTTTGAGGATAAGTGATTTGGTCTTAAAACAATCTCATAAGGCGCACATAGATGCTCGAGGGAAGTTCCAACCAAAGTGGGAAGGGTCATAAGTAGTGAAGAAGACTATCATTAAAGGGGCGACCAAAATTACAGATCTAGACGGCAATGAATTTGTGAGCCCGGTGAAACGCGACAAGCTGAAGTGCTATCTCGTGTAAAAAAGAGAAAAAAAATGTGTGTACAAAAGCCTGCCAAGAGCTAGTGAGGGCTCTCGAGCCAAAATAAAGACCCCAAAATAAAAGAGTAAGGCCTTGGGTAAAATCCATTCGGAACCTTAGGCAATGATGGACATCTCTTGGGAATAAATACCATTTATCCTTCCTATTTAAATGATATCTTTTATAGTAACATATTTATGTTAAAGATACTGCATAAGTGCATTAAATGGAAATTATGAATTGTTTAATAAAACATGCATTCAAATATCATTTTTATCTTTATTTCACATAAACTGCATTACAAACAAGAAATGGAAATGAAAAAGGCAAACAAGGAGGCTTGAAGCCTTTATTCTCCAATGAAAATGAAGGACACACAATGATAAGCTCAATGATCTCCAAGGAAGCTACGGAGTCTCTTAGTCTCGGTAAGCCTCTCCTCTAGGTTGGCAAGCCCACGAGTACTCGCAACCTAGATAAGATAAGCCTTAGTAGGATGGATGTTAAAAGGCATGGAATAATTCACCACCACTAGAGTGCGATTGTTCCACCTCACATCACGTTGAAAGACCCCAGTATAGGAAAGTTTAGAGCCAAGAAAGGTGCACAAAGATGTTGGGAACCCCTAAAGAAGGCCATACTGCCTACATAAGCGACTAGGTGCTTAGCTGATACTCTTGGAGAGACCAATGAGGACTACGCCATCTCTAGAAATGCCAGTAGTCATATGCGTGATTCTCTACTAAGGGCAATTCCATTGAATACCCTCAGTAGCACGGCTCCACATGAACTTAACCCACTCCCCAACAGTGAAGTCTCTTAGGAGCTCCGTACCCAATAGGCCTTCGGTTGATAATCCATGCACGTTGGAATAGACAATATGGATAGCTTGTCGTAAAGCCAGAGCTATAAAAAAAGAAAAAATAAATACAAAAACATAAATACAAAAAAAATGAACTGCTGTATTGAAAACCTGAAAAGGCAGTCCAGGCAAAAATTTGGGCAAGCTTGATAAATTGAAAACCATAAAGGGCGGTTTATGCAAAAAGAAAGGCTAAAATAAAACGCTACCTAAAGGAGGAGTCTGCTGCCCCTAGTAGTAGCTTTGATCCCATTTCGAGAAGAGCGCACAAAGATCAATGTCTCGGCCAAACTCACTATGATGGGAGATTTTCCCTCTAGCATCTGATCAACAATGGTCAAGAAGGCAAAGCTGTAAACCATGGTTGGAATCTCACAAAGAAAGACTCCCAGCAAGAGCAAACAAGTAAGCGGAAGCCAACTCGCATCGTTAGGACAAAGATTCCTACATATGTCGAAAGCCACGTCTAACCTCAAGCCCTCGTCATAAATCAACCAAAGCCTAAAAAATCGCTGAACCTATAAATGGTTTATCAATATATTGGTAAACTCAAGGCGATGCAATGGAATGGCTGGAGGTATATCAACTAAAGATCACAAGAGTCCACAGAATTCTTCATACAAGAGGCACAGCTCGTGATCTCCAAACCAGAAAATGTTATCAATAGGATCCCAGAACTTGACAGCAGCCTGAATCACTCGATCCTAATATGATAGTATTCCTTCATATGCGACAAACCATAGAGCCCAAGATGATCCCAACCATAGGAGTTCTTCAGATAAACATTTAGATCTTGACTAAAACAAATGTAGTTCTCCATGGCAAAATTTTAAAAAGTAGCAATTTGCTATACATAGTTTATGTGGCAATCTGTGAATATCTGGTAGATTACCCTAACAAACTCGATTGTCAATAAAAGAAGAAAGCACAAAGTGCAGGAGTGATGCAAAATTCTTTCATAAATAAAAAATGTGTTCATATAAGAAAAGGCTCTACAAATGGCCTAAAGAAAAGTAAACAACAAAAAGAAAGCCTATCTACTGTCTGCCGCTCGAACTCGAGTGGCTAGGATCAAAGCATGACGGAGGAGGAGGTTAACCACCCTATATAAAGAATCTAGAAGGATCGCCTAATCCCTGGTGAGGCTGCTACTGCCAGTCATCCACCTAGACCATCCCTTACTGCCGGTCCCCATTGGATCTCCAACTGTAACATTTTAACACGAATCGTTCATATGCATTTCATGACATACCATGCCTCATCATTGAAATAATAAAATAATAAACATACTGCCATGTTAGAATTTTGGTTCATCATAATCCGCTACTATCCTTGGATGTATCCCCAATTTGGAGATGCTGTCGGCAATGGGCACCTGCAAAAAGTGAAACTCAAAACGGGTTAGGACTGTATTTTAAGAAAGGAAAAAAGGGGGGAAAGCTCACATAAGTAGTGCCAGCTAGGTGGAAAGTCATCGGATGATCAGGGTCTAGGTAGGGTTGAATTATCGGCGTTTAAGTACTCAGGTCAGGGTAGTATATTAGGAACATGGATGGATGATACTAGAATTCCCTATGTCCCTCCATCATCACTGGACTCTGAGGTGGAACCGATGAAGCTCAAGAACTCCCAACATGGGTGGAAGTGGGCATAGGCCTCTTCCTACCTTGGTGATCCTACCGGAACATCGAAACAAGGGCGAATTAGTCAAGTTAATCACAAAAGGATTGGAAAATGACAAGGGAATCCAAATTAAAGGGAAAGAGATACCTTCATCCGGAAAGCCCCAGGGGAACTCAATCTTTATAATGTAAAGGTCTTTATAATATTGTGATATGGGTGGGTTCCTTTCTTAAGGCGAACTCCTTTCCTTGGTGTTCTTTTCTTAAGGCGAACTTCTTTGCTTTCTTTTTTGTATCCCTTTCTTAAGGCTGATGACTTTCCTTTAACTGATGTCGGTGGCATATGACTTCTCCTCATATCCCTTTCTTAAGGTAGATTGACTTTCCTGGTTGATATTGCATCCCCTTCCTAAGGCGGATGATTCTCCTGATGATGGTGTACCCCTTTCTTAAGGTGAATGACTCTCCTGCTGTTGATGTATCCCTTTCCTAAGGTAGATGACTTCTCCTCGTATCCCTTTCCTGAGGCAGATGACTCTCTTACTTCGTTGCATGTATCCCTTTCCTAAGGCGGATGACTTCTCCTAGTATCCCTTTCTTAAGGTAGATTGACTCTCCTACTGATGATAATGTATCCCTTTCCTAAGATGGATGACTCTTCTGCTAATGTATTTGAATAATCTGTCAAGAAATAACAAAATGTTGAGTTAGTTATTTCCTTAGATGATATGTCTTAATTCTTCATTGATTTGAGGTGAAAAAATTTTTTGCCCCTTTGATCAAGAATGAAGATGTGTGGATCGGGATTGGTCCCTGATGAATTGTAAACTGAGTTTAGATATTTTGGATTTAGACCAAGTATTTTGAGCTGGAATGCCCCTTGGGAGGTGCCCCTGAGGGAGCTAACTACTGAGGAGATAGCCTTTGAATGGCTAATCCATTTAGACTGCCGAGGAGAAACTGCCTGAGGGAAATTTCAATTATTTAGATGAAGGGTTCCTGGGACATCCTAGCTGCTGGGGAGTATCCTTGGAAACCATCTCGAGAAAGCCTGACTAGTTAGGAGGTGCCCCAAGAAATTTTCCCTTGGGAGGCTTCGGGGTTGATGCCCCTCGGGTATTTTTCTAACCAGGGGAATGGTTTCTCTAACCGCCAAGTCGTTGAGGACAAAGATTAACTCCTAGTGGGGATAGAAGGAATTCCCCTTGAATGTTTCATTTACTGGGGAATGAACTATTCTAATGTGGTTGCTCTGCTGGAAAAAAGTGACCCTTTGGTTGGCATTCAAGTTCTGTCTTTTCTGACCTACAGGGAAAAAACAATTTTTATCAGAATATAACCTAAAATGGTACACCTTAATTCTTGACAGACTTTGTGATGAACAAAAATTTTTGCCCCAGTTTAGTCAAGTATTGCGACGTACCGGTGTTCTGCCCCTAATTAACTATAAAGATTGAGTGAAGAGATGTTGGGTTGGTCCTAATCTTATTTTGTATAACCCTGGAGTGGCTTGACTACTGAGGGAAAATAGCCTATGAGTTGCTCAACTGCTTGGGAGCAAGTTTCCTAGATGACTTGGATTGCTAGGGGGTGCCCCTTGGAAATAGAAACTTAGTTGTCAGGGGGGTGCCACTTGAAATTGCCTTAGGAGGCTTGATCGATTGAGGGATGCCCCTCGAATGGTTCACTTATTAGGGAAATGATCCCTCCAATGATCCAATTGTTGGGAAAGCTTCTTGGGAAGATTCCCCTAGACTGGTGCCTCTCGGATTTCACCTTTGTTGGGTCTATTCTTTGAATGACGCCCCTTGGGTTGTAGTGTGGCCGGGGGAGTTCCTTCTTTTCCTATGGATAACTCTCCTTGGTTTCCTACACATGATAAAGAAACTGGTTAGTAAAGTTTTAGATATGCGGGTTGGGACTTGCCTTAATTAAGAGAAAATATTGAGTTTAGTGATGTTAGGTTTGTCCTAACTCGAGCCAGGGTGCCCTGGTATGCCCCTTCTACTGGCTAGCGCTGTTGGGGAGTGCCCCTAGGGTAGGTGCCCCAAGGATTTTTATGATGGGCGGATGCCTCTTAACTATATCCACTATTGGGGAATGGAGTGATGCCCCCCAATTGACTTCTTTTTTGGGGAGGTGTCTTCCTAGATGATAGACACTAGCTCCTGGTGCTATATCAGCCTTAATAAAGAGATGGTCCGAGATGACGCACACTTTCCACTTGCTTATCGGGGAGATCACTATGACTCCCTCCAATATGTGTGCATTAGCAGGATTGGATTAGAGTGGGGATGTCACCCACTTTGACGTTTATCCAGATTGTTGGCATTCTCGAGCTGAGGTGAGGGCTCATGTAGAGAGACTTCTTAGGCTTCATCCCTGAGGGAAGGACATGCTCAAGTATGGGGACTTGCATGATTACTAGATCGGGCAACAACATCCTGTTGCTATGCAGAGGAGGGATCAGTACTCCCGGTCTTTCCTACTAACATTTCCTACCACTGTCTTCTTCCCATCTATTCAAGCAACCTCAACTATAGTTTGCTCTCAGCTGTTAAGGATATTGCTACCGTGCCAGGCAAGAATTGGTGTCAGGCCATCCTAGCATAGTTGTATTATGGGTTGCATGTTGGAGTTCGAGGCCAGTAGTCCAAGCTCAAGATCTGCCATTTGATCTTGCTGGTAATTCCCGCACTAATCTCTTGTACTTTAACCTTTTTATTCGAATTTTGCTGCAGCTAATCTTTACTTTATCTTGCATATTTGGGCCTTTGAGCATTGGTTGATCCCTAGGTCAGGCTCTCCCATGCAGCCTGAGACACCTCACATTATTTCTTGGTGGATAGGGCCTTGGCAGGGTAAGGGCTGACTATAGCGCAGTATAGGGATTTCCTTTGCCAACTGCGCTCTGATCGAGTAAACTTCTTTACTATTAAATATGTATTTCACATTTTGACAACCATTAGCAGAAACTATATTTACAAAGTTATGATACTTATGGTGTATTTACTTTGTGTAGGTTGTTCGAGACCCGTGGGAGAGGATGGTCATCCACAAGAATATCAACCGGATGCGGGTCAGCGTGGATGATTATTGGTTCATGCTGGAGTCTCCTCTCCCCTATAGTGGTACTTCGACGAGAGGGTCCAAGACTAGAGCACTAGTGCTATTATGGAGAGATCGATCCCTCCTCCTGGCCTAGTGGGGGTCTTTTGGCTGCATCTAATGCCTGAGACGGATGAGGGGCTATACCTATTAGAGAGGGGGCCCGAGTGATGTCGGTGGGGGGCTCCTATACTGAGCCCATCGACCCTTTATTCATTCCTCTTAGGAATTTCCTTCACTCGGCCTTTGTGAATTCTTTCGTTACTTTTCTGAAATTTACTGTGAACCTGAATGTAATTGTTCATTTTTGTATCCTCCCGCCTATACATGGAAGAGGCCTAATGCTGCTGCCCCTGCTAACCCAGAGCCATTGATGAAGTCATCTCGTGGTTCAAAGGGTGTGAGAGAGGGGGTCCTCTAGACAAATCTGGACACGTCCTTCCGACTGCTTGACCATTCAGGGAAGAGAGCTGTTAGGGAGCTTAAGGAGTTGGTCCACACCATATGCTTTACTCCCTCTATCTCTACTCATGTAAGGAATTCTCTGCTTTAGTCTTGCCCTTATAATAACTGCTTAGAATATCCCATTCTAATAGGTTTTTCTCTCTTAGGTGACCGTAGCTAAGGCAGAGAGGATCGCTAGGGGGTTCTTCTCCGTTCGGGACCTACTTCTAGCTCAGGACTCACTAGCCTCGGTAAGTTTCTTTTACCTGTAAAATTTAACAAACTATCCATGACATGACATTTATATATGTGTTCTTATCTTTTGATTTTCATTGTAGACCTTGTTGGCTATAGAGCGTGATAGGTCTGCCCAGGATTTGGATGCCTATGAGGAGTGAGTTAGGTTCCCAGAGGAGCTGTTGCAAGTAGCCACTACTGAGGCCGATCGAGTCAATCCACTAGAGGAGGAGTTGGAGAGGTCTAGAGCAGTGACTGCTCAGGCGAAGGCTGAGGTTAGCTGGCCCAGATGGCCAAGGGTAAGCAGATACCTAAGCCATCTGATTCTTCTTCAGAGAAGGATAGTTTATCTTATCGGGTGGCACCAGTGGCCACTCAGGTTGCGGGAGCTAAGCATGAGGTAGAGCAATAAGTAGAGGAGATCAGTATTGTCGCTGGGATTATAGCAGGAGCTTCAGAGACTAGGGGTCCTGATCTGCCGGCTCTAGATATTAGTGGGCCAGAGGATCATGTGATGATAGGCTGGGATGACCTGTTAGGGGATGCACAGGACAAGACTCAGGATGAGCACCAGGGACAGGACCCCCCAATAGCTTAGATTAGGCTGTGCTTTTCTTACTTGTCTGGGTCCTTGATTGATCCTTTGCCTTAAGTATATTTTTGTCTTGTCCTTCTTTGATAAAGGCTTAAATTACTGGTGAATTGACTAGTAACCAAACTTTTGAAGCTCTAGATTACTGAAAGACTAGCCCGACTGAGACCGATGAGTACTACTAAGATTTGGATGAGATTCGTTCTTTGCACATTAGGGGAATGTATCCTTAAGGTGTCCAAACTATAACATGGTGCAAGCTGGGTTGTGCTAGTGGAAGCATTTGGTGCTTTTAATTTGAGTTCCAACTTTTGCGTATATTGCTTGATGTGACATGATCTATCAAACTGATTTTGTATTTTTCTTTTCTTTTGTCTTAACTTTTGCATGAATTGTCCTTGGTGGCTTAATTAAACAGACTTTTCTTTCTGTCTTAACTTTTGGCTGAACTATCCTCGGTGTCTTAATTCAACAGACTTTCTTTCTTATCTTAACTTTTTCCTAAACTATCCTTGGCGGCTCAGTTCAGCAGATTTCTTTTCATTTCGCATGTTAGTCGTGTCCACACTATAGCATGGTGTAAGTTGGATGATGCTAATGGAAGCACTTGGGACTTCAAATGATGTATGCTATCGAATAGCTTCATAGTGAGAAAACTAAACTTGATGGATCCTAACTTTGAAACACTGCTATTACAAATGATGCTCAAAGAATAAAAGCAAGTACTAAATACTAGCATTTTTTAATCGAGTTCTAGCTTTTTCATAGACCGCTTGTTGTGATGCGACCTATCGAGCTGATTTTGTATTTTTCTTTCTTTTGTCTTAACTTTTTCCTGAACTGTCCTTGGCGGCTCAGTTCAGCGGACTTTTTCTGACTTTTCCATAAGCCTTATTTCTTTTGTGGCTTATCGGTATTTTGTCTTTTGTTGAATGATATGTGTAGTACATATAATAACAAAGAGCACAAAATGTAGAGAAGAAACCGATGTTCACATACTTGCGATTATTTCACCTAAAGACATGCATGCATTCATAAGACTAGGATTCTTGGCAAATTATAAAATGTTCATCGATATAATTAAATTAGAATGCAGAGGCAATGGTAATAGTTTCCAATGGTTAACCCTTGCTTTTTGGTCCTTTTACAGATTTTCCAGAAAGCAACTGACGTTTTTTCTCTCGATGGCCTAACTTTTGACTAAGCCACCCTTTTTGGGTTTTCAACTTAGCGGGCTTTATTTTTGTGTAGGGGTACCCTAACTTTTGCCTGACCAGTTTTTAGAATACTGATTAGCAGATTGCACCCTAATTTTTGCCCGAGTAGTAGAAGACCACTCACCGGGTGATTTATTCTTTATTTTTTTTGCGTACTATTTTTTATGATTTATTTCTTTTAACCTAGACATGATAGCGCTTAAGCCTGTCTTGATTCACTGGATTCATGAACTCATTTCCATCCAAGTCCGTGAGATTAATTCCTCCCTTACCAAGGATTTTCTTAACCATGAATGGTCCTTCGTAATTAGGCCTTAACTTTCCCCTAGCATTAGTGTTGAATTGGCATAGCTGTTTGAGAACTAGATCACCTGCTTTGAGGGATTGCTTTAGGTAAGCTTGGGCTATTTAGCATTGGAATGAACATGTTCTTCTCTTTTGTGAAAGAAGGAGATCATGTTATTATGGGGACGGTTCTCCTTCTTGTGAAAGAAGGAGATCATGCTATTATGAAGGCTTGGGATCTTTATGTAGGGTGAGGGGTCTTCTTTCTTTTGAACAAATGGAGAAAGCAATTTTGTCGGGATATTTTGATGGGAATATAGGTCCAAGAGAGGTACCTACATTGATAAGAAATGCCCATTTGTTGGATGTGATGGTTTACCTTTTTGAAGGTTTTGGAAGAGCATTGGATTTAAGCTTGCATTGATTTTGAATTTGTGTTGTAAGATCTTTTCTTTCAATGGTGTTTTTCATGTGGAAAATGTCTTCCTCTTTTTTTTGTTTTTTTTAGGCTCTTGGTTTCTTTTGATGTGTATCTTCTCCCCCCCCTCATGGAAAAATATGAACGAAGACCTAAGGCTATCATGTCTACTAAGCACTTTTCATCTCACTTTTTTGTGGTAAGTTTCAACCATTGGAACCTTACCCCATTGCGATGTGCTCAAATTTAATTTCTTTAATAAACATGATGAAATTCTTAAGAATGTTGATTTTATGAGTGCATGATATCTTTAAGAATGAAATGCTCAAACATAATGTGAATGCATCAATTTGTTCATGATGTGTTTCATAAGTGGCATTGTGTTGCATCAAAACACTAGCAACTTTAAAAGGTTAACTCATCCTCAAAATCATCCTCCTGATATAGAGGGTCTTCATTTTCAATCTTGGTAGGATCCATTGGTGAATTGGTATCCTCCCAATCTTGAGCTTCTACTTGTATTGGCACTAGCCCTCTTTCTGCTTGATCAATGTACTCCAATTCCTCAAATATTTCCCCATTTTCAGCCTTTGGGGGATCTAATCTTCCCATCTTATGGTTTTGACCAGAGGTGAAGGTTGTTGAGCATTTGTAGTCACACCAAAGGGTAGACCTACTGGATGATGGGAGGTTGTCCCCTTAGGTGTGACTATATAGTTAGGGCCTTGGCTAGATCCTCCAAGCTAAAACACTAACAGCATGAATCCTTGGCTAGGCTGAATAGACCGATTAATGGCTGGTGGAACATCATACCTCCTGACTAAAAAGGATTGCTAAATTGACCATATGGACAAACTAAACCCCAACTATTCAAACTGACTAGACGATGGACTACTAAGAGATAGAGACAGAGATTCAACCCTTAATTTAACTGAATTTGGTTGAGTAGAAACTCGAATGCAGACCAAATGAACTTGAGATTGTTGAAAAGCTTTGACTCTTGCTCAGCTGGGAACTAAATGATCGATACATGCAGGGGTTTGATTACGCATGAGGCATTTACAATGATACCTGGTCAGGTTAATATATAAAGATAGAGTGTATCTAAGATAGAGCATAATAATTTTCCTAAATGATGAAGAAGAAACGTGTTGAATTAAGTAAATGATTTTTGGTGCTTATCTTAATCTTTTAAGCTTTTAAAATAAACCAAAATTTTGCAAGTTAAAAGATTATATCCCCAATAGAGTCACTACTGTGTGGTGTCAATGACGTGTGGGTCTCCCTTGGCGCCTACCAGCGGGGCCTACTAGGGTGATTGGTTGATTAATGTAGGTGTGATGATACCTTTTAGGTTCAAGTTTGCACATTTTAACCAATTTTTATGAATAAAAGAATGGAGACCCACATCTTGATACAAAATGATAGAGTCGCCACCCAAGTTGTCTACTTGGGAAAGAGTTTTCATACGGTTCCCATTGGGCGGGAGACTCATACCTTTTGGATCAGAGATTCGGGTATCCAATGAGTTACTTATTTCTCATTTAGTTAATTCCAAATTACATACGCCGCGTAAAAACCGTTTTGTTTTCATCATTTGGGGAATTATTATAGAAAGTCTATTTTTCTACACTCCTTCATGCATTCAAAAGTTTATAATAAAGCACAGGCACTAAAAAAGGGAATAAAATTACAACCGGGGGAAAAAGGGGGATTGCGAGTGAACCTATACATTTGTTTTAAGTTATAAAACAAAATGAAATAAATTTCCTTACATCCACAAAGATTAGCATAGTTTATAGCACATCACAAGTCAGCATTTTATTAGGAAAAATGTGATAATGTTAGCGTGGTGGTTTTGCGATTGATATTGCCCGGACGGCTTATAGGATCGGAGAGAAATAACTGGTCTTCGGTGTATTTTGTTATGAAAACACATTTTAACTTTTATGGGTTGATTTATAGGTTTATTAGTGAAAATGATCGCATGGCAAATGGTGTGATTGGGTTGATTTTACTGATTAAAAGAGAACTTTGAATGCTGACTGGGGGCCAGTACCCATACGGGTGAGGTGGGACTAGTATGGCTACTAGGGAGGACCGGTACGGGTATAAGGGGACTTGTATGGGTCCTATCTGGTCCTAGGCAGAACCTCAATTCATTTAGCAAGTATATTTATGGAAAAGAAATAGAATGAAAATGGGATTTCCTTCCATATGGGTATGGCGCACCGATTCAATATCCCTAAGGATATAATGGTACCAATAAGGCCCATATGGGTCAGGACCAGACTCAAAACAAGAATAAAAGAGCGAATAGAGTAGAAGGAATGAAAAATGACAATAAAATAAATGAGATATGAGTCTCTTTGAAACTCAGGAGCGTACCTTTACGTGGTGAATCCACTTTAGAGCGATTCCAATGCCGAATGGAAACTCTGTCAAAGTAGATGATGAAATGATGGATTTAGAATTGTTTTAGGTAAGTGTTTGTATGGACAAAACCTCCCCTAATCCTAAACGTGAAGCTAGAGACAAATAAAATGTGGGCAAAACCAATGTGGAATGGTTTTCCCCGTATTTTATAACTTCTATACCTCTTTTATACACTTTCTACAACCTCAAAAATCTACTAGAAATGATTTTCCTATATGATATTTCTTTATGATATTTTTCTCTTCAATTGTTCTCCTTTTGAAATGAGGTAAAAGGCCTCTATTTATAGGGGAAATTAGGTCTAAACACATTAAATGGCTAATTTTATGCTTTTATGGTTGATTTTATTCATTTATGGTTGATTTTATGCATTTATGGCTGATTTTATTTATTTATTACTGATTTTTTCATTTACAGCTTATTTGGGGCATTAAAACCGACTGTTTGGGTGTCTAAGGGATCCATACGGGTCCCATTTGGACCTAAATAGGCATTTTTAGGTCATACCAGACTAGTTCAAATCGATTGGACCCATACGGGTCTGGGTCAACCCGTATGAATCCGTACGGATCTGTACCGTGCAGATTCCATCGACCCTGTGCAGATCAATACAGATCCGTTCGGACTGATATGGATTGGTCCGACCGATTTTGATCGAAAATGCTCGAAATCGACTGGTTTTGACCATTTTTTACAATTTTAAACCTTTTAGGGCTTAGGTACTAGTTTTCTGAGGTTTAGGTTTGACAAGGCTTGACCAAACTATATTGAAATCACTCCAAGTAGATAACACCTGTAGAAGGATGCACCATATACCTCTCATCATCGTTTCGTGAGAATGATCATTAAAATCTAGTGCTCACACTTACCTTACTCCGAGGGATGTTTCCATTTATGGAAAAAGAAGACTGCAAATATGCTCTCTCCCTGCACCCAAATCTAACCAAGTCATACGCCCAACTCTGGACGCTAATCAGGCTAGTCCATCTCGTTCCTGCTATAGTAGATAAAATTCTTGAGCAACGCCTAGCAGGAAATGAAGATTATACCATCGTATCAGAGGTTTGGTAGAAAAAGTGGAGCAAGAGGACTTACATGGTAATTGATCCTCTAGAGGATGAAAACAAAAAGGGGGAGAAGGAAGCTATAGAGCCAGAAGCTATGGATACGGATGAACAGCCAGTTAGATTTTTTGTAAACATGTGTAATAGCTAGCTACATTGTATTTTAATAATGTGCTTCATTGATGTTAACTATTGTTAACAACAAAAGTTATATAATGAAAAGTCTCAATCAAACAATTCTGCATCCAAGTAAAACCATCCATTATACTAGAAAAACTTAGAAGCTAATATGCAAAAATATTTAGGGAGTTAGGATGCTAAATTATAAGTATCAAAAATCATACTTAGCTCATATTCCCTATTTAAAATAGTCATTGTACTTAGGTTTTTGTTTCCATTAAATGGGGGTGATTGTTATGAAACAATGATCCAGAAGAAAACAACTCAAACCAACCATCCGGATAATATGTTTGAAGAAAATAAAACTCCTAAGCCCAAGGAAGGATCCAAACAAGATATTGAAGACAACAAGTCCCCAAGTATAAGAATAATGCACCTGGTTAGAGTTTGGAAAGGAAACAAACCTCTAACCTTTCGAGGACTACATCCGGAGAAGTTCATATAAGGAATAGCATCCAGACTAAGATTGAGTCTGAAGACATCTGAAAGACTCAACTCTTAAGACAAAGGGAATATTTAAATATTCAATTTCCCTCAATATTGTTTTGAAGTCAAAGTTTATTTTGCCTTGAAAATTGAAGCATGCAATTCATAAAAGGATAAAAGACTAACTTGGAAAAAGAAAAAGGTAATAACCTTTTTAACCTGGACCAATGACATGGCGTGTGGAGCTCAAACAACTAACAAAGCTACCTAAAACTTTGAAGTACATAAAATGCCAAATAGACGACGACTGACACCTTTGTCTCACCAATCCTAACAATTCAAACAGGTCAATCAATGAGTGTAACAGACAAATCAACTACTTCAGAAGCGCCACTTCATATTTGACCAACGGTGAAGATTCAAGATCATACCAATGCTACACAATGGTTGTATTATGACCCAAGCCTATAAAAGGGAAGCTTCACCAAATGAGGAGATGTTGGTTGATTTTACAAAAAGCTATTACATTTGAGAATTCAAGCTATTCAATTAGAGAACTCAATCGCAAAGACTAGTTACACTAGTTAGCATCTGGATCATTCATATCACTTTACACAAAGACTTTTTAAAGTCTAAAAAATTCTACAAAAAGGGTCATTCTCCCCCTCTGGCCCTAGTTAACATTCATAAGGGACCAATACTATTGGTTATGAAGGTGTTTCACATATTGACAAAATCCTAAATATGCGCGTTGGGGTCCTCTGTTGCTATTCCGCCAAATCGGACTGCTGCTTGGAGCATGTGGATCATAGAGGGCTTCACCATGAACATATTGTCTCCCACCTGAGGTATCACTATGCATGATGAATGTCCCTCGGTGTTGGGCTGTAAGTATGTGTGAAGAGTTCTTCACCATGATGGGTTAACTTCATCCTCCTCTTCTCCATTGTGGTTGTGACTGTGGTTATCATTGTGCTCAAGTCCTTGTATTTCTCTTTCTTCATCCTCCCCATTAGGGTTACGAGGTCTTGTCCTATCCATTGCTTCTCTAGACCGAGCTCTTCTCACTACTCCCCTAAGTTGTCTACAAGTTCTCCTGATTTTCGGATTTAGAGGAAAACCAGGGGGTAAACCAGCTCTTCCACGCAAGAAAGAGTTCTCCTTAAAATGACTTGTTCCTAAAATACATAATAAAAAAAGAAGGGTGAAAAGCACAAGTTTATAGTTAAAAATCTAAGGCTCTTTTAGCGTAGCTCCCTGACAAAGGCGCCAAAAACTTGTTGTACCCAAATGTGATGCCTAGCAAGTGTACTAGGGTCTTTATTGTGTATAGTGGTAAATACAAGTGTCGTATATACTAGTAGCATGTAAAATTCCTAGAGTTCTCCCTAATAAACGGGTTGTAAGGTTTTTTGTAGTTTGGGTGGAGATTTTGTAAAAGCAATATTTAAAAGTATGAAGTAAATAATGAAATTAACAATTTGTCTACCTAATTCAACTATTATAGAGTTCTCCTAGCGGCAACTATAACATGTAAAATCATTGAGCGATATAATGATCTCTTAAGTATCTCTACCACGATAGCCTAAGCAATTCCCTTAGCCATCTTAAACACTATAGTTACTTAACCTAAATCTCTTGTCAGACCCATTACGCAAATAACAATGCATTAAGTTTAGTTGAGCATTTAGACGAAACTAAAACCCTAGGCATCTGGTCAATCTCCTCTTGGACTCATGCCCCAAATGTATGTGTTTGGGTCCATTACATGAAATCTCTTCTCAAACTCAATTATATAAATCAGTATGAGTTGGGCCCTTGACTCATAAGGATTAAACATGCAAAAACAAAAAGAACTATAGAACATAAGGAAGATAATATATTACATTGTTGCCGAGGGGTTCTCCTCCTACTGTCTGCCTAGGCAGACTTACCAAAAAGATGACTACACACTCATACTTTGAAGGAAAATAAACTCCATTAAATTACAATAGTTTTTAGGATAGAAATTCTCCTTCCTTCTGCCAAAGAAGATGGTGCCCATTATATAGGCCTCAATCCTTAAAGGAGAGAATAAATATCCATACTAAAATATTACAATAAAATCCAAAATATCTACATATTTAGCTAACTTAATAATAAACTAATGCCCACTTGTTCAAGAGAATTCTAGGAGGGGACAAAACGAAACATTTACAAAACAAGTCAAATCTACTTTCTTCTTCTTTTTCTCTTTTCTCTCTGATGCAAGTCAAATCAATCACCCTCCACCATTCTGCTACAGAAATTACTATCATTACCTAGGTTTCCCTAACCTGGTTCTATCCGCTTTGATAGCAGCACTTCAAGAGCTCTCCTTCTTCGACAAAAACCTATAAATCTGTGGAGATCTCTACAAAAATTGATCTTTTTTTCAACAAAATGTTAGCTTAAAATGCATGATTTTCTTAGCCAAATTTCTATGCATCAGCAACCGTATACTTGCAGTTTCCTCTTTTTTGCTTTTGCACTAGCAGCACTGACAACACTTATTTATTCAAATAACTTATTTCTAGTGTGTAGAAAAGTGCAAATAGTTATATTTTTATATTTATATTCTGTGGGGAGGCATGTCTGTTGGTCCCTATGCGTATGTATTTAGTGTCAGAGAGGGGTGAATGACCCTCTTTATCGAATATTTAGACTTTGAAAAGTCTTGTGTAGTGTGTTTGATTTTAGTACGGAGTTAATGGATCCAGATAATGCAGATATGAAATATAATGCAATAAAGTGAAAAGCTTAAAGAAAATCAAACACAAGGATTTTATACTAGTTCGGCCCCGCCTATGTCCAGTCCTCGAAATTTCCTCCTTTGAGCTTAAATCCACTAGTGGAATTCCTTTTACTGGCAGGAATTCAAGCATTTACAGTTGTCTCTGGAGATGTTTTCTCCTCTAGATGTAGGATATACTGCCAAACCACCAAGCTTGGCTTAGTCCCCTTCTTTAGTAGGATATACCACTCAAACTCTACCCAAGTTTAAGCTAAGTCCCACAGGGATATACCACTTAAACTTTCCTAGTTCAAGCTAAGTCCCAATCTCAATACTCACCCAAGTATGAGATTATAACTATCTTTTCCAAAGATTGGTTTTTGAACTCTTCAAGTTTATATTTTTCACTTAAGAGTTCTTACAAACTGATTTCAAATTGTTTGATTCTTGAAGGGATGTTTATAACTAATTGAATAGCGAATTTCTTAATGGATTACTTTCTTGAATCAACCAGCATCTTCTCAACTTATGAAGCTTCCCTTTTATATGCTTGGATCATAAATGTAGTCGTTGTGTACCGTTGGGATGATCTTGAATCTTCACTATTGATTAGATATGAAGTGGCACTTCCGGAGCCATTGATTAGTCCTTTAGACTCATTAATTGACCCATTTTAATTGGTTGGATTGATACAACAAAGTTATTAGTTGGCATTTTATTTGGCCTTTTGTGCACTACCAAATTTTATGCAACTTTGTTAGTCGTTTGAGCTCCACATGCCATGTCATTGGTCTAGGTTAAAATGGTTGTTACCTTTTTCTCTTTCCAAGTCAGTTATTTGTCCTTTTCTGGAATGTGTGCAAGTTGTCATTTTTTCATACACCCAGGCAAAAGGGATTTTGACTTCAGACCAATATGGAGGGAAATATGTTTTTGAATGTATTCTCTTTATCTTGAGAGTTAAGTCTTCCGAATGTCTTCAGACTCTAACTATAACCAGATGCTTCATTCATTGTCCTTTTCTGGATGCTATCTTCTGTTCTTGAGATCAGATGTATATGTTTTTGGACTTAATGACTTATTTCCTTTAGAATAAAATTTGGATGACTTAATGACTTGGAATTTTTTTTATTTAAAACCTTCATCATATGTTGTTTTCTTTTATTTAGAAAAAGGCTTTCGGATGATTGATTTCCAACAATCTCCCCCATTTTGATGGAAACAAAAACCTTAAGGGAGAAGCATTTATTTTAAGGGATTTATGAGCTAAGTATGATTCTTTATACTTTGTCATTTACAAGGTTTCTCCCCCATAATTTTAGCACCCTAACTCCCCCAATATTTTTGCATTCTAGCTTCTAAGTTTTTGAAATACAATTGATGGTTGTAGTTACAAGCAATTTTTAATAAAGATTTTCACTATATATTACATTTACTGTTAACAATAGTTAACATCAATGAAGTTCTGGATTACAAATTATAGAAGTATATAAGTGAAAATTTGACAGATCTAGCTATTATAGATTTACAATAAAGAATAGCTATTCTAAGATGCTAACTACAACTGTGTTACTGCTTCTCTTTGTGTTTGTCAGATGCTTCTCCCTCTTTATTTTTCTCCCCTATTTTGTTTGCATCATCCTCCGATGGGATCTATAACCATGTAAGACCTTTGATCCCACTTCTTTTGATAGTCTCTGGAGAGAATGGTATAGTCTTCATTCCCTTTTAGACACTACTCTATGATTTTGTTAACAGTAGCAGTAACCAGATGAATAAGCTTTAGAAGCCTCCAGAGCTTAGAGTAGGACTTGGATAGGTTTGGATGTATTAAGAGTGCATAGTCTCTATCTTCTGGTTTAAAGAATGGGAACATTCCCCAAAGCAAGGTTAACATGCCTTGATAGCCACTAAATCTAGTATCTCCAATATGTTGAATCAATTACTGGATCAGGGGGAGAAGTAGACTCTTCGGAATGGTTAGAGTAGGGGTTGAAGTTGAAGAAGAAGAAGGAGCAGTTAGACTTAGTTGAGTCATTCCAAAACAGAGCTTTTGGACCTCCTCAATGACTCCTTTTCTAGCATTATGAATACTCTCGTTTAAATGCCGGATTCCAATTATCGATTTACTTATCAAGTACGTGGAATCTAGTTTGGCAATCATAGCTAATGTCATCAATGGCTTTCTCCAGGAGTTTTGGCAACTCTTCCTTGAGAAATTCCTTAAGTTTCTCTTTAAAGGCTTTTTGCTCATCAGTGAGGAAGGTGAGTCCGGAGGAGGTATCCTTGAGGGATTCAGTGAGAGCAGGGAATGAATTTTTACAAATTTTCAAACTTGTTATCCGGACTCTTTAAGCTCAATTTTTAGATCCGCGAAGGAAGAAGTGACATGCCCCATGATGGTAGGATAATTGTTATTAGCTCTACTTGTAGCTTCAGTAGTGGAGTGATTAGCTTCTACAATGTTTGAGGTTAGCTGTTGTAGAATCGGAGTGATTTTGGACAGTGAAGTAATAGCAACTTGATCTGTAGTAGGGGATTGTCTGAGTTTTTTCTTCCAGATTATTGACTTTGGTTTTTATCCCTTCTAGCTCTCTTTTTAGATCTGGAGACATGTATTGATTACTCATTAGTCTTCCACATCAATTAATCTCTGGCAAGTATCACTTATCAAGGGTTTAAGATCATTATCCTTCTATCCTTCCAGTGCAGCTTGTTATAGTAGACTTAGAGCCATTCTTACCTTTTCAGGTCTGGAGACAGAGAAGTTTGGTGGAATTTTTGTCTTGGTTCCCTTACCCTCTTCACTTTCTGTCCCATATTATGAACTGGAGCTACTTTCAGATTCACTTTTGGATTTTTGAGAGCTGGAAGACACTGTGCCATAATTCTCACCCTTCTTCTCAGTCTGATTGTCAGCCCTTGGTTCCACATTTTGCTCTCCCTTCTTTTCTTCCAACCAATCCTTCGAAGTGGCCTCACCATATGAGTCTACTATATTCGTGTTCTCATTGGGTCTCAAACCATCTCCCTTCTCCAAAAAAATTTGATCCAGGCTAAGCTCGACTTCTTTAGATGCATTTTTAGAGTTTGCATCTAAGTTGTCTTATTTTTCTGCAACTCTAGTGACCATAGTAGCATCAATATTAGGGTTAAGATCAAGAGTTACCTCTATGTTTAGATGATCCAGATGCTCTATTTCCTCACCAACTTCCACTTATGTTTGGTCCACTGAGAGATTGGTATTGACCTCAATCTCCTCTAGAAGTGCCTTTTCATGACTTTCAAACTATAAAAGTTAATATTTGGAGTCCCCTAGTTGAGAAGTGATTCAGGAAGAGGCTCTATTCATACATGGAGATATAGGCCCCTTAATTCTTCCTCATTATAATCTTCTCATAGATACTAAAGATATATGGGTGACACCAACATCTGTGGAGATGGAGGAACTGCCTTACTAGATGCTCCAGATTAGTCTTTGGGTCCTTTCAGAGTGAGTACGGGCTTGTTAACTTTTAGGTTTTCCCAGATTGCTAGCATCACATCATCATGTTCTAGATCCTTCGAATGAATGGTCTTATCTCCACGTGCTTTCCCTTGGCACTCTGGCCTTTAGCTGTAATCTCTACTTAAGTGGTTTTTGGAGTAGGCTCTCTGATTGTTATTCTAGTAGTTGGCTTTTGAGGAGCGATTTTAGCCTTTTTAGCCCTTAGAGCTTAAGTGAAAGTAGGCCCCTTCTTTAATAGCTGCTTTCTTTTTGGAACAAGTTCTTCCTCAGTGTCGCTACTCTTAATGACAGCATCTTCCTCAAGGATTTCTTCTATGGTTTGACTAGCACCCCTCTTCCTCCCATCTCTTATTGTAGTAGTAGCAATTGTTATTCTTTCGTTTGCCACTAAATCATCAACATTCTTCCCCTTCTTGGCAGTAGCCTTTACTAGTCTTCTCTTAGTCTTAGGTTGTTCTAGAGTCTTCTTCTTAATGATTTTGGTAAGAGTCATTTGGTCCTCGTCTTCCACATTTTCCTCCACCACAAGCTCTAGTTAGATCTTTTTTTGGTCCTTGGGTCTAATAGTTCTTGCCCTTTTAACAACTTATAAGCACATGATTTTAACGATCCTTCTCCTTAAATAATGATAAGAGCTATATGATGCAATGTCTTTCAAGTCTTATTGATCAGAGGTGTTCCTACCACTGCAGAGTTGAGTTTGGTCGAATTTTGGAGACCTAGTCTGCCCTTAGGGACCCATATGGGTGCTACCTGGTGGCACGGATCTAATAGCAGACCCATACGTGTCTCCCTTCCATACACCTGGGGTGACCCATATGGGTCCCCTAGTACCCATACGAGTGGGGCCCCACCCGTACGGGTCCTCTTATTGCCCAAACAAGCTCTTTTGGAAGGAATCCTTTCCTATTTTAAGAATAGGCAGGACATAAACGTGATTTGTTGCGTTCAGACCTCCTCTCCCCTACAAATAGGGCTCTTCTCTTCACATTTTCAACAGACACATTTTATATGAAAAACTATTCTAAATCTCTAGTAATTTCTATAGGTATAAAAAAGGTATAGTGGGTGTATAGGAGGTATAAAATAGGGAGAAAACCCTTCTTTTGAGGTTTTGTCCACATTTTATTCATTCCTAACTTCTTTTATTAGGATTTAAGGGAGGTTTTGTCCACACAAATACTCACCTAAATAATCATATTTCACCATCTACTTTGGTCAGGCTCTCGCAATAGTAAAGGGATCACCTCAAAGTGATTCACGCCGCAAAGATGATGCTCTTGAGTTTCAAAGAGACTCACATCTCAGTTATTTCGATATTATTATTGGTTATTCCTTCTATTATATTTGTTGCTTTCATTTCTTGTTTCGGGTCTGGTCCTAACTTGTATAAGCCTTTTTGGCACCATATATCCCTAAACATATCAATTTGGTGCACCATACTCATATGAAGGAAATCCCTTTTTATTTTTTTTTACCACCAATATGTTAATCTGTGAATCTGTAATTTAAACTGAATAGAGTTCTGCTTGGACCAGATAGGACCCATACGGGTACACCATACTCGTATCGGTCCTCCCTAGTAGCCGTACTGATCCCACCCACCCGTACGAGTACCAACCCCAGGTAGAAGCCAGAACTCATTTTTAATTGGTTAAAAATCAATCCAACTCTCCATTTGCCATGCAATCTGTATCACTAATAATCTGGTAAATCAACCTACAAAAGTTAAAATGTGTTTTCACCATAAAATACGCTAAATTGCTGACTTATGATGTGTTATAAACTGTGCTAATCTTTGTGGATGCAGGGCAATTTTTCATTTTGTTTTATAACTTAGAACAAATGTATAGGTTTTCTTGCAATTCCCCCATTTTCCCCCGGTTGTAATTTTTATTCCCCCATTTATTGCTTGTATTTTATTGTAATCTGTAAATGCATGTAACAATTGTGAAAGAGTGTAGAAGTAGGATTTTTATGATAACTCCCTAAATGATGAAAACTAAAATGGTTTTACACGGTGAATGTAATTTTGAATCAATTAAATGAAAAATAAGTGACTCATCCGATACCCGAATCTCTGATCCAATAGGTATGAGTCTCCTGCCTAAAGGGAACCGTACCAAAACTCTTTCCCAAGTAGACAACTTGGGTGGCAACTCTATCTATTGTATCGAGATTTGGGTCTCAATTCTTTTATTCATTAAAATTGGCTTATTGTGCAAACTTTAACTAAAAATTTTTTGTCACGCCTAAATCCAACCAAAACCCCCAGTGAGCCCCGCCTCTCACACAGGCGCTAAGGGAGACCCATATATCATTGACACCTTAGAGTGGCGACTCTGTTGGGGATAAGTGATCTTTTAACTTGCAAAATGTTGGTTTGTTTTAAAAGCTTAAAACATTAAGATGAGCACCGAAAATCATTTAGTTAATTCAACCCGTTGTTGTTTTCATCATTTGGGAAAATTATCACACTATATCTTCTCATCTCCTTCTCTCTCTAGTTAGATTCACTCTTCTTCATGCACTAGGTTAGGGTGCCCTATTATTTCCGTGACACTCATAACGGTGATTCCCATGGTCCCCAGGGATATTGAGGACGCCTTATTGGGTGGAGCTTTCATTGCCATCTCCCTCTAAAAGAGGTTTGATGCAATGGGAACCCTCTACATCAACTTTTGATATATCCCTTCACCATTCTTATCGAAAGCCCTAGAATTTTACCCTCTAGGTATCTTGATTTTTGTGTGAGATTAGATTAAGGAAGAATACCCTCAGACTCGACGGGAGAAATAAGGATGGAATCGATCGCTTTGCATGTGTTGTGATTAACCCCTCCATGCATCATTGTAATTTATTCATGCATACCACATCCCATGCATGTACTGATCTCTTGGTTATCACATTAGCCAAAACTAAACCTTAAAAAGCTTGGCAATGATCTAAAGTCCATTTGACCTGCATTCTGGCTCCTCCAGTTCCGTTAAGGGTTACTCTATCTTGGTCTACGAGTATTTCATCCAGTAGTCAGTTTAGTCTGGTTGATCTTTCTACCTATCATGCTAAGGAGATGTCTTGTATCCTGACTCCAGATGGCCAAATTGATGTTGAGGTTGAGGATGTTTCCACTGGTGAGGAGGCAAATGCATCTAGGGTTGAAGTTAGGTCAGAGATTGCAAGTGCCATCTCACAATACTTAGGAAGTGATTAGTTCTTGGATCGAGTGAATAATAAGATGTTGGCTTTCATTAGGGCAATCATGGTAGAAGAGAGAATGGCCAATGCTCCTCACAGCATGCCTGTCAGTGCTCCAGTGGTAGATGCAGTGATCAGTGAGCAAGTATCAGGGGTTACTCATAATATGTTCACTCAGTTTCAATTGCCGCTAGTGGAGACTCATTGGGATTCTTCCAGTTAGCTTGGTCAGTTGGATTCTTTGGGTCTAATTAGCTTACCATTCTAATCAGTGGGTACAATGGCTCCTTCGATCATTAGTCAGTTTGCTCAGCCTAGTCAGGGGTTTGTGCCACCGCTATTTCAGTTTGGGGCATCCAGTCAGATCCCAAATTTTGTGGTCATACCTACGGAGACGACCTTTCCTCAATCAATGGGTTTACCCTTGGGTGTGATTACTCAATCAGAGGGATCATCTTTATCCTTAAAATTGCATGAACTACTTTAAAAATTACTTGCCAGTAATCTCGACTCCCAACCGTCATCACTATCCATCCAAGCAGTTAGAGAGGAGGATTGGGACCTTAAAAACTTTAGCATTCCTAGTATAGAAAAGTATAAGGGAACCAATCCTCCTCAATCTCACATTACCATCTATCAAAGGGTTATGAGAATCAGAAATTTAAGTGATAAGGTCCTAGAATGTTCCCTTGCACCTTAGAAGGTCTTGCTATCGAATTGTACAACACTCTATCAAATGAAGTGACCAAAAACTAGAATTATTTATCAGAGGCTTTTATCGAGCTGTGTAGTTTCAATTCCCCCATCAAAACTACAATACAGAATTTGGAGGCTATCAAGTAGGCCCCCAATGAAAAGTTCAAACCCTACTTCGAAAGGTGGATGGCCATTCTAGTTCTATTAAAGGATAGGCTAAGTCTCCTGGAGATGATAGTAAAATTGATGCATGGTGCCCTACCTACTTATCATAAGGTTCTTGGTATGGATAAATTCTCTAGCTACATTAAGGTCTTTGAAAAAGCTGAGAAGTGGGAAAGGATCGAGGAAATAGAAAGGGTTAGTATACTGACCAAACCTCGATTCAAAAAGAACAACCCTTCAGCCCCAGCCCAGGCTTCTAAGTTAAAACCTGGCTGCAATCCTAAAGCAGCGGTAGTACAAGAAGAAGTGGCTGCAGTCTATACCATCAAAGATGGAATTTCCCCTGGAAGTCATCTACCATCTTCACTAAGTTAGGGGCACTTGGCCTTCTTCAGAGTATCAAGCCTTATGGCTCACCCAAACCTGAAGACAGAGATCAGTTTTATGCTTACCATTTTAATAAAAGGCATTGCACTGGTGCCTGTAGGGATCTACTTGAGCTATTTGAGGTTTGATCAGAGAAAAGAAGATTCAGGAACCCGAGCTAAAACCTAGTACCATGAATAATCCCCTGCCAAATTTTAAGAAACAAGTTGCAGCTGTCAAATCAGGCTTGCCCTCCTACCATGTCTTCAATATGATCTCTCAAGCTAATCCCATAGTTCATTCAGTCATGGCCTTACTAAACAAGCCAATCCCCATTGACATCAATGCATTCGAATTAGAAGGAGTGCATGATGAAGAGTTTATGTTTGTTCAACCGAAGCCAATGAATATCGATGCTTATGTATTAGAAAGTGATGAACTCGAGGGGCCTACCTTGTTGGTAGAAACTCCTAAAGGGAGAAGTTATCTAAAAATGGGGTGTTGCATGTTACTTAAAGTGGAAGGATTCCTCCAGATCCTCTCCCAAAAAGAAGAAGGGGCAGAGATGTGGATATCCGGGTCATTCCAGGCACCAATCAAGCTCCCATTTTTACACCTGCTTTGGTCAATAATGAAAAGAAAGAACCAAAAGCCACCCCCTCTCATCTAGCAATTACAAGTTACCCCTGCTAAGTACAACATCTAGCAGCTCCTCATTGACTCTGAAGAACATCACAAGGGTCTGATAGAAAAGTTGTTAAGTGTGGAAGCTACACTGACTACTACTCTGGTTTAGGTTTTCTCAGTTATCGGGGGATCTCCTCTTGATCAGATTGAACCCATCAAGTTCTTTACATCAGACCTCCCAATCGAAGGTAATAAGCATAACAAGGTACTCTTCATTAGGGTACAAATCTTTGATCATTCTATCCTATGAGTTATGGTGGATGATGGTTCTGCCTTAATCTCTGTCCTGCCAAGATCCTTCCTCACTTAGGGTTGTATGAATCCATGTTGGATAAATCCAATACTGTTATAAGGGCATATGATGATATGAAGAGAAGTGTCATTGGGGTCTTTGAAGCTGAAGTTACAGTTGGGGGGTGAAGTCCAAGGTCCTATTCACTATACTCAATATTCCCATCACCTACTTATTACTGCTGGGTCGACCTTGGCTCCATGCATTAGGGGCTATCCCATCCACAGTCCATTAGAAGGTTAAGCTCATCCACAACGGAAAGCTCATAACCATTGATGCAGATAATCCATCTGTCATAGTAGCTATGGGGGCTGAGGAAAAGGAATCTAGGGTGGTTATAGCTCACTGAGGTACAAAGTTTTTTGTTAAAGGGTGCATATCACTTAAGATCGAGAAGATTATGATGAAGTAGGGTTACATAAAAGGTAGAGGACTTAGAAAGAATCTATAGGGAATGCTGGAACCCCTCTTACCTCTTCCATGGCTATTAAGACTTGGTTTAGGGAATCACCCAGGTACCAAAAAGTCCAAGCCTCAGTCCTGCCTCATGATATGAGCTGAAATCAAATAGGGGGAATTCAAAGATAAAGAGGAACCTATCAAAGTAAGTGGCAAGAAAGTCCCTGGTTTTGAGATTTTTAATGATGTGTATGATTTCAAGAAGGGCTGCCTAATTGAAACCTCGATTTCTGTGGAGATATGTGGGAATGTGGTAGAAGATGAAATGAATGAGGTAATCGAGGCTATCACTAAGGCACTAGCAGTACTTATGAGGAAGATTTGGAAAAGAAATGAGAAAGGAAATCCCATCAGCAAGGCCTTCAAGAACTTAGCAAAAGTAGTGGCCGAAGAAACACAAGCAAACTTGCACACTAGGGCTACCAGTTCAGTTGTCAATCAATAAGGCCCTCAGCCTATGGAGGATGATTCAAATGATGTAATTTTTAATGTTACAAACATTTTTCAATGCAAAGAATGCCTCTTATAAGGCATATCATGAATAAGTTGTAAGCATCAGCATCGTTATTTTTAACATGTCATGAATAAATTGATGCATCTTTCCTTCACATTTTCCTCGAATATTTCATTCTAATGACGTCATGCACTCATAACAACAACATTCTTAAAATATCATCATATTCATTAATGAAGTTGACTTTGAGTATAACGCAATGGTATAAACATCCAATGGTTAAAACCTATCATCAAAAGGGAGATAATGAAAAGTGCTTAGCACACATGATAACAATTAGCCTAGGTCCTTCTTTCTTTACAAGGGGGAAAGAGTACAAAAGCACACATCATCAAGAAAGAGGACCAAGAAAACTCAAAAAAATACCAACAGCGGACTAGCTCTGGTTATGAAAATATAGAAAGCACGTATTGGGACACAAAATACCCAAATCCCTCAAAAGCTCTAAAGGGAAGCTGGTCATAAGTCAATCAAGAAAATTTTGTCAAAGATGATAGCTACCCACAGAAATTGGACTGATAAACTTCTGTTTGCAGTTTGGGGGAATAGAACCAGTATATGGACTCCCACCGATCAAGCACCTTGCTCCTTGGTATATGGAATGGAAGCTTTGCTACTAGTAGAAACAAAAGTAAGATCTCTAAGGATGGCAATTGAATCACAGTTAAAAGAATTAGATTGGGCAAGAGCAAGGCATGAATAGTTGAATGCAATAGATGAAAATTGGCTCAAGGCACTTGACCATCTCCAGATGTACCAACAGCGAATGGCTCAAGCTTACAATAGTAGAATTAGATACCTGAAACAACCTCTCAAAGCGGGTATTTTGGTCCTCAAGTAGCTGCGCCAGGTCAACACCGATGCTAGGGGCAAGTTCAGGGCTAATTGGGAAGGACCATTTGTCATTAAGAAAGTCCTTGGTAAAGGAGGAATCAAGCATATGGACATGGATGGAAATGAGTTCGTGAATCCGGTGAATCAAGATAGGCTCACACGTTATCATGTGTAGGTCAAAATAATTAAATCATAAAAAAAGCAGCACAAAGAATAAAAGAAATAAACAATAAAACACCCGACGAGCTGTCTCTATTGCTTAGGAAAAAATTAGGGTACAACCCGCTGATTGGTATCCCGCAAACCGGTCAGGAAAAAATTAGGGAACTCAAAATAAAGCCCGCTAAATTGAAAACCCTGAAAAGGGCGGCTTAGGCAAAAGTTAGGGCATCAAGAGAAAATTGTCTACTACTTTCTGGAAAATTTGTAAAAGACTAGTAGGCAGTAGGGGTTAACCATTGGAAATTGTTATCGTTGCCTATGTACTTAATATAATCTCATCAATGAACATGTTATGATTTTGCTAAGATCTTGGTCTTATGAATGCATGCATATCTTTAGGTGAAATAATCGCTGGTATGTAAACATCAATTTTTCTCTACGTGTTATGCATCATTGTATTCACTTTTATCACACATTTGCAATATTCAGAAAAGCCTGCTGGATTGAAAACCTGAAAGGGCGGTCCAGACAAAAGTTAACGCAAGAAGAAAAGTCTGCTGGATTGAGCCATCAAGGATAATTCAGGCAAAAATTAAGACAGCCTGCGGGATTGAAAATCTGAAAGGGCTGTCTTGGCAAAAATTAAGGCAAAAGCTGGCTAGGTTGAAAACCCGAAAGGGCGGTCTAGGCAAAAGTTAAGGCTAAAAAAAGGTTTGTTGGGCTAAGCCGTCAAGGATAGCTTAGGAAAAAATTAGGATAAAAAGAAAAGAAAAATAAAATGTTCGATAGGTCCCCTCACATTTAGTGGCCTATTCAAAAATTACAATGTCACTCAATCCCCTCACTATAAAATCACTAGACAAAATGAGGGTTCTCAAAGCAACAATATTCAAATAGTCTCGGTTCAAGAAAAATCCCTAAGCATAAAAGAAGTATTAAAAGTACCAATCCAAAAAGTTCACAATTAATACCAGCCATACAGCGCACCAAAAGTATCAAACAATTCAGATAAAGCAATCATAACCTAAGCTGCCGGGGGATCCTGTCCCTGGTGAGCCTTTTGAGTCTAATCATGAGTGTCCACCGATAGATAGTCTACATTTATGGTCATATGGTCATCGGCATCACCAGTTTCAGTAGCCAGCTGGGCACGGACCCTAGTCTCTGAGGTCCCTGCAGTAGCCCCAGTAGCGTCAGCTCCCTTGACATGCTGATCTCCAGCCCTCAATATCACTTGATATGTAGAAAGATCAACCTCAGACTCATCATCAGAAGCAACCGGCGTCTGCCTATCCTTAGTCATCCTTGCTAGCTGACCCCTCAGCGTCTCAATCTCGGCCCTCGCCCGAGCAGTCTCGACCCTAGCCCGATTAGCCTTAGTAGTGGCTGCCCACAACTGCTCCTCTAAAAATCTAGCTCTCTCCTTGGAAGCATCCTTATCTTGGGTGGACCTGCTCCGCTCCATGGCCAGCAAAGTCTGCAATAAAAAAATGAGATCAGTATACATATATAAATGTCATGGCATGCATCATGCATAGTTTGTTGAAATTTTGCAGGTGAAAGAAACTTACTGAAGCTAGTGCATCTTGGGCCAGCAATAGATGTCACACTGAAAAATAACCCCGGGGTATCCTCTTAGCCTCAAAAATGGTCACCTAAAAAGGAAAGAGCCACATCAGGACAAAACACCCTAAGCAATTACAATAATGAATAGAGACATTCCTTATATGGGTGGAGCTAGAAGGAGAAGAAAGTGTCTAGCTCAGCTTGGAGCACACCCTTCCTCAAAGATCAGAACGGTAGCTCAGGGGCAACAGCGGCAGCAGTGGCAGACCTCTTTCGTGTGAAAGTAGGAGGCTGTAGCAACAAAGAATCAGACTCAAGTTAATAGTTAATTTTAAAAAGAAACAAACATAAAGACCAAGTTAGAGGCATACCTAAGAAGAAGGGGTAGTAGACCTAGCCGATCCCCTGGTTCTCTGAACTATGGATGGACCCCCATGGTCACCCCTTGGTCCTCCCTCCTCATCGTCATCATCATTATCATTATCATCCTAGCTATGGCTCTAGTGAAACTCCAGGGCTCATCCTCATGATGAATCCTATCGCAGGGAGGAAGGAGGGAAGCATAAACAAACTCAGAATAAGGGCCCTCTGCAGATAGCACGCGAGCTCCCTTGCCTAGCAAGTATAGCCCCTAATCGGTCCCCGACATGAGATAAGGCCAAAAGACGCCTGTCGAGATCAGGGGAGGAATTGGTCTCTCCACCATGGCACTGGTCTGCTACCCTCAGACCCGCTCACCAAAATACCACTCATAGGAGAGTGGTGACTCCAGGACAAAGCTGCGGTCATCCACACCAGACCGCATTTGCTCAATATCTCTATATGTGACTAATCTCTCCCACGGGTCTCGAATAACCTATACAAAACAAATGCACTATGAGTATCGCAACCTAGTAAATATAGTTTTTACTAATGGTTTGTCGAAATGTAAAATGCAGGTTCAGTAGAAGAAGTTTACCCAATCCGAGGGCAGCTAATGTAAGAACTATCGATACTGCACTATGGTCAAGGGTTGTTTCTGCCAAAGCCCCATCCATCTCAATATGATATGCAGCATCTGGCCTAGGAATCAACTAGTGCTCGAAAGCCTAAATCTACAAGACAAAGTAAGGATTAGTTGCAGCACAGTTTAGATAATGGGTTAAAGCACACGAGATCAATTTAGGATTTAATAGATGACTTGAGCTCAAACTATTCACCCCGGACCCCTATGTCCAATCCATAGTACAGCTGTGCTAGGATGGCCCGGCACCAATTCTTGCAGGGTACAGCTGCAAGATCCTCTACAGCAGAGAGCAAACTATAGTTGTGGTTGGTCGAGTATATTGGGAAGAAGACGGTGGTAAGGAATATCAGCAAGAAAGATCGGGCGTACTGGTCCCTCCTATCAACTACAATAGGACTCGACTGCCTAATCTAATAAGCATGCAAATCCCTGTACTTGAGCTTGTTTGTCCCACCCGAATGAAGCCTAAGTAATCTAGTAATATAGGCCTTCATCTTAGGCCAAGAATTCCACAGTTTGGCATAAACATCAAAGTGGACCCCATCCCCACTCAACTCTAGGCCCGTCATGGCGCACACATCTGAGGGAGAAATGGTGACCTACCCGATAGGCAAGTGAAAAGCATATGTGTTGTCTCCGACCACCTCTTAGTCAAAGCTGAAATGCCCCCAGGTGCCAATGTCTTAGGGCCTGAGGGATGGCCCTGATAATGTTGCTAAAGCCAAAGGAATCAATGCGAGTCAGCAACTCCGTATCCACCGCAGCATGAATCTCCTCGTACCATTTCCTATAAAAGCTCAAAGCCCCCACAGTCCTGTATTAGAACTACAAAGA
Source organism: Euphorbia pulcherrima (assembly GCA_947683365.1). NCBI lineage: Eukaryota > Viridiplantae > Streptophyta > Magnoliopsida > Malpighiales > Euphorbiaceae > Euphorbia > Euphorbia pulcherrima. The sequence continues at coordinate 20,150,951 of CANTUS010000007.1, forward strand.
TACAATTACAATTTAACAGGGTTAGAATAGAGTAAACAAGTTAGAAATCAGAAAAGGATTGTAGAAATTAGAGAAAACAATGTTCTATCCTCAAGCATAGGACCCATACGAGTAGGACCCACCCGTACTGGTCCATAAGTGGATCCCGTATAAAAAATGAGACCCTATACAGGTCCCCCTTCACCCATATGGGTCCCCTGCAAGCAATCCCTCTACGTACATCTCCCCAAAAATCCAAAATTGTCCGGTTCCAACCAAAGTTCATCCAAAACTATTCTAAAAGCATCCTAGGCTAAAGTTACATGCATCAAGCTCCATTCCAAGGTCTAAAACACCCTAATTCATGCCAAATTTCAAGAAATCACCAAAAGTTCAAAATTGGAAAATGGAGAATCAAATGAAATTACTTGGAATTTTAAAGGATGGGTCTCAGGAGAAGGGATCAGTGGCACTTCAGAGGCAGGAGTAAGCCCTAGAAATGAGTCTCCTTCACGAAAAGCATACCCAACGGAAATCGGGCATTCTCAAAGCCTTGAATCATCCACCAAGGGCAAGTCATCAAGTCCAAGGGAGAAACGGCCGGTCTTTGGGATCTTTTTGTACTTGTTTGGTTGATTTTAGGAGAAAAATTGCCAGAAAATGCAAAATGGGAAATTTTGGTATGAGGCCATTTTGAAACCCTCGTCAGAGACCCGTACGGGCCCCACCCCACCCGTATGGGTCCTAGTTTCCATGGATCATGCCCGTTCGCATCCGGCCCACCCATAGGGGCCCTCTCTTGCCATCCACGTATAGATTTTTGCATCAGTATTTCAGCAAGCACCAGAAATTCATCCATTCCAAACTCGGGGCCAACCCCACTCTTCTTCACACCCACACTTCAGTTATATTTGTTCACCTTGATCCTTGATTGAGGGGCCAAAAATATTTTTGTTTCCACCAAAGCAATCAAGAATCAAGGTAAGCCATCTTTGAATTGAACACTAATCAAGAAACTTATGTACAGGTCCATCCTAGCATAGGAGTTCTTTCTCAACAAACGAGTTTTATAAGAAAAGGGCTTCCCCAGTAGAAGAGGCTTTACCTAAAGGATATCACTTCCCTCCCCAATCAAGGAATCACTCAAGGGGTATAACCCCATTGTCAAGGATCCTAGGGGCACCTTACCCTAAGGTCATTCCCTAATAGAAGAATTAGTTCCAGGGCATCCCCCCACTTCCCAGTAGTAGAATCATATCCAAGGGCATCCCCCCATCATACCCAGGAGCATCCCCCACCAATCTAGGGGCATCACCCCACTTCCTAGTAGCGGAATCAGATCTAGGGGCATCTTCCCATTCCCCAACAATGGAATCAAATCTAGGGGCATCCCCCCATTTCCCAGCAGTGGAATCAAATCTAGGGGCATCCCCCCATTTCCCAACAGCGGAATCAGATCCCAAGGGCATCCCCCCTTCCCTTAATAGTGGAATTAGTTAGTCTAGGGGCATCCTCCCATGGTTCATCCTTCCTAGGGGCATTCTTTGAGAGGCACCCCTATAAGGGGTACTTCATTTCAGAGCAATCGGGCCAAACCCGACATTTTTTGCACACAATTTTTAGTTTATCGCATCAACACTTCTTTATTCTTAATTGAAGGGGCAAAAATATTTTTTTGTTTCCACAAAAGTCAATTAAGAATAAAGAGGTGTCTACTTGGACAATGACTAACTCAGTGTTTGATTGTTCTCTCTTTTCAGGTTATTCAAATTCCCCAGTGGGAGAGTCATCTGCCTTAGGAAAGGGATACACTAGTCAGGAAAGTCAATCCGTCTTAGGAAAGGGAAACACCAGTCAAGAAAGTTGACCCGCCTTAAGAAAGGGATACACCAGTAGCCAAGAGAGTCAATCTGCCTTAAGAAAGGGATACACCAGTAGCCAGGAAAGTTGATTCGCCTTAGGAAAAGGATACCAAGAGAGTCAATCCTCCTTAAGAAAGGGATACACACACCTTCCCCAATAGAGTCACAAGGGATATGCATTAGCAAGGAAAGTCATCCACCTCACGAAAGGGATACACATTGGCAAGGAAAGTCATCCACCTCAAGAAAGGGATATGCATTAGCAAGGAAAGTCATCCGCCTTAGGAAAGGGATACGCATTGGCAAGGAAAGTCATCTAGAAAGGGATACGCATCGGCAAAGGAAAGTCATCCACCTTAGGAAAGGGATATGCATCGGTAAAGGATAGTCATCTGCCTCAGGCAAGGGGGCGCCCTTGGGAAAGGAGTTCACCTTAAGAAAGGAACTCGCCCATGTCATCACCTTAGGTATAGTTTCTGAACCCTCGCTCATATCATGAGATCATACAAATTCGTATCTACAGTGATCCCACAAGAGGCAGTTTATGAGCACTAGATTTTAACAATCCTTCTCATAAAAAGATGATGAGAGCTGTATGATGTAATGTCTTTCAGGTGTTGTCCATCAGAGGTGTTCCTACCACTACAGAGTTGAGTTTGGCCGAAGTTTGGAGACCTAGTCTGCCCTTAGTGACCCATACGGGTGCTTCCTGATGGTACAGATCCACTGGCAGACCCTTACGAGTCATACCTTCCATATGCCTGGGGGGGACCCGTATGAGTCCCCTAGTACCCATATGGGTACGGGTCCTCTTGTTGCCTAAACAAGCTCTTTTGGAAGGGAATCCTTTCTTATTTCAGGAAAAGGCATGTTATAAACGTGATTTATTACGTTCAGACCTCCTCTCCCCCATAAATAGGGCCCTACTCTTTACATTTTCAACAGACACATTTCATATGAAAAACTATACTAAAATTCTAGTAATTTCTGTAGGTATAGAAAAGGTATAGTGGGGGTATAGGAGGTATAAAATAGGGAGAAAACCCTTCTTTTGAGGTTTTGTCCACATTTTATTCATTCCTAACTTCTTTTATTAGGATTTAGGGGAGGTTCTGTTCACACAAATACTCACCTAAATAATCCTATTTCACCATCTACTATGGTCGGGCTCTCTCAACAGTAAAGGGATCACCTTAAAGTGGATCCAGGCCGCAAAGGTAACGCTCCTGAGTTTCAAAGAGACTCACATCTCAGTTATTTTGTTATTATTATTGGCTATTCCTTCTATTATATCTATTGCTTTCATTTCTTGTTTCGGGTCTAGTCCTAACCCATATGAGCCTTATTGGCACCATATATTCCTAAAGATATCAATTTGGTGTGCCATAGTCATACGGAAGGAAATCCCTTTTATTTTATTTTTCTGCCACCAATTTGTTAATGTGTGAATCTATAAACTGGACCGAATAAAGTTTCTGCCTGGACTAGACAGGACCCGTATGGGTACACCATATCCGTACCGGTCCTCCCTTGTAGCCATATAGGTCCCACCCACCCGTATGGGTACCAGCCCCAGGCAAAATCCAGAACTAATTTTTAATTCGTTAAAAATCAATCCAACTCACCATTTGCCATGCAATCAGTTTCACTAATAATCTGGTAAATTAACCCACAAAAGTTAAAATGTGTTTTCACCACAAAAAAATGTTGACATATGATGTGCTATAAGTTGTGCTAATCTTTATGGCTGTAGGGTAATTTATTTTTATTTTGTTTTATAACTTAGAACAAATGTATAGGTTTTCTTGCAATTCCCTCATTTCCCCCGGTTGTAATTTTTATTCCCCCATTTATTACTTATGCTTTATTGTAATTTGTAAACGCATATAACGAGTGTGAAAGAGTGTAGAAATAGGATTTCTATGATAATTCCCTAAATGATGAAAATTAAAATGGTTTTACACGGTGAATGTAATTTTGAATCAATTAAATGAGAAATAAGTGACTCATCCAATACCCGAATCTTTGATCCAACAAGTATGAGTCTCCCAACCATAGGGAACTGTACCAAAACTCTTTCCCAAGTAGACAACTTAGGTGGCACTCTATCCATTATATCGAGATTTGGTCTCGATTCTTTTATTCATTAAAATTGGCTTATTATGCAAACTTTAACTAAAAATTTTTTATCATGCCTAAATCCAACCAAAACCCTTAGTGGGCCCTGCCTCTCACACAGGCGCCAAGGGAGACCCACACGTCATCGACACCTCACACAATCAGATCCTTTTCAACTATTCCTTCAGCTTTCCAGACCATGCTCTTATCCTACTTCTCCCTTTTCTTCCTTAAGTCCTTCTCCTAATTCGATACCTAACCGTAGGTCAATTTGAGAAAATTATTTTATATGATAGCTTTCCCTTTTACACTCTCTGCTTTGGATAGGTGAACTTGGTTTTCTGTGAGAATTTTAGTGATGAGAGCTCCGTGACAATACTTGTGTTGTTGTATATAGTGGATGAGTAGTATGAGCATGTTAAGGACTCTACTTTCCACCCAGTGTTGTAGAACACAATGTTGAAAGGCAAAATCAATGTTGAGGAATCCCTTCCAGATAAGGATGAATTTAGCTAGTATGAATTTCAACAATCTTGGAGTCTCCAGCTAGTGAGTGGAGCATTTATCTCTAAAATATCTCTTTGGAACCTAGAGTGTTGTATTGTACTTCACAATCTACTCATTGTCATCACTTTGCATGATTATCCCCTCACTTTTTATCTCAAAGTTAATTATAAAGAAATCTAGAGTGAGACTAATCACCTTCCCCTGCACTGTTGTCTGAAGTGCGTCAAAATAGGTATGAACCTTCAGATTGTCATAAAATTCTTTTAAAAGAATAGGGCAGGTGGGTTTTTCATCTTGAGGAAGACCTCCAAATGTTAGTCTTTTAAGAGTTGGGCATATGGTTCTGTGGAGAAAAGATAATTATCACCCAGATGATCGAAAGGAATTATAGTATCTGAACTTGTTCTCTTCACTGGAACGAAATCTATATCCAGGAGATTTTCCACCTTGAAGGTTTTATTTCGAGGAGGAGGAGTGGAGGTTTGATTTTTGGTGTTGGCCATTTGAGTGTTTTAGAAGAAAGTTTGAGAAGTTAGAGTTTTTGAGAAGAAATTTGTAGAGTAATAGTAGTTTTGTTACTCACATGAAGAAGATAAGGAAATTTAAGGCTTTTATATAATTTCCAAGGTGAGGGTAATTTGGTAATCCAGAAGCAGTTAAAACTAATTGGATTGATGACTTAGTGGTTCACTTTGAGTGTAAACCGGAGAATTGGAACGGTTAAATTCTTATAATAGTTGTACCTTTTACCACGCGTGGACTACCCAATAAACATTTGAAATTCAAAATTATGTACAGTTACTTTTATGGCTTTCATAGCCATTTGTCACTCTTATCTGCTTAGTTGGCAATTCTTTTCCTCCAGACCTAAAATTCCTTTTCTTCACTTTTCTTCCTTGATTCCACTGTAGTTTCATGTTTGACTCTGACTTTCCTCTTCCAGAATATCTTCAAATTGGATTTGACATTCCAATTGCTTCCCTAAGCTTATTGAATAGGTCTTTTCTTATTAGTTGGAATATACACCAAAATAACATCCTTCTTTATGACATGATCTCTGATGAAATGATGTCTTATATTGACATGCTTTATCCTGCTATATAGCACTAGATTCCTTGACACATCAATTGCACTTTTGTTATCATACATCACATCTACACATCCTACTTGAACTCCATAATCTTCCAATTGTTGCTTGATCCATAGGAGTTGGACAACACAACTTCCTACAGCCATGTATTCTACTTCAGTTGTTGACAATGCCACTGATGTTTTCTTCTTGCTATACCAAGATACCAAGCAATCTCCAAGAAAGTGGCAGCCTCCGGATATGCTTTTTCTTTCAAGCATATCTCTTCCATAATCAGCATCAATGTACCCTTGCAATGTAAAGTTACCATTACTATTATACCATAGGCCTACTTTAGTAGTTCCTAGAAGATATCTAAGAATCCTTTTTACAACTTTGAGATATGAATCCTTTAGTTTGGCTTGATACCTTGCACAGTAGCAAACTGCATAATGTATGTCTAGTCTAATAGTTGTGAAGTATAGAAGCGATCCGATCATCCCTCTATAGAGCTTCTGATCAACTATTTCTTCATCACAATCCTTTGAGAGAATTGTTTCTTGACCCATGGGAGTGGACTTTGGCTTGCTTTTGTCTATCTCAAACTTCTTTAGAATCTCCTTAGTGTATTTAGACTGATTTATGAAAATCCCATCTAAACTCTGCTTAATTTGAAGAGCAAGGAAGAAGTTATATTCTCCCATCATAGACATCTTAAATTCCTTCTTCATTTGTGAGCTAAATTCTTCACACATCTTCTCATCAGTTGCTCCAAAGATAATGCCATCTATATAGATTTGGACAAGAATGACATCATCCTTCTTCTTCTTGATGAAAAGGTTTGTATCTGCTTTGCCCCAGATGTATCCCTTTGATATGAGAAATGATGTGAGTCTCTTATACCAAGCTCTTGGTGCTTGTTTAAACCCATAGAGGGCTTTCTTCAGCTTATAGACATGCTCCGGATGCTGTGAGTCTTCAAATCTTGGTGGTTGCTTAACATAGACCTCTTCTTGAATGACTCCATTGAGAAAGTCACTATTGACATCCATTTGGAATAGTGTGAATCCCATATAGGATGCAAAAGAACATAAGGTCCTTATTACTTGCAGTCTTTCCACCGGAGAAAGATTTTCTTCATAATCTATGCCTACACATTGATTGCATCCTTGAGCAACCAATCTTGCCTTGTCTCTCACAACAACTTTGGATTCATCTAGCTTGTTCCATAACACCCATTTGGTGCTAATGATTGACTTTCCTTTAGGAAGTGGCACTAGATTCCATACATTGTATCTTGAGAATTGATCTAGCTCTTCTTACATAGCTATTATCCAGCTTTCATCTCCTTCTGCATCTTGAAATTTCTTTGGATCAATGAGAGAGACAAAAGTAGCATGGCTCATCATCCTATTGAGTTGTCCTCTGGTCCAAATTGGATTTTGGATATTCTCCAAAATAGCTTCTACTAGATGATCTCTATGAGTTCAGATCTCTCTTTGAAGTCCTTCATATTGGGGTTGAACTTGTTCTACATCAACTTCAGTTTCTTCATCTGCTCCTTGATCATCATTAAAATTAATCTCACAATTGTAGAGATTTTCCTGTGGCACATTAGTGTTGAAGTTGATTCCTTCATCTTCTTCTTTATACTTTTTTACTTGTGTGAGTTCAAGAGCTTGCATTGGATCTGCTTCTAAGGCATTCTCTGCTTTCGGTGTTATATCATCCAGAGTTAGACTTTTTCTTCCTGCATGGTTAGTCTCATCGAAATCTACATATATTGACTCTACCATAGTTTAGGTTCTTTTGTTATATACTATGTAAGCTTTGCTATGTAGTGAGTATCCAAGCAATATTGCTTGATTAGATTTATGATCAAATTTCCCTAATTTCCCTCTATCATTTAGGATGTAGCATTTGCATCCAAAGGCTTTAAACTAGCCAATTTTGGGTTACCTTCCCTTCCAGATTTCATAAGGGGTCTTATCCATGTTCTTTCTAATAAGAGCTCTATTGAGAATGTAACATGCATTATTAATAGCTTCTCACCATAAATATTTAGGAAGGCTATTCTCACTTAGCATTGTGCGAGCCATAACTACGGTTCTATTCTTCCTTTCTATAACTCCATTTTGTTGAGGTGTATGAGGAGAAAAAAAGTTATGCTCAATGCCCTTGGATTCACAGAATTCAGCAATGTGCTTACTTTTTAATTCTCCTCCATTATCACTCCAGATACGTGTAATGTTAATACCTGGTTCTACTTCTATTTTAATGAATATTTTAGAGAAGTGGTCAAAGGCTTCATCTTTACTAGCTAGCAAAGCAACCCAGGTATAGCGAGAATAATCATCCATTATTACTATAGTGTATTCTCTTCCACCTAAACTCATTGGCTTGATTGGGCCAAAAGAATCAATATGTAAGAGTTCAAGAACTCTCTTGGAGGGTATATAGGAGATGGAAGGGAAATTTTCTCTAGTTTGTTTACCTAGTTAACATGTAGTACAGATATGATCCTTATCAAAAGAAACCTTAGGCAAACCCACAACAAGTTTCTTTTTGTCTAGTTTGAACAAGAGGTTCATGCTAACATGTCCTAACCTCCAGTGCCATAGCCATGATTCTTCTTCTTTAGACACCAAGCAGATGTTATTCTTTTCCTCACTTTTAATGTTGACAAAATAAACATTATTTACTCTAGGTGGATAAAAAAACAGATTGATTGGACTTACTATTAATGATTGAGCAACCTCTATAGTCAAAGATGACTTTTCTTCCTTTGTCACAGAGTTATACAACATTGAGTAGGTTGTATTTCAGTCCATCAACTAGGGAGACATCTTCTATCTTGATTTCAGATCCAATGATTTCATGTCCAATTATCTATCCCTTTTGATTGTCTCCAAAGCATACTTTTCCACCCTTCTTCTAGGTTAGTGTGATGAAGGCCCTTTCATCACCAGTCATGTGCCTTAAGCATCCACTATCAATGTACTAAGTTTTTTTTATCTTCTTTGGATCTAAGGCATACCTACAAAACAGATCGGAAGGGTTTGGGTACCCAATCAGATTTGGATCCTCTCGGGTTAATAACCATTTTCAGGCCAATGTTGACTATCATAATAACCATTTTTAAATCTACATATAATAGTTATATGATTATTTCTACCACAAAACCTGCACTCTGTGATTGACTTATTCTACTTAAGCTTTTCCTCAATCTTTTGAAGATCCTTCTTTCTATAGTCTTTGAAATATCCTACTTTGGATAGATCCGGACTTGATTGTTTGGTTTGGATCCTATAGTTGACTGGAGGAGCTATTTCCACCCTGTGATTCTTTCTTTGCTTGAGTGGTTGCTAATCACAGACTACTATAGCTTTTCCTTTTTGAGTAGCTGTATATATTTATGCTTGAGGTTGCCTCCAAACTTTCTTTGGCTTTGGAGGTTCCAGATTCCTTCTTTGATTTGAGGGTCTTGGTTTTCTTCCGGGAACTGGCTTTGGATTTCTTCCAGCAGCTTCCTTTATCAAATTTAGTTCTATATCTAACCCAAATACATTTGCACTCAATATTTTGACTTGATTCTTCAGGAAGTTCTCTTCAACAGTGTCTATATGCTTTGTGCTTCTTATGAGATTGATATCTTGATCCATTTCTTCAGCATGTTTTGTTAGCTCTATCATTTGTCTTTGAAGGGATTTTATAGCTTTGGTGTTCTTCCTTACATTGTTGATTACAATCCCTAGAGCTCTAGCAAGATCAGTGTTAGAAATATGATTAGAGTGAGAGTTTATTTTAGAAATGTGATTATAGTGAGAGTTTACCTTAGTGATCTGGTTAGTTATTTCTCTTCCAGAATGATTTGCTTTTGGATTAGTCAGTGCCATGAATGCATGGTTGGCAGTCTCTTCTTCTTCCTCTATAAAGGATGAGCTGCTGGTTTCTTGCTGTCGCTCCAAGTAGCCACCATAGCCTTCTTCTTGTACCTCTTTTCCTTCTTCAGCTTGGGACATTTTGATTTGAAATGTCCTTTCTCTCCACATTCAAAACATGCCATTTCTTTTTTAGATCTTTCATTTCTTCTAGTGCTTTTCTGAACTTGTCCTTTCCGGAGGAGCTCTCCTTCTTTCTTTTAGAATTGAACTTTTTAGAGCTTCTCCTCCCCTATGTTTTTAGGAATTTGTTGAATTGTTTGGCTAGCATAGCCATTTCTTCTTTATTATAGGGAGATTCCCTTGAATGCTTTTCTGCTCTGGATGAAGCATATTCGAAGGAATTTTCTTTGAGAGCAATTCCTTTCTTTTTCTCTTTGACCTTCTTTTCTTGCTGACTATACCTTTACAGAGATGGCTCTTGAGTTAATAGATTACCAATGAGCTCATCATAACTATAGAATTTTAAGTCATGAGCTTCCTCAATGGCAGTCCTCTTGTTATCCCATTCTTTGGTGAGACTCCGGAGGATCTTTTTTACCAACTCCTCTTCTGTGATCTCCTTTTCCAGCCCCTTCATTTCATTTACTAGATTTGTATATCTGGTATTCATGCTGCTAATAGATTCCTTGGGCTCCATTTAAAATGTCTCCAGTTTTTGCTGAAGGAGATCAATTCTGGCTTCCTTGACCTTATTGGCTCTTCATATGTCACCTCAAGCTTTTGTAGAATTTCTTGAGCAGTTTTGTAGCCTAAAATACTGTTAAATTTTACTGCACTCAAAGCATAATGAAGCATGTTAATAGCATTTGCGTTTTCATGCAATTTCTTATAGTCATTTTCATCCCATTGATTGGAGGGTTTCCTTGTAGTGATACCCTCAACTTCATAGGTAGGCACATATGGGTCATCTTTAATGGTCATCCATGCTAGCATGCTCTCTGCCTAAATGAAATTCTTCATCCGGTTTTTCCAAAATGTTTAGTATTCACTGGTGAAGAGTGGAGGATGGGTAATGGACATACCCTCCGAAAGAAGCTGCAAGTTATTAAAACTCATTTTGATTTTTAAATAAAAAATGGGCCTTTATCTCGAGATTGTTAGATCTTTATTTGAGAGCACTAGCTCTAATACTACTTGTTGGTTCATGTGCGTATGTATTTAGGGTGAGAGGGGGTGAATGACCCTTCTTGTGGAATATTTAGACTTTGAAAAGTCTTGTGTAGCATGTTTGATTTTAGTCTGGAGTTAATGCATCCGGATAATGCAGATATGAAACATAATGCAATGAATTGAAAAGCTCAAGGAAAATCAAAAACAAGGATTTTATATTGGTTTGGCCCTGCCTACATCCAGTCCCGAAGTTTCCTCCTTCGAGCTTAAATCCACTGGTGGAATTCCTTTTACTGGCAAGAATTCAAGCCTTTACAATTATCTCCAGAGATGTTTTCCCCTCCGAATGTAGGATATACCTCCAAACCACCAAGCTTGGCTAAGTCCTCTTCTTTAGCAAGATATACCATTCAAACTCTACCCAAGTTAAACTAAGTCCCACTGGGATATACCACTTAAACTTTCCTAGTTCAAGTTAAGTCCCAATCTCAATACTCACCCAAGTATGAGATTTTACAACTATTTTTTTCAAAGATTGCTTTTTGAACTCTTCAAGTTTATATTTTTCACTTAAGAATTCTTACAAACTGATTTCAAATTGTTTGATTCTTGAAGGGATGTTTATAGCTGATTGAATAGCGAATTTCTTAATGGATTACTTTCTTGAATCAAACAGCATCTTCTCAACTTGTGAAGCTTCCCTTTTATAGGCTTGGATCATAAATGTAGCCATTGTGTACCATTGGGATGATCTTGAATCTTTACCGTTGATTAGATATGAAGTGGCACTTCCGGAGCCGTTGATTAGTTTGTTAGACTCATTGATTGACCCGTTCGAATTATTGGGATTGATGCAACAAAGTTGTCAGTTGGCGTTTTATTTGGCATTTTGTTCACTGCCAAATTTTATGCAGCTTTGTTAGTTATTTAAGCTCCACGTGCCTTGTGATTGGTCTAGGTTTAAAAGGTTGTTACCTTTTTCTCTTTTCAAGTCAGTTATTTGTCCCTCTCTGAAATGCGTGCAAGTTGTCATTTTTTCATATATCAAGGCAAAAGGGATTTTGACTTAAGACCAAGATGGAGGGAAATATGTTTTTGAATATATTCCCTTTGTCTTGAGAGTTGAGTCTTCCGGATGTCCTTAGACTCTAACTATAACCGGATGCTCTTTCAATCATTTTCCTTTTCTGGATGCTATCTTCTATTCTTGAGACCAGATGTATATGTTTTTGGACTTAATGACTTGTTTCCTTTAGAATCAAATCCGAATGATGTTCTTAGACTTGGAATTTTGTTTCCTTCAAAACCTTGATCCGGATGTTGTTTCCTTGTGTTTAGGAAAAGGCTTCCAAATGATTGATTTCCAACAATGTCTTTTCTTTATGGCCTAATGCTCTCCCATGCCCCCCAACTTGAGCGAAAACACCTTTTATACACCCCCAACTTTCAAAAGGTCCTCTGAACTACCCCAACTTGTAAAAAGTGCACCTCTATGCTAGCTTAAGCTGACATGGCAGCTGATGTGTCTGGGTTTGACAAAAAGGGCACGTGTTTGACTTCCAAATGTATTAAAAAATTAAAAATATTTAATATTTAATTTTAAAAAAATCATTAAAAAATCCCTAAATACTTTTTGTATTGCAAAATGACCCTCTTCCTCCTTTCGGGCCCTTCCAAAAACATTTTTTGAAAAATTCTTGCACCAAATTTATTTTCTTTATTTTCCGGATAATCCATAATTATTTTGGATTTTTTTATGTTTTACGAAACTGGACCCCGAAACGTATTTTCACATTTTCGGACCCTTCCAAAAACATTTTTTTGAAAAATTCTTTGCCAAAATTAATTTTTTTATTTTCCGGATAATCCATAATTTTTTTGGATTTTTTATTTTTATAAAACCGGACCCTGAAATAGATTTTCACATGTTCGGACCATTCTAAAAACATTTTTTGAAACATTCTTGCACCAAATTTATTTTTTTTATTTTCGGGATATTCCATAATTTTTTGGGATTTTTTTATTTTTTACAAAACCAGACCCCGAAATGTATTTTCACATTTTCGGGCCCTTCCAAAAATATTTTTTGAAAAATTCTTGCACCAAATTTATTTTCTTTATTTTCCGGATATTTCATAATTTTTTGGGATTTTTTTATTTTTATGAAACCGGACCCCGAAACGTATTTTCACATTTTTGGGCCCTTCCAAAAACATTTTTTGAAAAATTCTTGCATCAAATTTATTTTCTTTATTTTCCGGATAATCCATAATTTTTTGGGATTTTTTATTTTTTACGAAACCAGACCCCGAAACGTATTTTTGCATTTTTGGGCCCTTCCAAAAATATTTTCTGAAAATTGCACCAAATTTATTTTCTTTATTTTCCGGATAATCCATAATTTTTTGGAATTTATCTATTTTTTACAAAATTGGGCCCTGAAATGTATTTTCACATTTTCAGGCCCTTTCATAAACATTTTCTAAAAATTTCCTCCACAAAATATATTTTCTTTATATAATAAAAGTTATAAGGAGCTTAAATGAATTTTGTCAAGGTTATTTTGAAATCCATTAGAAGATGATGTTTTTGGTTGAATTAAAATTATAAGGACTTAAACGAAGTTTGTCAAGGTTTTTTTTTTGAAAATTTTGTTAGTTTATGTCACATGGCATTATGTCATTGGTTTGACTTTTCCAAATTTATGGTGTTTTTTATGTGTAGAAAATGGTATTATTGTAAGATTAAGATTGATAGGGATTTTAATGAAATTTTTTCAGGGATATTTTAAAAATTTTACAATATAAATGACATGTGTCAAGTAAATATTGGTTTGACTTTTATTCAAATTAATAAATTCATTGTAAAAATGGTCTTTTGGTTGAATTAAAATTATAGGAACTTAAAAGAATTTTTTCCAAGGTTTTTTTAAAATTTTTTAGTTTTGGCCACGTGTTGTCAAATTATTGATTTGACTTTTCCAAATATGTCAACTTGGCAGCGAGTGGATTGCACTCTCCCGGCTGAAAGTTAGCAAGTGGGTATGAGGTAGCACGGATATGCATTTTTCTGAAGTTGTGGTAGTTCGTAGGACCTTTTGAAAGTTGGAGGGTATGAAAGGTGTTTTCGATCAAGTTGGGGGCATGGGAGAGCATTAGACCTTTCTTTATTAATTTTTGGCCTAATGCATCAACAACATCCTCAACGTGGCCCAAAAATCCTGTTGCCTCCCTGAAGTTTGAAAGTGTCCCTGCAACTGGCTCAACTTTCAAAAAGTGTATTACTTTGCTCCCTAAATGCCATGTGTCATCTTTCGATTGGAGAGAGAAAATCTTAAAAAATGACATATTTGAAAAGTCAAACCAACCAGAAGCTGACACGTGACATTCAGGAGCGAAATGGTGCACTTTTTGAAATTTGAGGTAGCTGCGGAGACACTTTCAAAGTTCAGGGATGCAGCAGGATATTGGTGTCAAGTTGAGGATGCTGTTGATGCATTAAGCCTTAATTTTTTAGTGCAAGAAAAATTTAACACGATGTTGATTGATATTGTTACTTCTAACATAATTGATATATACATGAAAATCTTTGAAAGTTCAAATTTGCAAGAAAAGAGTGGCTAACGAAAACATTGTTCAATACAGCTACAAATATGTATACATAGATTATGTTAATTTGGACTCATGTGGTACATCAAGAGCTAAAGAAGAGACACAACAATGATTTATGAAGGTAATGTCAACCATACTACTTAATCAAATGAATGCTATATTAAAGGAGATAGATACAGATATATTTCTCCCAAATTAATTTTGTCAAAGTGATCAAGTGACAATCTCAACATATCTTTTTACTCAGTCACTGCCTACTTCTATTTTCAAAAGATATATGCAAAATATTGGGATGTGTCAGTTCAAGGATATGTCTTGACCACTGTAATTTTAAGAAAAAGTAAAATTTCATTTGAATATTGTACTCAATTTCCTTCACTAAGTTTTTGTCACACTGAGTTTTTCTTAGCAAGTTTTTAACGAGGCATATTCATATTGCATAGTCATTATTTATTGGATGACTTATTAATATGTAACCTCTCCTATATTTATTTGTATTTATTTTTTTGTAACTTGTGTATCTACAAATTCTTGTATTTGCCTATAAATATAGGTTTATTTATGCAATACATAAGAGAATAATAGAGATACTACATTCTCATTCTTCATTTTTCTCATACCCCACTATTTTTTATGGTTTATATTCTTGTGCATTAATATTATTATTCTAAAATTAAAGATTCGATAAAACCACTGATAAATCAATCTGAACCAATAATACTTCGTACCACTGTCATCACCATTTGATGTCCACTTCGGTAATTGCTTAAATGTGGCTCATTCGATCTTAGTTACCATTAACTAGCTCTAGCAGTTTGTTTGAATCGCCTAGAGCCTCCTGAGATTTCGAAAGGTCCCCTTACCTCATCAACTTGTAAAAAGTGCACCGGTTTGCCCCTTATTACTGAAGTGGCAACGGGAGGAAAAAAACAAGCGAGTTGACTTTGACAAAACATCTACTTGTGCCATTTGTGAACCTACTATTAGTTTTACTTATCAAATTGTCAACCTGTTGTTGGTTTGATTTTGAAGTGTGACATGCCTTCCCTCCTCGCGCTACATCGTATAGTTTAGATGCAATCAGGGGCATAATAGTGTGCTTTTGACAAGTTGAATGAGGAACAATGATCTTTTTCCTAAAGCTGAAGGGGAAAGGAGGAACTTCTGAATATGGGCAAACTACGGGGCAAGTGATGCATTAACGTGACTTTGACTATTATTTTTTTTTTCAATTTACACAATTTAGTTGATATTAAATGCAAAATAATCCTCGTGTACAAGGCTCGAACCCATAAACGTCACCGTTAAACGGCTCACGAACCAAATAAAAGGAAATATATAAGTGTTTAATTAGGATTATTAAACAATTGTATTTTAGCTATTTTAATATAAAAAAAATCGTTGTTCATTGAGAACTTATTATGTTGTTCTTCACTTAAGAACTACCAACAATAATTAATTAGGTACTAACCAAATATTGAACAACAATAAAAAGACCACCAGTTACATCTAAACAAAAAAGGCCCAAGATAAGAAAGAACATTCTATTAAAATTGATTTATTCAACGTTCCTATACATGTTTAGGTTGAATTCAAAAACCTTCTGCAAATGTGTTGCAAAGATATCCTATCAGGTTGAGTAAGCTGAAATTGAAGCTTAGCATTGCGAGCAATATCGAAATCGATACAATTGCTGTCGAGAAGACGGTCAATGAGGCTGAAAACAATGTCTTGAGTGTATTCAGGATGACCTTGAATGCCTAAAATATGGTCTTCAATATGAAACATTTCAACTCCTGTTTTATCTGAAAATGCAATCACTTGTGCTCCTAAAGGTACTTCCCACACTTCATCTTGATGGCATTCTATTATAGTTAAACTTTGAATTCCATTCATATATTTAACATTTGTTGTTAAATCTTTCACTATTCTCACTTTTCTTAGTCCAATATCCCATCCTGTATAAGATCTTCCCACTTTTCCTCCCAATGCTCTGCACAATATCTGCATTAATCACTTAACTCATTAACTTAAGCTGATACGATATGCGCAATTCCAAAAGTGGTTACTCTTTTCCAAATGTGGTTTCAAAATTTTGAGAAGCATGTTTTTGCTAACTATTGAAACAACGGGCACCCTTCTGGAAGAAAAAATTTCACAAGGACCTCTTTACAAAACAATCAAACCACACGGCATCTTATTAAAGTTTACCCTAATTTTTAATGTTATTGTTGAATCAATTAACTCATTAACTTAAGCTGATACGATATACGTAATTACAAAACATTTTTTTCTGTATACGAAATGTCTTCTTAACTAGAGTATTATTGAACAAATCCATGCGTTGGAAAAATAGTAGGCATGTTGGGGAAAAAAATATACTCATTTGTTAGCATTCGTGTTGATCTATGTGTTACCGGCAGAACTTTCATTGTAAAAAAAATACCGAAAATAATAAATAAATTACTAATATAGCATAATATATAAAAGGTATATATATATATATATTTTGATTGTAAATTAGAAAAGTATTTGTTAATATATTCAAAAAGTTCTGTTATTATGAGTAAATTTATCTCAATCTAATGAACAATTAACTGATGATGTACATCAGAATTCGAGTGTAAAATAATGAATTTTAGAAAATTATGATATTATGTTCAAATTCAAGAAATATAAATTCTGATATCATATCAAACAAAAAAAATTGCGACTGAACATTTTTTGATGATTGATTTGATTTAAAGTTAAGACTTCCCATCAAAATCCATCTTACGGCGAATTTGCTATGATGCACCGAAACGGGCAAGGAAAAGTTTCCGATTTCCGGAAACGCACACTGATAACACAAAAAATAACGTGATTTCAGGTTTTCGAGAGGGAAACGGAAACGGGAAATATTAGTGTTCAGGAGTTTCCGTGCTTCCTACCGAATTTGTAAAGAAAAAACAATTAAAATACCTGATGGCCAAAGCAAATACCAAGAACTTTCTTTTGCATAGCGTCCAAAGTTTGCAAAAGGAAACAAAGTTTGAGGATCCAAAAGTCATTAGCATAAGCATCGAAAGGACTTCCACTAATAACAAATCCATCGTATAAATCAAGCTTATTCATGTCTGGAAATTCTCCATCTATAACCCTAAATAAATCCCATCTTTCCCCTTCTTCCCCAAATGTTTCTACAAATACATTGAAATACCCTGCATATACTTTCTTCACATACTCTGAATCCCTTGCTGCCAATAATAGCCCATATCTTTTATCTTCTCTATTAACCTTCATCTTCTAATTTGTTCAATCCCAATTTTTCTCTCTTAACATAAGTGAACTTTGTGATATGGGAAATTAGTGAAGGGGTGTTGAGTTTATATAGAAGCTGGGTTTGGGTAGAGAATCATATCAGGTTCTTCTTTTAAACTTTTTTCTTCTTTTAAACTTTTTATTATAAAAAATTTAGAAGTCCCCATTACATTCTTACCCCTTTATTTTTACATTTTTCGCCCATGTCATATTACTTACCCATTAAGTTTATAAAAAATGCAAAAATTTGCTTTTTAAATTTATATCAAGTGTCTTATTAACATCTAATTACATAAACAGAATCACATATCTATATTCGGCGTTCAGCATACATCGCTAATAAAAATGTCGTTACATCATTAAATAATAAGGGACAACTTGATAGAATTTCACCTAATTTAAGGTGGTGCGGGGCTAAAAGTGTAAGTTCTCATATGTATTCGGCCAGAATAGAATAAAAGTTAGAAAATTGCAGGTGGTGATGGAACAATAGATAGAATAAAAAATTTTAAAATAGTAATAAAATGTGAAAATGACAATTAATGTTGAAAGTAATATAATATATAATAATGAACGAAGTGGACACGGTATCGTGTTGTTGAAGAAGCAATTTGGGCATGTGTTTTTTACATTTTTACTATTAAAATATGCTTAATCAAGAATGAACTATATTGCCATCAAACAGTTACTAGTTGTCTTACTATTGCCACGTTTTTCAATGCATTTGCTTTCGATTTTTTTGTCAAAATGATCTTTGAAGGTTCTGTCACGCAGTTCGTTTATCCATTAATATATTGTGCATTCGATAAGGGTTGGTATAGCTGGTAAGCGGTTTGATATCATTTAAGTAAAGTCTTGAGTTCAAGTTTTAGTGAATGCAAGAAATTCTTATTGGGAGACTCACCCACCATAATAAGGTATGCGACCCTGATCAAATCTGAATGTAATTGGAGTAAAACTCCGATGAACTAAATTAAAAAAATTATTGTGCATTGATACTACCTAAATGATTTTAAGATAGTGAATTGAATGTATATTATATCATAGCGTATTAAATTTAGAGGTCAATAGTCTAAGTCCTAACAATTGCGACTTTTCTTTCAATTGTATGTCTCATAAATTAATCAGTGAATTAATTGAGGTATTAGCATTATGGTTCTTATTAAAATTATAATTTTTAGAGGTATTAGATTTGAGTTATATTTAAAGTACGAGGTAATTTATTTTTGGAAATAAAAGTTAATTGGTGAAATCGCCAAAAATACTCATCTCCATGGGTAAGGCGATGTCCTTTTTTTATGTAATTATAAAATTATTTTATGTTTTAAATGAAATCAATATTTTTCTGCCAAATTTCAGTACCTCAGTAATCAAATTTAACCCCAATTATTTTATCATACCAAAATAGTGCTGGAGCCAAGATTCCAAACCTTAGAGACACAATTTAAAGAACAAAATTCAAATTCAATTCCAATCATTTCAATTGTGAAAGCCAACTTAAATTAAGTACTTTACATGATGCCAACTATCATAAATGAGCATACACCTACGTTAATGACATGTGTTTATGGTCTTGTTTTTTTCGATTATAATTCAATGCAGTTCAGTTCAGTTTAAACTATTTCAGTTTTGTTTAGTTTAGTTTAATTCCACTTCAGTTCAGTTTAATTCAACTATGTGTAATTATAAATTTACATGGAAATAAGTTCAGTTCAGTTCAGCTTTTAGAAGTTAAAAAGAACATGACCTATGTCTCTTGGACCTATATGAAGCGTCGTTCCTGAATACAAGTGAGAGGGGATAACTGTCCAATGTTATTATAGAAGCCCTCTTAATTATTTTATTATTTTTTTAGATTATATAATTAAAAAAATTAATTATAACATTTCATATTTTATATCACAATAACTTGTTCTTTCTTCCTTTCTTTCCTTCAAAATAATTCATCTATTAAAAATATTTTTAAAACTTCACAACATTATTTACTCATATACTTCCCACTGCTCTTATTATTTCTAAATTCTCAAATTCATTCAACCTCCTAAACGAACCATAGTTTAATTTTTATTCATAACATTTACCTATAAATAATCATCACTCTATATACTCTGTATTTGTTTTTGAATTTCATTTGGATGCTTAGCATTTAAGTTCTAGTTGTATTGTTCTAATATTGTAGTGTGGAATTCAACGTCTTTATTTGATCTTCCATTAAGTGAACTATTAAAAGTATGAATTCGTTGATTACAATTTCAAAAATTTTACTTATAAAGAGGGCGCAAATTTCCTATATCTCCTATTTAGCATACAACAAGAAACATAGAACATCATTCATCTATAAATAATTATCCTTCTATATACTTAATATTTGTCTTTAAATTTTATTTGGGTGATTGGCCTTTGGATGCTAATGTTATTTTTTAATGTTATGGTGTGGAATTTGAGGTTTGTATTTAATCTTTCATTAAGTGAAATAATAAAATTGTGAATTCAATTATTATAACTTCAAAATTGGGTAAAACACCTAAATGGACTGATTTTCAAAAATAATTATATGTCAAACTTTTGCAAAATACCAAAGTACTCATTTATCAAAATAGCACAAACTAAATTTTTTTTAATGAAAACTAAATTAACTTTATCATAAACTTCATACGCCCTTTGATGATGTCATGCGATTAAGGTTATTTTCTTCTTTAGCTTATTTTGCATTTATCTCACAAATCGTTCATTTTTTTACATGTCACTTTAGAGTTTTTTGTTCATCTCATTTTTATCATCGAAACGTCATCTATTGTGATACAGTTTTTCCAAAAAAAAAACTTTCAACCTCTTACACATCTATTATAAACAAATATGTTATAAGTCTCCTTGTATTTGCAATGCACATTGAACTGTTATATATCACCTATATATCTGATATATATTTGTTACATGTCTAGTATAAGTATGTTATAACTCTAATATAAGTCTCTTGGAACTTGCAATACTCATTGAATGTTATATATATACTATATATGCAAAAAAATCCTTATTTGGAGACTCACCTACCACAACAAGGTGGCGACTTGGGTTGGATCTTAACATAGTCGGAGCAAAGCACCAGTGAACTAGATGCGCGCACGTGCGCACACACACAAGCGGACGGGCGCACGGACGCACACGCACGCAAACACACACACACACATGCACATACATATACGCGCACACACACAAACACGCACACGCATAGCACACATGCACGCACGTACATGCACGCACACGCACGCACGTATACATAAACACACACACATACACATGCGCACACACGTACACACACGCGCACACACACGCACGCACGCACATACACACACATACGCACGCACACACACACGCACACACACACACGCATACACGTACACGCACACGCACAGCACACACGCACACACACGCACGCACACACGCACACGCAAACCCGCATGCACACACACACAAGCGCACACCCGCACGCACACACGCACACGCACACACACGCACGAACACACACACACACACACACATGCACGCACATGCACACACGCACGCACATGCACACGCACACGCACAACACACACGCACACACACGCACGCACGCACACATACGCGCACACACACACACACATATAAACCCGCATGCACACACACATACACGCACACCCGCATGCACACCCGCACACACACACACACGCACACACCCACGCACACCCGTGCACGCACACACACCCACGCAGGTACACATGCACGCACGCACGGACTCACCCACACACCCACACATACGAACACACACACACACACTCACCCATACACCCACACACACACTCACCCATGCACCCACACACACGCGCACACACACACACGCGCGCACACACACATACATAGAGTATAAGTCTGTGTAAACACAAATTACAAACCTAATATAAATCTATGTAAGTCTCTTTGTATTTGCAATGCTCAATATATATATATATATATATATATATATATATATATATACACACACACACACTACAAACCTAATACAAATTTGTTATAAGTCTCTTCGTATTTGCGATGCTCATTGAATTGTTATATATCTAATATATATTTAATATATATTTATTACAAACCTAGTACAAATCTTTTATAAGTCTAATATATGTCTCCTTATATTTGCAATGCTTATTGAACTGTTATGTATGTGTGTGTTACAAACCTAATACAAATTTGTTATAAGTCTATTTATAATTGTAATGCATATTGAACTGTTACATATTCTATTATATAAATCTGATATATATTTGTTACAAACCTAATACAAATCTGTTATAAGTTTAAAATAAGTCTCTTTGTATTTGCAATCCTCATTGAACTGATATATATATATATATATATATATATATATATATATATATATATATATATATATATATATATGATATATAATTGTTACAAACCTAATACAAAATGTGTTATAAGTATCTTTCCATTTCCAATGCTCATTGAACTATTATATATTTGTTATATATCTGATACATATAAGTTACAATTCTAATATAAGTCTCTTTATATTTGCAATTCTAATTGAACTGTTATATATCTACTATATATATGATACATATATGTTACAGGTCCAATACAAAGTCTAATATACTCTTTGTAATTGCAATGCTCATTAAACTGTTACATATCTATTACATATCTGATACATATATGTTACAAGTCTATTACTAGTCAAGTATAATTCACATTATTTATGTAATACTCATTTAATTGTTATATATCTACTATATATCTGATATACATCTGTTACAAGTCTAGTATAAGTATATTATAACTTATAAGTTATAGGTTTGTAACAGGTCGAATTTTTTTTTGGGGAAAAAATATATCACAATAGATGGAGTTTCGAAGATAAAAATGACATGAACAAAAAACTCTAAAGCGACATGTCGAAAAAATGAATTGTGTGTGAGATAAATACAAAATAAGCCAAAAAATTGAAAAAAAAATCAAATCGCATGGATACGGAGAAAGGCATAAAAAGGGTATAATATGTAATTTAATTAAGGTATGCTGATATTTTGTTTAATGTTGGATTGTTTAGATATTTATTTTGCATAAATGTGTCAAATCTAACAATTTTCCTTCAAAATTTGTACTTATAAAGAGTGCTCCAATCTCTCATCTCGCCCATATGCCCCCAATAAGATAGGAATGGACATGCCTATATAGCATGAGTGGAATCTTAACTACATTTGTTAATTAAATGGGTCTTTTACCTATTTATATAAAAATGGGGAAATTATATATGGTACCAAGTATTTAATACCTTCTCCAATCCAACAGTTGACTATTCATGAATACTCAACCGTTGGATTGGAGAAGGGTATCAAATACCCGGTACCATATATAAAAACCCTATAAAATGTGTCTTCAATTTGTAAATACCAACATCTCAATTTGTTTTAGATGAATAATGAAAACTTCACTTTTCTTAATTACATGATTTTAACTTTTAAATTTTCTCTTGTAAGTAAATATAACAACGTCACATTTAACAGCCTTCTATTTTATTTGATTCTTGCAAATTAAAACAACTATATCTCACAAACCGTTAATTTTTCCGACACGAGTTTTTAAATATTTTGTTTATCTTATTTTTATCTTTAAAACGACATCTATTTCAAATATTTTTGGAGCAAAAATAAAACATCACAATCTTGTACCAGTTTTTTACTACCTTTTCATGAATGTTATACCCGTTATAAGAATTTTTACTTCCTCTAAAGAGAAAAATGTTTGTCATGTTTTCTATTATTTTCCTGAAAAATCCATCGAACAGCTTCTCCAACTTTTGTTTCATTATATATATATATATATATATATAAAATGATTTTTTTAAACCAAATTCTCTATTGATGAGGATTTTATTTTATTGTAATTTCCGTGAAGTGAATTTGTGATGTACACAAGGCCATATCGACTTAACTGGCACATCTTGAAATATATTTTTGTTTTCTAACTTTCGAAACTCTATTGCGCTAATTAAATTAATTAGAATAGTTATACAATTTAGGTTTTTGTTTATTTGCATTTATAGAACAGAAAAGCATTTTAAGATTCATATAAGAGCTCTTATGTTACGTATAAAACATTAATAAAATGGTTTTTGCCCCGAAAAAAATGAGAACTACTGTCAACATGAAGGAAAATGGAATGTATAAATGCATTATATCATTCTTATACTAGAGATAAGACCTTCATGTCATGGTTTTTATACAAAAATTTAGTACTAGTGTGAATAAAAAAGAGAAATGGACTATATATAAAAACATTATATCCTGTCTAGGAATATGACATTCATGAAAAGGTAATAAAAAATTGGTATAAGATTACGATAATTTTTAACTCCAAAAATATTTACAATGGATGTCAATTCAAAGATAAAAATAAAAAAAATAAAATATTCTTAAAGCTCATGTCAAAAAATTAATTGTTTGTGAGATATAGTTGTTTTTAAATTGCAATATAATTCACCTAAAAACACAAATTGAAAGTTAAAATATGAGTAAAACCTAATTAATTCCCAGTTAATGTAAAATGAAAAAAAAATTGCTTTCAAACATCCTATTTTGATAAATTTTCCTAACTAAATTTCAACACGCTAATAGAATGATGTGTATGTTTTCACCTGTTTCAACCCCAAGGGAAATTTGTGTGTATTAAAGTCGTAGAAATAATAATAAGAAAAAAAAAAACTACAATTGAGTCTTACTAGCTTAATTGGTAAGCTCATCTTGTTGTTGAGTAACGTTGTGTGGAGCTCGTTTCCGTTTGTACCAAAATAAATAAATAAATTAATTCATTATGTTTATTACTCCCTCTATCTATAAAATATTGTCCATTTAACCGAATCATCAAAACCAATGAAAAATTTATTACACAACTAAAATGACTAATTTATGATTTACTAAATTCTCTTTCTTCTTAATTACTCACTTATAATTTTAACAATACATAATCTCTCTCATATTAAATACAAGGGCAAATTATGAAAAAATTGTACAAAATGCATTAATAACCTAAATTGACAATTAAAAAGAGAACTAATAAAATGACTAAAAAGACAATATTTTGTAGATGGAGGGAGTACTGTTTTGTTAAAAAAATCAATTGAGTAACAGATCCAGAATAAATATAACTATGTTAGCCCCAAATTTTGTGCAGGAACAAGGAGGATGATTTAATGGCAGACGCTAGTGAGGCTGAGAACAAGGAGAAGAGCCTTGCTCTGATGGCTACGAAATCCCCTACCGGCAATACCTTTAAGTAGAAGTTATTGAATGTTCAGAAGGATGGAGATGGTGTGGAAAATGAGAGCGATCTAGATTTAATTGAAGAGGATGTCTGGGTAATTCCACACGAAGGCATGCCTTCGATTTCATTTTCTGATAGGGTTTATAACTTTATGGCAGAGAGCGTGTAGAGAACCGTTTTCAAAAAACTCTTAGGGCGTAGTATTGGCTACAGAACCCTCCATGCCCAAATCATGAAACTTTGGCGCCCCGCCCTATCGTAGTTTTCTCTATGGTAGATGTTGGCTACAATTTTTTCATGATAAGATTTGGAAGTAGGGCAGACTAATACCGTGCAGTTCTAGATGGTCCTTGGATGATTTTCGGCCACTACTTAGCCGTGCAACCATGGAATCCAGAGTTTGATCCTGCAAGATCAAAGATAAGCTCTATCTTCGCATGTCCTTCCAGGGATGCCTATGCAATATTATATTCCTAGTGTATTGAAAGCAATCAGAGAATTAGTTGGTGAGGTTATGAAGACTGATAAAAATACTGAAACGAGTGCTAGAGGCCGCTATGCGAGAATTGCTGTGGAGCTAGACCTGAATATAAGGCCCTAGTTTCAAAAATTGAGATTGAAGGAAAGATTGAACTTGTGGAATATGAAGGTTTGCAGAACATTTGTTTCAATTGTGGTGTATTTGGTCATGTAAAGGAGAATTATCCTCAAGCGAAGCAGCATGTGCGAAATAAGGGTGATATGAATGTGGATACTGATTCTAGAGCTCACAAACCGAATGAAGTCATGCAAGGGGGTGGCCAGTACGGCCTATGGATGCATGTGGCAAAGAGGAGAGCTAGGAGAGATGGAGGAAATAAAGGGGGGGAAAGTGGTAGTAATGAGGAGAAGCAATAGAGTGTCGGTGAATGAAGTTTATAAGAAATTATATGGGCTCCATGCTATTTCACATTCGGTGGCCAACACATATCCTGCTATTAGGCCTAACAATTCAACTTCTGTGTTTGGGAAAGAGAAAATGTGGGCTTTTCAATCTTGTATCTCAGTTCTCGGGTTATGATGAGAAAATAGGGCCGGATAAAAAGAGGAAAGGGAAGTTGGCTATTGTTGCTTCGAAGCATGTTAAGAACATGAAGCTCAATAGAAAGTGTCTTGAGGACATATCTATTTACAAGAAGCAGGCTCCGGTGAATAGTGCAGTGTCAATGGAGGCTGTTCTAGCTCCGGAGAGTATATGCTCGCAAGGAGTTGGGCCAGTAGCTAACGATCAATAATGATTATTAGGACATTGTTGTGGGTGGTTCTGCAATTTGTCCTTATGATGAATTTGAACTTGATAGTTCGAAACATTTAGGGTGCACGGAGTAACAAGTCGGTGCGTATTCTGAAGGTGTTGATCAATTGTCATGAACCAGCGATTGTAGCTATTATGGAGCCCAGGGTGAGTAGAAACACTGCTAGTCATATTATAAGCAGGTTAAAATTGGATAGTTCTCATTGAGTAGATGCAGTTGGTTTCTCAAGGGAACATTTGGTTTATGTGGCATAGTTCGTATCATGTAGATATTGTGGAAAATAATGGGCAATTTATTCACTCATTTATTGGTAAAGGTAACCAAGATATTGGTTTCTTCACTGCTGTACATGGTAGTCCTCACATTACGGGTCGAAGAAGTTTATGGATGGATGTGGCTTGTATTGCCCAGACTATGAGGGAGTGGTGGTTGTTAGTAGGTGATTTAATGCACTTTTGTCGGATTTTGAACATATGGGAGGTAAAGTTATTTCATCGAGGGTGTGCAGGAATTTCGTGAATTTTGGTCAGTCATGCGGGCTTACCAATATGGGGTTTGTGGGCTCTAAATTTAATTGGAGAAGAGGATTGTAATTCGAAAGGCTTGATCAAGCGTTGGGGTATTCGACATGGATGGAGGCTTATGGTAGTACGACTGTCAAACACCTTGTGAGAGCAGGTTCAAATAATTGCCCTTTACTTATCTCGGTCGATGGTTCGAGTGGACGGCCTGGGGGTATTAAGCCTTTTTGCTTTTTTCGCTGTTTGTTAGAGACTGAAAGTTTGAAGGAGCAGCTGTTGAATGAATGGGGCAGTGACCCACGAGTGAATGAAAACTTGAGATGTGTGGTGGCTGGTTTACAGGTGTGGAATCGGAACATGTTCGTGGATATCTTTTACCAAAAACATAAGTTAGAGAACCGTCTAGCAGGGGTGCAACGATCCTTAGAACATAGGCGGTCTGATTATCTGGTTACCCTTGAGAAAGAGCTGTTTGATGGGTGCCTAATTCACCAAAAATAATTTCTATATCATTGCTAGATCTAATTTTTTAGTATATGCAAATAGGGTGGAATCCACAAATAATTGACAAACTAAAATTATCACAAATCCATAACCAAATTAAAACAAGTAAATAATGGGGTTTTGAGAGTTTGATTTTTAAACTAAAAAATAAAATTAATATGTAAAAATCAATAATCAAAAGTCTTTTCAGTAAAATCGTTTCTTCGGCTCACATTGAATTGATCATGAACACAATGATAATCTTCACTTTCAACCAATTGATTTATCTGCATTGATTCATTCATTACAATTAAGTATTTTTTTCTCAATTAAAATAAAAACATCCAACATGTAATTAATCCTTTAAGTGTGTAATAATCCTATAACCAACAAATAAGATTCAACCACAAAATTAGCATTAAGATTTAAAGATCCAATTCCTACCAAACTAATCACCCAACATGAAATAATTTAATATACTCAACTACAACCACGAATCCCAACCAGCCACTTGTTACCACAAATCAATTATAAAAATACGAACGAGTTTATAAAAGAATAACAATATATTAATTAAGAAATAGAATTCAAGAGGCCCACCACGAAACTAAAACACGAATAATAATGAAAATAAAATAGATTGAAAAGTTGAGAACTAAAAATAAGAACAATTTAAAACAAATCTCACAATCCAACTATAGCCTTGGTATCGACTTCACCAAAAGAAAGAAAATTAGTTCCTCATATTGGGAAAATAAAACTAAAACTATTATTGAAAGAAAATAACACATCAAACTAAAAGTCCCCTATTGGTCTATTTATACTAAGCTAATTCCTCTTCCATTAGGAAAACAAGCCCTAATTAGAATAAGATTCTAATTACTAATCTAATAAAAAATTTAAATCTGGAAAATAAAAGATAAATACAAAAAGGAAGTAATAAATATCCTAATTAGAGACTACTATTTTGGTTGTCTTAAACTTATTAGATAAACCTGAAAAGTTATAGAATCTAACTCCTCGCAGGAGCTGTAACTTCGACACTTTTTTCACCAGAATAGAGTCCGAATTAAGAGATGACTATTAGATATGAAATTTTACAGCTGTTTTTGAGGTTTCCATATCATCTTGAACCACTCCAATCTCTTGTAAAAGACTAGGCAAGGTGCTTGGTGAGGTTTTGATCCTAATTATAGTTTGAGGAGAAATTGTGATTTGAAAGAATCAAAGAGAAGGGGACTCTTGGATTGGGAATTAGAAGCAACAAGAGAATGATAGTCTGTGTTGTAAAGAATTCTAGCTTATGAATGTTTCTCCACATCAGAAGGAGTTGAAAATTAGTAGATTAAAACTCGAAAGTGGATACTCTAAGGACTAGAGGTAGGCCAGGGTCTAAACTAGTATAAAATGCTTTGGTTTGAATTCTCTTTTAATCTATACTCTCATATTTATCTACTTAAGTAACTTCTACTCAGAAGCACACACTCCTCGGAAGCACACACATTTAGTATTACTTCGCGAAAAGGAGACAATCACCCTCCTCCTAATCACACTAAGGGAGACATACATAACACAATTACATCAATTTGATAAAACTAAAAGATAACCATAAAGTGCGATATTATTACATTAAAACATAATTAAAACGCAAAATAACTCAAAATACACATATCTATATCATAATTTCATCAATTTGCCATAATGTAACCATAATATTAATATTAAGTAAACATATTGCTATACAAAAAACATATTGCTATACAAAAAATTTATCACACATACATCTACTGAACATAATATTAAGTAAACATATTGCTACAAAAAAACTTAATGCTATACGTTGAATAATATGAACATAGATTATAGTAAAGAAATACTGCAGGTGCAGTATCATGAAGCACATATACGTATGGTATATATGAGTTCACTTATTATTGAAATATAAATGCCTATTTATAGGCTTACAAGGATATAACATCTAAAACTAACATATAATAATTTAAATTTCAAATATGATTCTATCAACTAAAATCAAATCTAATATTATTTGAATCTTTCAAATACGAGCTTCTAGAGACAATTTCAACACTCCCCATTTGTTCCGAAGCTGTTATATTTATTCAGAATCATAGGCTTATTTATAGAATATGGATTATGTGCAAGCAATTTCATAATCTTATAAATATTTTCGATGATGAAATCAGTATCAACTATAAGCCATAAAATTTAATTGGGATAAAACTTGAAGACTGACTTATCTAGAATCGATTGATAAATACAGTAAATAGACTACTAAGCCAAAGTGTACCTTAAAACGCGATAAACAATGACGGAGAAGTTGTACCGGTCTTTCTCCTCTACTTTTCGCAATCAACCTCTTAATGATAAGAGAACAAAGGATTGAAATATTTTCATAATTGGGCATGACAAAGCCATTCAACTAATAACGAAAACAAATTAACATTTTAACATTTCATTTGTTTTCCCTTTATATGAGAACTTTAATGTTGAATATAATGGACCAAAACACCACATTCCATCCATAAAAAGAATCCATCGTGTTTTTTCTTTTATTTTCTTTATTGGTGTCATTTTTTTGTCCCTTATTTTTGTCCAATGTCGTTTCCCTTTTATATGTACATAATAGAAAATTAAAAGATAGTTATTGTTATAAATATATTATTTAGTATATATTAATACAATGACTAATTGTCCTAATAAGTGGCTATAACATATGTCCTTTCACTACCTCTTTTGTACCTATAAATTATTGCATCATTTGATGAACAATAATAAGAATAGAATACATATATTATTTATTTTCTCTCCATCTTTAATTTCTCTAATTTCTTATTACTAATATTATTTTTATATTCAATTTATTTACAACATGTTATCATCATGAGTTTACTCTTCGCTATTATTCAATTGATATGATGAAGAATATTTCACAAAGACGCCTAAAATTCAATTAATGGGGAAGTTTTGCTTTGTCTCAATTTTATTATTATTGTTATTTTTCTATGTGATTATATATTCATTCTGTCGATGATTTTGTTGACAGAATTTACATATTTGAGAAATGGTGATTCATTCAACGACATTTTGCCAATCTGCCTAGTCGGTTTCATCAAATATTTTAAAAAAATTTTGGTGATGACTATAATTTATATTTTTTTAGTTCTATCATTTGTTTTTTTCTTTTTATATTGCATTATTTGTTTTATTATGATAATTTTTATATTCCTGAAGAATATATGAAATTTTATCCCTGAAGGAGATATTAAACAATTTTTTATATTTGTATTTCTGAAGAAAATATATGTAATTTTACTCATGATGAATATATAAATAATTTTAATTTTTGTATTCCTGAAGAATATTTATGAAATTATATCCATGAAGGATGTAATAATATTTTTAATTTTATATTCTTGAAGAATATATATGTAATTATATCAATGAAGGGTATATAAAATATTTTGTAAGTTTTATATTCCTGAGAAATATGTATAAAATTATATCTATGTGAAGGATATAATGAATAATTTTAAAATGTATATTCTTGAAGAATATATATACACTTATATCCCTGAAGGATATATTATTGTAATTTATATATTCATACAAATACTTTGTTAAAATAATTGTTCATAAGATCATAAAATCGTAATAGTTGACTATCAAAGATCCGACAGATTTATTGTATGAACTTTGAAGAAAATACATCTTACAATTCAGAATATATATGAACATGCTAGTAGTTTCCACCTGAAGTGGAATAAAATTGATGAATTTTCACCTGAAGTGAAAAATTAAATTGAAGAATAATTTCCATCCGAAGTGAAAAAGTAAAATTAATCATGAACAATATTTTTTAGCCAAAGTAATAATTAAATAAATGATAACACGTGAAGTGGAAAAATCAAATTGATAAATTATTTTCACCTGAAGTGGAAAATCAAATTGATGATTCATTTTCACCTGAAGTTGGAAACTAAAATTCATGAATAAATTCTACCCCAAGTGGAAAAATTAAAATGAATGAATAAATTGCACTCGAAGTCGACAAATTAGATTGATGAAAATTTTTTCTAAAAGTGGAGAAATAAATTGATTTCACCAAAAGTTGAATAATTAAATTTTCATCAGAAGTGGAAAAATTTGGTGGAAAAATAAATTTACGAATAATTTTCATCATAAGTGGAAAAATAAGTTTATTTTCACTACAAGCGAAAAAAATTGAAAATAATTTTCACCCGAAGTGGAGAAATGAAATTGATAAATATTGGATTAATTAAATTAAAATTTTGATATCTTGATTTATGTTAGAATCTACCCATCTGAAATCATCAGGCAGTTTTGGAGTTTTGACTGTTGGATCGTTGATGGGAAATCCAGAGTAATTTTAGTATTTAAATTTTATGATATTGGGGAACATATTGGTAATTTTTAATTTGTTTTTTTTTGTTTATCTTTGTTCTAATAAATTTTTGATATTATAAATATGACAATTATTGAAAATATTATATTTGTGGCTCTTATGTTACAAGAAATAATTAGTTTTCATCGGTATTGAAAAATACAAAATATATCAAGATCATGCAGATATTTGAATGATGATGCTACAATATAGCAAAAGGGAAAGGCCATGCTTATCTTCGCAGCCATCAAAACATTTGACACTATAAGATTCTATAGATCTTCGAAATATATGTATGACCGCTGGAAAATTATATATTTACCAAAAGCTGACTTTATGTGGAAATAAAATTAGTAACGAGAATTTATTTGATAAAACTTTCTCTAACTTTTATGCATAGAATGTGCTCCTGTAGTAGCACGTGCTTCTGTAGTAGCACTATAGATAAAACAATCATCATAAAAATATAATGAAAAAAAAACTTACTATGTATTATTGAGCAAAGTAAGAGGTTTTGTTGAAGTCTATAAACATGTCATGTTAGATCAAATACATTCCCTGGGGTGAATGCAATCGGCGCGAGTTTTCAATTTTATTGATCGTGGGTATTGTAGTAAAAATATTTGTGCTCATGAATATAAATATAAAACTACACGAAGAGAAAAATCAACTAGACAATATTAACAACTTGAAGTGGATAAATGTTTGTGTTTGTGTTTTTATTTATTTATTTATTTATTTACTTATTTGTTTGTTTGTTTATTTATTTATTATTTATGTGATACTCATTTATTTATTATTTATATGATTATATTTAATTTACAAAATAAAAGGTATTATCATGGTTTTCAGAATCGGATCGGTCACCGAACCGATGAAGGCAGTGGTTCATGGATTTAAGGTTCAACCGGATTAAATCGGTGGTCGAACCGGATTTTCTTAAAACATATAAAAATACTAAATATTTTATATAATTTGATATTAAACATGTAATATAAGTTATACTTATATAAAAATTAATAATATTAAATAAAATATTCTATAATTTAAAATTATATTTCAAATAAAAATAAAGCACAAGATAATAACAAATATAATCCAATGAAAGAATTCAAACCGAATTCTATATTTATAAATTAGATAAAAAAAGTTAATAAATTTGATTTATGATATATAAAAATTATGCATTAAAAGAATTAAAATTTATACACAATATGTAAAATAAAAAAATTATATATCCACTTATTATAAATTTAATAAAAAAACTTAGAGTAACGTTATTTAAAAAATTTATATGTTATTTCGTTATGAAAAACATTCAAAGCCGTTATTGAAAGAAATATTTTAATTTAATAAAATATGTAGTATATGAAATAAAAAAATATTTATTATGGTTTTTTATGATAAAATATTATTAAAACAATTTAAAAAGTAACAATATATAATATAAAAGTATATAAGGAGAAAATGTTACCACTTGTATGTGGTAGTTTAGTTGGTAGAGCATGTATTGAAACATATGTTGGAGGTTTTGTGTTCAATTCCCACTACCAACAATTTTAAAAAAAATATGATTTAAGAGAACCGGAAATCGATTATCAGTTGAACCGGCCGATTCCCGGTCAAACCGATCGTTGATTGATTCTTGACTATATCAAGAATCCAATCAAACCGGACCGGACCAGGCACCGGTTCCGGTCAAACCCGGTCCGACTGGTCGGTCCGGTCCGATTTTCAAAACCATGGGTATTATAATAAAATATTTGATTATTAAAGATCCAGCAGATCTATTGTAATTGTTTCAAAGGAGATATATAATATAATTCTATATTAATATGAATGTTCTAAAATATTTTCAATGGATGTGAAAGAAACAAAATTGATGAACAACTTCCAAAGTGAAAAATTAAAATTTGATGAATCATAACCACTAGAAGTGGAAAATGAAATTGATGATAATAATATCCACTAGAAGTGAAAAATCAAAGGAAATGAATCTTACCAGTATTGATTGACGTCAAGGATAATGAAATAAATTTATATATAAAAACATGTTACCATGATATTGGATAAACACGAAAATTGTTGAATGCTCCAGAAGAGCCAAAGTTAATGCAATAAGGGGAAATAAATTTTAAATGCTCCAGAAGAGCCAACATAATGTGCCAAGGGAGAAAAAATGTTGAATATTCCAAAAGAGCAAGTATCAATAACGTATTAAAGGAAAGAAAAAGGTTGAATGACCTAGAAGAGACGATATGACTATTTCAAATGGGACAAAGATAATTATAAATAATACATTATTTATCTTCAACCCTCACAAAATATTATTAAAAGTTAAAAATATTCCCGAATTAAATATTATACTAAAATTGTGAGTGAAGACATTTGAATGTCCTGATGGTATAGACATATTTACAGGTCAATTTAATTAAATACCCGAAGTTTATATATTAAGATACTTATAGTATTTGGCAAAATCAACTATGTAATTTTAGTTTGATAATGATGAGAAAATATATAAAATGTATATGGGCGTCTATTAAAGAAACATAAGTTCAATGTAATATTGAATTATTTATTTGTGTTGCTTGTTCGCAAAGAAATTTTATACTAAAAACCTTCTGGAAGTTAGTCCAAATTGAATCTCTAAAACTTAAAACGCATACACTGTGATATATGTGGACCAATTCATCTATAATTAAACAATTTAGTTTTTAATGTAGTTACTTCCTAAAGAAGTACAAGAACCAGAAGTTGATGCTTTAACTATATGGTCACATGTATGTTTTTATATGTAAATTAAGATTAAAGATGAACATCATATAGTATGTGTTCATAATCAAAATGGTACGGTAAGACCATTTGACAAATCATCTCATATCAGTGTGGAGATATGTAATGTTGCAAGCATCAATATTTTTATGACCGGTAAGTTATTTTTGTTATTACCCCTCTAATTAGCTTTGGTCATGATCCAAATTTTCTCATCTAAGATTTTTATGGTTATGTAGTTTATGTGCCTATAACTCTACTAAAATGGACTAAAATGTATCCTTAAAGGAGATTATAAATTTATATTGGATGTGAATCTCCATTAATAATTAAGTATCTTGAGCCTTTAAAAACGATATGTTTACTGCAAGATTTGCATATTATAAATTTGATGAAAACATTTTTCCAAAATTAGGGGAAGAAAGTAGAAACAAAATTTTATGAAATGCTTTATCTTTAATTTTTATGGATCCTAAGTCAATATGTATTGAAGTTCTTTAAGAATAAATAAAAAAATAGCGCTACAACATGCATGATGCGTGGATGACCAATTGATTCAAAGGATAACAATATTGTGGACAATAAAGATAATTTTATTGAGGATTAATGTTGCATTATAAACACACTTCCTGCAGAAGTGCTAGCACTCTAAGTGCAAGCACCTAAAGTGCAAACACTTGAAGTGTTTAAAATAAGGAAATTCGAATAAATTATATTTGTACCAAAAATATGAAATACAGATAAAAATGGTTGTATACCATATTGTGCCTATATATGTGACAACGAATATTGAGAATCTGAATATGGATCATAAATTACGGCATATTGGAGAAATGTGAAACCAGAAATGATTGACGAAATTGAAACTAAGATGCAATTCATGTATAAGAACATTTCATACTACTTATTTTGTCAATATCTTTTTAACATGCTTACATTTGTTATATTTTTTATATTTATATTATGTTGAGACATTCTTCTATGGTGGAGTTATGCTTTTTCTATATCTTATTAATTTTGAGTGTGTGAGCACGAGCTTTTTGATGACCCGCGGAACGATGATGTCGTTTTGTTTTGACCTAATATTTGTCCTGTTATTCTATTATTTCGGAGTCAAACTGCGTTTGGCAAGTATTCTCGTGACGAAGTTGGGATTTTAACCGCGCCGCTCCCCTTAACTGATTGATTTAAATAGATGCTTTAAATATTATTAAAAAATTAACTAAATAAAAAACATAAAAAATAATAATATAATAATAAAAAAAAGATCCCTCCTCCCCCCTCGCCGGGGGCGGCGTCGGCGCCGGAGCGCCGAGATGCTCTAGCGGTCTCGCCAGAAGCCATGGGGGGCGGTGAGAGGCTGCTCCTTGAGCGTCTCGGCACGCCCTTGCACGTCTCAGTAGGACGTGGCCACGCCGACACGTGGCAACGTACCGCGACACTCTGTGGCGTTTCACCGCGAATGAGCGCGGTGAGACGCTGCCGCTGCGGCGTCTCGACTTGAGACGCTGCGCGGGCTCTGGCCTTCTGTCACTTGCTCATCTTTTTCTCTCTAAATCCATATTTACTTCAATTTTTTGAGAATCTTTGGATTTCTAGGGACGAATTAGGTTATTTAGAGTGAGTTAGGCCTAT
Organism: Euphorbia pulcherrima; assembly: GCA_947683365.1. Taxonomy (NCBI): domain Eukaryota; kingdom Viridiplantae; phylum Streptophyta; class Magnoliopsida; order Malpighiales; family Euphorbiaceae; genus Euphorbia; species Euphorbia pulcherrima. The sequence goes on from CANTUS010000007.1 coordinate 20,186,897, forward strand.
ATAAACCCCTTTAATGACCTGATTCGGGACTTTTTGCCAAATTTAACAACTAATTCTTCATTTAGAATATTTTAGGTTTTAGAGAGAGAGCCATATAAAACTTGAGAAATCTGATTAATCTGGATTCTGAAGGGTTATTTAGCTTAATCTTTTAGCTTAATCATTAAAAACAATTAGAAATCTTAAGTTCAAATGGGCTTAAATAGGATTTAGAGACTTTTTCACAAAAATCACTAAATTCCGTCGTTAAGTTCATAGCTATTTTCGTCGCTGTTTCGTCGAATTTCGTCACAAATTTGTCACAAACCTTGCGAAACGACCAATTCGAGTCTCAAAACGTGGATTCATGGCCTCTAGGTAGCAAAACTAAGGTCCAATCTACTTTTTATTCAGTATAGTTTATTATTTGGCTGTTCTTGGTTCTTATTTCAGACTTTTTGGGGTTTTTCTGGGCCGGATGCTCCAGTGAGTCTTGAGATGCTATGGCGTAGTTTGAGATGCTGCAACGGAAACGTCTCAAGCTGCCACTATAGCATCTAAAGTCCCACTACAACATCTGGACTAGCAAAAATGCCAAAAGCCCCTATTTTGTGTTTTTGATCATTTTTATCATTTTCTTGCGTTTTTAACCCCGATTTCTACCCGAAAAATTTCCAAATTTTTTTTATATAATCTGCAATTATTTTATTTAATTTTTAACATGTTTTCGGATTTTATTAATTATTTAATTGGTTAAATCTTCATTTAATGGCTTAAATATGGGTTTTTCACCAAATAAATCTAAATAAATCTTTTTATAATTAAAAATCCCAAAATATTTTCTATAATTTTCTTTATTTATTTAGGTTTTTTAGTTCATTTTATTTATTATTCGGTTGTTTAGATGCTTATTTAAATGCCCGAAAATTGTGTTTTAAGTCCCAAAAAATCCCAAAATGTGCTTTTTATCCTTTATGTGCTTTATTTTCTGCATTTATTTATTCTCGTATTATTTGTGATTATTTGCATATATATTTTACCTCATTCGGAGTTGAGTCTGATTTGGTAAGCTCAGTTAAGACCCGGTTTCACCCTTTTATTTATTTATCCGCTTTATTTACCTTCCCGCACTACAAAAATGTATAGGTATTTGTAAAGCCATGTAATAATAAATTTTCTTGCTTTATTTATTGCTTTTGTGTGACGTATGGCTATATAAACCGAAAACTCCAAACATTAACCAGATTTAAATTGCATAAGAATTAAAGTCGCACTTATTAAAATGTAAACGGTTTGATTTAAAAATTGAAAAGTAAGCAACATCATCCGAACTTGGAATCTCTGTTTTAGGGTATGGTCCAACCACTCGGTGGGAATATCGTACCCAAATTCTCGGTGGAGCTTAACTGGGTGGTGACTCTATCTTAAAATGCAGGATTTTAAGTCTCGTATCCCTTAACATGCAAACTGGACTTAAATTCTACATCTATATCAATTTATCTTTTTCATCACGCTAAAATGAGGATCAATCCTCTAGCTCGCTTCGCCACGCTCGTTATTTCATCCCTTTCCCGCATCTCACGTGGTTCAGGGGCGGAAAAGGTTGTTCGCTCATAGTGGCGCCTCCGCTGGGGATTTCCTTTTAACTTAAAATTTGGAAAATCGCTTTCATTTTCGAAAATTGGTTAAAGGATTCTGATGATGTGCCTAAATCGTTTTTAAATCAAAGCTTTAGTTCTTATGCCTTTTTTATCCACCTTGTAGCTAGAAGGCTCTACTAAGTTTAAGGTGCCATTATCTCACCCCGTGAAGCTCACTTGTATGCCTCATGCCCGCCAGGAATTGGGGATATTTATGGGTGGATCACTCGTTTCAACCAACGTGTAATTCCCGTGATTGCACTCATTTGAGGAGTGATTTGGCTACACAAAATCAAGGTAAAGGAGACCCTTCTATAGTGTCATTCCATGACACCAGTAGTTTGAGAATATGAACCGCGATAAATCTAGCCATAGCAACTTCCCCTTAGATTCACCAGAACAATTTAGATTTAGGTCGCATACTCTCTTGCCTTTTATTGGCGCTAGAGTTACCCCCAGATCTTTTGAATGGCGTTTCAAGGGAGTTATAAGGTTGGAAGAAATTTATTCGCTTTTTGAGTCCTACTTGTGTTATGCTCATGCATACCCACCTCATGCATAGGCCGCCTGTGGTTGACTTTTATTTTATGTTTTCGCTTACCTCTACTCTCCCCTCGCTTGAAGGGGGATTTAACAAAATGCCTGAGATCGTTTGACTCCTAGGGAACCATATCTAGTTCGGGTTCGTATGTCTCAAGTATTTTGGGTTTAACATCATAAACCTTTCTGCTCTCTACCTCTCTAAACCACCCCCGTATGTATGGCATCCATCGATTGGATTGTTATGTAATCATCCATTTCATTCATGGTTTCATTCAGGTTGATCATCTTCTAGTTTCTTAGTTAGCCCAAGGCACCACTGTCGTCTCAATCCAGTTTCATGCTTAGTTTCAAAATTTGCTCTGCCTGCCATATCTTATCCGAGTTTGAATGATGCACCTCATGAGAGTACTCCTTCCCCTTCTCCCTCCCCACCTCATTAGAGTTAGGGTTAGGGTCAGTCTCAGATGGGTGTAGAGTTAGCCAATGCTATGACTCAGTTTTTTCATTCTAATCTCCTTAGAAATGCTATTCAAGATCAGGTTCGATCGACTCTTAGAGAAGAAAGGAATGTTCAGGGACCATCTAGATCATTTTCTCAAGCTCAGAGACAGTCTGAGATCATTCAGAATAGGGCAGTTCAAGATAATTCAAGTCAAAATAGTTTGGGTCAGATTTCATCGGTTCAAGCTCCGCCTATCTTTCACCTGATACCGCCTGTCCGACCTATCTAATAGAGCCAGCTTCAGTTTGGTCAGAGTTTCTCTCAGCCACCCTCATCCTTGGTTCCACCAACCTTTGGCTTTCCTCTTTCTCCTGTATCTTTGAGACCTATCAGTCAGGCTCCTATATTCCCTGCTTTCTTAGGGGGCTTCATCCCGCAGATGGTTGTTCCCTTTAGTGCCTTTGTCATCTCTCCGACGCCGCTAACACCTTTTGTGCCATCTCTTCCTAATTTTATGGTTACTCTACGTAGAATTGGTTATCCTTAGAATCCTTTTGCTTGCCCTCAGTATGAGATCCGAGCTCCTCTGCCATTTTAATTTGGAGCTTCCTCAGTGCACAACGACCAGGTCAAATAGCCTCCGTGTATGATACCAGTCGACCAGGTCATGCAACCTCCGAGCATGACACCCGAAATGGCGGCATTCTTTAAGCAGCTTCTGAAGATAAGGAAGAGGTGAGGGATGAAGATTGGGTATTCAATAACTTTTTGATGCCTAGAATGGAAGCTTACTCTAGTGAGGGACCTCCCAAATCCCACATTATGATGTACGAGTGGATTATGCGTGTTCAGAGGATCGGGGACAAAGTTCTTGCTAAGTTGTTTCCGTGTACTCTGTTAGGGCCAGCTCTCGAATGGTACAATACCCTCCCTGAATCAATAATCCTATATTGCAAACTTCTCTTCAAGGCTCTAATTACCCACTGTGGGTTCAATTCCACCATGGAAACGACTATCCAGCATCTTAAGGCAATTAAGCAAAAGCAAGGTGAGTCATTCAAGTCATACTTCAATAGGTTGATGGCCACTCAGGCTCTATTGAAATAAAAGCTCAATTTGAAGGAAATGATCCCGAAGTTGCTCGACAGGGCTCTCCCGATTCTTCATAAAGAAATAAAAACCGAATCTTTTGAATCTTATCAGAAAGTTTTTGAAAAACCTGAGAAAATCGAGCTTCGCAAAGAGAAAGAGAAATCCAGCAAGCCAAGTGGCGGCAAACCCTAGTTTAACAAGAGCAATAGTTCTCAATCTTTCAAAGTTACTCTAGTTTTGACTGAAGGGAAGACAACTGCAGTTCAAGTCATCGCTTAGGAGAATGTTTTTGTAGTCCAAGCCACACCTGCTTGGACGCCTGCTCAGAAAGCATTCGTGTCTCCATGGAAACTCCCTCTTAGTGTTCTATTTGCCAAGTTGCTAGAGAAACGTATGCTTACCTCTCTTTGTGAATATCGTGCTCCTACACTTGAAGAAAGAGGAACTTTTGCCGCTATCATGTTCAGAAGGGGCACACGACAGATCAATGCAGACCTCTAGGCATGGCTATTTGGCGCTTAGTGAGAGAAGGGAAAATGGCCCAGCCAACTAGAAAGAGCGATACTGAGGAGAAACCATCACCAATCTCTGATAGTGAGGTAGGTGTGATCAATTTCGGTCAGGCTTCGGTCTTCTCCGGTTCAATCGATACCACTTTGCAAGCCAATTCTGCTACCAAATTTGCCAAGAATCTCCCGAGGTCTCTAGCGAATGAAGGAGACAAGTCATCAGCCGAGCAAGTGAAAGTTTTGGATCACGTCCTAGATGATATACTAATGGAAGCTACTGAGGATGGTTAATCTACCAGCGCCACAACTCAAGACCCTCTACCGATCGAGGATGATTATCTATTTATGTAATTTTCTTTTCTAGTATTTTGATGAGAACAATTCCACCTCTAAGGCCTTTTTATTCAATGAAAGACACTCTTTTTGCTTATTTGCTTAATGCTTTGCCCGATGGATCCATGCATTCATTTTATCATAAGCATAACGTGTTCAGTATTCATAACATTTCTTTAACTGAAATAAATTTGGGTACATGTGATAACCTAAAATGGTAACCATTTTCTAATGACCTAACCTTTGAAAGAAAAAGAGAGATAACAAGTGCTTAAGATCATGATAATGCTTTCACCTGGTCATACCTAGACATTAACCAGGGTTCATCGTCAGATTGTCTAGCATCGCCCTCTAAGACCTTGAATAGAAAAGCTGCTCAGTCATTCCTTGGATAGATCCAATATGATAATTGGTTCATCGCTGGCCTCATGACTATGCGCGAACCTATTTTCAAGCTACCAAAGAAGCATCAACCGATTATGGAGAAGGAGCATCATCTGACCGCTTTTGAAAGAATTATTACTTAACTCTTCTTCGCCCACCCATTCTCAAAATTCCCATCCCCAATACAACATTGACTCTTCCCAATATCCATACCCTTCCACCCTCAACCCTTCACTGTTTCTCTCCTCATTGGCCATTCTTGGTGAGGGGGACACATATGATCGGTAAAATATAACGCTCATCAATAAATGAACATTGCTTCATCATCGTAGGGGTAGGTTATTGCTCATAATACGAGGAAACCGAGTCTTTCGCTAGCAGTACTGCCGAGAAGATGGCAAAATTCATCAATAAACACATCTTCGCTCAGTGCGGCCTACCTCTTGTCTTCATTTCGGATAATGGATTTTAGTCCTAAGGGGCAACCACCAATCTGATCAAGAAATAGGGAACTGAGTGTCACAGGGATTCATCCTGCATACTAACTTATCAAGAAATTTCTCTTCAACCTTACTGCAAGATTCAGAGATTGAGCTAATGAGCTACCATTCACCCTTCGAATATGACAACTGGGTGTCAGAATTCTCACGAGTCGACCACTTTTCTCCGTTGTCTATGGAATGCAAGCCATGCTACCAACCAATGCCGAGTTGAAATCCTTGAAAACCGCACTGAATCTAAGTCAAAGGGACCCACCCATGGACCAAGGCATAATTCAAACAACTTAGACAACATTCATATATAACAAAGCCGAACCACAACCGTGTCAAGCATTGGAAGTACCTGTTGGAGGCCAATGATCTAGTTCTGAAGCGAGTATATCCTACCGACACTAACCCAACGGGGAAGTTCTAACTAGATTGGGAAAGACCTCATGTAATCAGAAAGGTACTTAGCACGAGGGGCATGATTATCGATGGTAATGAGTTCGTAAACCCTATTGATGAAGATAGGTTAGAGCATTATCATATCTAACCCAAAAGAATTAAATCCAGAAAAGTGGCACATAAAAATAAATAAAGCAAATCATCCAACGAGTGGTCCTCTACTCCTCAAGAAAAAATTAGGGTATATCCTACTGATTGATATTCTACAAACTGGTCAGGAAAAAGTTAGGGTGAAAAATAACCCGCTAGACTGAAAACCCGAAAGGGCGGTCTAGGTAAAAATTAGGGTAAAGTGAGCTAAGAGAGAGTGTTGGCTAGAAAACTTCATAGGCTAGTTAATACCAGAGTTTGGGTCAATAGAAATGGTTATCATCATTACGTACTGAAACTTACTTCATTTAATGGAAAATGTCATTTTACTGCATTCTTTATGTTTGTGCTTGAATGAATATATTGGGCCCAAAATGTGAAATGCAACAGATAAGTCGAATATAGGGTTCCATGCAGTCAACTCAATTCCTTAAAAGAAAAGAAAGATAAAAGACAAAAATCCTGATAGACTGAAAATAGCGAAGTCTATGCAAAAGCCAGGAAAAGTCAGCTGGATTGAAAACCCGAAAAGGGCGGTCTAGGCAAAAATTATGACATAAAAGCAAAATAAACAAGTTTGATGGACACAACATAATGTTTGGGTCTATGCAAAAATTAAGACAATCAAAATAAATATAAATGAGAGCCACCGATCACATCGAGATATCTGCATTATCGTCATCATCATAGTGTCTGAATACATTCTCCGGTCTAGTGGATTCGAGAGGCTCAAATCTGTCCTCTGCATGTGTCCACTCCAATCTCGACTGCGACCAAGCATCATGAAAAGTGTGCAATCTCCCTAAACCATCCTTGGTAGAATCCATTGGTAATGCTAACGTCTAGTCATTCGTTATCCAGAATCTTGAACTTCGCTTCATGCACCCCCTTATCTTCAATATGCTCGATCTAGCAACCAATTTGCAATCGAATCGCCGCTTTAAATAGCTCATGAAGAGCCCTCTATCACTTGTCATACCAGCAACATAGAATTCACGGGTTCTGTCTTAGCTATGGTATCCAAACACATAGGCCTAGGGTGTGTGCATTGTAACTTCCCTGATTCTCATTCAAGGGCATTTCCACCTGATCTAGGCGACATCCCTAATGATCCACCGGGGGCATTCTCGTCTTGTTCGTGCCGCAAAGCAATTCCATATATTCTCTCTCCTAGCAAGTAACTAAGCTAAGAAAAATCAATCAGACAAGCAGGCAACCAACTCATCAATCTAGTCATCCTGAAGATGATCAGTCTAAGCAGCTCATGCATTCATGCATAATATCCATAAATGTCATGTCTATTATTCTATGCTAAATTCTATAGGGAACAAAGCACAGAAAAGCATCCTCGAGCTCTACACTCGACCTCCGAGCAAGCACCCATATCACGGGGCATCTCAAATTTATTCTCTATCCTACATTCAATGGTAGAGTTTCTCCTAAGGCACATTAGCTAGTCTCAGTGCTTAACCTCGACAGTTTCTCTGGACTCTCAGAAATCTCAACTTAATTAATGTTTCATTCTTCCGTTTTTATTGCTTAATTGAAGGGGCAAAATTTTTTTTTCTTTCACAAAATCAATTGAGCAATAAAAACATAGCTTATGTCATTTACTAATGCTTTAAAATTTCCTTGACAGGTACACCATGTGGCAATCCTGGTGGACAACGAACCTGATAGATCCTAAAATCAGAGCTTAAATTTTCTCCCAGGGGCACCTTGATGCAAATGCCTAGGGGCACCTCGATGAACGCCATATAGCAATTTTGATGGACGATCAATCCGAAGATCCAGAATTCAAATATTTAGAAAATCCTTTCAGGGCACCTCTATACAGCTTTGGACCCCTCAGGGGCACCGCGATGTAACTTTTGGGCCTCTAAGAGCGCATCAATGCAATTGTCACAAAATCAACCTAGCGATGACTTTCCGGACTTCCCAGATATTTCTAAACTCATTTTTCTCAATATTCCATTTTTATTGCTTAATTGAAGGGGCAAAAATTTTTGTCTCGACAAAATCAATTAAGCAATTAAAAATGCAATTCACAACAACTACTAACTTCTCAAGTTTCTATCCTCGATAGGTCTGTTGATGGTGCATTCCTCAAACCACCAGTAGACAACCGATTCAAACTTGCCTTCTCGATAGGTCCATTGATGGTGCGTTCCTAAACCGCCAGTAGACAACCGATTCACACTTGCCTTATCGATAGGTCCGTTGATGGTGCGTACTCAAACCACCAGTAAGCAATTGATTCAAACTTGCCTTCTCGATAGGTTCTTTGATGGTGCGTCCTCAAACCACCAGTAGACAACTGTTTCAGTCTTGCCTTCCCGATAGGTCCGTTAATGATGTGTCCTATGACCATCCATAGATAAATGACTCGAAGTCCCATTATCTCAGGTCCGTTGATGGTGCATTCCCAAACCACCAGTAGAAAATCTATTCAAATTTGCCTCCTACCTCCGATAGGTCCGTTGATGATGCATCCTATGACCATCAGTAGACAACCGACTCGAAGTCCCATTATCTCAAGTCCGTTGATGGTGCGTTCCCAAACCACCAGTAGAAAACCGATTCAAATTTGCCTCCTACCTTCGATAGGTCCGTTTATGATGCATCCCATGATCGTTCGTAGACAACCGACTCGAAGTTCCATTATCTCAGGTCTGTTGATGGTGCATTCCCAAACCACCAGTAGACGATCGATTCAGCTTTGCCTTCCTGATAGGTCCGTTGATGATGCGTCCCCGTACCATCTATAGACAACTGACTCAAGGTTCCTTCACCTCAGGTATAACCTTCTATCCCTTGCTCTTTCATGAGATCACACTTGGCCCGCCAAGTGATAATCTCCCGAGGGGCAGCCTGTGAGTATAGGCTTTTCAGTGACCCCCGGAATGATGATGGTGTTTTGTTCGGACCTAATATTTGGGCTATCATTCTATTATTTCCAAGTCAAACTGCATTTAGCAAGTATTCTCGTGATGAAGTTAGGATTTTAACCGCATCACTCCCTTTAACCGATTAATTTAAATAGGTGCTTTAAATATTATTAAAAAAGTAAATAAATAAAAAAACATAAAAAGTAATAATATAATAATAAAAAATAAAAAGATCCCTCCTCCCCTCTAGCCGGCGCCGCCATCGGCGGTGACTTCGTTGTCGGAGTGCCGAGACGCTCCGGCGGTCTCGCCAGAGGCCATAGGGCGCGGCGAGATGCTTCTCCTTGTGCGTCTCGGCACGCCCCTATGTGTCTCGGCATGTGTGGCCACATCACCGAGACACGGTAATGTGTCACGAGACGCTGCCCTTGCAATGTCTCGCGGCACTCTATGGCGTCTCACAGCGCAGGAGCGCGGTGATACGCTGCCGCTGCGGTGTCTCAACCTGAGACGCTGCGCGGGCCCTGGCCTTCCATTGTCTGTTCCTCTTTCTCTCTCTAAATCCGTATTTACTTGATTTTTTCTGGAATCTTTGAATTTCTAGGGACTAATTGAGTTATTTAGAGTCAGTTAGGCCTATATAAACCCCTTTAATGACCCGATTCAGGACTTTTTGCCAAATTTAACACCTAATTCATCATCTAGAATATTTTAGATTTTAAAGATAGAAAGCCATATAAAACTTGAGAAATCTGATTAATCTAGATTCTGAAGGGTTATTTAGCTTAATCTTTTAGCTTAATTATTACAAACAATTAGAAATCTTAAGTTAAAATGGGCTTAAATAGGATTTAGAGACTTTTTCACAAAAATCATTGAATTCCGTCGCGAAGTTCATCGCTATTTTCGTCGCTGTTTCATCGGATTTCCTCAGAAATTCAACACAAACCTTGGCAAACAACCGGTTCGAGTATCTAAATGTGGATTCACGGCCTCTAGGTAACAAAACTGAGTTCCAATCTACTTTTTATTCAGTATAGTTTATTATTTGGCTGTTCTTGGTTGTTATTTCGGACGTTTTGTGGTTTCTCCGGGCCAGATGCTCCGGTGAGTCTTGAGATGCTATGGCGTAGCTTGAGATGCTGCAACGGCAGCGTCTCAAGCTACCACTGTAGCATCTCAAGTCCTACTACAACATCTGGACTGGCAAAAATGCCAAAAGCCACTATTTTGTGTTTTTGGTCATTTTTATCATTTACTTGCGTTTTTGACCCTGGTTTCTACCCGAAGAATTCCTAAAATTTTTTATATAATATGTAATTATTTTATTTAATTTTAACCTATTTTCGGATTTTATTAATTATTTAATTGGTTAAATCTTCATTTAATGGCTTAAAAATGAGTTTTTCACCAAATAAATCTAAATAAATCTTTTTATAATTAAAAATCCCAAAATACTTTTTGTAATTTTATTTATTTATTTTAGGTTGTTTAGTTCATTTTGTTGATTATTAGGTTGTTTAGATGCTTATTTAAATGGCCGAAAATTATGTTTTTAGTCGTGGAAAATCCAAAAATGTGCTTTTTATCCTTTATGTGCTTTATTTTCTGCATTTATTTATTCTCGTATTATTTGTGATTATTCGCGTATATATTTTGCCTCGTTTGGAGCGGGGTCCGATTTGGTAAGCTCGGTTTAGACCCGGTTTTGCCATTTTATTTACTTATCCGCTTTATTTACTTTCCCGCCCTAGAAAAATGTATAGGTATTCATAAAGCCATGTAATAGCTAATTTTCTTGCTTTATTCACTGCTTTTGTGTAATGTATGGCTATATAAACCAAAAACTCCAAATATTAACCTGATTTAAATTGCATAAAAATTAAAGTCGCGCTTATTAAAATGTAAATGGTTTGATTTAAAAATTGAAAAGTAAGCAACATCATCCGAACTTGGAATCTCTGTTTTAGGGTACGGTCCAACGACTCGGTGGGAATATCGTACCCAAATTCCTGGTGGAGCTTAACCGGGTGGTGACTCTATCTTAAAATCCGAGATTTCAAGTCTCGTATCCCTTAACATGCAAATTGGACTTAAATTCAACATCAACATCAATTTATCTTTTTCATCACGCTAAAATGAGGATCAATCCTCCGGCTGGCTTCGCCATGCTTCATTATTCCCTTTTCCCACATCTCACGTGGTTCGGGGGCGGAAAAGGTCATCCGCTCATAGAGTGCTACAATAATTTAACATTCACTTGATGGATGTTGCTATAACTAACATATATAGCTCACATGATAATGATATTTACTTGAAAATCTTTGAAGGTTTTAAATTGTAGGAAAAGTAAGGCAAATGCAGACATTGTTCAATTAAGATACAAAGATCTATATATGGATTATGCCAATTTGAACTCAAGTGGTACATCAATAGGCGAGACCTAATGATAATTTATGAATAATGTCAACTGTATTGCTTAATCAAAGGAATGCTATATTAGAGGAGATAGAACCAGACATAATCATGATCTCATGAAGACCAGTCAAGTAACATGTGCAAAGTTAGATCAAGTGAAAATCTAGCAAATCTTTTCATTAAGTCACAATCTCCTTCTATTTTCAAGACATGTGCATAATATTAAGATGAATAAGTTCAAAGATATGTCTTGACGATTGTTATTTTAAGGGGAAGTAAAACTGCATATGAATATTGTACTCTTTTTTCTTAGCTAAGTTTTTGTCCCACTGGGTTTTTCTTAGAAAGGTTTTAACGAGACATATTCATATTGCATAGTCATCCAAAAGAAAAGTGTTATAAATATAATATTTAGTATATATTAATTGAATGACTAATTGTCCTAATAAATACCTATAACATATGCCCTTTCACTACCTCTCTTGTACCTATAAATTAGTGCATCATTTCATGAACAATAATAAGATTAGAATACATATATTCCTTATTTTCTCTCCATCTTTTATCTTCTCTAATTTCCTATTAATTATATTATTTGTATATTCAATTTATTTAGAGCGGTTATTATCTATTTAATATTCTTTATGTACAACTTCTTATTCTATCAGTTTTTATTCTTTAATGCCATATTATATGTCACTTAATTAACAAACAGTTATGTTAATTAATTAACAAATTGAAAACGGTCATTATTATTAATAGTTATTTATAACAAATAACTTCTCCAATGCTCATCAATATATGCATTGTACCTTTTACATCAATCCTTTACTTTTATGTCAATTTATTCATTGAGGGAAGAGAGTTTAAACCTCATCCGATTTAATATTCGTAAGGCTTTGCGGCCATCATACGAAGCTACATATAATCATTAAATTGGGAACCATAATACATATAGGACACAATGATTATATTAAATAATCTTTTAATCTCCCACTTGGCTCATCTGGAAGCAAATATGTATATACGAGTCATCTTTAGTTTGCAAAACTTACCACATGTATATAACCTTTACAAGAACTAAAACAATCAAGTCATGGCGATTATAGGTCATTTATGTCATCTCGTTCCCTTCCATGTACTATTAATCATTTTAACTCCCAATTATACTATTATGCAATAAACATTACATTATTGCTCACTTTAATGTAACAAATATTTGATTGTTACTAAATATATAACTATAGTATTATCGCACCCAAATAAACTTTAATGTGCATCTCTAATGTGGATAACAATTAGATATGCAAAAATAGCTTTCATTGAATTCCCAAAGTGTTGTTATGATCAAATGGAGCTAAAACTTTTATTGTATATACAACTCATTATGCTAACGATAACTTTTCTACAACGTTCATATTCCGTACATGGCCAAAATCTTTTCAGCCAATAACCTTTCGTTAGCAATTCTCTACAGTCGATTCTATTTTGATATACTCAATTGACACTTTGCATTTTTGCACTTCTTCTTTTATGTCAAATACTTTCATTCATGTGTTTCACACCCTTACAATACTTGTCATTCTTTCAAAAGAAGACTTTTGTGGAATTATTATAATACAATCTCAATAGTTTGCTATTATATCGACTATTCATGTACTTGAGATTAAACTCCACAACCATAGTCATGGAATCATGGTCTCAAAGTATGCCACAATTTCAACATCCGCAGTGAAAGTAGCAATGACAACTTGCTACCACTTTTCCATTATATTACTCCATTTCCTTCTTGGATAATACAATTTTTCCATCACATAACATAAGTGACAAAAAGCAGGTCGTTAAAATATAGAATTAACTCCCACTAACCTTCATATATATCCATAATAGTAACACACAGTGTTATTGTTAACCTAAGATACCATTGATAGGAATTCTATTTCAGTCCATCTATTGACCTCCATGATTTACATTACTTTCCGTAATACTTTGACTTCAATTTTACGTATGTAATATCACCTTTGGGCAGAAAATTAAATATATAACCTTAAACTATCATTGATGTTATAACTTTAATCAAATAATTGATTTTATTTCATTACGTTCCTATTAACACGTAAAACACCTTTGGGGAGAATATACGTGTTAACCATATGTACAACAACAAAATCTCGTAATGTCGTTAACCACAAGCAATGATCTACCTTTGGGTAATCTCCTATCATTGTGATTAATAATCTCAATTGTCTAGTGTAAATATTTTATGTCATTAAGCATCCCTCCCACTAAGACAATTAAATAAACCACATTTAAACATTTAATTACACCAAACAAGGCCACTTTGGTAACTAACATGCTCTCAATTCAATAAATGTTTAAATATATAAATCCTTATAAAAAAAATATTTAATCAAATAAGGCAATGCCAATGCCACTTTACTGACTAATATGCCCACCATACATTAAACATTTATAAATTTAAATATTTTATTGTCGTATAAACTTAATTGAATCTTTTATGTATGACCATAAATATGCATACTTAAAAGTTTAAATAAACTAAGCATTGTCACTTTGGTAACTAAATTGCTATCCATACGATAAACATTTCACCTATACACTTAAAATTTAATGAGATAAATCAAAATCTCAAAAACTTCATTGTCATTTAACCATAATTGACACTTACATGAATAATTATCAACTCTTATTATTTAGTTCATGTAAGTATGTATAATTATGTTATATAATTTATTTAGTTACACATGATAATATTTTTATTACATGTCATAAATTACATCACATTCCTTCAAGGTTTTTTTTAAAAAAAAAAAACATTACATGACATTAATCATGTATACCTTCATTCATGTAACTTATCTTATCACATATGTCAATTAATATATAACATGTTTTAAGCTCATGCTATTATCAATTACATTACACATGCCATAGACATAAATTTAATCAGATGAATTGCTTTCATTAAGAAAAAAAAAACCCATCAAAGGCTTTGTTGTATCAAATGTTTTACACCTTTATGTTCAATTAAATCACTTCATTGAGCAAGATAAAAGAATATTATAATTAGAGAAATAGAAACCATAATACTTTCTCTAATGTATTTAGGTTTTCCTTTTGCTCTCTGTAACTTTTGTAGCCTTTAATACCATACGTAGAAACAAAGAAAACAAAAATCCTCTAATTTGTTTTCCCTCACTCACGTTTCTATTCTGTCCATAGTTTTATTTTCTATCTCTTACACTTTCATTTATTTGCTATATATATATGGATTAATTAATTAAAGTACAGTTACCTATTATGTTTGTTTTCATACATAATTAATAAATAAAGACACGTGAGAGTAAATATTGTTTAATTAAATGTAATTAACTACTCCTTTAAATAAAAAACTTTTTATATAATTTAAATTCATATATAAAAATATATAACATTTATTAAAATTGGTTGATTAAAAAATACTTGTAGATGTTAAATTAAACTATAACTTTAATTAATTGATAACTTTTCAATTAACCACTCTATAAATTATTCTTTAATCTTTTATTGATAACCATAATATCAAATATAATCATTATAATTATCCAAACTGTGATCTATACACAAATAAAACATATAATACAATTAGAGTTAATCTTTTACATTAAATGTATATAAATATGCCATATTATCAAATGAAAAAACAATCCTTTTTTTATTTGAATTGAACCATAATCACATTAAATATACATTTAATCATCATAACCTTAAATTTTGAAATTTATAATTGTGCATGTCTTTATTTTTATCAAAAAAATCCTAAATGGATTTTTTACTTTCATGTTTTCTGTTCATAACTTTCATTTATAATTCTCCATTTTTCTTTTATTTTGATATCTATTATGTTCCTATCAGCCAACGGAAATTGCAGTTAGCAACATATTCAATCGGTAAAAACTTAAACAATTTTCTTGAACCGATTGTTTGATCTTGATTATTAAAAAATTTAGGCGGGGCATTAGAGTGATTTAGATTGCAAAAGATCTGATGCGATAGAAAAATTGAGGGCAAAACCCTGAACCGATTCTGATCAATTTTTCCTCTTTTTTCGGCCACCATGGTTGCTAGTGTCTTTAATCCGGTGTTGCCCTCATCTCTAGACGACATCAACATAGCGTCGATGTTTAGCCATGAGGGTTTCTTGCGAGCCACTATTGTTCTTGGCAAAACAACTGATTCCAATTTAGGGAAATCAAACCCTAACCCTAATCAATCTTCTTATGCTGCTGTTGTAGGAGGAATCGCGGCAATAGCCACGGTTGACTCTAGTCCCATGGCTTCTGCTGAGGTCGTTAATAAAGGTGGGTTTACTTTGATTAAAATTCCACAAGCTTTGTATGAAAAATGAATTGCTTTGTATATAAATTCACTTATAGGGCATTTAGTTCTTCAAAAAGGGGATTCACTTTATAAGCTTGCTTCTTTAAAGGAGGCTTTAACCAAGATTTGGGGAATTTTGGAATCTTGGCACTTAATATCCTTGGAAAGGGTTATTATCATATTCTTCTTCAATGTTAGGCCACAAAGAATAAGGTTTTCAATAGAGGCATTCTTGGCCTCAAACCTGGAACCTTGGAGGTTTAACCTTGGCAGCCGGACTTTAATCACGCCGATCAAAAGACTACTGAGGTCTTGTATGGGTTAAGCTGCATGGATTGTTGGAAAAATGGGAATTTTATGTTACTTTCAAAAGAACATTTTGTGATAATTTTGTTGAGAAAAATATCTTTAATCAAAATATTTAATTGTGACCGTTATTGGTTTTAACTCTTTCATAAGAGAGAGTTTTAATTGTGATTAATTCTATAACGGCTATATTTTGATTAAATATTTGTGACCCCCGTTGGTTATGGTTTTAAAGGCACCATAGTTATTATTTTGTAACAACTAAACTTTTACGGCCATCAACTCTTTTGTTTACCTATAAAAAGGTTGGCCGGGTTTTCCATATGAGACATGTATCTAATTTTTACCCTCTTCTCTCTCCCTCTTTTCTAGATATGATAAGCATTTCTGCTTGCTGTAGCTAAGCTGAAATCGAGTTTGAAGGAGTTTTTCAATCCTGGGAGGAACTATGAAGTATCCTTTAAGGATAGAGTCTCCCACTCGACTTAACTCATCCCAACGCTTACATACTTGTACTTGATGTTTCTGTGATGTTCCAAGTGATTAAAATCATTATCTGTTGGCTTCTAGAGATAATTATCAATTTTAGCAGAAAGTGTTGCCTCTTCTGAGTAAAGCGTTGCCTAAGTTGTGCATCCAGATCTACTATAACGGATTCTGAACAATAAAGCATTGTCTTTAGTCAAGTTTAAAAGCTACTACAACTGTTTTAGAAAAGAGTTGTGTTGTATTCAGTTTGGCTCCGGATCAATCCAGATCAGTTTGCCTCCGGATCAATCCGGATCAATTCGATCAGTTTTCATCCAGAAGTGTTGCCTTCGAATCTATTGCGACAGATTTTTAATAATGAAGTGTTGCCTCTGATCCTGTCTTGAGCTTCTGCAATAGTTATTGAAGAAAAGCGTTGCCTCTGTCCGAAAGCAACTCCGAAACTATGTTCTAAAGAGCAAATTTTCCAACAATCTTAAAGGATAATTCCGTAATGGAAAATTATGATACTCCTATAGGAACCAATTCCTTCTAGAAATTGAAAGTAATTGTTCCTCCACTATAAGCTAAGTTGTTTATTTACAAATATTAAATTTAGTGTTGCTATTTTTTGAAAGTTGAAGCTAATGAGATTTGTGAATATTTGATTTCCAAATACAATAATGAGGGTGCTCATAAGCAAAAGTTGCATTGGCTTAAATAAAGTCAATTGGAAGGAGATCAGAATAACTAAAGAGAAGGAGATAGTCTCAAAGGCAAACACTATGGAGACCAATCCTCGCTATTGAAAAAGGTACAAATTTCGCTATGGTTAATTTATAAAGCTCAAAAGTAATAAAACCTTCAATAATGTAAAAAGGAAAATTCTATACATGTGACCACCATGCTTCTAAATTGAGGAAGAGAGTGTTGGAAATCGGGGATTACTTGGATATTTCTGAAGTTGCGAAAAACACTGTCAGATTGAAATTTATTTGGCCGGTTTACCAAATTTTCAATTGGATAAAATCAGAAAGAGAATCAAGAACAAGAATTTGTTTGCAGGTAAATTTTAACCGAATTTTTTTCTGTACTTGGCCAACATCGTTTTGGTGAAATAAATAGCCAAAAATGTCAACAGACATGCTGTTTGGGGTAGCAGCCATGTCCAAAAGACATGTTTCTTCCGAGATTTAGTTGTGTCCAACAGACATACTATTTCGGACAAAAATTCATTTTCTGATGAATTTTTCCAAAGGATGCGAGGGGCGCTGCCCAGGACCCTGCCAGGGGCTGCCGCCCCTCAGACCCTGCCTAGGGGCGCTGCCCCTAGACCCCGCTAGGGGCTGCCGCCCCTTGGACCCTACAGCCGGGGGCGCTGCCCCCGGACCCCCCAAGTCGTAAATAGTACCCGAACAAGTGTGCACTCCGCTCTCTCCATACTTGTTTGGTGAAATGTCACGATCGCATTGGTCAAACTAGTTGATCCAATTTCACTAAAATATTAACAGAGAGCTGGGAAATGTGACAATCCTACTCAACTTATAGTTAAGTAGATGATATTATTTTGTAGTCATTTCACAAGTAAACATGTGATTGATGTGAATGAGTGGGTTATTGACTATGGAGTAACGAGATACGTTTGGGAGAATAAAAAA
Organism: Euphorbia pulcherrima; assembly: GCA_947683365.1. Classification (NCBI taxonomy): domain Eukaryota; kingdom Viridiplantae; phylum Streptophyta; class Magnoliopsida; order Malpighiales; family Euphorbiaceae; genus Euphorbia; species Euphorbia pulcherrima. The sequence continues at coordinate 20,204,974 of CANTUS010000007.1, forward strand.
AAATGATCCCCAGTCATATACACTTAAGTAGAAAGTGGAGAATAAAGGTTCTCCTCAATCTCACATCTTTAGCACATAATGTGCTACTTGTTCCCAATTTTAAACCGAATCGGCTTTATTGAGCCTTTTAGGCAAAAATGGAGTGAAGGTAACTTTTGAGTCTGACAAGGCTATAATGAACAAATATGTTGTGTTGTCGGAATAAGCTATATGAATCATAGAATAATTTTTGATATTATTTATTAATTTATATGTTTGCTCTTCTTTTGCCTATTTGGTTGATTTGTGAGGTTTGCATTGTAGTTTTTGAATATGAGTAATTTTATTTCATAAGTTCGAACTTTCAAGTTTTGAAAATTGTGTTGAATCAAAATATATATTTGTTGAGAAATAAATGAGGTTTTGATATGCCTTATATGGATCAATATGTTTTGAATTAAGTTGTTTTGAGACATCTTGATTTCAAGTTTTTTGGAGTTTGATGATAGCCTATTTGTGATAAAACTTTTGTTTTATGTTTGCTCGAAATTTTTCAGCTTTGAATACCCTTAGTTGTTTATAAGTTTTCTTGAGTTATACAACTCCGTTTTGAGTGATTCTTGTTTCTATAGTTTCATGAGACATAGATAAAGATATGTTTAGAAGTGATTTTTTCAAATTCTTTCATTTATTGGGTTGAAATATTTATTGAAGTTGAGATAAGAATCTCATTTTTCTGGAATTTCAGCTTTGAGCGCAGCTAATTGTTTGGGGCATAACTTGAGATATATAAATCGATTTTGACTGTTTTTAGTGGAGTTAGAAACTTAAGACATATATGTTTTTATGAGTAGAAGAAAGTTTTGTTAACTAACTTTTTTTACATATTCAAAATTTGAGTTGAAGTGGACTCACAAAATCTGGAACTGAGTTGATTTCAGGTTTGCAATATTGTTAGTAACCATGTGTTATTATATGAGTATAATTTTGGTGCGTTTACCTTGAAATTTGATGGTTAATAATTTCTAGTAGACTTGAGGCACATGAGAACATGTTATGCGTTATTTAGTATATATATGAGTTTCATATTTAATTATGTTAGATATATATTTGAGATATTTGTTGGTGGAACTATTTGTTAAGATTTTTGTACAAATAGAATTTCACATGAGAAACCGATAAAACACCATATGAGAAATGAGAGGATTATCATCCTAATTTGAAATATTCAAAAGCATGGGGGTGTTTTATTAAGGTGGTTCTTATGGAATTTATGAAAAGAGAAATATGTTTAAACTTTATGTTTGTATGTTCATAGATTTTGTTGAACATATTGATGTGCTTGGAAATAATATCTTTCAGACAAAGAACATAAATTCTTTGTGAATGTTTTCAATAAAGACTAAAGAGGTTTCCATTTTTAAAGTAGTGTTCTGGATATTGACCCGGTTGCACCTATTTTTCAAATTAAGTTTGAAAATGATATTTGAGGAAAGGCAAGAGAACTTTGAAAAGAAAGTTTTGGTGAAAATTTTTATAAGTGTTTGATTGAAGATGAATGTTTATTTTTATGGAGCTATTTCATCTTCCGAATCAAAATGTTTGCTAGAAGCTTTTTATTTTGAGTTTGTTTCTATTCTTTGGAATGTAGAATTTGTGTTTTAGCTTATGATCCTCCGAAGCTAAATCCGTTGGTTGTAAGTGATGTTTATTTTCTATAAGAAAATCTTTGGTTTTATGCTCCAATAAATATGTTTCTTCTATATTTTTGTTATAGCTTCTTTTACAATTGAGTTCACCACATGGGTGTTAAAATTGCCTTTCAAAATAAAATTTTTTATATATGGTGCAACTTGAGGGGTATGTAGAGTGTGGACATGGATGGAAATGTAATTAAGTTCTTGGGTTTTTTTATTGACAAGCACATAAATAATGAATTGAAAAGTTTGATCATTTGAGGTGGATATATATTTTTATACTAAAATGATTAATGGTATATGTGTGATTATACGTGGATGATATGACTATCTTTATTCCGAGTATTGATGTTATCAATAGAATAAAGATACTCTTATTATCAATATTTGTCATGAAAGACATAAGAGGAGCCAATGTGTTATTGGGTATATGAATCATAAGAATGAATGAGAATGTCTTGCTAATACAAGAATACTATGTTGAGAAACTTTCAAGAAGTTTGAGTTCCATGATGAAAATCATGTGAGTACCCCTTATGATCCCAATACTTAATAAGAGGAAGATAATGATGATCTAGTGGCTAAATCCAAGTATGCATTTGTACTTGATGATTTTCACACATTGAGACATAGCATATGCTATGTGAGTAAATATACATATAATCCAAATGTTGATAATTGAGAAGCCGTATTGGGGCTTAAGAAATATTTGAGAGGAACCATTAAAAATGATATTCTATATAATGAATGTCCCATTATTCTTGAGGGGAACAATGATGTTGAGTGAATTTTTAATTCATATGGGAATAATTTCATTCGTGGTTATATTCTCACATTTGGTGGTAGAACAATAGCATGAAAATCAACTAAGCAAGCTATGTTAAGAGTTAGTTGCTTGAGAGTTGAAATATACAATGAGACTAAGTGGTTTGAAAAACTTTCTTAGTAAGTGTTATAACACATACAATGTATTGAGATTGCAAAATATATTGACAATGCCAAGATGCAATATATCTTTTGAGAAATAAGACCTATAATGGCAAAAGTATACATATACATTTGAGACATATTATTGAGATGGAATTTTATCCATTTGAGTCTAAAGTGATTCTGATAAAATCATCTGACTAATATTTGAGAAATAAATTTTTGAAAAAGAAATTTATTTTCGATACATCCAAGAGGATGAGACTAAATACAATTAGAAATTAATGAAGGGTGGGAACCCAACCTACATGAGTGGAGATCCCACATAATAGGTTCATATGGGTAATAACAAGCCTTCCGTTAGTTCTTCTAGCACTATAAATATTGTCCCAAATACCAGATGAGTGAAAAGTGCTATGTTGCATATCTTGAGAGGTTGAGTCAAAAGGACTCTTAATGAGATTTCATAGCTCTTATGAGTGGTGTATAAAGTGCAATATACACTTGATGATATCACCTATGTGAGTGTGAAGTGAGGTCGATTCTATGAGATATAATATTTGCAATATCTCTAGAGCACTCATCAAAGATGAGGCATGCGCATGGCCTATTCGCCCAAATCTGCGATGAACAGAAATGTACTTGGTATAATGCGATATGGTAAAATCCCTATCTTACAATAGCGCTTATTTGGTTCATAGAAACTATATGTTTCACCAAATATTCCATAAATTAAATTTTTTCTATCAAGTTCTGGTTCATAGTCCACAAGACACCAGTTCTATATATTATATGTCAAACTCGAGATATCCAGAAAATTCTTTTTATTTAAACTTCTTTTAAAAGTTGCGGGGATTGTTGGAAAAATGAGAATTTTATGTTACTTTCAAAAGAATATTTTGTGATATTTTTGTTGAGAAAAATATCTTTAGTCAAAATATATTATTGTGACCGTTATTGGTTTTAACTCTTTCATAAAAGAAAGTTTTAATTGTGGTTAATTCTGTAACGGCTATATTTTGATTAAATATTTGTAACGCTCGTCAGTTATGATTTTAAAGGCACCATACTTATTATTTTGTAACAACTAAATTTTTATGGCCATAAACTCTTTTGTTTACCTATAAAAAGGTTGGTCGGGTTTTCCATGTGAGACATGTATCTAATTTGTACTCTCTTCTCTCTCCCTCTTTTTTGGATAGGATAAGCATTTCTGATTCCTGTATCTAAGCTCAAATCGAGTTTGAAGGAGTTGTTTAATCCTGGGAGGAACTACGAAGTATCCTTTAAGGACAAAGTCTCCAACTCGACTTAACTCATCCTAATGCTTTCAAACTTGTTCTTGATGTTTCAGTGATGTTCTAGGTGATTAAAATCATTATCTATCAGCTTCTGGAGATAATTTTAAATTTTAGTAGAAAGTGTTGCCTATTCTGAGTAAAGTGTTGCCTAAGCTGTGCATCTGGATCTACTGCAATAGATTCTAAATAATAAAGTGTTGCCTTTCATTCAGTTTGCCTCCGGATCAATCCGGACCAGTTTGCCTCTAGATCAATCCGGATCAGTCCGGATCAATTTTCATCCGGAAGTGTTGCCTCCGAATATATTGCAACAGATTTTGAATAATGAAGTGTTGCCTTTGATGAAGTTTTGAGCTTCTGCAATAGTTATTGAAGAAAAGCGTTGCCTCTGTCTAGAAGCAACTCCGGAGCTATGTTTTAAAGAGCAAATTTTCCAACATGGATTACCTTGGGAATATTGGGATCCATCTATATTGGCTTGTATAGCCAAAGGTATTGGAACTTTTTCTAGGGTAGATCGTACTACCATTGAAGGTGATTTAGGGCATTATGCTCGTATTCTTATCGATGTAGACTTATTGAACACTTTACCTCTTACTATAGGTGTTGAAAGAGAGGGAAAGCAGATTTGGATCGATGTGGAGTATGAGAATCTCCAAAATTTTGCAAAATTTGCTCTACTATTGGACATGTTTGGCTTGATTGTAAGCATAATAAGAAGGATGACAAGAAAGCAGATGGCATGGTGGCTAAGCCGTAGGAGAGAAAACCGAGTGGTAAGTAGGTTCAGGCTACCCCTAGGCGGGTGGATATACCTATGACATCTAGGGCTGCCCCTATTATGAATGTTGACAGAGTTGAGATTGAGGCAGTGGTTACTGAGGCGGTTGAAGCTGTAGCTACTGCAATGATTGAGGCTGCGACTAATGAGGTTTTTGAAAAAGAGCTGGGAAATTCTGATTCGGTTCAAGAGTTGGCTAATCCTCAGAACTCTGAATTGGGGAATGCTCTTACTCATAATTAGAAACCTGTTACGGTTAATCCAGAGATATCTGAGATGGGGAATGGTGTGAGCAGGTGACCTTTTTCGCGCGACCCACGTGAGAGGCTGGGGTGGAATATGAAGCACTGTGAAGCGTACTAAGGGAGAATCCTTGATTTAGAGGCGAGTGAGGAAAACATTTATGAAATGATGTTGAAGTTGAATTTTAGTCCAATTCAAATGTTAAAAGATACGAGACCCGAAATCCCGTATTTTAAGATAGAGTCGCCACCCGATTTAGCTCTACCAGGAATTTGGGCACAATATTCCCACCAGGTGGTTAGACCATACCTTAAAACAGAGATTCCATGTTTGGATGATTTTGCCTATTCTTCATTTATTAAATCAAACCATTTACATTTTAATAAAGGTGACTTTAATTCTTATGCGATTTAAACCCTCATAATTAGAGTTTTTGGTTAATATAATCCGTACATCACGTGGCGAATCATGCGATAAAGCAATAAATAAAGTAAATAAATTAATTATTACATGGCTTTATAAATTCCTATACATTTTTCTAGTGCCGGAAAATAAATAAAGTAAATAGAGAGGGACCGAGATCGGGGCTCGATCGGGTTTACCAACCCCGAAGCAGCTCCAAACATAATAAATCACCCACAAATAAATTGCAAATAATGCACAAATATTCATAGGAAAGATATAGAAATTAAACACGGAGAAAATCATTTTTTGGGAATTTTCGGGATAAAAAATGCGTTATTTATGCATTAATTAATTATCTAAACAACCTAATAATTAATCAAATAAACTAAACAACCCTAAGATTAAATACACATTTACAGAAAATTTATGGATTTTTATTTATTATAAAAAGATTTATTAAGGATTTATTTGGTGAAAAAATAATTTTTAAGCTATTAAATAGACATTAAACGAATTAAATAATTAAAAAATTAGTTACAGCAGATTAAAAATTATTTTAACTAATTCCAGGTTATTTAGAATTTTTATGAAATTTTTTGGGTGTTAAATGGGGTTAAAAATGCTTTAAAACGATAAAACAGGGCAAAAAATGCAAAGCGGGGACCCTCTGGGATTTTTGCCAATTTGATTGCTGTGGTGGCCGTCTGACCGCTGTCATGGCAGCGGTGACCACTGTCATGGCAGCGGTGATCGCTGCCGTTGCAATGGTGACTGCTGCCATTGCAGCGATGACTGCTGCCGTTGCAACTGTCAGATGACCACCGGAGAGGTCATACCGAAAAAATGCCAAACAGACAAAAATCGGTGTTTTTGCACCCAAAGACTCAAGACTACTAAAATTTTAAGTCGATTCCTACAATATTTTTGAAGATTTGAACTTAAAATGGCAAAATAACTTTGATTTTTTGAATCGGGGGAGAAAAGGACTGAAAACATCGGAAAAGGTGTTTTGCAAAAAAACCGAAGGGAACGGGTGAAAACCCCCCAAAGCAACCAAAACAGCAACAAAAATGACTAAATAATTAAAACAAAAGGATTGGAACTCTATTTTATTACATTTAGGCCGTGTATTCACATTTTGAGACTCGAACCGGTCATTTGGTAAGCTTTTTGACAAATTTGTGATGAAAATCCGATGAAACACTGACGAACAATAGCGATAATTTTAGGTAGTATTTGAGACGAAAGTCACTAAAAACCTATTTAAATCGATTTAAACCTAAGATTTCTAGGTGATTTAAGCGTTAAACCTAAGTGATTAGGCTTGAGAATGATTAAGAACCCGAATTAAGGTGTATTAAATTGGATTTCTACCTCTTTCTCTCACTTTCTCACTCTAAAACTTAAGAATTCTCTAAGTTGATTTTTCTTTTCAAATTGGCAAAAGTCCAAAAACTAGGTGATTTAATGGGTTTAAATACACTTTACTTAACCCAAATAGCTAGATAAGTCCTTCGAATTGTTAAAATTCACCCAAAAAAAGATCTAATCCGCATTAGAGAGAGAAAATGCAGAAGTGGTATCGAGCAAGACAACCGTTGAGGCCACAACGGGCCACGCAGTGATCGTTGCTATGACAATGGCCACCGCGGTGGCATCAATAGCGGTGATTTCGGTGATGACTAGGCGGGAGCAGGGGTTTTTGAACCATTTAAGATTTTTGCATTTTGAATTTTATTAGGTTTCATTAATTAATCGGTGATGGAAAACAACCCGATTAAAGTCCCAAATCGTCAAAAGAGTACTTGCCAAACATGATTCAACTCCTAAAATTATGACAACGGGCCTACAAAAAGGTTAGAGCAAAAAGTCATCATCGTTTTGCTAAGGTAACTGAAAAACCCGTGCTCACAGGCTACCCCTCGTGAGATTACAATTTGATGAGTCAAATGTGATCTCACGGAAGAGCGAGAGATAGGCGGCCATACCTGGAACAATCGTATCTCAAGTCGGTTGTCTATGGCAGTTTGGGATTGCATCATCAATGGACCTATCGGGGGTAGGAAAATTTTCGAGTTGGTTGTCTACGGATGATCATGGGATGCATCATCAATGGACCTATCAAAGTCAAAGTCCTGGGTTGGCTATCTACTGGTGGTTCGGGAATGCACCATCAATGAACCTATCAAGAGCAAGTTTAGAATTGGGAAATTCTGGACTGGTTATTTTCTGGGATTGCCATCAACAAGCCTATCAAGAATGAAATTTTAAGTAGTTAGTGTTTGTTAAACATGTTCGCTTTTTTATTGCTTAATGCCAAGACAAAATTTTTTGCCTCTTCAATTAACAATATAAAGGTAGAATATTAAATAAACTGAGTTTAGAAATATCTGGGAGTCGAAAAGAATTGCCGATCATTAGGTTTTGCCCCTTTGTGTATTAGAGAATTTTTAGGAATGCTTGGTAAGGATAAAATAATCCACCACTCCCTTTTTTTCTCTTTTCTCATACTTCTTTTTATCCATTTCCTTTCTCTCTCCCTTTCATTTCTCACTTCTCCAAAAAAAATGTATCCTAAGAAAGGGGAGAGAAAGCCTTATGGGATTTCTCATTATTCACTACCGGTGGGGCGACATGGATTACGGATGTGTGCAGTCCCTTAGGCATATGGTCTTCCGGATTTCGACACCTATATGGATTACACACCAACTTCTCAAGTCCGTATGTTCAAAAATCGAGAAGATCATGCTTCTATGCTTCTATGCACTAAGTAAACCAACAAAACCCTAATCTTGCTTTGCTTTACTTGGAAATCCGCTCATTATGCCATAAACACAAAATTGAGTTTTTATACTGAGTTTTAGGCTCAAATTTCGATGAAATAGGATGTTTGAATGCACATAGGACGGATGAGGGGTTGTTTTGGAACTGATTAGGTTGGATTTTAGGTTGAACTTGAGCTAAAAGGGGTAACGAAATCAAATTTTGAATTTTCAGGGAAGAACCGGTCGCCGGCGCAGGTGGAGCAGTTTGACCGCTCCGATGATGGGCTGACTGCTATGGCAGTAGTAAAATCGCTTCAATTGCAGTGATCACCATGCCACTAGCTCAGTTAAGCCATTGGCAATGGTGGTAACGGTGCCTGGCTGTTGGGGAAGGCAGGAAAAACTTTCAAAAGGCAGATTCCTGCTTTGTTTTTTGCGTTGAGTCCAATTTTAGGGTCAAAATTTAAATCTGAGCTGATCTTGATGCTAAAATTTGAGCTTTTCTCTGGTTTTTTAAACTTTAATTGACAATATTTTATCTTTTGGATTTTATTTTGTAGTCGGATGAAGTTAAACCCCTGGGATCAATTCAACGGTGCCCGAACTAGTGGAGCAATATTAAGACCCAAGCCGAGTCATCACATAATGACTCACTAGTTTGATCTATTAGGGATATGGACAGTCGATCAATGAGTCCAACTATTGTGGCTTGTTTGATTTAGCAGTGGAGTGAGACTACCCATGCATTCCACCTGCCGGACGAAGAGATAGCCATTACACCCTCGGACGTAGTAGCCATGACTGAGCTGCCTTAGGAGGGTAGAGTTATCCATTTTGATGTCCATTTGGAGTGGTTCCGCACAGAGCCGGCCGCTCATTGGGTGTTCTAATGTCGACTGACGGTATAGAGAGATGCAGGCGGCTACATGAGCATTGGATTTAGGAGAGCCATATTGGCGGGGATAGCCTTCACCAGCATCTGCAGTCATTTGTTTTGACGTAGCTAATGTGTCATTTCTTCCCTTCCTCTTTAAGTAGAGCCACTTTGGGGCTACTATATGTCTTGGTGGATCTAATTGAGTTCAAGAAGAGGAATTGGCTGAGGGCCATTCTAGGACAGATTTATTTTGCACTTGACTGCTTGGCTCAAGAGGGAGTCATAGAGTTCAAGTTTGGATAGCTGTGGGTTTTAGTGAGCAACCGTATTCACTTGAAATCTTTAATGTTGACTATGATGCTTATTGAGTTTTACTAATCTTGTCATTTTTCTATCTTTATAGATGCGAGCGTTCGGGCACTTGATAGTCCCTCAGCTTGTGTTTGATGCATGACCGCTGCCCAGATGACATGCTATTACTCGTTGGATGTGCGGGTGGTTTGAGCTAGAGATAGAGAATGGACTTGTCCGGTACTGAGAGTGTTTGAGGCAGCTTAGACGTCATCAGGTAATATTATTTCATGCACATTTTTAAACCATTAGTTCAAAACTATGTGGAAAAATGGGAGGATACTTACAGTGATTTATTATTATGCTTCTTTTGGCTTATTGCCAATCTATGGAGGAGATTGTCCCATTACTGCCACATCAAGCATGTTTGACGCACTGTGGACAGATGTCGGTTTATCCTTGAGTGCCCCTTTACCCAGCAGTGGTATTTTGGAGAGAGAGTTTGTCGGTGGAGGATGAGAATTATGACTCAGAGAAGGGTTCCCCCTGACATGCCTACTGGTACTTTTTGGCCTTATCTCATGCCTGCCGATGCATGAGCCCAGTTTATGGATAGTGACTGCTTCAGGGTGCCTTCAGTTGGCTAAGATTATGCCACTCATAAGAGGTGCTTCATCGTAGTCTATCCATGAAGATAAGTGCTGATGTACCCTGGGATTTTAAATTCGACGATCACGATGTCGTGACCAAGGGTAGTGATGGACTTGGGGGTAGTGATGATGATGATGATGAGCCTCCCTCAGATGATGATAGTAGAGGAGTGGCTATGGGGTATGATGATACCGGTGACATTGACTCGAGCTTCCACACGACCATCCTTCATTATGGTCGACATAGGATGGTATATTCTTCGATTCTTTTGCGAACTCAATTAGTGCTTTCTGCCGCTCTTGTTGTTTTTGGCTCATCTTGTTTAACTGATGTCACTTTCTTTTTTGTTTCAGGGTATTCATAAGAAGAGAAGAGGAGGTCCTGCTGCCAGCACTAAGGGACTCAAAGAGTCTTCTCATCGATATGCTACTGACCCTGAGACGGTTTCAGTGGGACCAACACCCCCTAGCTGGGTAGCCACCTCACAGGGTGGAGTCAATGGGATTTTGATGAACCAACTAGAGACCTCATTTTTGCTCATGTGTTGACTGGGAATTCGGGAGGAGAATCCTATTGGGGTGTCGAGGGTGCCCCTGTACTACCTTTCACCGGATACTACACACGTAAGAATGCCTATCCTATTTTGATAATCCTTATTTGCTGTTGTCCGACTGTGGTGATCGGTTGGTTTTCCCTTTTGTGCTTGATCATATAGGTACCACTTCTGAGGTGAAGCGCATGGCTCGGGAATATTACGGCACGAGAGACATGCTGATCGCCCAGGATTCTATGAGCTGGGTAATGACTTTATCTTATTGCTTGCAATTAATAGAAATAGGATATAGAGAATATTTGTTAGCTTTATGCATGTATGTATGAATGCATGAAGTATCGGGGCTGATCCTTCCTTCATTACTCACAGTTGCAGGCTTTCATAGCAATGGAGTAAGATAAGTACTGCACTGAGCCTGAGGAGCGGATGAGGGTTGAGCATAAGCTAGTGGATTATTGAAGTCAGGTGGCCAGAGAGACAGCAGACTATTAGATCCGGATAGCTCAGGAGGGAGTACGTTATATGGAGCTGTCCCCGAGATATAGAGAGTTTACGAGATTGCCTTCGAGGAGTGGAGAGTCAGAGAGATCAACTCCAAGCTCAGCTCCGGGAATATGAATATACCAGAGGTGGCAACATACATGAGTCTGAGGACATCCTTATTGACATGAGAGCTTCCGAGTCTTTTTGACCGTCTTTTGATATGATAGATGTCTCTATGGTGCAGCTTGTGGGGTTGGCTCCTCCACTTAAACCAAATATCAGGAGGATATCTACACCTTAGCACCAAGAAGAAAAGAACAATGATATCAATACTTATCTTAATTTTGAAGGCAGAGAGTAGACTTGAGGACCACTTCGATATCTTGCTTTTACTTTGCTTTACTTTTTGTATTTAGTGTTCACCTGGTACCATGGTTACTTGATACTCTTGTTTTCTCATTCTAGTGTGACTGACGTGACGATTCGTTTGATTGCCTTGTTGATTGCCTTGTTTGCTTGGTAGATTAATGCTAGGCATGGTAGATGCTTGACTAGGAACAATCTGATTAATGCCAAATGTGCTTGAAACTGCAAGGATTAACAATTTGGTGACTATATTTGGAAGGTGATTAGCAGGTAGAGACTACTGATGGCGATGCATAATGCTCAATTGAGGCCTTCCTTAAGGACTTCAGAGAGCTCTGATTGGGTAAGTTAGAGGATTTTAGACTGGTAGGACTCTGGTGCATTGCTAGTAGGCTGGTGAATGTTACCTTCCTTCACGCGGCATTCACATTCTAGGACCCGAAGGATCATGTGTTTTGATCTTCACACTTTGAGCTATGTACGATGGTGGAGGAGTTCCATGCCATCCTTAGGGTACTTTTTCCTTGTAGGATGTGATTTACTATGCTAGAGGTGATTTTCGGGGCCGAGGATCGATTGACTAGGTTATGGAACCTGGATTCTCCTACATTATTTCTTTCCCAGATTCCTAGATCATCGGTGTTTTATCTCAGCAGGGTGCTCAACTGGTGTGTGGCTACCCCTAGGTCATACATTTCTTTTCCTTTCATGGTGGCCCTACTACTGATGGCCGAGTTCGTTTACGGGGTAGGAGCTGTTGCCCAATTTCAGTTGATTTCGATCATCAGACCTATCTTAAAGGGAATTTCCCCCTTGTTCATAGGGTTGGCTAAGACTCTGCTTCATCTGGATAGGGCCATTGTTGACCCTGATATCATCAGGGATCATTTCTTTATGCTACATGTATTCCTCTAACTGAATTCTGAATCCAAAAGTGGCTAAATCTGAGTCTGAAACTGAAATTGACTGAATCTGAATCTGAATCTGACTAAACCTGAATCTAAATCAGACTGAATTTGAATTTGAATTTGAATCTAAAATTGAAACTAACTTTGGAACTGAAATTGAAACTGACTCTGACGTGCAAGTTTGGCTTTTAGAGAAGCTGGCTTTGATTCGGGAGCCCCGAGGTGATCCGAGAAAGATATTAACCCCTGAATTATCACGAGAGGACCCACTTCATTTCTAACTGTGACACCATAGCATACGATGCCTGGATAGGGGTCATAGAGGGGCGCACCAATATAGATATTCGTTGGGTTTATCGCTGGTGGAGGATCACAAATGTATTGGTGGATACTATCGGCGGTTGAATTTAGCTCACAGGCTTGTGGCAATTCGTGCATTATGCTCTATATCACTTGTGTCGGTAATAGGGACATCAACAAAGGGTCCCACTTCATCTAGATGGCTTTGTGTCCTGACCATTCATGGCCAACTACTTTGATCATGCTAGAGAGGTGTGGGGACGTAGAGTAAGATATGACACTCTGGATTACAACCGTTTGGGTGCTATCACTATTGATGGTACCTACCAAAGATGGCTTTGTGACATTCAAAGATTGTGGGGGTAATAGGAGTGCCAGAATGCGTGGCATGTGTGGAGGCGTAGGCAGAAGGGAATCGAGCCTTACCCTTCCACAGCGGAGGAGAGGATGGCTCGACTATACGATTCCAACTACGATGATGATGATGAGGGTGTAGGTCCCTTGGAGTGATTGATGATGATCACACTATCCTTATATTTATCTTTCTTTACTTTTGGATAGACCCGAACATTGTGTTGGGTCCATCAGACTTATTATTTATCGCTTTTATGTCTTAACTTTTGCTTGGACCGCCCTTTTCGGGTTTTCAATCCAGCAGACTTCCGGCTTTTGCATAGACCTAAATGTTTTCAGTCTATTATAATTTATGCCTTTTATTGTTGTCATATATTTATTAATTCTTTATTTTTAATTACGCAAGGATTTGAATTGGAATGCATAGTATCCCGAGTTTAACACATCTACAATATTTTACCCTTAGGGCCCAGTATATTCATTTCCACACAAATATAAGAGCTCATTAAAATTGACATTCCTATTAAATGAATTAAGTTTGAGTACATAATGATGATAACCATTTCTATTGACTCAAACTCTAGTGTTAACTAGCTTAAAAAGGTTTTCTAGCCAACACACTCTCGTAGCTCACTTTTACCCTAAATTTTACCCAAACCGTCCTTTTTGGATTTTTAATGGGTTATATTTTCACCCTAACTTTTGCCCATCTGATTTGTAGAATATCGATCAATGGGATACACCCTAATTTTTTCCCAAGCAGTGGAAGACCACTCGTCGGGTGATTTATTTTATTTCTTTTATTTCATGTACCGCTTTTATGGATTTGATTCTTTTGATTAGATATGATAACGATTTAACCGATCCTGATTGATAGGGTTTGCAAACTCGTTACCATCCATATCCATGATTTTCATTCTGTCTTTACCAATAACTTTCTTAATCACATAAAGGTCTTCCCAATTCGGGCAGAACTTCCCCCTTAGATTAGTGTTGGGAAGTTTCACTTGCTTCAGAACCAAGTCACCAGCTTTTAATGGGTATCTATGATGCTTGACTAGGCTATTGCAAGCCCTTGCCATTCATTGCTAGTTCATCTGAAGACTATCCAAGGCTCTCAGCCGCTGCTCATCCAATGTATTAAGCTACTCGAATCTTGCCCTTGTCCACTCGGTCTCTTCCAGTTTGGACTCGAGTTCAACTTGCAGAGATTTCATCTCGATTTCGATTGGTAGGATGGCCTATATGCCATAAACCAAGGAGAAAGGTGTCTGACTTGTAGGAGTTTTGAAGCTTGTTCGGTACCCTCATAGAGCAAACAGTAGCTTGTCGGCCCAGCCGCGATATCCCACGATGGTCATAGATAAGATCTTTTTAATAGACTTATTAGCTGCTTTGACTACACCGTTGGCTTGATGACGGTAGGGTGAAGATCTGTGGTGCTTAATGCCATATTTCTTGATCAAATCAGTGGTTGCCCCTTGAAATTAAACCCTGTTATCTGACACAATATGATGAGGTAGACCATACCAAGCAAATATGTGCTTTTCGATGAACCGGGCCATTTTCTTGGCCGTAATACTGGTGTACGATTTAGGTTCCTCCCATTTTGAGAAATAGTCCATTGGTACGATGATGAAACGGTGACCATTGGTCAATGATGGCCGAATCTCACTAATTATATCTATCCCCCATGCCAAGAATGGCCAAGGAGTAGATAAATTGTCAAGCTTGGTAGGTGGAAGATGTTGGATATTGCCATAAATCTTACATCGATGGCACTTCTTAACCTTGGAAACACAGTCGGTAATCAGAGTCAACCAAAAGTATCCTATTCTCTATATCTTCAGGGCCAAAACCATTTCATTCAAGTGTGGTCAACAATTACCCGAATAAACCTGACTCACCACTCGATGTGCCTCAAATTCAGTTAAGCAACGGAGTAGCAAACCATTAGACATTCTATTGAATAAATGATCATTGTCGACGATTCTGAACTAAAAGGCTAACTTGCATAATATGGTACGGTCAAAGTCTGTAGCATTCTCGGGGTACTGGCAATGACGGAGAAAGTGCACAATGTCTGAGTACCAGCAAGGCTCGTCACTGATGGTGAAGACTTGTGCGGTGTTTCACGAATGCTAAGGAACATTTGAAGAAATGAGGAACAAGGGACAAATAGACTGGCACTGGGGACCTTCCCACATCAAAGCTATTATGGATAATGCATCTGCCATCTGATTCTCATCTCGAGGGACATGCTGAAATAGGCAGGTTTCAAACTTAGCGGATAAATCCTAAATGACATCCAGATAAGATCGGAGGGATTCCTCTTTTATGTCGTAATCCCCCACAACTTGATGGATTACCAAAGCTGAATACCTGATTATTGAAACTTTTTCTACCCCTATGAGCAACAAGGCTTCTAGGACAAATAGACAAGCTTCATATTCGGCTCCATTGTTGGTAGTCGAAAATTCTAGCCGCTTAGAGAGAGGAATGACTTTGTTGTCAAGTGTGAATATTATAAATCCAAGGCATGCTTCGAATTTATTCACGGTGCCAATGAAGTATATAGTCCACATGGGTTTTGCAATATCAATCATCGCAAGCTACTCATCGGGAAAGTCCAAGTTCTCAACATAATTGGATTCAAGAGCTTGGTTTGCCAAAAATTCAGTGACTCTGTGACCTTTGATAACCTTTTTGGTGATGTAGTCAATGTTGAACTCAGAGAGAAAGAGTAACCATCTAGAAAGCTTTCTTGCCAAGGTTGGGGACTGACAAAGATATTTCATCGGGTCAACTTTTACCACTATCTAGATTTTGTAAGATTGGAAGTAATGGTGTAGCTTTTTTGTTAACCAGACCATGGTGGCACATGTCTTCTTAACTATTGAATAATGGGTTTTGTAATCCAATAGTTTCTTACTTATGTAGTATACGGTGTGCTCGCACTTGTTATCATCCTCTTGAACAAACATTGCTCCTATAGCTGCATCATCTATCACCAAGTATAGAGTCAACGGCTTGCTGGGGGTGGGAGGTCAAAGGACGGGCACTCTAAGAAGGTAGGTCTTGATTCTATCTAAGGTAATATGATAGTATTCATCCCATAAAATCGGTTGATGCTTTCTTAGAAGCTTAAAGATCAGCTCGCAAATAGTAGTAAGATGAGCAATGAACCAATTGACATACTAAATAGATCCAAGGAAGGACCGAACTTCCTTTTCTATCCTTAGAGTGGGCATATCTCTGATTGCTTTGATCATGTTAGGATCCATCTCGATACCTCTTTGATTGACCACATGGCCCAGAAGCTTCCCTGACATAATCCCGAATATACACTTCTTTGGGTTGAGGCGTAAGTTGTATTTCTCAATGCGATTCATAAACCTATCCAAAACCTCATGGTGCTCTTCCTTGGTGAAAGATTTAACCAACATGTCATCCACATAGACCTCGACTTCTTTGTGGATCATGTCATGTAAGAGAGTGGTGATAGCGCACTGGTAGGTCGCCCCGACATTCTTCAGACCAAACTACATGACTTGATAGCAGAAGACCCCCCAATCCGTGATGAACACTATCTTGACCTTATTGATTATATTCAACAGAATATGATTGTACCCTGAGAACCTATCCATAAATGAGTACATCACAACCCTGGCGGCGCTGTTGATAAGGATGTCAATATACGGAAGAGGGAAGTCATCCTTTGGTGAAGCTTTCTTTAGATTGCAATAATCTACACAAAAACTGACCCCTTGCATCTTTCTTTGCAATAGGGACAGTGTTTTATAACCAGGTCAAATACTTAATGACTTCAACATGCTTAGCCTCAATCATATTAGCAACCTCGACCCTAATCTTGTCAGCCCATTCTGTTCTCAACTGGCAGAATTTATGCTTGACAAGATGAAATTTTGGATCAGTTAGAAAGCGATGTTCGGTAATATGACGATCAACACCAGGCATGTCTATATGCCACCAAGCAAAAGCGTTAAAATGATCTATTATCACTTTACTATATCTCTTTTTATTTGAGGGTTTAAGTCATTAGAAATGGTTACCGTTTTGGGGTTATCATCTGTACTCAAATTTATTTTAGTTAAAGAAACATCATGAATACTGAACACATTATGCTTATGATTAAATGAATGCATGGGCCCGTCGAGTGAAACATCAAGCAGATAACCGACATCAAAATCTTTCATTGAAGTAAAAGCCTTATAGGCTACATTGTTCTCATAAAAAACACTG
Organism: Euphorbia pulcherrima; assembly: GCA_947683365.1. Taxonomy (NCBI): domain Eukaryota; kingdom Viridiplantae; phylum Streptophyta; class Magnoliopsida; order Malpighiales; family Euphorbiaceae; genus Euphorbia; species Euphorbia pulcherrima. Next base: position 20,222,118 of record CANTUS010000007.1, read on the forward strand.
GAAATATTAAAAGTTACATCATCATGGATAGAGTCATCCTCCACATGCAGAGGGCCTTGAGCAATGGCATTAGCAGAGTTGATAGCATTGGTAGGTTCCATAAGCAAGTTGTCTAGGTCGAGATCTGAAGTCTTCTCTTGTTCAGCAGTCAGTACGTCCCCTTCAATCGCTAGAGACCTCACGATCTTTTTCTCAACTTTGGCCAGAGGATTGGCTTTATCATTCTTCTTCCACTTTTTCTTTAACTAAACAGACATGGCTTTTAACATGGCGACTATAACATCTTCAACCTCTTTATCAGCAGACTTCTCTTCATCTGAATCCAAATACATCTTTCCCTTCCCCTTCTCATCATCTTGGATGGCAAAAAAGGGATTCACAAGATTTTTGAACCGAGGCTCCTCCTCCCCAACTAAACGGTTCTTCTCAAAGTTATACACGTCATTAAAGATCTCAAAACCAAGCCATATCTGACCATTATGCTCGACGGGCTTAGGTTCCCCCTTCTAGGGCCTTTTTTCCTTGAATCTTGTAGACATTAATCACTCTACAGTACATGGAGTGGACACGCCTATAAACCTTCTTTGGGATGTACCCAAAGCCATCACGAAAGAGAAATTTCTTAATCTCAGTAGGGTCAATCATACCACCAAAGTGTTTGCCTAAACATTGCCCTAGTACATGGCCACTTCTTTTCATCATTTTTCAGGTAGTAGATGAGTAGCGCTTCTAGCAGGAACCTTAGGCTTCTCATTACGAACAACCGTGACACAGGACCTTAATTTCTTCTTGGCTTCCATAAAGCCATAATGGATGCTTGATCAACTTCAATCATACAAAGCTTATTATCCTTCCCCCCTGAGCTTGATCTTTTGATGGAGCATTGGAGAAACCTCCCCTAGAGCATGGATCCATGGGCGACCCAATAGCAAAGAGTAAGTAACCAAGATATCTAAGATAGTGAGCATGACCTTGCTAGTGACTTCCCCCACAGTTACTAGCAAAGAGTAAGTAATGAAGATATCTAAGATAGTGAATATGACCTTGCTAGTGACTTCCCCTGCAGTCACTTTAGCTTTAAACACCCCGATTACACCTCTTTTTGAATCGTCATAAACCCGGATGATGGTGTTGGACTTTTTGAGCATGGCTTTGAATAGACCCAGGTGAGGCAAGATCTTAAGAGGATAGAGATTCAAAGCAGATCCGTCATCAACCAAAACACAGGGTATAGTTTGATTAAGAATTTGAATGTAAATAAATAGAGCACGGGTATGGTTAATGCCTTTAGGTGAGAGATCAAAGATAGAAAATGTAACACCCTCCTCTCTCCTCAGTGCAGGTGAACCCTTACCGACCATTGAGAACATTTCCACAACCGAGGTAGTAGGGTTTGCCTCAATTTCTAAAAGCTTCTTTATGAGAGCCCTGTGGTGCATGCCAGAAAAAAGGATGAGCTGCCAGATGCTATAGTGAGCTTGCATGTTCTTCAGTTGAGTTATAAGAGGATCAATATCCATGCTCGTCTCGACCTGGAGAGGCCGAGATGATGACTTCGGAACAATATTGACTGATTTCTAGACTGGGTCGTTCTCCAGGTGAAGGCAGTTATCCTTAGGCTGATAGACTCAACCACTTCAAGTACGTTTAGGATCCCATTGACCTTTATGCTCTTCATAGTTGGAGTTTTAAATAAGTAAGCCAGTTCATCATAAGCCAAGGCTGGATCTTGAAGCTCATATTTGTCTACGTTGAAAGATTCTTGGTAATCATCCATATACTCCCCATTCAGAACATATTTGTCGACATTGAATGGCACTTCTTTAACCACTTCGACACCCTCATCATTCTTGCTTTGCTCCATTTTTTCAATCACCATGGAGCTTACCACAGGATTAGACTGTGAGATCATATCCAACACAAAATTCGATGGGAGCCCAGAGCTGACAACCCTCACAAACTCTTCGGAAATCCTCTTCAAGATAGATTGCTCACTAAGACTAGAGTTGATCATAGTGACCTTGGCATCAAACTTCGGCAAAGGATTTCTATAGTGCTTGGCTTCCTAGCCGGCTCTTCAATTTTTCCTTCTTATACCATATGAGTGATAGTGGAAGCCAAGACTCTTCATTGATCAGTCTGGTGTCCTCTATGCACATGAAACTTGTAAAAATTTCCTTTCCCATTAGACCTGGGAGCTCTATAATCACGTAGGGCCTTGATCTTGCCCGCTTTGTGCAATCTAGCAAAGATAACACCAACAGGCAATTTCCACGGAGATACAAAAGCTTGTTGAGGAGGAGCTACTTGAACTGCTGATACTTCCTCTCCGGCCACAACTTGAACGGCCGGTGCCTTACCTTTAGCAGGGGCAGGAGCAATTTCACTGGACTTATTCTTCTTATACCATGGCTAGTTCCCACTCAGCTTATTCGCATTTTCTTTCACTTCACGATGCTCAATCTTCTCGGATTTCTCGAAAACCTTCGTATATGAGTCATAAGAATTCGTTTCCATTTCTTTTTGAAAGATTGGGAGAGATCCATCAAGGCATTTTGGGACCATCTCCTTCAGACTGAGCTTTTACTTTAATAGACTTGGGTGGCCATGTTGGATATGATGTATGCCCTTAAGGCAATTAGGCCGATATATCTTAATTATGTAATAGTATGAATAATTTGTTTAATCAATAAAGGCATTTAATCTTTTATTTATATCAATATGCTTGTATATATATATATATATATATATATATATATATATATATATATATATATATATATATATATATATATTAAAGCTGGTTAAATATATATTCATTGATGTATGCAAAAGTCCTTGACATATCATAGCATGAAGTCAGAGAAATTCTAGTTGGACTATATTTGGTGGAACCTGCTTCATGTGCAATTATGATTATGTCTAAACTATCCCTAGTCATAGTTTCATCAAGAAAGGATATTGATGAAATGGAAAGACTAGCATGTGGTCAACTTTCTGGAAAAGGGTCTAAGCAGCTAATCTCCTAAAGACTGAAGGTGGTGCCTTAAGTTTGACACAGGGATATATCTAGGAGATATATTGGAGACCGCAACAAGATAAACACTTGGTATATTTATCAATGTGTTAGTGTGTATCTTCATGCAATAAGCTTTGCGAATGTCCTCATACTAGAGATGCTAGCTACCTTGTGTGGTACTATTGTTATACTTTGGGTCATTACTATACACTCATTAATTTAGGGTGCTACGGGTATAGTGATGACAACACTTTGGTAGGCTGAGTAGTCGGAAATAATCTATCTCTCCGGATATATTAAGGAGTTGTACCTGGCCACTTGTTGAAGTGATGATTGCCATAAACCTCTGATCAGAGTATGTGTTTGATAGAAATGGTTTCTAGTCAAACACACTATGGCAAAAGGCAATATACTTCGGTAACAAGTAAATAACTGGGATAGCTTGGAGCAACCTTGCTATTAGTGGGTTAACACTTTAACCAAACCTAATAAACCAGATGGTACTAATATTGAAGAATGGAAGGAATTTATTGCACTGGATAACTATTGCATTAACCGAGATTAATTCATAAGCATAAATGACGTTCTGAGTAATGGGGGATGGTAGACCCTTGCTAGAGGCATACTACAGTCATTTAAGGTAATCGAGTTCTATTCACGGTCTAGAGCATCGAGCTAATGGTTCCATTAGAACAAGGGTTGGTTAAGCCTTAACAGCTCAATACTTCATGATCCTATAAGGTCACACACATTGGACCTTCATCGGACTAAGTAAAGAACAAATAGATTTATTCTATTACAAAAATATAACATAAATAATAAGTGGATTATTATTTGATTGGTTAAAATTGATTATATCAATTTTGGATAGACCAAGGAATTCATTTTGACCGGTAACTAATTAATTAGAGTCATGAACAAATTATAATTGATTAGATCAATTTTAGTTGGACCAAGAAATTTGTTTTGACTGGTGACTAAATTTATTAGGGCAGAAAATAAATATTTGAAAAAGGATTAAAAAGGGGAATTTTGCATTGGAGAGTTTAATTGGACCGAGAGTACAAAAGTATTTTGTACAGGCTTGAGTGCGCGGGAGTACACCGAAAGGTGTGCAAGCAATGCTGGGCATTGCTCGCGGCAGCCCATAAAAATGGGCTGCACATGCACAGCCCACAAGCAAGGCAAATCCCACACGGGCTTTGCCTTGCATATGCACAACGCGTGCAGGCTGTGTGCACATGGGATGGGAGTAATTACTCCCATCCCACATTGCTCCCAGGGGGAGCAAAATGCTCCGCCAAGGCTATATATAGGCTATCCCCTTTCCTTTCAAATTGTACCAAGCTTAACGCATAAATCCTAAGCGAGATAATTAATCTCTCGAGTAATTGAGCAAGTTATTTTTGTGGTGCCTGAATTTATTCAGGCACCGCGAGTTTATTTTTTGGGTGAGGCTTCTAGAGTGGTCTAGAAACTACTCGAGGCTTCTTAGTTCTTCCTCCTGGGGACGTTTTGGTTGGTGGAGTTCGTGTGGATACTAATAGAGGCTATCCTACGATTAGAGGCTTGTGCAAGAAGGTCCTGCAAAAGCACGCTTCAACTAGTAAGTTCCTTTTTCTTTGTCTTTTAATTATTAAGTCTTTTTCTTTGAGTGTTTTTAGACTTAATCATTATGCTTAGGTTATTTTTGCATGCTTAGTTTATTTTATGCTTAGGTTATAGCTTAGAGTTATAACATGCTTAGTATAAAATAAATATGCTAGGATATAATTTGGAATTATGGTATGCCTAGTCCTTTAGCATGCTAACCTAAGTAGAAAATTTTTTAGTTAAGGCTTTATTTAATTTATATGCGACTAATAGGAGTTCCTGGGGACAGGGACAAAATTTTGAATTTCCGCTATGCCTCTTACGCATGTTCAATTTGACTGTCAGTTCCTAATAGTAGTATCAGAGCCTGCCTATTTGGTGCATAATAAAGTTAGAAGCAAACTAAATATTATTTTTTAAATGAAATGATTTGTTTATTTAATTGTTTGGAATAATATATATAAACTTGTGCCTTTCATTTCAAGGTTAGAAAATGGTTATAAATAATTTTGAATAAGCCTGCTCAACTTACTCAAATTATACAAGTGTCAATAATTTATTTAAATTACATGGGTTATAGATGCTCCCAATTTACATGAATTGGAAGAACGAAATTTATTAGTTCAAGAGAGTCCATTGGTCTTCAAGTTTGTGCCCCGTATTTATTTTGACTAAGGATTGGACTTGGTGTCTACTCCTAATAGGGCACCTCTCCTACCTGGGAACCTATATCGGTGCAATTTGAGTTGACCAACCGGGGGATTAATATGAACTAATTTATTTCTAGTATATAAGATGGTGCTTATATATGTTTCTATAACAAAGTAAGAAAATTAAAATTATTGAATAAAAGCTTAAAGGAAATGCAATATAAATATAACAAATAAAAGTGTTAAATATTTGGCATATAATCTAGGTTGATGGAACAGTTATAATAAAGAGCTGAACCCACCTAAGGTTAGACCATATAAATTAATTCTAAAATTCACTGAATTAATACAAGTTATTATAATTTTTTCCATGTGATAAAATCCTAGATTAGGTGAGACGTTTAACACCAATAAAATCCCAAAGTAAATATATTAAGGCAAGTTGTAGTCTTCCTTACTCAAATTTATAATACGGTCTCTTTGGGCTATCAAAGTACTACACAAAGTGTTCCTTCTAGTCCACATTGACTAGTTGTAAAGTTTGAGATAGGGTCTGCCTTAACAGAGCTAGGGTAGTCCACTATAAAATTGGGGTCTAGGCCCAGATCTGAGACAAATTCAAGGAGATGCTAATATAAGAGCACACGTCCCTTAAGATTAGGGAACTTGAATGAATTAGCAACTGCATGCGATGCAAATGGATTGAGATTCCAACTATGACTTACTATTATGACTTGACTCATAAAATTGGGGGTTGTAATAGACTAGTTATAGATGCTACCTACTAGGAAATTTAGCTAGACTAAAATTCATGAATTCAATAAAATGGGCTATTGTAAATTTCGAAGAAAATAGTAGGAAAATGTATCTAATTAAAAGTCCTCATATTAAATACATGTACTTAAACTAATATCTAAATAGTTTTCTTTTCTTATATCTTAGGTTGAAAATGGCTTCCAATTTTAATCTCCGTATGTTAATTGACACCAGATTGAATGGCTCGAACTTTTCTGATTGGTTCTGAGCTATGAGAATAGTTCTCAGATCCAAGGGTATTGCCTATGTCCTAAGTGAAATTTTCCCTATAGAACCTGATGTTGTGGATCATGTGGAACATGATGCTTGGTTAAAGCATAGGAAAGATCATGAGACTTCCATATGTATTATGTTAGGGTCTATGAAATCTGAGCTTCAGAAACATCATGAGAACATGCCCTTGGAGGATTTGGTTCTCCATCTTGAAGAACTCTTTTTATAGAGGGAGAGGACAGAGAGGTATGAGACCTCCAAGCTCCTTTTTGGAACCAAGATGCAGGCTGGCACATCTGCCTCTCAGCATGTACTGAAACTCTTGGGATACCTTGAGAAGCTGAATTGATTGAGATTCGAGATGAAACATGACTTGAGCATTGACCTTGTGTTGATGTCCTTGACGGATAGTTACTCAGGCTTTGTGACTAACTATTATATGAACATGATTAATTCTACTATCCCTGATTTAATCAATATGCAGAAAATAGTAGAACCTCAGATAAAAAAGGATTAGAAACCTCTACTATTGGTTGAAAAAGGCAAGGCTTCTAAAGAGAAGAAGCAGGCACTAGGTGCTAAGAAAAGAATCAGTAAGAAGAAGAATGAAAAGAAGGCATCTAAGTATGTCTGCTTCTAATATGGGAAACCGGGACATTGGAAGAGGGATTGCAAAGCTCCTGCTTCTGAGCATTTGAAGAAGAACCTACAGAGGAATCTACTTCAGGTGTATTTGTAATTGAAAACTTTGCTACTTTTTTGCGGGAATCCACTTGGGTAATAGATACTAGTTGTGGTTCTCATATCTATACTTCTGTGCAGGGACTAAGGAACTATAGAAAACTTGCAAAAGGGGAGATGGACCTACGCATGGGAAATGGAGCCAGAGTTGCTGCATTAGCTGTAGGGAGCTTTAGTCTTATTTTGCCAAGTGGACTTGTTTTAGTTTTGAATAATTGTTACTACATTCCAAGTGTTACTAAGAATATTGTATCTGTTGTGTGTTTAGCAGCAGAGGGATTTGAAATTTTATTTTCGAATAATAATTGTCAGATTCGTTTGAATAATATTCTTTATAATTATGGAATGTTGAATGGTGGCATTTATATTCTTGATACTAAAACAGAAGTTTTTAATATAAACAATGTGAAGAAAGTTAAATTAGATAATGACAATTCCTTCTACTTATGACATTGCCGTTTAGGCCACATAAACAAAGATCGCTTAACCAAGTTGCATAAGCGTGGAGACTTGGGCCCAATAGACTTGGAGTGTTATGGTGACTATGAACCTTGTTTAAAAGGAATAATGACAAAGTTACCCTTTAAAGGAAAGGGTGAACGAGCCACGAGTACATTGGAAATTATACACACTGATGTGTGTGGTCCAATGAGTGTTCAGTCACTAGGAGGATACTCCTACTTCATAACCTTTATTGATGATTACTCACGATACGGTTATTTGTACTTGATGAAGAACAAGTCTGAAAGTTTTGAAAAATTCAAACTATTCAGAGCTGAAGTAGAGAAACAGTTTGAGAAAAGTATTAAAACACTTCAATCGGATCGAGGTGGAGAATACTTAAGTCAGGAGTTTCAGGATTATCTAAAGGAAAATGGGATAGTTACCCAGTGGACCCCTCCTTATACACCCCAACACAATGGAGTGTTAGAAAGGAGGAATAGGACTTTATTAGATATGGTCAGGTCCATGATGAGCCATGCAGTTCTTAGTAAATCCTTTTGGGGATATGCACTAGAGAGCGCGGTTTATGTCTTAAACAGAGTGCCCTCTAAATCAGTTGATTTTACACCTTATGAAAGATGGTGTAACAAAAAGCCATCTCTAAGTCACTTAAGAGTATGGGGCTATCCTACTATAGTAAAGAGGATAGTGTCAGATAAGCTAAATGCCATGGCTGACAAATGTCTGTTCATTGGATATCCAAATGAAACAATTAGATATCTGTTTTACCAACCCGAAGCACAAAAGGTATTTGTGTCTCAGAATGCTCACTTTTTAGAAAAGGAACACTTACTTGCAAATGTCAGTGGGAGCAATATTGAACTGGAAGTTCAAGAGAAAGAAATAGATAATCAACTAATTGACCCTGTTCTAGATACACAAGAGAGTGTGATCCAAGAATAACTTGTCGAAACACAATCATTGCGAAGATCAGGTCGTGTCCATAAAGGTCCCGATAGATATGGGTTTATCATCACTAATGATAAGGAACTATATCTTATGGAGGATGATGAACCAAAGACATATGATGAGGCAATGAAAAGCTCAGATTCTGATAAATGGCAAAAGGCCATGAAATCAGAAATGGATTCCATGTACAAGAACCAAGTTTGGAATTTGGTTGATGCACCATAATAGGTTAGACCAATTGGGTGCAAATGGGTCTTGAAGAAGAAGATAGACATGGATGGTAATGTAATTACCTATAAAGCAAGGTTGGTTGCGAAAGGTTATAGTCAACGGGAAGGTATTGACTATGATGTAACCTTCTCACTAGTAGCCATGCTCAAATCCATAAGGATACTCCTCGCCATTGTTGCTCATTACGATTATGAGATCTAGTAGATGGATGTAAATATAGCATTCCTGAATGGGGGATGTGTATATGACATAACCTGAGGGTTTTACATCTCAGAATGGCTTTAAGGTATGCAAGCTACAAAGATCCATTTATGGACTTAAGCAGGCATCCAGGAGTTGGAATGTAAGGTTTGATCAGACAATCCAGGAACTAGATTTCTACCCAAATGCAAATAAGCCTTGTGTTTACAAGAAGGTTAGTGGGAGTGTAGTCGTTTTTCCAGTATTCTATGTTCATGACATTTTGCTAATAGGAAACAACATTTCTCTTCTTCAAAACGTTAAAGTATGGTTGTCAAGAAAGTTCCCATGAAAGACCTTGGTGAAGTAGCATTTATACTAGGTATCAAGATCTACAAGGATAGATCCAAGAGGCTGTTAAGTCTTTCTTAAAGTACATATATAGACAAGGTGTTGAATAGGTTCAACCTTGAGCATTCTAAGAAAGGTTATCTCCCAATGACAAAGGGGATTAACCAATTTAAGGCTGATTGTCCGAAGACAGCTCAGGAGAGAATGCGTATGAAGGATATACTCTATGCATCCATGATAGGATCCATCATGTATGCTATGATATGCACTAGGTTGGATGTCTCTCAGGCTTTGAGCTTTACGAGCAGATATCAATCAGTTCCAGGTGAAAAGCACTGGATGGCCTTCGAGGCAATCCTTAAGTACTTGAGAAGGACTAAGGATGAGTTCTTGATTTATGGAGAAGGTGACCTCACTATCAAAGGTTACACTGACGCAAGTTTTCAATATGACAAGGATGACTTTAAGTCTCATTCAGGTTTTGTGTATGTGTTAAATGGAGGGGCAGTATGCTGGAAGAGTTCCAACCAAGAAACTATTGCTGATTCAACCACGGAATCTGAATATATTGCTGCATGCAAAGCAATAAAAGAATCTATCTGGTTAAAGGGATTTATTGGTGATCTTGGTATGGTGCCTGAGGCTGTTGATCCAGTTACTTTATATTATGATAACAATGGTGCCATAGCTCAGGCAAAGGAACCACAGTCTCATCAGAAAAACAGACATGTATCCAAAAATTATCATATAATCAGGGAGATTGTTGATGCTAAGATAATAAGATTAGAATATGTACCCACTGATCAGAACCTCGTGGATGGTCTGACAAAGCCATTGACTCAAGTCTAACATGACCAACATGTTAAAGCATATGGATTAAAACATATGGCTAATTGGCCTTAGTGCAAGTGGGAGTTTGTTGGATATGATGTATGCCCTTAAGGCAAGTAGGGCGATATATCTTAATTATGTAATAATACGAATATTTTGTTTAATTAATAAAGGCATTTAATCTTTTGTTTATATCAATATACTTGTATATATATATATATATATATATATATATATATATATATTAAAGCTGGTTAAATATATATTCATTGATGTATGCAAAAGTCCTTGACATATCATAGCATGAAGTCAGAGAAATTATAGTTGGACTATATTTGGTGGAACCTGCTTCATGTGCAATTATGATTATGTCTAAACTATCCCTAGTCATAGTTTCATCAAGAAAGGATATTAGTGAAACGGAAAGACTAGCATGTAGTCAACTTTCTTGGAAAGGGTCCAAGCAGTTAATCTCCTAAAGACTGAAGGTGGTGCCTTAAGTTTGACATATGGATATATCTGGGAGATATATTGGAGACCGCAGGAAGATAAACACTTGGTATATATATCAATGTGTTAGTGTTTATCTTCATACAATAAGCTTTGCGAATGTCCTCGTACTTGAGATGCTAGCTACCTTCTATGGTACTATTACTATACTTTGGGTCATTACTATGCACTCATTAATTTAGGGTGCTGCGGGTGATTATGGGTATAGTGATGATAACACATTGGTAGGCTAAGCAGTCGGAAAGAATCTGTCACTCCGGATATATTAAGGATTTGTACATGGCCACTTGTTTAAGTGATGATTGCCATAAACCTCTGATTAGAGTATTGTTTGATAGAAATGGTTTCTAGTCAAACACACCATGGTAAAAGGCAATATACTTTGGTAACAAGTAAATAACTGGGATAGCTTAGAGCAACCTCGCTATTAGTGGGTTAACACTTTAACCGAACCCAATAAACCAGATGGTACTAATTTTAAAGAATGGAAGGAATTTATCGTACTGGATAACTATTGCATTAACCGGGATTAAGTCATAAGCATAAAGGACGTTCCGAGTAAAGGGGATGGTAGACCCTTGCTAGAGGCGTACTAGAGTCGTTTAAGGTAATCGAGTTCTATTCACGGTCTAGAGTATTGAGCCAATGGTTCCCTTAGAACAAGGGTTGGTTAAGCCTTAACAGCTCTATACTTTGGGATCCTATAAGGTCACACACATTGGACCTTCATCGGACCAAGTAAAGAACTAATAGATTTATTCTATTACAATAATATAACATAAATAATAATTGGATTATTATTTGATTGGTTAAAATTGATTAGATCCATTTTGGATAGACCAAGGAATTTATTTTGACCGGTAACTAATTAGTTAGAGTTATAAATTAATTATAATTGATTAGATAATTTTTGGTTGGACCAAGAAATTTATTTTGACTGGTGACTAAATTTATTAGGTCAGAAAATAAATATTTGAAAAAGGATTAAAAAGTGGAATTTTTCATTGGACAGTTTAATTGGACCTAGAGTACAAAAGTATTTTATACAGGCTCGAGTGTGCAGGAGTACTCTGAAAGGTGTGCGAGCAATGTTGGGCATTACTCGCGGCAGCCCATAAAAATGGGCTGCACATGCGCAGCCCACAAGCAAGCCAAAGCCCACAAGGGCTTTGCCTTGCATGTGCACACAGCGTGCACGCTGTGTGCACATGGGATGGGAGTAATTACTCCCATCCCACATCGCTCCCAGGGGGAACAAAATGCTCCCCCAAGGCTATATATAGGTTATCCCCTTTCCTTTCAAATTGTACCAAGCTTAAATCATTAATCCTAAGCGAGATAATTAATCTCTCGGGTAATTGAGCATGTTATTTTTGTTGAGCCTGAATTTATTCGGGCACCGCTAGTTTATATTTTTGGATGAGGCTTCTAGAGTGGTCTAGCAACTACTCGAGGCTTCTTAGTTCTTCCTCCTGGGGAGGTTTTGGTTGGTGTGGTTCGTGTGGATGCTGATAGAGGCTATCCTACGATTGGAGGCTTATGCAAGAAGGTCCTACAAAAGCACGCTTCAACTGGTAAGTTATTTTTCTTTCTCTTTTAATTATTAAGTCTTTTTCTTTAAATATTTTTAGACTTAATAATTATGCTTAGGTTATTTTTGCATGCTTAGTTTATTTTATGCTTAGGTTGTAACTTAGAGTTATAACATGCTTAGTATAAAATAAATATGCTAGGATATAATTTGGAATTATGGTATGCCTAGTCCTTTAGCATGCTAACCTAGGTAGAGAATTATTTAGTTAAGGCTTTATTTAATTTATATGCAACTAATAGGAGTTCCTGGGGACAGGGACAAAATTTTGAATTTCCGCCATGTCCCTTATGCATGTTCAATTTGACTGTGAGTTCCTAATAGGCCATCCACCGATTGAAGTAGGATTTGAAAGCCTCGCCTGGCTTTTGCTTAACTGTCTCAAGATGTTGAATAGTTGTTTCCATGGTCCTGTTGAAACCATAATGAGCATTCAGAGCCTAGAGAACCACACTTGTAGGAAGAGTATTGTCCCACTCGAGAGCTAGCCCACCCAAAGTACAAGGGAACAACTTGGCTAAGACTTTATCACCGATCTTCTAGACTCGCATGATCTACTCATACATGAAAATATGGGACTTATGAGGCCCCTTGCCAGTATAGGGCTCCATTCTTGGCATGGAAAAGTTATTCAGAACCCAGTCATCATCCTTTTCTTCTTCTTTCTTATCATTCACAGCCACAAGCTGCCTTAAAAGTGCCTCCACTTCGGGTGTCATGCCCATAGATTGCATGACCTAGTCGATTGGTGTCACACTCGGAGAATGTGTGACTTGATCATTATGATTAGAAGTGGCGCCAAACTGAAATGGTGGAGGAGGTGCCAGAATCTCAACGTGAGGATGAGCAAAAGGATTATGAGAGAAAGTGGCTCCCCTCGGGATGACCATAAAATTAGGAGGGGGTGATACAAAGGATGTTGGTGGTGTCGGGGGAACGATAAACCACTAGTGGGTGCAACCATCTGAGGTGTAAATCCCCCTGAGAAAGTGGGTAAAATAGAAGCCTGGACTACGGGCCTCGTGCTCGGAGGAGGAAAACCAATGGTCAGGGGAGTAAAGGATGGAACGGTGAAACTAAAGTCTGCCCAAATTTAAACTGACTCGGCTGAATAGGTGGTAAAGGTGGAGTCACGGGTATTGAATCTTGAGTTAAAACTAGTAGAACATGACCTAACCCATTCTGGATAACCTCTGTTTGTCCTTGAGCTTGAACTACTAACCCTGATGGCCTCTGATGATTCCTCTCTTCTCTTAACACTGAATGAACTTGCTCTTGGATAGAAGTGCAAAATAAGTCAGACTGAAGGAACATAGCCATTACACTGGCAATCTCATTACCCAACTGAGACTGACCCTAATTAGGCAGAGGAAGAGGAGAAGGAGAACTATCAGACGGAACCCCACTAACAGGCAAAATATCAGACATGGCTGAAAAGTAGATTTTGGAGTCATTGAACTTGAACCCACACAATGATGAATTAGACGATGGTCGAGTCTTGACCAAACTAGACTACGATGGTGAGGACGTCTCGACCTAACTAAGAAGCCGGAAGATAATCAGCCAAAATTAAACCATGAATGAGGCAAATGATTACACAATAATTTGAGTGTTGAATGTTATATACACGGGTGGTTTAGAGGGATAAAGAGCAGAAGGGCTTATGAAGTGAAGCTTATCCAAAAATTATATGAGACGCGAGAATCCCTTGCTGTGCCTAGTGTTAGCACATGTCCATTCCGGCCCGATGAGGAATAATGCATATTTTGTTCAGTGATCAGACAAAAGAGCCAAAGAGGACCGAATTTTCATCTAAAATCTGAAATTCAAAAATCCACATTCCAGGGAAGCTTCGATTTAGCATTTTCTACTAAAAAATCAAGAAGTCAAAATTTGGTCAAATAGAGGTAATCATCCTGCGGGATAATCGCCTGTCTAAAATAAAAAAATCAAATCTAACCGAGATCTGGAAAAAATTTACGGGATCCGAATCAACTTTTGTTAGATAGGTAATTAGCATGCTGACTAATTACCTAGGTAATTAGCCCGCCGGCTAATTGCCACCCCTCTATAAATAGAGGAGTTCACCTCTCATTTTCAACAAGATGGACAAAAAACCAAAAAAGTCCATTCGTGCCATTTTGGTTCCGGGAGTCCTAAAAGCCTCGAAACTCTGCCAAAACACTTCCAAATCTGAGCTTTATCACTGAAACTCGATATAAACTCATTTTTCTATCTTTTTAGATCAAGATCCTACAATGATCTTCAGTCTAAAAATGACTCAATCTCTCAAAAACCCCATATTTTCCTTAGGAACAATCAAAGATTATAGGCATAACTTGGGTTAAACCTATTTTCCAACCAAATCAGAATCTCTGACAACTTCGGTCCTACACCGGCTCTCAAGTCATCTTGGACAAATGAAAAAACTGAGGGTAATTGGCTATAATCCCACCTTTGAATTCACTTAAATCTATTCATATCACTTCTGTTATTGCACATTGCATTTCATTTCTCTGGTTAAGTGAGCCACTGGAGCCACTTAAACTATAATATGTGTAAATAAGAATCCATGTACAGATAAAACACCCAGAATGTGAGGAAACTCTATTCGAGCTTCTAGGCCAAAATCCAAGTGATGCCGTTACTCAGCCAAAATTTCGGTAGAAAATATCAATTTATTATGCCATTACAATACCCATTTTATTTCTTGAATTTATCTAATAAATAAAGCCGTTGTAATGCAGAAATTACCATAAATTCCAAAATTCCAAAATTAACCCAAATAATTTGTACAATATGAGTAACTATTGTGTATGAACTCAAAATCTCACTTTCTTTTTAGTATAAAAATTCCATTTAGGATCAGTATATCACAATACCCGGTGGAGCTGAACCGGGTGGCAACTCCATTCTATTTTGGAATAAAGTAAAATTTCTTTATTTTAAAAATATTTTTTGTTAATAAAATGTGTAAATATATTTTTGAATATAATCGCATTTTTGGCTTATAAAAAGCCACGTTTTTCTCACATTCAATAAGTATACGGGAAGAAAAATAATATTAATTTTCTCTTTAATAAGACCAAACATTTTATTAAAAAAAGACATTGTGGTTTCCTCAAACTGCACCAAGCCAAAACGCACCCCGCGCATCGCACCCCATGTGCTCCCTCCTAGATTTTTTTCCACCCGCTCACACCTAGCAAACTAGGTACGGTTCCTGGGACCCAAAAGATCTTAGGCATTTTGTTAAATTCCCCCTTCAAGCGAGGGGAGAATAGAGGTAAGCGAAAGAATAAATAAAAGTCAGCCATAAGCGGCCTATGCATGGGGTGTGTACGCATGAGCACAACATAAGTAGCATGCGAAAAGTGAAAGCACTTCCAACCTTATGAATCTCGTGCAACGCCGTTCAAAATCTGGGGCTAAACTCAAACGCCAATGAACGTCAAGTGAGTATGTGACCTAATTCTAAAACATGCATGTTTTGGTAATTTCCTAAGGGGAAGTTGCTATTACTTTATCTAAAGCGGTTTATGGTCTCAAACTGCTGATATTATTGAACAATATTGTAGAAAGTTCTCATTTACCTTGATTCCACGTAACTAAACCACTCCTCAAATGAGTGCTATTGGGAATTACGTGTTGGTTGAAACGAGTGATCCTCCCACAAATATCCCTAATTCCTAGTGGGCATGAGGTATACAAGTGAGCTTCATGAGGTGAATAATGGGCACCCTAACCTAGTATCTAACTATGCGATGGATAAAAAAGGCATAAGAAATAAAGCTTTGATCCAAAAATAATTTCAACACATCATCATATCCTTTAAGCAAAATTTGAAAATAAGAGCAAATTTTCAAGTTTATGTTAAGACGAAATCCCCAGTAGAATTTCCAAGTGAGAGGCAGGCACAGAATAACGAGCATTGTGAAGTGTTGTCTGCTAAATGAATGTGATCTAGCTAGTGCACTAGGTCGTGATCAGTAGTTACTGGCAAGCACAAGGTCATATTCCACAGGGAGCAAGGAAAATATTTTAAACTAAGATGTAAATTAGTGAGTCTGAGTTTAATGTTAAATAAGTTGATTTTCATGGGAAAGCTAAAAAGCAAAATAAAAGCAGGAAAGTACAAGTGACTGCTGTAAATGATAACTATAACCGGAATTATAATGTGACAAGCATTCTCTAGTGATCACGCAGATTTAGTTATGATTACTACCTCTTATTTTAGCATGTTTAGAACTTAAGGATCTAGGTTTCTTGCATCTTTTAGTTACTAGCCATTGCCACCCCTTTGTCTAGTTCTTTAAAGCTTCTCTACGTGGATTCCCCTTTGTAGTTACACTTTAAGCATTAAGATCTATGCAAGCATTCAACAGATGTGAAACCCCTAGCACAACCTAACCACTTTTCAGATTTTTTAGATGTGTGTTAGTATTATGGTCTGTGATCAAGTCGCTTCTTAGATTTTCTTGTTCACTATGCATAAGTTAGGCCATTCTTATGAGAAATAAGTTCAATACTAAATAATCCACAATAAATAGAACTAAAATAAAAGAGAGTTAATAAATCATACCATAGATCTGATACTTCACTGGAAATGCCCACCAATAGGAGATTAGTTACTCATAAAGATATGAATAAAGCTCAAAAAATTTCTAGAAACAATAACCATCTTAATATAGAATATAATAAGTATTTTTACAGTAAAGGATAGCCAATTAGAAGGCTTCCTCGAAGATGATAGGTGGTATGATATCAAATATTCCCTCAAAGTGAGACTTTGTCCAAATTTATATCATAAGGAGGAAGGTTCTAGATATGCCACCTCACGCTTAACAAAAATTACAAAATAAAAGTCATCCAATCAAAATAAAGCTTCTAGAAATTAATTGTCTTGAGAAGAGTAAAATTGCAAGTTGCAAAAGTTGGTGTTGAATAAGCCAAAATGCACCTCTTGAAAAGATGCCATCCACTGTCATCCACTTGTTTTTCTACTTCTGCCCATGCAATATCCTTACAGAAGATGGGTCTTCGGTCAGTTGTCATCATCCTTATGGGTTGTGGCACCCTCTCCTTCTTCTGGTCCAGTTTTGTGCTCACAATGCCCGGTTTCTTGCTCCTTGGTAGCAACCTCAACAAAATCAACTAATGCTCTGAAATAATTAGCAAAAGCACTAATAAGTCACACATTTCCACCATAATTAAGAAGATTTTAAGGCTATATGACTAGTATTTATGTGATACAAATTACACTTAAAAAATTCCCCCACAGTTAGACAATTTCTTGTCCTCAAGCAAAAACACAAGGATACAAAACAGATTTTTATAACAAGTGGAAAAGAGAAGAAAAGAGAACAGAATAAAAACACAGGGAGCAATTAACAATCAATTCTATCTTAGGAAGATTCAGTAATCTATTCAAAATACAAAGTTTAAGGTTGATGATGAATACCCCAACACTTAGCATGTAACTTAATCTCAAAAACAGGTTAAGATAACAATTCAAAGCTAATTTATCAATAACTATTCCCAAGATAAAATCAAATTTCCTCACCAAAGATGTCACTCCATTCACACAAAATATTTTAAGGGGTGAGTTTTAAGAAATCACTCAATAGCTATACATAGCAAACATTAAGTCCATAAGCTTGATTATCGGTCCTATCTCCACCACTTAAAAATATTGATCACAACACAATCAAAAGGTCTTTAACTGGGTTATAATGTAGGTTCAAGGTTGGGGGTGTGTTAGTGAAAGGCTTTTTGTGTGTAAAATGATTCTACCAAGTAAGCGTTAGTGAGTGTACAGCAGGATGCATGGTCACTGACTTGTATTTGGAAAATGATATTTAGGTCAAAGGAATTAATTCAAGTTTGGAGCAATCATGTATCAAGTTGAGGTAATCATTTCAGCAGAGAAGATTGAGTGATAAGCACAACAAGCATTCAGAATAGAGAATTTAGAGAATTTTGCTTACATTTCAGAATTGAAATTTTGTTTTTACCTATTGAATGAACTTTTTTGTTTCTTTTTCTTCTTTTTTCTATGTTTCTTGCATTGATAAAGTATAGCACTGGAGATGTTTGAAGATAGCTTATTAAGTTTTTCCTTTCAAAAGAATTTTAAGCAGATAAGCTATTAACTAGTAATAGTTTAGTTTTGCTATTTTTGAGAAATTCTTGGTAAAATCAAGGGTTAGAATAGAAGGGAAAGTAAAAATAAAAAGGTTTTGGGGTTTAAATTGTTATGTGTATGAAAGAAGGTGTTAAGGATCAAAGGGGCTTATCTAGGGGATATATTATGTAAGGGTGGCTTTTTTGGATAAAAAGTGTGTAATCCTAGTGCCTTAATCATCTCATGTAGTGATCAATAATGTGGTCTCAATAAGTGCTGTATCCAAATTCTCCCAAATCAAGTACTAGCCTTAAGTTGCCTATGTAAGCCCTCTCACAAAAAATTCAAGCAATGTACTTTAAGAGAGAAATGATTTCAAAATTTGATTAAGTAAGAATAATTTTGAAAAGGCACATTTTGTATCAAGGAAAAGATTTAGATTTCTAAGAATAGATACATAAATTGATTTTAGTGAATAGTGAATCAAGAAAAATATAGGCTCGAATCCTCACTAAACAATGGGTTTATTTAAGTTGATAATCCTAGTCTCATTTATTAAAAAATAGTTTCAAATTGTGTCTTACTTACTTAATCAATCTTGTTAACATGCTAGTTGTAGTTTTGCCATTATTAACTAAACCCTAAGTATTTTACCTAGATTACTAATTTCCAAAAGATTATTCTCTCAAGGTAATTGTCAAAACAGAAAACACTTTTGAAATCGTTAAAAAGATTACCAAATTTAAAAGAGAAGTGAAGCTATTTACAAACAACATGATTAAAAGTACAAAATAGAACATCAAAACACTATTAAATCATTACTCATAGTCAAACAATGTCCTAAGCAGGGGAGTGATCATAAGTAGTAATTTAAATCAAAGTAAACATAGCGATAGCTAGAAATTTCAAGGCAGCAGTAATAGATAATAATAATATTAATAATAATGATAATAGTAAGAGTAATAAGCTAGTGAGCATGAAAAGTTACCTCTCCCCCACACTTACTCAATGATTTGTCCTCAAAGCATACAAATAGAAAAAAAGTAAAGCAAGAGAACAAGTGTAAGATGTTACCTCAGAAGTGGCACACATAAAAATTGAAATCAAAAGAGTAGAGGAAATTTACTCAAAGGCCTTTGGGGGATGCTGGGCTACCACCCAAACCTATTGTGAGGTGTCGATGACATGTGGGTCTCCCTTGGCACCCGTGTGAGAGGCAGCGCCCACTAGGGGTTTTGTTGGTTTTAGGTGTGAAAAAACATTTTGAGTTAAAGTTTGCACAATAAGCCAATTTTAATGAATAAGAGCATCGAGACCCAAATCTCAATAAAATTGATAGAGTCATCACCCAAGTTGTCTACCTAGGAACGAGTTTTGGTATGGTTCCCTCTAGATGAGAGACTCATACCTATTGGATCAGAGATTCGGGTATCAGATGAGTCACTTATTTCTCATTTAGTTGATTCAAAATTACATTCACCGTGTAAAACCATTTTAGTTTTCATCATTTAGTGAATTATCACAGAAATCCTATTTCTACACTCTTTCACACTCGTTACATGCATTTATATATTACAATAAAATACAAGCAATAATTGGGGGAATCAAAATTACAACCGGGGGAAAAATGGGGGAATTGCAAAGAGAACCTATACATTTGTTCTAAGTTATAAAACAAAATGAAAATAAATTCCCTTGCATCCACAAACATTAGCACAGTTTATAGCACATCATAAATCAATACTTTGTTGTATTTTATTGTGAAAACATATTTTAACTTTTGTGGGTTGATTTACCAGATTATTAGTGAAAATGATTGCACGACAAATGGTGAGTTGAATTAATTTTTAACCAGTTAAAATAAGTTCCGAAATTAGCCTAGGGCTGCTACCCGTAGCTGTGGGTGGGACCCATACGGCTACCAGGGAGGATCGATACGGGTATGGTGTACCCGTATGGGTCCTGTCTGGTCCAGGCAGAAACTTTGTTCGGTTCAGTTTACATATTAACAGATTAATGGATTGATTGCAGAAAAATAAAATAAAAAGGGATTTCCTTCCGTACGAGTATGGTGCACCGATTTGATATCTTTGGGGATATATAGTGCCAACAAGGCTCCTATGGGTTAGGACCAGACCCAAAATAAGAAATGAAAGGAACATATTTAATAGAAGGAGCAAAGAATAATAATAATGAAATAACTAAGATGTGAGTCTCTTTAAAACTGATGAGAGTTACCTTTGCGGTGTGAATCCACTTTTAGATGATCCCTTTACTGTTGAGAGAGTCCAGCCAAAGTAGATGATAGGACTATTTAGGTGAGTATTTATATGGATAGAACCTCCCTAAAATCCTAATAATAGAAGTTAGGAATGGATAAAATCTGGACAAAACCTCAAAGGAAGGGTTTCTCCCTATTTTATACCTCCTATACCCCCTCTATACCTTTTCTATACCTATGGAAATTGCTGGAGTTTTAGTATAATTTTCATATGTGATGTCTGTATGTTAAAATATGAAGAAAAGGGCCATATTTATAGGGGAAAGGAGGTCTGAATGCAATAATCGAGTTCATGACCTGCCTTTTCCCAAAATAGGAAATGATTCCCTTCCAAAAGAGCCTGTTTAGGCCACAAGAGGACCCGTACATGGGTTCCCCTTAGGTGTATAGTAGAGATAAACCCTACAAGTCCACCAGTTGATCCGTACCACCAGACAGCATCCATTTGGGTCCATAAGGGTAGACTAGGTCTCCAAACTTTGGCCAAACTTAACTCTGCGGCAACAGGAACACCTCTGATGGACAACACCTAAAAGGCATTGCATCACAGTTTCGTGAGAAGGATCATTAAATTCTAGTGCTCACAGACTGCCCCTCGTGGGATCACTGCAGATACAGCTCTATATGATCTCACAATGTGAGTGACGGTTTAGAAATTATACTTGTGGTGATGATATGGGTTAGTTCCTTTCTTGAGGCAAATTTCTTTCCTTTGCTGATGCGTACCCTTTGTAACTCTAATAGGGAATGTGTATCCCTTTCTTGAGGTGGATGACTTTCCTTACTGGCGTATCCCTTTCCTGAGGCAGATGACTTTCCTGATTGGCATATCCTTTTCCTGAGGCAGATGAATTTCCTTTGCTACCGTGCATATCCCTTTCCTAAGACATAAGACTTTTCTTTTGCTACCGTGCATATCCCTTTCCTGAGGTGGATAACTTTCCTTTTGCTATGATGTATATTCCTTTCCTGAGGTGGATGACTTTCCTTTTTCTACCGAGCATATCCCTTTCCTGAGGCAGATGAATTTCCTTTTGCTACCGTGCATATCCCTAGACACTCAACTAGGGAGGGCGTGTGTATCTCTTTCTTAAGGTAGATCCACTTTCCTAGCTAATGATGGTACATTCCTTTCCTGAGGCTGATGACTCTCCTGACTGATGATGTATCCCTTTCCTAAGGTGGATGACTCTCCTTTTGCTGATGACTTCTCTGGGGAAGATATGTGTATCCCTTTCTTGAGGCAAATCAACTTTCCTGACCGATTCTGGTGTATCCGTTCCTTAAGGCAGTTCAACTTTTCTGCTGTTAATGATGTATCCCTATCCAAAAGTGGATGACTCTCCTGCTGGGGAATTTTGAATAACTTGAAAAGAGACAACAATCAAACATCGAGTTAGTCATTATCTAAATAGACACCTTTTTATTCTTAATTGACTTTTGTGAAAATAAAATATTTTTGCCCCTTTAATTAAGAATAAAGAAGTGTGGATGAGATAAACTAAAAATTATATGCAGGAAATGTTGGGTTTGGCCCGATCGCTCTGTAATGAAATGCCCCTTGGAGGGTTGGCTCTTAAAGAATGCCCCTTGGAGGGGTGGCTCTTAAAGAATGCCCTTAGGAGGGTTGGACAGTAGGGGAATGCCCCTAGATTGACTGATTCCATTGTCGAAGGAAGGGGGAATGTCCCTAGATTGACTGATTCCATTGTCGAAGGAAGGGGGAATGCCCCTGGATCGGTGGGGGGATGCCCTTAGGAACTGATGATTTTGCTACTGAGAAATGGGGGGGATGCCTCTGGGTTGATGGGGGGATGCCCCTGGGTCAGTGGGAGGGATGCCCCTAGGATCTAATGATTCCACTACTGGGAAATGGGGGGATGCTGCTGGGACCTAATTCCTCTGCTGGGGAATGACTGTAGAGTGGGGGTGTCCCTAGGGTTCTTGATGATTCCTCTATTGGGAAGTGTGGGGATGCCCATGGGATCTGGTGATTCCTTGGCTGAGGAGAGAAGCAATATCCTTTGAGTAAAGCCTCTTCCACTAGGGAAGCCTTTCCTGTTAAGATTCGTTTGCTGGAGAAGAACTTCTGCACTAGGATAGACCTGTATAGAAAGGTTTCCTGTTTAGTGATTAATTCAAAAATGGCTTACTTTGATGCTTGATTGATTTGCCAAAATGAGAATTTGTGCCCCTTTGATCAAGAATCAAGATGAGCTAAGGGTTTTGCCCCATGATCAACTGAAATACAAGGTTTAAGAGAAGCAGGGTCGGTCCCCTAATCTTAACTGGGTATGCCTATAATGCTCTACCTTGAAAACTACCTCTTGGTGGTAGGAAGGGACCCGTACGTATGACCTAGACTGGTACGGGTGGCAATCAACTAATAAGGGACCCGTGCGGCTGTCGAATGCCAGTACGGGTGCTTCCAGACAATTTTAAAATTACGAACAGTCCCTATTCTCTCTATTCACCAAAACTTCTAATTCTCCCAAATTCTAGCGATTTCTCACCCAAATCAATCAAATGATGTATAAGAAGATTCATGATGCTGGTCGTTTTAGTCTAAGACATGAGGAACTACCCTAGATTGGCAATTCAAAACTCCGGTGATGTCTAGTGGCCGTTGGATATGCTTTCCGAAAAATGGACTCTTTTCTCAGCTTAAATCCTTCCTCTGAGGTCCCCATGGTCCCTTCTCCCGAATCACACCCATCTGAACTCTAAGTTAATCAAAATTCACCATTTTTTATTTTCCCCCCATTTGGAATTCCGTTGATTTGGCATGCTTTTAGGTTATTTTAGGTATTGAAATAGGGCCTTGTGCATGTAACTTTAGTCCAAGGAACTTTTAGGATAGTTTCTATTGAGATTTGGTTGAGTTTTGGTGAAAATGGCTTTTTGGAAACTTTTTCTCCGATGAGCACTGTTTGAAGGGACCTATACTGGTGTGGGGGACCCATATGGGTCCCGTTTTTCATACGAGTATGGGTATGGTATCTATATGGGCAGGGCTCATCCATACGGGTACCCTTATCCAGGACAGAATGTCCAAAACTCCCTATACTGCACTTTTCTTTTGATTTCTAACTTAATCACTATATTCTAACTCTATTGTACTGCTATTTTGCTTTTACAGTTCCCTCTTAGGACCATTGGGGCCCTGAGTTTCTATTAGAAGTAGTACAAGGAGATCAATACCGATGAGGATGCTGAGTTGATAGCCCAGATCAATGCTCTTGGCTTCTCTTATATTGTTAGGGCCATTCTTGATAGACTAAAGACTTTGCCTCCTAATGCCATCACTGCATTGGCTGAGCAGTGGTTGGAGACTACCCATACCTTCTATTTACTGATAGGGGAGGTCACTTTCACCCCATCTGACATGTATACATTGATTGGGTTAGCTTGGAGAGGAGATATCATCCACTTCGACGTGTTTGCCAACTGTTGGCATTCGTGGGCCGAGTTGAAGGACTATGTACAGTGACTTCTTTGGCTTCATCCTAGTAGGAAGGATAAGCTCAAGTATGGGGAGCTGCATACTTATTGGTGAGCACAACCGAGACTGATTTCTATGGATATGAGGGATCAGTATACCAGGTCCTTCCTCTTGAGTCTCCTATTGACCGTCTTCTTTCCTGTATACTCGGGCAACCTTAACTATGGTTTGATTTCTACTATAGAGGATCTTGCAAGTGTGCCTGGTAAGAATTAGTATCCGGCTACTCTAGCTCGGGTGTACTACGACCTAGATATTGGGGTTCGGGGCCAGCAGGCAGAGCTGAATATTAGCCATCCACTTCTTCTAGTAAACACTAAACTTTCCTTATGCTTTTACCCTTATATTGAAACTGTCCTACGACTGACTCTTGATTCTTCTTGCAGATATGGGCATCTAAGCACTATTTCATCCCTAGGCCAGGCTTCTCTGATCAGCCTGAGATGCCTCATATTATCCAGGTGGATGGGTCCCTAGCAGCAATAGCTTGGGACTGTTGCAGAGTATTGAGAGTACATCTACCAGCTACGCTCCTACAGGGTAAATCCCTTAAGCTTGAACCTATTTTTTTAATTTAACAAATAGTTAGTGATAAACTGTATTTACAATGTTAGGGTTCTTATAGTGCGCTTCGATTATATGTAGATTATTTATGACACTTGGGTGCACATGGTCATCCACAATGAGATCGAGGATATGCTATAAGGGGTGGATGACCGCTGGTTCAATCTAGAGTCACCACTTTTCTTTGAGTGGTATCTAGGTGAGTGGGTTCGTGACTGGTGGATGAGCTCTGTAGTTGAGAGGCCTATCCTTTCGCCTTTCCCTAAAGGCATATACTGGCCACACCTGTTGCAGGGGATGGACTAGGAGTTGTGTCTGCTAGGCAAGGGAGCCTGAGTGTTGTCTATTGAGGGTCCTTATCCTAATTTCATCCGTACCTCGCTACTTCAGTCATGCCCGAGGGTCCATTTAGGAGATATTCCTCTCTAGTTCCACTATAGGGATGATGACAACGATAGTGGTGATGAGGGAGCCAGAGGAGAACGTGGGGGACCTTTCCCGGTTTGTCAGACTGAGGGCATTTCTAGGCCTGCATACTCTTCTACTCGGGTATATCTTTTGACTTAGCTCTATAAAGCATTTACTCTTTTACCATTACTTGTACCAACCATTGGTCTGACAGTTTGTAAACTTGAACTGTAGTCTTCTGCTTAGAAGCGAAAGTAACCTGCTGCTACTGCCACTGCTACTGCCCCTGAGGCACAAGCTGATCGGGCTCTATCGGGGAAGTGGGCCAAGACTATCAAACGCTTTAGGAAGGTCATCCTCCAAAATGACCTAGATTCTACCTTCCACCTCCTCGACCATTTGGGGAGGCGCGCTGTATGCGGGCTGGAGGAGTTGGTCCACACCATCTGCTTCGCTGCTTTCGTTTTGACCCATGTGAGCCCTTATACCAAACCCTTAGCTTATATCCTTATTAAATTTATGATATGCATTCTGAATTCACCGAATTGGTTTGCTTAGGTGTTTGTAGCTGAGGCAGCGAGGATTGTATAGAGGTGCTTCTCGACCAGGGATCTGATGATGGCACAGGATGCCTTAACTGCGGTGAGCTTCTTATTTACCTGTGAAATATAACAAACTATGCATGCATGCCATGACATTTACATATGTGTACTGATCTTATAATGTTTATGCAGACCCTACTGGCTATAGAGCTGGATAGATTTGCTCAGGACTTAGAGGCTGCCAAGGATCCAGCTAGCTTCCTGGAGGAGCAGCTACAGGCAGCCAGTGCTGAGTTGGATCAGATCCCTGCACTAGAGGCAGACTTAGAGAGAGCTAGGAGAGAGATTGGGGTTTTGCGGGCACAACTGGCTCACATGACTGAGGGTAGGCGGACTCTTGAGCCATCCGATGATGAATTTGAGGATGATTTTTCTACATATTGAATGACCCAGAGGGGTGTAGATCAGTGTGCTAAGGGAGCTGATGCTGCTAGGACTGACGTGGGGACTTCAGAGATTAGGGACCCCACCTAGCTGACTATCAGTGCTAGTTATGCCGAGGACTATATGACCATAGACGTAGATTATCTACTGGCGGATACTCAGGGTCAGACTTAGGAGGCTCACTAGGGACAGGATCCCCTAGTAGCTTAGGTTACGATTGTCTTTCTGAACTGTTGGTACTTTTTGGGCCCTGCGTGGCTTGCTTTTGATTATGAACTTTGGATCGGTACTTTTGATACTTCTTTTATGCTCATGGATTTTTCTTGAACTGAGATCATTGAGTACTATTATCTACCGATTTTGTAGCGACAGGATTAAGTGGTGTTCTAATTTTTGCATAGGCCACTTGATGTGAGGTGACCTATCGAACCTTTCTCTTTTTTTGTCCTAATTTTTGCCTAAGCTATCCTTGACGGCTCAGCCTAGCAAACCTTTTTCTTTTTAGCTTTAACTTTTGCCTAGACCGCCCTTTCGGGTTTTCAACCTAGCAATCTTTTCTTTTTCTTTTTGCCTTAATTTTTACCGAGACCACACTTTTAGATTTTCAATCCTGCAAGCTATCTTAATTTTTGCCTGAATTGTCCTTGACGGCTAAATCCAGCAGGCTTTTTCTTTTAGCCTTAACTTTTTCCTCAACCGCCCTTTCAGGTTTTCAATCCAGCTGGCTTTTTTAAGAATATTGCAAATGTGTGGTAAAGATGAATATGATGATGCATAACACGTAGAGAAAAATTGATGTTCACATACTAGCAATTATTTCACCTAAAGACATGCATGCATTCATAAGACCAAGATTCTTAGCAAAATCATAACATGTTCATTGATGAGATTAATTTGAGTACATAGGAAATGGTAACAATTTACAATGGGTAACCCATATGGCCTACTGGTCTTTACAGATTTTCCAAAAAGCAACTGACATTTTTCTCTCAATCCTACAACTTTTGCCTAAGCTGCCCTTTTAGGGTTTTTAGCTTAGTGGGCTTTATTTGCGTTGGAGTGACCTAATTTTTTCCTGACTGGTTTACAGGATTTTGATCAGTAGACTGCACCCTAATTTTTCCAGAGCAATAGAGGACCGCTTGCTGGGTGTTTTATTCTTTATTTCTTTTATTCTTTGTGCTGCTTTTTGTGATTTAGTTCTTTTGACCTAGACATGATATCGCTTGAGCCTATCTTGATTCACTGGATTCACGAACTCATTTCCATCCATGTCCATAAGCTTGTTTCCCTCTTTACAAAGGACTTTCTTCATGACGAATGGTCCTTCCCAATTAGGCCTGAACTTGCCCCTAGCGTCAGTGTTGACCTGGCGTAGCAGCTTGAGGACCAGATCACCCGCTTTAAGAGAATGATTTGGGTATCTGATTCTATTGTTATAACCTCGAGCCATGGATTGTTGGTACATCTGGAGATGGTCAAGTGCCTTTCATCTATCGTATTAAACTGTTCATACCTGACTCTTTCCCAATCTAATTCTTTTAACTGTGATTCAAGTGCCACTCTTAGAGATCTTACTTCTGTTTCAACCGATAACACAGCTTCCATTCCATAGACCAAGGAGAAGGTTGTTTAATCAATTGGTGTTCTTACACTGGTTCTATACCCTGGAACTACGAATGGAAGTTTATCAGCCCAGTCTTTATAGGTGGCCACTGTCTTTGATAGAATCTTCTTGACTAATCAGCTTCGCTTTAAGGCTTTTGAGGAAATTTTGTGACTTAAGATGCTCTTTCCATTTTTCATGATCAAAGTCTACTTGCTATTGGTGCTTCTCTGAGCCCTCTTGGAATTCTCTCTTGATGATGCGTGCACTTGTATGCTTTTCCCCCTCATGAAGAAAGAAGGGCCTAGGCTAATTGTTATCATGTTAGCTAAGCACTTTTCATTATCTCTCTTTTTAATGATAGGTTTTAACCATTGGGCATTTATACCATTGTGCTATACTGAGAGTTAATTTTATTAATGAATATGATGATATTTTAAGAATATCATTGTAATGAGTGAATGACGTCATTAGAATGAAATACTTGAGTGAAATGTTAATGATAGGTGCATTAATTTATTCATCACATGTTAATAAAAATACTGATGCTACAACTTATTCATGATATGCCTTGTAAACAACATTGTTTGCATAAAAAATGTTTGCAATATTAAAAATTACATCATTTGAATCATCCTCCACAGGCGGAGGGCCTTGTTGATTGACAGATGAACTGGTAGCCCTGGTGTGCAAGTCTGCTTATGTTTCTTCAGCCACTGCTTTTGCTAAGCTCTTGACGGCCTTGCTGATGGAATTTCCTTTCTCATTTCTTTTCCAATTCTTCCTCATAAGTATCGCTAGTGATTTGGAGATGGACTCGATTGCCTCATTCATTTCATCTTCTTCAGCCTTCCCACATACTTCCACACAAACTGAGGTTTCAATTAGGCAGCCTCTTTTGAAATCATATATTTCATTGAAGATCTCAAAACTAGGGACTTTCTTGCCACTTACTTCGATGGGTTCTTCTTCACCTGTGAACTCCCCTTGCTTGACTCCAACCCCTATCATGATGCAGGACTGAGGCTTAGACTTTTTGGCATATGGGTGATTCCCTAAACTAAGTCTGAATGGCCATGGAAGAGGCAAGAGAGGTTCTAGCATTCCCTGTAGATTCTCTCCGAGTCCTCTACCCTTCTCGTAACCCTACTTTATCATAGTCTTCTCGATCTTAATTGATATGTACCCTTTAACAAAAAAATTTCACCTTGGTGAGCTACAGCCACCCTAGATTCTTTCTCCTCAACTTTCGTAGTCGCTATGACAGATGATTCGTCCGCATCAATGGTTACTAGCTTGCCATTATGGATGAGCTTAACTTTTTGATGGACTACGGAAGGGACAACCCCTAATGCATGGATCCAAGGTCGACCCAACAGTAATGAGTAGGTGATGGAAATATTGAGAATAGTGAATAAGACCTTGGAATTCACTCCTCCAACTATAACTTCAACTTCAAAGACCCCAATAACACTCCTCTGTGTATCGTCATATGCTCTTATGTCAGTATTGGATTTTTCTAGCATGGATTCATTCAGCCCTAAGTGTGGAAGGATCTTGGCAGGGCAAAGATTGAGGGTGGAACCATAATCCACCATAACACATAGGATCGAACGATCAAAGATTTGTACCTTAATGAAAAGTGCCTTGTTATTCTTGTTCTCCACTACTAGGAGATCTGACAGATAGAATTTGATGGGTTTGACCTGATTAGGAGGAGATCCCTCGACCACTGAAAAGGCCTCAAGCAGAGTAGTAGATGGCATAGCTTCCATACTCAATAATTTTTCTACCAGACCTTTGAGATGTTTTTCAGAGTCAATGAGGAGTTCCCAAATGCTGTACTTAGCAGGGGTAACTTGTAATTGCTGGATGAGAGGGGTGACTTTTGGATCATTGCTGACTAAAGTAAGTGTAAAGATTGGAGCTTGATTAACCCTTGGAATGACCTGGATATCTATATCTCTGCCCCTCCTTCTTTTTGGGAGAGGATCAGGAGGAACCCTTCCACTTTGGATGACATACAATACCCAATTTTTCACATAACTTCTCCCTTCGAAAGTTTCCACCAGCTATGGCGGTCCTTCAATCTCATCATTTTCCTATACATAAGCATCGATATCAATTGACTCTAGTTGAACCAATATAGATTCCTCATCATGAATTCCTTCTAACTCGAATGCATCAATGTCAATGGGGATTGGTTCATCAGGCAAGGCCACCACTGAGTGAACCATAGGTTTAGCTTGCAAGATTATATTAAAGGCATGATAAGAGGGTAAGCCTGACTCGACAGCTATAACATGTTTCTCAAAATTTGGCAGGGGGTTATTTTTGGTACTGGGCTTAAGCTCGGGTTCCTAAATCTTCTTTTCCATAATCAGACCACGGATAGCCTAAAGCAGATCCCTACAGGCCCCAGTGTAATGCCCCTTGCTCATATAGTAACCATAAAATTGATCCCTGTCTTTAAGTTTGGGTGGGATCTAGGGCTTGATACTCTGAAGAAGATCGAGTGCCCTTATCTTATGAAGATGGCAGGTGGGGACACTTTCTAAGGGGAGATGTCGTCTTCAATGGAGTGGACTGCAGATACTTCTTCTTGCACTACCATTGTTTTAGAATTGGAGCCAGCTTTTGACTTAGAAGTCTAGGCTGGGGCGAAAGGGTCATTTCTATTGAGCCATGGTTTGGCCGGTACACTTGCCTTCTCTAATTTATTAATCCTTTCCCACTTCCTAGCTTTTTCAAAGACCTCAACATAGCTAGAGAATTTATCCATATCAAGGACCTTACGATAAGCAGGCAGTGCACCAACCATTAATTTCACGATCATCTCTGGGAGACTTAGCCTATCCTTCAACAGAACTTAAGTGGCTATCCACCTTTCGAAGTAGGGTTTGAACTTCTCATTAGGGGCCTGCTTGATAGCCTCCAAATTATATATGGTAGTTTTAATGGTGGCGTTGAAACGATACTGCTCAATAAAAGCTTCCAATAAAGCTTTCCAGTTTCTATTGCTTCATCTGATAAAGTGTTGTAGAATTCAATAGTAGGACCTTCCAAAGTGCAAGGGAACATTTTGTCTAGGACCTTATCACTTAACTTTCTAATTCTCATAACCCTCTGATAGGTGGTGATGTGAGACTGAGGTGGATCAGTTCCCTTATACTTCGCTATGCTGGGCATACTAAAGTTTTCAGGGACCCAATCCTCCTCTCTAGCCACTTGGATGGATAGTGATGATGGTTGGGAGTCGGGATTAGTAGAAAGTAATTTCTGAAGAAGATCACACAATTCTACAAATAAGGATGACCCATCTGGTTGAATAATTGTACTTAAGGGTAACCCTGTTGATTAAGGAAAGGTTATCCCCTTAGGTGTGACCCTAAAATTGGGGGTTAGACTAGATGCCCCAAACTAAAATGGAGGCGGTACAAATCCCTGACTAGGCTGAGTAAACTGAATGATAGCTGGCGAAACCACTATACCCACTGACTAAAATGATTGGCTAACTGAACTAAATGGACCCAAATAATCCAACTGACCCAACTGATTGGAAGAATCCCCGCGGGTCCATACAGGTGGCAAATGAAACTGAGTGAATGGATTATGAGTAACCCGTGATACTTGTTAACTAATCACTACATTCACTACTGGAGTACTGACAGGAATACTTTAAGGAGCCTTGGCCATCCTATCTTCATCTATGATTGCCCTAATGGAGGCCAACATCTTATCATTCATTCGATCTAAAAACTGATCACTTCCCAAGTACTGTAAGAGAGCATTTGTGTTCTCCGACATAACCCCGGTCCTTGATGCATTCGCCTCCTCCGTAGTAGCAACATTCTTAACCTCAAAATCAATCTGGCCCTCTAGAGTCAGGATACGAGATATCTCCTTAGGATGATATGCACAAAGATCAATTGGACTAAACTGACTGCTAGATGAAATACACGTAGACGGAGATGGAGTAACCCTTATCAGAACTGGAGGAGCCAAAATGCGAGTCAAACGGACTTGAGATCATCACCAAACTTTTTCCCTTTAAGGTTTAGTTTTGGCTAAGGTGATAACCAAGAGATTAGTACATGCGTGGATAAATTACAATGATGCATGGTGGGGTTAATCACAAGGGTATGTAACACAACACATGAGAAGCGATCAGTTCTGTCCTTATTTCTGCCACCGAGCCTGAGGGTATTCTTTCTTAGTTTAATCTCATATAAAATCAGGGTACCTAAAGGGTAAAATTTATGGCTTGTGATAAGAATGGTGTAGGGACATATTGGAAGTTGATGTAGAAGGTTTCCATCACATCAAGCCTCTTTTGGAAGGAGATGGCAATGAGTGCTCCACCCACTAAGGTGTCCCCAATATCCCTAGTGGTCATGGGTATCACCATTGCAAGTGTTGCAGAAATAATAGGGCACCCTAACCTAGTGTTGGAAGAAGAGTGCATCTAGCTAAAGAGAGAAGGAGATGAGAAGATAGAGTGTGGTAATTTTCCCAAATGATGAAAACAAAAGTGGGTTGAATCAAGTCAATGATTTTCGATGCTCATCTTAATCTTTTAAGCTTTTAAAACAAACCAACATTTTACAAGTTAAAAGATTAATTCCCTAGTGGAGTCGCCACTGTGAGATGCTGATGACGTGTGGGTCTCCCTTGGCGCCTTTGTGAGAGGCGAGGCCCACTAGGGGTTTGGTTGGATTTAGGCGTGACAAAACATTTTTAGTTAAAGTTTGCACAATATTCCAATTTTAATGAATAAAAGAATTGAGACCCAAATCTCAATACAATTGATAGAGTTTCCACCCAAGTTATATACTTGTGAAAGAGTTTTGATACGGTTCCTTCTAGGTGGGAGACTTATACCTATTGGATCAGAGATTCGGGTATCGAATGAGTCTCTCATTTCTCATTTAGTTGATTCAAAATTACATTCACTGCATAAAACCTTGTTCATTTTCATCATTTAGGGAATTGTCATAGAAATCCTATTTCTACACTCTTTCACACTCGATACATGCATTTACATATTACAATAAAACACAAGCAATAAATGTGGGAATAAAAATTACAACCGGGGGAAAAATGGGGGAATTGCAAAGAGAACTTATACATTTGTTCTAAGTTATAAAACAAAATGAAAATAAATTCCCTTGCATCCATAGATGTTAGCACAGTTTATAGCACGTCATAAATCAGTACTTCGGTGTATTTTATTGTGAAAACACATTTTAACTTTTGTGGATTGATTTACCAGATTATTAGTGAAAATGATCGCATTGTAATTGGTGAGTTGGATTAATTTTAAACTAATTAAAAGGAGTTCTGGATCTGCCAGGGGCTAGTACCCATACGGGTGGGTGGGGCCAGTATGGCTACTAAGGAGGACCGATACGGGTATGGTGTACCTGTATGGGTCCTATCTATTCTAGGTAGAAACTTTGCTTAGTTCAATTTATAGATTAATAGATTAACAGATTGATGGCAGAAAAATAAAATAAAAAGGGATTTCCTTCTGTACGAGTATGGCGCACCGATTTGTATCTTTAGCGATATATGGTGCCAATAAGGCTCATACGGGTTAGGACCAGACCCAAAATAAGAAATTAAAGGGACATATATAATAGAAGGAACATAGAATAATAATAACGAAATAACTGAGATGTGAGTATCTTTGAAACTCTGGAGCGTTACCTTTGCGGCGTGAATCCACTTTGAGAAGATCCCTTTACTGTCGAGAGAGTCCGGCTAAAGTAAATGATGGAATAGGACCATTTAGTTGAGCATTTGTGTGGAAAGAACCTCCCCTAAATCCTAATAAAGTAAGATAGGAATGAATAAAAAGTGGGCAAAACCTCAAAGGAGGGTTTTCTCCCTATTTTATACCTCATATACCCCCACTATACCTTTTCTATACCTATAAAAATTGCTAGAGTTTTAGTATAATTTTCATATGAGATGTCTGTGTGTTAAAATGTGAAGAGAAGGGACCTATTTATAGGGGAAAGGAAGTCTAAACACAATAAATCACATTCATGACCGGCCTTTTCCCGAAATAGGAAAGGATTCCCTTCCAAAAGAGCCTATTTAGGCAACAAGAGGACTCGTACGGGTAGGGTCCCACCCGTATGGGTCCCCCCTAGGCATATGGAATGGATAACCTATATGGGTCCTTTAGTGGATCCGTACCACCAGACAGCACTCGTATGAGTCCCTAAGGGCAGACTAGGTCTCCAAACTTTGGCCAAACTCAACTCTGCAGCAGTAAGAACACCTCTGATGGACAACACCTGAAAGACATTGCATCATATAACTCTTATCATAGTTTCATGAGAACGATCATTAAAATCCAGTGCTCACACCTGCTACTCCTTGCTTTCGATAGGATCTTCATTGGTTGCAAAGACTGAAATCATAAGAAGTTAGAGTCTAGGAGTAAACTCATCAGTAGGGGTATCCTTCACAAATCCAGAGCTTATCATTTCACTTTCTAATCTCATCAGTCTTCTCTCAGCTTCAATCTTCCAGTCAACTAACTCATCAATGATAGGCAAGAGAGTTTTCATAGTCATGCTAGCACACCTATCCAAAAATGCCATCTTCTCATCATCAGCCAATTGCTTCCCTAACTATGTAACATACATCTTGGTGGTGCTCTTTCTCTTCTTTGATGCATGGTTGAGAGTTTTGGTCTTCACATCCTTTCTCTTCTCTTTCTTTGCTTCCAAAGCATCTACCTCATGCCGTAAGTACCATTTCTTGTTGAAAGTATTGCAAATTCTAAACTTGTAAATATTATTGAACTCGATTGGCTCCGGATAACCCATTAGTGTGAGACTATAGGCAGAAAAGGAAGTGAGCATATTCTTGGTGATTTTTGTGACATAAGAACCCACTAGAATATGTCTAGTCCCTTTGTTTGGGAGACCAAGAGTATAATCTACGAAGAACCTCCCCACATCAATCCTCTCACCCTTTTCCATGCAATAGAGAACAAACAGATCATCCTTATTCACCGTAGACTGATTGTGGCGACCAAAAAAGTGCTTACTAGAAACTTGTGAATAATTTTGTGCTTGTATTCTAGGAGGTTACTAGAGCACTTTTCCTTCTCGTAGGTTCTTCTAGTGAGCTCAAACTAGTATTGGCCTTTGTCAAAATCTGGTATTCATCAATAATTAATGTATCCTCCAAAACTCCAATGAATATGTTGAGATCATCAAGGGACATCCCCCTTTTTCTTTCAAAAAAGTGAACAACATACTTACTCATATTGTCGCTTTTCAAATCTTCTTCTTTTTCAGAAATGGTACAGAGAAATTCTTGGGTGTGCTCCTTGTAGGCCAGTTCTTTATTTGTCATAAATTCATCCAATCCAGCCCCTTTAAGCATGACCAAAATTTCATCGGCCAATTTAAGTTCCTTGAGGGATTCCCAGTTGAAAGATCCCAAAGGCTCAAACACATTATCTTGAAAGAATGCAAAATGACCCATTTTACAATCTTCCTTGAATTCCTTCACTTTTTCCAAAATTAGGTCAGAGTTGGGTTTGAAAGAGTCTTCAATGAGGATCGTTGTTGAGGATTTTGCCGGAGTACTTGAAGAAGCCCTTTGTTGTCGAGTGGAAACCATGGTTGAAGGTATGAGAATGGCAAAAAATCAGGAAGGGAAGAAGATGAATAGTGAGTGAAAACAGGAGAGAGAGAAAATGGTTTGAAAGAGTTTAAATAATTTTGAAAGTTGAAAACACCTTTTTCAAACCGTACTTTAAAAGTGAGGTGTGATAAAATTAGGTTAAATGAATTTTGTGTTGAAAAAATAAAAATGAGAATTAAATTGCTCAATCATATTACATGCATGAGTGTAGGGGACAAAAAAGTAAGAGGGTAATGATTTAAATGTAAGGTAACTTTTAAGCCTAAACAACTCATCACCTACTCTCTTTAGATTTGTGACACGTGACCCTTGGCATGCAAAAATTCATTTTTCACTTAGTTTCTTTTTGTGAGAAATTTGATGAGAGAGAATTGTTGTGCTGATCACTCCTCAAAACGAATTTCTTTAAGAAAATTTAGAAATATAGGCCCCCTTTTTTAAAAAAACTTTCAGATTTACCACTCTATCCCCATGTTGGAAAAATCACCAAATTTGAAATGGATGTAAAAAAGAATAAGATTTAAGTAAGAGAAACAACAAGAAGATAGATGATTGGTTACTTGGTGTTGCCTTCCCTTACTTAGGAAATGTGTACCTACAAAATGTACAAAAATCATAAAAATGCTATAAATGGAGAAAGAAACAAGTATTTTCAAAGTTGAGAGATTGAGCTTGTGCTCAATGGTTGCTCCAATTGGTGTTTAGAGCAGACACCAAATTAGTGGCTTCTTAAGGTGGTTGTAGTTCTTGTGTTTTCACAACAACCCTTGATGTGTCATTCATGAGGTAAGATTTCAATCTTTGCCCATTTACTTTTAATGATTGCCCCATAGTGCTTACAATTTCCACAGCCCCAAAAGGGAAGACTTGTTGAACAACATACGAACTTGTCCACCTTGACTTCAACTTTCAAGGGAATATTTTCAATCTTTAGTTGTATAAGAGTACTTGTTGCTCGGGTTGAAAGTCTTTGTCTTGAATTCTTTGATCATGCCATTTCTTGGTCTTTTCCTTGTAATTCCTGGCATTCTCAAAGCTAAACAACCTAAACTCCTCCAATTTATTGAGTTATAACCTTCTTTGTTCTCCAACTGCATTCTTGTCAAAATTCAACAAAGTTAGTTCCCACAATTCTTAAAACTTTAATTCAACAGGCAAGTGGAAAGCTTTCCCATATAGCAATATAAATGGGGGCATTCCTATAGGGGCTTTATATGCAGTTCTGTAAGCCCATAATGCATTGTCAAGCTTATTTGCCCAGTCCTTCCTAGGATTACTAATAGTTTTTTCAAGAATTCTCTTGATCTCCCTATTAGATATTTCAGCTTGCCCACTTGTTTGTGGATGGTAAAGAGTGGTAATTCTATGAGTTACCCCATACTTGTTAAGTAATTTCTCAAAATTGGTTATTGCAAAAGTGAGTTCCTTGATCACTTATGATTGCCCTAGGTACTCCAAAACGAGTAAAAAGCTTTTTCAAAAATTTTACTACTATCCTAGCTTCATTTGTAGGACTAGCAATTGCCTCTACCCATTTACTCATATAATCAACAACAAGAAGAATGTATTTGTTACCATATGAACTTAGAAATGGGCCCATGAAATCAATGCCCCGTATATAAAAAATTTCACATACCGCAATGTTGTTCAAGGGCATAGCATTCTTAGCTGAGATATTACCTATCCTTTGACACCCATTACACTCCATAACAAACCTTTGGCAATCTCTAAAGATTGTTGACCAATAAAAGCCACATTCAATCACTTATGCTGCTGTTCTACTTGCTCCAAAATGTCCACCCGCTTCCTTGTTGTGACACATGGTTATGATTGTTGGAACTTTCTCCTCTGGAACACACCATCTTATGATTTGATATAGACATAGCTTAAAAAGAAATTGTTCTTCCCCAAAATAGTATTTTAAGTCAGCAAAGAACTTTTTCTTTTGAGCATAAGGTAAAAGAGGTTTAATTCCACAAGCAAGAAAGTTAGCAAAATCACCAAACCAAGGGGGTGATCTCACCACTAGTAAATGTTCATCAGGGAAAGACTTAGTGATCTCTACTCGCTCAAAATGGTTTCCACTAGAAATTCTTGATAGATGATCCATGTATACTTTGACCTATTCATGGATTAGGTCATGGAGTAAAGTGGTGACCGCCCTTTGATAGGTTGCCCCTGCGTTCTTGAGTCTGAATGGCATGACTTTATAGCAGTAGATCCCCATTTCTTGATGAAGGCTATTTTCAGTTTGTCGATAACATTCATCAATATCCGGTTATATCCCGAGAAGCCATCCATGAAGGAATACATGGCTACCCGGGCTGCACTATCGATTAGTACATTTATGTGTGGTAGGGGGAAGTCGTCCTTTGGTGCAGCTTTATTGAGATCATGAAAGTCGATATAGACTCGGACTCTCCTGTTCTTTTTGAAACTGGCACTATATTGGCCAATGATTCCCGATATTCTATGACTTCTAGGAACTTAGCTTTGATTTGTTTGGTTAGGTCTTCCTTGACCTTTTCTTCCCACTCAGGTCTCAATCTTCGCAGTTTTTGTTTAACCGACCAAATTTTCAAGTCGATAGGAATTTTGTGTTCTGCAATGGCTCTATCAACTCCGGGCATTTCATCATAGGACCAAGCGAATGGTTTCATATGCAATTTAAGCACTCTTAATAATTCTATTTCAAGTTCGGGACCAAGGTCATTGGGAATTGATATCATCTTGGGGTTGTTTTCGGTTCCTAAATTTATTTCGTTTCTAAGAGTGTCATGAATACTAAAAATGCTTGGCATATGGTGAGGTGAATGCATGAAATCAAAAGCATCACACAAGTAAGCAAAGCCGTTCATTTTATTATCATTATCACTTTCACATTACAAGTTGTTAAGCTCAAAGACATCAGAAATTGAAGCATCATTGTCGACTTCTGGGATGGTAGCTTCCTCGCTTAGAAACTCCGTATTGCTGCTGGAGATCGCGTCGTTGACCATGGACTTTCCTTTAATCATGAGTTGAGCCAGCCCAGTGATTATTTTTTCCATTCCTTCCTCTGTAGGTCTTCCTTTTTACAACTTTAACTCGGCCTTCTTGTCTTCAAGGTGGGCTTCCATTAGCTTAGCTAATCCTACTGCTAGGTCTTCCTCTTATCAGTTTGTTTTTCATAATTAGTTGAGCGACTGGGGCCTTTGAAGCCTGTAATGTTTGAGAATATCTTAAAGCTGGGCACTTCTCCCTCTTCCATCTTGATTGGATTGGGCTCACCTTGGCCTAGGAAAATCTAGGATGAACAAAGATTTCTGACATCTGGCGCCTCCTAGAGCAAACCTTTTATCGGCTTTTACCCTTGTATCCGAGTTTGGAGGGGCTATGGGAGCCTATAACGAATTTAAATTCTGGGGGGCCTTGTTCTTATGCTCCGATGTTAGCCCCTGGGGTCAAGCGCTAGTCCATGTAGTTTCTTATGCATTCAGGCCATTGGGTTGGTTTTTCGTCTTTTCCTTTGATGGCTATTAGAAATTCACCTATGTATTTTGGGCTTGCACGTATGGCAGCTACTGTGGATTCCTCATTGGCCTCGAGGGTTACTATCTTCCCCTTGTAGGGGATTTTCACCTTTTGGTGCAAGGTGGAAGGGACACCTCCCAGCGCATGAAACCATGGTCAACCGAGTTGCAAGGAGAATGTGATTGGGATATCGATAACGGTGAAAGTTGTAAGGGACTCAACTTCTCCTGCCTTCGCCATTGCCTCAAAATTTCCCAAGACGGATATTTTCAAGTTTTCATATTCTTTGATAACCATTCTAGACTTCTTGAGCATCCCTTCGTTCAACCCTAGGATTGGTAGGATTTTTTGAGGGCAGATGTTGAGTGTAGAGCCATCATCCACCATGACACAGGGCATCACTCGATCTAGTATCTCAATTTTTAAGTACAGAGCTCGGTTATGGCATAGGCCATCATTTGGCAGGTCTGCCTCAGAGAAGGATTCTACGTCTAACCAAGGCACACACTTCTGCCGGTGAAGCCAGTGATGGTGCCTCCATTTCCATCAACTTTTGCAATATCTATGTGCCTAGGATCCCCGTAAGAGATCCCAAATGCTTATCCTAATGGGGGTGTTTATTAATTGTTTAACTACCGAAACGCCGACTCCCTTTGTCGGGTTATCTTTTGAGGGGACCTATGCAGGTCTTGGATTAAGTTGGACCTGAGGCTGATAAACTCTCCCGCTTCTGGCAACATGATTGATGCACTCCTGTCATTCTTGGGGAGTGCTCTTGGGCATGAATACTGCGAACTCACCAAAATCTTCTTCGAGGGGAATGTGTTCCAGCCGTATAGGCCTATCCATACGTGAACCCAGGGCCTTTGCACCTTTTACCCTGCAGTGCACATTCGTTAGTAATGCTATAGCCAGATTTGCTCAGAGGATTTCATCTATCACGTATGCTTGCGAGTCAATACCCCTGCTCATGTTAATAACATCAGAGCAAGCAAGGACCAATTCGTCTAATATTTCCTCAATTTTTGGATAGGGTACCGTCATGAAGAATGGATAAGCCCAAGTTGTTGGTCCATCCCTTGGGTATGGTTCCATTCTGGGAGGGTCACCCCTCGGTCCCTCAATTGTCTTTTCCATGGCAAAATAGTATAGGAAAGCTTGGATTAGGATACCCCAGAAGTAGCAATAGTGGTGTGTGGCCTATGGTGATAATGTTCTGCCTTCAAGAGTGGTGCCAAAGATTTTTGGCCAATGGTGATAATGTTCATCCCTTGAATTTATTACTTCGGTGAATATTGTGAGGTAGATCTGAGGATGCTTGCTTCCATCATATCCGAGTTCGGATGGCAACTCAGGGAAGAGCATGGTCCCATGGGCATCTTCCCAACGATTGCAGATTCATGGGCCGCATTGAGGCTTATGTAGAATCTTTGGTCATCTTGGATACTTGCGAATGCTATTGGATTAATTATAGCATTAGACTGATGTCTTCTCCGCCGGGGGGCCT
This sequence comes from Euphorbia pulcherrima, assembly GCA_947683365.1. NCBI lineage: Eukaryota > Viridiplantae > Streptophyta > Magnoliopsida > Malpighiales > Euphorbiaceae > Euphorbia > Euphorbia pulcherrima. Next base: position 20,262,419 of record CANTUS010000007.1, read on the forward strand.
CCTGTTCTCTTGTTGGATTCTTTGGAGAACTAGTCTTTTGGTAAGGCATCCAGCCCCAATCATGTTGATCTCTGAAGGTGATCCATCCATGATTCCCCGTAACTCTTCTCTTATTAATCAAGAGTGGGAGGACCCAAGGTCAGGCAACGGTTGGGGATCTGTAATCCCTTCCAATGGCAGATCCAGGAAGCGTAATCGCCCTGGTGCACATAATTGAGGATTAGTAAGGATTGTCCTAATGTACCCATTCGCCATTGTGCACTCATTATCACTTGTATAATCAGAACCAACATCCCTTCATGATTCCATGGTAATCATATCATATGACATTGATCTACTTGGCATGAGTCCAGGGTATGCCATACCTTATGACTACCAGGTTGGTCCAGTGTTAGCGGGTTCATTATCGCTCGAATATCTAGGCTGAGGATGCACAAATTAAGATGGATTAGGGGCTGCTACTTCACTCGAAGGACCTTTCATGTGTGGATTCCTACTGCTCTCTCCTGTCTCAAAGTGAGGGTTTAGGTGAGGCACTTGGTCCTTAAATCTATGTGGGCTCGACATCTCCTTACATCACATGAGGGCAGTGATGGTAGTATGTTGGAACATATGTACGATTCCGTCTTCATGCTTGTTTATGTATCTTTTGTAAACTGGTCTGAAGCATATGCATTCTGGGGAAGGTGAGAGGACCTGTGAGTAGGATCCTTCATTGTTCTGAAGAATGGCACGTGAGGAGCGAACACTTGGATGAATTTCTGGCACATCAATGGCTAATCCCATCGCTGGTGGGGTAAGATTCGGAAATACCAAGCTAGGGCCTGACCGATCAGAAACTGAGGGAATAGGGTTAGTGCCCTTAGGACACTGATGTTATATAGCTCTAGGGTTAGGAGGAACCATCTCAGGAATGTGATTGGATCAGAGTTTTATGAAATCCTATTCTCATTCCCTTCCCAATCGGCTATGTAAAGGAGAACTCGTGATTTGAGTTCTTCTTCATAAGCTGATACTCTTTCAATCATATGCATCTCGTCGAATATAGGGTTATCATCGAAGCAGGGATCCTCGTCCTGGTTATCCAATCCCCATTCTTCTTCTTCATCAAGCAAAATGGTGTTAATGAGTAACGTTTTACAGAAGTTTGAGTCTGCTTCATCTTCTTGAGGGTGAGACATAGTTGAACTTTTAGTGGTTGACTCCCGGCTTAGCACCAAGTTTAAGGAATCACATCTCAAAAGTATGCACTATGCTAGTATTTATGACTGAAAGATCCCAGTACCAATTAACATGGCTAGTATGGCCGGGGCCATGGTGCTACTGAGTTGTCAGAATGAATCAAGGAGGCTAACCAGATCAGGCCCTATCTCAATCCCATCATCTCCGATACTTATGAGGTTGGCGACCCTTAAGTCTGCCGGTCATACTGCAGCACTGCTTGATTCCCACCACTCGGGTATCATGTTATATAAGATATATTGCCTGATTGCCCTCATCAAAGGACTCTTGGATTATTCTGAGTCTTTTGCTAGGGAAGGTTTCCAAGAATAGGTGTTCTAGCTCTACCCAGTCCCACAATTGTCTAGGCAACATGGAAAGGTACCAATCCATTGCATCCCCCATGAGAAATATGGGATATGCGGTGACCATACCGTAGGGTGGGACATCGTATTTTGGCAGGAGGTCATAGAATTGCTCCAAGAAAGTGACTACATCGGTGTCCCCTTCGTACTGGATTCTTTCCATCGCTAAGGCCGAGAGTTTCCCGGACTTCCATAATTCTCTTGCATAAGCATCCACCTGGCCTATTTCTATGAGTGCCCACCCAATATCGTTTTCTCCGAATCTTGGGTCGAACTGAGCACTATCCCTTCCACCGTCATCATCCTCGTGGAGAAGGATGGCATTGATAGGAGATTCAAAGGTCGGTAGTGGGTTATTTTAAGTACTTGGCTTTTATTCCGGTTCTTCGAGGTTTCCTTCCTGAATCATTTTTTGGAGGTCGTGTAACAACCTAACACATTCATTGGTCTTGTGCCCCTTCACAATGTTGTATGCATAGAAGTTATCCCAGTCAGCCGGGTCTGGTGGTACAAAGGTCTTTAAGCTTTGCATGCCCCTAGATTTTCTCAGCTTGATGAATATCTGAGATAATGACTCAATCCATGGTGAGATTGGTTGAGTCCGTGATGGAGTAATTGCGGCACTGACGACCTCAGTTTTCTTCTCCTCCATCTTGGCATATGATGGTTTTGGCTGGTAGGATTTTAAGGGAGCCACCCTATCATACGGCTTTAATTTTTTGCATAATAGGCTGCCTCTTCCTACCTGATGTGATCTTCCTCATCATATTTCTCGATTTTTTTAATATTGCACGAAAAGTATGGAATTTCCCCATTTTCATTTCTTTTCCAAAATTTGGGGTCACATTAGGTCATCCATCTTTGGCCATCGTCCACCAGTGATCGAACTACGACCCATCTGCGATAATAGACTTCAAAGGGCTCCTTAATACCCTATCGGACCCTTTCTAGGTCCTGTAAGGTTGTTTCCACCCTGACATTGTTGGCATAGTTCTCAATGAAGGCAATACTTAGCAATTTCCAGCTTGACTTTACTTGGTTGGAATTTCTCATATACCAATTGGTAGCTGGACCTCTTAGGGTTATTTGGAATAAGTTCACTCGATCGACTTCAGGAATGCCCATGCTCATCATAATGCGTAGGTACCCCTCAATGTGAGCTTCGAGGGAACTTGTGCCATCAAATGGTGGGACGTAGTATTGGGAATTGACAGTCAGATTGAACATGCATAACAGGCATGGCGGAAATTCAAAATTTTTTCCCTGTCCCCAGGAACTCCTATTAGTTGCATATAAATTAAATAAAGCCTTAACTAAATAATTCTCTACCTAGGTTAGCATGCAAAAGAGCCAGACATACCATAATTCTAAATTATATTCTAGCATAAATATTTTATACTAAGTATGTTTTAACTCTAAGCTATAACCTAAGCATAAAGTATACTAAGCATGATTATTAAGTCTAAAACACTTGAAGAAAATGACTTAATAATTAAACGAGAAAATAACGACATACTAGTTGAAGCGTGCTGTAGCAAAACTTCGTTACACAAGCCTCCAAAGTAGGATAACCTCTATGAGTATCCACACAAACCCCACCAACTAAAACCTCCCAATGAGGAATAACTGAAGAGCCTTGAGTAGCTGGTAGGCCACTCTAAAATCCCACCCAAAAATATAACCGAAATTATTCAAGTTCCACTTGAATTGGTATGAATTGGAATGGGGAAAGGAGCCCCTATTTATAGGTGGAGCAAAGGTTCCACCCAATTAATGCGGGATGGGTAACTACCCATCCTGCCCCTTGGGAACAAGAAGATCCTAGTGGATCCATGTGTTGCCCAAGGCAACCCGGCTTTCATAGCAAGCCAGGTTGGCTTATCGTGCAAGGCAGGCTCATATGAGCCTGCCTTGCCCCACGAGCTAGGCCTCGCGGGCTTTCCTGCAAGCCTAACTCACAGAGGCCCTTCTTGGGCTAGGCAAGCGCTGCACATGCAGCGCCAGCTCAGCCCAAGCCGCGTGCCCATGCAAGCGGGGCTTGCATAGCACGCAGCCCACGAGTGCTCTATGCACTCATGTGGCCTTTTTTTTCTTTATAGTCCCCACTAGTCCTTTTGGGTCCGTAGGGCCTACGTATGCAGGGTCCAACCCTCACCTTGGTAATCCGTTTTTTTTGCTCCCTTTCATTTAATGACCCTAATAAAATTGGTTACCGGTCAATAAATAAAAACTCTTTATTCCAATCAAACATTTATTTTATGAGCCTAATAAATTAGTCGCCGGTCAAAATAAATTGCTTGGTCTATCCAAAATTGATCCAATCAATTTTAACCAATTAAATAATAATCGGACTAAGTAAAGAACTAATAGATTTATTCTATTACAAAATATGATATAAATAATAATCCCATTATTATTTATATCATATTTTGTAATAGAATAAATCTATTAGTTCTTTACTTAGTCCGATGAAGATCCAATGTGTGTGACCTTATAGGATCCCGAAGTATTGAGCTGTTAAAGCTTAACCAACCCTTGTTCTAATGGAACCATTGGCTCGAGGTTCTAGACCATGAATAGAACTCAATTACCTCAAACGACTGTAGTATGCCTCTAGCAAGAGTCTACCATCCCCCATTACTTGGAACATCATTTGTGCTTATGACTTAATCTCGGTTAATGCAATTGTTATCCAATGCAATGAGCTCCTTCCATTCTTTAATATTAGTACCATCTGGTTTATAGGGTTCAGTTAAAGTGTTAACCCAGTAATAGCAAGGTTGCTCCAAGCTATCCCAGTTATTTATTTGTTACCGAAGTATATTGCCTTTACCATAGTGTGTTTGACTAGAACCATTTCTATCAAACACATACTCTGATGAGAGGTTTATGGCAATCATCACTACAACAAGTGGCCAGGTATAACTCCTTAATATATCCGAAGCGATGGATTCTTTTCAACTACTCAGCTTACCAATGTGCTATCATCACTATACCCGTAATCACCTATAGCACCATAAATTAATAAGTGTATAGAAATGACCCAAAGTATAGAAATAGTACCACACAAGGTAACTAGTATCTCAAGTATGTGGATATTCACAAAGCTTATTGCATGAAGATAAACACTAACACATTAATATATACACCAAGTGTTTATCTTATTGCGGTCTCCAATATATCTTCCAGATATATCCATGTGTCAAACTAAAGGCACCACCTTCAGTCCTTAGGTGATTGACTGCTTGGACCCTTTCCAAGAAAGTTGACCACATTCTAGTCTTTCTGCTTCATCAAGATCCTTTCTTGATGAAACTATGATTAGGGATAGTTTAGACATATTCATAATTGCACATCAAGCAGGTTCCACCAGATATAGTCCAACTATAATTTCTCTGACTTAATGCTATGATATGTCAAGGACTTTTGTATACATACATCAATGAATACATTTAACCAGCTATAATATATATACACAGAAACACATTGATATAAACAAAAGAACAAATGCCTTTATTGAATAAACAAATTATTATACTATTACATAATTAAGATATATCGCCCTAATTGCCTTAAGGGCATACATCATATCCAACAAACTCCCACTTCCACTAAGGGCAATTAGCCATATGTCTTAATCCATATGCTTTAACACGCTGGTCATGTTTAACTTGAGTCAATGGCTTTGTCAGACCATCTGTGAGGTTCTGATCAGTGGGTACATATTCTACTCTTATTATCTTAGCATCAACAATCTCCCTGATTATATGATACTTTTTGTATACATGTCTATTTTTCTGATGAGACCGTGGTTCCTTTGTCTGAGCTATGGTACCATTATTATCACAATACAAAGTAATTGGATCAATAGCCTCAGGCACCATATCGAGATCACCAATAAATCCCTTTAACTAGATAACTTCTTTTACTGCTTCGCATGCAGCAATGTATTCAGATTCCATTGTTGAATCAATAGTAGTTTCTTGGTTGGAACTTTTCTAGCATATCGCCCCTCCATTTAACACATACAAAAAACCTGACTGAGACTTAAAGCCATCTCCGTCAGATTGAAAACTCGCATCAGTGTAACCTCTGATTTTGAGGTCACCTTCTCCATAAATCAAGAACTCATCCTTAGTCCTTCTAAGTACTTAAGAATTGCCTTGACGGCCATCCAGTGGATAGAGTATATCCATCATGCACATTCTCTCCTAAGCTATCTTCGGACACTCAGCCTTAGATAGCTTAATCCCTTTGTCATCGGGAGATAACCTTTCTTAGAATGCTCAAGGTTGAACCTATTCAATACCTTGTCTATATATATACTTTAAGAAAGACCTAACAGCCTCTTGGATCTATCTCTATAGATCTTTATACCTAGTATAAATGCTGCTTCACCAAGGTCTTTCATGGAGAACTTTCTTGACAACCACACTTTAACGTTTTGAAGAAGAGAAATGTCATTTCCTATTAGCAGAATGTCATTAACATAAAATACTAGAAAAACGACTTCACTTCCATTAACCTTCTTATAATTAGCATTTAGACAGAAATCCAGTTCACAGATTGTTTGATCAAACCTTATATTCCAACTCCTAGATGCCTGCTTAAGTCCATAAATAGATCTTCGTAGCTTGCATACCTTTGAGCCATTCTGAGATGTGAAACCCTCAGGTTGTGTAATATACACATCCTGGTCTAAATCCCCATTTGGAAATGTTATTTTTACATCCATCTACCAGATCTCATAATCATAATGAGTAGAAATGGCGAGGAGTATCCTTTTGGATTTAAGCATAGGTACCGGTGAGAAAGTTTCATCATAGTCAATACCTTCCCGTTGACTATAACCTTTCGCAACCAACCTTGCTTTATAGGTAATTACATTATCGTCCATATCTGTCTTCTTCTTGAAGACCCACTTGCACCCAATAGGTCTAACCTCTTGCGATGCATCAACCAAATTCCAAACTTGGTTCTCGTACATGGAGTCCATTTCCAATTTCATGGCTTTTAGCCATTTATTAGAATCTAAGCTTTTCATTAACTCATCATATGTCCTTGGTTCATCATCCTCCATAAGATATAGTTCCTTATCATCAGTGATGATAAACCCATATCTATCGGGGCCCTTATGAACATGACCTTATCTTTGTAATGATTGTGTTTTGACAGGTTGTTCTTGGATCACACTCTCTTGTGTATCTAGAATAGGGTCAATCAGTTGATTGTCTGTTTCTTCCTCTTGAACTTCCAGTTCAATATTGCTCCTACTGACTTTTGCAAGTAAGTGTTCCTTTTCCAAAAAGTGAGCATTCCGAGATACAAATGCCTTTTGTGCTTCGGGTTGGTAAAATAGATATCCAATTGTTTCCTTTGGATATCCAATGAATAGATATTTGTCAGCCTTGGCATTCAACTTATCTGACGCTATCCTCTTCACCATAGCAAGACTGCCCCATACTCTTAAGTGACTTAGAGATGGCTTCTTATTACACCATCTTTCATAAGGTGTAAAATCTACTGATTTAGAGGGCACTCTATTTAAAACATAAACCATACTCTTCGGTGCATATCCCCAAAAGGATTTACTAAGATCTGCATGGCTCATCATGGACCTGCCCATATCTAATAAAGTTTGATTCCTCCTTTCTGGCACTCTATTATGTTGGGGTGTATAAGAAGGGGTCCACTTGGGAACTACCCCATTTTCCTTTAGATAATCCTGAAACTCCTGACTTAAGTATTCTTTACCTCGATTCGATCCAAGTGTTTTAATACTTTTCTCAAGTTGTTTCTCTACTTCAGCTCTGAATAGTTTGAACTTTTCAAAAATTTTAGACTTGGGCTTCATCAAGTACAAGTAACCGTATCATGAGTAATCATCAATAAAGGTTATACAGTAGGAGTATCCTCCTAGTGCTTGAACACTCATTGGACCACACACATCAATATGTATAAGTTCCAATGTACTCGTGGCCCGCTCACCCTTTCCTTAAAAGGGTAACTTTGTCATTTTTCCTTTTAAACACGGTTTGCAATCACCGTAAGACTCCAAGTCTATTGGGCCCAAGTCTCTATGATTATGCAACTTGGTTAAGCAATCATTGTTTGTGTGGCCTAAACGACAATGTCATACGTAGAAGGAATTCTCATTATCCAATTTAACTTTCTTCACATTGTTTATATTGAAGACTTCTGTTTTAGTATCAATAACATAAATGCCACCTTTCAACATTCCTTAACCATAAAGAACATTATTCAAATGAATCTAACAATTATTATTCAAAAATAAAATTTCAAATCCCTCTGCTGCTAAACAAACAACAAATACAATATTCTTAGTAACACTTGGAATGTAGTAACAATTATTCAAAACTAAAACAAGTCCACTTGGTAAAAAAAGACTAAAACTCCCTACGGCTAATGCAGCAACTCTGGCCCTATTTCCCGCGCGTAGGCCCATCTCCCATTTTGCAAGTTTTCTATAGTTCCTTAGTCCCTGCACAAAAGTATAGATACGAGAACCACAACCCGTATCTAATACCCAAGTGGATTCACGCAAAAAAGTAACAAATTTTCAATTACAAACATACTTGAAGTAGATGCCTTTGTAGGCTTCTTCTTCAAATGCTCAGAAGCAGGAGCTTTGCAATCCCTCTTCCAATGTCCCAGTTTCCCACATTGGAAGCAGACATACTTAGATGCCTTCTTTTCTTTCTTCTTCTTACTGATTCTTTTCTTAGCACCCAGTGCCTGCTTCTTCTTCTTAGAAGCCTTGCCTTTTTCAACCAACAGTAGAGGTTTTTGATCCTTCTTGATTTGAGGTGCTACTATTTTTAGCATGTTGATTAATTCAGGGATAGTAGAATTAATCTGGTTCATGTAATAGTTAGTAACGAAGCCTGAGTAACTATCTGTTAAGGACATCAACACAAGGTCAATGCTCAAGTCATGATTCATCTTGAATCCCAATCGATTCAGCTTCTCAAGGTATTCGAAGAGTTTTAGCACATGTTGAGAGGCAGAGGTGCCAGCCTGCATCTTGGTCTCAAAAAGGAGCTTGGACGTCTTATACCTCTTTGTCCTTTCCCTCTCTGAAAAGAGTTATTCAAGATGGAGAACCATGTCCTTTAAGGGCATGTTCTCATGTTATTTCTGAAGCTCAAGATTCATGGACCCCAACATTATACACATGGCAGTCTCACGATCTTTCCTGTACTTTAACCAGGCATCATGTTCCACATGATCCTCAACATCAGGTTTTACAGGGAAAATTTCACTTAGAACATAAGCAATTCCCTCGGATTCGAGAACTATTATCACAGCTTGGAACCAATCAGAAAAGTTTGAGCCATTCAATTTGGTGTCAAGTAACGTACGGAGAATAACATTGGAAGTCATTTTCAACCTAAGATATAAGAAAAGAAAAAGTTCAGATATTAGTTTAAGTACATACATTTAATATAAGGTCTTTTAATTAAACACATTTGTCATACTATTTTCTTCGATATTTAAAAAAGCCCATTTTATTGAATTCGGGTATTTTAGCCCAGCTAAATTTCCTAGTAGGTAGCATCTATAACTAGCCTATTACAACCCCCTATTTTATGAGTGAAGTCATAATAGTAAGTCATAGTTGGAATCCCATTCCATTTGCATCGCATGCAATTGCCAATTTATTGAAGTTCCCAAATCCCAAGGGACATGTGTTCTTATATTAGCATCTCCTTGAATATGTCTCAGATCTGGGCTAGCCCCCAATTTTATAGTGGACTACCCCAGTTCTGTTAAGCCAGACCCTATCCCAAACTTTACAACCAATCAATGTGGACTAGAAGGAATGCTTTTCATAGCACTTTGATAGCCCAAAGAGACCGTATTATAAATTTGAGTAAGGAAGACTACAACTTGCCTTAATATATTTACTTTGGGATTTTATTGGTGTTATGCATCTCGCCCAATCTAGGATTTTATCAAATGGACAAAATTATAATAACTTGTATTAATTCAGGGAATTTTAGAATTAATTTATAAGGTCTAAGCTTAGGTGGGTTCAGCTCTTTATTATCATTATTCCATCTACCTAGATTATATGCAAAGTAATTAACACTTTTATTTGTTATATTCATATTACATTTCCTTTAAGCTTTTATTCAATAGATTTAATTTTTTACTTTGTTATAGAAACATATATAACCACCATCTTATATACTAGAAATAAATTATTTCATATTAATCCCCCGGTTGGTCAATTCAAATTGCACCGATATAGGTTCCCAGGAAGGAGAGGTGCCCTATGAGGAGTAGACACAAACTCCAATCCTTAGCTAGAACAAATACGGGCACAAACCTGAAGACCATTGGATTCTCTTGAACTAATAAATTTCATTCTTCTAGTTCATGTAAATTGGAAGCATCCATAACCCATGTAATTTAAATAAATTATTGACACTTGTGTAATTTGAGTAAGTTGAGCAGGCTTATTCAAAATTATTTATAACCATTTTCTAACCTTGAAATGAAAGGCACAAGTTCACATATATTGTTCCAAACAATTAAATAAACAAATCATTTCGTATAAAAAATGATATTTAGTTCGCTTCTAACTTAAGTATGCACTAAATAGGCAGGCTCTAATACCACTGTTGGGAACTGACAGTCAGATTTAACATGCATAATAGGCATGGCGAAAATTCAAAATTTTAACCCTATCCCCAGAAACTCCTATTAGTTGCATATAAATTAAATAAAGCCTTAACTAAATAATTCTCTACCTAGGTTAGCTTGCAAAAGAGTCAGACATACCATAATTCTAAATTATATTCTAGCATAAATATTTTATACTAAGTATGTTATAACTCTAAGCTATAACCTAAGCATAAAATATACTAAGCATGCAAAACAACCTAAGCATAATTATTATGTCTAAATCGCTTAAAGAAAATGACTTAACAATTGAACGAGAAAATAAGGACGTACTAGTTGAAGCGTGCTTTAGCAGAACTTCATTACACAAGACTCTAAAGTAGGATATCCTCTATGAGTATCGACACGAACCCCACCAACCAAAACCTCCCAATGAGGAGAACTAAAGAACCTTGAGTAGCTGGAAGGGCATTCTAAAATCCCACCCAAAAATATAAACGAAATTTTTGAAGTTCCACTTGAATTGGTACAAATTGGAATAGGGAAAGGAGCCCCTATTTCTAGGTGGAGCAAAGGCTCCACCTAATTAATGCGGGATAGGTAAATACCCTTCCCACCCCTTGGGAACACCAGATCCTAGTGGATCCGCATGTTGCCCAAGGCAACCTGGCTTGCATAGTAAGCCAGGTTAGCTTGCCGCATAAGGCAGGCTCATACGATCTTTAGGGTGGGCAAGCGCTGCACTAGCAGTGCCTACTCAGCCCAAGCCGTGAGCCCACGCAAGTGGAGCTTGCATGGCATGCGGCCCACGAGTGCACTATGTACTCGTGTGGCCTTTTTTTCTTTATAGTCCCCACGAGTCCTTTTGAGCCCATGGGGCCTACATGTGCAGGGTCCAACCCTCGCCTTGGCAATCTGATTTTTTTTGCCCATTTATTTAATGACCCCAATAAAATTAGTTACCGGTCAATAAATAAAAACTCTTTATTCTAATCAAACATTTATTTTATCACCCTAATAAATTAGTCGCCGGTCAAAATAAATATATTGGTCTATCCAAAATTAATCCAATCAATTTTAACCAATTAAATAATAATCCAGTTATTATTTATATCATATTTTCGTAATAGAATAAATCTATTAGTTCTTTACTTAGTCCAATGAAGATCCAATGCGTGTGACCTTCTAGGATCCCGAAGTATTAAGCTATTAAGGCTTAACCAACCCTTGTTCTAATGGAACCATTGGCTCAAGGTTCTAGACTGCGAATAGAACTTGATTACCTTTAACGACTATAGTACGCCTCTAGCAAGGGTCTACCGTCCCCCATTACTTGGAACATCATTTGTGCTTATGACTTAATACCGGTTAATGCAATAGTTATCCAATGCGATGAACTCCTTCCATTCTTTAATATTAGTACCATCTAGTTTATAGGGTTCGGTTAAAGTGTTAACCCGCTAATAGCAAGGTTGCTCCAAGCTATCCCAGTTATTTACTTGTTATCAAAGTATATTGCCTTTTACCCTAGTGTGTTTGATAGAAACCATTTCTATCAAACACATACTTTGATTAGAGGTTTATGACAATCATCCCTTCAGTAAGTGGCTAGGTACAACTGCTTAATATATCCAGAGCGATCGATTCTTTTTGACTACTCAGCTTACCAACGTGTTGTCATCACTATACCCGTAATCACCCGTGGCAACCTAAATTAATGAGTGTATAGAAGTGACCCAAAGTACAGCAATAGTACCACACAAGGTAACTAGTATCTCAAGTATGAGGATATTCGCAAAGCTTATTACATGAAGATAAACACTAACACATTGATATGTACCCCAAGTGTTTATCTTACTACGGTCTCCAATATATCTTCTAGATATATAGATGTATCAAACTTGAGGCACCATCTTCAGTCCTTAGGAGATTGACTGCTTGGACCCTTTCCAAGAAAGTTGACCACATGCTAGTCTTTCCACTTCATCAATATCCTTTCTTGATGAAACTATGACTAGGGATAGTTTAGACATAATCATAATTGCATATGAAGCAGGTTCCACCAGATATAGTCTAAGTATAATTTCTCTAACTTCATACTATGATATATCAAGGACTTTTGTATACATACATCAATGAATATATTTAACCAGCTACAATATATATATACACAGAAACACATTGATATAAACAAAAGAACAAATGCCTTTATTGATTAAATAAATTATTCGTACTATTACATAATTAAGATATATCGCCCTAATTTCCTTAAGGGCATACATCATATCCAACACATAGGGCATGGTAAAATTAGCCGATATCGGCTCTAGGATCGAGAGCTCAAATATTTGCAGATATGTGTATTTTGTGCTGGAGGGTCCCGTAATGCGCTTCAACATAGGGAGCATCTCTTCGAAATTGGAAAATTTCTTTTCATTCTCCATAAGTTTATCACCTGAATTGAAACCCGAAACTCTGGCGGCCGTTATGTTACTAATGTTGGCTTTTAATTTCTTGACAAAATCTTTAGAAAGGATCATATCCTGAATGACTTCAAGCGTTGCCTTGTGGTTATCGGCCATTTCATCGCTTTATTCTGTGAGAGAGGGATCGTCGAAATATACCTCCTCAGGTGCTCTTCTCTGAGGCTGTTTCTTTTTGGGTGCCAGTGCAGGCAATTTTTAGTAAGCTGAAATGAAAATAGGGAGTTTATAGTCGTGTGCAAGATGCACATGCCTGTGGACATTTTCAGCATGGTTTTTGTGGCGTATGCGTATTTATGCAATGTATGCATATTGCCTTTGATGTAAGGCAGTGTTATTTTTTGTATCGCTTAAGGGGCATGCATGATGGTGCGCTCTAGGAGCAGCTTTTCTATGGTCATATCTCTTAATACCAAAGGTATGTGCGTTGGCGCGCTCTAGCAGAGGATTTTCTATGGTCGTATTGCTTAATACCAAGGGTATGCGTGATGGTGCACTCTAGGAGCGACTGTTCTATGGTCGTATTGCTTAATACCAAGGGTATACGTGATGGTGTGCTCTAGGAGTGGCTTTTCTATGGTTTATCACTTAATACCAAGGGTATACGTTATGGTGCGCTCTAGGAGCGGCTTTTTCTATGGTTGTATATCTTAATACCAAGGGTATGCACGATGGTGCGCTCTAGGAGCGACTTTTCTATGGTCATATCGCTTAATACCAAGGGTATACGGGATGGTGCACTTTATGAGTGGCTTTTTCTATGGTTGCATCGGTTAATACCAGGGGTATGCACGATGGTGCACTTAAACAGTATGATTATTTCATGTCATGGCTGCACGTAAATCATGGTTAGCAGTTTATGTATGATGCAACATTTGAGTAGGGCAACATGTACTTTTTTAAACTCTCCTTTCCAACCTTATTACTCCATTATGGTCAGTATCTTTCCTAGGTGGGGAACTTTTTCCTCTATTACCAACCTAGGGTAGGCAAGGATGTACTCTCTTTCGTGATTTTAAGAAAATCATTGGGTATCTATAGGGGAGGTTTCTAGGGTTGTATCTGTTATATGCTAGGCTAAGTCTGACAGGGTCATAGTTGATGGTGAGCATGCATTATGTACTTAAGCCTAAGAACGCTAATCCAGTTTAGGAGCCCATTTTCCATATTTAATAAACTCAAACCTAGTGGCCTTAATCAAGCCGACTAGATTGTATTGTACTATGCACTACTGGTGTGTCTCAACTTCGTGCCTCTACACAAACTCGAGTGAAGTTCTAGAGACACGTCATTGAGATCACCGGGGTTCTGGGTGTAGATATATGCAGATTCTATGCAGTAAACCCTAATAAATCCAAATTCAAATGACTTTTATTATTTCATCTTAAATTGATTTTGTGGAAAATCAATTATGAAAGAGTATAATCCCCAGTAGAGTCGCCACTATGAATGGGCGAACTTTTTTTTTGGTGGCTCTTTCGGAGTGCAGATTGTCGATTGGATTGGCATGGCCAGCGTGAGACTCCTGGGTTTTATTACGGGGAATCGCCACTAGAGCGCGGGCTCATTGTATGTGTGAACATACTTGGCATTTCCAACTGGACAAAGGAGTCGAGGAATCCTTTAAGGATTAGCCTTTTTATTGCGGGAGTAGGGTCCATGTTTAATACGATGTTAGAGTCACCACTTGGATCATCTCTTTCAGTAAATTCATGGTATAGCTGATCTGAGAAGGATTCCTATACTGATAAAAGAGAGATTCTGGTTCTGGATGAAATAGTTAATTGCCATTTGAATTTGGATGAAGCATATTTTTTTAAAAAGAATCTTTTGTTATTTAAATAAGCAAAAAAGATGAGTTAGGGAGATACGAACTTTGCAGGTCTAGCCCTTGAAGCATGGGCCCAGCATGATTAGATTACCTTGTAGGGTAGTTAAGAATGCATGATTGAAAATGACACTTTGACCCTTAGTTACCTTTTGTTTATTGCAGGATGACTGAAAGGCCCAGTATTGACTAGGACCGCGTTTGTTTTAGGTTTCTTAAAGATTTATGTGGAGATAACCTCGAGAAATTTTACAATAGGCTTATTTGAGTGTTTGGGAATGAGTGGGTAGCTTTTTGGCTAAAAGCTATTTCAAGGAAAGGCTTCTATTCCACGGTATAGTTTTGGGATAATTTTGGTATAGGGTCGATACAACAAGGGATTTTTAAAGAAGGTTTGCTTGAGAATAATTTTTTTCTTTTTCTCTTTAGATGGTTCGATGTCCTAAAAACGCCAGGGGTAGTTTCCTTTTATAGAATTTTTGGGAGCATCGATCAACACAATTGGCAGTGTCGATTGACGCAATAGGTGTTAGAGTAGCTTTGCTATGTCATTCGCCTAGATTCCCCTATCAGCATCGATCGACACAACAAGGAATTATCAATCAATGTGACTTGGGCAGTGATAGCTTTGCTAAGTCATGTTTGTAGGTTAGATGAGTCAGTAGAGGAATCGTCACGTGGCACCATCGATCGTCATAATACACTAGCGTCGATCAATGCAATGTAGGGTATGACATGTGTCGATGGACACTAATCCTCCAGGTGTCAAAATCTTATTTCCTTGGAGGGGTTTGTAGTTTAGGGTGAGACATGGTCTTTGTCAGTACCAGTTTATCATTTCCTAAAAAGGTTTCGGACATCATCAGGCCTGGGAAGGACTGTGCTCACAAGAGGCGTGTGAGGGAAACATTTATGAAATGATGTTTAAGTTGAATTTTAGTCCAATTTTAATGTTAAAAGATATGAGACCCAAAATCCTATATTTTAAGACAGAGCCACCACCCTGTTTAGCTCTACCGAGAATTTGGGCACGATATTCCCACCGGGTGGTTAGACCGTACCTTTAAACATAGATTCCAGGTTCGAATGAGGTTTCCTATTCTGAATTTATTAAATCAAATAATTTACATAATGGTTGTTGAGACCACCAAAAATAAATCCCTGCATAAAACAAACTGGTAGTTAGTAGCAAGTAGGGGTCGAATGCACAAGGAACGGTATTTGACAATGTTATTCTTAGAAGATAGCACACAGCATGAAATAGAAGTACTCTTGATGGGAATTTGTAGATTGGAACTAAATAAAGCAGGTAATAAAACAATTAGAAATAATGACTCAACCAAAGTAGAGCAAGACCAAATATAATGGTGATCATGGGACGAGGCATTAATTACAGTGAGACCTAGATCTAGTTATACTAGTACTTATGCACTATACACCACTAGCAACATTTCCTTATAGTGTATGGAGACCAAACTTTGCGCCACAACCTCCCTCTTACTCACTGTGTCTCTCAATTTCGCGCCAAAAAGCTCGCCAATGAATAGCTATAAATAATAGAAAAGCCTAAATCCTTACCGATAGGTAGTGAAGCACTCCCAATGGGTGTAAGATTACCTTTCTCTAGTGGCGATGGAAATTCTTGTTACTTTATTCCTTTTCAGCACAATTACGCATGCAATAATTAGAATTAACAATAATCACAAAGACTTACCAATTGGTTGATCAGGCCAAACAGCGAGACTAGGTGATATCCTTACTATAAAACCCTTTAAGTGCCGAGAGTGGCAAATAGGTTACCTTGTAGATTTATGTATTCAATTGCTGTCCTCACACCATTTAAACTCATTCTTGACCACAATTTTGTCAGGCCACAAGGATTTTAGGTAGACATGACTAAATTTAAATGCAAGAAATTATAAAGAGAATGAAAGTAAATCGTGCTAAAATGTAAAGACTTGAAATCAAAATAAATCAATAGAACTGAAAAATGAACTTGCAATCAAACTTAAAAAGATTAAAAAACTAAAACTGTAATTTAAAATGTACTTGAAACTAAGAACACAAAGATTGAAAACTAGACTAGAAAGACTGAAAATGGCAAATGGTAGATGATAGATTAGATGGCACTTTGAAATGCACTGGCCTTGGTATTTATAGTTGAATGCCTCTCCCCTTGCTTTTTCTTTAATGACAAAACATGACTCTTTGCATTTATCTCATTGGATTCATTTCCTTTAGTCTTGGTCTTCGGATGGTAGTCAAATCCTTGACTTTATGGAATTAGGAAAGAGATTTATACTTCCTTCCTGAATTGGACTCTTCCCGAATAGGACTTGCCCAAATTAGGTAACTTCCAGATCTAGACCTTGTGTATTTTGGTGTTGATGTCATCTTGGTAGTTTTCAAATTCTTTGAAGTCACGGGGACTAGCTATTGCTCCTGTTGTCAGCTTCAGGTATTGGTAAAATGCTCTTTTCTTCCAAATATTGCATGTTTTCTCCGAATTGCCTTCAAAATCTAAAACTACAGACTAGGAAGTAATAGCGGCCATAAAGACTAAAAACATGATCTCAATGATATGGAAATAAGCATAAATACTTGCAAAAAATACAACCCATCAAATCTCCCCACACTTATTCCATGCTTGCTCTCAAGTATACATTAAAGATAAAAGAAAAAGAAGAGAAATTTAGACTACGCAAATAACCTTAAATAACTTTATAGAGACCGTATTCTTTCACCAAGACTTATATCGAGGCCTTTCATTGACTATCAAGCATCCCAATGTAGGATATCATCAAGAAGACCTTGTTCAAAACTTTGCTCGAGAGTATTTACTAAATTAAAGCACGAGTATATAAAATATTGTTATCGTTCATAATTACCTTGATTTGAAATTTAGCGTGTCCTGGTGATCATAAGATGACTCCTCTTAAACCTTCTATTTAATTGAAGCACGTTTTTTTTTGTGGTGGGGTCCCTAAGATACATCTAGCCATTATTTGGGTTTCACTTTGATTTTAAAAACTCTGCTAGATTTGCTAGTCCCTTTAGGATTTTCAACCCATTTTGTCTCATTACGTACTTTGCCATTTTTCTTAGGTCCTGCTGTACTTTACCAACCATCAATTCTTCCTTATGAAAGAGTCTTCAGCCAGTTTTTAGTTGTGGATAGCTCTTTCTTTTATCTCTCCTTATGAAAGAGTCTTCACCCGATTTTTTGTTGTGGGTAGCTCTTTCTTCTATCTCCCCTTATGAAAGAGTCTTCACTCAATTTTTAGCCATGGATACTCTTTCTTCTATTGACCCTATGAAAGAGACAAACAAGGTTGCGAGCCAAGTAAGTCTCATTTTGAGTGATTGCAAAACTCATAGCAAAAATAACCACCAAGATTGATACTGGGATTGTAAGGTCTTGATGGAGGATCTTACGATACACATGGACTAACTAAAATCAAATCAAGTCAAGATTAAAGCACTTTAAACAATAAAATTATGTTACACTTTTCTATACTCTATTGGGACTAAGAATTTTTCAGAGTGATAATCAGAAACCTTAGATTGGAACATCAATATTCAACTAAGGTCTCAATGATAAGTTTTAGTTAATCAAAACAGTCTTGTTAGTTATTTAATTAGTTATTTACACAATCTTCCTTATCTTATGTATCCTCATTTCTTAATAACAGGTTAGAGTGTAAACAAGGTCATTATAGGGATGAAAATATAAAGCATGAGTCCTCGTGAAACTTTTTCTTAGATCAAAAGATAAATATGTATTAAAAAAATAAGAAAAAATTTAAATAGAATAAGCGGAAACAATAAATCCCCTCCCCACACCTAATTTATGCATTGCCCCCAATGCAAAAAGAAAGAGCAAAAACAAATAGAAGAGAGGGCAAATAAAAACATTACTATCCTAGTGGAGGAGAAGACTAAAAGAGACCCAGCTGGTCTTGTTATGTCCTTCGGATCCCGAGTTACTGAATAATCAGGTCCATATTAAGTTCTAGGCATCACAGTGGGTCTAGAGGTCATGATTCTTACCATCGAGCTCAAAGAGGCTCTTGAGAAGGTCCTTATACTGGTTCTCTAGACTGGTGAATTTTCGGAGGACCTTGGTCTAGGCGGCAGAAGGAGTAAAGTCATAATGAGAAGGTAGGTCTGGTTGAGGGTCCTTAGGAGTAGGTAGAGAAGGATTTTCTTCAGGAGCACCACGAGGGCATGTAACAACGGTCCTATTGATTGTTTCAATAAGCAGTATCATCCCAAGAGTCTTTAGGTCTAGTAGTAGAGTTTCGGGGGTCCTAGTGTAGTGGACATGCTCAAAATGCTCCATACCTAGGATTAGGGGACTCTTGGGGTGAGTGAGGACATATTGGAACTGCTTAGCCAGCCAGGCTCCCAGGTGTAGCTTCCTGTTGTTTTTCATGCACCACAGGATATGCACTTCCTTTTCATTTAGGGTCCCAAAACTTTTATGGCAACTAGAAAAATTAATTGCAAGGATTATGTGGGAATACCTGAGGTGGGGCTCATGAATGTAGAAATCTCACTAGTCACCGGACTTTCAGGTGCTGACTTGAAGATCATTATCGTAGAAGGAGAAGTTGTTCTCGGCAGCGTTGAAATTAGAGGGAAGAGCATCACACATATCATCAGCGGGGTTAGTCACCCCTAACGCATTGTTGAAGTCATCGAGACTCCAACTCATAGTCTTCCCATGGAGATAGAACTTAATTACCCTCTCTTCTTGGTAGCTTGTGTTGTCCTGCTTAAACTGGAAAGTTGCATAAAACTCCCAGATAACAACCTAGTAGGAGGGGAAATAGATGAGGAGCGGGGGCAGCCATGAGATCATGGTGAATGCATCAATGAAGGCTTGGTTGATGCTGAGAGTGGTCATGGTTTCTTTGCAGGCGGACTTGCAAGGCTTGAAAGACTAGCCCTTGAAATGAGCATAAGTGGTGCGTGGAGCAGGATGATCAAAAGAGCTATGGATCTTGCTCTTTGCACCTTGAGCAAGGGTCTTCTCTTCTTTAGCCTTTTTGGCCTTCTTTGAACTCTGCCCGCCTTTGCCAGCGCTCCGTATGAGCATCTTCCTCTAGATAGGTGGGGGAGTAGGTGTGTAGTCACTTCCCTCATTGAAGTCAATCTTGAAGGGGTCACCTTGGGGTTTAACCTCTCCCCGAGGTCTCTTTTATTTCTTCATCAGAGTCAATCCCGGACTCCTCATGATTAGTGGCGGTGGGGAATACTCTGGAGTTTAGGTCGATGGCAAGTGGAGGCTCGTCGGGTGTGGCGATGGTGCTAAAAGAGGTGGTAGGAGTAGAGACTCCATGGCTTGATACTGCCGTGGTCTTTGGAAGAGTGACCACAGCGGTGGGAAGTGAAACAGCGGTGATAGTGGTGGCAGTGGTGGTAGTGGTAATAGTAGCGTTAGGAGCAGTGGGAGTGGTGTCCGTTGCACCGGCGATTGTGGTGGTGATGTCTTGGTTGGAAGCCATTTTAGTGAGCAAGTGGTGGTGAAACGTAAAGTTCATGGACAAGGAAAAGAATTTTGATTTTGAGAGGGAGCTTAAGAGTTAGAAAGAGAGCGTGACTATTGAGAGTGAAGGAAAGGGTTTTAAGATTTGGCGTGCAAGGGAAGTTCATAGGGCATTAATGGGATCAGTAACAATCATGGCCTCGATTAAGTACAAAACCATCAAAAAATCTCCATGATCTTTGTATGACTTCCACGTCACCTACTGTGCATGCATCAGGTCACGTGAGTCATTTCACATCCACTATCTTCTTAGTCGCGTCTCTTGGCGTATGATGCTTCAACCATTATAGTATATACATAGACCTACATCTACAATAAAGATAGAGAGAGAAATTAGTCCTAGTCTAAATACAATTAATAAAGGCTAACAAGAAAAGAGAAATGAAGAGTTTAAAATTCTTGGTCTGCCTTTAAAGAGCGCTTTGTTTATCATCAGTGATCTCGACGCACCATACTGAGATCATAGTGTTATGTTAGTGGTCTCTGTGAGAGTGATCTCCTTAGACTGAGCTTGGAATCCTTCATACTAGGGCTTGAGACGATGCCCATTGACTTTTAGAACTTTCCTAGTCGCGATGCTCTATATAATGACCACTCCATGCGGGAATACTTTGGTCACGACGTAAGGTCCGACCCACTGAGACCTCAACTTTCCAAGAAATAGCTTGAGATAAGATTGGAATAGAAGGACTCTCTATCCTACATTAAAGACTTTCCTGAAAAGGAAAAGGTCATGATGGTGCTTAGTGGTCTCTTTATAGGCCTTATTCCTTTCATAAGCATCATGGCGAATTTCCTTGAGTTCATGTAATTGTAACCTCCTATGTTCCTTAGCCGCATCAAGCCTGAAATTGGTCTATTTGATGGCCCAATATGCCTTATGCTCAATCTCGATGGGTGTGAGTGGACGACATTTCCAATAGACTGCGAAGCCTAGCCGACATCCCTGAAAATAAAGTGTGATGTGATCGTAGAAAATGGTTTAGCATACTTTATGTTCAAAAGATATGAGATCGAAATCCCATACTTGAAATAGGGTCGCCACCCGGTTCAGCTCAACTTGGAAATTTTTGGTACGATTTTCCCACCAGGTAATAGACCATACCTTACGTAAAGATTTTGAGTTCAGGCGATGTTATCTATTTTACATTGGCCAAGTTAAAGGATTTCAATCTTTCTTAATCAGTTTTGATTTCCCCATACTGTCGACAGTATGAATGAGGCCATCGGAGGTATCACTGATGCCGCTGGCGATCTCATTTACACAAGTAGGCGGTATGACATTCTAGATACCATAAAGAACAGGTCATGTAAGAAAATAGAGTTGTTGGGGACAAATGAGGCTCCTGGAGGTATCACTGATGCAGCTGGCGGCATGACTGACACCGCTAGTGACCTCAACTGTCTCTGGCAGCTTTAGTTTCTTGCAGCAGCAGTTTTCAGCTGAGAAGCAACCGAAAACCCAAAAACTAAGCACGAAATAGCAAGCAAACACAATAAATAACTAAAATGAAAGCCAAAGAGCTATGAGACTCAGAATTTTTACCACGGGGCCGTGAATCCACCCTTTCGTGATCCCAATGACACCTCTGGGGAGCTCAAGTGATGATTTGGTTAGTAAATGGGGGATTTAAGGCTCTAAATCCTACTTTGGTGATTCTAAATCTAAAAATTCACCTAAATATTAGAGAGTTCATTAATGAAAAACTAAGAAAATATGGATTGAATCCTCTTTTCTTACCTTTTCTAGACTTTATCCTACTGGAACTTACTAAAAAGCTCAAAATCACCTTAAGATTTCAAGTGGTGAATGTCTCCCATTTATTTCAACTGAAATAGCTCCGTATATAGGATAAAATTCGGTGGAAATTTGACTTTGAACAATTATCCGGAGGATATCGAGCAAATTTCTGCAAAAAGTTGTATGCCTGCAGAAATCAGGGCGCCGGTGGCATGACCAATATTGCCGACGGCATCAACCTCTGCCAGGTCTAAAAAGTAAGCATGGCCTAGCTTAAAAAGGTGAAAAGGTGGGTTAAATCCGCCTAAAAAGGTGTTTTAGCGGGATTAATTTGAATAATTAGGGTTTACTTGACTTTTTATGGGTATTTAGGACTAAATTAATTTTTGGGTGCAAATCATTGATTTGAGGTACCACCGGATGCGTTATTAGACACGTTGAACTGATTTTTTCCATAAATAAAATTCATAAAGAATTTTTTATTTGTAATAAAAATTCCAAAAAAGAATTTTTATCATGAGGAATAAAATCGGCCATGCATCATCATCACCTAGCAAGAGGGACTGTAAAATCCCATTCTTATAGGCTGCCCCTCGAGGGATCACTGCTGCCACAGATCTGTATGATCGCATGAAAGAGCAAGGGTTTAGTAATTGTACCTAATGGATGGCGGGCTAGACCCAAAGGATGACTGGATTTTGGCTTTGTCAGGACCTTCATTCGGCACTTGGTGGGCTGGACCTAAAGGATGATTGGATTTTGGCTCCGTCAGGACCTTCATTTGATGATACATGGGCTAGACCCGAAGGATGACTAGATTTTGACTCTGTAGGGACCTTCATTGATTGACGGGCTGGACCCAAAGGAAGACTAGATTCTAACTCTGTCAGGACCTTCATTCAAGGATTTGTGGGCCGGATCCGAAGGATGATTAGACTCAAGCTTTGTCAGGACCTTCATTCAAGGATTGGTGGTCTGGACCCGAAGGATGACAGGATTCTGGCTCCATTAGGACCTTCATTTAAGGATTAGTGGGCTGGATCTGAAGGATGACTGGATTCTAACTCCATTGGGACCTTCATTCAATGATTGGTGGGCTGGACCTGAAGGATAACTGGATTCTGGCTTCGTCAAGACCTTCATTCAAGGATTGGTGGTTTTGATTAGAAGGATGAATGGATTCTAACTCCGTCAGGACCTTCATTCAAGGATTGGTGGGCTAGACCCGAAGGATGACTGGATTCTAACTCTATCATGACCTTCATTTAAGGATTGGTGGGGTGGACCTGAAGGATGACTGGATTCTAACTCCATCAAGATCTTCATTCAAGGATTGGTAGGCGGACCTAAAGGATGACTAGATTCTAACTCCATCAGGCCCTTCATTCAAGGATTGGTGGACTAGACCCGAAGGATGACTGGATTCTAACTCCGTTAGGACCTTCATTCAAGGATTGGTGGGCTAGACCCGAAGTATGACTGGATTCTAATTCCATCGGGACCTTCATTCAAGGATTTGTTTGCCCCTTGGTTGGCCTTAGGCTTTAAGGTTGAGTGTCATTCCTGCAATGAGTGATAAGTGAAATAAGATTACATAAATTTTTAGACGACATTTTTACTGCTTGATCGATTTTGGGGAACAAAAATATTTTTTCCCGTTTGATCAATAGTAAAAACTTGATAGTTAAAAATAAAAGGGTTTCAGAAATCCTGAAATGTCGAGGGTTTGAGCTGAGATTTCATTGAGTTGTAGCAAAGGCATCTGAAATAGCCATGGAGAACTTGATGTCATTGGCGGCTTGGATGATGCCGTGGCTCCATGGATTGATGCCACCGATTGTATAGGGTCCCATATGGCACCTTTGACTAGTCAAAGAAATTGAAAATTGTCCCTGGTGAGAATGAGACCGTTGGCGGCTTAGACGATGCCGCCGGCGACATAAGTTGATACCGTCGGTGGTATGGATCAACAATTTCAGATACAATTAAACTCCTTAAATTTTGCATGGGCATTTAATAGGACTTTAAACTCTTATTTTTTCTTCACAGAAGCAGCGTTTTTTTCTCTCTCTACTTCTAAAAATAGTTTTCCTTTCTCTTCCCTTTCTACTCCTAATCATGAAGAAAATCTTTGAGTGCAAATATAGCAGTTCCAAGTCCGGCGATTTGCTCGTTTCTTCCATTGAGGGGCTGAAACTTTGCCCGGTTCATGTGGGCTATGGTTTTAGAGAGTTTGATATCATATTTGGATATAGGATTGCGGATCCCATCGACGATCTGGTCCCGGATAAGGACAATCATATCTCTTTCATCTAGGTAATCCTTCAAACCTCAAACTCTTTTGTTTTGTTTGAAGATTTCGGTTCTAAACTGAAAATATAGTAAGATAAAGTTTAAAAATAAGAGATATATGTTAGAATGCATGTCATAGGCCTATTTTTTTACTTGATTTATGCCTTGTGATAGATTAATTAGGTGTTTTGTTATTTTGGTTCGATTTTGGGCAAAACAGGATTCTACTTGCAAAAATTATTGCCTCCGGCAACATCACTCATGTCGCCAGAGGCTTTAGGCCTTCCTAAAAAGGGGCAAGAATAAAGCTGTATTGCTACTTACTCTAACAATGTTGCTAGCGGCATCATCCATACCGCTAGCGATAAGGCTGATGTTGCCGATGGCATCACTGCTTCAGTAGCGGCATAACAACAATTTAGTAGTTTTTTTGACATAAAAAAGAGATTACTTTTCTGGTTTGTTCTTTTCGATTTTTCACAGCCACACGGACTGACTTGCATCGAGGACAAGGGGACCCTAGGTGAATGGTGGCAACACACTAAGAAGAAAGACCTCGTGCTTGCGGCAGCTATAGATGATATGGATTTTGAAGATTTAGATCATGTTATGCCCTTACTGATGCCGAAACTTTCCCATTCGACCCTGACTACCTTGACCGAGAAATGGTTTGAGACTACCCACACCTTTCATCGCAAGATTGGTGAGGTGACCATTGCTCCCTCCGACTTAGTGGGAATGATCGGTCTGCCATAGATTGAAGAAGTCATTCATTTTGATGTCTTCATAAAGAAGAACCACCTTAAGGGCTCGATGGTGAAAAGGGTGACGGAGCTCTTTGGATTGAAGCCTAAGTTGGGGCGATTATGCTATGGAGAGCTGCAGGAGTACTATTCTTGTTTGATCACTGAAAATGATAATGATGATACTCCTTTGAGTTATGTTGATGCTAAAATGCATGATAATTAGGATAAATGGTATGTTTCCATGACTGAAGAAATAATGTCCTTGAGTCAAAACAAAACTTGGAAACTAGTGCCCAAACCAGTAGATAAAAAGGTAATTCGTTGTAAATGGATTTACAAAAGGAAGCCTGAAATACCTGGTGTGGGAAAAGAAAGATTTAAAGCTAGACTAGTTGCCAAGGGTTTTTTACAAAAGGAAGGTATTGATTATAATGAAATCTTTTCTCCAGTGGTTAAGCATGTGTCAATTAGATTACTTCTTGCTATAGTTGCCGTGCATGATTTAGAACTTGAACAAGTAGATGTAAAAACTACCTTCTTACATGGAAATATTGATAAAGAGATCTATGTATCCCAGCTAGAGGGTTTTATTGAGAAAGGCAAAGAAAACTTTGTATGTCATCTGCAAAAATCTTTGTATGGCCTTAAACAAGCGCCTAGACAATAGTACAAAATGTTTGATGACTTCATGCTTAGTCATAATTTTAACCGAAGTCAATATGATTCTTGTGTTTATTATTCTTAATTGAGTAATGACATGTTTATATATCTACTTTTATATGTTGATGATATGCTTGTGGCATGTAAGTCTAAATTTGAGATTAAGAAGTTATCTATTATGCTGAAGTCTGAGTTTGAAATGAAAGAATTAGGTGTTGCTAAGCGTATACTTGGTATGAACATTGTTAGATATAGGAATGCTGGTACTTTGCTTGTTTCTCAGTCTGATTATATAGTTAAAGTCCTTGACATGTATAAATTGAACAATGGAAGAGATGTTTTAACACCTATAGGAGCTCAATTTAAGTTGTCTACAACCCAAAACCTTAAACTAAAGATGAAATGGACTATATGAACAAGGTTACCTATCTAAATGTTGTTGGGAGTATGATGTATGCCGTGTTCTGTACCAGACCTGACATTGCTTATGCAGTAAGTTTGGTTAGTAGATATATGTCTAACCCTAACAAAAGTCATTGGGAAGCCGTAAAGTAGTTAGCTAGATATCTAAACACCAATAATTCTTTGTGCTTGTGTATGACCGTTCTAGTGGTGATAATGCAAATGTGTGTGGATACTATGATTCTAATTTCACAGTTGATATGGATAAGCGTAGATCAGTTATAGGTTACTATTTTACCTTAGGTGGTAATCTTAATAGCTAGAAATATAATCTATAACACATTGTTGCATTGTCTACAACTAAATCTGAATATATTGCATTAACCGAAGCAATTAAGGAAGCCTTGTGGCTTAAGGGAATTATCTCTGAGTTAGGAATTAAATAGGATTGTGTTGATGTTATCTATGATTCTCAAAGTGCCATACATTTAAGCAAAAACACTATTTTTCATGGAAGAACCAAGCATATAGATGTAAGGTTGCACTTCATTAGAGATGTTATTGCTGGTGATGATGTCACTATTAAGAAGATATCTAATTTGCCTAATCCTGCTGATATATTCACTAAAGTTCTTGCTATTTCAAAATTTCAGGATGCTTTAAGCAATCTTGGGATTCTGATGAGAACCTGATACTACACTAAGGCAACCTTGGGGAAGGTTTATCTTGGTAGCTGCTGAAAGGACATAGAATTAAGGTGAAGAATGTTGGAGGTAATTCCTAGTCTCATATAGCCTGGTTTGGGCTGGATGGTCTTGAATGGCAACCATATTCTTTGCCCGGTAGTAGACTTAATGAAGCCCTAAATTGGAACCTATGAGGAGCCCTTTCTCTTGCTTGCTTGGATTAGTGACATTGACAATTTGAAGAGATCGTATGGTTATGATTAGGCGACGCTTGATAACCAACTCAATCGTGATATAAAAGCCTTGTCTCTCTCATCTCTCTTTTAGAAGTTCAATTTTTTGCGATTTGAGAGCTAGGGTTTTCTGGGTTATTTCCTCTGTAGTTTTCTATAATCTTTTCTCTGATTTTACTCTTGAAACTGTGAGTGGTGGTTTTATTCTCTGTTCTTGGACTCCTATGATTGAGAGTTGTTAAGATCTAGTGAACTATTAGATTCTTGTTTAGAGAATAAGGGCTGAGAGAAAGATTGCTGGTTTTTTAAGGATTGTATACCAATTTCTGGAGAACAATAAAGCTGTTGCCGGTAACCTTGCCCCGTGGAGTAGTCTGGGCTGTAAAACATCCGGAAAACCACGTTAAAATTGTGTTTTGTTCTTGCATGCTTTACTTTCTTTTATTACTGTTGATTCTTGAACTCATTATATTTTATTGTAGCATTATTGATTTAATTCGGAACAAATATTAAGTGTTGGTCCCTGTGAGAGTATTTACAATGGCAGAGGGGCGTGAATGGCCCTTTTTCGCAGAATTTACAAACTTAGAGAAGTCTTAATGTAGCGTGTTTGATTATGATTCGGAGAATGGATCCGGATGATGCAAATATGACAATAATATGCAATAAAGTAAAAGAGAAAGAAAATAAAAAAATAAGTATTTTATACTGGTTCGACCCCGCCTACGTCCAGTCCCCAGAGTTTCCTTCCTCTGAGCTTGTCCACTAGTGATTCCTTTCCAACCGGTAGTAATCAATCCTTATAGGTTTGTTTCCGGATGGTAACCCCTTCCAAAAATAGGATATACCACTAGAAGCACTAACTCCTAGCTGAGTCCTCTTGTCTTTTGTAGGATATACCACTTAGCCTTCTACCCTGAATTTAAGCTGAGTCTTATAGGGAGTTCCCTTTTAAAGCACCAACTTTAAGTTGTATCCCGATCTCATAACTCACCCAAGTTGGAGATCCTTACTCTTTGGTTTTTAACAAAGGGTGGTTTTTAGAGTTCCCCAAGTTTATAGTTTCACTTGGGAATCCTTACAAATAGAGTTTGAATCAAAGGGTTCTTGGAGGGATTACATCAACTGATTGAATGAGTATTCTTTGTTACTTGCTTTTTGTGAATCAACCACTTGACCTTCCCATTTGGTGAAGAGCTCCTTTTATAGGCTTTGATCATAAATGTAGCCATTGTGGTTGGTGATCTTTCATTTAAACTTCACCCTTGATCAGGTCGTGAAGTGGAGCTTCTGGATCCGTTGCTCAATTCGTTAGACTATATTTTGACCCATTTGAAATCTTGGGATTGAGGCTAGAAAGTTGTCAGTGATTGTTTTCATTGGCATTTTGTGTTGCACAAACTTCTATACCAGTTGCATTTTGATGTGAGCTCCACGCCCCTCCTTATTAGTCTAGGGGAAAAAGGTAGTTAGCTTTTCTCTATCCGCTGTCAGTCTTTTTGTCCTTTCTCTGAATATGCAAGATATGATTTTGTCTTTGTCTTGGGGAAAGGATCTTTGACTTCATAGACCAAAAAGGATGGAGGGAAAGTTATAATTTGTATCTTTCCCTATGTTTGAAATATAAGTCTTCCTGATGTCTTTTAGACCTATATGCTCCGGATCTATCCGCTTCTAGAGATAGCTTCAATCAGTTCTTCTAGATGCTAGTTTTGAAGGACAGAAGTTTGTCAAACTTTGTCCGGATGATTTCCTCTACTACTTAGGTATTTAATTTCTTCAATGGTTGACTTGTATCTTGATCTTTGTCTGGATATTTCCATTTGGATTTAGGTGTATTGCATACATTATTTTCTTCCTTTCAAACTTGATCCGTATTTGTTTTTAGATTGTTATCCGGATCATTATTTCCCAACATTGAGTATCAGTGAGTCAACTACTCTCAACAAATAGGTGTAAAATGAATTTGAAAATATATCCTCTAACTGTCCGGTTATCAATCAAAACAAAAAATTACCAAAGTGCCATTGTTGTGTAATTGAATGCATGTTAATGGCTTTAATGCCTTCTCATTGTGTTTTATCAATGTGCTTGCTTGATATTATACGGAATAAGTCCTATTTCGTAGCTGTCTTTATATTACTTAGATCATTATGTATTTTAAGAAGCTGGTGTAAATTATTTTTATAGAGCGTATGGTTGGAGGATTTCAGGAAATGGAGATGAAAACTAAATATTCATCTTTGTTGTTGTCTAGTTAGATAAGAGAATCAACATTATTACTCCTCCTTATCTCATTACCCCAAAAGGCTCTAACCTATTACCCTATAGAACCTAGGATTTTGTGTTCCCTTTCAATTGCTTATTAGCAGCTTAGTATCACTTAAGTAATGTCTCAAGCTCAAGTTCTAGTGAATGCAGAAAATCTTTATTGGGAGACTCACCCACCATAGCCATGTGCACAACCCGGGTGAGATCTGGATGTAGTCAGAACAAAGCTTTAGTGAACCAGATGAAAGATTGGTCAAATATAGGGTTCCTTGAGCCAACCTTCATAGAAAGAGTGAGGGTCTGCCATCACCGGAGATGGTGGCTGGAAGACAGAAAAAGGGCATCAAAGTGACTAGCCGTGTGAACGGCGTAGCCTCTCCGATGCTTAAGTCACTGATGGTAATAAAGAGGAGGAAAGTAAGTAAAACAAGTTCTAGGGTTTGGAATGTGATACCTGAGATGTGGGGGTAACCCCATATTTATAGGAGCATGTTTCCTCTATTGCCGGTGAGGGATCCTTATCAGGTAAGGATCCTACTTAGGCGTGATTTCCTTTATAAGAGATTTCGTCTCATTTATCTGTTTAGGAAAGGATATTCTTTCTATTTATCTTTTTAGGAAGAAGAGTTATGGCAGGATTCTGTCTCCTATTTAGGCCGCTGAGATCGTAACTCTTCACTCGGCTAACCGGATGGTGACCCAGCTGCGAGGTCGATTGATGATGTGGCACTTCATGGAGCTTCTACATGGTATCTATAAAATACCGAGTCAACAGAAGTCCCCCCCAAGTGTCTTGTTAAATTCTTTAGGATTTGTTCCGACCACACGAGCACTCGGCCAGACTCTTCGTCTTCTGTGTGGGATCCAAATGTCGAGTGAGCATTCGGCCCCAACCCTTCATCTTCGCCTATAGCCAGTTTGTGACAGCTCATTCATCATTAACTTTTTCTCGAGAAATTTGCAAATCATGGATGAAGTGACACGTGGACGTAATCTACGGCTGAATTTGAAGAGTTGTCTTTTCATAACTACTTTAAATGGCCCATTTCTGCCTACTTCGCAACTTTTACACTTCATCTTTTTCTTCAATAATTCTATTTTTTTCTCATGCAATTTGAGGGTTTTTGTTAACTTTTTCAAGCAAGTTCAAAATTGCCGCCCCTCTCCTAACTTCGGTGAGTATCTAATTTTGAATTCCTTTGTTTCTAGCTTCATATTTTTGCGAAATGTGCTATTATTTTTCCCTTGATTTCTAGAAATTTTGCTTGCTATATGATTATTTTGATTTTCTTCGTATGCTTAGAATCTCCGGAGTGCTTTCGCATTGTTGGTTTCCTTTTCACTGTGTATGCTACTTTTAAACTTGGCTTTATCCCCCGCCTGATTCTCGTTTTGATTAGCACATACCATTACTACTGTATTTTCCTAAGAATTTCATGTTTGTTCATCATCGTTCTTCGATTTAGAGCCTTTAGATATTTAAATTTACTAGAAATGAGGGAATGGTCTGATGAATCTCCATCTAGCAGTAGTTATGATAGTGAGGAATCCCATAAATTGCTCTATGAAATGGTCGAACTATAATCTAGGTTGTGCCTCCCTTTGCAAACTAACAAGTCTAATTATCGTCCTACCCCTAGGGTTAAGCACACCGCTAGAAGGAAGATGAATAATTGAAATCCATCTAGCCGAGTCCATTTGGCGGATGATGTAAGTGTTGAGCATATGAGCCAAGTAAGACTTGAGTCGGATTCTTCCAAAGTTATGGAGGATGTGGAGAACTATAGGGATAAAGAGAGCCTTCATCCGGATAAAGTGGTGGGCACAAGTGGCCGAATGGAGGAGGAAGGTTCAGCTGAAGAAGAAGAGGAAGAGGAAGGGAGGAACATGACTCCTCGAGTGGATGACATGATTTCTTGTATCCACGAGGATCATATTGAGAAGGAGTCCATGATGTATCCATGGCTAAGGGATTGTCATGTCCTTCTTCCGTACGTGGACCAATGAGTGAATGCTCCTCCGGCTAGATACTTGAGCATGTATTTAGATGTCATTAGAGGTGGTTTTAGGTATCCTCTTCCAGCATTCATTGCCAACCTGCTAGAGTTGCAATCGAATGCCTGGGTGGTGATGATGGGGCATCACTAGATCTGTCTTGACTTAGGCCTAGCTTTTGACGCCACCTTCTTCCGCAAGATTTGCTTTATCAAGCAGAATAAGGATGATGACCATTATTAGTTTATGAGGAAGAATGGGATGCACCGCTTCTCCAACCGGCCTTCTTCTATTCATCTTTACAAGGAGTTTTGGTTCTACATCTGGGTGAATGATGACTACCCTTCTTTTCCTACAACCTAGTCCATCACGACCCAGCCCAAGAGAAGGACTAAGGCCAATGATCTAGACCCCCAGCTATAGATTTTTTGCTCCCTGGAGCAGTACAAGTGGAGTTTTAATTCGTCCTCTTGGGCCTCTATTTTTGGATACCACCTTCTTGCACGTGCACCGATTGGGATAATCTATCTACCTGGGATGATTGTAACAACTGGTATACTTTTCTTACTTATATTTTATTGTATTTCAGGTAAACATGTTTGATCTTGAATCTGCTCATGCTCTTCTAGCAGCCTAGAAGTCACAGCGAAAGAATAACTGTACCCAGACGGTTATTGTAAGTAGGGCTAAGAGGAAGCCTGCTAAGTTCCAAGGATCCAGCAAGCTGGTTGCCGTGACCCTTGTGGATGCATCCTCTGATCTGAATGCACATCTCCCCCGCCCTGATGTATATATGTATTCTTTATTGTCATTTAGATTACTTTATATGTTACATAGTTTAACACTTTCTTGTTTGCAGGCTACTCCATCCGGTCATAGGACAGATGGGGGCTCTATCTCTCCTCGCCCTTCTCCCTAGCCGACACTGGCTGAGTTCATGGATCAATCCTTCCGGAACCTCCTTTGCACTGATGTTGCAGTGCAAGGTGCTTTGAAAGGTGCTTTCCCCTTCCGCATTGATGCAGAGGGCTATAAAGGGGAGCCTACCACTTTGCTTTCATCTCTTTTCTTCCAAGACCTCACTTGGGTACATCTTATTATCTTTTGTTAGCTTTTTTGCTTATAGATTTACGCTAAGTGTTTTTCTCTCGTCCTCAAGCTATGTCTCGAGGCTTAGAGCTCATCTAGAGGGTTTATGATAAGAGTGAGATAAAGCTGAAATTAAAATAGAAGGAGATTGCTGATGCTAAAAGAAAGCTCACATTGGCCTAGAAGAGTGCCCTTAAGCTCGAGGATGAGAGGGATGAGGCCCGGATGCTCCAAGCGGAGAGTGACCAGGTGAAAGGCAAGGCGGGGGCCAAGGTGGCAACCTTGGAGAAAAAGTTAGCGGCCGCTCAAGAGAAGGCATCTAAGGCGAAGGGGATGGCTGCTATGATAGTCGATCAACTCGGTGATTGTGGCTTCCTTTACGGCGAGATGATCTTCCAAGCATGCCAGCGTGTTCATCCAGACCTTTCTTTGCCTCATATTGATGATGTGGACTTCCCATCTTATGATGACCTGGCTGGCCATAAAGCTGCCCAGGCAGAGGCGGAGAAGACTATTGAAAATGTCATAGACCAGGAGGGTCCAGGAAGCGGTGAGGATAAGGATGCAGATCCCCTGGTTGAGAATGTTAATGAAAAGACTACAGGCGAGGATCTTGACACCGACTCCTGAGATATTCCTCCCCCAGCCAAATGAAACTTGATTTTTGCTTATATTTTATTAAGGCCTTTGGGTCTTAGTTTTGTAATATTTAGTACAATCGCCCTCTGTGGCATTTAATTATACATGCTCAAAATTTTCTCTTCTTTTGTATGCTTGCTGAATGATTTTACTTGCACTTTTCTTTGAATATTTCTGCTATGTTTGTTTGCTTCCTGGATCCATTAGGATAGGTGAATGTACATTCAGCAGATTTTTCCTTAATGCTTTATGCGGCTTCATTTGGTCTTAGATACGAATGCTTTGATGTTTTATCCATTCTCCGCTATGAATACATTTGATTTGAAATTTTATTAGGTATATGACACTCAATCTTGGAGACGAATGGTTCTACTTTAGGCTTTTTGTAGTATCATAAGCCTTATTGCTTGCTCAGATCCTTTAGGTGCCCGAGGGCTTATGAGTTTTCTAGGTCTCTGGATATGCCTGAGGACTCAAGTGTGGTCTAGGTCTTACTAAATATGCATGCGGGCTTACAAAGGGCCTAGGACTTTTATTCCCTTGATGGCTTTTGTGGCCTAGGATTTTTTGTAATGCCTGTGGTCTTATAAGTTTAGCCTAGGACTTTTGATATGCCTGAGA
The DNA here is from genome assembly GCA_947683365.1 of Euphorbia pulcherrima. Taxonomy (NCBI): domain Eukaryota; kingdom Viridiplantae; phylum Streptophyta; class Magnoliopsida; order Malpighiales; family Euphorbiaceae; genus Euphorbia; species Euphorbia pulcherrima. The sequence goes on from CANTUS010000007.1 coordinate 20,295,891, forward strand.
GCTCAAGTGTGGTCTAGGACTTTTAGTCATGCCTGAGGGCTTAAGTAGCCTAGGACTTTTGCAGAGCCGGGTGCACGTACTCGGTCTGATGCCGACTCTGTGGCCAGATAACCTGCTAAGAGAGTTTGATAAGAACTTCTTGGATGCATAGTTATGTAAGAAAAATTGAATCTTTATTTATTAGAAAAATAGAGAGATTACAATGACCGAGCTTATAGTATGATGCCGGGTAAAAGCCTGTTTAGGGAGTGCCGCTCGTTAAAAACCTTGTCATAGAAAAAATACAATAGGAAAAAAATCTATAGCAAGGGAAAAAGAGTGTGGGCACTTGGTCCCTATGGGTTTGTTGCTATATAGTACTTCCTAAGGCTAGCTATGTTCCAGGTCCTGGGGAGTTCTTTTCCATCCATTCTGCTAAGTAGGTAGGTGGCAGGTCCTATGACCTAAGTGACTTTATAAGGTCCTTCCCAGTTGGCTCCTAGCTTGCCTTTACCTTCTTTGCTCTGTGATGTTGCTACGTCTCTGAGCACCAGATCACCTTCTTTAAGTTTTACCTCCTTAACCTTCTTGTCATGGTATTTGGAAATTCTGGATTTGTAGACGACCATCAGGATGTAAGCTCTATCTTGGCGCTCTTCCAAACTGTCCAAGTGATGCCTCAGGTTGATATTGTTTTCTTTTACAGTGTAGTAGACCACTTGATGTGGGGTACAACCGCTTCTACTCTGTAGACTAGGGAAAATGGAGTTTCTCTAGTCAGTCAGTATTGCGTCGATCTATACAACTAGAGGACATTGATTAACTCTTCTGGCCATGCAACTTTCTTTCCCTCTAGCCGCTTCTTCAATGCTTCTCCAAGCATCTTGTTGGTTTTTTTCATCTTCCCATTTGTCTGTGGGTGTACTACAAATGCAAATTGATTTTAAATCTTCAGACCTTCATAAAACTTACGGAACTTCTCAGAGATGAACTGCAACCCATTGTCTGAGACAATTTCATTTGGAATTCCAAATTGGATGATTATGTGCTCCCAAACAAAATCAATTACTTTCTCAGGAGTAATGGTGTTAATAGCCACTGATTCCACCCACTTTGAGAAGTGGTCTATTGCAACGATGATGAACTTCTTCTATCCAATGGCTTTAGGCATTGGTCTAGCAATATCAATTCCCCAGGTGGCTAATGGCCACCCAATAAGTAGAGGTTTCTACATTGCATGCGGGACATGTGACCTTTCTGTATGAATCTGACATTGGTGACAAGACTATACATAGTCGATTGAATCTGCTTTCATGGTTGCCCAGTGACACCCCAGGAGTTTGGCCTATCGTGCAATGGTGGAGGCTGCTTGATGGGAGCCATAGTTTCCTTTATGTATCTCCTGGATCACATACTTCCTTCTTCTGGAGTAATGCATTTAAGTAAAGCATCCGAGTAGGACTATTTGTATAGTGTCCCATTGATGACCAAGTACCTCGATGAATTTTTTACAACTCTAGATGCTTCGACCTTATCCTATGGAAGGATGTCTATGTCCAAGTAGTCAATCAATGGCTGCATCCACTTGGGCTCTTTTTGTTCTACTAACATCAGGTTCTGTTCTTCTATTATTGGGGCATGAATGACTTCGAATGGGCAGCTAAGCTTCTTCCATCGGTCTGTGCTAGCTGTATCTTTAGCCAGCTCATATACTTTCTCATTTTCTTCTCTGGGGATGTGTTAAAGTACCCACACAATTTGTTTTGACTTGAGTTACTTCAGCAAGGCCTTTACTTTGGCCAAGTATTTCATCATTCCTTGCCCTTTTATTGTGTAATTCTTGTCAACTTGGTTGGAAACCAGTTTTGAATTGATTCTAATGGTTACTCTATCTGGAGCAATTACTTTAGCCATCCGTGGTATTAGTGACTGGAAGGGCTAGTTTTGCTGTATAGCTCATCCGTATTCTCTCTAGCCCTTTTATCCAGACTCTGACTCTGGATCCTTCATGGGAAGATGCCCCATCAACGTATATGTGCCGGGACTAGGTCTTGAGGCTGGTTGAAGGTTCAAGCCCTACGAACTCAATAACAAAATTTGTCAGGACTTGAACTTTTAATGCCTTCCTTCCTTCAAATTGTATATGAAACTCTCCTAGTTGTATGGCCCATCTGGCTAGCCATCCAGAGGTCTCTAGTCTCTGCAGTACCTTTTTCAAAGGGAAATTGGTTCTGATAATGACTGTGTGGGCTTAGAAGTAAGGTCAAAGCCTTTCTGCTACTGAGACTAAGGCTAAAGCCAACTTCTCAATCTTTGGATATCTAAGCTCAGTGTTCTTCAGTACTTTGTTTATGTACTAGACCAGGTGTTGGTCCCCGTTTGCTTCTCAAATCAACACTAATCCTACGGCTTCATCCATAGCCACTAGATACATGATTAATTCTTCATCCTTCTTTGGCCGACTCAAGAGAGGTGGCGTACTTAAGAACTCTTTGATGTTCTCAAAGGCTTCCTAGCAGTGTTTATCCCAACTAAATGCTTTGTCTTTTTTGATAGCCCTGTAAAAGGGGAGACATCTCTTGGTTGAGAATGATATGAAGCAGCCAAGTGCATTCACCCTTCCATTCATCTTTTGAACTTCATTCAACATCTTGGGTGACTCCATCTTTATGATAGCCTCTATCTTATCTAGGTTCGCCTCAATTCCCCTTTGGAAAATTAGGAAACCGAGGAACTTGCCACCTCTTACTCCAAAAGTGCACTTTTTTGGATTTAATTTGAGCTGATATTGCAGTATGGTTTTAAACATGGCTCTAATTTCTTCGGCATGTTCCTCTAGGCTTCTACTCTTGATGATCATATCGTCAACGTAGACCTCTACTATTTCTCCTATTTGGCCTTTGAACATGTCCTTTACTAGGCGTTGATAGGTAGCTTTAGCATTCTTCAGGCCGAATGGCATAACCCTATAGCAGTATGTTCCTTTATGTGTTATGAAGGATGTCTTTTCTTCATCAGCCGGATCCATAGGAATCTAATGATACCCCACTTTTGCATCTAGTAGGGAGTGTATGGGGTAGCCGGCTGTTGAGTCTACCAACTGGTCAATGCTTGGGAGCAGATAGCTATCCTTGGGTGTGGCTTTATTGAGATATGTGAAGTCCACACACATTCTCCAAGCTTCGCTTGCTTTCTTTACCAAAACCACATTCGTAAGCCACTTAGGATAGCGCACAACATGGATATTATTGGCTTTTTGATTCCCTTCTGCCTGTCTAGCGCATGATTCCATTTCTTTTGTTTTACTAGAGATGCCTCTGGGTCAAGGTTCAAGCTATGTTGAATTACTTCAGGCGGTACCCAGGCCATATCTTCATTCATCTAGGAGAAGGTGTGTTTCTCTTCTACTGGAACTCGGCTGATGTTTGGTTTCACAGGTTCTGGGTTGTTAGCGGTTATGCGTACTTACCGATTAGGCCCTACATTCAGTGTTTCTCTGAGACCAGCTAGCTTGGCATTTTCCGTTTCTTTCGGATCCATGACTGATTCATCTGTCTTCAGTGATGCTAGGTAGGTCTCTTGTGCTACTAGAGGGTTGCTTATAACTACCGTGACTCCTTTTATTGTAGGAATCTGTATGACTAGGTGCTTGATTGAGGTCAGTGCATCTGACTCGGCTAAGAATGGTCTGCTTAAGATGATGTTGTAGCCGATTAGCACATTAGTGATTATGAAGTGGATTTTTGCTCTCCCTTTTGTCATGTGATCACTGAGCTCAACTTCCAGTGTGGTTTGGCCGAGTGTTGGGATCGAATGGCCATTAAGGCCGATAAGTGGTGAATGGGCTGGTAGCATCCAGCTGTGATGGACTTCTAGCTTGTCGACCACCTCTTTTCTGATCAAATTGATAGAGCTGCCGGTGTCAATGATGATCTGCCTGATAATGTACCCTTCTATCAAGGTCTCTAGCATAAAGGGGTCTGCATGCGGGTTCTTCACTAAGCTCTACTTTCGGAAAGGTCTATTTAGTTCTAATTTATCTTCAGTATTTGATCTCTTGTGCTCGAAACTCTTCCCTGTTGAGGAGGACCCTTTGAAGCCTGGTCCGCCTATGATTACCATTACAAGCCCCTTTGATTTCTGTGAGGAGTTGTCTTCATCATCCTTCTTTGATCTGAATCTACTTTCTTTAGTGATCCCCTTCACGAATTGTAAAAGTTTCCCTTGTTCGATTAAGACATGGATCTCATCTACTTGGACGCAGAATTCGTCCGTGTCATGGCCTTCAGACTTATGGAATTTGCAGTACTTGTTTGTGTCTTTCCCAATGAACTTTTTAGGTGTCACCCTTGGTTATTTGGTGGATTTCTGTCATCGCTTTTTTGCACGGCTAGCAAGATTTCTCGTAATGGAGCATTCAACTCTAATTGGTATCTGCTTTAGGTGGAGGACTGCTTGTGGTAGTTCCCCCTTCTTCTTAGTCCTCCGTATTCAGGTCATGTTCTTTTAGACATCTTGTGTGGCCTATCGACCTCATCTACTTTAATCAAGTTCTTTACATTGGTGATTATCTGATCCAGATTCTTTGGTTGCCGTTGAATGAGGTCTACACGGAGTCTTTCATTCCTCATGCCTATAATCATAGCTTCCCTGGCGGTGCTATAATCCGGGTCTCGTATTTGTAGGCAAGCTTTATTGAACCACTCTATGTAAGAGCGAAGTGATTCATCCATCCTCTAATCAATCTCATTAATGGTACGAGTGGTGGTTCCTATTGGAATAGAGCTAATGAATTGCGTACAAAATTTCTGCCTTAAGTCATCCCATGGATCTATGGACTCGGTTGGCAATGAGTCAAACCAGTAGGCTGCTAGACCGATTAATATGTTGGGGAAGTTTCTGCAGGTATGTGCTTTCAAGGCATATGCTAAGTCCATCTTGTTCTTGTAAGTCCGAACATGGGTCCAATGGTTAGTGTCTCTATTGTAGTTATCAATGAATGGTAGCTTGACTTAGGAGTTGAGTTATTCCACGAGGATCTCCGCATTGAATGGGGAGTCAGAGATTTCTAACAGGGGTTATTATAGAGAAATAGTGTAGCCATTGAGACCTTCCTTGAATATCTTCTAGGAATCCGGTTCATCCCAATATCTGAACTTCTTAGGCTTTGACTGTGAGCCCAGTGGTGGTGGCGGAGGGAGATGAGTGGAGTGAGTTGAACCTTGATATGGACCACCCGGATGGAAGAAGCCTGATGGAGTAGGTCCTCGCGGGTAGTGTGCATCGTATGTAGGTTCATTCACCATGGCCCATTCTGCTTATTGTGCTTTGGACATGCCAATCAGATCCCTCTACGAGGGGACTTCCATGCTTCTATCCGTAAAGGATTCGTCAAGGTTGGCATTGCTTTGAGCTAGTTGGGAGCCGCTTCCTGCAACGTTAGGACTCAGGTGAGCATTGTGTGGCCCTACCGAATGAGTATTGAGAGATCCATACTGCTAGGAATTGTGTGGCACTTCGGGGAGAGCATTGTGTGGCTCACCCCGATTGGTGTTAAAGGACCCTTCTGGGTGAGCATTGTAAGGCCCGACCCAGTGAGTGATAGGGTGGATGAAAGCTTCCATGTGGTGTAGTGGTCCGCTCATCATGTGCCCAGCCATTCCCTCCTTCATCACTCCAAATAGATTCCTCCGCAGTTGATTTTAGTCTTTAGGGGAAACCTGATAGTACTGAGCGAAACTTTCAAAGAACGCGATTCCGGATGCGGAGTTTACCGGTGGCATTATGGCAGAGTCCATAGCTGGGATTGTAGAGGAGAGGGGTGCCGCTGCTATTGGTTGGGAGTTGATAGCCATGCCTGAGTCATCAGCATTATCATTGGGCGCTTGATCGTGATTTTGGCTGTCGTTCATCTGGTTGGATTTTTGTGTTCGTCGGAAGACAAAATTCTCACCAGAGCAAGTAAATTTGTCCATGCTTACCGCACCACTGAAAGATTAGTCAAATATAGGGTTGCTTGAGCCAACCTTCATAGAAAGAGAGAGGGTGTGCCTTTGCCGGAGATGGTGGCTGCAAGACAGAAAAAGGGCATCAAAGTGACTAGCCGTGTGAACTGCGTAGACTCTCCGATGCTTAAGTCGACGACAGTAATAAAGAGGAGGCAAGTAAGTAAAACAAGTTCTAGGGTTTGGAATGTGATACCTGAGATGTGGGGGTAACCCCATATTTATAGGAGCTTATTTCCTCTATTGGTAGTGAGGGATCCTTATCAGGTAATCCTTATCAGGTAAGGATCCTACTTAGGCATGATTTCTTCTATAAGATGTTTCTTCTCGTTTATATGTTTAGGAAAGGATATTCTTCCTATTTATATGTTTACGAAGAAGAGTTATGGCGGGATTCTATCTCCTATTTAGGTCGGTGAGAGCGTAACTCTTCACTCGGCTAATCGGATGGTGACCCAGCCGCGAGGTCGACTGGCGATGTGGCACTTCACGGAGCTTCCAGGCGGTATCTGCAAAAAATTGAGTCAACACCATTTGGGAAACAAAAAAAATATTATTTCTCTCCTTACTGTCCTTACCAGTAACCACCCAATCACATCCATCGTTTCTTCTATTGTCGCCGTATTCTTTATCGATGTCGCCGTAGTCGCCGTATTTTCTGTCTTCGTCTTTACATCGCCATCCATATTATCTCCTTCATTGTTGCTCATGTGTTTTTCAATCTCCATTGTTGCTATTGTTCACTGTATTTATTCTATCAAGGCTGAGATTGAAGAAGTGCTCATATAACTAAATTGTTTATCTCTAAGAATTTGGCACTTGAAATTTCATCTACCTAGTAATCTCCCTTTGTGTTTGTTTGAAGTTCGATTGAAATTGAATTTGCCTTTCACTTTTTTCATGAATTTATTTCTGAAATATTGTATTTCAGACAGAGAGAAGAAATTGATTTGTAATTTGCCCCTGCTCTTGAATTTGTCCTTGCTCATGTTTTTGCCTTATTTATGAATTAGTTTCTATAGCTCAGCATGGGTGATCAGTAATGAAAAATTTAATAATTAGTTTTTGAATCTAATACCACTAAAATTGATTTTTAATTTAAAAGTTCAATAGAAATTAGGGATTTCCACGAATGAACTTTTCATAGATTTAAGCCTTTAGAATGTTAGATCAAAAAGTATGGTTGATTTGTAGTTTGCATTTGTTATGATTAAGTTTCGATTCTTCTTCGAACCAAAAAACAACAACGGGAATTGCATTCTTATTCCAGAGTGTATCCAAATGCATAAAGGAATCAAAGGCTATTCCTTTCCCTAGCTTGACCCCTTTCCGCTTTTTTGTAAGAACCAAACACATCCTTACTTTTCTCCCTTTTACTTTCCATAGTTTACTTTCAGCATAATGGATAGTTAACTTTTCCGCACTTTATATTTTCATGTTGATTGAGTTTGATTAATGAAAACGCTGAAATTAATTGAAACAGTTAGGTATGGCTAGAAAGATAACACATTTAGTAATTTTGCTCTCACTTTGAATTTTGCTAAGTTAAGTAGGCAAATCATCTGGACTTGAAAATGGGAAAAGTACATAACTGTACTAAAGCCCAACAATAATTTCCATTAAAAGTTTGGTCAACAACACAAGTGCCCAATTCCACAAGCTTCAACAACATAAATACGTTCCACAAGTCTCAAACAACATAAATACGTTCCTCTCCAACAGCTCATGCATAAGACATTTTTTTTTTCTTTTCTTATTTTGCATTTATCTCTCAAACCGTTTATTTTTTTGACATGCTGCTTTAGACTTTTTTGTTCGCTCATTTTTATCTTCGAAACGTCATCCATTGTGATATATTTTTTTCCAAACTTTTTGTCACCTGGTAAAATGTTGGTACTTTGCTCGTAAAATGTTGGTATTTTGCTGGTAAAATGCTGGTATTTTGCTCGTAAAATGCTGGTATTTTTCTGGTTTTGCTGGTATTTTACAGGTACGAGGTGGTTTTGGTTTGATTTATTTCATAAATAGATGCTTATGTTTGGGTTCTTCACACCTTGTATAATACATGTATAATGCTGGTATAATGATTATATAAATTGGTTTTTGTTTTGTTACTATCATAGAATAGATGCTTATGTTTAGTTTAATTTTTCACACCTGGTAAAATACTGATATAAAGTGGTTTTTCTTTAATTTCTTTCATAAAATAGATGCTTATGTTTGGGGTTTTCACACCTTGTGTAATGCTTGTATAATGATGATATAAAGTGGTTTTTGTTTGGTTTCTTTCATAAAATAGATGCTTATGTTTAGTTTAATTTTTCACACTTGGTAAAATGATGGTATAAAGTGGTTTTTGTTTGATTTCTTTCATAAAATAGATGCTTATGTTTGGGTTATTCACACCTTGTATAATGTGATATAAAGTGACTTTCGTTTGGGTTCTTTCATAAAATAGATGCTTATGTTTTGTATAATTTTTCACACATGGTAAAATACTAGTATAAAGTGGTTTTTTATTTGATTTCTTTCATAAAATAGATGCTTATGTTTGGGTTCTTCACACCTTGTATAATGCTTGTATAATGTTTGTATAATGATGATATAAATTGGTTTTTGTTTGATTTCTTTCATAAAATAGATGCTTATGTTTAGTTTAATTTTTCACACATTGTAAAATGCTAGTATAAAGTTGTTTTTGTTTGATTTCTTTCATAAAATAGATGCTTATGTTTGGGTTCTTCACACCTTATATAATGCTTGTATAATGATGATATAAAATGGTTTTTGTTTGGTTTCTTTCATAAGATAGATGCTTATATTTGGGTTCTTCACATCTTGTATAATGCTTGTATAATGATGATACAAAGTGGTTTTTGTTTGGTTTCTTTCATTAAATAGATGCTTATGTTTAGTTTAATTTTTCACACTTGGTAAAATGCTGCTATAAAGTGGTTTTTGTTTGATTTCTTTCAAAAAATAGATGCTTATATTTGGGTTCTTCAGACCTTGCATAATGCTTGTATAATGATGATATAAGGTGGTTTTTATTTGGTTTCTTTCATAAAATAGATGATTTTGTTTAGTTTAATTTTTAACACCCGGTAAAATGCTGGTAAAATGTGGTTTTTCTTTGAACACTCTTTTCTTTTCTATTCCTTCATTCTCTCACTCTCTCCTTGTGCCTTGCAATTTTGTGCTCGTTTTGCTACCATTTCCAGCAGCCATGGGAGCAATTTATAGAGCTCCAAGCTCCCCCTCTTTAATAAGCAACCAAGCTCAAGCTTTCCCTCTTCAATAAGAAACCAATTGCTCATCATCCAACAAGCCACCAAAGTTATTCATATGCCAAGCAAAAGGCACCAACATTTCAATAACCATTTGACAACATACCAAGCTACTTTTGTGCTTGAAATCCCACCACCTTGTTCTTGAGAACTGACAGTCAGATTGAACATGCATAACAGGCATGGCGGAAACTCAAAATTTTGTCCGTGTCCCCAGGAACTCCTTTTAGTTTCATATAAATTAAATAAAGCCTTAACTAAATAATTCTCTAACTAGGTTATCATGCAAAAGGACAAGCATACCATAATTCCAAATTATATTCTTGCACAATTATTTTATACTAAGCATGTTATAACTCTAAGCTATAACCTAAGCATATTATAACTCTAAGCTATAATCTAAGCATAAAATAAACTAAGCATGCAAAACATCCTAAGCATGATTATTAAGTCTAAAAACGCTTAAAGAAAAGGACATAATAATTAAAAGAGAAAGAAAAAGAACTTCCCAGTTGAAGCATGCTTTTACATAGCCTTCTTGCATAAGCCTCCAAGCATAGGATAGCCTCTATCAGTATCCACATGAACCCACGAACCAAAACCTCCGCGGGAGGAAGAACTAAGAAGCCTCGAGTAGTTGCTAGACCACTCCAGAAGCCTCACCCGAAAATATACTAGAGGTGCTTAAATAAATTTAAGCTCCTCAAAAAAAACTTGCTCAATTACCCGAGAGATTAGTCTTTGCGAATCTCAACTTGGGATTTATACTGGAGCTTGGTGTACTGTGTACATTGAAAGGAGAAGTGACAGCCTATATATAGGCTTGGGGAGCAAAATTTTACTCCCTATTGGCAATGTGGGATGGGAGTAAAACTCCCATCCCACGCGTGTTGCGCACGTGGATCCGTGTGTGACCCGCTCACATGCAGCATGCTATACACGCTGCATGTGGAAAGGCAAGCCCTTGCGGGCTTGCCTTGCATGCAAGCTACGCCTCGTGGCCCATGCCGCGAGCCCAGCTCACGGTTCCCTTTCATGGGCTAACTTTGTGCAGCCCATGAACATGGGCCGCCACGAACACTACCTAGCAGTTTTCGTGCACCTTTTGGTGTACTTCGCGCAACTGAACTTTGTACAAAATATTTCATACTTTTTGGTTTTAACTCGCCAATGCAAAATTCCCTTTTAATCCTTTCAAATAAATATTTATTTTTGACTCCAGTAAATTAGTTACCAGTCAAAATAAATTTCTTGGTCCAACCAAAATTGATCTAATCAATTATAATTTATTTATGACTCTAATTAATTAGTTACTGGTCAAAATAAATTCCTTTATTTATCCAAAACTGATCTAATCAATTTTAACCAATCAAATAATAACCCAATTATTATTTGAGTTGTATTTTCATAATGGAATAAATCTATTAGTTCTTTACTTAGTCCGATGAAGGTCCAATGTGTGTGACCTTATAGGATCCTGAAGTATTGAGTTGTTAAGGCTTAACCAACCCCTGTTCTAATGGAACCATTGGCTCGATGCTCTAGATGGTGAATAGAAATCAATTACCTTAAACGACTGTAGTACGCCTCTAGCAAGGGTCTACCATCCCTCATTACTCGGAATGTCATTTATGCTTATGACTTAATCCCGATTAATGCAATAGTTATCCAGTGTGATAAAATCCTTCCATTCTTTAATATTAGCACCATCTAGTTTATAGGGTTCAGTTAAAGTGTTAAACCACTAATAGCGAGGTCACTCCAGGCTATCCCGGTAGTTTACTTGATATCAAAGTATATTGCCTTTTATTGTAGTGTGTTTGACTAGAAACCGTTTCTATCAAACACATAATCTGAGCAGAGGTATATGGCAATCATTACTTCAACAATTGGCCAGGTATAACTCCTTAATATATCCGGAGTGATGGATTCTTTCCGACTACTCATCTTACCAATGTGCTATCATCACTATACCCGAAATCACCCGTAGCACCCTAAATTAATGAGTGTATAGTAATGACCCAAAGTATAGCAATAGTACCATATAAGGTAACTAGCATCTCAAGTATGAGGTCATTCGTAAAGCTTATTGTATGAAGATAAACACTAACACATTGATATATATACCAAGTGTTTATCTTACTATGGTCTCGAATATATCTCCCAGATATATCCATGTGTCAAACTTAAGGCACCACCTACAGTCCTTAGAAGATTGACTGTTTGGACCCTTTCCAAGAAAGTTGACCACATTCTAGTCTTTCTGCTTCATCAATATCTTTTCTTGATGAAACTATGACTAGAGATAGTTTAGGCATAATCATAATTGCACATGAAGCAGGTTCCACCAGATATAGTCCAACTATAATTTCTCTGACTTCATGCTATGATGTGCCAAGGACTTTAGTATACATACATTAATGAATATATTTAACCAGCTATAATATATATACATAGAAACACATTGATATAAAAAAAAGAACAAATGCCTTTATTGATTAAACAAATTATTAGTACTATTACATAATTAAGATATATCGGCCTAGTTGCTTTAAGGGTATACATCATATCCAACAAACTCCCACTTGCGCTAAGGCCAATTAGCCATATGTCGTAATCCATATGCTTTAACATGCTGGTCATATTTGACTTAAGTCAATGGCTTTGTTAGACCATCCGTGAGGTTCTGATCAGTGGGTATATATTCTAATCTTATTATCTTAGCATCAACAATCTCCCTGATTATATGATACTTTTTGGATACATGTCTATTTTTCTGATGAGATCATGGTTCCTTTGCCTTAGCTATGGCACCATTGTAATCACAATACAGAGTAATTAGATCAATAGCCTTAGGCACCACACCGAGATCACCAATAAATCCCTTTAACTAGAGAGCTTGTTTTGCTACTTCATATGCAGCAATGTGTTCAGATTCTGTGGTTGAATCAACAGTAGTTTCTTACTAGAAACTCTTCTAGCATACTGCCCCTTCATTTAACACATACACAAAACCTGACTGAGACTTAAAGTCATCCTTGTCAGCTTGAAAACTCGCGTCAGTGTAACCTCTAATTGTGCGGTCACCTTCTCCATAAATCAAGAACTCATCCTTAGTCCTTCTCAAGTACTTAGGGATTGCCTTGATGGCCATCCAGTGCTTTTCACCTGGATCGGACTGATGTCTGCTTGTAAGTCTCAAAGCCTTAGAGACATCCGGCCTAGTACATATAATAGCGTACATGATGGAACCTATCGCATATGCATAGGGTATATCCTTCATGTGCATTCTCTCCTGAGCTATCTTTAGACACTCAGCCTTAGATAGGTTTATCCCCTATGTCATCAGGAGATAACCTTTCTTAGAATGCTCAAGGTTGAACCTGTTCAATACCTTGTCCATATATATACTTTGAGAAAGACCTAACAACCTCTTGGATCTATCCTTGTAGATCTTTATACCTAGTATAAATACTGCTTCACTAAGGTCTTTCATGAAGAACTTTCTTGACAACCACACTTTAACATTTTGAAAAAGAGAAATTTTATTTCCTATTAGCTGAATGTCATCAACATACAATACTAGAAAAACGACTGCACTCCCACTAGCCTTCTTTTAAACATAAGGCTCATTAGCATTTGGGCAGAAATCCAGTTCCCGGATTATCTAATCAAACCTTATATTCCAACTCTTGGATCCCTGCTTAAGTCTATAAATGGATCTTTGTAGCTTGCATACCATCGACCCATTCTGAGATGTAAAACCCTCAGGTTGTGTCATATACACATCCAGGTCTAAATCCCCATTTAGGAATACTATTTTTACATCCATCTACCAGATCTCATAATCGTATTAAGCAGCGATGACGAGGAGTATCCTTATAGATTTAAGCATGGCTACCGGTGAGAAGGTTTCATTATAGTCAATACCTTCCCGTTGACTATAACCTTTCACAACCAACCTTGCTTTATAGGTAATTACATTACCATCCATGTCTGTCTTCTTCTTGAAGACCCACTTGCACCCAATTGGTCTAACCTCTTATGGTGCATCAACCAAATTCCAAACTTGGTTCTCTTATATGGAATGCATTTCTGATTTCATGGCTTTTAGCCATTTATCAGAATCTGAGCTTTTCATTGCCTTATCATATGTCCTTGGTTCATCATCCTTTATAAGATATAGTTCCTTACCATTAGTGATGATAAACCCATATCTACAGAGACCCTTATAAACATGACCTGATCTTTGCAATGATTGTGTTTCGATAGGTTGTTCTTGGATCACACTCTCTTGTGTATCTAGAACGGGGTCAATCAGTTGATTGTCTGTTTCTACCTCTTGAAATTCCAGTTCAATATTGTTCCCACTGACTTTTGCAAGTAAGTGTTCCTTTTCTAAAAAGTGAGCATTCTGTGACACAAATACCTTTTGTGCTTCGGGTTGGTAAAACATATATCCAATTGTTTCCTTCAGATATCCAATGAACAAACATTTATCAGTCTTGGCATTCAGCTTATCTGACCTATCCTCTTTACCATTGCAGGACAACCCCATACTCTTAAGTGAATTAGAGATAGCTTCTTGTTACACCATCTTTCATAAGGTGTAAAATCAACTGATTTAGAGGGCACTCTGTTTAAAATGTAGACCACGCTCTCCAGTGCATATCCCCAAAAGGATTTACTAACATCTACATGGCTCATTATGGACCTGAGCATATCTAATAAAGTCTGATTCCTCCTTTCTGACACTCCATTGTGTTGGGGTGTATAAGGAGGGGCCCATTGGGGAACTATCCCATTTTTCTTTAGATAATCCTGAAACTCCTGACTTATGTATTCTCCACCTTGATCCAATCAAAGTGTTTTTATACTTTTCTCAAGTTGTTTCTCTACTTTAGCTCTAAATAGTTTGAACTTTTCAAAACTTTCAGACTTGTGCTTCAACAAGTACAATTAACCGTATCGTGAGTAATCATCAATAAAGGTTATCAAGTAGGAGTATGTTCCTAGTGCCTGAACACTTATTGGACCACACACTTCAGTATGTATAATTTCCAATGTACTCGTGGCCCACTCACCCTTTCCTTTAAAGGGTAACTTTGTCATTTTTCCTTTTAAACAAGGTTCGCAATCACCATAAGACTCCAAGTCTTTTGGGCCCAAGTCTCTATGCTTATGCAACTTGGTTAAGCGATCTTTGTTTATGTGGCCTGAATGACAATGCTATAAGTAGAAGGAATTCTCATTATCTAATTTAACTTTCTTCTCATTGTTTATATTGAAAACTTCTGTTTCAATATCAAGAACATAAATGCCACCTTTCAACATTCCATAACCATAAAGAATATTATTCAAATAAATCTGACAATTATTATTCGAAAATAAAATTTCAAATCCCGCTGCTGCTAAACATGCAACAGATACAATATTTTTAGTAACACTTGGAATGTAGTAACAATTATTCAAAACTAAAACAAGTCCACTTGGCAAAACAAGACTAAAACTCCCTACGGCTAATGCAGCAACCTTGGTTCCATTTTCCACGTATAGGTCCACCTCCCCTTTTGTAAGTTTTCTACAGCTCCTTAGTCCTTATACAGTAGAACAGGTTTGAGAACCACAACCAGTATTTAATACTCAAGTGGATTCAAGAGGAAAAGTAGCAAAATTTTCAATTACAAACATACCTGAAGTAGATGCCTCTATAGGCTTCTTCTTCAAATGCTCAGAAGTAGGAGCTTTACAATTGCTCTTCCAATGTCCCGGTTTCCCACATTGGAACTAGACATACTTAGATGCCTTGTTTTCTTTCTTCTTCTTACTGATTCTTTTCTTAGAACCCAGTGCCTGCTCCTTATTCTTAGAAGCCTTGCCTTTTTCAACCAACAGTAGAGGTTTCTAATCCTTCTTGATCTGAGGTTCTACTATTTTTAGTATGTTAATTAATTCAGGGATAGTAGAATTAATCTTGTTCATGTAATAGTTAGTCACAAAGCCCGGGTAACTATCTGTCAAGGACATCAACACAAGGTCAATGCTCAAGTCATGATTCATCTTGAATCCTAATTGATTCAGCTTCTCAAGGTATCCTAAGAGTTTCAATACATGCTGAGAGGCAGAGGTGGCAGCCTGCATCTTGGTCCCAAAAAGGAGCTTGGAGGTCTCATACCTCTCTATCCTTTCCCTCTCCGAAAAGAGTTCTTCAAGATGGAGAACCATATCCTCCAAGGTCTTGTTCTCATGTTGTTTCTGAAGCTCAGGATTCATGGACCCCAACATAATACACATGGTAGTCTCATGATCTTTTCTGTGCTTCAACCAGGCATCATGTTCCACATGATCCTCAACATCAGGTTCTACAGGGAAAATTTCACTTAGGACGTAGGCAATTCCCTCAGATCTGAGAACTATTCTCACTGCTCGGAACCAATCAGAAAAGTTCGAGCCATTCAATTTAGTGTCAAGTAACATACGGAGATTAAAATTAGAAGCCATTTTCAACCTAAGATATAAGAAAAGAAAATTGTTTAGATATTAGTTTAAGTACATGTATCTAATATGAGGACTTTTAATTAAATATATTTTCCTACTATTTTCTTCGAAATTTATAATAGCCCATTCTATTGAATTCGTGAATTTTAGCCTAACTAAATTTCCTAGTAGGTAGCATATATAACTAGTCCATTACAACCCCCAATTTTATGAGGCAAGTTGTAATAGTAAGTCATAGTTGGAATCCCATTCCATTTACATCGCATGCAATTGCTATTTCATTCAAGTTCCTTAATCCCAAGGGACGTGTGCTCTTATATTAGCATCTCCTTGAATATGTCTTAGATCTGGGCCTAGCCCCCATTTTTATGGTGGACTACCCCAGCTCTGTTAAGGCAGACCCTATCCCAAACTTTACAACCAATCAATGTGGACTAGAAGAAATGCTTTGCGTAGCACTTTGCTAGCCCAAAGAGACCGTATTATAAATTTGAGTAAGGAAGACTACAACTTGCCTTAATAATATTTACTTTGGGATTTTATTGGTGTTAAACGTCTCACCATATCTAGGATTCTATCAGATGGACAAAATTATAATAACTTGTATTAATTCAGGGAATTTTAGAATTAATTTATAAGGTCTAACCTTAGGTAGGTTTAGCTCTTTATTATAATTATTCCATCAACCTAGATTATATGCAAAATAATTAACACTTTTATTTGTTATATTTATATTGCATTTCCTTTAAGCTTTTATTCAATAAATTTAATCTTATAATTTGTTATAGAAACATATATAAGCACCATCTTATATACCAGAAATAAATTAGTTCTTATTAATCCCCCGGTTGGTCAATTCAAATTGTACTAATATAGGTTCCTAGGTAGGAGTGGTGCCCTATGAGGAGTAGACACCAAGGCCAATCCTTGGCCAGAAAAAATATGGGCACAAACCTGAAGACCAATGGATTCTCTTGAACTAATAAATTTCATTCTTTCAATTCATGTAATTTGGAAGTATCTATAACCCATGTAATTTAAATAAATTATTGACACTTGTATAATTTGAGTAAGTTGAGCAGGCTTATTCAAAATTATTCATAACCATTTTCTAACCTTGAAATGAAAGGCACAAGTTCATATATATTGTTCCAAACAATTAAATAAACAAATCATTTCATATAGAAAATAATATTTAGTTCCCTTCTGACTTAATTATGCACTACATAGGCAGGCTCTGATACCACTGTTGGGAACTGATAGTCAGATTGAACATTCATAACAAGCATGGCAGAAACTCAAAATTTTGTCCCTATCCCTAGGAACTCCTATCAATTGCATATAAATTAAATAAAGCCTGAACTAAATAATTCTCTACCTAGGTTAGCATGCAAAAGGACAAGGCATACCATAATTCCAAATTATATCATTGCACATTTATTTTATACTAAGCATGTTATAACTCTAAGCTATAACCTAAGTATGTTATAACTCTAAGCTATAACCTAAGCATAAAATAAACTAAGCATGCAAAACAACCTAAGCATAATTATTAAGTCTGAAAACGCTTTAAGAAAAGGACCTAATAATTAAAAGAGAAAGAAAAAGAACTTACCAGTTAAAGCGTGCTTTTGCAGATCCTTCTTGTACAAGCCTCCAAGCGTAGGATAGCCTCTATCAGTATCCACACGAACCCACAAACCAAAATCTCCCTGGGAGGAAGAACTAAGAAGCCTCGAGTAGTTACTAGACCACTCCAGAAGCCTCACCCGAAAATATATACTAGAGGTGCTTAAATAAATTTAAGCTCCTCAAAAATAAGTTGCTCAATTACCCGAGAGATTAATCTTTGCAAATCTCAACTTGGGATTTATACTTGAGCTTGGTGCACTGTGTAAATTGAAAGGAGAAGGGACAACCTATATATAGGCTTGGGGAGCAAAACTTTGCTCCCTATTAGCAATGTGGGATGGGAGTAAAACTCCCATCCCATGCGGGTTGCACATGTAGTTCAAAGGATCCGGGTGTGACCCGCTCACATGTAGTGTGCTATGCACGTTGCATGTGGGAATGCAAGCCCTTGCGGGCTTGCCTTGCACGGGAGCTGGGCCTCGCGACCCATGCCGCGAGCCCAGCTCGCGGTGCCCTTTCATGGGCTGCCTTTGTGCAGCCCATGAACATGGGCAGCCGCGAACACTACCTAGCAGTGTTCGCACACCTTTCAATGTACTCCGAACAACCAAACTTTGTTCAAAATATTTCATACTTTTCAGTTTTAACTCGTCAAAGCAAAATTCCCTTTTAATCCTTTCAAATAAATATTTATTTTTGACTCTAATAAATTAGTTACTAGTCAAAATAAATTTCTTGGTCCAGCCAAAATTGATCTAATCAATTATAATTTATTTATGACCCTAATTAATTAGTTATTGGTCAAAATAAATTCCTTGGTTTATCCAAAATTGATCTAATCAATTTTAACCAATCAAATAATAATCCAATTATTATTTAAGTTATATTTTCATAATAGAATAAATCTATTAGTTCTTTACTTAGTCCGATGAAGGTCCAATGTGTGCGACCTTATAGGATCCCGAAGTATTGAGCTATTAAGGCTTAACCAACCCTTGTTGGAACCATTGGCTCGATGCTCTTGACGGTTAATAGAACTCGATTACCTTAAACGACTGTAGCACGCCTCTAGCAAGGGTCTACCACCCCCATTACTCGGAACGTCATTTATGCTTATGACTTAATCCCGGTTAATGCAATAGTTATCAAGTGCGATAAATTCCTTCCATTCTTTAATATTAGTACCATCTGGTTTATAGGGTTCGGTTAAAGTGTTAACCCACTAATAGCGAGGTTGCTTCAAACTATCCTAGTAGTTTACTTATTACCGAAGTATATTGCCTTTTACCATAGTGTGTTTGACTAGAAACCATTCTATCAAACACATACTCTGATCAGAGGTTTATGGCAATCATTACTTCAACAAGTGGGCAGGTACAACTCCTTAATATATCCGGAGTGATGGATTCTTTCCGACTACTCAGCTTACCAACGTGCTGTCATCACTATACCCGTAATCACCCGTAGCACCCTAAATTAATTAGTGTATAGTAATGACCCAAAGCATAGCAATAGTACCACATAAGGTAACTAGCATCTTAAGTACAAATACATTCGCAAAGTTTATTGTATGAAGATAAACACTAATACATTTATATATATACCAAGTGTTTATCTTATGACGGTCTCCAATATATCTCCCAATCCATATGTCAAACTTAAGGCGCCATCTTCAGTCCTTAGGACATTGACTGCTTGGACCCTTTCCAAGAAAGTTGACCACATGCTAGTCTTTCCACTTCATCAATATCCTTTCTTGATGAAACTATACTAGGGATAGTTTAGACATAATCATAATTGCACATGAAGCAGGTTCCACCAGATATAGTCCAACGATAAGTTTTATGACTTCATGCTATGATGTGCCAAGGACTTATGTATACATACATCAATGAATTCATTTAGCCAGCTATAATATATATACATAGAAACACATTAATATAAACAAAAGAATAAATGCCTTTATTGATTAAACAAATTATTTGTACTATTACATAATTAAGATATATCGCCCTAATAGCTTTAAGGGCATACATCATATTTAACACTTCTCATAAAAATAGTGTGGTGAAACTCACCATTGACATTGGTTAGCAACCAACAAACAACCATAGCTTATTGAGTCCATAAGCTAACCCCTTGTCAATTAACAATGACAACTCGGCTGCTTTTTACTAAGTAACACGGAGCTTGAAAACCCACTAAAAAACTTGGTGTATGTGCTGGACACTACAACAAAACTAATCTGCCTCCCATAAAGAGATAAAACAACATGGTATAATAAGAGAGGGATAAGTGATTCTTACTTTTAGATTGGGTTGAGCAAAGGTTGCCTTTAGACAACAATGAAAATCCAATACTTTGAAATCGATCATGTGTTGTAACACCATTATTATAAATTCTCCCGCATATTCAATAGTGAGAAGGATTTATTCCCGGATTCTATATGAAAGAATGACAGGGACCAACTAGAGAAAAAGCTAAAATAAATTTGTAGAACAACTTCACCATAAAGATTTCTGCATTCGCGAGACACCAGATGCAAGAGTCAATCATTTCGTCACTTCTGTAAATTTCTAAGATGTTATTTCTCTGATTCTGGTCATAGGTCACACCAATCGGTATTATTAAAAATACGACTTACCCGATCTAAAAGTTTCTATCGATTAGAAATTGGGATGCCAAGTTGTTCAGCTATACATGATGTAGTCCAAGAAGAATTCTAGATATTTAAATCTGAATTTTCAGCAATGAACCATCGATAGTGGTCGCGAAGAGTAGCATATACCTTCCTATTAATTCAGTTCCAAATGAAAGAGTGATATACCTAGTTTTATGGCACGTCATTTGTAACAAATCTAGTGCGGATAAAATGAAAAAATAGTCGAACTACTGATAAGGCCCCAAGCAAACTTTGTTAAAATTGCTTGATTCAAATGTTGTAACTTTTTAAACCTTAAACTTGCTTCCTTAACAGGCCAAGTACATTCTCTCCATGGGACAACCATTAGTTTCCTATCATTGGTGGAGCCAATCCAAACCCAATCATGACCACCGAAAGATTGTGGCGAAGAACGATTGATAACCGAGTTAAAAGGATGTTGCTGCCTGGACATATGACCATAATCACTAAATGTGTCGTTAAGAAATCTCATATTCCAAGAAGTTGCTGAACAGAACAACAAGATGTCATCTGTATATAGAAGATGAATAGGGAAGTTCTTGCTACGTTAATAAGTCATTGGCAATAACACTATTATCAGTGGTAACAACATCATCCTCAAGATGAGAATTGATTCCTGTGGTTGCTTTACGCTTCTTGCGATGATAAAAGGGGGTGTTTTAGTCTCCTTCACATAGCCGACGAATGTCGCTCCTTTCGTTAATAAATATATGTTGTCAAGTCAATTGGTTTCTATATTCAAATGCACAACCATCTCCTGTTGCTTTAATTCTTCCATCATACCTGAAGATGCAATAAAATAATTTATGTTAGAGAGCACCAAACGATATAGCCTGATATTTCATCCACATTCCCAAAAACATTCTTGTTCCATTCCGAAGGATCGTGTATAGAGATTTCAGCTTTAAGCACAACAAAGCAATTAGAGCTAGAGGCGAGAATGAGCTATTCGAATATGTCTGAATCATCTCCCATTAGGACAACTCCTTTTTAAACAACTCATTATATTTCCGATTTTCCTAAACAAAATAAAAACCCCTCGCCGGCTTCTCAGCACCCATTTTCCACATCGTCGGCTCATACCAATATTCAAAATTTCAGTTTTTCTTCGGGAAAATTAAAATCATTTTTGTTATATTTTCAAATTTTCATCAATATTCAAATAATGATTTGAGTGTTATTTGAATTGTAACTATTTTCCACACTGATTGTCAAGACCACCGGGTTCCCAACAGAACCTTGATCTATCGCCAAAAGGTAAACTGAGGGTATTGTTCATTTACTCCCATTTATGCTTTCTATTTCTATTTTCTTTAGATATCACATTTCTAAAATGTCACATTTTGAAAATATTTACACTTCAATCACTTTCACAAATATTTACAAATATCTCACTTTGACATATATACGTTAATTCTATTATTACAAATTTATAATAATGCAATTAACTAGTATCTCTAATATTATATTCATTGGCACTAACATCATTATTCTCAATTTTGTTTTATATGTGTAATATTTACTTAAGGCTTTGTCCGAGCAACATGAAAATAAAGAGACTCCGTTCAGTTGAAATTCTTCAAAGCTCCGTCTAAGCAGCTTAAAATATCCAAAAAAAACCTTCAGCCGCCCAACAGCTTTGATTTACCGGCTTCTCGATGGCGGTTCTTTTTGGAGGATCTTCCCCTCGTTCTTCATTTGGACTACCAACAGTTGGAACGATGACCGCAACATTAATTCAAGCCTAAACTCCTTGGCATCTAGGGATCTCACCTGCACCCTGACCGCCCAACAGCTTTGATTTACTAGTTTATCGCCGATGGTTCTCCTTGGAGGGTCTTCCCCTCCTTTGTTTGGACGACCATCTGTTGGGATGACGAGTGTGACGTTCTAAACCCTTGGTTGAAATGCAACTTCTCCCTTTTCATTCTTCTTACTTGTTTTTTAACCAACCAATTTTGATCCTATGACAGTGTCCAGCATCAGTCCGACGGTTTTTTTTTAAACCTATTTAAACGGGTGGCTCATTGTGTTCCTTCTTACTAGCACAAGATGGTGGCGGTTCATGGTGGGCTGCGGCTCAGCTGTCCTCGAATAGGCAGCCCCGTAAGGCGGTGCACAGATAGTGGTAATCCTAGTCCAGCGGGCAGAAGAGAATGATGTTTCTTACTTGGTAAGCTGTGGTTCTCCTCGGGAAGTGAATTTGTTTATAGGCTTGGATCTCGATTTTTATCTGAGTTGACAGTTTGATGTTTTGACGTTGTGCCTATCATGCCACGACCTTGAAATTGAATTGAATTTTATGATGATATTATCATCATCGCTACCGTTAGGCATCATCGTCTCAACCTTCTCACCGGGGTTGAATATGTTGCATCACAGAGAATTTCTTCTCGTCGTTCCTTATGATGCCGATTATAATTCAGCTGTGCCAATAAGGCTGTTTGGCTTAGAACAATCGTAACTGCTGTGGATCTTTAGATCAATAGGATCACGCTCTGTTGTGATTGGTTTTGTCAACATCCTTGTGATGTTTTTTTTCTTTTTTCTTTGTTTGTTTTCTTTTTTAATAATCAAGCCCGATTCTCCAGTCTCGGCCTTTAAATAAAAAAGTTTTATCAATCTAACTTTTCTCTATTGAATTATTTATCTTTTGCTGTTAAATTTCTGATGGATGAAAAAACTAGCCTATCAGGCATACGCTAAAAATAGAAAAATGACATAAGAACAATGAATATTTATTTTGAATAATATTGTGTGATAAGCAACTACCTCTCTCTAACCATTAGATTCACTATTTTTGAAGTACATATAGTCAAGATCCTATTCAGTACAGTTGTATAACAATTCCTCGAAAGAGCTTATCCGAGTAGAGACTCTACTTTATTTAAACAATGGAACACTCTAAAAGTCCGTTTAACTCAAAAGAGTTTTTATAACAAAAAGTTTGAAATTTTTGTGTCAATCAAAAGATGATGAAAATATTTCAAATACGGTGATCCCAAAATGAGTTCTCAAAGACTTAAGAAAAACCTGCTTTTCCAGCTTAATCGAAATACCTAAAAGAAAATAAGCTTGTCATCTGCTCATAGACATTAAATCACTCTTTTTTACCAATCTTTTGTTGGGGAAAATCGGTAGAATGAAGTCTGGATAAATCTGAAGTCGGGACGAACACTTCTTGATTAAAACTTATTTAGTGATTCTACCAAATAATTCAATCAGATAAAATCAGAAAATCAACTAGAACTTAGAACGAAAGTTTGTTACAAAAACTGAAATGAATGAATGTCTGTAAAACGTCTTATACCTTGCCAATGCACGATCTCTCTACATATAGAACACCGAAACAACTATCCAGAGTTAACTGCTTTTGCAGTTATTTCCATCCAAAGTCAGCGTGTCGCAACTGCAACTCCTAGTATCACGATTATTGGTCCTTGTGCGTATGTATTTAAGGTCAGAGGGGGGAGGTGAATGGCCTCTTTTCAAGGAATTTATAGACTCATAAAAAGTCTGTGTAGCGTGTTTGAAATGATCCGTATATATTGGATCCGGACGATGCAAGTATGAATTGAAATGAACTTAAAGTAAAAACTGAGTGAGTAAATTCAAACACTGAGATTTTTACTGGTTCAGCCCCACCTACTCCAGTCCCCGGAGTTTCCTTCCTCCTAGATCTATGCTCTAGTGAGATTCCTTTGAATTGGGTAGGAATCAAGCCTTTAAAGTTGTCTCCGGAGATTTGTTCTTCTTCAGATGTAGGATATACCACCAACAACCCCAACTATTGTCTGAGTCCTCTTTCTTTAGCAGAATGTACCACTTAAACTCTACCCAAGTCTAAGCTAAGTCCCATAGGAATATATCACTTAAACTCTCCTAGTTTAAGGTAAGTCCCAATCTAATTACTCACCCAAGTATGAGATTCTACACTTGTTTTATCAAATGGTTTGGTTTCAGAATTCTTCAAGTTTATAACTCCCTTGAGAATTCTTACAAATAGATTGGAGTGTTTAGTTCTTGGAGGGACTTTTATTCATTAATTGAATTATCTTGAGATCCTATAGTAATAGCTTCTCGTGAAATCAACCAGCACCTTCTCAACATGTGAAGCTTCCCTTTTATAGGCTTTGATCATAAACGTAGCTGTTGTGTCCCGTTGAGGTAGATCTTGAATCTTCACCGTTGATAAGGTATGAGGTGGTGCTTCCGGAGCCATTGATTAATCCGTTAGACATATTATTTGACCCATTTGAATTGTTGAGATTGATGCAAAAAGGTGTCAGTAGTTGTTTGTTTGGCTTTTTGTGCACTACCATATTCTAGGCATGCTTTCTCCGTTATGTGAGCTCCACGTGCTAGTCTATTGGTATAGGTTAAAGAGGTTGTTACATTTTTCTCTTTCCAAGTCAGACCTTTTATCCTTTTGTGAAATGTGTGCAAGCTGTCACTTTTTCATTCTCCAATGAAAAAAGATCTTTGACTTTAGACCAATATGGAGGGAAAAGATAATTTTGAGCTTTTCCCTTTTATCTTGAAAGTAGGATCTTCCGGATGTCTTTAGACTCTAACTTATCCGGATGCTCTTCAATCAGTTTATCTCCGGATGCTGTTTTTAAGGGGTTAGAAGTTTGTTTCCTCTCCAAACTTTAACCGGATGCTTTTTATATGGACTTAGGGTTTCATTATCTTCAATATGTATCCGGATGCTCTTCTTGGACTTAGAGGTTTTTTTCGCTTCAAACCTGATCCAGATTTATTTTTGGTATGATGCTTCTAGATCATTGTTTTCCGACAATCTCCCCCATTTGAAGGAAACAAAAACCTAAGTTTAGTAAGCAAAAAAATAGGGAATATGAGCTAAGTATGATTCTTGATACTTAGTTATTTACAATTTAACTCCCCCATAATTCTAGCATCCTAAGTCTCCCAATCTTTTTGTGTTCTAGTTTCTAAGTTTTTGAAGTACAATTAATGATTGTACTTAGAAGCGATTTTTGAATAGATATTTTCACTATATATACTTTTGCTGTTAACAATGGTTAACTTCAATGAAGTTTCGAATTACAAATTACAGAAGAATATAAGTGAAAAATATTTGAACTAGCTACAGTAAAACCTCTATAAATGCATATGCTTGGGACCGGGAAAAAATATTCATTTCTCAAGATTATTAATTTATTGATAAATAAATAATTATTATTTTAGAGAGTAAATTGTAGTATACGCCATAAGAAAGAAAAAAAAATAATTGAATTATAAATTTTAAAAGTTTTAATGAAAATTATGAGTTTATGCATATACATAGAAAACTAAAAAGTGTAGTCTTTTCTTATTTACTATTCAAATTTAGGAAAGGTAAAAGAATTTAGTGAAGTTTAATGTTTCTATGTAATTGTATTCATGTATATAGAATATGAATAGGTATTATGTTAACTATAAAAGAAAAATGCTAGAATGTTTAAAAATCATAATCTAAGATAATGTCTTCTCATCATTTGAAAGACATACAAAAAATCATTTGCAACCGATTAAATAAGTAACGCAATAACCGGAAATTGTGTTTGCTCTTCAAAAAGTAAAAGGATGAGATTACCTTTAGTTTTGGTGGGAAGAAAAAAAAATCAACTATAGATTCATATTTTAAAATGACATAGTCATTTGTCTTGTAATATTGGTCTAGAAATATATATAAATTTTTTATTTATTCTAGTAATTATCATATTCTATTTTTTTTTGGGTCTTTAGTACTTTATTTTAATTATTATCTAATGCGTTTAATGAGAATATTACTTTAATATAACTGGCCCAAGTCGGGATCGGAGAAAAATATTTATTTAGCGAGAATATTATTTTATCGAACATTACTTTATCAAGGTTTTACTGTATTACAGATTTTTACATTAAAATAACTATCCTACTCCTTTTCTTTCCTGATCAAAATCCCTCTTTGCCTTTACCTTTCTCCCCCTTTTTGTTTGCATCTTATGGGGGGTCTATAACCATGTAGAAGCGTTGATCCCATTTCTTTTCCCAGGCTCCAGAATAAATAGAGTAATCCACATTTCTTGCTAAGCGGTTTGCAATGATTTTATCTACAGTTTTAGGAATGAGATACAGAGGTTTGTAGATCTTTCGGAGCTATGCATATGATTTTGTGAGGTTGGGAAACATGGTGTGAGCATGTTTCCTATCTTCTTCCTTAAAGAATGGAAATAGTGCTTTGAGAAGAGTGAGGGTGCACTTATATCCAAGGAAACTAGTGTCCCCAATGTGTTGCACTAAATCTTGCAAAATGGGGAGAAGTTGCCTCTCCGGAATGGCTGCTGGGGTTCCAAAAGAAGCAGGAACAGTAAGAGTCAACTATGACATTCCTGAGCTAAGTTGTTGAACTTCTTTTATTATTACTTGACGGCTATTGTCAAGGCTAGTGTTTGTGTGTCAGAGTTCAATATCAAAACTCTCCTTCTAATTGTTGGTGATCTTCTTAGTTCCGAAGAGATGAGATTGTAAATCTTCGCTCATGTCTTCCACAGCTTTCTCAAGGAGTTTAGGCAATTTATCCTTGAGAAAATGGTAGAGCTCTCATTGAATGCAGTTTGCTTTTGTGTGACGGAATTGACTCCGGAGGAAGTGTCTTTGAGTGACTCAGTGAGAGCATTTGGAACGAATTTTGACAAGTTTTCAAACTTGGTATCTTTTTCAAACTTGGTATCTAAGTACTCTTTTGTCTCCATTTTTAGCTCAGTAGAGGAGGAGGTAATATGACCCAAGATGGTTGCACAATTATTTTTTGCACCGATTGCAGCTTGTGTTGCTGATCTATTTGCACTTGTGATTGCAGAGGTGAGTTGATTAAGTGCAGGTGTAATTTGAGAGAGAGAGAGAGGTTTCTGCTACTTATTCAGCTGTAGGAAATTGATTCACCTTCTTCTTAATATTCCCCACTGTTTTCTTTATTTCCCCCAACTCTTCTTTAAGATTTGGATCCATGGACTGATTTGTGAGAAGATTTTCCACAGCTCTTACTCTCTGGCATATTTCTTTAAGCATGGGCTTGAACTCATCATCTCTTTGCCCTTCCAGAGTGGCTTGCTCCAAGAGGTTCAATGCCATTCTTACCTCTTAAGCTCTTATGGGTTTTGGGTTAGTGATCTTTCTTCATACCTAACTATCAGTTGAGGATTCTTCTTCTGATCCAAAGCTGCTTCCAATTTTAGTCTTTGAGCCAGATGATTCTTTCTCCCCATCGTCCTTCTTTTCTTCTCTCCTTTCCTCCAACTTATCCTCCGGAGTGGCCTTGTCTTTTGAGTCCACTACAGTAGTATTCTCATCAGATCTCAGACCCTCTCCCTCCTCCGGTACATTAAGCTCTGGGTTAGGCTCAACTACCTTAGATGCATTTTGAGTGTTTGCATCTAAGTTGCCTTGTTTTTATGTAGTCTCAACAGCAATATTAGGGGGTGAGATCAGGAATTACCTCAGTAAGGAGTTGTTCTCATTACTCTATTGTTTCATCAATTTTGTCTCCCACTTTAGCTTCCAAAAGATTGGTTTTGTCCTTAATCTCCCTTTCAATTGCTTTTTCAGGACTTTTAGTTCTCACTCCTTCTATCTGGTTAGGATTATTGGTAGTGTCCTCAATATCTTTTTCAAATTCCTTTACAGGACTTACAACTGTAGCTATTTTGCCCTCTATAAGAAGAAGAGAATCAGGGAGAGGTTTCGTTCTAGCCTTAAAAATGAATAAATCCTCTTCACTATTTCCCTCTTGTAGAGTTTATAGATCAGATAGAGCAATGACAACTGAGGGAGTGGAAATGTCCGGAGGAGTAGTGTGCTTGGTTACTCCAAATGAACTTTGGGTCCTTTGCTGATAAGCTGATTTGCCTTCGGATGGTCCTTAACAGCTTCCATCATTTTGTTGAATTATGGATCCTCCGGAGTAATATTTTTTGTATGAACAGTCTTTACAGTGAACTCCACATTCTTCCCCTTTGATTTCTTGGGCTCAGCCATTTCCTATGCTCTAGTGGGCCTGGTGGGAGGTTCATTGATTGTAATACCTGGGGTAGGCTTCTTAGGTGCCAACTTAGCTCTTTTGGCCTGTAAAGCTTGTTTGAAAGTTTGTCCTTTCTGATAAGTGCTCTTTTGTGAACAATGTCCTCTTCTTCAATAGCACGGCTTTCATCCATGGCATCTTCTTCCAATGTTTAAGCAGCACCCCTTTTTCTTCCATTGAGAATAGAGGCTTCTATCTCTGGAGTTTGGTCCTCAACTATAACTTTTGGTGTTTGAATATTTCTCCCCTTCTTAGCAACAACTTTTATAAGCCTCCCTCTAGGCTTTTCCATGGTCTTCTTTTTCATAATTTGAGTGAGGGTCATGGCATCCTTATCAATTTCCTCTGATTCTTCCACCACTGGTTTTAAGTTTATCTTCCTTTGAGCATTAGGTTTTGTGGTTCTCGCTCTCTTTGCTACCGGAGCTTTTCTCAACTGAGCTTTCAGCCTTTCGAACCCTACTCTTCTCTTGCTTTTGTTTTCTCTACTTTAAAGCCATCTCCTCATCTTATGTTTTTGTTAGATATGATGTATGCCCTTAAGGCAATTAGGGTGATATATCTTAATTATGTAATGGTACGAATAATTTGTTTAATTAATAAATGCATTTAATCTTTTATTCATATCGATGTGCTTATAAATATATTATGTCTGGTTAAAATATATTCATTGATGTATGTATACAACAGTCCTTGATGTATTATAACATGAAGTCGGAGAAATTATAGTTGGACTATATTTAGTGAGACCTACTTCATGTGTAATTATGATTATGTCTAAACTATCCCTGGTCATAGTTTCATCAAGAAAGGATATTGATGAAGTGGTAAGACTAGCACGTGGTCAACTTTCTTAGAAAGGGTCCAAGCAATCAATCTCATAAGGACTAAAGGTGGTGCCTTAGGTTTGACACATGGATATATCTGGGAGATATATTGGAGACCGAAGTAAGGTAAACACTTGGTGTATATATCAATGAGTTAGTGTTTATCTTCATGTAATAAGCATTGCGAATATCCTCATACTTGAGATACTAGTTAACTTATGTGGTACCATCACTATACTTTGGGTCATTCCCATACACTCATTTATTTAGGTGTCACGGGTGGTTACGGGTATAGTGATGATAGCACGTTGGTAAGCTATGTAGTTTGAAAGAATCCATCACTCTAGATATACTAAGGAGTTGTACCTGGCCGCTTGTTGAAGTGATGATTGCTATAAACCTCTGATTAGAGTATGTGTTTGATAGAAATAGTTTCTAGTCAAACACACAATGGTAAAAGGCAATATACTTTGGTAACAAGTTAATAACTGGGATACCTTGGAGCAACCTTGCTATTAGAGGGTTAACACTTTAATCGAACCCTATAAATTTTATGGTACTAATATTAAGAATGGAAGGAGTTCATCATATTGGACAACTATTGCATTAACCGGGATTAAGTCATAAGCACAAATGACATTTTGAGTTATGGGGGATAGTAGACCTTTGCTAGAGACGTACTATAGTCATTTAAGGTAATTGAGTTCTATTCACGGTCTAGAACCTGATGCCAATGGTTCCATTAGAATAAGGGTTGGTTACGCCTTAACAACTTAATACTTCCGGATCCTATAGGGTCACACACATTGAACTTTCATTGGATTGAGTAAAGAATTAATAGACTTGATCTATTCCGAAAATATTAAGAATTGAAATGGTTGGTTGGACCAAGAGTTTTTTATTTATTGACCGATAACTAATTTATTAGGGTCATAAAATAAAATATTGATTAATTGGGGAGAGCTAAAAAAATTGGATTGCCAAAGTGAGGGTTGGACCCTGCTCACATGGGCCCGGAAACCCGAAAGGATTTGTGGGGGTCTGTGATAAAAGGCCACACGAGTGCATAGTACATTCATGGGCCACAAGCTGCGTAAGCCCAACTTGCGCAAGCCTACGGCCTGGGCTGAGCAAGCGTTGTGCAAGCATCCACGAGCAGGGCTCGCAGGTAACCTCGTGAAGCCCAGCCCGCGGGGCAAGTTAGGCTCTCAAGAGCCTGCCTTGCTCAAACCCACTAACTTGGCTTGCAGAGCAAGCCGGGTTAGCTTGACGATCACGCGAATCCACTAATGTGCGGGAAGGAAATTTTCCCATCCCACATTTATTTTGGGGAGCTCTTGCTCCCCTATAAAAGGGGAGCTCCTCCTCATTGTTTAATCGCACCAGTTCAATAATAAATCCTTTGTGTAAGGTAAAATTGAAGAATATATTTTTGGGTGGGATTTTGGAGTGGCCTAGCAGCTATAAAAGGTTCTTCGGTTCTTCCTCATTGGGAGGTTTTGGTTGGTGGGGTTCATGTGGATACTCATAGAGGCTATCTTACACTTGGAGCCTTGTGCAAGGAGGTTCTACTAAAGCACGCTTCAACTGGTAAGTCTTCTTGTTTTCTCTTTTAATTATTAAGTCTTTTTCTTTAAGTGTTTTAGACTTAATAATTATGCTTAGGTTATTTTACATGCTTAGAATATTTTATGCTTAGGTTATAGCTTAGAGTTATAACATACTTAGTATAAAATATTTATGCTAGGATATAATTTCGAATTATGGTATGCCTAGCCTATGCATGCTAATCTAGGTAGAGAATTATTTAGTTAAGGCTTTATTTAATTTATATGCATCTAATGGGAGTTCCTGGGGACAGGGACAAAATTTTGAATTTCTACCGTGCCTATTATGCATGTTCAAATTGACTGTCAGTTTCCAACAGTGGTATCAGAGCCTACCTATTTAGTGCATAATTAAGTTAGAAGCGAACTAAATTTTATTTTTTATATGAAAGGTTTTAAAGTTTATTAAATTTTTTGGAACAATAGATGAACTTGGGGTTTCATTTCAAGGTTAGAAAATGGTTGTAGTTTCTTTTCGAATAAGCCTGCTCAACTTACTCAGAATTATCATAGACTTAATAAATTATATAAGATATTGATTTCAAATTGAGAAAGTTAAGGGAAGGTATACGACCGTGGCACTTATCAAAATTTGGGGGATTAGAACAGAGAATTAAAGAGTTGGACGCTCGGATACTGGAGTTGATGGACTTTAGTGTGGTTCGACCTATGGATAATTCTACGGGCTTTGAGTTACAGACTGTATGGAATTCTCTTTTTGAATGTAGACGAAGCCTAGAAAAAATCCGCCACCAACAATCAAGGGTCAATTGGATCGTGTTTTGTGATGATAATACGGCTTTCTTTCATAGGGTGGCTTCTGCCCGATGTAGAGGTAATCAAAAACGCAATTGGAAGTGGATAGAGCTATAACCTGCAACCCGACTGTAATAAAATCTACCATTCAAAATTTTTATGGGCAACTTTTCTTGGGAACTGCTGATGTCCCGTTTGATATCAGGTGGTTAAACTTCAAGACTGTGAATTCTGCAGAAAATGGTAGGCTGGTTGAACATTTCTTAGAAGCTAAAATTTAGGGTTCGGTCTGTGCTTGTAATGAGGGGAAGTCTGCAGGACCCGATGGGTTCAACTTCTTCTTTTATAAATGCTTTTAAAGTGAATTAAAGTCGGAAATCCTGAACCTATTTCACACTTTCTTTGAATCCGCGTATCTGCCAGACTCAATCAAGTCTTCCTACACTGTTCTTATTCCAAAGGTACCTAGTTCGACTTTACTGAAAAATTTCAGACCCATTGCTCTTATTCATGGTATTTATAAGATCATCTTGAAGGTTTTACCGAACTATCTTCAGCCGTTATTGCCGAATCTTATTTCTAAAAACCAATTTGCCTTTGTTAAGGGGAGGAATATTCATGAATGTTCGTTTATAGCATCGAAAATTATTCATTCCGTTCACAGGAGCAGGAAACCATGCCTGGCCATCAAGCTGGACTTCCATAAAGCTTACAATTGTGTTTCTTGGTCATATATAGATGTGATCTTTAGGAGTATGGGATTCGATGAAAGGTGGATCCGATGGCTCACTAGCTGTAGAAGAAATTCTTGTACGTCAATCCTTATTAATGGGAATCCAAGCGAACCAAGCAAACTAATTAAACTAAAGAGAGGGGTCAAATAGGGAGTCCCTATTCCTCCTTTTATCTTCGTTCTAGCTAGTGAGGGGCTTAAACAGATCTTTGCTTCGAGTATTTGAGTAGGCTTATTACCTGGGTTTTGAGTTGATGGCTGTGAGGTGGATTTATCTATCCTCCACTTTACTGATGATACACTGTGCTTTTCACCTGCATATGAGTCTCTTCTACCTACCTTTGTTAGAATTTTGCATTGATTTGAATTAATTTCTGGACTTAGAATTATTTTAATAAAAGTTCTATCATGGGTATTTATGTTTAAGAATCAGTTATACAGTCTTGCACAGGAACATTGGGATGCAAAGTGGTGAATTTTCCAATTATGTATATTGGCACCCCTCCTAGCACTAGACGTATTCTAGTGTTGTATTGGAACTCCTTGATTGGGAAATTTCAAAATCAACTCTCTAGTTGGAAAGGTCAATGTCTATCTTATGCAGGTCGTGTGGTGCTTGTTAAATCAGTTTTTGTCCTCGATGCTGATTTACCTATTGTCATTGAATAAAATGCCGAGAGTGGTTTCTAAAAAACTTGAACAATTGATGCGCAACTTTGTGTAGGCGGGACTCGGCTACTAGGGGCTTAAGCAAGGTTAGTTGGGAATAATTTCCCTTTTAAAGCATCTCGGGGAATTGTATGTGAGGGATTTTAAGCGAGTAAACTATAGTCTTCTACTGAAGTGGGTGTGGAAAGTCCAAAGCGGGGAACAAATATTATTATGGTATGAGATTGATGTATGGAAGTATGGGCTCGTGTCTTGGCAATCTATGGCGAATTATGATTGGAATAGCCTTTCACTCACATGGAGAGATATTATCACTTGTTGTATGAGGAACAATGAGCTATGGGAATTTTTTGTGTCTCAGGTTCGGGTTGAAATAGGGAATGGAACTGGCTGCTCCTTTTGGCACGATAATTGGTCGACAGATGTAACGCTATCAACATTATTACCAGATCTTTACCACTTATGTAACTGGAAGCAGTGTTTGGTAGAGGAGGGATGAAAATACCTATTTGGATCGAGATCTTTTTTGCGATCGTTTTGGAAGAGAGGGTGTCAGGTCAAGAGGGGGGTCTGAACTTTAAAATTGGATAGCTATGTGCTATCCATCTATATTTTTAGGGGAAGATGGTGACATTGGTATGGAACAGGGGCAGCAACGGCGCCTTATTTTTGCAGAGGGATTGGATCGTTTTGTGTGGGGTCGTGAGGGGAGTAATTCGTACTCGATGTCGTCTTTCTGCTATGGGTTTTACAACACGCCATAATGGCATAAACCGGCTATAAACTTCATGTTGGTGTGGGATGCATGTCTGCTCCCTAAACTTGGTTTTTTTTGGGGTGCTTGTTTTTCACAATAGACTTCCAACTAAAAGCTTCCTTTGTAACTGTAACTGCCAGGCCGTTTCTGATGGCATATGTCCATTTTGTGATATGGAAGAAACAACTGACCATGCTATTCTGCACTGTACTAGTAGCTATAAGATATGGACTCAGGCATTTAAAATGTTTGGTATTTTGGTGATAATGCCTAGAAAGGGGGCTGATTTCTTGGTTAGCTGGCGCGAGTTCTTTGCAGTGGGTATAGGCAGAGATTTTGGTATGTCGTTATGGTTCTTGATCACATAGTCCCTATAGAAATGGAGAAATAAATTTGTGTTTGAAGGAACTCCGAGCTCAGGGGACATTATCGCTTCTAATATTTATTTATGCTGGTTTATGTTCAAATATAGGAGGCGTGATGTTAGCTTCATTGCATATGATATTTAATTTCCCTAGCTTTCTACTATCTTGTAATTGACTTGCTTAAATTCTCCTCTTGAGAACGATAGGCTAGTTCTTTTATTAATAAAATAGGGGTGGGTGTTTTGTAAGTAAGCGGAGAAACTAACCTAGCTGGGGACTCCGCCCCGAAATTTTTGCCCACTCCAAACTTTTAGCCGTTAGAGAGACACATTGTTCCTCCAAGGGTTTTTCAAGAAAAAAATAGATGCTTCCAATTTACATGAATTGAAAGAATGAAATTTATTAGTTCAATAGGATCCATGGTCTTCGAGTTTGTGCCCATATTTGTTGTGGCTAAGGATTGGACTTGGTGTCTACTTCTCCTATGGCACCTCTCCTACCTAGGAACCTATATCGGTGCAGCTTAAATTAACCAAGAGGAGATTAAAATCGACTAATTTATTTCTAATACATAAGATGGTTCTTATATATGTTTCTATAACAAAGTAAAAATTAAATTTATTGAATAAAATCTTAAATGAAATGTAATATAAATATAACAAATAAAAATGTTAATTATTTTGCATATAATCTAGGTCGATGGAATAATTATAATGAAGAGTTTGAACCCACCTAAGGTTGGACCTTATAAATTAATTCTAAAATTCCCTAAATTAATATAAATTATTATAAACATGTCCATCTGATAAAATCCTAGATTGGGTGAGACATTTAACACTAATAAATCCCTAAAGTAAAGATATTAAGGCAAGTTATTGTTTTCCTTACCCAAATTTATAATACGGTCTTTTTGGGCTACAAAAGTGTTGCGCAAAGCATTCCTTTTCATCCACATTGATCACTTATAAAATTTGAGATAGGGTCTGCCTTAACGGGACTGGGGTAGTCCTCCATAAAATTGGGGACTAGCCACAGGACTGAGACATATTCAAGGAGATGCTAGTAGAAGAGCACACGTCCCTCGGAATTAGGGTACTTGAATGAATTAGCAATTGTATACGATGTAAATGGAATGGGATTCCAACTATAACTTACTAATATGACTTGGCTAATAAAATTGGGGGTCATAATAGACTAGTTATAGATGCTACCTACTTTGAAATTTAGCTAGGCTAAACTTCCAGAATTCAATAAAATGGACAATTGTAAATTTCATAAAATGGTAGGATAAACGTTTTTAATTAAAAGTCCTTCTATTAAATACATGTACGAACTAAAAAATAATTCTTTTCTTACATCTTGGTTGAAATCTTTATTAGACTCTAGCTTTAAAGGGTTTGTTTAGAAATGTGAGGATAGTCCTCAAAGCCTTGGGCTTGGCGTGTACATTGTATAAGCCCGAATCTAAACAATATGATGCAAGCAATTCTACTTGAAACAGATATGCATGAAATACATGAAGGAAACTACGATACAACACCTTGGAGGCTGTTAACATCCCTGTTACCTTATGTAAGTAGCTGGCAGGAGATAAGGTTAAACATCAAGTTAGATGTTAGGATCCATGTTACCTTAGCTATAAGGGCATCATAAAATCATGGACTTGAAAGTCTATGTCTTTACACCTTAGAGAGGATTTTTCATGGTGGAAAATTTGAACCAAGATATTTTGATAGAAATTGGTGGGACCAATTAGTCAAAAATTTAAATGGTTCATATCTCAAAGAAGTAAAGGGACACACATGGTGTCTAGTTTTGAAGTAGGATAGAGTAGAGTGAAGAGAAGAGTAAAAGGAATATTGAGAATTTTGTCTAGGGGACAAAATGATTGTTTTTAATATGGAATATTGGAAACAAGATCTTCATTTAAATATGGGATATTGGAAATAAGTTCAAAATGGCTAAAGTCTCACAGCATGAGAAGAGGAGGCTTAGAGCTTCCACTTCAAGATGTTGAATATTGAGAATTTCTACATCTTAAGGAAATTCTAAATTGGTATGGAATACCTAATTAGAATCGTATATCCATACAATAGAATAGATATTATTAAGAAGTAGAGTTTTGGCAAAAGGAAAGTTGTACCTACAGAAAATCATTAGAGCTTGATAGTTGCTCTTGATGTAGGAACTTGAAACTTCTATTTTGCTAAAATTTGTAAAAGGAAAAAATTCAATTGTCATTATAAAATATTATTTCCTGCTTCACGCGGATGGAATTTTATTCCAATTTGATAAAAGGTATTATCAAAGTTATGAATGATATTTTATTGTAATATGACAAATGATATTTCATAGTTACAAAATCATATTCTCAAATATAAACATTGCTAAGAGAAAATTGGACAATGAGAAATCCTTCTACTTTTAGCATTGTCGTTTAGGCCACATAAACAAAGATCGCTTAACCAAGCTGCATAAGCATGGTGACTTGGGTCTAATAGACTTGGAGCCTTATGGTGATTGCGAACCTTGTTTAATAGGAAAAATGACAAAGTTACCCTTTAAAGGAAGTGCAGTAGGTTTCTATCCAAACATTACTGAGCCTTGTATTTATAAGTAGGTTAGTCGAAGTGCAGTAGTTTTCGTAGTATTATATGTTGATGACATTCTACTAATAGGGAACAATATTTCTCTTCTTCAAAGTGTTAAAGTATGGTTGTCAAAAAAGTTCTCCATGAAAGACCTTGGTGAAACAACATTTATACTAGGTATAAAGATCTATAGGGATAGATCTAAGAGTCTATTAGGTCTTTTGCAAAGTACATATATAGACAAGGTATTGAATAGGTTCAACCTTGAACATTCGAAGAAAGGTTATCTCTTGATGACAAAGGGGATTAACCTATCTAAGTCTGAGTGTCTGAAGACAGCTTATGAAAGAATGAGCATGAAGGATATTCCCTATGCATCCACAATAGGATCCATCGTGTAAGCTATGATATGTACTAGGCTACATGTCTCTCAGGCTTTGAGATTTACGAGTAGATATCAATCGAATCCAGGTGAAAAGCACTGGATGGCCATCAAGGCAATTCTTAAGTATTTGAGTAGGACTAAAGATGAGTTCTTGATATATGGAGATGATGACAATTAGAGGTTACATTGACGCAAGTTTTCAATCTGATAAGGATGACTTTAAGTCTCAGTCAGGTTTTGTGTTTGTGTTAAATGGAGGGGCGATATGTTGGAAGAGTTCCAAGCAAGAAACTATTGTAGATTCAACCATGGAATTTGAATACATTACTGCCTTTGAAGCAGCAAAAGAAGCAGTCTAATTAAAGGGATTATTGGTTATGTCGGTGTGGTGCCTGAGACTATTGATCCAATTACTGTGTATAGTGATAACAATGGTGCTATAGCTCAGTCAAAGGAACCATGGTCTCACCAGATAAATAGACATGTATCCAGAAAGTATCATATAATAAGGAAGATTATTGATGCTAAGATAATAAGATTAGAATATGTTCCCACTAATCAGAACCTCGCAGATGGTCTGATGAACCTCGCGGATGTATGCCCTTAAGGCAATTAGGGCGATATATCTTAATTACGTAACGGTACGAATAATATATTTAATTAATAAAGGCATTTAATCTTTTATTTATATCGATGTGCTTATAAATATATTATGACTGGTTAAAATATATTCATTGATATATGTATACGAAATTCCTTGATGTATCATAGCATGAAGTCACAAAAATTATAGTTGGACTATATTTAGTGAGACCTGCTTCATGTGCAATTATGATTATGTCTAAACTATCCATAGTTATAGTTTTATCAAGAAAAGATATTGATGAAGCTATAAGACTAGCATGTGGTCAACTTTCTTGGAAAGGGTCCAAGCAGTCAATCTCCTAAGGACTGAAGCTGGTGCCTTAAGTGTAACACATTGATATATCTAGGAGATATATTAGAGACCGCAGTAATGTAAACACTTGGTGTATATATCAATGTGTTAGTTTTTATCTTCATGCAATAAGCTTTGGGAATATCCTTATACTTGAGATGCCAGTTACCTTGAGTTGTACCATCACTATACTTTGGGTCATTCCCATACGCTCATTTATTTAGGGTGTCACGGGTGGTAACGGGTATAGTGATGACAACATTGGTATAGTCAAACACACTATGGTAAAAGGTAATATACTTCGGTAATAAGTTAATAACTAGAATAGCTTGAAGCAGCCTTGCTATTAATGGGTTAACACTTTAACCGAACCCTATAAACCATAAGCTACTAATATTAAAGAATGGAAGGAGGTCATCGTATTGGATAACTATTGCATTAACCTGGATTAAGTCATAAGCACAAATGACGTTCCGAGTAATGGGGGATGGTAGACCTTTGCTAGAGGCGTACTACAGTCGTTTAAGGTAATCGAGTTCTATTCACAGTCTAGAACCTCGAGCCAATGGTTCCATTAGAAAAGGGGTTGGTTAAGCCTTAACAGCTCAATACTTTGGGATCCTATAAGGTCACACACATTGAACTTTCATCGGATTGAGTAAAAAATTAATAGACTTGGCCTATTGCAAAAATATTAATGGTTGGTTGGACCAAGAGTTTTTTATTTATTGACCGGTAACTAATTTATTACGGTCATAAAATAAAATATTGATTCATTAAGGAGAGCCAAAAAAAATTGGATTGCCAAAGCGAGGGTTGGTCCCTACGCACATGGGCCTCGCAAACCCGAAAGGACTTATGTGGGTCTGTGATAAAAGGCCACACGAGTGTACGGTGCACTCATGGACTGCAAGCCGAGCAAGCCCAGCTTGCGCAAGCCTGCGGCCTAGGCTGAGCAAGCACTGCATAAGCAGCACTTGCACAGCCCAAAAGGGCCATTTGAGAGCTGGGCTCGCGTGAGCCTGCCTTACGTAAGCCCAAGCCGGGTTAACTTGAGGATCACATGGATCCACTAGGATTCGTGTGGTACTTAAGGGCAGGATGTGAATTTTTCTATCCCGTATTTATTTCGGGGAGCTCTTGCTCCCCTATAAAAGGGGAGGTCCTCCTCATTGTTTAATCGCACCAGTTTAATAGCAAATCCTACGTCTAAGGTAAAATTGAACAATATATTTTCGGGTGGGATTTTGGAGTGGCCTAACAGCTGCTCAAGGTTCTTCGGTTCTTCTTCATTGGGAGGTTTCAGTTAGTGGGATTCTTGTGGATACTCATAAAGGCTATCCTACACTTGGAGGCTTGTGCAAGGAGGTTCTGCTAAAGCACGCTTTAACTGGTAAGTCTTCTTGTTTTCTCTTTTAATTATTAAGTCTTTTTCTTTAAGTGTTTTAGACTTAATAATTATGCTTAGGTTGTTTTACATGCATAGAATATTTTATGCTTAGGTTATTGCTTAGAGTTATAACATACTTAGTATAAAATATTTATGCTAGGATATAATTTAGAATTATGGTATGCCTAGCCTATGTATGCTAATCTAGGTAGAGAATTATTTAGTTAAGGCTTTATTTAATTTATATGCATCTAATAGGAGTTCCTGGGGATAGGGAAAAAATTTTGAATTTCCGCCATGCGTATTATGCATTTTCAAATTGACTATCAATTCCCAATAGTTTCACCAAAAGACAACTTCCGAATGTTCTACTCTAGAATTGCTTTGCCTTCTACTGACTCTTCTTTAGTGAGATCTATTCAATTTTCAATAATATTCTGGTGATAAGGCCTCCGTCTTGCCAGATGTAGTGAATTAGGAGCACTGACATGTTGATGATTCTGCTCTCCACCCAGTGTTGGAGGACACAGTGCTAGAAGGAAGATACAGTGTTTAGGGAGCCCCTCCGAATCAACACAAACTTAGTCATGATAACCTGGAGCAGCGTTAGGGTTTCTGGCTATAGTGTTGAACACTTGTCTCCAAAGAATCTCTCTGTAAGCCACAGATTTGGATCATAATTTACCGTTTGTTCATCCCCATCCGTCCTTATCATTACTTCTTCATTCTTCATATTAAGGTGAGTGGTGAAGAATTTCAGAGTTTAAGTTATTACTTTACCTTCCACAGTAGTCTAAAGTGCATCATGGTAAATGTGAGTTTTGAGATTCTTATTAAATTGTTTTACAAGAATGGGGTAAGTTGGGTTGTGCATCTTGAGGAAGTCTTCCAGATGTTGGTCTTTGAGGAGTTGGGCATAGGGTTTAGTGGAGAACAGAAATTTACGCCCTAGGAAATCGGATGGGATAATTGTGTCTAAAGCAATTCTCTTTACTAGAATGAAGTTTGTATCGTGAAGATATTCCACTTTGAAGATGTTCATTGGAGGAGGGGTTGTTTTGGTTTGATTGCTTACCATTTTAGAGGTTTAGAATGAAAGGAATTTTGAATTTAGGGTTTCTGAAGGAAAAATTGTAGAGTAATAATAGATTAGTTGCTCAGGTAAAAAGGAAGAAGGAATTTAGGGGTTTTTATAGAGTTTTCAAAGTGAGGGTAGTTTAGTAATCCGGAAGCAGTTAAAACTAATTGGATCACTGATGTGGCAGTTAATCTTAAGGACAGAGGTTAATGGCTTTTAAACTGGATAATTAGAACGATTTAATTTCATAATAGTTGTGACTTTTTATTGTGCATGGACTCCCCAATAAACATTTGAAATTCAAAAATGTGTATAGTTATTTTTTTGCGCTTTTACTGCTATTTTGTCACTCCTTGTCTGCTGAGCTAGCAATATTCCCTCCGGATCTAGAGTTAACTCGCTTTTTCTTTCTTCCTTGATTCCTTAATTTTGAGAACACCAAAATAAATGTTGTTTTTCTTCCGGATTCTTCTTCAAATTGGATTAGACATTCCAATTGACTCCCTTAGCTTGTTGAATTGATATTTACTCAATGGCTTAGTTAAGATATATGCCCATTGCTCATTTGCAGGGATATAGACCAAAGTTACATCCTTCTTCATGACGTGATCTCTAATGAAATGATGCCTAATATTTACATCCTTCATCCTGCTATGTAGCACTGGATTCCTTGACACATCAATTGCACTTTTGTTATCACATATGACATCAACACATCCTTCTTGAACACCATAATCCTCTAGTTGTTGCTTGATCCATAGGAGTTGAGCAACACAACTTCCTGCTGCCAGATATTCGGCTTCTGTGGTTGATAATGCTACTAATGTTTACTTCTTGCTGTAACATGACACCAAGCAATCTCCAAGAAAGTGACAGCCTTCGGATGTACTTTTTCTCTCAAGCATGTAGGAGCACTAGATTTTAATGGTCCTTCTCACAAAACGATGATGTGAGCTAGATAATGAAATATTTTATATGTGTTACCCATCAGAGCTATTCCTATTGCTGTAGAGTTAAGTTTTGCCAAGTTTGGAGACCTAGTCTGCCCTTAGGGACCTATACGAGCCATGCTTACTGGTGTAGATCCATCGGTGGACCTGTACGAGTCATATCCCCCATACGCATGGAGGGAACCTGTACAGGTCACATTATTTCCTATTCAAGCTTTATGGAAGGTAATACATACTATTTTCAGGAGAAATCAGGTCATGAATGCGATGTATTGCGTTCAGACCTAAATGCCCTTATAAATAGAGGCCTTTTGCACCTCATTTCAACACACACCCATACACATAGAGAATGACATACAAAAAATTATATATGAAATTCTAGCAGTTTCTATAGGTATAGAAAGGGTATAGTTGAGCTATAGAAGATATAAAATAGGGAGAAAACCCATTCCTTGAGGTTTTGTCCATATTTTTTTCATTTCTAGCCTCGTTTATTTGGATTTGGGCGATGTTCTGTCCACAAACATACTCGCCTAAGTAGTCCTAAAAGTCACCATTTCATCATCTACTTTGGCTAGACTCTATCTCACCATAGGGATTACTTTAAAGTGGATTCACGCATAAAGGTAACCCTCCTGAGTTTTAAAAGGACTCACATCTCAATTATTTATTTATTGCTCTCTACCTATTCAATTCTATCTAGTCTTTTATTCCTGTTTTAGCTCCGATCCTAATCCATGTGGGCCTTGCTGGTACCTTTATATCTGTAGGGATATTAAATCGGTGCGCCATACCCACTTGAAAGGAAATCCCATTTTGTTTCATTTCTTCTCCATAAATCTTCTTGTTAACTAAACTAAGTTTCGGCCTGGGACCAGATAAGACCCATACGGGTCCCCCATACTCGTATCAGTGTTCCCTAATAGCTGTACGGATCTTACCCCACCCGTACGGATACTGGCCCCCAGAAAGAACCCATAGTTCCCTTTTTATAATCAGTAAAATCAATCCAACCTCACCATTTGCCATGCGATCATTTTCACTAATAATTTGGTAAACCAACCCATAAAGTTAAAATGTGTTTCATAATAAAATGCGCTGAAGACCCCGTTATTTCTCTCCAATCCTAGAAGCCATCTGGGCACTATTGATTGCAAAACCGGCACGCTAACATAATCAAATTTTTCTTGATAAAATGTTGACTTATGATGTGCTATAAACTATGCTAATCTTTGTGGATGCAGGGGAATTTACTTTTATTTTGTTTTATAACTTGGAACAAATGTATAAGTACTCTTGCAATTCCCCCATTTTCCCCGATTGTAGTTTTTATTCCCCCATTTATTGTTTACGCTTTATTATAATTTGTAAACGCATGTAACGAGCATGAAAGAGCGTAGAAAAATAGGATTTCTGTAATGATTCCCTAAATGATGAAAACAAAATAGTTTTATGCGGCAAATGTAATTTTTAATTAACTAAAATGAGAAATAAGTGACTCATCTGATACCCGAATCTCTAATCCAAAAGGTATGAGTCTCCCGCCTAATGGAAACCATACCAAAACTCTTTCCCAAGTAGAAAACTTGGGTGGCGACTCTATCATTTGAATCAAGTTATGGGTCTCGATTTTTTATTCATAAAATTGGCTAAAATGTACAAACTTGAACTAAACGGTTTCATCATGCCTAAATTAATAAACCACCCCAGTGGGCCCCATTAGTAGGCGCGAAGGGAGACCCATACGTCATCGACACCTCACAGTGGCGAGTCTGCTGGGGAAATAATCTTTTAACTTGCAAAATGTTGGTTTGTTTTAAAAGTTTAAAAGATTAGGATGAGCACCAAAAATCATTTACTTAATTCAACCTGTTTTTTTTCAACATTTGGGAAAATTATTACACTCTATCTTCTTATCTAATTCTCTCTAGCTAGATGCGCTCTTCTTCTAGCGCTACATTAAGATGCCCTATTTTTTCCGCAAAACTTACAAAAGTGTCACTCATGCCCTGCTAGGAATTGAGGATGCTCTAGTGAGTGGAGCACTCATTGTCACCTCCCTCCAAAAGAGGCTTGATGCAATGAGAACCTACTACATCAACTTCCTATATGTCCCTACACCATTCTTATCGACAACCTTAGAATTTTACCTTCTAGGTACCCTTCTTTCTATGTGGGATTAGAATAAGGAAGAATACCCTCATAATTGGCGAGAGAAATAAGGACGACATCGATCGCTTCACAAGTGTTGTGTTACATTCCCTTGTAATTAACCCTACCATGCATTGTTGTGCATTATTCATGAATATCCCATCCCATGCATTTACTGATATTTTGGTTACCATCTTAGTTCAAGATTTGGCAAACTTCCTCACTCTCAGTTAATCTTATGGCTCAATTTGGTCGGTCTGTCCAGCCAGCAAACCCAACGCTCCTTGTAGTTAGTAATGGGTCCCACTTACTTCGTCAAGAGGCCATCTTACAAATTCACCATAGTAAGGATCCGAGTCAGTTTCCCAACTTTGTGGTTATACCAAAGGGGACTCCCTTCCTTATTTTATAGGTTTACCCTATAGTGTGATTCACGATCAACGGATTCATCCTATGAGTCTTGATGAAGTCTCACCTTGGGAAACTCCTTTGTTGAAGCTCTTCAAGAAGCTGAAAAAGCATAGATTGATTGATTATCTCTAGCCATATGTTCAACCAAAGCCTGAAGAAAAGGATAACTTCTGCGTGTATCATGTTAGCTCTGGTCACCCGACTAAAGTATGTGAAGACCTCATCAAAACTAGCACGGTGCTAATTGACAAAGGGAAGGTTTGTGAACCCAGACGAAGAGGAGAAGGAAGAGCTATGATTAACTTAGGGTTAGATGAT
The DNA here is from genome assembly GCA_947683365.1 of Euphorbia pulcherrima. Taxonomy (NCBI): domain Eukaryota; kingdom Viridiplantae; phylum Streptophyta; class Magnoliopsida; order Malpighiales; family Euphorbiaceae; genus Euphorbia; species Euphorbia pulcherrima. The sequence continues at coordinate 20,339,965 of CANTUS010000007.1, forward strand.
GACGAGGTATCAAAGTGCATCCTAGAAGCCAAGAAAGCAAGGGAAGAACCGTCCATATTCGATCTTATAGCTATCAGGTAGTGGAGTGGGGAACCTATTCATGATTATTTCTAGGGATGGTTAAAAGTATTGGTAGCTCTTAAAAGAAAACCTCACAAGAAAGAAATAGCTGATCTATTCATCTTTGGACTATCTCCCCACCTCTGCAAGATAGCATTCATAAAAGCATACAAGACCATTCCTGAGAGCTATGAAGTAGTCATAGAAGAAGAAAAATGCTTCAAGAAGATTGAGGACAACGACCCATCAAAGATTGAAGTGGACAAAGCTATCGATACCCTCACTACTTCAATATACACCATATTATGCTTAAGAGATAAGAAGCAGACACCTATTTAGGAAGCCTTGAGAAACCTGGCACAAGTCACAAGAAAAACTATTGACGATATGTTGACCGAGAAACTATTGTAAGATCTGGATCGCGACCTGACTCACATCCTGATGAGTGACCAAGAAGACCTTTCGCCTGTGGAGGATGACAATGCAATCATATGTAATGAAAATGATGTAGCCTTCAGGAATCCTAATGATAATAATAATGTCTTTGCTTACTTGTTTTATATTTTTCCTGAAGGCACTGTGAGCATGGGATTTTACAGTCCCTCTCGCGAGACGATGATGATGTAGGCCCAATTTTATTCTTCCTAATAAAAATTCATTTTTGGAATTTTTTTTATCGACATAAAATTCTTTACGAATTTTGTTAAAAAAATTCAGTTCGGCGTGTCCGGTAACGTGTCCGGTGGTAGCTAAGATCGATGATTTTCACCCAAAAAATAATTTAGTCCAAAATACCCATTAAAAATCAAAATGCAAGCCTAATATCCGAGTTTTTCCGTCAAAATCACCTTTTGCCGGATTTCCTCTCCCTTTTCCCGATTTTGGGCACGAATCGTGCAGTTTTCAGACCTATCAGGAAGGTGAGGCAGCCGGTGGCCTCACCCATACCGCCGGCGATATCGTCTATGCCGCCAGCGACATCACTTCCATCTACAGAATAGCTGTCTCCCTTTTTTGCTGATATCCGCCGGATAAATGGACCAAAGGCAATTCCAATGGATTTTAACCTATATAAAGGCCATTTCTTAGCCAGTTCAAGGGTTCCAATCCTTCCCAACTCAAAGTTTCAAGTAAATTTTGAGCATTTTAGCTAGCTTTAGTGGGATAAAGTTTAGAACATGCAAGAAAAGTGGATTCAATTCATCTTTTCTTGGTTTTTCTCTACTGAACTCTTTGATATTTATGTGCATCTTAAGTTTAGAAATTACTAAAATTAGGATTTAGAGCCTAAATCACCCCTTACTTTCCAAAATCATCATTTGAGCTCCCCGAAGGTGTCATACGGATCATGAATAGGTTGATTCACTGCCCCGAGGTAAAAATTCTGAGTCCCATAGCTCTTTGGCTTCAATTTTACTTATTTGTTGTGCTTTAGTTGCTGTCTGTGCTTAGTTTTGGGCTTTTCGTCGCTTTTCAGCCAAAAATAGATGCTACGAGAAACTAAAGTCGCCGGCGGTATCAACCATGCCGCCAGCGGCATAGTTGATACCGCTAGTGGTCTCACTTTCCCGCAGCAGCCCCATTTTCTTGCAGGAACCTTTCTTTATGGTATCGAGAAAGTCATGTAGCCTGCCTGTGTAACTGATATCGCCAGCGGCATCATTGATGCCGCCTCAGTCATGCCGCCGGCGATATGACCTTCTGGACAACAATTTTGTTTTCATTCATTTCCCGACCTAATTTAAATTTCCAAAGCTAGGATGTATAGTACAACGATGAAGGTCCAGAGCCTTATGAAAACAGACCCCATCCCATATCATGTGGCATTTTCACTAATAATCCGGTTGAAATAGCAATCGAGTCTAAAATATGGATATAACAGAATTTACCCGCAAACGCTGTTTAAACCTCATTTTTAGCCATCCAACCGGGCTCCATAAATTGTAAATAAATATGCCATGTTTACGCTAACTCAGGTGTTGTTTTGTTCACTAACTATGCATGCTATATGATGTACCTAGTACAACGTGCCGTATTTGTGCTAACCGTTTTGTGCAGGTAGATTTAGGCTAGATGCTTGCTAGGCCTTCGGGTGTTTTACTTATCGTATAGAAAAAATTGTATAGGATTTGGAAAGCCATGTAACTATTATTTTATTTTCTTCCATTTTATTTTTGGACGGCCGTAATAATTTATTTATTTACCACTTTGGATGCTTGATAAACACGATAACAACATAATAACCAAAAATACAATAACTGGGGTGGATTAAAACCGATTAAGAAGGAATGAAATACTTTAACTTGGCCTAATGAAAAATAGATAACATCATCCGAATGCAGAATCTCAACTTAAGGTATGGTCTACCACCCGGTGGGAAATTCATACCAAAATTTCCCGATTGAGCTGAACCAGGTGGTGACTCAATTTTTAGTACGGGATTTTGATCTTGTATCCTTTAAAACATAAATTGAACTTAAATTCAACATCAACCAATCAATCTTTTCATCATGTTAAAATGAGGTTCAGTCCCTCGGTACGCCTCACGGCGCTTGTTATTTCCCCTCGTGCTATGCATCTCATGCGGTCCTTGTGTGAAAAAGGTCGTCCGCTCACAGTGGCGACTCTGCTGGGGACTTATCTCTTTAAACTTGAACTAAAAAATTTCAATAAGTTTAAAGGATTTTCATGATGTATTGAAATCATTGGCCAAATTAAAACTTCATTCTTTTTTTAGAATGTTTTATCCTTATGCGTGTAGATAGTTCGGTAATTTTTAGGTGCCCCATTTCACCCGAGAAGCTTGCGATGGTATCACTCATGCCCTATTTGGGATTGAGGATGCCTAGTGGGTGGATCACTCATTTTAACAAACATGTAAACTCCTACGATCGCACCTATTTAGAGAGTGGTTGTATAACATGGAATCATGGTAAATGAGAACCTTCTACATCAACAACCATACCAAAGCCGCACTAGAAAAAGCCTTAGCATTTCATCCCCTTAAGATTACCGAAACAATGAAAAAATTTAGGATGCACCTCTTTTTCTGTTACCGGTGAAGAAGCTAAACTCCATCCTTTCCAAAGAGGCGTTACGTGGGAGTCATAAGGTCAGAAGCGGGACACATTGTGTGCTATGTGCCACTTGCTCATGCATCACCCATGCATTGGCTTCAAGGGCCAAAAACTCAATCAACTTACCCTTACTGATCTCCATTCGTGGAAGAGGTTTAGCAACATCCATAGGACTTCTTTTGTACCCCCGTTAAGTCACAACATATGACTATGCATGATGAGGAGTACAAACATCCCATGTATGTTGGAGGGATAAGCCGTCGCATCATTGCCAACCATATCTACGTGCAGCCACACTTATTATGCATCGCTTCTCAAAACCAAAAGCATTCATACCATCCATACCATTTACAACACACTCATGGTCTGACCTTCGATTCATGATCCAAAAATTCTTCCTTTCGAATCCGAACCTTCGCAACTAGCAATGTCTCTTGCCCAAAGAATTGACTGGTCCTACCCCTGCCTCGAGAATAGGTCCTCCACTGTCTCTTGGCTCTGAAATCGCTGTCGCCATCATCCAGTTCCTGAGCTCAGATCAATTCTAAAACGTCATTTGGGAACTAATTCAGGCAGCAGTATAGGCATCTATCAAGCAAGCCCTAGAAAACTAGAACTTTGATCAGGTCATGCAATCTCCGGGCGTGACACCCACAGCTGCGGTTACCCTGCAATAGTCATCTATCCTCCAAGCCAATGACCAGGTCATACAATCTTTGGGCATGACACTCGATGATGAAATACTCTTGCAATCATCTTTATTCACTTACCAGGGGCAAAGGGAAGGAGCCCAGAGTCCAATTACCCCAATGTTGGTCACTCCATCGCAATTTATGCTACCCACAACCTCAAAACCTCCTAAGTACAACCAGGTCATGCAATCTCTGGGCATGACACCCGAGGTTGAGACCCTCTTGCACCAGTTGATAGCAGCTAATTATGATAAGAAAGAGCAGGTTTCCAAGAACTCTAGCATGCGCTCATTGACTGGCAGTGGTAAAACTACAGTATCCCCGTCCTGGATGGGCAAAAAGGCCTCTCAAACACCAACCCCAACTGCCACTACCCAGCCAAGTAGCAGTCCTACAAGTAGCATGAGCCCATGGATTTTACCTCTCAATGCAATATTTAGCACGTTAAGAAGGGACGATCTTCTTAAATCTCTCCGTGAGGACAAACCCCCCATGAGAGACGAGCGGAAGAACTTTTGTGGATATCATGTCTTGCTAGGTCACCGTACCAATGAATATAAGGCTCTACTCAATGCCATACAATGTTTGATAAGGGATAAGAAGTTTGTGGAACCCAAAAGGGTGCATAGTACTGTGAACTGCCCCTTGCCGAAGTTCAGCAACCAGTCAAGAATGACCAATTTTGGCTTAGCTAAATAAGGGAATGGGCCACAAGAAATCATTAAGGTCATCGGCTCCAAAGGCAAGGGAAAGTCATGCTCCGACAACGAGGATGAGGAGTCAAATAATGAAGGGGCCAAGGAGGTTATATCCACCAAGATCAAAGCCATGACAGTTTTAGTAGAGAAGCACGGTCAAAGCGAAGCAAAGAACCCAATGATCAAGGCTACGAGGCAGTTCATCGAGGTCCTTACTTGGGAGTCGAGTCAAGGTAGGGACATATCGCCAAGTACCAAGTAGAGTAAGACTCAGCTTGCCGCCAGCATCAACAATGAAGACCCTCAACCGGTGGAGGATGAAAAGCCTTGATTTGTAATCTTTAGATTTCTTTATGCTTTCAGTTTAAACAATTTCATGTAGGCAACTCTTAGCTCCACGAGCAACTTTCTATTTTTGTTACTTGTTTCATATGTTGCCCAATTGACCCACGCATTCATATGAACATATGCATGATGCATCTAGTATTCAAGATGTTTTACTGTGTGAAATTAATTTGAGTACAAAAGAAATCTCCCGAGTGGTAATCATTTCCAATAATTTAACTCCTGTCAAACACATGTGAGATAATAAAAGTGCTTAAATTCTGAGATAACCCTTCTGCTTAGTCATGCTCACGAGATAATCACAAAATCAATAGTTAGGTTGTCGAACATCACGGATCTCTTCCAGAATTGACTAAGCAACCTCTCAACTATGCACCTTCAAGCTACCAAAGAACTGTTAACTGGTTCCCTAAAATGAAAAAATCACGGCATACATTTTTGCCTACCCACCCCTTTCCCTTATCAACCTTTGTCCAAAACTTCTCTGCTCCTTGGCCATTCTTGGCGCGGGGGCATATACGATTGGTGAACCCCGACCTCCATCAAATAAACACTGTAGATGAATCTTACACCAATTTCACCGCTAAGAAAATGACCAAACTCGTGGAGAAACACATCTTTAACCAGCACGAATTAACCCGCCACAAGCACCTCAAGTAACGAAGGTTAGTTCCTAGGGGACAACCTCCACCAGAAACATAAAATATAGGAGCATTGCAGATCTTCTCCGTATAGACCGCAAGCCAATGGTGCTGTCAAAATAGTCAACAAATTGGTAGTCGGATGTAGAGATTGGGCAAACAAGTTACCATTCACTATTTGGGGATATCACACAAACATCCGTACCCTGGCCAGTCCAACCCCGCTCTTTCTGGTCTACGGAATGGAAGTGGTCTTACCAGTTGAAACTCAAGAAAGCCCTCTAAGGGTCACATCATAAATAAGAAGAATCTGAATGGACTCAGGTAGAATTTAAAGCAATCAAATATAACAAACGAACGGGGGTTAAGAGCCTTAGACAAACTCCAAATGTCATAGCAACGCATGGTTCAAATCCACAACAACTAGGCAAGTGATCGAAAGTTTCCCCTAAAATCCAGAGATCTATTCCTAAATAATTAAAACCTTCCACCACCGGTGCAAGGGGAAAGGCTTAACCAGGAAGGACCATGCAAACCACAGACGATAGGAGTAATCAGAATGACAATCAAACCAATCGAGAAAGCGCTTTTCAAGCATAAAAACTCCGCCAAACCAAACTCCTTATAGTATTGCCAATTGAAACTGAGGTAAGGATACCTGATATCACTTCAAAGGTCAGAACGAATTGAGTGACCTAGTGTGATAGCCGAACGAACACTAAGAGCCTTGGACAATCTGCAAAGGCGTGGACGAGTGCATAATAGCAAGTCAGATACCTGATACCCTTACCTAAAGTCGTAAGAGCTGGCATTGAGGCATCTGGAACTTTCTAACACTGGCATTAAGGAGAAGTTAAGATCAAATTGGGAAAACCGTTATGTGTCAAAAAACGGTGCCGAATGATTGGGGCAATCAAGGCTATGAGCACAGGTTACATCGAATTCATTGACTTGATCGATCAAGACAGGCTTAAGCATTATCGCATTTAAGCAAAAGAAATAAATCAGAAAAGGAGCACAACATAAAAAATAAATATGACAATCACCCGCCTTTTAGTCTTTTCACTGAGAAGGCAAAAATCAGGGTGACACCCGACGGTTGGTGTTCTATAATCTGGCTGTGCAAAAATTAGGGAATCTCCTTAGAAAATCGCCCGCTGAACTGAAAACCCAAAAATGGTGGTTCAGGTAAATGGTGGGGCACGAGAGAAAAATAGTGAGATGTTAACTTGAAAATTTGTAAAGATTGGTTAACACCGGGAGTTTGATCAATAGAAATGATTGCCAATATCTTGTACTCCATTTAAATTCATTCATGAAAATGTCTTTCATACTGAAATCTTTATGCTTGCGATTGTATGAATGCCTAGCGGCTAAAAGGGAGAAAACATCTCAAGTAAGCATAATTGAAGGTGCTACGAGCTCATCAATGATTCAATTCAAAAAGATAAAAAATCCGGATAGACTGAAAACATCCAGGTCTATGCAAAAGTTAGAATAAGTATATTGGATTGAAAACCTCAAAAAGGGCGGTCTAGGCAAAAAATTAAGGCAAAGACTCGATAGATTGAAAACCCCTAGGGGCAGTCCATGCAAAAGTTCGAGTAAAAAAGATAAAAAAAATAATAAAAATAAAAGAAAGCAAAAGAGCAGTCTGAATCTGTAAATCTGGAGCTAATATCGCCGGTAATTTAGCGATGCCGCCGGTGATATGAATCAAATTGTCGGCGACATGAGTTAAGCCGCCGGAGGCATGACACTTCCCCTACGAATTTTAGACCAGTTTTGGCCATTTTAAGCCCATCCACAGCTTGTAGAATCCTTGTAATCTATTTCCAGAAGATATGCAAGCACAAGATCCGAATTTCATTCAAACCAAAGGCCCGAAGGCATAAACCATCCAAACACTAAGCCTAAACAAGACCAAAATCATCCAAAATTTGAGACCAAACATCCAAACCCAATGTACCAAACACAGACAAATCAAAACCTATGTCCAAAACTAATAAAAAATAATGGCAAAAGCAAAAAGAAATCAGATCAGTGGATGGATCTAGGGCTAATTGCCATCTTCGGGCGGGTAAGATGAAATATCCTCCTCACTGAGAAGCCAATAATTGACCTCATCCTCATCTTCCTCCCTATCCTTTCGCATTGGGACGCTGATCGATTCAATAGCCATGGTAGAAGGACCGCGACTGGATGCCATCTTTACTCCTCTATGACTTGGCTCGCTAGGGTTTGCACAGTCTAGGTTATGTTTGCTCCTTCTTTCGCAACTGATAGCATCTAACTGCTGCTCCAGCTCGCTCATACGACAACGAAGCGCTCCCATCTCCTCCTAGTAATGCTGTTGGGCCGTATTGGCATCCGACAATGAAAGAGCCAAGAAATCCTACAGATAAAAGGAATAACAGAAACCCATATCATTCGTAGAATCCATACATGCATTTCATTTCATTTTAACATGTCATAATAGGGAATATACCTGAACAAGCAAAGATTGATTGATGAGCATATCCCTAAGAGCGAAGGCATTTCCAGCCAATCGCTTCGCCTCACTACGAGCAACTTGTAAAATCCAAAAAGCAATCAGAAAAGGATCCACAGGAATTATCATATGCACATACGGATTCGGCCAAGGCTTACATGTGTGGTGTCACTCGGGAAGAACTCCAAAGAATGGGTGCTTGACTTTATGTTCCTTGTAAGGAATTCACCTCTTGAGTTCATAATCGGGAAAGAGGTCTCTAATGTAGTCCTGAGCTTCCCCTCTACGAATCTAGGCACCTTTAGTCTTCCTCAGCCTCACACTTTGCTACTCACAGGCCTATTCTGCTTCCTCGAAGGTTCCTAAAATCAAAGACAACACAAAGCAAACATAAGCAACAATTTTCTAACCCAAATAGTTGACATACATATAAATAAACACAATCCTATCTCAAAAGAGTGATGCTCCTCGTGGAACATAGGCTTGCCCCCGCTAACCGCAGTCGCGCCTACCTCACCCTCTCCCTCGAGTTATCCCTCGCCAGCCTCTTCCTCCTCTTCCTCTTCTTCCTCCTCATCATCACTCACTATACCCTTAAGTCGCTTCTTCTCCTCCTCCCTTTTCTTCTCAAGATGGTACCCAAGCGTGTCATTCTTACTAACATGAGGGCACATAGGAAGTAGGCACTATTGGTGCTACTTATATTAACCCGAGATACTCATAATGACCCGGATGTTTCCCTCAATATAGTCAGCTTTATCCGTCTTGGAAGTAATCACCGGGTGTGGCGACCAAAGGCCTATAAGGGGGTCTGCGGGCACTGGCCTGGCAGAAGTGGCAACAAATCTCCAACTCCAAACACGCTCCCCCAGGTACGAATCTAAGTATAAAGGGCACTCTATCACAAACCGGCGACCATCATCTTCCTTCCGGACCCTAGCCACCTCCACAAGGTTTGACACCATGTCAAAGGGATCGCGGATAACCTGACCAAGCAAGCAATCAATGTAAGCACAATGTAAATTCATAAATGCATCTTGTCTACTAATGTTTTTTTTAGTGTAAAACAGGGACAAAAATAAAAAATTGCATACCGAGCTTAATCGAACACTCCTCAAAGACTCCTTATAGCTGGTGGGGCACTTGTTATTTCCTCCGATGCCACCACAACCCCTGGCAAGGAAGTCAGAATATGCTGGTACAGTTGCTTTAAATTGGACCGCCAGGAAAATCTAATGCTCGAAAGCCCAAGTCTGCACAAATAAGCAATTAATCAATACAAAATGTCCAAAATAAAGAAAGTAGGCAAATCAAGCGAGAATACGCATAGAATCAATAAAATGCTTTTGGAGAAAGTATTCCTGCACGAGCAAGTGGCTAAGCCGAAGGGCTTTTCCCTTCTTCCAGCCCACGATGAATCTGTGCCAGGATGGCCCTAGGCCAATTCTTCTCCTTGATGCTTGCTACGTCCTCCATGGTAGATATTAGTTCGTAGTTAATCTTACTACTCAAGACTAGAAAGAATAGCACCATCAGTAAAGAAATGATGAATGATCATACACAAGCATCTCGATCAGCCTTGGGAACCACTCTAACTCCCATCTAAAGCTTGTACAACTCTCTATATGACAATCACCCCGAGATGGGCTTTAAACCAAATAGCTCCATCACCCACCTTGTCACAAGCTTCTCGAGATAATACTTATCCATGTACACGTCGAAATGAGTGACTTCCTTTGTCCATGGCAGCCCAGTCATGGTTACAACAACGGAAGGAGTAATGGTTACCTCCCCGAATAAGAAATGGAAAGTGTGGGTGGTTTCTGACCACTTCTCTGTCAAAGCAGTTAAGTCTGAGTGGGAGAGTTTCAGCATTAACAAGGGCATGTTAGAGGCCAAATCCCTGAAGCCCGTGTCATTAATGGCGATCACGAGATCGGGGTCTTTTTTCGTAATATGTTACCACCATTCGCCAATTGTTCCCATACCTCCGGTACAGGTTAGTTCATGCGACTGTAAAATCAGAAGCAAAATAGATAAGTCTCCATTTCATTTTCTCCCCCCTTTTACTTCTAGAAAGCTGCTGATGCCACTTCTGTAAGCAGCGATTCCACCAACGGCATCAGCCATACCGCCAGTGATATGGGCAATGTCGCTAGCAACATTGCTATAAGTATCAGTGAAATCACATTTCCCTAGGCTTTTTCACAAGGCTTGATGCTACTGGCGGCATCGTTTATGCCACCAGCGACGTCAAACCCTACAGGCAAAACTCATTTTGCCCCGAAAATCAAACAAAATTGCACAAAATCACCAAAAATTCCAATTAATCAAACCCGGAGCATGAAAGTAGTTAAAATCAAACCTATATCATACAATATTAGTTTCTATGCAATCAATTACCTATTTGTAACCCTTATCATGAAATTTTTTTGAGCCTAAGGCCGAAATCAAATCTTAACCTAAATAAAGAAATTCAAGTTTTGTAGGATTACCTGGACATAGCAGAGATGTTTCTTCTTCTCAGGAACCAAATCAGTGATGGGAGAATTGATTTTGTAGCCATACATCTTGTCAGTCGCCTTCAAACCGTATGCAATAGGAATTGGGCAAAGTTTTAGCCCTTCAATGGGAGAATCAAGCAACCCATGGGCCTTAGAACCACTAGATTTGTGGCTAAAAATCTTCTTTATGGTTAGGAAAAGTAGGGAAAAGGATTTGGATGTGTTTGAATGAAAGGAGGAGAGAAAGGAGTGTATTTCGGCTTCTAAAAATGTAGAGAAGAGAAACAGAAGTGTTTTTACTCTTTTTAAATGCCCACGCGGAATTTGAGGAGTTTGATTTTTATCTAAAACTGCACGTCCATGCCACCAGTGGCATCAGCCCCATTGCCAGCGGTATCAACTCGGCCGCCGGTGGCATCAACTCTCCCAATTTGAATTTTGAATTTGTTTGACCAATCAAAGTTGCCATGTGGCACTCATATCGCAGGCGGGATCAATCCAAATCACCGGCGACATTAGCCAGGCCACTATCGACATTTAGGCTTCTCCCTGCATTTTCAACAATTTTGATGGAATCCCGGCACTAGTCCCGACATTCTAGGACTTCTGAAACCCTTGTAGTTTTAATTATTACATTTTTACTGTTGATCGAAGGGGCAAGAATATTTTTGTTTCACAAAGTTGATCAAACAGTAAAAATATGGTCTAAAAAACTATCTAATCTTGTTTACTTATCTCTCGTTGCAGGTACTACCACAAGGTGCAAGCTAAATATCCTCATTTGGGCCATCGCTTGCACCGAACGCCAACTAAAGGTCCTAATATAGTCCCTCTACGTGTCATCCTTTGGGTTCACCCCTGGAACGCCAACTGAAGGTCCTGATATAGTCTCCGTACATGTCATCCTTTGGGTTCACCCCTAGAACTCCAATTGAAGGTCCTGATATAGTCTCCATACATGTCATCCTACGGGTTTGCCCCTGGAATGCCAACTGAAGGTCCTAATATGGTCTTTATACATGTCATCCTTTGGGTTCACCCCTGGAATGCCAACTGAAGGTCTTGATATAGTCTTCGTATATGCCATCCTTTAGGTTCGCCCCTAGAATGCCAACTGAAGGTCCTGATACAGTCCTCGTATGTGTCATCTGTTGGGTTCACCCATGGAATGCCAACTGAAGGTCATGATATAGTCTTTGTACGTGTCATCCTTTGAGTTCACCCCTAGAATGGCAACTGAAGCCAACTGAAGGTCCTAATATGGTCTTTATACATGTCATCCTTTGGGTTCACCCCTGGAATGCCAACTGAAGGTCCTAACATAGTCTTCGTATATGTCATCCTTTGGGTTTGCCCCCAGAATGACAACTGAAGGTCTTGATACAGTCCTCGTATGTGTCATCCATTGGGTTCACCCATAGAATGCCAACTGAAGGTCATGATATAGTCTTCCTACGAGTCATCCTTTGGGTTCACCCCTGGAATGCCAACTGAAGTTCCTGATATAGTCTCCGTACATGTCATCCTATGGGTTCTACCCTAGAATGCTAACTGAAGGTCCTGATATAGTCTCCGTCCATGTCATCCTTTAGATTTACCCTCAGAATGCTAACTAAAATTCCTGATATAGTCCCTATATGTGTCATCCTTTGGGTTCACCCTGGAACTCCAACTGAAGGTCCTGATACAGTCCCTGTTCATATCATCGTTTAGGTTTACTACTAGAACACTAACTGAAGGTCCTGACATGATCCTGTAAATGCCGCCTTCGGTTCTAACTGCCATCCTATCATCCCCTAGCACTTTTGAAATCCTTATGTTTTTATCACGTTTTTACTATTGATCAAACCAACCAACCAACCAACCAACCAAGCCTTAAATCCCATGCTAGGTGAGGTCGGCTATATGGATCTTCCAACGCCATGAAGCTCTATCAAAAGCCAAATTTTCGTCCATACCGAGTAAATGCATATCCTTAGAAATAGTTTCCCTCCAAGTAATCTTAGGTCTACCTCTCCCTCTACCCTTACTCTCTGTCCATAAGTTCTCACATTTTCTAACTAGAGCATCTATTGGTCTACGTAGCACATGTCCATACCACCTTATTCGTCCTTCTCTCAGTTTATCCTCAATATGTGCCACACCGGTCTTTTGGCGGAGGCACTCATTTCTAATTCGATCCATCCTTGTATGCCCACTTATCCACCTAAGCATCCTCATTTCCGCCACATTCATCCTTTGAATATGTTGCGTCTTAATAGCCCAACATTCACTCCCATATGTCATGGCTGGCCTAACCACCATTCTGTAGAATTTACCTTTCACTTTCAAAGGTATCTTTTTGTCATATAAGACTCCGGTAGCACTTCTCCATTTCATCCATCCTACATTAATTCTATGAGTTACATTATCATCAATCATCCCCTCCTCGTGGAAGATAGAGCCCAAATACCTAAATCCTTTACATTTTGGAACGATTATATCTCCTAGTTTTACTTCTCCTTCTTCTCCTTTCCGTAAGCTGAACTTGGTGTGCAAATACTCCGTCTTACTTCTACTTAACTTAAAACCTTTACTCTCTAATGCATTTCTCCACAATTCTAGCTTCTTGTTAACCCCTTCCCTTGATTCATCAACCAATACGATGTCATCCGTAAACAACATACACCATGGGATGTCATCTTGTATTTTTGTGGTCAACTCATCCATAACTAGGGCAAATAAAAATGGGCTTAGAGATGATCCTTGATGCAATCCAATCATGTTGGGAAACTCCTCTGTCACTCCTTGTCCAGTTTTAACACTTGTTACCGCCCCTTCATACATGTCCTTTATTAAGTTTATGTACTTTACGTGAATACCTTTTTTCTCCAATGCCCACCAAAGTACTTTCCTCGGCACTCTATCATATGCTTTTTCTAAGTCAATGAAAACCATATGAATGTCCTTCTTCTTCTCCCTATATATCTCTATTAGATTTCTCAGAAGAAAAATAGCTTCAGTCGTGGACCTATCAGGCATGAAACCAAATTGGTTTGCAAAACCTTAGCGATCATCCTACGACGGTGTTCAATCACTCTCTCCCAAAGTTTCATTGTGTGACTCATCAGTTTAATACCTCGATAATTAGAGCAGTCTTGTACATCTCCTTTGTTCTTAAATATAGGTATAAGGGTGCTCCTTCTCCACTCGTCCGGCATTTTCCTCTCCCTATATATAGAGTTAAATAGTTTGGTTAACCAAACTATTCCCTCATCTCCAAGGCATTTCCAAGCTTCAATCGGTATGTTATCTGGCCCACATGCTTTCCCTACCTTCATCCTTTTCAGAGCTTCCTTCACTTCACTATGCGTAATTCTTCTTGTGTAATTTAGGTTTTTCTCAACTTCGCTTACCTCCAATCCTGCAATGTCATCTTCCTTTCCATCATTGAATAACCGATCAAAGTAGTTTCTCCATCTCTCTTTGATCTCTCTATCTCCTGACAAGACTCTCTGTGTTTCATCTTTAATGCATTTGACTCCATTCAAATCCTTTGTCTTCTTATCCCTCAATCGAGCTAGCTTATATATGTCTCTCTCTCCTTCACGTGTTTCTAGCTTTTGGTACAAGCCTGCAAAGTATTTACCTCGTGCTTGACTAACAGCCTTGTTAGCTTCTTTCTTAGCCCTCTTGTATTTCTTAAAAGCCTCACCATCAGTTGCTTTTGGTAACATCTTATACCAATACCTCTTCTCCTTTATAACATTTTGAACCTCCTCACTCCACCACCATGCATCTTGAGGGCGAGGTCCTTGTCCCTTAGAAATCCCTAGCACTTCACCTGCTACTTTCCTTACACGTTCTCCCATTACTTTCCATATTGAGTTTGTGTCGATTTCCATATCCCCAAATCCTCCATCTAATACCTTTTTCTTAAACTCCAACATCTTGATGCCCTTAAGGGCCTACCATCTAATCTTCGGTTCCCTATATTCTTTTCTCTTTCTCTAAATATCCATTTTCTTGATGTCCAAGACTAATAGCCTATGTTGAGATGTTAGCGCTTCTCCCGGAATAACCTTACAGTCTTTGCACAAAGCCTTATTTCTACTTCTAGTAAGCAGAAAATCTATTTGGCTTTGGTTACCCCCACTCTTGTAGGTAATCAAGTGAGAATATCACTTTTTGAACCAAGTGTTGGCTATAACCAAATCATGAGCTAGTGCAAAATCCAAAATTGTATTGCCTTCCTCGTTCCTAGTGCCGTACCCAAAGCCTCCATGCACTCGCTCATAGTCTTCCCTATTATTCCTCACATGTCCATTTAGATCTCCACCGATGACAAGCTCGTGTTCATTTGGTACATTTTGAGTCACTACATCCATGTCCTCCCAAAACTTGTCCTTTATACTTCTATCTAATCCAACTTGGGGGGCATACACACTAACTACATTCAAGGTAGCTTTTCTAAGTATGAGTCTTAACATAATAATCCTATATCCAAATCTCTTAACTTCCACCACATTATCCTTTATACTTGGTGCTACCATTATTCCAACTCCGCTTAAACCTTTATTTCCTCTAGAATACCATAGTTTATAACCAGTATTACCTATTTCTCTCACCTTATCTCCCGTCCATCTAGTTTCCTGCAAGCAAACTATCTCCACCTTTCTTCTCTTCATAGTATCTACTAACTCCATAGTCTTTCCTGTAAGGTACCCAATATTCCAACTCCCTATCCTAATCTTCTCATGATGGACTAGCTTCTTTACTCGCACCCGTCCATGATGCGAGAACCCTTTCCTATCTAACACCACATCCGGGCGTCGATGTGGAGGGACTAACTTCTTTACCCACACCCGTCCATGATGCGAGAACCCTTGCTCATACTCCATCTTATCCAGGCGGCAATAAGATGGAACCCCTTGCCCACTTGTCACTACACCCGGGTGCCGATGTAATGCGTGCCTAGGTGGGCACGTCCCAATGTTATACTTTAATTGTCGAAGATCCATAATGAAAGAATGATATGACTATAAACAAGTTATAGCCATTTTACGCGTTGGCTGTCGACTTATCACGCAACCTTCCTCCTTTGCCCGGGCTTAGGACCGGCAATGCACAAAAACGCACAGGCGGAGTTTTACTATTGATCAAAGAGGCAAAAATATTTTTTGTTTCACAAAATCGATCAAGCGGTAAAAACATCATCTAAAGATCAATCTAATCTTGTTTACTTGTCACTTAATGTAGGAACAACACACCTTAAATCAATCTCAAAGCCCAAGTCTGCTTGGTAAATCTCAAAGCTTAAGCCCAACCAAGGGGCAAATCAATCTCAAAGCCCAAGTCCGCTTGGCAAATCCTAGAGCCTAAGCCTGACCAAGGGGAAACTCAACCTCAAAGTTCAAGCCCGACCAAGGGGTAAATCGATCTCAAACCCCAAGTCCGCTTGGCAAATCTCAAAGCCCAAGCTCGACCAAGGGGCAACTCAACTTAAAGCTCAAGCCTGGCCAAGGGGCAAATCAATCTCAAAGCTCAAACCCAGCTAAGAGGTAAACCAGTCACCAAATGGAGTCATTACCGAAATCAAAACCCTATCACCCACTAGGTACAATTCCTATCCCTTACTCTTTCGTGTGATCACACTGACATGTGGCAGTAGTGATCCCCTGAGGGGTAGCCTGTGAGCATGGGAATTTGTAGTCCCTCTCACGAGATGATGATTACAAATATAAAATTCTCTACGAATTTTATTTTCGAAAAAATTCAGTTCGGTGTGTCCGATAACGCGTCCGGTGGTAGCTAAGACCAATGATTTTCACCCAAAAAATAATTTCGTCCATAATACCCATTAAAAATAAAAAAAAAGCCTAATATCTAAGTTTTTCAGTCAAAATCACCTTTTCCCGGATTTCCTCTCCCTTTACCCGATTTTGGGCACGAATCGTGCAGCTTTTCAGACCTGTCAGGAAGGCGAGGCCGCCGATGGCCTCACCTATACCGCCGACAGTATCATCTATACCGCCGGTGGCATCACTTCCATCTGCAGAACAGCTATCTCCCTTTTTGGCTGATATCCGCCGGATAAATGACCCAAGGGAATTTCCAACGGATTTTAGCCTATATAAAGTCCATTTCTCTGCCATTTCAAGGGTTCTAATCCTTCCCAACTTAAATTTTCAAGTAAATTTTGAGCATTTTAGCTAGCTTTAATGGGATAAAGTTTAGAAAAGGTAAGAAAAGAGGATTCAATTCATCTTTTCTTGGTTTTTCTCTACTAAACTCTATGTTACTTAGGTGCATCTTAAGTTTAGAAATCACTAAAATTAGGATTCAAAGCCTAAATTAGCCCTTACTTCCTAAAATCATCATTTGAGCTCCCCAAAGGTGTCATGCGGATCATGATGCGGTGGATTCACGGCCTTGAGGTAAAAATTTTGAGTCTCATAGCTCTTTGGCTTCCATTTTACTTATTTATTATGCTTTAGTTGCTGTTTGTACTTAGTTTCGGGTTTTTTTATTACTTTTCGGCCAAAAACAGCTACTACAATAAACTAAAGCTACTGGAGACATTTGAAGCCGCCAGTGGTATCAACCACGCTGCTAGCGACATCGTTGATACCTCTAGTGGTCTCACTTACCCCCAGTGGCCCCATTTTCTTACAGGTGCCTTTCTTTATGATATCCAAAAAGTCATGTAGCCTGCCCGTGTAACTGATTTAGCCACCGACATCATTGATGCCACTGACGACCTCAGTCATGCCACTGGCGGCATGACCTTCTGGACAATAGTTTCGTTTTCATTCATTTCTCGACCTAGTTTAAATTTCCAAAGCTAGGATGTACAGTACAGCAGCAAAGGTCTAGAGCCTTCTAAAAATAGACCCCACCCCATACCATGTGGCATTTTCACTAATAATCCAGTTAAAATAACAATCGAGTCTAAAATATGGATATAATGGAATTTACTTGCAAAAGCCATTTAAACCTCATTTTAGCCATCTAATCGGGCTCTATAAATTGTAAATAAATATGCCATGTTCACACTAACTAGGGTCTTGTTTTGTTCACTAACTATGCATGCTTTGTGATGTACCTCGTACAATGTGTCGTATTTGTGCTAATCGTTTTGTGCAGGTAGATTTAGGCTAGCTGCTTGCTAGGCCTTCGGGTATTTTATTTATCGTATAGAAAAAAATGTATAGGATTTTGAAAGTCATGTAAATATTATTTTATTTTCTAGCATTTTATTTTTGGATGACTGTAATAATTTATTTATTTACCACATTGGATGCTTGATAAATGAGATAACAACATAATAACTCAAAATACAATAAATAGGGTGTATTAAAATCGATTAAGAAAGAATGAAATACTTTAACTTGGCCTAATGAAAAATAGATAACATCATCCGAACTCAGAATCTCTACTTAGGGTATGGTCTACCACCCGATGGGAAAATCATACCAAAATTTCCTAATTAAGCTGAACCGGGTGGCGACTCTATTTTAAGTACGAGATTTCGATCTCGTATCCTTTCACACACAAATTGGACTTAAATTCAACACCAACCAATTAGTCTTTTCATCATATTAAAATGAGGATCGGTCCCTCGGCATGGTGCTTGTTATTTCCCCTAGTCCTATGCATCTCAAGCGATCCTTGCGGGAAAAAGGTCATCCGCTCACAGGCACCATGCATTCATCTGACCATACGCATAACATTTTTAGCATTCATGACAATTCATTCCATGACATTGATTTGGGTAGTAAGGAAACTCCAAAAATGGTGACTATATCCAATGACTTAACCCCTATTGAAAAAAGAGAGATGATAATAGTGCTTAGAAAACATGTTAACACTTTCACTTGGTCCTACGAGGACATGCCTGGGGTAGATCGCTAAATTACCAAACATTGTATCCCAACCGATCCTAGGTTCAAGCCAGTCAAACAAATGTTAAGAAGATTGCGTCCACAGCAATCCGACAAAATTAAAGTTAAAGTTGCTAGATTATTAGAGGCTAAATTCATTGAAGTAATTGAGTATCCGACATGGTTAGCAAATGTCGTCCTAGTCCCTAAAAAGGATGGAAGAGTCAAAATGTGTGTCGACTTTCGCGATTTGAATAGGGCATCTCTCAAAGATGATTTCCCATCGCCACATATCAATGTATTGGTAGACAGTGCCACTAGAGCCGCGATGTGCTCCTTCTTATATGGGTTTTCTGAATATAATCAGATCCTAATGGACATCATCGACAAGGTCAAGACAGCCTTCATCATATAATTGGGGGTATACTATTATAAGGTAATGTCTTTTGGGTTGAAGAATGCAGAGGCAACTTATCAAAGAGCCGTGACAACCTTACTACACAACTTGATCCACAAAGAAGTTAAGGTTTATGTAGATGACATGTTGGTATATTCTAACATGAGGGAAGAGCACCCTGAGAATTTGGATAGGTTCTTAAAAAGAATTGAGAAATATAACCTACGTTTGAATTCGAAGAAGTGTGTATTAGGGGTGACTTTCGGCAAACTCTTAGTCCACATCGTCAGTCAGCGGGGGATTGAGGTTGACCTTGATAAGGTTAAAGCTATTCAAGAAATGCCTATTCCTAGAACTGAAAGGGAAGTCAGGTCATTTCTTGGATTGCTTCAATACGTGAGCCATTTTATTGCGAAGTTAACGATAGTAAGTGAGCCAATCTTTAAACTGTTGAAGAAGGAATAGCCGACAGAGTGGAACGAGCAGTGCTGGATAGCATTTGATAAAATAAAGACTTATCTCATAAGCCCCCTAGTCTTGAAACCTCCGATGCCCGGTAAGCCGCTGATTCTCTTTTTAGCCATAGAGGAGTCATCCATACGAGCGATGTTAGTCCAGGAACAAGATGATAAGAGCAAGCATGCTATCCACTATTTGAGCAACAAGTTGTTGGAATATGAGACAAAATACACGGTAGTAGAGAAGACGTGCAATGTAATGGTATGGTTAACCAAAAAGTTGAGGCATTACTTCCACTCCTACAAAATTCAAGCAATTGCCAAAGTGGACCCGATGAAGTATCTTTGCCAATCCCCCATGATGGCAGGGAAAATCTCTCTTTGGCTTATGTTATTGTCTAAATTTGACATTGAGTATGCACAAAGAAGGTCATCAAGGGGAGCGCAGTGGCTGAATTATTAGCAAGCCAACCCATAAAGTTTGATTATGTTGAAAATTTGGATTTTCCTTATGAGCAGTTACCAGCAGTGGAAATAGAGAAGGTCGAATGGACTATGTATTTTGATGGGCCTACGAACAGGGGGGGACGCAGAATTTGATATGGGGGGGGGGGGGGGGGTGGGGCAGAGTTTAATGAACCGAGTTAATACATCATAACACTAACAATTATAAATTTCAATTAATATTCAAATACACAATAATAAAAATGTCAATTTATATAAATGTAATTTTTGTAAAAATTTAAAATACCATTCAAAATCTGGTCTACAATAAGATTTGACTTCTATAACATAAGTTAATTTATAGCACATTTAAATTATGTTCACAACTTTATGCAAAATTGTATAATGAAAAATGATTTTTATAACCTAAATGTCTTACCTATGAACAATAATTCATTAGAAAGTCATAAATGATTTGTGTTTTGATTTTTATTATTGATCTTATAAGTTATTTACATTGAAAGCATTGTCAAATCTATAGTATTTAGATTGAGTTGTATAAGTTTTAATACAATTTTCTCTGTTGATGTTAGTTTGTGTACAATAGTTATTATATTTAAGAATATAATTTTTTCAATTAAATTTTTTTAATACTTACTAATATTTTATAGTGAATTTGGAATATAAATATATATGGAAGGTATAAATGTAAAAGAAAGAAAGAAAAGTACCGCTAATATAAATGGGAAAGAGGTTGAAAAAAAGAAATAAAGAAAATTTGGGATGAATGAAAAAGCCAGGTCTCGAACACATAACCTAAGAGGGGCAAAGCATTGCAATCCATGTGCTCAACCATCTGAGCTACATTAGTTAGTTCATAACTATACATACTCAGTTACTATTATATTAAATTTAGGGGGGTTAAGACCCCTATTGGGGTCCACCTAGGTCTGCCCCTGGATATGAATCGAAAGGGTGTCGATCTTGGGGTAATCATTATTACGCCTTAAGGTGAGGTCATCCAGCTAAGCAAACGATTGGAATTCGTAGTCACCAATAATGGAGCCGAATATGAAGCTTGTCTCTTTGGTCCTGATGCTCTATTAGAAGTAGGAGCAAAGGGAGTTAGGGTGATGGGAGATTCCGCACTAGTGATAAAGCATATCGTAGGGGAGTGGGATATGAAAGAAGAGTCACTTAGGCCATGAGTGGAAGCAGTTCGGGATTTATCAATACAGTTCAGTTAGTGCTTCTTCCAATATATACTGAGGAATCAGAATTAGATGGCCGACTCTTTGGCTAACTTGGCCTCGATGTGGGAGGGAGAAGAGGCTCAACCCATCCGTCCGCTGATAATAGAAACGGCTCGTTCCCCATTTCATGAGAAATTTGAGTTATGATTATGGAAGAGCAAAAGGATTACTGGTATGACCACATTAAAGAGTTCCTAAGAAGAGGTAAATGCTCTGATGGGGCATCAAGTTTAGATCACATGACTCTTAAGAGGTTGGCAACATAGTTTATACTAGTTTATGAAGATCTTTCAAAAGGATGACTAAGGGTTTGTTGTTCAGATGTCTAACAGAAGAAGAGGTGGAAATGGTAATGACTCAGGTGCACTCAGGGAAGTGCGACCCATATGTGAATAGGATGGCTCTGGGTAGGAAGATTCAAAGAATAGGATACTTCTGGATCACAATGAATGCGGACTATATGGACAAGGTCAGGAAATGTCATGAATGCCAAATTCATGGGGATATACAGCATTTACCCCCATTCGAACTTCACAATTTATCTACTCTTGGCCTTTCTCGGCGTGGGGGATAGATATAATCGGTGAAATTCGGCCATCATCAACCAATGGACATCGATTCATCATAGTTATAGTTGATTATTTTTCAAAATGGGTAGAGGCCAAATCTTACACTTGTAATAAAATGGCCAAGTTCATAGAAAAGCATATTTTTGCTCGATATGGGGTTCCGCACCATGTGGTATCAGATAAGGTGGTTCAGTTTTAAGGGGCCATGGCTGAATTATTTAAGAAGTTCAACATCAACCATCACAAATCTTCTCCATATAGACAACAATCTAATGGGGCAGTTGAGGATGCCAATAAGTCGATCAAAAAGATTTTATCCAAGACAGTGGCTACCTATAGGGATTGGGCTGATAATCTTCCATTTGCAGTTTGGGGGTATAGAACCAATGTAAGAACTCCCACTGATCAGACACCTTTCTCTTTGGTATATAGAGTGGAAGCTATATTGCCTGTCGAAACAATAGTAAGATATCTATGAGTGGCACTCTAAGTTCTGCTAAAAGAGTCAGATTGGGCAAGGGCTAGGTATGAACAGTTGAATGCAATAGATGAGAAGCAGCTCAAAGCACTTGACCACCTATAGATGTACTACCAGTTCATGGCTTGAACTTACAACAACAAAGTTAGATACCTAAAACAACCTCTCAAGGTAGGTGATTTGGTTCTCAAATAGCTGTGCTAGGTCAACACTGACGCTAGGGGCAAGTTTAGGCCTAATTGGGAAAGGTCATTCATTGTTAAGAAGGTCCTTGGAACGGGAGGAATCAAGCTTATGGATATGGATGGAAATGAGTTCATAAATCTAGTGAATCAAGATACGCTTAAGCATTATCATGTCTAGGTCAAAAGAATTAAATCATAAAAAGCAGCACAAAGGATAAAAGAAATAAAGAATGAATCACCCGATGAGTGGTCCTCTACTATTCGGACAAAAAGTAGGGTGCAACCTGCTGATCGGTATTCCATAAACTGGTCAGGCAAAAGTTAGGGTACTCCAACGCAAATAAATCCTGCTAAGTTGAAAACCTGAAAAGGGAGGCTTGGGCAAAAGTTAGGGCATTAAGAGAAAAATGTCAGTTGCTTTTTGGAAAATCTATAAAAGACCAGTAGGCAGAAGGGGTTAACAATTGGAAATTGTTACCATTGACTATGTACTCAAATTAATCTCATCAATGAACATGTTATGATTTGCAAATAATTTTGGTCTTATGAATGCATGCATGTCTTTAGGTGAAATAATCGCAAGTATGTGAACATCGGTTTTTATCTACATTTTGTGCATCTTTGTTGTACGTACATTATTCAATAAAAGACAAAATACAAATAGGCCACAAAAGAACTCAGACCTATGCAAAATTCAGAAAACGTTTGCTGGATTGAAAACTCGAAAGGGCAGTCCAGGCAAAAGTTAGGACGAAAGAAAAAAAAAGAAAGAAAATGTCTGCTGGATTGAAAACCCAAAAGGGCGGTCTAGGCAAAAGTTAAGACGAAAAGAAAAAAAGAAAGAAAAGGCTTACTGGATTGAAAACCCAAAAGGGAGGTCCATGCAAAAATTAAGGCAAGCAAAAGAAGAAAAGAAAAGTCCGCTGAGCTGAGCCGTCAAGGATAGTTCAGGCAAAAATCAGGACAAAAAGAAATGAAGATAAATGTTTAATAGGCCATCTCACACCGGGGGGGGGGGGGGGTATGCAAAAATTAGAACTCAATCCAAAAGTGCCAGTTTTATCATTCGTAATAATTAGAAAATCATTTGTCAGTGCCATGTCTCACAACTAGGGTTCCTTGAAATTAGTTCTCCTACTGTAAAACAACATGGTAGCACGTATCCCTAGAAGTGCTAATTTAAACTAGCCAGCCTTGGTAATCCTTTTCAATTACACTAGGTTAGTTTATTGCAATCAGGAACGTAGAGTGTTCAAAGGTTAACTCACTTGCTTGCTGGTAGTACTCGCTAAATGGTCTGCATTGTTAGTTATGTCAAAAGGGCAACATGGGTTTCCAGACAATAGTATTCAATGGGTTCAGTTTAGAAAGAGAAAAGTTCAATGTGCATAAAATTCAAATGGTAAAAGTATAAATCCAAGTCTACATCAAAATAAGCCACACAGGGCCAAATGTATCCAGAAAAAGTAATGGTTGCTGTCTAGTCTAAGCTACAGGGGGATCATGTCCTTGGTGCGCAGTGAGCAATGGATTTTAACAATCCTTCTCACAAAACTATGATGAGAGCTATATGATGCAATGTCTTTCAGGTGTTGTCAATCAGAGGTATTCCTACTACTGCAGAGTTGAGTTTGGCTAAAGTTTGGAGACCCAGTCTGCCCTTAAGGACCCATATGGGTGCTGCCTGGTGGTACAGATCCACCGACAAACCCATACAAGTCATTCCTTCCATATGCCTAGGAGTGTGTGGGTGGGGCCCCATCCGTACGGGTCCTCTTATTGCCTAAACAGGCTCTTTTGGAAGGCAATCATTTCCTATTTTAGGAAAAGGTAGGTCATGAACGTGATTTATTGTGTTCAGACCTCCTTTCCCCAATAAATAGGGCCCTTCTCTTCACATTTTACGCACACACATCTGATATGAAATCATACTAAAATTCTAGCAATTTCTATAGGTATAGAATAGGTATAGCGGGAGGTATAGGAAGTATAAAATAGGGAGAAAACCCTTCCTTTGAGGTTTTGTCCACATTTTATTCATTCTTAGCTTCTTTTATTAGGATTTAGTGGAGGTTCCATCCACAAAAATACTCACCTCAATAATCCTATTTCACCATCTACTTTGGCTGGACTCTCTCAATAGTAAAGGGATCATCTCAAAGTGTATTCACGCCGCAAAGGTAACACTCCAGAGTTTCAAAGAGACTCACATCTCAATTATTTCCTAATTATTATTCGTTGTTCCTTCTATATTATCTGTTTCTTTCATTTCTTGTTTTGAGTCTGGTCTTAACCCATATGAGCCTTATTGGCACCGTATATCCCCAAAGATATCAAATCGGTGTGCCATACTCATATGGAAGGAAATCCCTTTTTATATTATTTTTCTACCACCAATCTATTAATATGTGAATCTATAAACTAAACCAAACAGAGTTTCTGCCCGGATCGGACAGAACCCATACGGGTACACCATACTCGTACCGGTCCTCCCTAGAAGCCATACGGCTCCCACCCACCCATACGGGTACCAACCCCAGAAAGATTCCAGAACCCATTTTAACTAGTTAAAAATCAATCCAACTCACCATTTGCCATACGATCATTTTCACTAATAATTCAGTAAATCAACCCATTAAAGTTAAAATGTGCTTTCACCACAAAATGCGTTGAAATGCTGATTTATGGTGTGCTATAAACTATGCTAACATCTATGGATGTAGGGGAATTTATTTTCATTTCATTTTATAACTTAGAACAAATGTATAGGTTCTCTTTGCAATTTCCCCATTTCCCCCAGTTGTAATTTTTACTCCCCCATTTATTGCTTGTACTTTATTGTAATATGTAAATGCGTGTAATGAGTGTGAAAGAGTGTAGAAATAGGATTTCTGTGATAATTCCCTAAATGATGAAAACTAAAATGGGTTTACACAGTGAATGTAATTTTGAATCAACTACATAAGAAATAAGTGACTCATCCGATACCCGAATCTCTGATCCAATTGGTATGAGTCTCCCGCCTAGAGGGAACCGTACCAAAACTCTTTCCTAAGTAGACAACTTAGGTGGTGACTCTATCAATTTTATCGAGATTTGGGCCTTGATTCTTTTATTCATAGAAATTGGGTTATTGTGCATACTTTAACTAAAAATGTTTTCAGGCCTAAATCCAACCAATCCCCCAGCGGGCCCCGCCTCTCACACAGGTGCCAAAGGAGACCCACACATCATCGACACCTCATAGTGATGACTCTGCTGGGGACTTTTATTTTAACTTGCAAAATGCTGGTCTATTTTAAAAGCCTGAAAGATTAAGATGAGCACCGAAAATCATTTACTTGATTCAACCCGCTTTTGTTTTCATCATTTGGGAAAATTATCACACTCTATCTACTCATCTCCTTCTTTATTTAGTTAGATGCGCTCTTCTTCTAGCGGTAGGATAGAGTGCCCTATTATTTCCGCGATACTCACGTCTATGATATCCATGACCACCAGGGATATTGGGGACACCTTAATAGGTGGAGCACATATTGCCATCTCCCTCCAAAAGAAGCTTGATGTCGTGGGAACCTTCTACATCAACTTTCAATATGTCCCTACACCATTCTTATCGAAAGCCATAGAATTTTACCCTCTAGGTACCCTAATTTCTGTGTGAGATTAGATTGAGGAAGAATACCCTCAGACTCGATGGGAGAAATAAGGATAGAATCGATCTCTTTGCATGTGTTGTAATTAACTACTTCATGCATTGTTGTAATTTATGCATGCATCCTATATCCCATGCATGTATTGATCTCTTGGTTACCACCTCAGTTCGAAACAAAAACCGACAATACCATCCAACACTCATCTCGGTCACTATCATGGCTCAGCTTGGTCAATCAGTTCAACCAGCAAACCTAATGCTCTGAATCATTAGTAGTGGGACTCATTCGTTCAGTCAAGAAGTTATTATGTAGTATCACCATAGTGAGGATTTGAGTCAATTGCCGAACTTTGTGGTTATACTAAAGGGGACAATCATCCCTTTGGCATGACCCACGACTAAGTTGTTTATTCTATGACTTTTGATGATATCTCACCTTGGGGTACTCCTTTATCAAGCATTTTCAAGAAATGAAGAAATACCAATTGATTGATCATCTCCGACCATATGTTCTGCCAAAACCTGAGGACAGGGGGAACTTCTGCATATATCACATCAGTCCTAGTCATCCGACTAGGACACGTGAGGATCTCCTTAAAGCCATCATAACACTAATCGATAAAGGAAAAGTATATGAGCCCCGTAGGAGAGAGGATAAAGTATCCATGATCAACTCGGGATTAGAAGAAAGCGAGGTATAGAAACGCATCATGGAGACCAAGAAAGCAAGAGAAGAGCCATCTATGCTTTACCTTATAGCTATCAGATAGTGGTGTGGAGAACCTGTCCATGACTACTTTTAGAGGTGGTTAACGATCGCGGCATCCCTTAAGAAGAAACCTTAAGAGAAGTAATTAGCTGACCGATTCATCTTCGGGTTATCCCCTCACCTTTGCAAGATAGCATTTATGAGTGCATACAAAACTATCCCTAAGAGCTACAAAGTATAGAAGTGGAAAAATGTTCCAAATAAATGGAATACAATGACCTATCAAAGGTTGAAGAGGACAAAGCCATTGATACCCTGACCACTTCAATATACACTATCTTATGCTTGGGGGATAAGAAGAAGACACCAATTCAGGAAGCCTTGAGAAACCTGGCCCAAGCCACGAGGGAAGCTGTGAATGATATATTGACCAAGAAACAATTGCAAGACCTAGATCATGACCTGGCTCTCATTCTGATTAATCACCAAGAAGGGCCTCTGTCTGTGGAGGATGACAATGCAATTATATGTAATGAAAATGATGTAGCCTTCGGGCATCCTAATGATAATGATAGTGATTTTAGTTACTTGTTTGATGTTTTGCCTAATGGCACCATGCATTCATCTTACCATACGCGCAACATTTTTAGCATTCATGACACTTCATTACATGACATTAACTTGGGTACTAAGGAAAATCCAAAAATGGTAACTATTTCTAATAGTTTGAGCCCTATCGAAAAAAGAGAGATAATAAAAGTGCTTAGAAAACATGTTAATGCTTTCGCTTGGTCCTATGAAGACATGCCCGGGGTAGATCGCCAAATAGCCGAGCATCGTATCCCAACTGATCCCAGATTCAAACCAGTCAAATAAAAATTAGGAAGGTTACATCTAGAATAGGCCGATAAGATTAAAGCTGAAGTCACTAGATTACTAGAAGCAAATTCATTGAAGTAATTGAATACCTAACATGGTTAGCAAATGTTGTTCCAGTTCCTAAGAAAGATGGAAGGGTCAGAATGTGTGTCAACTTTCACGATTTGAACAAGCCATCTCCCAAGGATGACTTCCCATTACAACATATCAATGTGTTGGCTGATAGTGCCGCTAGGGCCATAATGTACTTATTCTTAGACGGGTTCTCTAGGTATAATCAGATCTTAATGGACATCATCAACACTGTTAAGACAACCTTCATCACAGAATGAGGAGTGTATTATTACAAAGTAATGCCTTTTGGGCTGAAGAATGCAGGGGCAACTTATTAGAGAGCAGTGACAGCCTTATTGCATGATATGATCCACAAAGAGGACGAGGTTTATGTAGACGACATGCTAGTAAAGTCTAATACGAGGGAAAAGCACCCTGAGCTTTTAGAAAGGTTCTTGACTACAATCAAGAAGTACAATCTGTGCTTTAATCCAAAGAATTGTGTGTTTGGGGTTACATCGGGAAAACTCTTAGGACACATTATTAGTCAAAGGGGAATTGAGGTCGATCCTAATAAGGTTAGAGCTATTCAAGAAATGCGTATTCCTAGAACTAAAAAGGAAGTCAGGTCATTCCTTATATCGCTCCAATACATGAGTCATTTCATTGCCAAGTTAACGACTGTGTGTAAGCCAATCTTTAAGTTATTGAGAAGGAAGCAGCCGATAGAATGGAATGAACAATACAAGATAGCATTTGACAAGATGAAGGCTTATCTTGTGAGCTCCCCAGTTTTGAAGCCTCCAATGCCCAATAAGCCATTGTTTCTCTATTTAGCCATAGAAGAGTCATCTGTAGGGACAATGTTGGTTCAAGAGCAAGAGGATAAGTGCAAACATGCCCTCTACTATTTAAGCAAGAAGTTATTAGAATATGAGATGAAGTACACTGTGGTAGAAAAGACCTGTCCAACAATGGTATGGTTGACTAAGAAGTTGAGACATTACTTCCAGTCATTCAAAATTCAAGCAGTTGCGAAGGTTGATCCAATAAAGTATCTTTGTCAATCCCCACATTGGCAGGGAAACTCTCTCAATGGCTCCTATTACTATCCGAGTTTGATATCGAGTATGTCATAAAGAAGGTCATCAAGGGGAGAGCAGTGGTTGAGTTTTTGGCAAGTCAACCCCTAGAGTCTGACTATGTAAAAAATTTGGATTTCCCCAATGAGCAGTTAGCAGAAGTGAAAGTTGAGAAGGCTAAATGGACCATGTATTTCGATGGGGCTATGAATCAAAAGGTCGTAGGTCTTGGGGTAGTCATCATTTCACCATAAGGTTAGGTTATTCCGCTGAGCAAGCAGTTGGAGTTTTCAATCACTAATAAAGGGGCAAAGTATGAAGCTTGTCTCTTTGGTCTTACTGCTCTCTTAAAGATAGGGGCAAGGGAAGTCAGGGTGATGGGGGACTCCATATTAGTGATAAAGCATGTTGTGGGAGATGGGAAATCAGGGCAGAGTCACTCCGACCATATGTTCAAGCAGTCTAGGATTTGTCAACACGGTTCGGCCAATGCCTCTTCCAGTATATACCGAGGGATGAGAATTAGATGGCTAACCTTGGCTACCCTAGCTTCTACGTTGGGAGGAGAAGAGGCTCAACCTATCCATCTGCTTGTGGTAGAAACGGCTTGTTTGCCATTTCATGAATAGGTTTAGGTTATGGTTGTAGTGGAGTAAAAGGCCTGTTGGTACAATGATATTAAGAGGATTTTGAAGGGACGGAAGTGCCCTGAAGGATCATCGGGTTTAGACCGTCTAACCTTCAAAAGGCTGGCGATCAAGTTTAGACTAGTCGATGAAGAGCTCTTCAAAAGAACAGCCAAAGTTTTATTATTGAGGTGTTTAACAGAAGAAGAAGCGGAAAGGGTAATGACTCAGTTACATTCGGGGTTTATGGCTTGCACATGAATGGGATGCCTTAAGCCATAAAGATTTGGAGTATGGGGTATTATTGGACCACAATGAATGCCGACTGTGTCAGCAAGGTCAGGAAATGTCATGAATGTCAGATTCACGGGGACATACAATATCTCTCTTCATCCGAACTTCACAATTTGTCTACTCCTTGGCCTTTCTCTGCATGGGGGACAGATATAATTAGAAAAATTCAGCCATCATCAACCAACGGTCACTAGTTCATCATAGTTGCATTTGATTATTTCTCAAAATGGGTAGAGGTCGAATCTTACACAAACATTACCGCTAAGAAAATGGCCAAGTTACAAGATATGGTATTTTGCACCTCATAGTTTCTGACAACGAAGTTCAGTTTCCAGGGGCCACAGTAGAAAAATATTTGAGAAATACAACATTGAACATCATAGATCTTCTCCATATAGGCCACAAGCTAACGGGGTAGTCAAAGCTGCCAATAAGTCAATCAAGAAAATTTTGTCAAAGACGGTAGCTACTACAGAGATTGGGCTAATAAACTTTCATTTGTAGTCTAGGGGTATCGAATCAGTGATAGAATTCCCACCGATCAGACGCCATTCTCCTTGGTATATGGAATGGAAGCTATGCTATAAGTAGAAACAGAAGTAAGATCTCTAAGGGTGGCACTTGAATTGTAGTTAAAAGAATCAGACTCCGCAAGAGCTAGGTATGAACAGTTGAATGCGATAGATGAAAAGCGGCTCAAGGCACTTGACCATCTCTAGATATACTAACAATGCATGGCACAATCTTACAACAATAGAATCAGATACCTGAAACAACCTCTCAAAGTGGGTGATCTGGTCCTCAAGCAGTTGCAATAGGTCAACACCGAAACTAGGGGCAAGTTCAAGCCTAATTGGGAAGGACCATTTGTGGTGAAGAAAGTCCTTAGTAAAGGAGGAATCAAACTTATGGACATGGATGGAAATGAGTTCATGAATCTAGTGAATCAAGATAGGCTAAAGCATTATCATGTCTAGGTCAAAAGAATTAAATCACAAAAAAACAGCACAAAGAATAAAAGAAATAAAGAATAAAATAACCGGCGAGCGGTCCTATATTGCTCGGGCAAAATATGGGGGGGGAGCCCACTGATCGGTATTATGCAAATTGGTCAGGCAAAAATTAGGGCTCTCCAACGAAATAAAGCTCGCTAGGCTGAAAACCCAAAAAGGGTGGCTTAGTCAATAGTTAGGGCATCTAGAGAAAACTGTTAGTTGCTTTCTGGAAAATCTGTAAAAGACCAGTAGGCAGTAGGGGTTAACCATCAGAAATTGTTACCATTGCCTCTGTACTCAAATTCATCTCATCAATGTACATGTTATGATTTTGCTAAGAATCTTGACCTTATGAATGCATGCATGTCTTTAGGTGAAATAATCGCTAGTACGTGAACATCAATTTTTGTCTACATGTTATAGATCATTGTACTCATCTTTACCCCACATCTGCAATATTTAGAAAAGCCTGCAAGATTGAAAACCCGAAAGGGCGGTCCAGGCAAAAGTTAAGGCAAAAAGAAAAGTCTGCTGGGTTAAGCCGTCAAGGACAAATCAGGCAAAAATTAAGATGGCATGTGGACTGAAAACCTGAAAGGGTGGTCTCAGCAAAAATTAAGGCAAAAAGAAAGAGAAAAGCTCGCTAGGTTGAAAACCGAAAAGGGTGGTCTAGGCAACAGTTAAAGCTAAAAAGAAAAAAGAAAAAGGTCCGCTGGGCTAAGCCATGAAGGACAGCTCAGGCAAAATTAGGACAAAAAGAAAATAAAACAAAAATAAATGTTTGATAGGTCCCCTCATATCGAGTGGCCTATACAAAAGTTAGAACGTCACCTAATCCCCTCGCTATAAAATCACCATCTGAAATACAGGTTCACAAGGCAACAATGCGTGACAATCTCAGTTCAAGAAAAGTCAACATGTGTAATAGACAAATATCAAAAGTACCAATTCAAAAGTTCATAATCAAAACAAGTCATGCAGGGCCCCAGAAGTATCAAACAGTTTAGAAAAAGCAATCTTAACCTAAGCTACTGGGGGATCCTGTCCCTGGTGATCCTCCTAAGTCTAATCCTGAGAGTCCGCCAACAGATAGTCTATGTGTATGGTCATATGGTCATCGGTGTCACCAGTACCAGTAGCCAGTTGGGCGGGGGCCCTAGTCTCTAAGGTCCCTGTCGTAGCCCCAGCAGCGTCGGGTCCTTTAAAATGCTGATCTCCACCCCTCCAAGTAACTCGATATGCAAAAAGATCAACATCAGACTCATCATCAGAAGCAACCAACGTCTGCCTATCCTCAGTCATACTCGCTAGCTAACCCCTCAGTGTCTCAATCTCAGCCCTCGTCCAGGCAGTCTTAGCCCTAGCCCGACCAGCCTTAGTAGTGGTTGCTCGCAGCTACTCCTCTAAAAATCTAGCTCTCTCCTTGGAAGCATCCAAATCCTGGGTAGACCTGCTCTACTCCATAGCCAGCAAAGTCTGCAATAAAAACCATGAGATCAGTAGACATATATAAATGTCATGGCATGCATCATGCGTAGTTTGTTGAAATTTTACAGGTAAAAGAAACTTACTGAAGCTAGTGCATCCTAGGCCAGAAATAGATCTTGCACTGAAAAATAACCCCACGCTATCCTTTCGGCCTCGGCAATGGTCACCTAAAAAGGAAAGAGTCACATTAGGACAAAACACCCTAAGCAATTACAATAATTAACAGAGTCAAAGGTAAAGGATTCCTTACATGGGTGGAGCTAGAATGAGTGAAACCAATAGGCTAGACTGATACCACGAGCTTCTTGATAGCTTGATTCCCCGAATGGTTGAGGTGTTAGAAGAAAGTGTCTAGCTTAGCTTGGAGGACGCCCTCCCTCACAGATCCAGAGCAGCTAAGCTTGA
Organism: Euphorbia pulcherrima; assembly: GCA_947683365.1. Classification (NCBI taxonomy): domain Eukaryota; kingdom Viridiplantae; phylum Streptophyta; class Magnoliopsida; order Malpighiales; family Euphorbiaceae; genus Euphorbia; species Euphorbia pulcherrima. The sequence continues at coordinate 20,372,306 of CANTUS010000007.1, forward strand.
TCTACTCCAGTAGAAGTTGAAGCTTTCAAAATGGAGCCAAAAGAATCCATCATTAATATGAACACTAGATACACCAATCTAGTGAATGAGATGAAGAGGCTCAAAAAGGAAATTCCTGAAGTAGAGATAGTGAAGAAAGTGCTCCGGAGTCTCACCAAGGAATGGGACAACAAGAAGACTGCCATAGATGGAACCTCATGACCTAAACTTCTATATTTATGATGAGCTCATTGGCAATCTCTTAACTCAAGAGCTATCCTTGGAGAGATACAGTCAATAAAAAAAGAAGCCTAAAGAGAAAAAGAAAGTCATTGCACTAAAGGCAGAATCTACCGGATCAGCTTCATCCGGAGAAGAAGAACAAGCCACGGAACCTCAAAGTACTAAGGAGCAACTAGCTCTACTAACCATAAGGCTCAACAGGTTCCTACTAAAGAAAGAAAGAAGGAAGTCTAGAAAATATGTATCCCCAAGATCAAGAGAATGAACTTCTAGAAGGGACAGGCCGAAAAGAAATTCGAAAGAAAAGAAGGATCCGAAAAAAGATGCTTCCTATTTTGAATGTAGAGAAAAAGGCCATTTCAGAACAAAATGTCCCAAGCTTCAGAGAACTAAGAAGTTCAAAAAGAAGGCAATGGTTGATACCTAGAGCAATAGTGAAGAAAGCAGCAGCTCATCTTCAACAGAAGAAGAGGAGACTGCCAATTACGGATTCATGGCTCTAACTGATCTGAAAGTATACCAATCCGGAAGAAATGCCTCTAAGTAAGAAACAATACAAATTGAAGAATTAGAATCAGGGACAGCAAACACTAAGGTTATGAGAAGGCCTTCATCATACTAACTCGGAAGAAGGGAGGCAAAGTAAGCTTTAGGGATAGTCAAAAGGGACAGATCATTGGTCATGGAACCTTTGGATCTGAGTTAAAGATAGAAGTTATCTCATTGGTTAATGGACTAAAATTCAACTTGCTAAGTGTGGCCCAACTTTGTGACATAGGAAGAAAAGTCACATTTGACTTCGGAGGCTGCTCAATCTATGATAGTAAGTCCAACCAACTCATTCTGTATGCACCTAGAGTAAATAATGTCTATTTTGTAAACATTAAAAATGATAAAAAGAATATCTTCTTGGTGTCCAAAGAAGAAGAATCATGGCTATAGCACCAGAGGTTAGGACATATCAGCATGAACCTCCTGTCCAAACTAGCTAAAAAGGAATTAGTAGTGGGTTTGCCTAAGGTTGCTTTTGATAAGGATCATCTATGCATTGCATGTCAATTCGGTAAACAACATAAGAAAAGTTTCCCTTCCATCTCATACATTCCTTCCAAAAGAGTACTTGAGCTCTTGTATATTGATCTCTTTGGTCCAATCAAACCATTGAGTTTAGGTAGAATAGAATACAACATGGTCATTATGGATGATTATTCTCGATATACCTGGGTGCTCTCACTAGCAAGCAAAGATGAGGCCTTTCACCAATTCTCTAAAACATTCATCCAAATAGAAGTAGAATAGGGCGTATGCATTGCCCACATCCGGAGTGATAATGGTGGGGAGTTCAAAAATAAGCATTTTGCTGAATTTTATGACTCTAAGGGCATTGAACACAACTTCTTTGCCCCTCATACTCCTCAACAAATTAGAGTTGTTCAGAGAAAGAATAGTACTTAATGAGAATTGTTTGACAAAATATTTATGAGGAGAGGCCATAAACATTGTATGTTATATTTTAAATAGAACTCTCATCAGAAAAACCATAGAAAAGACCACCTATGAAATCTGGAAGGGAAGAAAACCCAAATTGGGTATTTCAAAGCATTCAGATGTAAATGCTACATCCTTAATGATAAAGACCAACTAGGAAAATTTGATCCTAAATCTAACGAAGCAATTTTCCTTGGCAACTCAACACATAGTAAGGCTTACAGAGTCTTTAATAAACTAACCCAAACTGTGGTAGGGTCAATACATGTAGATTTTGATAAGACTAACACTACAGGAAAGAAAAGCTACACTCTAAAAGATCCAGTTCCGAAAGCTGAAAAATTTGGAGAAAAGAAGGAAGCAAGAATTCCTGATTCATTTAAAATCAAGAAGTACAAAGAGGAAGATGAAGGAATATCTTTTGATCCAGAAGTACAACAAGTTAATCTCAACCCATAGGAGATTGACTTTAATGAAGGCCAAGAAGGAGTGGTTGAAGCTGAAGTGGAGCAAGTTCCAGTTCAACATGAAGGCCTACAAAGATAGATCCGGAAACACAACGATCATTCCATTGAAAATATTCTAGATGATGTTCAGAACCCAGTAAGAACCAGAGGTCAGCTCAATAGGATGATGAGCCATACTGCTTTTGTTTCTCTCATTGAGCCAAAGAAATTTCAAGATGCTAAAGGAGATGAAAGTTGGATGATGGCAATGTAGGAAGAGCTAGATCAATTCGCCAGAAATGATGTATGGGATCTTATAGCACCTCCAAAAGGAAGGTCAATCATTGGCACCAAATGGGTATTCCGGAACAAGCTAGATGAATCCGGAGTTTTAGTGAGAAAGTAAGCAAGACTAGTTACTCAAGGCTACAATCAACAAGAAGGGATTGATTTTGAAGAAACTTTTGCCCCCATAGCTAGACTGGAGGCAATCCAGATTCTATATGCTTTTGCATCATTCATGGGATTCACATTATTTCAAATGGATGTCAAAAGTGCATTTAATAATGGGGTGATCTAGGAAGAAGTACATGTAAAGCAGCCACCTGGATTTGAAGAGTCTAAGTATCCGGATCATGTCTACAAACTAAAGAAAGCTCTCTATAGCCTGAAGCAAGCACCAAGTGCCCGGTATAAGAGACTCACTACATTTCTCATATTTAATGGGTATATCTGGGGCAAAGCAGATACAACTGTTTTCATGAAGAAGAAGAAGAATGACATTATTCTAGTCTAAATCTATATGGATGATATCATATTTGGAGCCACTGATGAAAGGATGTGTGAAGAATTTAGTTCTCAAATGTAGAAGGAATTGAGATGTCCATGATGGGAGAACTCAACTTCTTCCTAGGTCTACAAATCAAGCAAAGTCCGGATGGGATTTTCATTAACTAGTCAAAGTATACGAAGTAGATCTTGAAAAAGTTTGAAATGGACAAGAGCAAGCCTATGTCCACTCCAATGGGATCAGATATAGTCCTATCCAAGGATTGTGAAGGAGAAGATATTGATCAGAAGCTCTATAGAGGGATAATTGGCTCACTCTTGTACTTTACAGCTAGCAGACCTGACATAAATTATGCAGTCTATTACTGTGCAAGATATCAAGCCAATCCCAAGGATTCTCATCTTAAAGCTGTAAAAAGGATCCTTAGATACCTACTAGGAACTACTGAAGTTAGGCTATGGTATCCTAGTAATGGTGATTCACACTCCAAGGGTTCACCGATGCAGACTATGGCAGGTATACTCTTGAGAGAAAGAGTACATCCGGAGGTTGACATTTCCTTGGAGATTGCTTAGTATTATGGTACAACAAGAAGCAAACTTTAGTTGCCTTAACTACTATAGAAGCTGAATACATGGCAGCTAGAAGTTGTGTAGCTCAACTCCTCTAGATCAAGCAATAACTTGAAGATTATGGAGTTCAATCTGGATGTGTGGATGTTATGTGTGATAACAAAAGTGCTATTGATGTATCAAAGAATCCAGTACTCCACAGCAAGATGAAGCATGTCAATATAAGGCATCATTTCATCAGGGATCATGTGATCAAGAAGGATGTTGCATTAGTATACATTCCAACCAATGAGCAAAGAGCAAATATCTTTACTAAACCATTAAGTAAAGACCAATTTGGGTAGCTAAGGGAGTCAATTGGTATGTCCAATCCAATTTAGGGTTAATCCGTAAGGCAGCTTGAAATCAAGCCAGATCCTTGACAGAAAACTCAATCCGGAAGAGAAGAAGTATTGGGGAGAAATTTATTTCGAAAGGATGCCACATCAGCAGACAGGAATGAAAAATGGCAGTAAAAGTGCATAAAGGCAATAGTTACTTTTTGAATTTCAAACTTCTAGTGGCCATTACACGTGCGGTAAATTTGACAGTTTATTTTTAAAATAAACCATTCCCATTCTCCGATTAAACTAAATTTACCTCTCTCTTAAAAATCTAGTTTCCATGTCATCAATCCAGCTAAACTACCGGCATCCAAATTATGAAATTACCCTCACTTTGAAAATTCTATATAAACCCCTCAAATTCACTCTTCTTCCTCACACGAGAAACTACTCTACTGTTACTCAGCAATCATGACTGAGGCTGGACCTGTAATGCTTCCAACCCAAAATGTCTTCTCAGAATCTGATATGAAAGATAAGGATTCCATCCCCATAAACTATAAACCCTCTGATTCAGTTATCCCTACAGATTTCCTAGGAGATAACTTACTCTTTAAAACCGTCCCCTATTCTCGGCTGTTTAAGGATTAGCACCCCATAAACTTCCTAAAAATAAACTATCCAACATATCCAGACTTGGTTCGAGAGTTTTATGCTTATCTGTAAGAAAATAAGAAATTCGATAGCCTGCGAACTATGGCTCAGGGTAAAAGGATTATAGTCACTCTGGACTTCTTTGAGCAGTCACTTCACTTGAAGAATAGTGGAGTTTTGATGAGGGTAGATGGAGACGAAGCCAAAGTGAAATATGATGCTGAGATGTGGCTTTTGGAGAGGTATTTTGGGTAGAAGTTTTCAACATATTAGCCTCAAGTCCCAAGATACCTCCGACATGTACTAGTTAAGTTAGTCCTAATTCGGAAGGGCTTAGTAACCATAGTGTCTTCCTTTCAGCACTATGTGTTAGAGCACTTGGCAGAATGTAGGGAGGTCAATATGCATATGCTTCTTATTCATTGCATCAAGCATCATAAGAATTCCCATGGGGCACTCATCACCCGAATTCTTCAAGAAAATCATATAAATTTGACCGGATTTCAAGGTGTCAATAGAAAGCCCATTGTGCAGAGGAACTTCCTGAATCTGAGGTTCAATGAAATATGGGATGAAGAAAAGGCCAAGAAGGAAAGAGATAAGGCGAAAAACAAAGCCAGAAAAATCATTGATGAAGCAGAGGCTCTTGCTCCAAAGAAGGCCCGAACTGCTAAATCCAAAATAGTTAAAAAGTAGATTCTAATTCCGGATGAAGAGGAAAATAAAGATACACAAACAATCACCCAACTACTTAACAAATCCCCTAAAAAGCCAAAATTATGGGTAAGGCCGATTAAGATAGCTGATTTATTGAAAAGATCGGTATGTGATCCGGTGGCAAAGGAATCCATTATAGTAGCTGCTGCTGCAATAAGAAAGGGCTATCAGAAAGGCCAGAAAATAAAAGCATCAGAATTGCTGAAAGGGGGAAATGGGTCTGATGAAGAGGAAACAGAAGATGAAATGCCAACGTCAAAGAAGCAGTTCACCCGAAAGGGTTGCACTTTTGATGAAGCAGTTAAGGCTCAAAAACATCAAAAGAAAATAGCCAAGAAGCCAACTGATATAGTTATTGATGAGGAGGCCGCAAAGAGGGTGGTTGTGGAGGAGCTGGCTAAGGCCAAAAGTGTAAAAGGGAAATATGTTCCAGGATCTAATGAGGATATCCTTCGGGAGGATCCTCAATATGAAGAGATGATGGCTTCTATGGTAGACAACTACATAATTAACAATCTTGCCATAGAAGGACCCGGAGGATCCTAAGCTACACCAATCCTCATAGATCAAGCTGCCTTCGCTAAAGTCTCAAAGATTCTAGAATCTGGATCATTCAACTTCTTACCCATCACATAACCTCTTTTGAAGAACCTGCTAATTTCAAAAGCTGAGATCCCTGTAGAAAAAAGTCTTGTAAAGGCAATTGTAGAGGGTGGTGAGGATAGTTTTAACACGCCTGGGGTTGTTATCATAAGTCTTAAAGGAAATTGAAGAGGTGACAAAGGACATTTCCTATCATCCTGGGGTTGAAGTAGGAGAACATGAAGAGACAATCATCCTATTCCAAGCACAACTCAGTGAGGTACTTCCTATCACAGCTACTTTAAATATTAACTCTGATATTACTGCTGGTGATGACACTGCAGTTAAGACGAGGGACACCTTGGATACATATGTCCTAAATGTATCTAAGGAAGGTGAGCCCGACCCGAATAATATCACTCCGGAGGAGGGACATGGTTTGGGATCCGAAGAGAACACTTCTAAAGCCGACTCTAAGGGCGAGGCTAGTCCAGGGGAAAGGTCGGAAGAGAGGAGAGAAGAATAAGATAAGTGCCATTTAGAGGAGAACAATAATGAAGCTGATAATGAATCCTTCAGAAGCCTCCAGCTCCTTTAAAGAAGAATTTCCTCCAAAAGTTAGCCCTATGAGAGTGCCTACAAACAATATAGTAAAGCCAAAGTTTTAGCAGCACTTCATCTACTGAAAAAGGCTACTCAAGAGGAGAATGAGGAAGGGTACATCAAGTAGAGCCTCCAAACATTATGCACCCATCTAAGAGGCTTTGAAAAAGAATTACTCCGACAAGCTTCTAGTTCAAATGTATAGAAGGAGTTGGGTGATATAAAAAATTTAGTGAAGAAAATAGAAGACAAAGTCTTGGATTTCCCAACTCCAGGAGCTATTGCTGAAGCTTCTCTCTCCCAGATCACACCAATTCTAAATGAGCTTAAAGAAAACACTTTCATAGCTAACCGGAATGCTGACCAAGCCAACACCTTAGCTTCAAATAACTGTGGAACTATAATTGACAAGGTCACATCCTCCTCCTCCGATCTCTTAGAAGAAATATAAGCTTATCCAGATACCAAGTTTGAAAACTTGTAAAATTCATGGTTGAGAAGGACCTCAATCATACTATCTCGGATATAGGCATTGACCAGCAAGTGACCCATGAAATGCTGGTGGACTTCATTAAGAAAACCATTCCTAAAATCCAAGAAAAAATCCTAGATGACATGGGTGATGAAATGCAGAGCTGTCTGGCCGGACTTGAAAAGATAATCACTGAATGGAGAGCTTCAATTACAAAGGAAATATCTCTTCAATCAGAATCCTTGCATAACATCTGGAGAGGATTAAGTGAAGAAATCTGTCTTCTTCAAAGTAGGTTCAATAAGATCTCAAAATCTGGATCGTCCTCCACACCTGCCATTCCAGAAAGCCAGCTCCTTCCGGTCTTCCATAACTTTATTCAAGCAATTGGAGATTCCGGCTTCTTTGATCAGAAGGGAATGACAACTCTCCTAAAGGTCGTATTCCCTTACTATGATCCCAAGGATCAAGAGCTTGTCTTGCACCTTCATCCATCAATAAAAAAATCCTATGACTAATTGAAGAAGATCATCCGGCCTTACTATCTTACTCCTCCTACTCTTGAACACATTATTGCTGAAAGATCCAAAGGTAATCCTAATTACTCAATCTACTCAAATGCTTAGCAAAAGGCCTGGGATAACAAGACCTACATGGTGATTGATCCCCAAGCTGGCAACAAAAAGGGGGAGATAAATCTACAAGGGGAAGGAGTAAGCGAAGGGAAAGAAAAGGAAGGAGGTTTATCCGGAGGGAATTAGAGTAGCTATTATTTTTGTAAAATCATGTAATAGCCAAATTCACTATTATATATTTCTATAATCTATAATCTGAACTTTATTGATGTTAACTATTGTTAACAACAGAAGTATATATAGTGAAAATATCTAATTCTCAAAATGTTGCTTCTAAAGTACAATATGCAATTGTACTAAAACAAACTTAGAAGCTAGAATTGAAAAATATTGGGGGAGTTAGGATGCTAGAATTATAGGGGAGTAAAATCTGTAAATGTCTAAGTATCAAGAATCATACTTAGTTCATATATATTTGATTCCCTTGTACTTAGTTTTTGTTTCCATCAAATGGGGGAGATTGTTAGGAAATAATGATCCGAATCACAAAATTAAACTAATCTATCCGGATCAGGGTTGAAAGAAATAAAAACTTAAAATTATGTAAATCCCAAATCCAAATGGAAACATCAAGACAAAGATCCAACTACAAGGTTGTTCATTAAAAACATCAAGTACTAAGCACAAGGAATCATCAGAATAAAGCTTGGAAAGGAAACAAGCTTTAATCCGTCAAGAACAACATCCGAAAGAACTGATTGCCCTAACTCCGGAAGCATAGAGATCTGGAAACAATGAATCTGAAAACATCCGGAAGACTCATGCTTGAAGACAATGGGAAAAATTTTCAAAGATAACTTTTCCCTCCACCTTTTTGGTCTACATTGTCAAATATCCTTTCCCCAAGAATAAGACAAAAAGTGACTGTGAGCACGGGATTTTGCAGTCCCTCTCGCGAGACGATGATGACGTGTACCCGATTTTAATACCTCAAAATAAAAGTTCTCTTTAGAATTTTTATTACCAAAATAATATTCCTTGTGAATTTTATAATTGGTAGAATCCAGTTCGGTGTGGCCGATAACGCATCCGGTAGGAGCTTGAACCGATGATTTACACCCAAATAATAAATACCCTCTAAAATATTATTAAAAGTCATAAAGATGCCTTTTTTCCACTAATAAACCACTTTTCCCGACTTTTTAGGCTTTTTGACCCGTTGGTTGTCGGTATGCTGGAGGATGATGTCGCCACCGACATCATCCATGCCGCCGGCGGCATAATCATACCGCCGGCGGCCTCATCCATGTCGCCGGCGATATCATAATGTCGCCGGCGGCATGGCCTGAAATGGGTCCTCCACAGACAGCCTTTCGGCCACTTTCGGCGGAATAAGTCAAAAAGGTCTCGAAAAACACCCCAATTTACCTATAAAAAGGCACCTAAAACTGCAATTAAGAGGGGGGACTGAAATTATAGAGAGAAGGAGCTTAAATTGGGCAACTAGGAGGCTAAAATCGAGAGAATAGATTTTAGTGAGATAAGAACTAGAAAAAGCCGGAAAAAGGATTCTAATCCATTTTTCCCGATTTTTCTTACTCGAACTCTCTGATTGTGAGCTTAAATCAGTGGGTCTTTGGGTTAAATCAACTGGATAAAATTTAGGGACCAAAAACCTTTAATTAACAATCAAATTATTGTTGCAAGCTCCCCGGAGGTGTTATTATTCAGTTCACGAAGAGTTGGATTCACTACCCCGAGGTGAAAATCCTGAGTCTCATAGCTCTTTGGCATTGTTATTATTGTTTTGCACTAATTTTTGTTGATTTGTGCTCATTTTTGAGTTTTCGGTCACTTTGACTGCTAACCGCTGCTGTAGCAGGAAATGGGAGTCGCCGGAGACATGCGATGTTCCTGGCTATATCACCCATGTCGCGAGAGACATCGTTGGTACCACCGATAGCATCACATTCCCCGGAGACCTCGCTTTCTCGCAGAACCCTTTCTTTACGGTACTCAGAAAGCCCTGTGCCCATCTGCATGCTGATGTCGCCCGAGACACAATCGATGTCGCCGGCGGCATCATCCATGCCGCCAGCGACATCAACTATGTCGTCGGCGGCATCAGATGCCATCGGCGGCTTGGCTTTCTGGACAGCAGCGTTGTTTTTGTTTATTTCCAAACTAATTTATTTTCTAAAGCTAGGACCTATAGTGTAACGATGGTGGTTCGAAACCTCCTGAAAACAGACCCGTCCCACAATAAGTGGTATATTCATTTGTAATCCGATTAAAGCAACAATCAAATCTGAAATTTGGACAAAAATGGAATTTCCCCTCAAACGCCATTCGAACCTCATTTTAGCCATTCAATCGGGCTTTATGATATTACAAACAAGATATGCCATATTCGTGTCAACTATTATCTGCAGGTGGGTATATATCGGACGTTCGGGTGTTTTATTTGTTAAGTAGAAAATGTATAGGACTTGAAAACCTTGTAATAATTCTACTTTCCGCACTTACTTTTCTTTTACGATTGTAAATATTTTATTTACCGCTTCAATTGCTTGATAAATGCGAAAACCACAAAATAACTGAAAATACAAATAAATAGGGTGGATTAAACCGATTAAGAAAGAATGAAGTATCCTAATTTGGCCTAATGAAAAGTAGATAACATCATCCAAACTCGGAATCTCTACTTAAGGTATGGTCCAACCACCTGGTGGGAAAATCGTACCGAAAATTTCCCGGTTGAGCTGAACCGGGTGGCGACTCTATCCTAAGTACGGGATTTCGATCTCGTATCTTTTAAGCATTACAATATGCAAAATCATTTTCTTTTCAACCGCATCACACTCGTCTCCCCGACACACCAAAAACGGGCCGGCCCTACCGGGTCCGGCCCCCGCGCACGCAGCCGCGCGGGTCGTCGTCCGCTCACAGTGGCGACTCTGCTGGGGAACATTCTTTAAACTTAAATTTTCTTTCATAGTTTAAAAGATTTTTGATGATGTATTGAAATCATTGGCCAAATTAAAACTTCATTCTTTTCTTGTGACGTCTTGTCCTCACACGTGTAGATAGTTCGATAATTTTAGGTACCCTATTTTACCCGAGAAGCTCATAAAGTATCACTCATGCCCTGTTGGAATTGAGGGTGCCTAGTGGGTGGATCACTCGTTTTCACCAACACGTAAACTCCTATGACCACGCCCATTCGGGTAGTGATTGAGTAAACGTGGAATCAAGGTAAACGGGAACCTTCTACATCAGCAACCCTATACCAAAGCCATGATAGGAGCCTTAGCACATCATTTCCCCTTAGGATTACCCAAAACAAATAAAATAATTGGGACGCGCTACTTTCGCCATTACCGGTGAAGCAGCCAAACTCCATCCTACCAAAGAGGTGTTACGCGGGAGTCAAAAGGTTGGAACAGGGTCGATTCGCATGCTAAGTGCTCTATAATCATACACCCCCATGCATCGGCTTTAAGAGCCGAAAATAAATCAACTTACCCTTATCACTTCCACCCTTGGAAGAGGTTTAGCAACATGTGTGGGACTTCTCTTGTACCTCCGTTGCGTCACCACATATCGCTATGTATGACGTGAAGTATACACGTCTCATATATGTTGGAGGGATAAGCCATCACATCATCTCTAACCACATCTACGTGCAGCCATGCGCACTACACGTCACCCCCAGGGCATAAAAAGACATACATACATACCATCCATACCATTTACAACCCATTCATGGTCTAATCTGCGACTCGTGATCCTAAGCAGCCCTCCTCTTGAACCAAGACTTTCACAGCCAACCATGTCTATTCCCCATGATGACAACCGTACCTCATCCAGAGGACAAGCTAGCCTTCCCTCCACCGTAGGGGCAACAGCTCACCCGCCGTCTCTTGGATCGGAGATCACCGCTGCTATCATTCAGTTCCTGAACTCCGATCAGTTTAGAAACATCATTCAGGAGGTAGTGTATGTATCCGTCAAGAAGGTCCTAGAAAGACAGGACTTCGACCAGGTCATGCGATCTCCGGGCATGACACCTGATGGCGATACACTCTGGCAGTCACCGCCAACCGCTTACCCTGGACAAAGAGAAGGAGCCCAGAATCCGATTCTTCCACCATTCTCTAACACCTTACCACCAACTTTGGTCACCCCATCACAATTTAAAATCCCCGCTACCCCGATGCTTCCTCAATACGACCAAGTCATGCAACACATCGTTGAAGACTTCTCGCGTCAGTTGATGACAGCAGACTGCTATCAGGGAAGGGTCCAATCAGAGAAAGACCAGTTCTTTCAATACACTGAATCACCCACACCCCCACCTCAAATCATGGTGGACCAAGAGACCTATCAGAAGTCGGCACCAGTTGCCATTATTCGGCCAAACAACGGTCCTAAGTGTAGAACCAATCCGTGGAAACTGTCACTTAATGTAATCTTCACCGGGTTAAAGGAAGCTGGGATTCTTAAACCTCTTCACGAGTTCAATCCCCCCATGAGAGAAGAAGGAAAAGGCTTTTGCAGATATCACATGTTGTCGGGTCACAACACCAACCAGTGCAAAGCTTTGGTCCGTACCATCCAACGACTGGTGGATGAAAAGAAGATTACCGACCCTGAAAGGGTATCCTGCCCCTTACCAGAGTCTGGCAACCAGACACGGACGATTAATCCCGGCTTTTCCAAACAGCCGAAAGCTCCTCAAGATCTCATCAAGGCCATCTACTCAAATGGTGGGGGAAAATCGCTCTCTGACAGTGAGGACGAAGAATCCCGATTTGCAATCCTCAGAGTTCAGGCCTTTTAGCTCCATAAGCCACTTCCATTCTTTTTACTTACGTTGTGTTCGTATCCTTTGATCAGCGTCTTCACATGAGCACTTGTACGACGCTTTCAGTATTCAAGATATTTTTATTGAATGAAATTAAATTGAGTACATTATGTGGTAATCAAATCCAATAATTTAAACCCTGTCAAACACATGAGAGATAATAAAGTGCTTAAAGACCATGATAATGCTTTTGCTCAATGATCGGATTGTTGAAACACCATGGGTCTCTTCTAGAATTAACTCAACGGCCTTACAATGGTGCACCTTCAAGCCACCAAGGAAACATCAATCGGTCTAGAGAATCAAGGCTTACACCCAACGGAGCCCGACCTCCATCAAATAAACATCGTAGCCAAAATCTCAGACCAACATCACCACCAAGAACACGACCAAATCTGAAGAGAAACACATCTTCACCCAGTACAAATCAACCCCATCAAACCCTTCAGCTAACAAGGTCAGGGGGCAACCATTTCCTAGAACACCAAGCCTAAAGGCAAGCACCTTCATCCCACAAGCCACAAAAACGATCGCGCAACCAATGTCGCAATCGCCTTACCAAATGAACCAACAAGGCAAACAACCACTACAAAGGCACCGAACAAAAGGTCCTTGAGCCAAACATCACTTGTTCACAACCCATCACCACTAATTCAGAATACTAATTCAGGCCTACACAAGAAAGGCTCTGCAGACCACGAATTGAAGGAGCAATCAAAATAGCGGTCAGGACAACAATCAAACCAAACGATGAAGCTTTGGAGTAAGCACCAAAAACTCCCGCAAACTAAATGGCTTGCAATAAGGTCAGCCAAAAAACGCCCGACGTAACTTTGAAGGTCAGAATAAACTGGGTGATCCATGAAAAAATCAAACGAACACCAAGGAACTTGGAGAATCTGCAAAAGCACAACTATGGAAACAATAGCAAATCAGATACCCAATGCCCTTTCCAAGAGTCATAGACCCAGCACTGAGAAGTTTGAGACCTTTCGATACTAAGGTTAAGTTCAAATCAGATTGAAGAGGCCTTCGTACGATCGGAAATGACACCAAATAAGCGAGGCTGTTAAAGTCATGAGCTTAGGCAAGAAGCGAGTTCATCGATCTAGTCGACCAAGACAAGCTTAAGCATTATCAGGTCTAAACAAAAGAAATAAATCAGAAAAAGCGGCACACTAAAAATATATATATACAATAATCACCCGCTTGTCAGCCTTCTACTGACTGGGCAAAAATTAGGGTTACGCCCGACGGTCGGTACCCTGCAAATCGGCTGTACAAAAATTAGGGGATAAGTCAATAACGCCTGTTGAACTGAAAACCCGAAAAGGGCGGTTCAGACAAAAAGGAGGGCACGAGAGAAAAACATTAAGATGTTAACTTGAAAACCTGTAAAGGCTGGTTAACACCAGGGGTCCCATTAATGGAAATGATTGCCAACATCTTGTACTCAAATTAGATTCACTCGATAAAAGTGTCTTTCATATTGAAACATCTGTGTTTTTTATTATGTGAATGCCTGGCGATCGAAGGATGGAAACATCACAAGTAAGCTTAATCGAAGACACTATGCACTCAGAGGTCGGAATAAATCTGTTAGGGCGAAAACCCGAAAGGATAAGTCCATGCAAACCATGGGGTCAAATTGGAGCCTAAAATCTGTGTTCCCCAGGCTCTGCAGAAAACCCCACAGCTTTTGGTTATGGGTTGCAATGGCAGAAACGGACGGAATGGCCGAAAACAAGTTGCTGGAAGATTGAAGCCGCCGGCGATGAGAGTGATACCGCCGGCGATATCGCTCATACCGCCTTTGATGACGCCGGCGATATGGGATCAACTTGGGCGATATGGGATCAACTTGGGCGATATGGATGATGCCGCCAGCGGTATGAAGTTAATTTCCTGGGCGGCATCAGATGGATTTCTGCCATTTCAGACCTGTACAAAACCTGTAAACGGTCCTATGCTACATTTCCAATGACTTAGCAAAACAGCAATTCATCTTCATATTCAAAATAAAAGCCCGAAGGCGCAAATTGCTCAAATTGTACCAAATTGTCTACAAAATCAAATTGTCAAAACCCCAATGTATCAGAGGTACAATCCAAGAACTCAAAGGCAAAGCAAAAACGAAAGGTAAAACTAAGCATGCCCGCCACTACCGGCTGGACGGGATGAAACGTCATCAGGACTTGCGAACCAATCGTCAACATCGTCTACCTCTCTTCCCTCTGTCATGGGAACACTACTGGACTCCTCAGCCGCGGTAAACGCACGTCGGCCGGCAGACTTCTTGACCCCCCTGCGACTGGTACCCCCAGGGTGCGCACGGTCCAGATTCTGTTTGCTTCTCTGTTCTTGAGCGGTGGCCGCCAGCTGTCCCTCGAGATCGCTCACGCGGCGCTGTAAAGCTGCAGTCTCCTCCTCATACCGTCGCCGGGCTACGTCAGCATCAGACAGAGAAAGGGCTAGAAAATCCTGCAAACCGGAGAAAATATCAGCCTTGCATATCATGCATAACATCCATACATATATCCCATCTTAACATGTGCATAAAATACCTGTACAAGAAGCGATTGCCCAATAAGGGTATCCCGGAGAACGAAATTGTTCTCCGCAAGTTGCTCCACATGACTTCGCGCCACCTAGCAAATCCAAAAAGCAAAATCTTAGACACCTACATCTATGGCTCAATAAGAAAATGATTATTAGATCTTACGTAGGTAGCGTTTTCAGGCACGAAAATCGGGGCTTGCCGGCTCGAGCCAACATTCCTATGAGAGAATTCGCCTCGAGAGTTCATCAACAGGAAGGTGGTTTCCAACGGATTAACCAATCTCCCCTCCACAAAGTTTACGCCCTCCGGGACGCCATACTGTCAGGTCCCGCTTTGGTTATCACGGCCCCTCTTTCTCGCGGGTTCCTGCAGAACGTAAAAGTCACACGTCAACAACGTCCCTAAACGACTCCAAAATTATACACACAAACACAATCATACCTCGAAAGAACGTTGCTCCCCTTGGAACATCGGCACGCTCCCGCCAGCTACACCCGCACCTACCTCATCCTCCCCCTCAAGATCAACCGCAACATCCCCTTCCAGCGCTTCGTCCTCGTCATCATCCTCCTCCTCAATGTCCACAACGCCTTTTAAGCGCCTCTTTTCGTCCTCCAATCGTTGCTCATTGTGATACTCAATTGTATCGTTGCCGTGGATGCGAGGACACACAGGGAGAAGACGCTGAAAAAGCCGCTCGTAGAGGCCAGGAACGCTAGGGATCACTCGGCCGTTCCCTTCGATATAATCGGCTTTGTCGGCCTCGGCAGAAATCACCAAATGGGGCCACCACAAACCCCGCGGAGGATCGGCAGCCACGGGTCTAGCAGCAACCGGAAGGGACCTCCAACCCCGGACGCGCTCGCCCAGATACCACTGCTGAGACAGGGGGCACTCGATCACAAACCGGCGGTCATCCACCTCCCGCCGGACCCGGGCAACCTCAGCCAAGTTCTCCACCCCATCGAACGGGTCCAAGACGAGCTACATCAAAACAACCAACATAAGTCCATAGACCATAAAAAATAATAATAAAAAAAAAATAAAAAAAAAATAATAATAATAAAATCGCGTACCGAACTCAATCGCGCGCTTCTGAGGACCTCCCTATACAGCGTAGGGTACTTGGCCTTCCCACCGATACACCCGCACCAGCGGGCAAGGAAATGAGAGTCCGGTGGCACAACCTTCTTAAACTCCAACGGCGGAAGGATCTGATGCTCGAATGCCCAAGCCTGCACAAATAACGACCGATCAATTCAAAGGACGTCATGCAATAAATAAGAACACATGTTTTCAAAAAAATAAAAAAAATAAAAAAAATAAAAAAAATAAAAAATAAAAAATCTATACCTGGAGTAGCAGATGGCAAAGGCGAAGGGCTTTTTCATTCTTCCGGGCTCCCACGTCCAGCCCGTGGTACAATTGGGCCAAGATGGCCCTCGGCCAATTCTTCCTCCTGATTCCCGGCACATCTTCCACCGCGGTTATAAGTATGTAGTTGATCTTACTCCCCGAGATTGGGAAGAACAGTACGGTGAGTAGTGAGATCACAAAGGAACGGACACATGCCTCCCTTTCCTCCTCAGGCACCACATCCACCTGGGTCCAATAACGGTACAACTCACCATAGGACAGCCGCCCAGAAACAGGCTTCAGTCCGAACAACTCCTTTACCCGCCTCACCACGGGCCTCTCGACATGGTACTTGTCCATGTAGACGTCAAAATGGATAACCTCATCCGTCCAAGGAAGGCCGGTCATGGCCACCACATCAGAAGGGGTAATCGTGACTTCCCCAAAGGGGAGATGGAAGGTATGGGTAGTCTCGGACCACCTTTCAGTCAAGGCCGTTACTGAAGAATGAGGTAGCTTAGGCATCAACATAGGCATGATTCGAGCAAAATCCCCAAACCCCGTCTCGTTAATCGCGAACGCAAGCTCGGGATCATTCTCTGAAATATGGTGCCACCACTCACCGATGGTGCCAATCCCCCCTGTGTACGTCAATTCGTATGGCTGCAAAATCGAAAGCAAAACGGATCAATTCTGTGCATTTCTGTCAAAAAGGCTGCTGATGTCGCCTCTGTTAGAAGCGATATCGCCGGCGGCATCAGCCCATACCGCCAGCGGCATGGCTGATGTCGCCGGCGACATCACCTTGAACAGAGCGACATCAGACTCTCATAAAGGGGCTGATGCCGCCAGCAACAACACTGATACCGCCAGCGACATAACTCAGGCCGCCAGCGGCATCACTCAGCACGGGCAGAACCTGCTTTCTCCCTAAATCGCGCCCGTAGTGCCAAAAATCACAAAAATCCAAAATCAATCGAACCACAAGGCAAAAATCGATCCTAAAAGCATACAATATGACTGATATATTCCACTCTAAACCCAAATCAATCGAACAACAAAGCAAAAATTGAACCTATAATAGCATGTTTTCAAATCTAAAGCAAAAATCACATCGAATACGAAAAGAAGCAAGTTGGGTTTTTGTGGGATTACCTGGATATAACAGAGGTGTTTCTCCTTCTCCGGAGTGAGATTGGTGATAGGAGAGTTAATGCCATAGCCGTACATTTTGGCCGTCTCCTTCAGGCCGTATGCAGTAGGAACGGAAAGGATTTTCAGTCCTTCAATGGAAGAATCGGGCAGGCTCTCCCTAGCCTTGGATTTTCCCCTAAAAGCCTTGCTAATTCTCTTCATAATTTCTAAGCCAAAGAATTGGAGAAGAGATGGAGAGAGATACGGTTTAGAAAGAATGGGGAAGAAGAGAGTTCCAAACCTCTTTTATAAACTGCCGCGCAGAATTCGAGGAGTTTTGATTAATCTGAAACTGTCCCTCCATGCCGCCGGCGACATAAGCTCATGCCGCCGGCGATATCAGTCAGGCCGCCGGCGACATCGCCTCGTTTAGTTCAAATTTTGAAATTAACTGACAGTCAAAGCTGCCACGTGGCATCCATGCCGCCGGCGACATAATCTCATGACGCCGGCGATATCACTTAGGCCGCCGGCGATGTCACTCATGCCGCCGGCGACATAACTCAAACCGCCAGAAACATCAACTCATGCCGCCGGCAATGTTGCCCCTCCAAATTAGATTTTCAAAATGAGCCCGACCAAAGGGCGATCACTTCAGAAACGAAAGCCCAACCGAAGGGCAATCACTTCAGAACGAAAGCCCAACCGAAGGGCAATCTCTTCAGAACAAAAGCCCCATCAAAGGGCGATCTCTCGAAACGAGCCCGACCAAAGGGCGATCTCTTCAAACGAGCCCAACCGAAGGGCAATCTCTTCAAACGAGCCCAACCGAAGGGCAATCTCTTCAAACGAGCCCGACCGAAGGGCGATCTCATCAAAGCGAGCCCGACCGAAGGGCGACCTCTTCAAAACGAGCCCAACCGAAGGGCAACCTCATCAAAACGAGCCCAACCGAAGGGCAACCTCTTCAAAAATGAGCCCGATCGAAGGGCGATCTCTCGAAACGAGCCCGACCGAAGGGCGATTTCACCAAAACGAGCCCGACCGAAGGGCGATCTCATCAAAACGAGCTCGACCGAAGGGCGATCTCTTCAAACGAGCCCAACCGAAGGGCAATCTCTTCAAATGAGCCCGACCGAAGGGCGATCTCATCAAAGCGAGCCCGACCGAAGGGCGACCTCCTCAAAACGAGCCCGACCGAAGGGCGATCTCTCGAAACGAGCCCAACCGAAGGGCAATTTCACCAAAACGAGCCCGACCAAAGGGCGATCTCTCGAAACGAGCCCGATCTAAGGGCGATCTCTCGAAACGAGCCCGACCAAAGGGCGATCTCTCGAAACGAGCCCAACCGGAGGGCGATCTCTTCGAACGAGCCCGACCAAAGGGCGATCTCTCAAAACGAGCCCGACCAAAGGGCGATCTCTCGAAACAAGCCCGACCAAAGGGCGATCTCTCGAAACGAGCCCAACCGGAGGGCGATCTCTTCGAACAAGCCCCATCGAAGGGCGATCTCTCGAAACGAGCCCGACCAAAGGGCGATGTCTCGAAACGAGCCCGACCAAAGGGCGATCTCTCGAAACGAGCCCAACCGGAGGGCGATCTCTTCGAACGAGCCCGACCAAAGGGCGATCTCTCGAAACGAGCCCGACCAAAGGGCGATCTCTTCAAACGAGCCCAACCGAAGGGCAATCTCTTCAAACGAGCCCGACCGAAGGGCAACCTCTTCAAAACGAGCCCGACCGAGGGGCGATCTCATCAAAACAAGCCCGACCGAAGGGCGATCTCATTAAAACGAGCTCGACCGAAGGGCGATCTCATCAAAACTAACCCAACCGAAGGGCAACCTCTTCAAAACGAGCCCGACCGAAGGGCGACCTCTCGAAACGAGCCCAACCGAAGGGCGATCTCTCGAAACGAGCTCGATCGAAGGGCGATCTCACCAAAACGAGCCCGACCGAAGGGCGATCTCATCAAAACGAGCCCGACCGAAGGGCGATCTCATCAAAATGAGCTCGACCGAAGGGCGATCTCTCGAAATGAGCCCAACCGAAGGGCGATCTCTCGAAACGAGCCCGACCGAAGGGCATCTTCCTCAGAGCAAAAACCCGACCAAAGGGCAATCTCTTCAGAACAAGCCCAACAGAAGGGCAATCTCTTCAGAACAAGCCCAACAGAAGGGCAATCTCTTCAAAGTGAAAGTCCGACCAAAGGACAATCGCTATACCAAACACGAGCCCAATTGAAGGGCAATCTCAACAGAACAAGCCCGCCGAAGGGCGATCACAATAGAATAAGCCCGACCGAAGGGCGATCTCTTCAAACGAGCCCGATCGAAGGGCAATCTCTTCAAACCAACCCAACCGAAGGGCGATCTCTTCAGAATAAAAGCCCAACTGAAGGGCAACCTCCTTAGAATGAAAGCCCAACCGAAGGGCAAATCTCTTCAGAATGAAAGCCCAACCGAAGGGCAATCTCTTCAAAACGAAAGCCCAACAGAAGGGCAATCTCTTCAGAATGAAAGCCCAACAGAAGGGCAATCTCTTCAGGACGAAAGCCCAACAGAAGGGCAATCTCTTCAGAATGAAAGCCCAACAGAAGGGCAATCTCTTCAGGACGAAAGCCCAACAGAAGGGCAATCTCTTCAGAACGAAAGCCCAACCGAAGGGCAATCTCTTCAGAACGAAAGCCCAACCGAAGTGCAATCTCTTCAGAACGAAAGCCCAACCGAAGGGCAACCTCTTCAAAACGAAAGCCCAACCAAAGGGCGATCTCTTCAAAATGAAAGCCCAAGCGAAGGGCAATCTCTACAAAGTGAAGGACCAACCGAAAGACAATCACTATACCAAATACGAGCCCAACCAAAGGGCGATCTCTTTAAAGTGAAAAAAAGTCCGACCAAAGGACAATGTGAAGTGACAAGCCCGACCAAAGGGCAAACCTCTCTATTCGAAGCGAAAGCCCGACCAAGGGCCAACCTCTCGATTCAAAGCGAAAGCCCGACCAAGGGGCAAACCTCCCTGCTCAAAGCAAAAGTCCAATCGAAGGACAATCACTATACCAAACACAAGCCCGACCAAAGGCAAATTCTCCACAAAGCACAAGCCCGACCAAAGGCGAATTCTCCACAAAGCACAAGCCCGACCAAAGGCGAATTCTCCACAAAGCACAAGCCCGACCAAAGGCGAATTCTCCACAAAGCACAAGCCCGACCAAAGGCGAATTCTCCACAAAGCATAAGTCCGACCAAGGGACGAATAATCAACAAAGCGTAAGTCCGACCAAGGGACGAACAGTCGACAAAAGCGTGAGTCCGACCAAGGGACGAGCAGTCGACAAAAGAGTAAGTCCGACCAAGGGACAAATGACCAACAAAGCATAAGTCCAACCAAGGGACAAATGATCAACAAAGCGTAAGTCCGACCAAGGGATGAACAGTCGACAAGAGCGTGAGTCCGACCAAGGGACGAACAGTCAACAAAAGCGTGAGTCCGACCAAGGGACGAACAGTCGACAAAAGAGTAAGTCCGACCAAGGGACGAACAGTCGACAAAAGCGTAAGTCCGACCAAGGGGCGAACAGTCGACAAAAGCGTAAGTCCGACCAAGGGACGAACAGTCGACAAAAGCGTAAGTCCGACCAAAGGACGAACGATCGACAAAAGCGTAAGTCCGACCAAGGGACGAACAGTCAACATAGCGCGAGTCCGACCAAGGGACGAACAGTCGACACAGCGCGAGTCCGACCAAGGGACGAACAGTCGACAAAAGCTTGAGTCCGACCAAGGGACGAACAGTCGACACAGCATGAGTCCGACCAAGGGACGAACAGTCGACAAAGCGCGAGTCCGACCAAGGGGCAACAGTCGACACAGCATGAGTCTGACCAAGGGACGAACGATCGACAAAAGCGTGAGTCCGACCAAGGGACGAACAGTCGACAAAAGCGTGAGTCCGACCATGGGACGAACAGTCGATAAAAGCACGAGTCCGACCAAGGGGCAACCTGCACAGCTTAAGTCCGACCAAGGGACAAACGATCGACAAAGCGTAAGTCCGACCAAGGGACAAACAATCGACACAGCGTGAGTCCGACCAAGGGACGAACAGTTGACAAAGTGTGAGTCCGACCAAGGGACAAACGATCGACAAAGCATAAGTCCAACCAAGGGACAAACGATCGACAAAGCGTGAGTCTGACCAAGGGATGAACAGTCGACAGAGCGTAAGTCCGACCAAGGGACGAACAGTCGACAAAGCGTGAGTCCGACCAAGGGACGAACAATCGACAAAGCGTAAGTCCGACCAAAGGGCGAACAATCGATAAAGCGTAAGTCCGACCAAGGGACAAACAATCGACAAAGCGTAAGTCCGACCAAGGGACAAACAATCGACAAAGCGTAAGTCCGACCAAGGGACAAACAATCGACAAAGCGTAAGTCCGACCAAAGGACAAACAATCGACAAAGCGTAAGTCCGACCAAAGGACAAACCGGTCATCCCTCAGGTATCATTCCTATCCCTTGCTCTTTCGTGTGATCATACTGACCTATGGCAGCAGTGATCCCCCGAGGGGCAGCCTATGAGCATGGGATTTTGCAGTCCCTCTCGCGAGACGATGATGACGTGTACCCGATTTTAATACCTCAAAATAAAAGTTCTCTTTAGAATTTTTATTACCAAAATAATATTCCTTGTGAATTTTATAATTGGTAGAATCCAGTTCGGTGTGGCCGATAACGCGTCCGGTAGGAGCTTGAACCGATGATTTACACCCAAATAATAAATACCCTCTAAAATATTATTAAAAGTCATAAAGATGCCTTTTTTCCACTAATAAACCACTTTTCCCGACTTTTTAGGCTTTTTGACCCGTTGGTTGTCGGTATGCTGGAGGATGATGTCGCCACCGACATCATCCATGCCGCCGGCGGCATAATCATACCACCGGCGGCCTCATCCAAGTCGCCGGCGATATCATAATGTCGCCGGCGGCATGGCCTGAAATGGGTCCTCCACAGACAGCCTTTCGGCCACTTTCGGCGGAATAAGTCAAAAAGGTCTCGAAAAACACCCCAATTTACCTATAAAAAGGCACCTAAAACTGCAATTAAGAGGGGGGACTGAAATTATAGAGAGAAGGAGCTTAAATTGGGCAACTAGGAGGCTAAAATCGAGAGAATAGATTTTAGTGAGATAAGAACTAGAAAAAGCCGGAAAAAGGATTCTAATCCATTTTTCCCGATTTTTCTTACTCGAACTCTCTGATTGTGAGCTTAAATCAGTGGGTCTTTGGGTTAAATCAACTGGATAAAATTTAGGGACCAAAAACCTTTAATTAACAATCAAATTATCGTTGCAAGCTCCCCGGAGGTGTTATTGTTCAGTTCACGAAGAGTTGGATTCACTACCCCGAGGTGAAAATCCTGAGTCTCATAGCTCTTTGGCATTGTTATTATTGTTTTGCACTAATTTTTGTTGATTTGTGCTCATTTTTGAGTTTTCGGTCACTTTGACTGCTAACCGCTGCTGTAGCAGGAAATGGGAGTCGCCGGAGACATGCGATGTTCCTGGCTATATCACCCATGTCGCGAGAGACATCGTTGGTACCACCGTTAGCATCACATTCCCCGGAGACCTCGCTTTCTCGCAGAACCCTTTCTTTACGGTACTCAGAAAGCCCTGTGCCCATCTGCATGCTGATGTCGCCCGAGACACAATCGATGTCGCCGGCGGCATCATCCATGCCGCCAGCGACATCAACTATGTCGTCGGCGGCATCAGATGCCATCGGCGGCTTGGCTTTCTGGACAGCAGCGTTGTTTTTGTTTATTTCCAAACTAATTTATTTTCTAAAGCTAGGACCTATAGTGTAACGATGGTGGTTCGAAACCTCCTGAAAACAGACCCGTCCCACAACAAGTGGTATATTCATTTGTAATCCGATTAAAGCAACAATCAAATCTGAAATTTGGACAAAAATGGAATTTCCCCTCAAACACCATTCGAACCTCATTTTAGCCATTCAATCGGGCTTTATGATATTACAAACAAGATATGCCATATTCGTGTCAACTATTATCTGCAGGTGGGTATATATCGGACGTTCGGGTGTTTTATTTGTTAAGTAGAAAATGTATAGGACTTGAAAACCTTGTAATAATTCTACTTTCCGCACTTACTTTTCTTTTACGATTGCAAATATTTTATTTACCGCTTCAATTGCTTGATAAATGCGAAAACCACAAAATAACTGAAAATACAAATAAATAGGGTGGATTAAACCGATTAAGAAAGAATGAAGTATCCTAATTTGGCCTAATGAAAAGTAGATAACATCATCCGAACTCGGAATCTCTACTTAAGGTATGGTCCAACCACCTGGTGGGAAAATCGTACCGAAAATTTCCCGGTTGAGCTGAACCGGGTGGCGACTCTATCCTAAGTACGGGATTTCGATCTCGTATCTTTTAAGCATTACAATATGCAAAATCATTTTCTTTTCAACCGCATCACACTCGTCTCCCTGACACATCAAAAACGGGCCGGCCCTACCGGGTCCGGCCCCCGCGCACGCAGCCGCGCGGGTCGTCGTCCGCTCACAGTGACTGCTTGCACTTTTTAGTAAAAGGACTAAAGGACTGACACCAGACTGAAAAAGTTAACAACCTTTTTCACCTAGACCAATAAGGAGGTTTGTGGAGGTTACACCAAAAAGCTAATGGTGTAAAAGTTAGTGCATCACAAAAAACCAAGTAAAACGATCACTGATAACTTTTCAGCATCAATCCCTAGAATTCAAATGGGTCAAATTATAGTCTAACAGATTGATCAATATCTCCGAAAGTGCCACCTATAACCTGATCAAGGGTGAAGATTTATTACAAGCTCAACAACCCACAACAGCTACAATTATGAAGAAGCCTATAAAAGCGAAGCTTCGCCAATTAAGAAGGTTGGTTGTTTGATTGACAAAAGCAAGTAACAAAGCACAAGCATTCAATTAGTTTACAATCGCTCTAAGAATCAATTCATTCCAAATCTATTGTAAGGATTCCTAAGTGAGTTATAAACTTAAGGAAATCCAAAACCAAAACCTTTGTGAAAATAAGAGTGTAAGGATCTCTAACTTGGGTGAGTTGTGAGATCGGGATACAACTTAAAGTTGGTGCTCTGAGTGGGAATTCCCTGTAGGATTCAACTTAGATTTGGGGTAGAAGTCTAAGAGGTATATCTTACTAAAGACTAAAGGACTCAGTTAGGAGTTGGTGCTTCTAGTGGTATATCCTACATCCGAAAGAGGTTACCATCCGGAGACAAATTGTAAGGCTTGATTCCTACCAGTTGGAAAGGAATCCACTAGTGGAAAAGCTCAGAGGAAGGAAAGTCTAGGGACTGGAGTAGGCAGGGCTGAACCAGGATAAAATCCCTTGTGTTTGATTTCTTTAACTCTTTATTTATTGCATTCTATTGTCATAACTGCATCATCTGGATCCATCATCCGGATCATAATCAAAAAAACTACACTAACACTTTTTAAAGTCTATATATTCCATGAAAAAGGGTCATTCACCTCCTTCTGGCCTTATAAAAACCCTCATAGGGACCAACAGAAATCATACTAAAATTCTAGCAATTTCTATAGTTATAGAAAATGTATAGCGGAGGTATAGGAAGTATTCATTCCTATCTTCTTTTGTTAGGATTTAAGGGAGGTTCTGTCCATACAAATACTCACCTAAATAATCTTATTTCACCATCTACTTTGGCCAAACTCTCTCAACAGTAAATAGATCATCTCAAAGTGGATTCATGCCGCAAAGGTAATGCTCCTGAGTTTTAAAGGGACTCACATCTCAATTATTTCCTTATTATTATTCGTTGTTCCTTCTATTATATCTGTTGCTTTCATTTTTTATTTCTGGTTTGGTCCTAACCCGTATGAGCCTTGTTGGCACCATATATCTCCAAAGATATCAAATAGGTGTGCCATACTCATACGGAAGGAAATCCCTTTTTATTTTATTTTTCTGCCACCAATCTATTAATCTATGAATCTATGAACTAAATCGAATAGAGTTTCTACCTTGACCAGATAGGACTTGTATGAGTACACCATACCTGTATCGGTCCTCCCTAATAGCCATAAGGGTCCCACCCACCCATATGGGTACCAGTCCTAGGCAGATTCCAGAACCTATTTTAACTGGTTAAAAATCAATCCAACTCACCATTTGTCATGCAATCATTTGCATTAATAATCCGGTAAATCAACCAATAAAAGTTAAATGTGCTTTCACCACAAAATGCGCTGAAATGTTGATTTATGGTGTGCTATAAAATGTGCTAACATCTGTGGATGCAGGGGAATTTATTTTCATTTCGCTTTATAAGTTAGAACAAATGTATAAGTTCTCTTTGCAATTTCCCCATTTCCCCGGTTGTAATTTTTATTCCCCCATTTATTGTTTGTGCTTTTATTGTAATATGTAAACGCATGTAACGAGTGTGAAAGAGTGTACAAATAGGATTTCTGTGATAATTCCCTAAATGATGAAAACTAAAACAATTTTACGCTGTGAATGTAATTTTGAATCAACTAAATGAGAAATAAGCGACTCATCCGATACCCAAATCTCTGATCCAATAGGTATGAGTCTCCTACCCAGAGGGAATTGTACCAAAACTCTTTCCCAAGTAGACAACTTGGATGGCGACTCTATCAATTGTATCGAGATTTGGGTCTCGATTCTTTTATTCATTAAAATTGGCTTATTGTTCAAACTTTAACTAAAAATGTTTTATCACACCTAAATCCAACCAAACCCCTAGTGGGCCCTTCCTCTCACAGAGGCAGCAAGGGAGACCCACATGTTATTGACACATCACAAGTGCATCCTGAGTCTTATCCTGGGTATTAGCTAGTATGTCATCCATATCGATCATTACCTGGTCCCCTCCTCCAACACCATCCTCAGCCACAGCACCAGCCGCCTCAGCTGGTTGCTCTACCTGAAGCTCTGCTCCAGCTGCCTTGGTCACCATCGATGCCACTCGATATGCTGAGCTATCATCCTCAGATATAGAATTAGATGGCTCGGATGACTTCCTG
Source organism: Euphorbia pulcherrima (assembly GCA_947683365.1). Lineage (NCBI taxonomy): Eukaryota > Viridiplantae > Streptophyta > Magnoliopsida > Malpighiales > Euphorbiaceae > Euphorbia > Euphorbia pulcherrima. Next base: position 20,398,775 of record CANTUS010000007.1, read on the forward strand.
TCCTTGGTCATCTATGGCAGCTGACCCAGCAATACCTCAACCTCGGCCCTTGCCTGAGCAGTCTCCTCTCTCGCCCTATCGGCCTCAGCATTGGCTGCTCGCAATTGCTCCTCCCAGAACCTAGCTCACTCCACAGCCAACAAAGTCTACAATGGAAGTCATAATATTAGTACATGTATATTAATATCATGGCATGCATCATGCATAATTTATTGAATTTTTAGGTAAAAGAAACTTACTGAGGCTAGTGCGTTCTAAGCTAGCAGTAGATCCCGGATGGAGAAGAAACCCCTGGCAATCCTCTACACTTCAGTTAAAATCACCTGAAAAGAAAATCACATCAGAATAAAAGCATCCTAGATAAGTAATTATAAAGATAAGATTAAAATAGGGAACTTCTCATATAGGTGGAGCCAGATGGGGTAAAGCGGATGGGATGGACCAACTCCTCGAGCTCCCTGATTGCTCGTTTCCTCGAATGACCAAGGAGCCAAAAGAAAGTGTTTAACTCTCCCCGGAGGACCCCCTCTCTCACACTCACCAAAGTTTGGGACTACTTTGTCAGTGGCTCTGGGGCAGTAGGGGCAGCAGCAGCAGACCTCTTCCTTATGGAGGAAGAAGGCTACGGCGATAAATGGTTACACTCAATATCAGAGGCAATTTTCAAAAGCAGTAAGGTATTCACAGAAGCTAAGTTAAGAAAAGTACCTGAGAAGAAGGCATGGTAGACCTAGCTGGGCCCTCAGTACTTCGAACCATGGAAGGACCCCCTCGGTCGCTCCTCAGCCCACCCTCATCATCATCACCATCACTATCGCTCCAGTGGAACTCAAGGGGGACGTCCTTGAAATGGATCCTCTCATAGGGAGGAAGGATCAAAGAATTGATAAACTCGTCATAGGAGCCCCCCGAAGACATCACTCGGGCCCCCTCACCCAACATGTACAATCCATAGTCCATCTCAGACATCAGATGTAGCTAGAAGACTTCCATTGGGATCGGGGGAGGGATTGGTCTCTGTACCATAATGCTGGTTCTTTAATCTCAGACCCTCTTACCAAAATACCACTCTAAGGAGAGCGAGGACTGTAGCACAAAGCAACGATCATCTACGCCAGGCCGCATCCGCTCAATGTCCCTGTATATATCAAACCTCCCCACGGGTCTTGAATGACCTGCACCAATTAAATGCACCATAATTATCATGAATTTGTAAATACAGTTTCTACTAATGGTTGTCAAAATATGAATTACAGATTTGACATGAAAGAACTTTACACGATCCAAGCGCAGCTGGCAAAGGTACTCCCTATACACTGTTGTGGTCAAAGCCTAACTCTGCCAAAACCCCATCCACCTAGAGATGATGTGAGGCATCTTAGAATGTATGGGCAAACCTGGCCTAGGGATCAATCGATGCTTGAAGGCCCAAATCTATAAAACAAAGTAAAGGTTAGCTGCAGCATAGTTCAAACGAAAGGCTAAAGCATAAGAGATCAGGTCAAAATTTACCAGCAAGATCAGATGGCAGATCTTGAGCTCGGACCGTTGGCCTCAAACTCTAATGTCCAACCTATAGTACAATTGTGCCAGGATGACCCATAACCAATTCTTTCTTGGCACAACAACAAGATCCTTGACAGTTGTGAGCAAACCATAGTGAAGGTTTCTTGAGTAAACTGGAAAGAAAACGGTGGAAAGGTATGTCAGTAGAAAAGACCGAGCATACTGATCCCTCCTCTCTACAGTAACAGGACACGGCTGCACGATCCAGTAATCATGCAAGTCCCCGTACTTGAGCTTGTCCATCCCTCTAGGACGGTGCCCAAGTAATCTCTCTATATAGGCCTTCACCTCATGCTACGAATGCCACTGATCGGTATAGACAATGAAATGAATAAAATCCCCTCTCTAATCTAGTCCCTTTAAGGCACACACGTCCGAGGGAGTGAAGGTGATCTCCCCGATTGGCATATGAAAAGAATGGGTCATCTTCGACTACCTCTCCGCTAGAGCTAAAATAGCACCCGATGCTAGTGTCTTCAGAGCCTGAGGCATGGCCCTGATAATGTCACTAAACCTAAATGAGTCTATGAGGGATAGTAGCTCAGTATCCCCCGCGGTATAGATCTCCTCGTACCTCTTTCTTCAGAAGCTTAAGGCTCCCACAGTCTTGTACTGGAACTACAAGGGCATAAACACAGCTCAACAAGGCTGGAATATAGTGGATAAGTCAAAAATCAAAAAAAGAGTTGTAGAAAACCAGGTTTTAGACCTTCTGTCCTTAGAGAAGGGACCCGTATGGGTTTGCCCTACCTGTACGGGTCCCACCATGGCACCCATACCAAAAGCGGGACCTATACGGGTCCCCTGCGAATAGTCCCTATGTGAGAAAATTCCCAAATATCCAAATTCTACTAAGGCTTATTCAAAAATCTCCCAAAGCATCCTAGACTAAAGTTACATACATTAGGCTCTATTTCAGGATCTAAAACGCCCTAAATCATGCCAAAAAAATTTTAAAATGGAAAAGTGAAGAATCAAGCAAAATACCTGGAGTTTGGAGGCATGGGTGTTATGAGAGGGAATTAGAGGCACTTCAAAAGTAGGAGTAAGGCCAAGAAATGAGTCCCCCTCGCAAAAAGCATACCTAACCAAAATTGGGCATTCCTGAATCTCCAAATTGCCTACCCGGGGTAAATCCTCACGCCTAACAGAGAAAATGACCAATCTTTAGGATCTTTTTATACATCTTGATCAATTTTTGGGAGAAAATCTCCGGAATTTTAGTATAGGAAAGTTTTATGTATGGCGGGATATAAGGGGTTTGTTTCAGTTTTAAGCCTCTCCCGATCAAGAGCCGTACGGGTCCCATTACATTAGGTCCTCATTTGTACGAGTCCTAGCCCACCCGTATGGGCCATACTCTGCCATCAAAGGGCAATGTTTGAGCCAGAACTTAATAGAATCACCAAGGGCACATCCAATCCAGACTCGAGGCCAACCTCACTTTTCCTAAACTCCATATTTCAATTAAATATGGGGCAAATCCCCCTAGCTCACCTTGATCCTTGATTGAAGGGGCAAAAATTTTGTTTTCACAAAAGTCAATCAAGAATCAAGGCAATCCATTTTTTAATTAATCACTAACAAGGATAATTTTTATGTATACATGTCAACCCAAATATGGAACATTTTCCCCAATAAATGAGTATGGCAAGGAGACACTCCCCCAATAGAAAAGAGTTACCAAAAACCATTATTCCATTCCCCGGTAGCAGAATTAGTCAATCTAGAGCATTGCCCCCATCATCGAGCTCTCGAAGGGCATTCACCCTAGGGGCATGCCCCAATAATGGAGCCAATCAAGGGGCATTCCCCCGAAAGGCACCTTCCAAGGGGCACTCCATTCCAAAGCGATTGGGTTAAACCCGACATTCCTCGCACTTAATTTATAGCTTATTTTGGGGCTAACCCCTATCCATACATCTTTATTCTTGATTGAAAGGGCAAAATTTTTGTACATCATAAAGCCAATCAATAATTAAGATGTGTGGCTCAGACAATAACTAACTCGGTGTTTGATTGTTGTATCTTTACAGGTCATTCAAAATCATCAGCGAGGAAATTCGGTCTGCCTTAGGAAAGGGATATATCAGTCAGGAGAGTCGATCCACCTTAGGAAAGGGATACGTCAGTTAGGAGAGTCAATCCGCCTTAGGAAAGGGATACATCTGTCAGGAAAGTAGATCCGCCTTAAGTAAGGGATACATTAGCCAGGAATGTCGATCCACCTTAAGAAAGGGATACACACACCGTCCTTAGTAGAGTCACCAGGGATATACATTAGCAAAGGAAAGTCATCTACCTCGAGAAAGGGATATGCACCAACTAAGGAAAGTCATCTACCTCGAGAAAGGGATATGCACCAACTAAGGAAAGTCATCCACCTCAAGGAAGGGATACGCATTGGCAAGGAAAGTCATCCGCCTCAGGAAAAGGATACACATCAATAAAGGAAAGTTGTCCGCCTTAAGAAATGAACACCCAGGAAAGGAGTTTGATTCAAGAAAGGAACTCGCCCATTTTATCACATTAGGTATAATTTCTAAACCCTCGCTCACATCGTGAGATTATACAGATCTGTATCTGTAGTGATCCCATGAGGGGCAGTCTATGAGCATTGCATTTTAATAGTCCTTCTCATAAAACGATGATGAGAGCTAGATAATGCAATATTTCACAGGTGTTACCTATTATAGGTGTTCATACTATTGCATAGTTAAGTTTAGCCAAGTTTGGACACCTAGTCTTCCCTTAGGGGCCCTGTATGGGTCATGCTTGGTTGTACAGATCCACCGGTGGACCTGTATAGGTCACATCCCCTATACTCCTTTAGGGGACCTATACGGGTCCCGTTCTTTCCTATTCAGGCTTTATAGAAGGTAATCCATGCTATTTTTTGGGAGAAATAAGGTCATGAGTATGATTTATTGCATTTTGACCTAATTTCCCCTGTAAATAGAGCCCTTTTACACCTCATTTAAACACATACAGACACGTAGAGAATGACATACAAAATAGAAAAATAATATATGAAATTCTAGTAGTTTTGATAGGTATAGAAAGGGTATAGTTGATGTATAGAAGGTATAAAATAGGGAGAAACCCCATTCCTTGAGGTTTTATCGATATTTTATTCAATTCTAGCCTCATTTATTAAGATTTAGGGGAGGTTCTGTCCACACAAATACTCACCTAAATAGTCCTAAAAATCACCATTTCATCATCTACTTTGGGTAGACTCTCTCTCAACATAGGGATCGCTTTAAAGTGGATTCATGTCGTAAGGGTAACGCTCCTGAGTTTCAAAGAGACTCACATCTCAATTATTTATTTATCGCACTCCATCTATTCAATTCTGTCTAGTCTTTTATTCATGTTTTGGGTCCAATCCTAATCTATGGGGGCCTTGCTAGTACCTTTATATCTTTAGGGATATTAAATCGGTGTGCCATACCCACTTGAAAGGAAATCCCATTTTGTTTCATTTTTTCTCCATAAATCTGATTGTTAACTGAATTGAGTTTCTGCCTTAGAACAGATAGGACCCATATAGGTCCCCCATACCCATACCGGTGCTACCCAGTAGCCATACAGGTCTCACCCCACTCGTACTGGTACTGGCCCCCAGATAGAACCCATAGTTCCCTTTTTTAATCAGTAAAGTCAATCCAACCTCACCATTTTTCATGCGATCATTTTAATCAATAATCGAGTAAATCAACCTATAAAGTTAAAATGTGTTTTCATAATAAAATGTGCTAAAGACCCGTTATTTCTCTCCGATCCTAGAAGCCGTCCGGGAACTATCGATCGCACAAAACCGCTACGCTAACATAATCACATTTTTCTTGATAAAATCCTGACTTATGATATGCTATAAACTGTGCTAGTCTTTGTGGATGCAAAAGAATTTACTTTTATTTTGTTTTATAAATTAGAAAAAATGTACAGGTTCTCTTGCAATTCCCCCATTTTCCCCGGTTGTAATTTTTAATCCCCCATTTATTGTTTGTGCTTTTATGATAATTTGTAAACGCATGTAATAAGTGTGAAAGAGTATAGAAAAATAGGATTTCCGTAATAATTCCCCAAATGATGAAAACAAAATGGTTTTACGTGGCAAATGTAATTTTGAATTAACTGAATGAGAAATAAGTGACTCATTCGATACCCGTATGAGTCTCCCGCCCAATGGGAACCATACCAACACTCTTTTCCAAGTAGACAACTTAGGTGGCGACTCTATAATTTGTATCGAGATTTGGGTCTCAATTCTTTTATTCATAAAATTGGCTAAAATGTGCAAAGTTGAACTAAATGGTTTCATCACGCCTAAATTAATAAACCACCCCATTAGGCCCCGCCGATAGGTGCCAAGGGAGACCTACAAGTCATCGATACCTCACAGCATATCTCTGCCATAATCTGCATTAGTGTACACTTGCAATGTGAAATTTCCATTATTACAATACTATAGATAAACTTCAGTAGTTCCTAGAAGATATGTAAGAACCCTTTTTACAGCTTTAAGATGTGAATCCTTTGGATTGGCTTGATACTTTGCACAGTAGCAAACTATATAATGTATGTTAGGTCTGCTAGCTATCAAGTATAGAAGTGATCCAATCATCCATCTATAGATCTTCTGATCTACATGTTCTCCATCACAATCCTTAGAGAGGATTGTGTCTGATCCTACAGGGGTGGACATTGGCTTGCTCTTGTCCATCTCAAACTCCTTCAATATTTCCTTGGTGTACTTGGATTGGTTTATGAAGATTCTATCTGAATTTTGCTTAATTTAGGACCAAGGAAGAAGTTCAGTTCTCCTATCATTGACATCTCAAATTTTTTCTGCAATTGAGCGTTGAATTCCTTACACATTTTTTCATCAGTTACTCCAAAGATGATGTCATCAACATAGATTTGGATAAGAATGACAACACTCTTTTTCTTCTTGATGAAAAGGGTTGTGTTTGCTTTTCCCCAGATGTAACCCTTGGACATGAGAAATGAAGTGAGTCGCTCATACCAAGCTCTTGGTGCTTGCTTTAATCCATAGAGGGCCTTCTTCACCTTGTACACATGCTTCAGATGCTTTGAGTCTTCAAATCCAAGTGGTTGCTTGATATAGACTTCTTCCTAAATGAATCCATTTAGAAAGGTACTTTTGACATCCATTTGGAATAAGGTGAATCCCATGAATGATGCAAAGGCACATAGAATCCTGATTGCTTCCAATCTTGCAACTGGTGCAAAAGTTTCCTCAAAGTCAATGCCTTCTTGCTTATTGTAGCCTTGAGCAACCAGTCTTGCTTTATTTCTTACCACAACTTTGGATTCATCTATCTTGTTCTAGAATACCCATTTGGTGCCAATAATTGACTTTCCTTCAGGTAGTGGCACTAGATTCCATACATCATTTCTTATGAATTGATCTAGCTCTTCTTGCATAGCCATCATCCATCTTTCATCTCCTTCTGCATCTTGAAACTTCTTTGGTTCAATGAGTGAGACAAAGGTGGCATGGATCATCATCATGTTGAGTTGTCATCTGGTTCTAACTGGATTTTGAACATTGTCCAATATAGCTTCCACCAGATGATTTCTTTGAGTCGTGGTTTCCCTTTGAACATCCTCATGCTGTTGTGGGGCTTATTCTTCAATCTTTTCTACTTCATCATCTTCTCCTTGTCCATCATTAAAATCAATCCCAATGTTTAGGGGATCGTTTGAAGATTGATTTAGGTTGAAATTGATTTGTTCATCCTCTTCCTTATACTTCTTGATCTGAAAAGGATCTTAATATTTTTCTGATCCTGCTACATTCGGAACTATTTCTTCAGGTTCTTTGCTTTTCTTTCATGCACGGTTAGTCTCATCAAAATCCACATGTATAGACTCTACCACAATTTGAGTTCTTTTGTTATATACTATGTAGGCTTTGCTATATGTTAAGTAGCCAAGGAAAATTGCTTCATCAGATTTAGGATCAAATTTTCATAGTTGCTCTCTATCATTTAGGATGTGGCATCTATATCCAAAGGCTTTGAAGTACCCAATCTTATGTTTTATTCCCTTCCAGATTTCATATAGGGTTTGTCTATGGTCTTTCTAATGAGAGCTCCATTTAGAATGTAACGCGCATTGTTTACGGCCTCACCCCAAACGTATTTAGGAAATTTATTCTCATTTAGCATTATTCGAGCCATTTCAACTATTGTTCGATTTTTCCTTTCAACAGCCCCATTTGGCTGAGGTGTATGAGGAGCAGAAAAGTTATACTTAATGCCCTTGGATTCACAAAATTCAACAAAATGCTTATTTTTGAATTCTTCTCCATTATCACTCCAGATGTGAGCAATGCTTATGCCTTGTTCTACTTCTTTTCGGATAAATATCTTTGAGAAATGGTTAAAGGCTTCATCTTTGCTAGCTAACAAAGCAACCTAGGTATAGCGAGAATAATCATCCATTATGACCATAGTGTATTCTCTTCTACCTAAACTCATTGGCTTGATTAGACCAAAGAGATCAATGTGTAAGAGTTCAAGAACTCTCTTGGAGGGTATATAGGAGATGGAAGGAAAACTTTTTTCCATGTTTTTTTACCTAATTGACATGCAGTACATATGTGATCCTCATCAAAAGAAACCTTAGGCAAACCCACAACCAATTCCTTTTTGGCTAGTTTGGACAGGAGGTTAATGGTTACATGTCCCAACCTTTGGTGCCAAAGCCATGATTCTTCTTCTTTAGAGACCAAGCATATGTTCTTTTTCTCATTTTTTAATATTGACAGAGTAGACGTTGTTTACTCTAGGTGCATAAAGAAAAAGTTGATTTGACTTACTTTCAATGATAGAGCAACCTCCGGAGTCAAAGATGACTTTTCTCTCTTTATCATACAGTTGTGCAACACTAAGCAGGTTAAACTTCAGTCCATTAACTAGAGATACATCTTCTATATTTAATTTAGGTCCAATGGTTCCATGCCCAATGATCTGTCCCTTTTAACTGTCTCCAAAGCTTACTTTTCCACCTCTCTTCCAAATTAAAGTGATGAAGGCCTTCTCATCACCAGTCATGTGCCTTGAGCATCCACTATCAATATACCATGTTTGTTGATCTTTTATGGATCTAAGGCATACCTCTAAACAGATCAAGTGGGTTTGGGTACCCAACCAAATTTAGGTCCTCTCGGGTGATCAACCATTTCCGACCAAGGATAAATATCATAATAACCATTTTTAAATGTACACAATTTAGTCATATGGTTATTTGCTCCACAAAACCTGCACCCGATGACTGGTTTGATTTGCTTAAGCTTCTCCTCAATCTTTTGAAGATCCTTCTTTCTATAATCTCGGAATACCCTACTTTGCCTAGATCTGGACTCGATTGTTTGGTTTAGATCCGGTAGTTGGTTGGAGGAGCAACTTCTACTTTGTAGTTTTTCTTTTGCTTGATTGGTTGATCATCATAGACCACTATAACCTTTCCCTTTTAAGTAGCTATATATCTCTGAGTTTGAATTCTTTGTCCTAGTAGTGCATCGTGTTTTTGAGCTTGAGGCCGCTTCCGGGATTTCTTTTACTTTGGAGGTTCCGGATTCCTTTCGGAAGTTGGATTTGAATTCCTTCTTGTATTTGAAGATTCTAGTTTCCTTCCTAATGCCTCCTTCATTAGAGCTAGTTCCCTATCTAGCCTAGTTACATTGGCATTTAATACCTGCATTTGATTTCTTAGGAAGTTTTCTTGAACAAGATCGATGTGGTTTGTGGTTCTTATCAGATTGACATCTTGTGCCATTGCTTCAACATCTTTAGTGAGTTTCATTACTTGTCTTTGAAGGGATTTAATCGCTTTTGTGTTTTTCCTCATGTTTTTATCATAATCCCGAAAGCTCTAGCAAGATCAAGATTAAATACAAAATTAGATTGGGAGTTTACCTCAGTGCTGGCAGTCTCAGACTCTGATTGTTCAATTTGCTCAACAACTTGCTTGGGGGCTTTCTTTCTGGACTGTTCTATCTTTGGATCAGACATTTCTATGAATGCACAGTTAGCAGTCTCTTCTTCTTCTTCTTCTCCTGTGGAAGATGATTTACTGTTTTCCTTGCTTTTTCTCCATGTGGCCACCATTGCCTTCTTCTTATATATTTTGTCCTTTTTAAGTTTAGGACACTTTGATTTGAAATGTCCTTTCTCTCCGCACTCAAAGAAGGCCATTTCTTTCTCCGAATGCTTTTATGAACTTGTCTTTTCTAGAGGAACTTTCCTTCCTTCTTCTAGAATCAAATTTTCTAGAGCTTTTCCTCAGGAATTTGTTGAACTGTTTGGCTAGCATAGCCATTTCTTCTTTGTTGTAGTGAGATTCTTTTGGATCCTTTCCTCTTTCGGATGATGCTGAGCTAGATGAGTCTGCCTTGAGAGCAATAGATTTCTTCTGTTACTCATCTTCTTTTCTTGTTGGCTGTATCTCTCCAAGGATAGTTCTTGAGTTAAGAGATTACCGATGAGTTTATAATAGCTATATAATTTTAAGTCATGAGCTTCCTCACTGTTGTCTTTTTGTTATCCCCTTCCTTGGTGACACTCCGGAGGATTTTCTTAACCATCTCCTGCTCTATGATTTCTTTTTTGAGCCTCTTCATTTCATTCACTAGATTGGTGTATCTAATATTCATGCAACTGATGGATTCTTTGGGCTCCATTTTGAAGATTTCAAGTTTCTGTTGTAGGAAATTGATTCTTGCTTCCTTGACTTTGTTGGTCCCTTCGTAGGTCACTCCAAGTTTGTTCCATATCTCTTGTGCAGTTTCACATCCGAATATCCTGTTAAATTCAGCTGTACTAAGAGCACAGTGAAGCATGTTAATAGCATTTGCATTTTCACGTAATTTTTTATAATCGTTCTCATCCCATTGATTAGAGGGTTTCCTACTTCTTGAGTGGGAATAAATGGGCCATCTTTAATGGCCATCCTAGCTAGCATGCTTTGGGCTTGAATGAAGTTCTTCATCCGATTTTTGTAGAACGTGTAGTATTCACTATGAAGAGTGGAGGACAGGTAATGGACATACCCTCCGGAAGAAGCTGTGAGTTATTAAAACTCATTTTGATTCTTGGATCAAAATTGGACCTTTAGCTCAAGATTTTTATATCTCCAGTTGTGAGCACTTGCTTTGATACCACTAGTTGGTCCCTGTGTGTATGTATTTAAGGTCAGAGGGGGGGTGAATGACCTCTTTTCGTGGAATTTATAAACTTGTAAAAAGTCTGTGTAGCGTGTTTCAAATGATCTGGATATATCGGATCTGGTGATGCAAGTATGAATTAAAATGCACTTGAAGTAAACACTGAGTAAGTAAATTCAAATAGTGAGATTTATACTAGTTCTGCCCCCGGAGTTTCCTTCCTCTGAGATTTGTCCACTAGTGAGATTCCTTTGAATCGGGCAGGAATCAGGCCTAATCAGTTGTCTCTGGAGATTTATTCTTCTCCGGATGTAGGATATACCAACAATAACACCAACTATTGGATGAGTCCTCTTTCTTTAGCAGGATGTACCACTTAAACTCTACCCAAGTCTAAGCTATATCCCACAGGGATATACCACTTAAACTCTCCTAGTTTAAGCTGAGTCACAATCTCAATACTCAACCAAGTATGAGATTCCACACTTGTTTTATCAAATGGTTTGGTTTTTGAACTCTTCAAGTTTATAATTCACTTGAGAATTCATATAAACATATTGGAGAGTTTAGTTCTTGGAGGGATTTTTGTTCACTGGTTGAATTAGCTTGAGATCTTAACGTAATAGGTTCTTGTGAAATCAACCAACACCTTCTCAACTTGTGAAGCTTCCGTTTTATAGGCTTTGATCATAAATGTAGCCGTTGTGTATCGTTGAGGTAGATCTTGAATCTTCACCGTTTATAAGGTATGAGGTGGTGCTTCCGGAGCCTTTGATTAATCCGTTAGACACATTATTTGACCCGTTTGAATGTTGGGATTGATGCAAAAAGGTTTCAGTAGTCGTTTGTTTGGCTTTTTGTGCACTGAAAAATTCTAGGCATGCTTAGTCAGTTATGTGATCTCCACACGCCAGTCTATTGGTCTAGGTTAAAAAGTTGTTACCTTATCCTCTTTCCAATTCAGACCTTTTGTCCTTTTGTAAAATGCGCGCAAGCTATCACTTTCAAATCCCACTAAATACACTTGTTGGGAGGGGTGAGGAGCCTTAATTGTTACTAAGCCCCGAATAAGATTATCTCAATGAAGATACTTGTAAATATTACCAAAAAAAATATGGAGGGAAAAGATAATTTTGAACGTTTCCCTTTTGTCTTGAAAGTAGGATCTTCCGGATGTCTTCAGACTCTAACTTATCTGGATGCTCTTCAATCAGTCTATCTCCAGATGCAATTTTTAAGGGGTTAGAAGTTAGTTTCCTTTTTAAACTTTAACCGAATGCTTTTTATATGGACTTAGGGTTTTGTTATCTTCAATGTGTATTCGGATGCTCTTCTTGGACTTGGAGGTTTTGTTTGCTTCAAACCTGATTGGGATTTGTTTTTGGTATGATTCTTCTGGATCATTGTTTCCCAACAACGATCGTGTCTTAAAATGCCAAACAAACTGTTTCTCATGTGAAATAGACACAAGCGTGACCCTTGTTCGCGAGCGCAACATGGGCACAAATTCCTTCGAAAAATGAATTTTTTAAATGGATCTTTTATTCAAAAATAGCTCGACCCCAGCTTGGGGCGCTGCCCCCGGACCACGCTATCAGGGGCGCTGCCCCCATATGCCAAATATCGTAATAGATACCAAACAAGCGCTTACTCTGCACTCTCTCAACTTGTTCGATGAAATATTACGATCATATAGATCAACTAATTGATCTAATTATACTAAAATAATAACATATTTCAATAAGTGAATCACAAAAGTTTGATAATGTTGCAAAGTATCATCTATTTGATTAAAACGTTCATGGCTAGTCTTTAGAGTTTTGAAAAGTGTTATTTTCTAGCTTTATACTTAATTTTTATTGCTTATAGACATGCTTAATGTTCCACAGCAACTATAAAATGCAGAAGTGACATGTTTATATGTTTTTTAGTTCATAGAAATGAATATAGCAGAATACAATATGAATTCTCTTAAAAAATAAATATTTAGTACTTCATATTTCATTAATTTGTGAATTATACAACACATAGAATTGAAATAGCAAAACTCAAAAATTAGTTTCGAGTATAATGTGTTAGAGGGTCAGAATTAAAAGAGGGAGCATGTTATGTAACCTTACTTCGGACAATGGTGGGTTCCATCCATGTGTTGTTATTTCTTACTTCTCCCGTGATTTCCGCTTTACTTTTGTTATTCGATTTTTCCACTTTCATTAAATATGATTCTCAATGAATCATTCATTTTATAGCGTTATTAACTACTCCTATCATATCACCAACGGAATTATTATGTAAAATTCCTATCTTAATAAGTTATTTACACACTTTCTAATAATACAAAGAAGCATATGCGTTAATTTCTTTTTATAAAAATGTGAGAAAAACCTCAGTTCATCCTGCCTGAATGTGGACTCGAACCTATAATTTCTAGGATCACAACTTCAAGGCTCAATCACTAGGCCAAATCTTTGTCACAAATAGATGGGTTAGTTGAATTCATAAAGAAAAAAATTAAATATGGGCAATGAATAGAGAAGGAAAAAATTCAAATATCATCAAAATTGAAAGCCGTTAAAAGGGAAAATAATATAAGGGTAATGCATAGAGAAGAAAAAAAAAATCAAAACCTTATCAAAATATTATTTTGATAATTAAAGATTTTGGTAGACTCAGTATTGAATTCATGACCTCTCACCTCTACTTTGAGAGGTGTATCAATTGTACTACATCTAATTGGTATCTTTTTCAAAAAAAAATTCCACTCTACTCACAACACATAGTTTTTATTTTCATTGTGTTCCGCCGCATGGTTTATTGGGTGGTTTGATGCTTTCTTGGAATTTTGTCTTACTTCAGGGCTTAGTGACCTCCTGGTTATCATGATGGTCTAATAGATGTTCATGTTGTGGCTATCTATGGTTCTAGTATCTCTGCGGAACTTTTACCCATTATTCAAGATCTACCTAATGTTGTGGTTTGTGGGGACTTTAATTAGATCTTACATAGTTCAGAGCGCTTTAGTGGTGGTTTCTCTTGTTCGATGAATATTTTTCAGAATTTTGTTAACGATTTTGAGTTAATTGATTTGACTCTTGGGGATTACACTTGGTTTAATAGTTAGTCATTCTCGTGTATTGACCGTGTCCTTGCTTCTTGTGCTATTTTGGATTTATGGCCTTCTATGTCTATCACCACCGTGGAGTCCACACTCTCATACCATTTTTTTATTCCATTCCAATCTCACTTGACATCTAATCATGGACTGAGGCCGTTCCGTTTATTGAATTTTTAGTGGGTTCACTCAGACTTTCTATTGTTTATTAAGTGGTGTGAAATATGTAACAACTTTACGAATAAGGATATTAACTTCCACCGTAATCACTTGAGTGGGGCCATTCCATCATGGCATTCTTCGAACTTTGGGAGATTGGAACATAAAATTAAGGACCTTGAATCTCATACTATTACACTTACATCCAGTGGAGCTGTTCGACCGATTGATACATCTTCAAATTCAAAATTACAGTTAGCTGGATCTTCTCTATTTCAACACCATCGGAATTTAGAGAAGCTAAGGCATCAACAATCAATAATTTCTTGGACCCTATTCGGTGATTGTTGAATCAAGCACAAGGTTGGACTAATTAAGTGGATGACTTAGTAGTGCTTAAGTTTTGATCATAACAATTAAGTTAAGTTTGAGTTCATTAAATCAATAATGATGTTAAAATAAATAGTCTATGGTTACATGTGAGTAATTGAATTCGAGGGTAGAATTTCATGTCTCCGCTGACCTAGCTATTTAGTTTAACTCTTAGTTGTTCTGCGCTGAGTATGTACTTTAGTCACTAACTAAAACACTATTCACTCAGTGCTTGATATTTAGATTTTGGTTCACTTGTGTTCATCGTTTTATCATTTCGCTGATTTACTTTATATTAGTCAAGGGCACTGACTTTTCCATTTAGAGAAAGACGAAATCTTTCCTTTTCAATTTCACTTTTCCAGACATTAATGAAAGAAAGTCAAAAGGAATTAATGCCTTGACATGACATCCGCTTTATGAAGAAAACGCCAAAGTTCTTCATAGTTCAAGCTGTAAAAAGCAAATACCAGATTTGGAAATGTTGCAGATTCACCAACCTTGTACCTCACGACTTGGGAAAGCTGTTAGATTACCAGAAGAATGGGAAGATGACACGTAGCAAGTCAGCGCAAGATCTCTCTAACGAAAGGCCGACATCACATGACAAAAGATGAAAATTGAAGCTCGGATTTAAATCTAACGGATTGATCTCTATCTCACAACTATGTGATTCTATCTCTTAACGGATCGATTTGAAGAAGCAATGGGTGGATAGCTGAGCTGAAAATTTGCAGAAGATGCCAAGATAAATTCAACAGCTACATTCTTGGTTTCAAGTATAAAAGGAGAAAGAAGGCAAGCATTAGAACTTAGTGATTACACCTGAATTTCTAAGAAGCAAAACTCTGCCAATTTACAAGCTTTCTAGAAGTTCAATCAAGAAAGCAACAACTCAGCGAGAATATGCTTTATAACAAGAGAGATTAGAAAAGATATTTTGAATTGTAATATCTGATTATTTGTAACTAAATCAACATTTTTATAAGTTGAATCTAGCTCTTATTTATACTTAGTTGAGTTGCTGGTAGAAGAGGGTATTCTACTCAGCAGGTGAGCAATTACAGTTTGGAGGGTACTTTCTGTAATTGGGAAATTAGGTGAAAGGCTTCTCCACCTAGGGTAAAGGAGTTGAGATTAGTGGATTAAAGCCAAGACACTCTCTTGGGACTGGATGTAAGCACATGTTGTCAAACAGTATAAAATCTCTGTATTTTTTACTTTGAAGTTTTCCAGACTTTACTCAGTCCACTGACCTACTCTGCATAACTCTTTATATCGTTAAAAAGTTACCTAAGTTATTAGAGCAAGTCATTCACCCCCTTTGACTCATTGAGTATACGCATAGGGACAAACAAGTGGTATCAGAGCGAGTCATCCCATTTTAAAGATATCATAATCTTGAGATAAAAACCATAACGTACAAAGAAGGATAATCCAGTGGAAGGACCCAAGCCTACATTTTACCTGAAGGCATGTTAGTCACAAGTTCTCCCATGTTTAATGGTGAGCATTATACTTACTGGAAGAACAGGATGAAGAATTTCATCTAGTCTCAGATTATGCATGCTTGGATGGATATTGCTGAAGGGTCATTTATTCCTACTATCGTGAAGAATAGAGTACGTGCTGGAAACTGTCAGTCAGTTTGAACATGCATAATAGGCATGACGGAAATTCAAAATTTTGTCCCTCATCTCTAGGAAATCCTATCAATTGCATATAAATTGATTAAAGCATTAAATAAATTAATTCTCCACTTAGATTAGCATGCATAGGCTAGGTATACCATAATTCTAAATTATATCCTAGCATAAAAATATTTTATACTAAACATGTTATAACTCTAAGTTATAGTCTAAGTATAAAATAAACTAAGCATGCGAAAAAACATAAGTATAATAATTATTAAGTCTAAAAATGCTTACTAAAAAGGACTTCATAATTAAAAGAGAATTAAAAGACTTACCAGTTGAAGCTTGCTTTAGCAGAACCTTCTTACACAAGCCTCCAAGTATAGGATAGCCTCTATGAGTATCCACACGAACCCCACTAACTGAAACCTCCCTCGAGGAAGAACCACAGAGTTTTGTGTAGCTGCTAGACCACTCTAAAACCCACCCAAAATATTAACTAAAAGAACTCCTTAGTTTTTATCTTCTAAGTTGACTTGAGAAAATGCGTTAGAATCTCAAGTCAGAGCTCATAGGAAGATGTGGTGCAAGAAATGAAGAAGAGGGGCTTGGTTTATATAGGGGGAGCAAGGGCTCCCCAAATTTAATGCGGGATCGAAAAATTCCCATCCCTCCCTTGGATAAACATGCGGATCCAAGGAATCTGCATGCTACCCAAGCCAACCCGGCTTGCGGTAGGCTCTTGTGAGCGCCTTATCCTGCGGGTTGGGCTTCATAGGACTTCCCGCGATCCTAGCTCACGGATGGCATTAGGCCCTAAATGCTACCTTTGGCAAGCGCCTGTTTGGGCTGGCGTTATAGGCCTGTGTGCACTGCACATGTAGTGCACGCAGGCTATAGCCCAAGAGTCCAATGGCTCGCGTGGCTTAGGCAGCCTACATAGGCATCTAATGCCTACAAGGCCCAAATGTGTAGGGTCCCACCCTTACAATTATTCAGTATTTATTTATTTATGGCCCTAATAAATTAGTTACTGGTCAATATATAAAATTCTGGTCCAACCAGGTAATAGTTCAACCATCCCTTATTTAATATTCTCGTAATAGATCAAGTCTATAAATTCTTTACTTAGTCCAATGAAATTCCAATGTGTGTGACCTTATAGGATCCGTAGTATTGAGCTATTAAGGCTTAACCAATCCTTGTTCTACAGGAACCATTGGCTCGAGGTACTAGACTGTGAATAGAACTCGATTACCTTAATGGACTGTAGTATGCCTCTAGCAAGGGTCCACCATCCCCCATTACTCAGAATGTCATTTGTGCTTATGACATAATCCTGGTTTATGTAATAGTTATCCAATGCGATGAACTCCTTCCATAATTTAATATCAGTACCATCTGGTGTATTGGGTTTGATTAAAGTGTTAACCCACCAATAACGAGGTTGCTCCAAGCTATCACAATTATTTGCTTGTTATCGAAGTCTATTACCTTTTACCATAATGTGTTTTGACTACAAACTATTTCTATTAATCACATACTCCAATCAAAGGTTTATAGTAATCATCACTTCAACAAGAGGCTAGGTACAACTCCTTAATATATGTGAAGCGATGGATTCTTTCTGACTATATAGCTTACCAATGTGCTGCCATCACTATACCCGTAATCACTTGTGGCACCCTAAATTATTGAGTGAATAGGTATGAGCCAAAGTATAGTGATAGTACAACACAAGGTAACTAATATCTCAAGTATGAGGATATTCACAAAGCTACTGCATGAAGATAAATACTAACACATTGATATATATACCAAGTATTTATCTTACTGCGGTCTCCAATATATCTTCCAAATATATCCATAAGTCAAACTTATGGCACCACCTTCAGTCTTAGGAGGTTAACTGCTTGGACCCTTTCCAAGAGAGTTGACCACATGCTTATCATCCCATTAATATCCTTTCTTGATGAAACTATGACTAGGGATAGTTTAGACATAATCATAATTGCACTTGAAGCAGATCTCACCAAACATAGTCCCACTATTATATCTCTCACTTCATACTATGTTTATGTCAAGGACTTTTATACAAAGATATCAATGAATATATTTTAACCAGTTGCAATATATATGAACACATCGATATAAATAAAAGAATAAATGCCTTTATTAATTAAATAAATTATTCATACCAATGCATAATTAAGATACATCGCCCTAATTGCCTTAAGGGCATACATCATATCTAACAAACTCCCACTTGCACTAATGCCAATTAGCCATATGTCTTACTCTGTATGCTTTCACATGTTGGTCATGTTTGACTTGCGTCAATGGCTTTGTTAGACCATCTGTGAGGTTCTGATCAATGGGGACATATTCTAATTTTATCATCTTAGTATCAACAATCTCCCTGATAAGACTGTGGTTCCTTTGCCTGAGCCATAGCGCCATTATTATCATAATACAAAGTAATTGGATAAACAATCTCATGTACCACACCAAGATCACCAATAAATCCCTTTAACCAAACAACTTCTTTTGCTGCTTCACAAAAAGCAATGTACTCAGACTCCATGGTTGAATCAGCAGTAGTTTCTAGCTTGGAACTTTTCCAGCATACTACCCTTCCATTAAACACATAACTAAAACCTGACTGAGACTTAAAGTCATCCTTGTCATATTGGAAACATGCATCGATATAACCTCTAATTGTGAGGTCACCATCTCCATATATCAAGAACTCATCTTTAGTCCTTCTCAAGCACTTAACAATTGCCTTGATGGCCATCCAATGCTTTTCACCTGGATTCGATTGATATCTACTCATAAAGCTCAAGGCTTGAGAGACATCTGGCCTATTACATATTATAGCATACATGATGGATCCTATCATGGATGCATAGGGTATATCCTTCATACTCATTCTTTTCTGAGCTATCTTCGGACACTCAGTCTTATATAGGTTTATTCCATTTGTCATCGGGAGATAACCTTTCTTTGAATTCTTAAGGCTGAACCTATTCAGTACCTTATCAATAAATGTACTTTGAAGAAGACCGATCAGCCTCTTGGACTTATCTCTATAGACCTTTATACCCAGTATAAATGCTACTTCTCCAAGGTCTTTCATGAAGAACTTTGTTGACAACCATATTTTAATACTTTGAAGAAGAGAAATATCATTTCCTATTAGCAGAATGTCATCAACATACAATACTTAGAAAATGATTACACTCCTACCAACCTTCTTGTAAACATAAGGCTCATTAATGTTTGGAGAGAAATCCAGTTCGTGGATTGTCTGATCAAACCTAATATTCCAACTCCTGGATTCTTGCTTAAGTCTGTAAATGGACCTTTGAAGTTTGAATACCTTCGAGCCATTCTGAGATGTAAAACCCTCAGGCTATGTCATATACACATCCCGGTCCAAATCCCCATTCAGGAATGTTGTTTTAATATCCATCTGCCAGATCTCATAATCATAATGAGTAGCAATGGCGAGGAGTATTCTGATGAATTTAAGCATGGCTACCAGTGAGAAAGTGTCATCATAGTAATACCTTCTCGTTGACTATAACCTTTCGCAACTAACCTGGCCTTATAGGTAATTACATTATCGTTCATGTCAGTCTTCTTCTTGATAACCCATTTGCACCCAATGGGTTTGAACTCTTCTGGTGCATTGACCAATTTCCAAACTTGGTTTTCATACATGGAATCCATTTCTGATTTCATGGCTTTAAGCCATTTATTAGAATTTGAGCTTTTCAATGCCTCATCAAAGGTTCTTGGTTCATCATCCTCCATGAGATATAGTTCCTGTGAGCGGGCAGACGGGTTATCTAGCTTGGTTGTGCACGCGGGGTGTGGTTTGGTTTTAGTTTAAGAAAATCTGATTAGCTTAAATGTAGCACCTTGGTAGTCCAAAATGTGATTGTATTGAGAAATACATTTGCACATTTTATTGAGAAAAGATATTTTTAAGATAAAACATTTTCTTTTTACTTTATTTAAAAATGAAATAGAGTCACCACCCGGTTCAGCTCCACCGGGAATTATGGTATACTGTCCCGAAATGGGATTTATACCGAAAAGAAAGTGAGATTCTGAGTTTGGATATAATAGTTACTCATATGGTTCAAGTTGTTTGGATTAATCTTGGAATTTTGGAATTTGTGGTGTTTTCTGCATTACAACGGCTTTATTTAAGAGTTAAACTCAAGACATAAAATAGGCATTATAAAGGCTTAATAAATAAACATTTTCTACCGAATTTTTGGTAGAGTAACGGTAGCACTTGGGTCTAGGCCTGGAAACTCGGATAGAGCTTCCTCACATTCTGGATGTTTATCTCTACCTGCTAGCTTATTTACACATATTATAATTTAAGTGGCACCAGTGGCTCACTTAACCAAAGAAGTGGAATGCAATATGTAATAATAAAGCAATAAAAATGTGTTTTAATGAATTTGAAAGTTGGGCTTAGCGTTAATTACCCTCAGTTTACTTTTTCGTCTATCCAGGATGACTTCAGAGCCGGTGTAAGACTGAAGTTGTCAGAGGTTGTGATTTGATTGGAGAATAGATTTAGCCAAGTTATGACTATAACCTTGGATTATTTCTAGAGGAAAATGTGAGATTTGGTTGTTTCTAGACCGAAGATCACTGTGGGATCTTGATCTAAAAAGACCGTGAAGTGATTTTATACCAAATGTTGGTGATAGAACTCGGATCTAGGATTATTTTGACAGAGTTTCGGGGCTTTTGGGATTCCTGGAACTAAAAAAGGACATAAAAGAAATTTAGGGATTTTTGAAAATTTTAGTCTCTCTTCAGAAATGAGGGGGTGCACCCCTTTATATCAAGGGTTGATAATTTCTCGGCGGGCTAATTACATAGGTAAATAGTCGGTAGGCTAATTACCACTCTGACAAGATTTTACATCAGATCCCCGTAAATCTTGGCCAAATCTCGATAAGATTGGATTTTTTTTTACAGTAGATCGGTAAATAGCCGGCGGGCTAATTACCTATATTTGACCAAACTTTGACTTTTTGATTTTTCAACAGGAAAAGCTAAATCAGAGCTACCCTGGAATATGGATTTTTGATTTTTGAATTTTGGATGACAATTCAGTCCCTTTTGGCTCATTTGTCAGATGTCTGAACGAAATAGGCATCATTCCTCATCGGTCCGGAACGGACTTGTGTTAACAGTTTGCCCCTCGTATACATAAATTTTGTGCTAGAAATTTTGTTGTATACGAAAAAAACAAAACAGTGTGTGTGGGATGCAATGAGTTAAAAATATTTTTAATCGTCAAATTTTGAAACAAAATATATTTTGCCCCTTCGATTAAAATTTTTTTAATGAGTTGCTTGAGGTTAAGGAATTGACCAGGAGTCAGAATAAATATTTTTGGATGCTTGATGCATGTGTGACTGTGTAAAAATAGCTTTTAGGTCCGCTCGTTTTGAAAACGATGCAGAAAATGGATGAAAAATGCAAAATTGCGAAAATTTTTAAAATACACGTAATTAGCCAGTGGGCTAATTACCTATGTAACGGTAACTTTTATAGCCATTATGCGTAAACTCGTGGGACGCATAAACGCATGATAGCTGGATAGGTAATTAGCCGGCAGGCTAATTACTAGCGATCTATAAAAACAGCAGGTTAACTCCTATTTTCTTCATACCAACAATTCTCTTTTCTTCCTTTTGCATTTTCTGCTCTCGATTTTCAAAAATTTCTGCCTCCCACCTATTTTTGACGATGATTTCTTTCATCTTTTTCCCTTTTCAACCCCTTCTTTTCAGATTCTGCGGGGTCTCGATATGGTTCAAGCTTTATAACATCCACTTGGATCTGCGAGTCGTTCAAGTGACTACTCGAAATGTGCTTATTGATAGCGAACAAGTGGAACTTTCTGAGGTTCCGGCCTAGGCTTTGTATAAGCTTCCGCCGAATTGGATGTATCACGAGATCGCTCTGAGGGATTTTATCCCGCCTGCTCTAAAGCCTTTCGACCATCTTTCTTGGATTTTGGTAAGCCTTACTACTGTTTTTTTATTTCGCGCAAAGACGTATCCATTTTATTGTTTATTTATATATTTTTATGAAATGATTTATTATTGAGTGATGGTTTATTATTTTTGGTATTCATGTGAATTATCAAAAATTAGTGTATGATACATGTGTATGCATTGTTTAGGTTACCAAGCATGACGGTGCTAGCATTACCCATTTTCATAAGTGGTATAAGGTGTTATCCCTCAGTGCCAAGGCCATCATTGACGGGACATCTTTGGGGAGGATGGTCAGGAATTTCAAGTACATTAGGCATCGCAAGTGTCCATACATCCCAGACAGTACATTTACCTACATCTTGAGCAGGTGGTCGGATACTACCCATACTTTCCATTTCCATTCCGGGGAGTATACCATCACTTCGATGGATTACTGCACCATCACAGGTTTACCTTTACATGGTAATGTGGTCTATTTCAATGCCTGTTTCACTTATGACAATTTCAGTGCGGAGATCATTCTGGCTTTGATTGGATACTCCGGGGACAAGCCAGGGCGAGTTTCTTACGAGAAACTCATGACTTTTTGGACCTCTAGGGATAAAGGGTATCTGACTGCTGCCTGCGAGGCTAGAGCTTTCATGGCCACTACCTTGTTATGGCTGTGTTTTCCTATCGGGGGTTCGATCGTGAACCTCTATATTCTGCCGACTTTGATAGATCCAACTCGCTTTGACGAGTAGCATGGGGCTGAGCTGCATTGGGTCACCTATACTGGGCTCTTGACCAGTGTGTGAGGAACAGGATAGACAAGTTCAAGTCTTGTCTTCAGATTATTTATGTAAGGACTTAACCCTTATCTCTTTTCTTTATGAGTATTTTGTCCATTTTCGGTGTTCTGATCTCTTTCTTGACTGTTTGCAGATCTGGTTCTTTGAGATGGGGATCCTTCCGAGGACCAAGCTCATTCCTAGCAGTGGTTTCCCATTCTACCCTCAAATGCCATACTATTTTTGCGGTTGGGAAGTGGAGTCTGATTTTGCTCTTTCTGCCCATCTTCGTACCCTTTCTTCTTAGCAGGTATGTCTCATAACTTTCTTGGTTTGCTTTAATTGCTATATATGCTACAATTATTGTACCAATGTCTGGCTTTTTTTCAGATTAGGACGTAATATTAGGGGCATACTCTTCACTGGTCGGAGGTCATGAGATTATCTGGGGAGTTTGTGAACACCCAACTGATCATAAAGACCCCCTTCTCTTTGGAGTGGTACCTAGTAGATCGCATTCAGGGTTGGTATCTTCCTCCAAGGTCACGTTCTATTACTCCTGAGGTGCCTCGGTGGGTCTTTTGGCCTAACTGCTTGCCTAACTTTGCACGATTGGCCTCCGAGGGTATCTCTAGCACCTTCCCAAAGCAAATTGGGGGATACGAGAAGTTCTGCCATTTGCAGCTGCTTGGACTGCTGGATACGGATACTATTCCTATTGCACCTCAGCGTGATACCCACAACCCTTCTGAGGATGACAATCCTTCAGCTTCTATCCCCTGAGGCCTCTGCCCCTTCGACTTTTGCCCCTAGTGGCCAGGCCAGATCAGGTTTGCCTAAGGCTGTCCGGATGATGGTACTTCCCCTTTTACTAGCTAGAGTTTTTCTTTCTTTTACGGTTGCGATTGTTATAACTATTGCACTTAGTTAGGCTGACCCGACCTTCCTCTATTGTCTTCACAAGATCACTAGGGTAGGAAGAGACCTGCGATAACCTCTACCCATATGAGTAGCTCTTCGACATCATCTATCTCGTCTAAGGGCCTGATAATGGTGGAGGGGCATCTGGGGTTTGAGTATCAGCCACCCATGTTCATGATGTACCACCCTGACCTAGGCACTTATACTCCGGTTATCCCGCTTTATATGGATCTTGAGTGTCTGGTGACTTTCCATCCAACTAGCGCCACTCATGTTAGTCTCCTCTGTCTTTTCTTCTTTTATCTTTCAATTTTAGATTGCGACAATTTTGACTTGCTTTGATTTGTCATTCTTGTAGGTACCTATTGCTGATAGCATCTCCGACTAGGGGTATATTTAAGAGCAGTAGCGCTTCATGATGACCAAAAACTCAGATATGGTAGTATGTTTGTTATTTTATTATGATAATGATAATGCATGGCATGTCATGAAATGCATATGAATGATTCATGTTGAAATGTTACAGATGGAGATTCGATGGCTCTGAGCTCAGTTGGGGATGCTTCAGGTGGACAACCCGTAGCAGCAGCTGCAGTAAGAACAAGGCAATCCTCCCAGATTCTTCTCGCATGGCAATTAGATAGGCTTTTTCTATTCTTTTGTTTTTCTATTTTCTTTTCTTTATTTTGGGTCATTTGCAGTTCCTCTCTTTGTATGAACACATTTTCGTGTAAATAAAGTTTTCTTTGTTCCCTTGCCTTGTGTTTCCTTTTCATTATTAGTCGAGTTTATCGATGTAATCTACCAGATATTGGTAGATTACCCCATTATAAAGTACATTATTCATTTCAAATATGCTACAAATGGAAACAAAAGACTCATCCTGATCAATATGGTCTGGCTCCACTGCGGACAATTCTCCTATAGCAGCTGGCTTTAGCAGGATATCCTCGTCGTCTTCCTCTTGTACCTTTTGCCTTACCTTTCATAGTCACGACCATGTCTATGATGGCTTGGTTCAAACTACCTCTCTTGCTCCTTGCTTCCTCTACTATCTTGATTTGTGCCTGAAGGTGCTTGGTTAGGGTGTCAAGGATTTCTTCCTCTCTACTCAGCTTGTTGACCTTCTTTGGGTGTACCTGTTCATCATTCTTAGTCTGGTTCGAGATTGCCCTTACATCTGGCTGGCGACTAGCCTTCTTTATGAAGCTTTTGCCATTTTTGCCGTAGTTAACTATGTCTGAGAAAATCTCCAATCCTAAAATGGTCTTCCCCTAATGAGTAACAGGCTCAGAGGTTCCTTTGTAGGGTTATTGCAGCTTCTTTTGAAAGGTTGTCTTGTGAATAACTCTTTGAGAGCCTGTGCAACCGAGTCGCGTGGGCTTCCATTCTCCTGCCCTTATATTGAAGGTCAGCATTCCTTATTCATAGGCGCATAGTCTTTTTCCAGGAGTGTGGTGTTTCTGCATGTATCCCTGAATCCATAGGCCCCAGTACACCTCTGACTGCTTGTTCGCTTCCTGGCCAATTATGGCTGTGGTGAACCCTTTCATGTTTTTTTCTTCCATCTTCAGTACTGCTACTATTGAGGCTTCATCAGCTTCTAGGGTAACGATCTTTCCATCGAAGCTTGATCGTTTAGTGCAGGGTGGATGGGACTCCTCCCAAAGCATGGAACCATGGTCTCCCAAAGAGTACTATAGATGAGATTTTGCCGATAGTGACTTAAGCCTCAAACATGCCGATGACAATCCTTTTGGAACTATCGTATGCTTTGATGACTATTGTGGATTGCTTTAGGTCCTTCTCAGTCAATCCTAGGATTGGCAGAATATCTTTGAGATAGACATTTAGTGACGAGCCATCATTGATCATTATGTAGGGCATGATGCGCCCAAAGACACTAGCCTTTAAGTAGAGAGCCTTATTGTGGCGAATGCCTTCATTAGGCAGATCCAAGCTTGAGAAGACAATGTTAGGGATAACAGTGCTAGTCTCATTATTGAGTACCGCACAGACCTATCCCGGGGATGCCAGAGGAGACATTTCAATTTCCATTGGCTTTTTAACGATAGTGAGCCTGTGATCTTGAGAGCCCAGGAGTAGGTCCCAGATACTCATATTAGTTGTAGTGGCTTCAATTGATCCATAATCTAGCTTTCTATCTATTCTGAGGATTTAAAAAAAGTAGGAGGTATCTGGGGCTTAGTTGTAAGTGTAGCTGGGGCTACTGATCCAGTGACTTTTCCTCCTCTAGTGATAGGACTGACCACCTAGATTGGCAAGTTTGTTGTTTTAAAGACCTTAAACTTGTCGAAATCCTCATCGAGGGGTATCTCTCCTAAGTTGATTGGCTTGTTCACAGAAATCGGTGCCTTGGCGGCCAAGGGCCACTACATGAAGGGAACCTTTTCAGGCTACTTTTCTAGAATGACAGGGTTCTCTTGTAATATTTGGCATAGGATAGGATTAGATTCCTGCATGATCATATAGATAGACAAGGAAGCTCCATTAGTTGGTTCACTTCCATCGAACAGATCTACCATATCATCGTAAAGGGCTGGCGCATCATGGTATTTATTTGTATACCATGGGTATTCCTTGGTTGATTCTATTGATGTCGGGCAAGCGACGTTGGTGGCTTCCCATTCCTAGTATAGCAAAGGGTTCTCATGCCTGTCTAGTTCAGGGGTTTTGTCTTCTGATGGGTCAACCTAGAAAAGTAGTCGATGAATTGCTTAGCTAGAATATTACAAAACGACTTCTAGTAAAATGTCAGCCCTTCAAACCAAACGACTGCCTTTTCTCGAAGAGTCCAGCAGAACCTTTTGGGCCAATGGGCATATTGAATGTACCCGTCATTCATCATTTACACGAATTCACTGATGTGAGGGCGTGGCCTTGTATTTCTGTCTTAGAATATGGGGTAAACTTCATTCAAGTTTAGGCTCCAGATCCGACAACTGTTTTGAGCTAGTTCGTTCTTCGCACGAATTCTCTCCATATTATATTCATGAGACGGTTCTTGCCCCTAATCCCGAATCATGTTAATGACATTTTCGTTGTCTGAGTCGAAGTCCATAAAGTCTCTAGAATCATCACTTGCTTCAGACCATAAGGCGCCCGGGGAGTCATGCTCTAGAGAAGAGGTTTAGCTCTCGGCACTGTCATAATCAACCATCATGCCGCTGGGAAGGGAGCCTCATACTCAAAATCTCCTAGTAATTAATTTAGCTTGTCATTTGAGAAAGCCTCTAATTCATACCCTAAGTTATCCACTTCGATGTCATCTTGTGATCTAATTCACTGGAGTCTATAAATTCTTCCACCTCTTCATCTGAATCTTCGAAAGGCTATGGCTTAAAGATCCAGTTTAGCACGTGCGGAGCTGGGACATCATTATCAAAATTATCTTCTGGATCCTCTTCGGAGTCCTCCTCAAGATCTTCCTCGGGATCTTCCTCGAAATCTTCCTCTGGATCCTCTTCTGGGTTTTCTTCTATCACATATGGCTCAGCTTCACCCTTCTATGGCTATATAGAATTCAGATACCATGGTTTGTATGCTGGCAAATGTTTCCTCCATATGGGCACCATATGTTGTAATGTTGGTACAAATTTCTCCAAATGGGTCTCGTGCACCTCCATCTAAACTCAGGCCGAGATACCTCTGTTGGTCTGCGTGGTTACTCCATGCCTATTCAGGATCATATAGTTCTTGGATTTTTGGATGTGCTATCCTAGAAGAGCTCCCAAATTTAAACAGAATTGTTCTGACATAATTGGGACTTATATAATCCAGATAAGTGTATGTGGGAGGTTGTGAAGGAAGGATATCTTCCCAGCTAATATTATGCCGGTCTACCTATGGTGCTAACCACCAGCAAAGCTCATCCGGGTATGGCCAATATGCCCTGAAGTAGTGGAGGAAAGATCTCTCTATAAAGTACCAATTCCAACATCCTTCTAGTGGCATTGCGTCATACCAGGCCATGGTCGGGCCTCCTAAGAATCAGGGAAACTACGGTGTGAAACCCATCTTGGCTATTCCTTGTTCATGCATAAACGGAAGAAATTCCTCCAGATGTTCATTCGGATATGAATCTCCTTGATATATGAGATGTTGCGATGTAAGATAACGGTCCAGCCCTTCTCTCCTCATCCTTAGGATGTACTAGCCGACCATGTAGATGATATCCATATTATCAAAGATCATATTGTCCCCCCATCTCGGGTCATGTCGGAAGTTATCTATTATGTCGATACTGTGTTTGTCAGCTTCGACATGAATCCTAATGGCATTTACAAGAGCTTAGAAATTTGGCAGGGGATTAGCTTGAGTGCTTGGCTTCTTCTCATGCTCTTTCATTATCCCATCGGCTATCATCTGTTGTAGATCTTTTAGTAGCTGAACGCACTCATTAGTACTGTGCCCTTTGATTACATGATAAGCACAGAAGTTGTCTCTGTCTGCCGCAGTAGGCGGAGTGAATGGCTTGATGCTCTAGAATTGATAAGATTTTCTCAGCTTGGTGAATATCTGGGATAGTGATTCCACCTATGGAGAGATGGACTGGAGAGTCTGTACTTGGGTAACTGCTACCACTTTAGGAGCAGCTTTCGAGGATTCGGAGGTGCCTTATTTGGAAGAACTACCTTTCCCCCAATATCGAGGTTTAGTGAAATCTTGTTGTTCTTGCTTCTTTGCTCGTGCTTCTTCTTTATATTTTTCAAGCCTCTTAGCATAGTCTACCACATCGTTGAAGGTGTCAAATCTTTTCATCTTCATTTCATCTCGATATTTTGGGCTATAGCCTTCAACAAGCTTTACTATCAGGGCGTCTTGGTCAGGTGCCCCGGTTACAAGCACATGAACAGCCATCCACCTCAGATAAAACTCTTCGAAGGACCCATTTGACCATTGCTTAATTCTTTTGAGATCTTGTAGAGTAGTCTTGACCTTTAGATTGAAGGCATAATTTTTAAGGAACGCCGAGCACAGCTTCTTCCAATTAGACATTACATCGGTGGGCATTCTTATGTACTACTTAGTGGCGGGTCCACGAAGATTTACTTGAAATAGATTAACTATATGAACCTTAGGGATGTTCATGCTAGTTATAATTCGGGGATAACTTTCCACGTGTGAGTGCGGAGGTCCGATGCTACCATAAGGGGCCATGTAGGGCATCACAAAGTTAGCCGAAAGGGCTTCTAACTCCTTAGGCAGAAATCGATCAATATCCATGAATTGCTCTATAGAGGGGGCAATAGATTTGTCCTTTGCCGGAGATAGTTTATCCATGTCCACCGTCTTTGCTTTGAGTGCAGCTATTTCAATTTCTTATTCTTGGGTTTTCTGAGCATTGGCAGCGCTCAGTCTTTCCCAAATATCATAAAATTCTGGGGCATCAAGAATCTTCCTAAGGGACTGGCCAACTGCATCATCATCTGCCATTGAGGTTTCGGGTTCTAGATTAGAGAAATATCCAGCTAGAGATTCGACTAGTGGCGGGGGTGTAACTTTTTGACTGCCCATAATGCGCCTCAACCTACTTCTCTCTCGCTTCCAACCTGAAAAGGCAAGAGATCAACTGTTAGTAAGTGCATCGGGCGTGACTCTGGGCCTTTCTCACCTTATTTATGGGTAGATGATAGAATGTATGAGTGATGAAATGCATGGATGAATGATGGAGATGTACAATCTAATAAAAAAAGGTTTGGAGCATATGCCAATCGTTCGAGGAGCAATTGACAACTTGTGATATTCACGGAATACTACAAGCACACAGTTCAAAGACCAAGGACCAGAGTTGGATTAGACTCAAAAAGTAGAGGGCAAATTAACTCAATGGTCAAAGGTGGGTCGACTCATTGGTCCAAAGGGTGAGATGAAACTGGGGTCACTCAGAGGGTTTTGACTCATTGGTCCAAGGTGTGAGCTGATACTGGGGTCACTCAAAGGGTTTTGACTCACTGGTCCAAAGGGTTGAGCTGACACGGGGGTCACTCAAAGGGTTTTGACTCATTGGTCTAAGGGTTGAGTTGATACGGGGGTCACACAAAGGGTTTTGACTCATTGGTCCAATGGTTGAGCTGACACTAGGGTCACTCAAAGGGTTTTGACTCATTGGTCCAAGGGGTGAGCTAACACTGGGGTCACTCAAAGGGTTTTGACTCACTAGTCCAAAGGGTTGAGCTGACAAGGGGGTCACTCTAAGGGTTTTAACTCATTGGTCCAGGGGGTGAGCTGACACGGGGGTCACTCAAAGGGTTTTCACTCATTGGTCTAAGGGTTGAGCTGATACGGGGGTCACTCAAAGGGTTTTGACTCATTGGTCCGAGGGTTGAGCTGACGCGGGGTTCACTTAAAGTATTTTGACTCATTGGTCCAAGGGGTGAGCTGACACTAGGGTCACTCAAAGGGTTTTGACTCATTGGTCCAAGGCGTGAGCTGACACTAGGGTCACTCAAAGGGTTTTGACTCATTGGTCCAAGGGTTGAGCTGACACTGGGGTCACTCAAAGGGTTTTGACTCATTGGTCCAAGGGTTGACCTGATACTTGGGTCACTCAAAGGGTTTTGACTCTTTGGTCCAAGGGGTGAGCTGACACTGGGGTCACTCAAAGGATTTTGACGTCTTTCGGCTCATGGGCTGAGCCTGGGTAGACTCATTGGTCTCAGTTTATTTTAGCTCATGAACTGAGCCTAGGTAGACTCATTAGTCTTTGTTAATTTCGGCTCGTGGGTTGGGCCTAGGTAGACTCATTAGTCTTGGTTAATTTCGGGTTCCTGTAACTAAGGAAATAAAATGGGATGGCACACATCAATGTCATGGCTGCACAAAGATGTGGTTAGTTTTCACGTAATTATGATGTTTATGATGTCCATTGTAGTTTATTTATATATAATAAACTTGCATAGGTAACAAACGGTTTGATCCTGCCTACCGCCTTTTTAACTCCATTTGGTTACTTCGCTTTGAAGTCATCGGGGGACTTAGCGAAGTTTGCTCGCATGCACTCAAGGTTTCTGGGTAGACCTATGAGAAACTGTCGACGGTTCATCTATATATGGGTTTCAGTCTCAGGATCGGGTGCGATTTAGGGTACCCTATGCCTTTGTGTGCCGAGTCCCAGTGGCCCTAAGCGAACCAAAGGAAGCTTTTCCACATATAATAGACATATGTAGTCTTGCCCTTAAGCAAACAAGGTCCTCGTACGTTATGCAAGGGGTATGATTGGATCCATACCCCTCAAGCCCTAAGCGAACTTAGAGATACTTCACCAAAGGACACCTAAATTGGTTTGGGGTAAAGAATGCAGATGCTATGCAGTCCTAAAATTAGTGTAATGCAGAAATTATCACGAATTCAGTAATTCCTAAACTTAATTTGAACAATATTTTAATTATCATGTCAAAAAAGAATTTTCATAAAAATCGGATTTTTATAAAAACAATTTATCCCCAGTAGAGTCGCCACTATGAGCGAGTGAACGGGTTGTCAGGTTTGGTTGTACACGCGGGGTGCGATTTAGTTTCGGTTTGAGAAAATCTGATTTGCTTAAATGCGGTGGCTTTGTAGGCCAAAATGTGATTGTATTGAGAAATACATTTGCACATTTTATTGAGAAAAGCTATTTTTAAGATAAAGCATTTTCTTTTTACTTTATTTAAAAATGAAATAGAATCGCCACCCAGTTCAACTCCACCAGGAATTGCGGTATATTGTCCCGAAATGGGATTTTTATACCAAAAAGAAAGTGAGATTCTGAGTTCGGACATAATAGTTACTCATATTTTTCAAATTGTTTGGATTAATTTTGGAATTTTGGAATTTGTGGTGTTTTCTACATTACAACGACTTTATTTAGAATTAAATTCAAGAAATAAAACGGGCATTATAACAACTTAATATATAGATATTTTCTACCGAATTTTCGGCAGAGTAATGGTAGCACTTAGGTCTGGACCCGGAAACTTGGATAGAGCTTCCTTACATTTTGGATGTTTGCCGTACCTGTGTGCTTATTTACACATATTATAATTTAAGTGAAACCACTGGCTCACTTAACCAGAGAAGTGGAATGTAATACGTAAAAATAAAGCAATAAAAATGCGTTTTAATGAATTTGAAAGTTGGGCTACGAGCCAATTACCCTCAGTTTACCTTTTCGTCTGTCCAGGATGACTTAAGAGCTGGTGCAGGACCAAAGTTGTCAGAGGTTGTGATTTGATTGGAAAATAGATTTAACCCAAGTTATGACTATAATCTTGGATTATTTCTAGAGGAAAATGTGAGATTTGGTCGTTTCTAGACCGAAGATCATTGTGGGATCCTAATCTAAAAAGACCATGAAGTGAGTTTATACCGAACGTCGGTGATAGAACTCAAATCTGGGATTATTTTGATAGAGTTTAGGGGCTTTTGGGATTCCCAAAACTGAAAAAGGACACAAAATTAATTTTGGGATTTTTGAAAATTTTCGTCTCTCTTCCGAAATGAGGGGGTGCACCACTTTATATAGAGGGTTGGTAATTAGCCGGCAGACTAATTACATAGGTAAATAGCTGGCAGGCTAATTACCACTCTGACAGGATTTTACATCAGATCCTGTAAATCCTGGCCAGATCTCGATAAGACTTGATTTTTTTTACTGTAGATAGGTAAATAGTCGGCAGGCTAATTACTTATGTTTAACCAAACTTTGATTTTTTAATTTTTTAGTAGGAAATGCTAAATTGGAGATTCCCTGGAATGTGGATTTTTGAATTTTGGATTTTGGATGACAATTCGGTCCCTTTTGGGTCATTTGTCTGATCGATGAATGAATTAGGCATTATTCCTCATCGGGCCGGAATGGACCTGTGCTAACAGTTCCCTATCATCCATGATGATAAAACCATATCTTTCAGGACCTTTATGAACACGACCTGATCTTCACAATGATTGTGTTTCAACATGCAGTTCTTGGATCATACGTTCCTGTGTATCTAGAATGGGGTCAATCATCTTGTGAGCGCGGGCTTTTCGGTTACCCGCGGTATGATGATAACGTTTTGCTCGGACCTAAAATTGGCCTGCTATTCTATTATTCCAGAGTCGAACTGTGTTTGGCAAGTCTTCCCATGATGAAGTTAGGATTTTAATCATCCAGTTCCCTTTAACCGGTTAATGAAATAGATGCTTCGAAAAAATGTAAATATATATTTTTAAAAAAAAAATCTGCCCTGCCCTAGCCGGTGCCGCCGTCCGTGGCGAGACGCGGCGGAAGTGCGCGAGACGCGCCCCCTTGCGCCTCTCGCACTGCGCCCCGTGTCTCGGCTTGCATGGCCATGGAGTGGCCACGTTACCGAGACACGCCGTGGCGCCACGAGATGCTGCACTTGCAGCATCTCGCGGTGGAGCGCGACGTCTCGCCATGCCAGACGCTGCCGTTGCACCGTCTCGGGCTAAGATGCTATGCGAGCTCTGGCTGTCCGTTGCCAGTCCGTTTCTCTCTCTCTCTAAGTCCGTATTTTCTTGATTTTTCCCGGAATCTTTGGATTTCTAGGGACTAATTGAGTTATTGGAGTTAGTTATGCCTATATAAACCTATTAAATCATCTGTTAAAGGACTTTTTTGCCAAATTGAAAACTTAATTTAACATTTAGAATTCCCTAGGCTTTAGAGAGAGAAAACCATTTAAAACTTGAGAAATCCAGTTAACCCGGATTCTTAAGGGTTACTTAGCTTGATCTTTTAGCTTAATCACTAAAATTAATTGGAATGTTAAGTTAAAACGGGCTTAAATAGTATTTAGAGATTTTTTCCCCAAAAATCACTAAATTCCGTCGCAAAGTTCGTCGTTATTTTCATCACTGTTTCGTCAGATTTCGTAACAAATTCATCATAAAAGCTTGCCAAATGGCTGGTTCGAGTCTCAAAACGTGGATTCATGGCCTCTAGTTAACAAAACTGAGTTCCAATCTACTTTTTATTCATTATTGTTCGTTATTTGACTATTCTCGGTTATTATTTCGGGCTTCTTGGTGTTTTTCCGAGCCAGATGGTCCGGTGAGCCTTAAGATGCTCCAGCATAAATTGAGATGCTACAGCTGCAACATCTCAAATTACCACTGCAGCATCTCAAATCCCACTACAGCATCTAGATGGGTAAAAATGCCAAAAAAGCCCCACTTTGTGTTTTTGGTCCTTTTTTATCGTTTTCTTGCAATTTTTTATCCCAATTTTATCCCGAAAAATTCCCAAAATATTTTATATAATCTGTAAATCAATTTTAATTAATTTTAAACCTTTTTTAGATTTTATTGATTATTTAATTAATTAAATCATCCTTTAATTGCTTAAAAATGAGTTTTTCATCAAATTAATCTTTTTATACTAATAAAAAATCCCAAAATTACTTCTCTAATTTTTCGGTTATTATT
The DNA here is from genome assembly GCA_947683365.1 of Euphorbia pulcherrima. NCBI lineage: Eukaryota > Viridiplantae > Streptophyta > Magnoliopsida > Malpighiales > Euphorbiaceae > Euphorbia > Euphorbia pulcherrima. Next base: position 20,432,980 of record CANTUS010000007.1, read on the forward strand.
GTAGGTTGTTTAGTTTATTTTATTAATTATTAGGTTATTTAGATGCTCCTTTAAATACCCAAAAATTGTGTTATAGCCCTGAAAAATCCAAAAAATATGCTTTCCCCGGTTATGTGTTTATTTTCTGCCATTTATTTATTTATGCTTTATTTGTAGTTATTTGTATATATTTTTCCTCGTTTAGAGCCGTGTCCAATTTGGTAAGATCGGTTAAGACCCGGTTTTGCCCTTTTATTCATTTATCCGCTATATTTACTTTTCCGCTTTAGAAAAAGGTATAGGAATTTGTAAAGCCTTGTAATAATTATTTATTTGCTTTATTTACCGTTTTTGTGTGATGATGTCCATATAAACCGAAAACTCTAAATAATAATCAGATTTAAATCGCATTTGAAGTAAAGTCCTGTTTATTAAAATATAAATGGTTTGATTTAAAAATTGAAAAGTAAGCAACATCATCCAAACTTGGAATCTCTATTTTAAGGTATGGTCCAATCACCCGGTGGGAATATCGTTCCTAAATTCCTGGTGGAGCTAAACTGGGGTGGTGACTCTATCTTAAAATACATGATTTCAAGTATCGTATATCTTAACACGTAAATCAGACTTAAACTCAACATCAACATCAACATCAACATTAACATCATTTTCATTATTATTTTCATCACGCCTAAAATAAGGATTCTCCCTTAGCACGCTTCTCAGTGCCTCGCTTTTTCCCACCCCGCATGCTATGCATCTCACGCAGTCCTCTCGGGTGGGAAAAAGATCGTTCACTCATAGTTGCGACTCCGCTGGGGATTTCCTTTTAACTTAAAATTTGGCAAATTGCTTCATTTTCAAAATTTGGTTAAAGGATTTTGATGATATGCCTAAATAGTTTTTTAAATCAACACTTTATTTCTTATGCCTTTTAAATCCATCACTTTAGTTAGATTCTAAGTTAAAGGTGCAATTATTTCAACCCTTGAAGCTCACTTTTATACCTCGTGCCCGCCAGGATTTGGGGATATTTGTGGGTGGATCACTCATTTCAACTAACGTGTAATTCCTGCGATCGAACTCATTTGAGGAGTGGTTGAGTTACATGAAATCAAGGTAAACGAGACCCTTCTACAGTGTCGTTCCACGACACCAGCAGTGTGAGACTATAAACTATAATAAATCTACCAATAGCAACTTCCCCTTAGGTTCACCAAAATGATTTAGACCTAGGTCGCATACTCTCTTGCCGTTCCCTGCACTAAAGTTAGCCCCAGATTCCAAATTAGCATTGCGCTGGAGTCATAAGGTTATAAGAGGTTTGTTCGCTTTCATGTGCTACTTGTGTTGTGCTCATGCATACACACTTCATGCATAGGCCACCTTTGGCAGACTTTTAATTTCAATTTTTGCTTGCCTCTACTCTCCCCTCGCTTGAAGGGGGAATTCAACAAAATGCATGAGATCGTTTGAGTCTCGACGACCCGTATCTAGTTTGCTAGGTATGGCAAGGGATTCACACTTCTCACGTATTTTGGGGTCAAGCTCCACATCATAAGCTTTTCTACTCTCTACCTCTCCAAACCACCCCCGTATATATGGCATTCATCACTTTGATTATTATGTAATCATTCACTTCATCCACGGTTTGATTCAAGCTAATCATCTTTTAGTTATGTCAGTTAGGTCAAGACGTACTCATTGCCGCAGTCCTCTTTAGCTTTGACTTCATCGCCATTTGGTTTGCCGACCAGTGAGTTCAGTGTTGGAATCAGTTCTCCCTACCATGTCTGATCTGCGGTTAAGTGATGCATCTTATAAGAGTACTCCTTCCCTTTCTCCTTCTCCGCCTCATCAGAGTCAGGGTCAAGGGCAGTCTTAGATGGGTGCAGAGTTAGCCAATGCTATGGCTCAGTTTCTCCAATCTGATCTCTTCTAAAATGCTATCCAAGATTAGGTTCATTTGACTTTGCCTAAAGAAAGGAATGTTTAGGGACCATCAGGGTCATTTTCTCAAGCTTAGGGACAATTTAAGATTGTTCAGAATGGGGCAGTTTAGAATGATTCAGGTCAAAATAGTTTGGGATAAATTTCATTAGTTCAAGCTCTACCTATCTTTCATCCGGTACCCGCCCGTCTGACCTATCCAATAGAGCCAGTTTTAGTTTGGTCAGAGTTCCTCTCACTCACCCTCGCCCTTTGTTCCAACAAGCTTTGCCTTCCCTCCTTTGAATTCGAGGCCTTCCCCTCAAACTCCTACTTTCCCTGCTTTCTTAGGGGGATTTAGTCCATAGATGACAGTACCTTTAAGTGGTTTTACCCTTCCTCCGGCACCCCCACAGTTGTTTTCACCCCCTCCTCCTTATTTTACAATCTCCCCAAGGGGGACTGTTTGTCCTCCAAATCCTTTTGCTCCTAACTTACACATTCATCCCTAAGTTGAGATTCCAGTTGGTCCTTCGCCATTTCAATTCAGGGTCTCTTCTATGCTCAATGACCAGGTCACACAGCCTTCGCAGCATGACACCATATGACTAGGTCACATAGCCTTCAGGCATGACACCATGTGACCAGGTCACATAGCCTCCGAGTGTGACACTAGAAATGGTGGATTTCTTTAAGCAACTTTTGGGTAAGAATGAAGAGAAGGAAGAGGTGAGCGATAAAGATAGGGTTCCCAAGAATTTCTCAATGCCTCAAATGGAAGCCTACTCTAGTGAGGGACCTCCCAAATCCCACATTGTGATGTACGAGCAGATCATGCGTGTTTAGAAAATCAAGGATAAAGTTCTTGCTAAGTTGTTCCCATGTACTCTATCAGGACCAACCCTCAAATGGTACAATAATCTCCCAGAGTCAATAATCCTAGATTGGAAGCTCCTTTCCGAAGCCTTGGTTGGTCACTATGGGTTCAATTCCACCATGGAAACAACTATCTAGCACCTTGAGGCAGTTAAATAAAAGCAAGGCGAGCCCTTTAAGTCATAATTCAATAGGTGGATGGCCACTCTAGTTTTGTTAAAGCAAAAGCTTAGTTTGAAAGAAATGATCCTGCAGCTGCTCGACGGGGCTCTCCCTGTTCTCCGTAAGGAAATGGAAACCCACTCCTTTGAATCTTATAAAAAAGTTTTTGAAAAAGCCGAGAAAATTGAGCTCCATGAAGAGAAAGAGAAAGCCAGCAAGCCGAGCGGCGGCAAACCCTTATTCAACAATTCTCAGTCTTTTGAAGTTTCTCTGGTTCCAACCGAGAAGAAGGTTGTTGCAGTTCAAGTCATCGCTTAGGAGAATGTTTTCGTAGTTCAAGCCGTACCCGTCAAACGCCTAGCCCAAAAGCGTTTATATCTCCATGGAAGCTCCTTCTTAGTGTTCTGCTTGCCAAGTTGTAAGAGAAAGGCATGCTTAGCTCTTTTGATGAATATCGTGCTCCTACACCGGAAGAGGAAATTTTTATCACTATCATGTTCAAAGGGGGCACACAACAGACCAATGCAGGCCTTTGGGAATGGCCATTTGGCATTTAGTGAAAGAAGCAAAAATGGCTCAACTAGTTAGAAAGACCAGTACTGAGGAGAAGCCATCACCGAGCTCCAATGGCAAGGTGGGTGCGATCAATTTTGATCTCTCCAAAGAAATTTTGTTAGCCATGGTCTTCTTCAGTTCAGCCGACAACACTATAGAAGCCAATGCTACTGCCAAACCTGATAAGAATCTCGTGAGGTCTCTAGCGAATGAAGGAGACAAGTCATTAGCCGGACAAGGGAAATTTGTAGGTCTTGTCCTAGATGACATACCAATGAAATTTGCCGAGGATGCTTAATCCGCCAGCTCCGCAACTCAAGACCCTCCACCTATGGAGGATGACTATCTATCTATTATGTAAATTTCTTTTTCTGGTACTGTGAGTGGGAAAAACTTTTTATGATGGACCCTTTTGGGTCATCGGTTGGATTGGCACGGGCAATGCAGGACTCCCGTGTTTTAATATGGGGAATTACCGCTAAAGTACAAGGCTCATTGTATGTGTGAACATACTTGGCATTTCCAACTGGAAAAAGGGGTCAAGGACTCCTTTGGGGATTAGCCTTTTTATTATGGGAGCAAAGTCCCTATTTTAAGCAATATTAGAGTCACCACCTGGATCAGCTCTTCCGAGAAATTGGTGGTATAGCTGAACCGGGTAGTATTCCTATACTAATAAAAGAGAGATTCTAGTTCCAGATGAAATAGTTACTTGCCATTTGAATTTGGATAAATCATATTTTGAAAATCTTTTGTTATTTTAATAAGCAAAAGAAATGAGTTGAGAGATACGACCTTTGCGGGCCTAGCCCGTGGAGCGAGGGCCCGAGTAGGGGCTTGCTACTTTATGTTGAAATAGTAATTGAAATGCATGATTAAAAGTAATATTTTACCCTCAGTTACCTTTTGAGTGTCCTGAAGGCCGATACATGTTAGAACCGAATGGTAGGAAGATTAGGGTTGAGAACCTTGGGATTTGCAGAGATGGTTTATAAATAAAACCCATCGAGAGTAATGAACTATACCTTGGTATAGTTAGTGTTTGAAGATCAATATAAGGAAGGTTTATGGCTAAAAGCCATCGACAATATTGATTTATGTTATTGATTTGGTGTTTAGGGAATAAGGCTAGGCCAATTTATAGCTAAAACTTGCCGGGGGAAAGGGTTCCATACCTGAGTATAGTTTTGGGATAGAGGAAGGGCTTTTTGGTATGGATTCAGGGACTCCCCAAAAAGGAACTTTTTAGAGAGTTTTGGATGTGTTTTCTCCATGTAAAGTTGTTCTTGTTGTCTGAAAGCTGTTGAAAATGAGCAGGGACCGTGTTCTTTTTATAGGATTTTTGGCAGAGTCGATCGACACATCTTGGGAGCATCGATCAATGCATCTAGGGTGGTTATAGCTTTGATGATTCATCACTATACTTGACATGTGTCCAAGGATCGTCGATCATTACATCTAGGAGATTTGATCAACACATGTGTAGGTTTGATGAGTCATCGCTAGACTCGACACATGTCAATAGCGATTAGCGTCAATTAACACATATAGGACCATCGATCGATACAAATCCAGCCATTGGATTTTCCTAAAACTTTGGCATTTCGTTTAAAGCACATAGACCTAAGTGTGGACCATTTGAAATTTTATTTGAAGTTACAGAGAAAATTTTGTCGAAGACAGAAGTTTAGACAGGAAATTACTAGTTTGAGGTTCTTTCCTTTAGGATACTTTGAGAATTGTTCAAGGGGTTTTGGACCAGGAAATAGACATTCGATTCATAGCAATTTTTGGCCTTTGGACACCTATGTGAATAGGTATTAATCATCATCAGGCATGGCGGACCGTGCTTATAGGCTGCCCCTCAAGCTATAAAATTTTCGATCATGTGGGAAGCTTTGCATACGCAAAGTGAGCGCGGTGAACAAAACATGTGCTTTCATTGTGGTAAGTCACAGGGACACAAGGATTTAAAAAGAGTCGACATCACTTGATCGATAATTTTGAAAACAAAAATTTTTGTCCTTTCGATCAAGAATGTTGACGAAAATATTTTTTTTAACTTATAGCCCTGTTGCGGATGAAAAAGAAAATCAAAGAAGGTATGAAAGGAAAAATCCGTTGGGGAAGATGAAAATTAAGAGCTTTCAAAAGGTTTTGTGCCCTTAGTGACGTATTATAGTTTTACAAAAAGGTTGGTCCGCCAATTTTATAACGGTTTTGAGATGATGCAAAAAGCACGCATAGAATTATACATTTGGGCACTCCCTGCCACTATTGAGGAGTTTTCTCACTAGAGAGTGTGGCATTATCAGCTACCATTGACTAGTTTTCTCATCAGGGAGTGTGGCACCGTCAGCCACCATTGATAAGTTTTCTCATTAGGGATCATAGTATTGTCAGCCACCGTCGATCAATGTATCTCATCAAAGAGTGTGGAACTGTCAGCCACGATTGAATAGTTTCTCTAACTAGGGAGTTGGTCACTGTCTGCCACCATTGACTAGTTTGTCTCACCAAGGAGTTGGGCACTATTTGCCACTATTGACCAGTTTATCTCACCAGGGAGTTGGGCAATGTCTGCCACCATTGAATAGTTTACCTCACTAGGAATTTGGGCACTGTCTGCGGCCGTTGAGCTGTTTGTCTCACTATAGAGTTGGGCATTGTCTTGCCACTATTGACCAGTTTGTCTCACAATAGAGTTGGGCATTGTCTACCACCATTGAGCAGTTTGTCTCACTAAGGAGTTAGGCACTGTCTGCTACCATTGATATGTACTTGTGATTTCCTTGTGTAAAGATATGTGCAAGGTCTTTGATAGAGGATTTCCTCCTCATATTTTGAAGGAGTGGAAGGTTCGACGTTGGTGTTGATGCATTATGCTGCTAGTTGCAATGATTTCTTTAGGAGCTTCTTGTCGCTATTTCTATATGGTGGGTTACCATGCTGAATAGCTATGCCTTTTTTTCCACATTTCGAGGTTATGCCATAATTTTTGCCTAAACCAAAGAATAGCGAGCTATCATTTTGCACCCTAATTTTTGCATAAACCGCCTTTTCAGGTTTTCGGTTTATCCGGTTGCCTTCACTTTTGCCCGGATTACCCTTTGGGATTTTTAACCTAGCAGGCCTTTTTTCTTTTTCTTTTTTTTATTTTTTTTGTGTTGACTTTCGCCTTTCACACCTTGCCCCAATTTATAAGAGAAGGTGAAATATTCTTGATCTATTTGTTCATAAGCTTTATCTCTCTAGTTTTTCTCGCCCGTCTTAGTTGTACACCGGACATCACCTTGATGTTCAATGCATGTGATGGTTTGAATGATGTATGAACATTGGTTGCAAAGACTAGGGTACGTTATAGTCCTAATTGATGTGTACCAAGGGTACGCGCTAAGTCCTCTATGGACTAATGCGTAGAGGGATCCTTCCAACCTTATTACTCCACTGTGGCGAGTATCTTTCCTATGAGGGGGCTTCTCCTCTATTACCCACTAAGGGTAGATAGGGTCGTACTCTCTTTTATGATTTTATGAAAAATCTATGTATCCCTAAGGGAAGTTGCTACGGCTGTATTGCTATATGATGGGCTAAGTTTGACAGGGTTACAGTTGATGGTAATCGTGCATTATGTATTTAAGCTCAAGAACCTTAATTGAGTTCAGGAGCCCGTTTTACACATTTAATATACTCAAACCTAGCGGCGTTAATCAAGCCGACTAGATTATGGTGTACTATACACGGCTGGTGTGTCCCAAATTTGTGCCCCTATGCGAACTCGAATCAAGTTCTAGAGACACGCTATTGAGAACACCAGGGTTCTGGGTGTGAAAATATGCAGATGCTATGCAGTAAACACTAATAATTCCAAATTCAAATGACTTTCATTATTTCATCTTTAATTGATCTTTACAAATAAAATCAATCATAAAAAGATTTAGTCCTCAGCAGAGTCACCACTGTGAGTGGGTGAAACTTTTCATGATGGACCCTTTCGGGTCATCGGTCGGATTGGCACGGCCAACGCTGGACTCTCGGGTTTTAATGCGGGGAATCACCGCTAGAGCGTGGGGCTCGTTATATGTATGAACATACTTGGCATTTCCAACTGGACAAAGGGTTCGAGGACTCCTTTAGGGATTAGCCTTTTCATTACAGGAGCAGGGTCCCTGTTTTATGCAATATTAGAGTCGCCACCCGGATCAGCTCTTCTTGGAAATTGGTGGTATAGCTAATTCTGGTGGGATTTCTATATCGATAAAAGAGAGATTCTAGTTCTGGATGAAATAGTTACTTGCCATTTGAATTTGGAGAAATCATATTTTGAAAATCTTTAGTTATTTTAATAACCAAAAGAAAAGAGTTAAGAGATACGACCTTTGAGGGCCTAGCCTGTGGAGTGAGGGCCCGAGTAAGGGCTAGTTACTTCATGTTGAAATAGTAATTCAAATGCATGATTGAAAGTAATATTTTACCCTTAGTTACCTTTCAAGTGTCCTGAAGGCCGATACATGCTAGAACCGAATGATAGGAAGATTGGGGTTGAGAACCTTGGGATTTGTGGAGATGGTTTATAAATAAAACCCGTCAAGAGTAATGAACTATACCTTGGTATGATTGGTGTTTGAAGATCAATATGAAGAAGGTTTATGGCTAAAACCCTTCGAAAATATTGATATTTTGGTTTCGTGTTTAGGGAATAAGGCTAGGCCAGTTTATAGCTAAAACTTGCCAAGGGAAAGGGTCCCATACCTGAGTATAGTTTTGGGATAGAGAAGGACTTTTTGGTATGGATTCAGGGAATCCACAAGAAGGAAATTTTAAGAGAGTTTTGGTTGTGTTTTCTCCATTAAAAGTTGTTCTTGTTGTCTGAAAGATGTTGAAAATGAGCCGGGATCGCATTCTTTTTATAGGATTTTTGGCAGCGTCGATCGACACATCTTGGGAGGTTGTAGCTTCGCTCAATCATCACTAGGCTCAACACTTGTCCAAGGAGCATCGATTGCCATATCTGGGAGCATCGATCGGCACATGTGTAGGTTTGATGAGTCATCGCTAGACTCGACACGTGTCAATAGCGATTAGCATCAATCGACACATATGGGAGCGTCGATCGACGCAAATCCTGCCGTTGGATTTTTCTAAAATTTTGAAACGTGGTTTGTAACACACAGTGCTAAGTTTTGACCATTCTATCAAAGGCAGAAGTTTGGATAGGAAATTACTTGTTCAAGTGGTTTTGGACAAGGAAATAGACATTCGATTCATAGCACTTTTTGGCATTCAGACACCTATGTGAATAGGTATTAATCATGATCAGGCCTGGCAGACCATGCTCACAAGTTGCCCTTCGCATTACAAAAGTTTTGTTCGTGTGGGAAGTTTTGCATACATGAAGTGAGCGCGGTGAATAAAACATGTGCATTCGTGTGTGGTAAGTTGTAAGGACACAAGGATTTAAAAAGAGTCGACATCACTTGATCGATAATTTTAAAAACAAAATTTTTTGTCCCTTTGATGAAAGATTGTTAACAAAAATGTTTTTTTAATTTAAAGTCCTGTTGGGGATGAAAACGAAAATCAAAGAAGGTATGAAAGGAAAAATCCGCTGGGGAAGATGAAAATTAAGGGCTTTCAAAAGGTTTTGTGCCCCGAGTGACGTGGTATTGTTTTACAAAATGGTTGGCCCACCAATTTCAAAATGATTTTGAGATGATGCAAATAGCAAGCAGAGAATTATACATGTGGGCACTACCTGCCATTATTGAGTAGTTTTCTCATCAGGGAGTGCAATACTGTCAGCAACCATTGACAAGTTTTCTCATCAAGGAGTGTGGCACTGTCAGCCACCGTCGATCAATTTTCTCATCAGAGATTATGGTACTATCAGCCATCGTCGATCAGTTTGTCTCATCAAAGAGGGTGGCAATGTCAGCCACAATTGAACAGTTTCTCTTGCTAGGGAGTTCGGCACTATCTACCACCATTGACCAGTTTGTCTCACCAAGGAGTTTGGCACTGTCTGCCACCATTGACCAGCTTATCTCATCAGGGATTTGTACACTTTCATCCACCATTGAATAGTTTGCCTCACTAGGGAGTTGGGCAATATCTGCGGCCATTGAGTAGTTTGTCTCACTAGGGAGTTGGGCACTGTCTTGCTACCATTTAGCAGTTTGTCTAACAATGGAGTTGGGCATTATCTGCTGCCATTGAGCAGTTTGTCTCACCATCGAGTTAGGCATTGTCTGCCTCTATTGAGCAGTTTGTCTCACTAGGGAATTGGGCACTATCTACCGCCATTGATATGTACTTGTGATTTCCTTGCATAAAGATATGTGCAAGGTCTTTGGTAGAGGATTTCCACCTCATATTTTAGAGGAGTGGAAGGTTCGACGTTGATGTTGATACATTATGTTGCCAGTAGCAATGATTTCTTTAGGAGCTTCTTATCGCCATTTCTATGTGGTGGGTTACCATGCTGAATGGCTATGCCTTTTTTTACACATTTCGAGGTTATGCCCTAATTTTTGCCTGAACTGAAGAATAGCGGGCTATCACTTTTCACCCTAATTTTCGCATAAACTGCCTTTTCTGGTTTTCGATTTATCGGGTTTCCTTAACTTTTGCCTGGATTACCCTTTCAGGTTTTTAACCTAGCAGGCCTGCTTTCTTTTTCTTTTTTTCTTTTTTTTGTTGTTGACTTTCGCCTTTCTCACTTTGCCCCAGTTTATAAGGGAAGGTGAAGTATTCTTGATCTGTTTGTTTGCAAGCTTTATCTCTCTGATTCTTCTCGACCGTCTTAGTTGTACACTGGATATCACTTTGATGTTTCATGCATGAGATAGTTTGAATGATGTATGAACATTTTTTGCAGGGACTAGGGTATGTTATAGTCCCAATTGATGTGTACAAAGGGTATGCGCTAAGTCCTTTATGGACTAATGCGTAGGGGGATCCTTCCAACCTTATTACTCCATTTTGGTGAGTGTCTTTCCTATAAGGGCGCTTCTCCTACATTACCCACTGGGGATAGATGGGGTCATACTCTCTTTTGTGATTTTATGAAAAATCCGAGTATCCCTCAGGAAAGTTACTACAACTGCATTTCTATATGCTGGACTAAGTCCGATAGGGTTACAGTTGAAGGTAACCGTGCATTATGTACTTAAGCTCAAGAACCCTAATCAAGTTCAGGAGCCCTTTTTCCATGTTTAATATACTCAAACCTAGTGGCCTTAATCAAGTTGACTAGATTATATTATACTACGCACGGGTGGTGTGTCCTAACTTCATGCCCCTACACGAACTTAAATCAAGTTCTAGAGACATGCTATTGAGAACACTGAGGTTCTGGGTGTGAAAATATGCAGATGCTATGCCATAAACCCTAATAATTCCAAATTCAAATGACTTGCATTATTTCATCTTCAATTGATCTTTAGAAAAAAATCAATCACAAAAAGCTTTAGTCCCCAGCAGAGTCGCCACTGTGAGCGGGCAAAACTTTTAGTGATGGACCCTTTCGGGTCATCGGTCGGATTGGCACGGCCAACGCGGGACTCCTAGGTTTTAATGTGGGTAATCATCGCTAGAGCACGGGGCTCTTTGTATGTGTGAACATACTTGACATTTCCAACTGGACAAAGGGTTCGAGGACTCCTTGGGGATTAGTCACCACCTAGATCAGCTCTTCCAGAAATTGGTGGTATAGTTGAGCCTGGTAGGATTCCTATGCCGATAAAAGAGAGATTCTGGTACCAGATGAAATAGTTACTTGCCATTTGAATTTGGATAAATCATATTTTGAAAATCTTTTGTTATTTTGATAAATAAAAGAAATGAGTTGAGAGATACGACCTATGCGGGCCTAGCCCATGGAGCGAGGGCCCTAGTAGGGGCTTGCTACTTCATGTTGAAATAGTAATTGAAATGCATGATTGAAAGTAATATTTTACCCTCAGTTACCTTTAAAGTGTCCTGAAGGCCGATACGTGCTAGAACCGAATGACAGGAAGATTGGTGTTGAGAACCTTGGGATTTACGGAGATGGTTTATAAATAAAACCCGTCGAGAGTAATGAACTATACCATGGTATAGTTGGTGTTTAAAGATCAATGTTAGGAAGTTTTATGGCTAAAACCCGTCGACAATATTGATCTGCGTTATTGGTTTGGTGGTTAGGGAATAAGGCTAGGCCAGTTTATAACTAAAACTTGCCGGGGGGAAAGGGTTCCATGCCTGAGTATAGTTTTGGGATAGAGAAGGGGTTTTTGGTATGGATTTAGGGATCCAAAAAAAGGAAATTTTCAGAGAGTTTTGGATGTGTTTTCTCCATCGAAAGTTGTTCTTGCCATCTGAAAGCTGTTGAAAATGAGCAGGGATCGCGTTCTTTTTATAGGATTTTTGGCAGTGTCAATCGACACATCTTGGGAGCGTCGATCGACACATCTAGGGTTGTTGTAGCTTTGCTGAGTCATCACTAGACTCAATATGTGTCCAAGGAGCATTGATCGACACATCTGGGAGCGTCGATCAACACATGTGTAGATTTGAGGAGGCATCGCTAGACTCGACACGTGTCAGTAGCAATTAGAGTCGATCAATACATATGGGAGAGTCGATCAATGCAAATCCTGCCGTTGGATTTTTTTGAAATTTTTACATGTCGTTTGTGACACATAGGGCTACGTTTTGACCATTGGAAATTTTATTTGAATTTACAGAGAGAATTCTATTGAAGGCAGAATTTCAGATAGGAAATTACTGGTTTAAAGTTCTTTCCTTTCGGATACTTTGAAGATTTTCAAGGGGTTTTGGACAAGGAAATAGACATTCGATTCATAGCACTTTTTGGAATTCAGACACCTATGTGAATAGGTATTAATCATCATCAATCCTTGCAGATTGTGCTCACAGGCTGCCCCTCTTATTACAAAAGTTTCGATCGTCTAGGAACTTTTACATAGGCGAAGTGAGCGCGGTGAACAAAACAAGTGCTTTCATGTATGGTAAGTCGTAGGGTCACAAGGATTTAAAAAGAGTCGACATCACTTGATCGATAATTTTGAAAACAAAAATTTTTGCCACATCAATCAAGAATGTTGATGAAAATGTTTTTTTAAGTTAAAGTCCTATTGGGGATGAAAACGAAAATCAAAGAAGGTTTGAAAGGAAAAATCCACTAGGGAACATGAGAATTAAGAGCTTTCAAAAGGTTTTTTGCCCCTATTGACATATTATAGTTTTACAAAAAGGTTGGTCCGCCAATTTCAAAACAGTTTTGAGATGATGTCAAAAGCAAGCACAGAATTATACATTTGGGCAGTACCTGCCACTATTGAGTAGTTTTCTCATCAGGGAGTGTGGCACTATCAGCCACCATTGACCAGTTTTCTCATCAAGGAGTGTGGCACTGTGAGCCACCATCGATCAATTTTCTCATCAGGGATTATGGTACTATCAACCACCATCGATCAGTTTATTTCATCGAAGAGTGTGGCACTGTCACCCACAGTTGAACAGTTTCTCTCGCTAGGGACTTGGGCACTGTCTGCCACCATTGACCAGTTTGTCTTACCAAGGAGTTAGGCACTATTTTCCACCATTGACCAATTTATCCCACCAGGGAGTTGGGCACTGTCTGCCATCACTGAATAGTTTGCCTCACTAGGGAGTTGGGCACTGTCTGCGACCATTGAGCAGTTTCTCTCACTAGGGAGTTGGGCACTGTCTTGCCACCATTGACTAGTTTATCTCACAATGGAGTTGGGCATTATCTTCTACCATTGAGCAGTTTGTCTCACCATCGAGTTAGGCACTGTCTGCCACCATTGAGCAGTTTATCTCACTAGGGAGTTGGGCACTATCTATCGCTACTGATATGTACTTGTGATTTCCTTGCATAAAGATATGTGCAAGGTCTTTGGTAGAGGATTTCCTCCTCATATTTTGGAGGAGTGGAAGGTTCGAAGTTGGTGTTGAAATATTATGTTGCTAGTAGCAATGATTTCTTTAGGAGGTTCTTATCACCATTTCTATGTGGTGGGTTACCATGCTGAATGGCTATGCCTTTTTTTCCACATTTCGAGGTTATGCCCTAATTTTTGCCTAAATCGAAGAATAGCGGGCTACCATTTTTCACCCTAATTTTTGCATAAACTGCCTTTTTAGATTTTTGGTTTATCGGGTTGCCTTAACTTTTGTCCAGATTACCCTTTTGAGTTTTTAACTTAGCAGGCCTTTTTTCTTGTTCTTTTTTTTCTTTTTTTCTTTTTTTTGGTGTTGACTTTCGCCTTTCTCACCTAGCCCCAGTTTACAAGAGAAGGTGAAATATTATTGATATATTTGTTTGCAAGCTTTATCTCTTTGATTCTTCTCGGCCGTCATAGTTGTACAATGGACATCATGTTGATGTTTCATGCATGTGATGGTTTAAATGATGTATAAACATTGGTCACAGGGACTAGGGTATGTTATAGTCCCAATTCATGTGTACCAAGGGTACGCGCTAAGTCCTTTGTGGATTTATGCATAGGGGGATCCTTCCAACCTTATTACTCCATTGAGTTGAGTATCTTTCCTATGAGGGGGCTTCTCCTCTATTAACCACTGGGGGTAGATGGTGTCATACTCTCTTTTGTGATTTTATGAAAAATCTGGGTATCCCTAAGGGAAGTTGCTACGGCAGCATTGCTATATGCTGGGCTAAGTTCGACAGGGGTACAGTTGATGGTAACTGTTCATTATGTTCTTAAGCTCAAGAACCCTAATCGAGTTCAGGACCCCATTTTCCACATTTAATATACTAAAACCTAGTGGCCTTAATCAAGCCAACTAGATTATATTATACTACATACGGCTGGTGTGTCCCAACTTTATGCCCCTATACGAACTCAAATCAAGTTCTAGAGACAAGCTATTGAGAACACCGAGGTTCTAGGTGTGAAAATATGCAGATACTATGCAGTAAACCCTAATAATTCCAAAATCAAATGACTTTCAATATTTCATCTTCAATTGATCTTTGGAAAAGAATCAATCATAAATAGATTTAGTCCCCAGCAAAGTCACCACTGTGAGCGGGCGAAACTTTTCGTGATGGACCCTTTCGTGTCATCAGTCAGATTGGCATGGTCAACGCTGGACTCCCAGGTTTTCATATGGGGTATTGCCGCTAGAGCGTGGGGGTCATTGTATGTGTGAACATACTTGGCATTTCCAACTGGGCAAAGGGTTCGAGGACTCCTTTGGGGATTAGCCTCTTTATTATGGGAGCAGGGTCCCTGTTTTATGCAATATTAGAGTCGCCACCTAGATTAGCTCTTTCAAGAAATTGGTAGTATAGCTGATCCGGGTAGGATTCCTATATCGATAAAAGAGAGATTCTAGTTCCAGATGAAATAGTTGCTTGCCATTTGAATTTGGATAAATCATAGTTTGAAAATCTTTTGTTATTTTAATATGCAAAAGAAATGAGTTGAGAGATACGACCTTTGCGGGCCTAGCTCATGGAGCAAGGGACCGAGTAGGGGCTTGCTACTTCATGTTGAAATAGTAATTGAAATGCATGATTGAAAGTAATATTTTACTCTCAGTTACCTTTTGAGTGTCCTGAAGGCCGATACATGCTTGAACCGAATGATAGGAAGATTGGGGTTGAGAACCTTGGGATTTGCGAAGATGTTTTATAACTAAAACCCGTCAAGAGTAATGAACTATGCCTTGGTATAGTTTGTGTTTGAAGATCAATCTGAGGAATGTTTGTTGCTAAAACCCGTCAACAATATTGATCTGTGTTATTGGTTTGGTGTTTAGGGAATAAGGCTAGGCCTGTTTATAGCTAAAACTTGCCGTCGAAAACTATACTTGAGTATAGTTTTGGGATAGAGGAAGGGCTTTTTGGTATGGATTCAGGGAATCCACAAAAAAGGAACTTTTCATAGAGTTTTGGATGTGTTTTTTCCATCAAAAGTTGTTCTTGTCGTCTGAAAGCTATTGAAAACAAGCAAGGATCACGTTCTTTTTATAGGATTTTTGGCAGCGTTCGATCGACACATCTTGGGAGCATTGATCGATGCATCTAGGGATGTTGTAGCTTCACTAAGTCATCACTAAAATCAACACGTATCCAAGGAGCATTGATCGATGCATATGGGAGTGTCGATCGACATATGTGTAGGTTTGATGAGTCATCACTAGACTTGACACGTGTCAACAACGTTTAGAGTTAATCGACACATATGGGAGCATCGATCGACGCAAATCCAGCCATTGGATTTTTCTGAAAAGTTGACACATGGTTCCTAACACCTAGTGCTAACTTTTAACCGTTCAAAATTCTATTTACGATTACAGAGAGAATTGTGTCGAAGGCAGAATTTTAGATAGGAAATGACTAGTTTGAGGTTCTTTTCTTTAGGATACTTTGAGGATTGTTCAAGGGGTTTTGGACAAGGAAATAGACATTCGATTCATAGCACTTTTTGGCATTCGGACACCTATGTGAATAGGTATTAATCCTCATCAGGCCTGACGGACCGCGCTCACAAGTACTTTGGTGTGAACAGTTCTACCTTTAAGGCACTTTATTTCAAATGATGACTCTCATTTTGTTTACTCGTTTGATGTTTCGCCCGATGGGTCCATGCATTCATTCTATCATAAGCATAATGAGTTCAATATTCATGATGTTTCTTTAACTGAAATAAATTTTAGTACATGTGATAGTAACCATTTTCTAATGACCTAACCTCTGAAAGAAAATGAGAGATAAGTGCTTAAAGATCATGATAACGCTTTCACCTGGTCACACTTAGCCATACCTAGGGTTTATCGTTAGATTGTCGATCATCGCATCTTCATGCCTAAAATAGTAAAAGAAACTCAGTTCTTACCTAGATAGATCCAATATGTCAATCGATTCATGCCGGCCTTATAAGCATATTTCAAGCTACCAAAGAAGTGTCAGCCTATTATGGAGACAGAACATTACCAGATCATCTTCGCCAGAATCATAGCTTACCTTTTCTTCACCCATCCATTCTCACAATTCCTAACCCTAATACACCATTGATCCTTACTAATATCCCATACCTTCCAAATCCATAAACCTTCCCTATTTCTCTCCTCATTGGCCATTCTCAGCGAGGAGAACATATATGATCGATGAGATTCGACCCTCATCAATAAATGAACACTGCTTCATCATCGTAGGGGCAGGTTACTTCTCAAAATAGGGGGAAGTCAAGTCTTTCACCAGCATTACTGCCAAAAGGATGACCAAGTTCATCGAGAAATGCATCTTTACGTGGTATGGATTATTTCATCACTTGGTCTCTATAAATCATTTTGGTTCCAAGGGAAAACCACCTGTTTGATCAGAAAATATGGGTTTGGACATCGCAGATCCTCACCGCACAGACCATAAGCTAATGGGAGAACTGAAACCACAAACCAGTCTATCAAGAAATTGCTCTCCAAACCTACCGTAAGATACAGATATTGGGTCGATAAGCAACCATTCACCCTTCAAAGATGTCAAACAAGTGTCCCAAGCATCTGACACCTTTCTCCTTGGTTTATAGTATAGCAACTGCAATCCCAGTCAAAATCGAGATAAAGTCCTTGAGAGTCACACTAAATCCAGGTCAAAGGGCCCCCGTGGACCAAGAGTTAATTTGAATAGCTTAAACAATCTTTAGATTTCCCAGCAGTGCATGGTGAAGGCGCCCGATGACCGAACCAAGCATCAGAAGTATCCGTCAAAAGTCGAAAATCCAGTTCCAAGAGTATAGCCTACCAACACTGATCCAAGGGGGAAGTTTTGGCCAAATTGGGAAGGACCTTATGTGATTAAGAAAGTTCTTGATAAAGGCGGGGTGAAAATCATGGATATGGATGGTAATGAGTTCACCAACCCTATGAATCATGATCGGTTAAAGCGCTATCATATCTAAATCAAAAGAATCAAATCCAGAAAAGCGGCACATAAAAAATAAATAAAATAAATCACCCGGCGAGTGGTCTTCTATTGTTCCGGAAAAAAGTAGGGTATATCCCGCTGTTTGGTATTCTGCAAACCATTCAGGCTAAAGTTAGGGTGCAAAAATAGCCCGCTAGACTGAAACCCGAAAAGGACGGTCTAGGCAAAAATTAGGGTAAAAGTGAGTCATGAGAGTTTGTTGACTAAAAAACCTTCATAGGCTAGTTAATACCAGAGTTTGAGTCGGTAGAAATGGTTATCATCATTATGTACTCAAACTTACTTCATTTAATGGAAATTTCATTTTAGTGAATCCTTTATGTTTGTGCTTGAATGAATATATTGGGCCCAAAAGGCAGAATGGTGCAAGTAAGTCGAACTAAGGGTTCAGTGCAGTCAACCCTATTCCTAAAAAATGATAGCAAAAGGCAAAAATCCTGATAGACTGAAAAGAAGCGAGGTCTATGCAAAAGCTGGGATGGTCCGCTGGATGGAAAACCCGAAAAATGCAGTCCAGGCAAAAATTAGGACGTAAAAGCAAAATAAACAAGTCTGATAGGCACATCTCAAGGTTTGGGTCTATGCAAAAATTAAGACAATCAAAACAAAGATAAATGACTGCCATCGATCACATCGAGATATCTGCATTATTGTCATCAGCATCAGAGTGCCTAAATACATTCTTCAATCTAATGGATTTAAAGGGCTCAAATCTGTCCTCTATAATTGTCCACTCCAATCTCGACCGCGATCAAGCATCTCGAGTCTGCAGTAACCTGAAACCATCCTTGGTAGAATTCATTGGAAGTGATAGCGTCCAGTCATTCGTTATCTAGAATCTTGAACTTTGCTTCATGCACCCCCTTTGTCTTCGACATGCTCAATCCAGTAATCAATTTGCAGCCGACTCGCCACTTTGAGTAGCTCATAAAGAGCCCTATGTCCCATGTCATACCAGCAATACAAAGTTTGCGGGTCCTGTCTCAGCCATGGTATCCAAACACACGAACCTTGCATGTACGCTGCAACTTCTATAGTTCTCCACCAGGGGCATTCCTACCTAATCTGTGTGACATCCCCAATCCTCTACCAGGGGCATTCTTGTCTTGTCCATGCCACAAAGCAATTCCATGTATTCTCTCTCCAAGAAAGCAATCTAATTGAGTAAAATCAATCAAGCAAACCAATCAGTCATCATGTATAATGTTCATAAATGTCTTGTCTATTATTCTATACTGAGTTCTACAGGGAACAAAGCACTGAAAAGTATTCTCGAGCCATACGTCGACCTCCAAGCAAATACATGTATCAAGGGGCATCTCAGAATTATCTTCTAACCTACATTCAAGGACAGAACATCTAAGGGGCATATCAGCCAGACTTGACGCTCGGCCTCAGCAGTTTCTCCGGACTCCCGAAAATCTGAACTTAGTTTGTATTTTGTTCTTCCGTTTTTATGGCTTAATTGATAGGGCAAAAAATATTTTTGTTCCATAAAATCAATTAAGCAATAAAAACGCAACTTATGTCATTTGCTGATGCTTTTAAAATTTCCTAGACAGGTACACCATGTGGCAATCTTGGTGGACAACCAACTTGATGGATCCTAAAATCAGAACTCAGAGTTTCCCCCAGGGGTACCTTGATGCAAGTACTCGGGGGCACCTCGATGTAATCATTAGGGTCATCTCAACACATTGTCTTCTAACCTACATTGAAAGATAGAGTCTCCAAGGGGCATACCAGCTAGACCCAATGGACACCTCGGTAATTTCTCCAGGCTCCCGGAAATCCTGACTCAACTTTTATTTCATTCTTCCGTTTCAAATGCTTAATTGACGGGGAAAAAATATTTTTTGTTCCGCAAAATCAATTAAGCAATTAAAACATAACTCATTCCAATTACCAATATCTAAAAAATTCCTTGACAGGAATGCCATACGGCAATTCCGATGGATGATCAATCCGAAGATCCCGAATCCAAAATTCAAAAAATCCTCTAGGGGCACCTCCATGCAACTTTATGCCCTTCAGGGGCACAGTAATGCAGCTTTTGGCCTCCAAGAGCGCCTTGATGCAACAAACACCATTGATTGTGTGTTCCCAGATCACCAGTAGACAGCCGATTTATATTAGCCTTCTCCGATAGGTCCGTTGATGGTGCATCCTCAAACCAGCAGTAGACAATCGATTCCGATTCACCTTCGTGATAGGTCCATTGATGGTGCGTTCTTAAACCACCAGTAGATAACCGATTCAGATTCACCTTCGTGAAAAGTCCGTTGATGGTTTGTTGATGATGCGTCCCCCAACCATCCGTAGACAACCAATTCAACTTCTACCTCCAATAGGTACGTTGATGGTGCGTCCTAAAACCACCAGTAGACAACTGATTGAACTTCCACCTCCGACAGGTTCGTTGATGATGCATGCCATGACCATCCATAGACAACCGCCTAGAGGTTCTATTATCTTAGGTCCGTCGATGGTGCGTTCCCAAACCACCAATAGACAACCGATTCATCTTTTTCTACCTTTGATAGATCTATTAATGATGTGTCCCATGACCGTCCATAGACAGCCGACTCAAACTTCCTTCACCTCAGGTATAACCTTCTATCCCTCGCTCTTTCGTGAGATCACACTCGCTCGCCAAGTGGCAATCTTCTGAGGGGCAGCCTATGAGCACAGGCGTTTCGATGACCTGCAGAACGATGATGACATTTTGCTTGGACCTAATAATTGGCCTGCTATTCTATTATTTCGAAGTCGAACTGTGTTTGGTAAGTCTTCCCGTGATGAAGTTGGGAATTTTAAGCGTTTAGTTCCCTTTAACCGGTTAATTAATTAGATGCTTCAAAAAAATAAAAATATATATTTTTTAAAAAAATAAAAAAAATCTACCCTACCCTAGTCGGCTCCGCCGTCCGCGATGGCGCCGAGACTTCCGGGCAGGGGGCGAGACGCGCCCCCTTGCTCGTCTCACGCCGCGCCCCCGCATATCAGAGCACGTGGCCACATCACCGAGATGTGCCGTGGCGCAGAGGCGAGGCTCGGCGTCTCGTCGTGCCAAACATTGTCGTTGCAGGGTCTCGCCCTGAGACCCTGCGCTAGCTCTGGTTGTCCGTCGCCAGTCCATCTTTCTCTCTCTCAGTCTAAATTTTCTTGATTTTTCAGGGAATCTTTGGATTTCTAGGGACTAATTGAGTTATTTAGAGTTTGTTGTGCCTATATAAACTCATTAAATCATCTGTTAAGGGACGTTTTTGCCAAATTAAAACTTAATTTAACATTTAGAATCCCCTAGGCTTTAGAGAGAGAAAGCCGTTTAAAACTTGAGAAATTCAGTTAACCCGGATTCTTAAGGGTTACTTAGCTTGATATTTTAGCTTAATCAATAAAATTAATTAGAATCTTAAGTTAAAATAGGCTTAAATAGGATTTAGAGACTTTTTCCCCTAAAATCACTGAATTCAGTCGCAAAGTTCACCGCTATTTTTCTCACTGTTTCATCAGATTTCATCACAAATTTGTCACAAAGTTTGCCAAATGACAGGTTTGAGTCTCAAAATGTGGATTCACGGCCTTTAGGTAAAAAAATTGAGTTCCAATCTACTTTTTATTCATTATTGTTCGTTATTTGACTATTCTTGGTTATTATTTCGGGCTTCTTAGTGTTTTTTCGAGCTAGATGCTCCGGCGTAACTTGAGATCCTGCAACTGCAACATCTCAAATGACCACTACAGCATCTCAAATCCCCCTACAGCATCTAGATGGGTAAAAATGCTAAAAAGCCCCTGCTTTGTGTTTTTGGTCCCTTTTTATCGTTTTCTTGCGTTTTTTACCCCAATTTTCTTCCGAAAAATTTTATATAATTTGTAACTCGTTTTTAATTAATTTTTAACCTGTTTTAGATTTTATTGATTTTTAATTAAATAAATCACCCTTTAATGGCTTAAAAATAGGTTTTTCATCAAATAAATCTAAATAAATCTTTTTATTCTAATAAAAAAATCCCAAAATTATTTCTGTAATTTTTGGTTATTATTGTGGCTTGTTTAGTTTATTTTATTAATTATTAGGTTATTTAGATGCTCATTTAAATACCCGAAAATCGTGTTTTAGCCCCAAAAAATCCAAAAAAAATATGCTTTCCCCTTTTATGCATTTATTTTCTGCCATTTATTTATTTATACTTTATTTGTAGTTATTTGTTATATTTTGCCTCATTTAGAGCCGGGTTCGATTGGTAAGATCGATTAAGACCCAGTTTTGTCCTTTTATTCATTTATCCGCTTTATTTACTTTTTCACATTAGAAAAATGTATAGGAATTTGTAAAGCCTTGTAATAGTTATTTATTTGTTTTATTTACTGCTTTTGTGTGATGTATGGCCATATAAACCACAAACTCCAAACAATAACCAGATTTAAATCGCATAAGAACTATAGTCGTGTTTATTAAAAATATAAATGGTTTGATTTAAGAATTGAAAAGTAAGCAACATCATCTGAACTTGGAATGTCTATTTTAAGGTACGGTCCAACCACCAGGTGGGAATATCGTACCCAAATTCCCGGTGGAGCTAAATCGGGTGGCGACTCTATCTTAAAATTCGAGATTTCAAGTCTTGTATCCCTTAACATATAAATCGAACTTAAACTCAATATCAACATCATTTTCATTATAATTTTCATCACGCCTAAAATAAGGATTCTCCCTTAGCATGCTTCACAATGCCTCGCTTTTTCCCACCCCCCGTGCTATGCATCTCATGCAGTCCTCATAGGTGGGAAAAAGGTCATCCACTTACACAGCTGATTGTCTATTTCTTCCTCTTAAACTTCTAGTTCAAGATTGCTCCTACTGACTTTTGCAACTAAGTGTTCATTTTCCACTCCGAGACACAAATACCTTTTGTGCTTCGGGTTGGTAAAATAAATATCCAATAGTTTCCTTTGGATATCCAATGAACAAACACTTGTTAGATTTATGGTCTGGCTTATTTGATGTTATGCTTTTTACCATAGCAGGACAGCCCCATACTCTTAGGTGACTCAGAGATGGTCTTTTATTACACCACCTTTCATAAGGCGTAAAGTCAACTGATTTAGAGGGCACTCTATTTAATACATAAAATGCACTCTTTAGTGCATATCCCTAAAAGGATTTACTAAGATCTGTTTGGCTCATCATGGATCAAACCATATCCAATAAAGTATGATTCCTCCTTTCAGACACTCCATTATGTTGGGGTGTATAAGGAGGGGTCCACTAGGGAACTATCCTATTTTATTTTAGACAATCTTGAAACTCTTGACTTAAGTATTCTCCACCTCGATCAGATCAAAGTGCTTTAATAATTTTCTCAAGCTGTTTATCTACTTCATTTTCTAAATATTTTGAACTTCTCAAAACTTTCAGACTTGTGCTTCATTAAGTTTAAATAACCATATCATGACTAATCATCAATAAAGGTTATGAAGTAAGAGTATCCTCCTACTGCCTTAACACTCATTACACCACACACATCTGTATGTATAATTTTCAATGTACTAGTGGCTCATTCACCATTTCCCTTAAAGGGTAACTTCATCATTTTTTTGTTTAAACAAGGCTCGTATCACCATAAGACTCCACGTCTGTTGGGCCTAAGTCTCCACGCTTGTATAACTTAGTTAAGCAATCTTTGTTTATATGGCCTAAATGACAGTGCCATAAGTAGAAAGATTTCTCATTATCTAATTTAACTTTCTTCACATTGTTTATATTAAAAACTTCTACTTTAGTATCAAGAACATAAATGCCACCCTTCAACATCCCATAGCCATAAAGAACATCATTTAAACGAATCTGACAATTATAATTCGAAAATAAAACTTCAAATCCCTCTGCTGCTAAATGCGCAATAAAGATAATATTCTTAGTAACATTCAAAATATAGTAACAATTATTCAAAACTAAAACTAAGCCACTCGACAAAATAAGATTAAATCTTCCTACGGCTAATGCAACAACCTGTGCTCCATTTCCCACAGACAAGTCCATCTCCCCTTTTGCAAGCTTCCTACTATTCCTTAGTCCCTACACAGAAGTACAGATATGAGAACCACAACCAGTATCCAATACCCAAGTTGATTTAGAAGGAAAAGTAGCATAGTTTTCAATGACAAACATACCTGAAGTATATGCATCTTTAAGCTTCTTCTTCATATGTTCAAAAGTGGGAGCTTTGCAATCCATCTTCTAGTGTCCCGGTTTCCTGCATTAGATACAGATATATTTAGATGTCTTCTTTTTACCCTTTTGTTTCTTCTTCTTTGACCCCTTAACTACCCTTTTGGTCACAATATTCTCGAGGTCAACATTTGGAGAACATTTGCTTTTAGACTTGCCTAAAATTTTTTTTCCCTTCGCATCGAACTTCCTTAACACATCAATTAATTCTAGGAATGTACAATCATATCCTTTAGAGCAATGTTCCTTTACAAAGTCTACATAGCTCATAGGTAAAGAATCTAAAAGGATATCTACTCCCAAGTATCGATCAATTTTAGATCCTAGTGTTTCTAATTTCACAATGAAATCTCTAATCTTGTTGATGTATGCTACAACACTTGTCCCTTCCTTCATCTTAGAGCTAAAAAGTTCATTAGTCAACTTGAACCTTTCATACCTTGCCTTTTTAGACAAACCCTTCAGATGGATCAAAATGGTCTCAAGATTCTTGTGATCGCACTGTGAACGCATCATAGGATTCATTGTATCTAACAACAATTGTGATACATAGACTGAATCCCTTAGAAATTTCAACCATGCCCATTAAAGTTCAGCCGGTGCATCAGTGCTAAGATGTTCTGCGAATGGTTTTTCAAGAACATATGCCAATTTATAATCCATAAGGGTATCCCTTACTTTCTTGATCCCTTCATGGTAGTTAATTGCAGTTAAAATTTGGATGTGGTTAAGATGAAGATTAATATCGCAGTTCATATTCAACCTAAGATATAAGAAAAGGAAAAATATTATTCAAACTTTAGTATATAGTACATGTATTTAATATAAGGACTTTTAATTAAATACTTTTATCCTACCATTTTTTGAAATTTACAATAGCTCATTCTATTGAATTTGGGAGGTTTAACCAAGCTAAATTTCCAAGTTGGTAGCATCTATAAATGACCCCCACTTTTATGAGTCAAGCCATATTAGTAAGTTGTAGTTGAAACTCCATTCCATTTGCATCATATGCAATTGCTAATTTATTCAAGTTCCCTAAATCCAAGGGACATGTGCTCTTATATTAGAATCTCCTTGAACGTGTCTTAGTGTTGCGGGTAGCCCCCAATTTTATGGTAGACTATCCCTTCCTGTTAAGGCAGAGCCTATCTCAATTTTTATAACTGGTTGATGTAGATGAAAGGAACACTTTGTGGAACACTTTATGGCCAAAAAAGACTATATTATAAATTTAAGTAAGGAAGACTTATAACTTGCCTTAATATATTTACTTTGGAATTTATTGGTGTTAAACGTCTCACCCAATCTAAGATTTATTAGATGGATATATTTATAATAATTTATATTAATTCAGGGAATTTTAGAATTAATTTATAAGGTTTTACCTTAGGTGGGTTCAAGCTCTTTATTATAATAATTCCATCAACCTAGATTATATGCAAAATAATTAACATTTTTACTTGTTATATTTATATTGCATTTTCTTTAAGCTTTTATTCAATAATTTAATATTTAGTTTGTTATAGAAACATATATAAGAATCATCTTATATAATAGAAATAAATCAGTCCATATTTAATCCCCTCTTTGTTAACTCAAGCTGCACCGATATATATTCCCAGATAGGAGAGGTGCCCTATGAGGAGTAGACACCTTGTCCAATCCTTGCCAGAATAAATACATGAACAAGCTTGAAGAAACATGGATTCTCTTGGACTAATAAATTTTGTTTTTTTAGTTCATGTGAATTGAAAGTATATATAACCCATGTAATTTATATAATTTATTGAGTCTTTGATAATTTTGGGTAAGTTAAGCAGGTTTATTCGAAACTATCTATATCCATTTTCTAACCTTGAAACGAAAGCCTAAGTTCATCTATTATTCCAAACAATTTAATAAACTTTAAATTATTTCTTATAGAAAATAAAATTTAGTTTGCTTTTAACTTAATTATGCACTAAGTAGGCTAGCTCTGATACCACTGTTGGGAACTGACAGTCACTTTAAACATGCATAACAGGCACAACAAAAATTCCAAATTTTATCCCTTGTCCCTAGGAACTCATATCAGTTGCATATAAATTAATTAAAACCTTAACTAAATAAATTCTCCACTTAGATTAACATGCATAAGCTAGGCGTACCATAATTCTAAATTATATCCTAGGATAAAAATATTTTATACTAAGCATGTTGTAACTCTAAGTTATAGTCTAAGTATAAAATAAATTAAGCATAATAATTATTAAGTCTAAAAATGCTTAATGAAAAGGACTTAATAATTAAAAGAAAATTAGAAGATTTACCAGTTGAAGCATGCTTTAGCAGAACCTTCTTACATAAGCCTCCAAGTATAGGATAGTCCCTATAAGTATCCACACAAACCCCACCAACCGAAACCTCCCTCAAGAGAGAACCGCATAGTTTTGAGTACCTACTAGACCACTCCAAAACCAACCTGAAATATTAACTAAAGGGACTCCTTAATTTTTATCTTCTAAGTTGACTTGAGAAAATGCATTAGAATCTTAAGTCAGAGCTCATAGGAAGATGTGGTGCAAGAAATGAAGAAGAGGGGCTTGGTTTATATAGGGGGAGCAAGGGCTCCCCGAATTTAATGCGGGATAGGAAAATTCTCATCCCGTCCTTGGATAAACACACAGATCCCAAGGGATCCACGTGCTGCCCATGCCAACCTAGCTTACTCCGCAAGCTGGGTTGCCTATAGACAAGACAGGCTCTTGCAAGTCTGCCTTGTCCCACGGGCTGGGCCTCGCGGGACTTCCTACAAGCCCAGCTAGTGGGTGGCATTGGGCCACAAGAGCTACCTTTGGGTAGTGCTTGTTTGGGCTGGCCTTATAGGCCCGCATGGGCTATACATGTATTGCATGCAGCCTATAGCCTGCGAGCCCAAAGGCTTGCGTGGCTTAGGCAGCCCACGTAGGCATATGTGGCCTAAATGCGTAGGGTCCCACCCTCGCAATCCAGTCCGACAATTTTCAGTTCCTCTTCATTCAATATTTATTTATTTACGACCCTAATAAATTAGTTATTAGTCAATAAATAAAATTATGGTCCAACCAAGTAATAGTTCAACCATCCCTTATTTAATATTCTCATAATGGATCAAGTCTATTAATTCTTTACTCAGTCTGATAAAAGTCCAATGTGTGTGACCTTATAGGATCCCGTAGTATTGAGCTATTAAGGCTTAACCAATCCTTATTCTATAGGAACCATTGGCTCGAGGTACTAGACCGTGCATAGAACTCGATTACCTTAAATAATTGTAGTATGCCTCTAACAAGAGTCCACTATCCCCCATTACTCAGAACGTCATTTGTGCTTACGACTTAATCCTGGTTTATGCAATAGTTGTCCAATGTGATGAACTACTTCCATTATTTAATATTAGTACCATTTAGTTTATCTGGTTTGATTAAAGTGTTAACCCACCAATAGTGAGGTTGCTCCAAGCTATCCTAGTTATTTCTTGTTACCGATGTATATTACCTTTTACCATAATGTGTTTTGACTAGAAAATATTTCTATCAATCACATACTCTGATAAGAGGTTTATAGTCATCATAACTTCAACAAGCTGCCAGGTACAACTCCTTAATATATCCAGAGCGATGGGTTCTTTCCTACTATATAGCTTACAACATGTTATCATCACTATACCTGTAATCACCTGTGACACCCTAAATTAATGAGTGAATAGGTATGACCCAAAGTATAGCGATAGTACCATACAAGGTAACTAATATCTCAAGTGTGAGGATATTCACAAAGTTACTGTATGAAGATAAATACTAACACATTGACTTATGAACTAAGTATTTATCTTACTGCGGTCTCCAATATATCTTCCAAATATATCCATGTGTCAAACTCAAGGCACCTCCTTGAGTCTTAGGACGTTAACTAGTTGGACCTTTCCAAGAAAGTTGACCACATGAGAGTCTTGTTGTTCCATCAATATCCTTTCTAGATAAAATTGTGACTAGGGATAGCATGAAGCATGTCTCACCAAACATAGTCCAACTATAATATCTCTCACTTCATGCTAAGTTTATGTCAAGGACTTTTGTACAAAGATATCAATGAATATATTTTAACTAGTCACAATATATATGAACACATTGATATAAACAAAAGAATAAATGCCTTTATTAATTAAACAAATAATTAATACCAATACATAATTAAGATACATTGCCTTAACTGCCTTAAGGGCATATATCATATCTAACAGTATGCATTGGTAAGTACTCTGATGAGTGGGACAATCAGGACTTGGCAAGATTTAAGGAAAATGCAGCTACTATAAACTATCTTAATTGTGCTCTTGATGCAACTGAGTTCAATCACATTTCAGATTGTGAAACTACTTGAGAGATATGGAAGAAGTTGGAAGTAAATTATGATGGCACTGACAAGGTCAAGGAGTCCAAGATCAACATTCTCACGAGGGATTATGAGTTATTTCATAGGCAACACAAGGAAGACATTTCTAACATGAACACTAGATTCATGAATATTGTCAATGATCTAAAAAGACTTGGTTAGAACATCACAGAAGAAGAGACTATCAAGAAAATCTTGAGAAGTTTGACACAGGAATGGGATGCAAAGAAGAGTGCTATCAAAGAAGACCATGACTTGAAGACCTACAAGTTTGATGAGTTAATGGGAACCTTGCTGACTCATGAGATGTCTTTGAAGCAACATGAAGATGAATCCAAGAAGCTCAAGCACAAGGAAAGAGAAAGATCTAGTAGAGCTATTGTTCTTAAGGCTGATGATGATGATTCCTTTGAGGAAGAATATCCAAAGGATAGGAAGGAAGAGATAGCACTGATGACCAAGAAATTTAAAAGGTTCTTGAGCAAAGATAAGAACTTTCAGAAATTCAGAAAGTCCAGCAAGTATAAGAAGGGAGCAAATGATAGACCACAAAGGAATTCAACAAAGAGCATAACATAGATATCAAGTGCTTTGAATATGGTGAAAAAGGGCACATCCAGTCTAGCTTTCCAAAAGCTAAGAAGGACAGGTTCAATCTACTACCTGAAGTGACTCTGAACAAGAGTCATCATCCTGAGATGAAGAGGCACAAGATTTTGCAAATGTGTGTCTCATGGCAAAGGATGATCAACCCAACTTAGTGTCAGCTGACCAACCATCTACTTTCGATGCCAATCAATCAGCTGACCAGAGAAGAGACAAAGGAAAGAGAAATGAGGTAAATTTTGAACCCCCTTTATCTTCAGATGAACTTGTTGTAGTACTTAATGATGTTATCAATGTGACTAAGAAGTCATCCAAATACATCCAAGTACTCTAAAGGAGGTGTGATGATCTAGAAGATGTCAATTCTTCTACTTCACTTGACATCTTATACCTTATGGAAAAAGATAAGTACCATAATGGATATAACAACAAGCTCACTAAGAAAATGGATGAGCTAGCTACTGAATGAATAGCTTTTAAAAAGGTGTCGGTCCCTCTTCAACCAAGCAGGAATACTCAGAGTAACCGCACTTACCACTCTAAGAAGGTTTCTCAAAAGAGTAAAGTGAGCATGCCCAATCCTAAGGTCGTATGTAGTTTTTGTGGAAAGTCAGAACATGGAACAGTCATGTGTAGACATAAAAATGGTTACTAAAATAAGTATAAATAGTCAAGGATGACAACTACTAACATGGGAGGACCCAGCCAGAACAAGGCATGGGTACCTAAGAAAGTTAATTATTTTGTAGGTAAGCCTGAGATCCATTGATGATAGAAGAATGTGGTATTTGGATAGCAGATGCTTGAGGCATATGACAGGTGATGAAAATCCATTCATCACATTGGAGCGAAAGAGGAATGGAAGTGTCAGTTTTAGAGACAACCAAAAGGGAAAGATTGTTGGCAATGGCAATGTGGGAGTCAAGCCTTCAATTAAAATGTCTCTCTAGTGAAAGGTCTAAAGTTCAACTTGCTAAGTGTTGCTTAGCTGTGTGACAAAGGAAGGAAAGTAGTATTTGACTCAACGAGCTGCTCAGTCATTGATGGTAACTCTGACCAAACTATTCTTTATGCTCCTAGAATTAATAATGTTTATATGATTGATTTATCCCCTGGCTCCAATGA
The DNA here is from genome assembly GCA_947683365.1 of Euphorbia pulcherrima. Taxonomy (NCBI): domain Eukaryota; kingdom Viridiplantae; phylum Streptophyta; class Magnoliopsida; order Malpighiales; family Euphorbiaceae; genus Euphorbia; species Euphorbia pulcherrima. Next base: position 20,462,850 of record CANTUS010000007.1, read on the forward strand.
TATATGCTTAGTTTATAAGGATGAAAAACTCATGGATATGGCACAGAAGGTAAGGACATATCAATATGACCAATCTGTCCAAATTAGCAAGAAATGAACTTGTTGAGGGATTCCCAAATCTAGCCTTTGAAAAAAAAGACCATGCTCAGCATGCCAACTTGGGAAAAAAATTAGAAAGAACTTTACATCCTTAGCTGATATATCTTCTTCTCATCCTCTTGATCTACTACACATGGATTTATTTAGGCCAGTGTTGCCAACAAGTCTAGGTGGAATGAAATACACCCTTGTGTTGTAGATGATCTGACTAGGTTCACTTGGATTGTCTTGCTTGCAAGAAAAGATGAAACATTTGAATCATTCTCTAGGATGGCTACCCGGATCATGAATGAAAAAGACCTTAAAATTAATAGAATCCACAGTGACCATGGAAGAGAATTCGAAAACAGGCAGTTTGAGGAATTATGTTCCAAACATGGTAGTGGCCTTAATTTTTCTGCTCCTCATACACCTCAGCAGAATGGGATTGTTGAGAGAAAGAATAACACTATTGTAAAGATGGGTCGTTCTATTCCGAGTGATAACAACCTGCCAAAGTATTTCTAGGGAAAAGCTATTAACACATCTTGTTATATTCTAAACAGAGTTTTAATTCACCCAGTTTTGAACAAAACTGCTTATGAACTTTGGAAGGGGCGGAAGCCCAAGGTTGTTCATCTTAAGGCCTTTTGATGTAAATGCTTCATACTAAACACAAAATATCAATTGGCTAAATTTGACCATAAGGCTGATGAAGGAATCTTTCTGGGTTACTCAACACATAAGAGGGCATACATAGTGTATATGAAGAGGACTGGCACATTAGAGGAGTCATTATATGTAGATTTTGATGAAACTAATAATGCAAGTAGAGAAGCCTGTGATGATGAAAAGGAAAAGGAACAAGTCAGGGGATCAGTCAGTTAGCCCATTGTTATTCCTGATCCAATTCTAGAAAAAGAAGATTATAAAGTTGACTTGGACCAATCCATCAACTTTGGTGATGATAATAATGTTCAACCAATGACAGTAGCTCAGTGAGCTGATCCTAATCTAACAAAAGAAGTCAGAGCAAGGAGAGATCACGTAGTAGAGAAGATCCTTGATAGTGTTCAAAATCCAATGCTGACCAGCGGCCAACTGAATAGAATGATGAGTCATTCAACATTTGTCTCATTAATTGAACCTATGAAGTTTGAAGATGCTGAGTTCAATGAAAACTGGATGATTGCAATGCAAGAGGAACTAGACCAATTCAGAAGAAATGAAGTTTGGGATTTGGTGGAGAAACCTAGAGGCAAGTCAATCATTGGCACCGATTTTCAAGAACAAGCTAGATGAAGCTGGTAATGTTGTCAAAAACGAGGCTAGACTAGTTGCTCAAGGCAACATTAAACAAGAAGGCATTGACTATGGAGTAACCTTTGCCCCTGTAGCAAGACCTAAAGCCATAAGAATTCTCTACACTTTTGCATCTCATATGAACTTTAAGTTGTTTCAAATGGATGTCAAGAGTGCATTTCTTATTGGCTATATCCAAGAAGAAGTCTATGTCAAACAACCCCCAGGTTTTGAAGATCCATAGTATCTAGATCATGTCTTCAAGTTGAAGAAGGTTCTCTAGGGATTAAAGCAAGCTCCAAGAGCTTGGTTTGAGAGACTCAATAACTTTTTACTCAGCAAAGGTTATGTCAGAGGAAAAGCAGATACAACCCTTTTCATCAAGAGGAAGCATCAAGATGTGTTGCTTGTACGAACCTATATTGATGACATTATTTTGGAGTAACTGATGAGAAGATTTGCAAAGAGTTCAGCCGGTAGATGAAGAAAGAGTTTGAAATGTCAATGATGGGAGGGCTCATTCTCTTTCTTGGTTTGCAAATCAAGCAAGGTGATGATGGGATATTCATCATCTAAGCTAAGTATGCCAAGGAAGTACTCAAGAAGTTTGACATGGATAAAGCTAAGCTAATGTCAACACCTATGGCCAGTGATACAATACTGAGTAAAGATGAGGAAGGTAAACCTGTAGAGAGTAAGCTCTATAGAGGTACTATTGGTTCTCTAATTTACTGAACTGCTATTAGGCATGACATTCAATATGATGTATGTTATTGTGCAAGATATCAAGCTGACCCTAGAGAATCTCGCTTAGTTGATGTTAAGAGAATTCTCAAGTATTTGTTAAGCTCTATTGATGTAGTTTTATGGTATCTAAGTAATGCAGACTTCACTATGAGAGGATACACAGATGCTGACTATGGAAGAGACAAACTCGAAAGGAAAAGCACTACTGAAGTATTTCATTTCCTTGGTGATTGTCTAGTAACATGGTATAACAAGAAACAAACTTCTATGACACTGAGTACAACTGAGGCTGAGTATATGGCTGTAGGAAGTTGTGTAGCACAATTGCTATGGATTAAGTAGCAATTGGAGGATTATGGTATAAAGTCTAAGTGCATTGAAGTCATGTGTGACAATAAGAGTGCAATTGACCTATCCAAGAATCCAATTTAACAAAGCAGGATGAAGCATGTCAATATTTGACATCACTTCATAAGGGATCATATGCTAAAAGGAAAAGTCAAGCTCACATATATTCCTACTGAAGAACAGTAAGCTGACATATTCATAAAGCCCATTGGAAAGGAACAATTCAACATCTTTATAGAATTAATCACGATGTCCAATCCAATCTGAAGAAATATTTTCCCCACCGACCTATTTTGGAGTTGGCCTATCTTCCACTTTGAGCTTCTGCAAATTAGGTTAAGTATTTCTTCTTTGCGCGTGAATTATGGACATGTCATTAAAACTATCACTGCTTTCTTTTCAAAATTAAACTTGATAGAAATGGTAGCAAGTTTTAAAATGATCCATATTCGACCTCTTTAACTCCGTTTATTTTGAATCATTTACTTATTGGAAACAATGACCTGGAAGAACTAATTCAAGAACATATCCGGATCAGGTTTGAAGAAAACAAAAACATATAATATCCTAAGTCCAAGATAAGTCATTCGGATGTATATAGAAGTCTCTAAACATCTAAATACACAAGGAAAGCATTCGGTTGAAGTTTGGAAAGGAAACAAACTTTCAACCTCTACAAAGTAGCATTCGGAATAAAAGACTGATTAAAGAAGCATTCGAATATATTGAGTCTGAAGACATCTGGAAGACTTAATTATCAAGACAAAAGGAAAAGTTCAAATTCACCTTTTCCCTCCACTTTTAGTCTAAAGTCAAAGATCCTTTTTGCCTTGAAGATTGACAAAGAGACAGCTAGCATGCACTCCAAACAAAGACAAAAGGACTGACACAGGAAAGAGAAAAAGGTAACAACCTTTTCAACATAGACCAATGGAATTGGCGCGTAGAGCTCAAACCAAAAACAAACGCCATAAAAGTTGGTGATTCACTAAAATACAAATAAAACAATCACTGACAACTTTTTAGCCTCAATCCCAAAAATTCAAATGGGACATTTATTTACTCTAACAGATTTATCAATGGCTCCGAAAGCACCACATCATACCTAATCAATGGTAAAGATTTAAATCTACCTCAACGGTACGCAATGGCTACATTTGTGATCAAAGCCTATAAAAGGGAAGCTTCACATGTTGAGAAGGTGCTGGTTGATTGCACAAGAAGCTTTTATAAAGAGAATTTAAGCAAGTTCAATCAGCAAACAGAATCCCTCCAAGAACTAAATACATCTAAATTTGTTTTATAAGAATTCTGAACTAAGTTATAAACTCGAAGAATTCAAAAACCAAATTCTTGAAAAATCTGTTGTAAGATCTCATACTTGGGTGAGTATTGAGATTGGGATTAATCTTAGAGTTGGTGCTTTAAGTGGTATCTCAATGTAGGACTCGGCTTAGGTTTGGGTAGAATCTAAGTGGTATATCCTACTGAAGTATAAAGACTCAGCTAGGAGTTGGTGCTTCTGGTTATATATCCTACATCTGGAAGAGGGGTCACCATCTGGAGATAAGCTCAAGAGGACTCAGCTGGGAGTTGGTGCTTCTAGTGGTATATCCTATATCCGGAGGAGAATAAATCTCCGGAGACATTGTAAGGCTTGATTCCTACCAGTTGAAAAGGAATCCACTAGTGGACAAAGCTCGGAGTAAGGAAACTCCGAGGACTGGAGTAGGCGGGGCCAAACTAAGATAAAATCATCGTGTTTGATTTCCTTTAACTCTTTACTTTATTGCATACTATTTAACATTTGCATCATTTGGATCCATTACATCCGAAACATATCAAACACGCTACTCAAGACGTTTTAAAGTCTGTAAATTCCATAAAAGGATCATTCACCCACCTCTGACCCTATATACACCCTCACGAGGACCAATAAGTGGTATCATAGCAAGTGCTCAAAACTAGAGATCTAACAATCTTAAGCTAAAGGTCCATATTTTGATCCAAGAATCAAAATGAGTTTTAACAACTCTTAACTTCTTCCGGAGGGTATGTCGATTACCCGTCCTCCACTCCTCACCGGTGAACACTACATATTCTGGAAAAACTGGATGAAGAATTTCATTCAAGTTCAAAGCATGTTAGCATGGATGGCCATTAAAGATGGCCCATATGTTCCTACTCATGAAGTATAGGGTTTAACTACCCGGAAGCCCACAAACCTATGGGATAAGAATGATTATAAAAAGCTGCATGAAAAAAGAAATGTTATTAACATGCTTCATTGTGCTCTTAGCGTAGCTGAATTTAACATGATTTCCAGATGTAAAACTGCACAAGAGATATGGCAGAAACTTGAGGTGACTTACGAAGGAACCAATAAAGCTAAGGAACCTAGAATCAATCTCCTACAACAAAAGATGGAATCTTTCAAAATGGAGCCCAAAGAATCTATTAACAACATGAACACTAGATACACCAATCTAGTAAATAAGATGATGAGGCTTGGAAAGGAGATAACAGAAGTGGAGATGGTAAAGAACGTTCTCCAGAGTCTCACCAAGGAGTGGGATAACAAAAAGACTGTCATTAAGGAAGCTCATGACTTGAGCTTTTACAGTTATGATGAACTCATTAGTAATCTCTTAACTTAAGAACTATCCTTGGAGAGATATAACCAACAAGAGAAGAAGCTGGAAGAAAAGAAGAAAGCAATCGCATTTAAGGTAGACTGTTCTGGATCAGCTTCCTCCGAAACAGAGAAGCATTTGAAGGAATCTCAATGCAATAAAGAACAAATGGCTATGCTAGCCAAATAGTTTGACAGATTCCTTAGAAGAAAAGAAAGGAGGAGTTCTAGAAGGTATGACTTCAAAAGAATGAAGGAAGGCTCCTCCAGAAGAGACAAGCCAAGAAAGGCTTCGAAAGATAAGAAAGATCCGAAAAAAGAATCATCTTGCTTTGAATGTGGAGGGAAAGGCCATTTTAGAACCAAATGTCCTAAACTCAAAAGGGACAAGAGATATAAGGAAAAAGTAATGGTGGCCACATGGAGCAACAGTGAATAAAGTAGTTGCTCATCTTCAACAGTGGAGGAAGAAACTGCAAACTGCACATTCATGGCACTAACTAATCTGGAAGTAGAGCAATCCAGAAGGAATCAATCAAAGCACGTCATAGAGCAAATTGAAGAATCAAAATCTGAGACAGCAAGTATTGAGGTAAATTCTCACTCAAATTTTGTATCTAACCTTTATCTTATTAGGGCTTTAGGGGTTGTAATCAATAATGTGAGAAGAATATGAAGGCTATTAAATCCCTTAAAAGACAAGTAATGGAACTTGCTGAAGATGCTGAAGCATTAGCATAAGATGTCAATAAAATAAGAGCTATAAAGCATATTGATCTGTTTGAAGAAAACTTCCTATAAAATCAAGTGCAGATACTAAGTGCAAATGTAATTGGGCTAGATAGGGAGCAAGCTCTAATGAAGGAAGCATCCGGAATAAGATTAGAATCTTCAATAAAAAGAAGGAATCCAGAACCTCCAAGATAAAAGAATCCCAGAGGCAACCTCAAGTATAAAATCACAATGCTCCATGTAAAGCTCAAATTCAAAGTTACATTGCTGCTCAAAAGGGAAAGGCTAAAGTAGTCTATGATGATTAACCCAATAAACGAAGGAGAAACTACATAGTAGAAGTTGCTCCACCAGTCAACTATTGGATCCCAGCCGAACAGTCAAGTCCAGATCTATCTAAAGCAGGATATTTCAGAGATTATGGGAAGAAGGATCTCTAAAAGATTGAGGAGAAGCTTAAGCAGAATAAACCAGTCGCTAGGTGCAGGTTTTGTGGAGAAAATAACCATATGACAAAATGTGTAGATTTAAAAATGGTTATTATGATATTTATCCTTGGCATGAAATGGTTATAACCAGAGAGGACCCAAATCTGATTGGGTACCCAAACCCACTTGATCTATTTTGTAGGTATGCCTTAGATCCACAGTAGATCAACACATATTGTGCATTGATAGTGGATGCTCAAGGCAAATGACTGGTGATGAGAAAGCCTTCATCACTTTAATCTGGAAGAAATATGGAAAAGTAAGCTTTAGAGATAATAAAAAAGGATAGATCATTGGGCATGGAACCATTAGATCTGAATTAAAGATAGAAGATGTCTCACTAGTTGATGGACTAAAGTTCAACCTGCTGAGTGTTGCACAACTCTATGACAAAGGGAGAAAAGTTACCTTTGGCTCTGGAGGATGCTCAATCACTAATAGTAAGTCAAATCAACTCATTCTTTATGCACTTAGAGTAAATAATGTCTATTTTGTGAACATTAAAAATGAGAAAAAGAATATATGCTTGGTGTCTAAAGAAGAAGAATCATGGGTTGGTACCGGAGGTTAGGACATGCAAGCATGTGCCTCCTATCCAAATTAGCCAAAAAGGAATTGATTGTGAGTTTGCCTAAGGTTGCTTTTGATAAGGATCACATATGCACTGCATGTCAATTAGGTAAACAACATAGACAAAGTTTCCCTTCCATCTTCTATATACCTTCCAAGAGAGCTCTTAAACTCTTACATGTTGATCTCTTTGGTCCAATCAAACCAATGAGTTTAGGTAGAAGAGAATACACTATGGCCATAGTGGATGATTATTCTCTTTAGTAGCTAGCAAAGATGAATCCTTTGACCATTTCTCTAAACTATTCAACCGGATTGAAGTAGAACAGGGCATAAGCATTGCACGCAACTGGAGTGATAATGGAGGAGAATTAAAAAATAAGTAGTTTACTGCATTCTATAAATCCAAGGGCATTGATTACAACTTCTCAGCTCCTCATACTTCCAACAAAATGGGGTTGTAGAAAGGAAAAACAGAACAATAGTTGAAATGACTAAAATAATGCTAAATGATAATAGATTGCCTAAATACTTTTGGGGTGAGGCCGTAAACACTACATGTTACATCTTAAATAGAGCTATCATTAGAAAAACCATAGACAAGAACCCATATGAAATCTGGAAGGGGAGGAAACCCAAGATTGGGTACTTCAAAACCTTTGGATGCAAATGCTACATCCTAAATGATTGAGAGCAACTAGGAAAATTTGATCCTAAATCTGATGAAGCAATTTTCCTTGGCTACTTAACATATAGCAGGGTTGACAAAGTCTATAACAAACGAATCTAAACTATGGTAGACTCTATACATGTAGATTTTGATGAGACTAACCATGTAGGGAAAAGAAGTTCCAATCTGAAAGACTTAACTCCAGAAGCTGAAAATGCTAAAGAAAAGGAAGAAATGCAGATTCTAGATTCCTTTCAAATCAAGAAGTACAAAAAATAAGATGAAGGAATCAACTTCAACTCAGAAGGACCATCAAGATATCTCAACCATTATGAGAAAACTTCATTGATGATCAAGAAGAAGGAGTTGAAGCAGATGAGGGACAAACTCCAGTACATCATGCAAAACTTCAAAGAGAGATCCGGACTCATAAGGATCATCCGGTTGAAGCCACTTTGGACATTGTCAAAAATCTAGTCAGAACCAGAGGACAACTCAACGAGTTGATGAGCCATGCCGCTTTTGTCTCTCTAATTGAGCTAAAGAAGTTTCAAGATGTAGAAGGGGATGAAAGCTGGATGATGGCAATGTAAGTGGAACTAGATCAGTTCACCAAAATTGATGTTTGAGATCTAGTACCACCACCTAAAGGAAAGTCAATCATTGGCACTAAATGGGTATTCTAGAATAAAATATATGAATTCGAAATTGTGGTGAGAAATAAGGCAAGGTTGGTTGCATAAGGCTACAACCAACAATAAGGCATTGACTTTGAAGAAACCTTTGCTCCAATAGCAAGATTAGAGGCAATCTGGATCCTACGTGCTTTTGCATCATGCATGGGATTCACATTGTTCCAAATGGATGTAAAAAGTCCATTCCTAAATAGAGTTATTCAGGAAGAAGTTTATGTCAAGCAACTACCTAGATTTGAAGACTCAAAGTATCTGGACCATGTGTATAAGCTGAAGAAATCCCTTTATGGATTAAATCATGCACCAAGAGCTTGGTACTTCATTCCTCATATCTAAGGGATACATCCGGGGCAAGGCATATACAACTCTCTTAATAAAAAAGAAAAAGGGTAATGTCATTCTTGTTCAAATCTATATAGATGACATCATCTTTGGAACAACAGATGAAAAGATGTGTGAAGAATTCAGCACTCAAATGTAGAAGGAATTTGAGTTATCAATGATGGGAGAACTCAATTTTTTCCTTGGTCTATAAATCAAGCAGAGTCTGGATGGAATTTTCATCAACCAATCCAAATACACCAAGGAGATTTTGAAAAAGTTTGAAATGGACAAAAGCAAGCCCATGACCACTCCTATGGGATCAGTTACAGTCCTTTTAAAGGATTGTGAAGGTGAAAATGTAGATCAGAAGCTCCATAGAGGGATGATTGGATCACTCTTATACTTGATAGCTAGCAGACCTGACATACATTATGTAGTTTGCTACTGTTCAAGATATCAAGCCAATCCAAAGGATTCACATCTCAAGGCAGTGAGAAGAATTCTTAGATATCTTGTAGGAATCACTACTGTTGGGCTATGGTCCTAGAAATGGAAATTTCACACTACAAGGGTACACTAATGCAGACTATGGTAGAGACACTCTTGAAAGAAAGAGTACATCTGAAGGCTGTCACTTTCTTGGAGATTGCTTAGTATCATGGAATAGTAAGAAGTAAACTTCAGTAGCCTTATCAACCACAGTAGCTGAATATGTGGCAGCTAGAAGTTGTGTTGCTCAACTCTTATGGATCAAGCAACAGTTGGAAGACTATAGTGTACAAGCAGTATGTGTTGATATAATGTGTGGCAAAAAAGTGCAATTGATGTGTCAAAGAATCCAGTGCTCCATAGCATGATGAAACATTTAAATATCAGACACCATTTCATCTGAGATCATGTAATGAAGAAGGATGTTGTCTTGGTCTACAACCCCAAAAATGAGCAAAGGGCAAACATCTTTACTAAGCCATTAAGTAAAGATCAGTACAACAAGCTAAGAGAAGCAATTGGAATGTCAAATCCAATTTGAAGAAGAATCCGGAAGACAATCCGGAGTTATTAATATGCTTGGCTACTAAAGGAAATCAATGAAGAAAGAAGAAGAATCAGTGATGGGTCCAGAGGGAGTATTGCCAGATCAGCAGACAGAATTGACAAATGGCAGTAAAAGTGTGAAAAGGTAACTGTACATGTTTTGAATTTCAAACGTTTATTGGGTAATTCACGAGCAGTAAAATTCAATAGTTGTTTTTAAATAAACCATTCCAATTGTCCGGTTTAAACATGATTTAACTCTCTCCAAAAATTTAACTGCCACATCACTGATCTAGTTAACTTTAACTACATCCAGATTACCAAAGTACCCTCATTTTGAGAATTCTATAAAAAAAACCCCATATTCTCTTATCTTCTTCACGCAAAGTAATTCATCTACTGTTACACTGCAATTCTTCTTTTAGAACCCTAATTCCCAGATTTTCTTCTTCCAAACTTCACAAATGCCAAGCACAAACACTCAAACCAAAACTACCCCACCTCCAATGTACATCTTTAAGATGGAAGATCTCCATAATGATTACTTTATTCCAATCAAGCACAATTCTTCAAACACTATAACCCCATCTAATTTACTGGGAGATAACTTCTTATTCTCCACTGAACTATATGCTCAGCTCCTAAAAGACCAACACCTAGAAGATTTCCTCAAGATGCACAACCCAACCTATATGTCTTTGTAAAATACTTTTACGAGAATCTCAAAACCCATACCTATTATGACGTGCTCTGGGCCACTATAGATGGGAAGATGATTACTTTGACTCCAGACTTCTTTTTTACTCACCTAAACATGAAGAATGACAGAGTGGTGATTCATATGGATGAAGATGAGCAAATAGTGAAGTATGAGCCAACACCATTAGTTCCAAAAAGGTAATTTGGGGATAAGTGATCCATTCACTGGCTAGAGATCCCTACGTTATTGCAGTTCATTCTAGCAAAATTTGTTTTTAGCCGAAGGGGATCTCTAAATACAGTATCATCATTCCAGCACTGTCTCCTCCAACATTGGGTCCAAAGTAGAGTTACCAACATGCCAGTTCTCCTCATCCACTACTTTTTCCAGCACAAATACTCCCATGGAGGTCTAATCACAAGAATCTTGATAGAGAATGAGATAGATCTCTTTAAAGAAGAATTGGTATCCATCCTGGAGAAAAACTTCCGGAAGATAACCTTTAATAAAACTTCGGATGAAGAAAAGGCCATATGGTAAAAAGAGGAAAAGAAGGAGAAGAGCAAAGTCAGGAAGGTCGGAGGGCCAATTGAAATTGCTCCAGAGGCAAAGAGGGCAAGAACAACCCAGTCTAAGGCACAAAAAAAAATCAACCTAAGGCCTGTGGTTGAGGAGAAAGATAAAGATACTCTCACCTTTAATCAATATCTAAAAAACACTCTGGATTAGCCCAAGAGTGGTAGGCTCATTAAGGTTGTGGCCAAGAAGAAGAGCACGGTCAATTTTGAGGACAATGAAGCCTTTGCAATTGCTACTAATGCAATTAAAGTCAAAAGAGTACAAGGAGCAAAGAAATCTCTGAAGGAGATCTTTAATAAAAGAGATAAGCCTAGTAGCTCCATAGAAGATGAGGAGATCGTTCCTAAAAGATCTCTCATTTAGAAAGGAGCAACGTTCAATGAAGCTCTCAAGGCTAAAAGGGCCAAATTGGCCATTAAAAAGCCTGCTGCTGGAATTCAAATACAAGAACAAATCTCCAAGGCTTCAAACGGTAGATATAGATAAAGGGAAGGAGCTAGTAGTCTTCACAAAGCCCATTCTTCCAGATAACATTCATCTAAAGGAACCACAGTACGATGAGATGATGGATGTTGTGAAAGAAAAATTAAAGGCAAATGAACTCACAAAGGAGGGTCCCGGAGGCTCTTCTGGCACTACAACAAATGACGGTCCACCTATCCTTATTTCCTCAAAAGATCTTGGCCTTCTTAGGGAGAGTGAATATCTAGAGAAAGACCTATATGTATTCAAAGCAAGAACAGAGTCTCTTCCGAATAATCTATTAAATCTAGCAGAAGAAGTAATCGAAGTGGAAAATTCTACAAAGGCAACTGAAGGGAATGTTGAGGACAATACCAACATTCCGGAGAAAACAACAAAGGAAAACATTGAAGAGGAGATACAAAGAAATGAAGTAGGGCATACAGAACCATAGAACATAGAGCTAATCCTTATCTCTAAATCTATAATTGATGTTGTTGATATGGCTGATGATGCCACTAAAATCCAGGACAACTTAGATGCAAACATTCAAAATTCATCTAAGGATGATGATTCCATCCCGGAGCAAAATGCTCTGGAAGAGGGAGATGGTCTGAGACCCACTGAGCACACTTCTAAAGTGGACTCAAAGGGGGAGGCAACTCCGGAGGAAAGGTTAGAGGAAAGACAGAAGAACAAAAGAAGGCTGATGAGAGTGATGAAGAATCATTTAAGTTAGAGGAAATCGAAAGTAGCTCCAAATTTGAAGAATACACATCCTCTTCTCATAGTATTTTGAAAAGGGCAACCATCAATCTCTAACCTACTAGAACAAAAAAAGTGAGAGTCACTCTAAAGCAACTAGAGCAAGCTACTATTGAAGGGCACAGACATGATAAAATCATAAAAACACTCCAAGGTGTATATGACCAGCTGAAATCTGTGGAGAAATCAATAAAAGAGCAGACTATGACTCTAGATATTAAGAAGAGTTTGGAGAGATAAAATCTGGAATAAAGAACATTGAAAGAACGGTCGCTCAATTTCCCACTGCTGCCCAAGACATAGAAACTTCTCTAACAAAGATCTCTCCAGAATTAACCCAACTCTCTTCTGCAATCACAACGGTTAATAGACCAGCAACCTAGGCTGCAATCAGAGCAGACAATAACTATGCTACTATATTGGGCCATGCCACCTCCTCTTCCATTGATTTGAAAGATTAAATAAAGGAGCATATTGATCGCAAGTTCGAAATCTTGGAAAAATTCATTCCTACTGCCATCACAGAATCCTCAAAGGATGTTACTTCCGGACTCTTATTGCTAAATGAAGAACATCAGGCAGCCCATGAAATGCTCTGTAATTTTCTGGATGAAAAACTCCCTAATCTCCTGGAAAAGCATATTGAAGATGTGAGCCAAGACTTTCAATGCCATCTTTTTGGAACGGAAAAGGTCATAAATCACTTGAAGGAGTTATAAGGACCTCAATAATCTAAATACTAGTCTTTACAACTTCTAGAGGGACATCAATCAAGAGGTTGAACACATAAAAACGGGTATGGCTAATCTTTCAATCAATACTCCTTCCACATTTGGATCCTCCTCTATGATTTAGGAAAGCCTTCTCCCTCCGATTCTTCAAGACCTTATCCAGTAAATTGAGGATACGAGCTTCTTTGGGTACAAGAGCAATCTAACTCTTCTAAAGGCTATGTTCCCATTTTTTGAAGAAGAACATCGACAAAATGCTTTAAAGATGATTCCCGATCTTGTCAAGTCTTACAAATAGCTTCGAGCAATCATCAAACTAATCCATCTCCTTCCTGTCACTATAGACACAATTATTGAGAAGCGGCTTGAAGGGAATGTTGATTATTCTGTGTATTCTAGAGCTTGGAAAAAGAGTTAGGATCAAAGGACTTATATGGTAATAGACCCCTAATCTGATGTAAACAAAAAGTGGGAGAATAGATCAAGCAAAGAAGGTGAGACTATGGATGAGGATATGGAAGAGTAGTGCAGTTCATAGTATAGCTATTTACTTTCACTTGTAAAATCTTGTAAAGGCTAGCTATGTAAATTTTCTTTTGCTTATATACTTTTGTATCTTATAATATAGAACTTCATGAGGTTAACAATTGTTACCAATAGAAGTATATATAGTGAAAATTTCTACTCAAAAACTACTTCTAAGTACAATCAATAATTGTACTTCAAAAACTTAAAAGCTAGAATGCAAAATTATTAGGGGAGTTTGGATGCTAAACTTATGGAGGAGTAAAAATGTAAATGACTAAGTATCAAGAATCATACTTAGTTCATAAAACTCCTTTATCTTATACTTAAATGTACTTAGTTTTTTTCCATCAAATGGGGGAGATTGTTGGAAATAATGATCTAGAAGAACTAATTCAAGAACATATATGGATCAGGTTTGAAGAAAACAAAAATATAGCATATCCTAAGTCCAAGACAAGTCATCCAGACGTATATTGAAGTCTCCAAACATCTAAGTACACAAGGAAAGCATCCAATTGAAGTTTGTAAAGGAAACAAACTTTCAACCTCTAAAAAGTAGTATCCGGAATAGAAGACTAACTAAAGAAGCATTCGGACATATTGAGTCTGAAGACATCTGGAAGACTCAATTATCAAGACAAAAGGAAAAGTTCAATTTCACCTTTTTCCACTTTTGGTCTAAAGTCAAAGATCCATTTTCCTTGAAGATTGTAAAAGAGACAGCAGTACACAATCTAGAAAAAGATAAAAGGACTGACACAGGACAGAGAAAAAGGTAATAACCTTTTCAACATAGACCAATGGAATTGGCGCATGGAGCTCACACAAAAAATAAATGGCATAAAAGTTGGTGATTCACTAAAATACAAACAAAATGATCACTGACAACTTTTTAGCCTCAATCCCAAAAATTCAAATGGAACATTTATTCAGTCTAACAGATTGTTCAACGGCTTCGGGAGCGCCACATTATACTTGATCAATGGTGAAGATTCAAATCTACCTCAATGGTACACAACAGCTACATTTAAGATTAAAGCCTATAAAAGGGAAGCTTCACGTGTTGAGAATGTACTGGTTGATTTCATAAGAAGCTTTTACAAAGAGAATTCAAGCAAGTTCAATTAGTAAACAAAATCCCTCCAATAACTAAATACATCCAAATTTGTTTTTTAAGAATTCTCAAGTAAGTTATAAACTTTAAGAATTCAAAAACCAAAAACTCAAAAAATTCTATTGTAAGATCTCATACTTGGGTGAGTATTGAGACTAGGATTAAGCTTAGAGTTAGTGCTTTAAGTGGGATCTCCCTGTAGAACTCAGCTTAGGTTTAGGTAGAATCTAAGTGGTATATCCTATTGAAGTATAAAGACTTAGCTAGGAGTTAGTGCTTCTAGTGTTATATCCTACATTCGGAAGAGGAGTCACCATCTGGAGATGAGCTTAAGAGGAATCAACTAGGAATTGGTGCTTCTAGTGGTATATCATACATCCAGAGGAGAATAAATCTCCAGAGACAATTGTAAGGCTTGATTCCTACCAATTGAAAAGGAATCCACTAGTGGACAAAGCTCGGAGTGAGGAAACTCCGGGGACTAGAGTAGGCAGGGATGAACTAGGATAAAATTATTGTGTTTGATTTCCTTTAACTCTTTACTTTATTACATACTATTTAACATTTGCATCATCTAGATCCATTATATATGGAACGTATCAAACACGCTATACAAGACTTTTTAAAGTCTGTTAATTCTGTAAAAAGGGTCATTCACCCCCCTCTGACCCTATATACACTCTCATAGGGACCAACATTATTCCATGATACCATTAATCAATCACACCATTCAAATATGACCATTGCTTGTGTGTCTCACATTGCTTTGCAGGTTAACTCGGAGGGTTTTTGGTATTTAAGGAGAAATACAGAAGAAAGAAGGTTTTACTTTACCAAATTTCTTTCTACGATATTCTTCTTAAATCCCCAAATTCTTGAATTCTTTGAAAGCTATTTTTGTGGCCAGTTCATCAAACCCATCACCCAGTTCACCTGAAAGAGAATCTCTATTTGTTATAGAAGAGCAAGATTCATGTTGTGTTATAATAGTAGACCACTTAGCGCAAGTGTCTATTGGAATTAGTAATAGGGAAGATTTGTTCAGTCCCGTAGGAACTATTTGCACACCTACTGAGTGGTGTATGATGGAAGGAGCAGAAGTAGAGGAACCTATTACTATTGATATGTTAAGCTTCTCTAGCAATGAGCACTTTGGAAAGTGGATGCGGCAACACCATTTAAGAGGGTTCTTTGAGTTTCCCGATGGCTACTATGAGCATATAGTCAAAAGATTCTTCCATGGTATCCACATGGTCGAAGGATTTAAGGATATGCTTGCCACAACCATGATGGTAAGGAAAGTGTATGTGACTCTCAAACTGATCACAAACCCTCTAGGGTTGAAGGAAAGAGGCCTGAGGATGCGATCAGTTAAATATAAAGAACATATGGACATCTCTGTGGACTATGAAGTTCCCGCTGACTACAAAGTCGATGAACTTATAGCTTCAATGTTCTTCAAGAAAGGAAAGCAAGCGCACAAGTTGGTTACTGAGGTACTATTGCCAAAGACTGCTTCTACTGGAAGTTGCTCTAAATTTGAGAGAGTATTTATCTATGCTCTCACTAAAGGGATGAGTATAAAATGGCCCTTAGCATTCTTCATAGATTCCTAAAGGTGTCCAAGCAGATGGTATATGGGCATCTTATTATGGAAATTTGTTAGGCTTATGAGCTTGATCTAGAAGGATGGGCATAGAGGAGTGGAATTATTCTCAAAGTTATTGAGTCTAGAGTACTCAGTAATGCTCATTTCCATGGCCTGAGATGCAAGGAGAAGCCCAATACCATAAAGTACATTAAGCTGAAGAAGGAAGAGGTCAGAGTAAAGGAAGCTAAATCTATAATGACTATGAGACCATTCAGGCCAGAGGATGAAGATCAGACTCTTAAGGCATTTGTGGAAAAAGAGCTTAAAAGGATAACCAAGTAGAGGGCTGAGAAAGGAGGACAGAGTTCAGAGAAGAAGGAGAGCAAAAAGGAGGTTATGAGAGACTCCAAGAAGGAAGTGAATATGGCAAGCTCATCTAGCTCTAATCCCTTGGTTGTCCCTATACCTAAGAAGTCCAGGTTTTCCAAGGGAACCAATGATGTTAAGCCTAGAAAGTTGACTACCAAGGAGATAGAAGAAGAGAATAAGGTTGAAGATAAGCTGAAAGAGGATATGCCTCTAAAAAGATTGAAAGAGGAAGAGTGATGATGTAGGGCTAGATGCTGAGAAAATTGAAGGACATATAGCTACATCAGTGTCTGTACCTAAAGTTGGTCAGCCCAGTAAGAAATTTACAGTTAAGAAGCTAACTTGCATAGTCAAGAATGTTGAGTAAGCTGAGAAAGTAAAGGCGATTGAAGCTGAAAGAATAAGGAAGAACCAAGAGGATTTGGAGGAAGAAATCAGAAGAAGAGTAGAGGAGACAGAGGCTCAGACTAAGGCTGAAGTTGAGAAAGCTTATGAAAAGTCAAGTGCTAGTCTGAGTGAGAAATCTGTTCTAGACGTAGTTGAACAAATGATTAGAGCACTAGATGGGATTAAGAGTGAGGAGGAGCAGTAGTTTGATGAAGTAAATGCAGTAGAGTTCAATGTTGTTAAGAATGAGGTACAACAGATTATTGATTTATCTGTTGAGGAGGATAAGGATGAGAAGAGAGAGAGGAGAAGAAAACTACTTATAAGAATGAAGGTAGTGATTGATGAGGATGAGGGAGACTTGGAGGATAAGGAGGAAGAAGTTGTAGTTGAGCAACAAGCTCAGCTAACTAAGCAGTTGCCTTTAGCTCAGGTCAGTGAGCAAGTTGTTGAAGGTGTTGAAGGAGAGAAGGCTAAGGAGCAGCAAGAATAAACTTTCTTATTCCTAAATCTATCTACTAAAACACCCCTACAACCTACACCCCTTTTTCTGCAACCCTTATCAAAAAACCAAACACCATCCACATCAAACTCTGATCAACCAAATTCTTCCAACTCTAAACAAACCACTGACAAAACACATAAAACATCCATTATTCCACTATTCTCACCTATAGGATCTCTAGCTCATGAACCTCTTATGATACAAGGACCATTTATCAGAGGTCCTCCTAATTTTGAAGAGATTCCTAATGAACAACCACCACCACAACAACCATAACCTCAACCCCAATTTAACCCGGCTACTGCACTTTTAGGAGATATAAGGAGATTTAAAAGGGAGAGATTTCTAGCACTAAGGAAAGATGAGGAAATTAATGTTGAGATAGCCAAATCAATCCTGTCTGAGGAAGTGTTGAGGAGAATTGCAAAGGCATGTGAGCTAGTGCAAGGATTTATGGAAGCTGTAGAGGAGATGAAGGCCCACTTTAAATTAGTTCCTACCCAGTTCTCGCTAGTTAAGGCAATAGTTTCCCATACTTTGCCTATCCTAATTATTGCAGGTAGGACGGCTGATTACCTGAAGATGGAGGTTGTTTAGCTGAAGTAGAAGATGGAGAAGATCTATGAAAGCAACTATAAAGTAGTAAATAAAGAAAGGGACTTCAGGAACTCCATGACTGATAAATTCAATCCAGTCTTGCAAGGGATGCAAGCTGCACTCAGTGGATATAGCATTTTAAGCAAGGAGAATGATACTAATAAAATGAAGCTGAATGCTGTAATAGATGCTATGAATGCGCTGATCACCACTTTTAAGCAAAATCAAGGCAACTCCAATGAGCTTAGGCATGTAAAGGATCAGATATTAGAGGGAGTTAAGGCCTCTAAGGAAGCAATTTTGATAGCATTAAAGAAACTTAACATTTCTTATGCCCTAAATAGTGACATTGTGATGTTGGAGGCTGGACAAGAACCTACTCTTCATTAGAAGCTTGGTCACATTCATGGTCAAATTAATGATGTTCATGCCAATGTCTTCAATGATGGTCAAGCAATTGATTAGGTACAGAAGCAGATTTCTTCTCACATCAAAAGCACACTAGTTCTTGAGAAGGTGTTATGAGAAAATAGCCAAGCCAGAGCTTTAGCAAGTCCAACTCAGATCTCAAGGAAAGAACTTGATGCGCAATTCAGAGTGAATCAGTCCTAGTCTCGTGCTCTTGTGGCACGCTTCTCTCGCCTAAGGGAACATGACTTCATTTCTCAAAAAGTGTATGAATCCCTAGTAAAGAACTTTGAAGCTAACATCTTTAGAAAACTGAAGAATTTTGAGAAGGCACTTAACTCATTCGATATTCAAACCTAAGCCATTTTGGATTCAATTGCAATGGGGGAGAAAGATCGTGAGAAGTATGAGCAGGAAGAAAGAGAGAGTGAAGCTCGAATTGCTGAATTTAACTTTGAATAATCCCAGAATCTGATGCAAGCTGAACAAGAATTTGCTGAGCTGAGGAAGAGGAAAGACAAGGACTCAACGCCACCCAAGTAGAAGAAGTCTAAATGGGATGAGTAGGAATATCAAAATAAGGCTAATAATTTGCAAGGACCAATTCTGCCAAAATAGAGTAGAATGTTTTGTAATCCTTAGAACTTCATTGTAAAACTTAGTATAGATAACTATCTGTTACCTGTACTTAAGTTAATATATATATATATATATATATATATATATATATATATATATATAAAGGATGCTTATTCTATTCAAAGTTAAGAACTTCTTAACTTCTTGTATTTTCTGCTATATATTTGTTGTTGACCTTGCAGAAAAATATGAGAAGTATTGATGAATGCTGACCTTAGAGGAACCAAGGATTATGGTGGAGTTAGCATTCACTCTGGGCAAAAGGAAGATGTTGAACAAAGATATATCAAGCATTCTTGTGAGGTAACTCTGATCTAAATATCTTATTGATTTAATTCTCTCTTAATTAATTGTCATTGATCAAAATAGGGGAGATTGTTGAACCAAGCACAAGTTTGGACTGACTCAGTGCATGACTCAATAGTGCTTAAGTTTTGATCATAACAATTAAGTTAAATTTAAGTTAATTAAATCAATATTTATTGTAAGCCCATATGAGGCACATTTTTAAAAAAAAACAATAATGATGTTAAAATAAATAGTCTATGTTTACATGTGAGTAATTGAATTAAAGGGTAGAATTAACTGTCTTCGCTGACCTAGCTATTTAGTTTAACTCTAAGTTATTTTGGGCTGAGAATGTACTTTAGTCGCTGACTGAAACACTATTCACTCAGCACTTGATATTTAGATTTTGGTTCATCTGTGTTTATCATTTTATCATTTCGCTGAGTTACTTTCTACTCGTCAAGGGCACGACTTTTCCAAGTAGAGAAAGATGGAATCTTTCCTTTTCAGTTTCACTTTTGCAGACATTAATGAAAGAAAGAAAAAAGGAATTAATGCCTTGACATGACATCTGCTTTATTATGAGCGGGCGACCTTTTTCCCCGATCCGTATGAGTGGCGGGAAGGAAAATAAACAAGCGCAGGGGAGCGAGCCAGAGGATTGATTCTCGATTTAGCGTGATGAAAAGATAGATTGATGAAATTGATGTGGAAGTTAAATTTTAGTCCAATTTAAATGTTAAGAGATATGAGACCCGAAATCTCGTATTTTAAGACAAAGTCGCAACCCGATTTAGCTCTACCGGGAATTTGGGTACGATATTCCCACCAGTTGGTTAGACCATACCTTAAAACAGAGATTCTGAGTTCGGATGATGTTGCTTACTTTTCATCTATTAAATCAAACCATTTGCGTTTTAATAAAGGTGACTTTAGTTCTTATGCGATTTAAATCCTCCTAATTAGAGCTTTCGGTAAAAATAATCCATACATCATACGGCGAATCATGCGATAAAGTGATAAATACAGCAAATAAATAATTACTATATGGCTTTACAAATCCTATACATTTTCTAGTGCGGGAAAATAAATACCGAGAGACCGAAATCGGGTCTCAACCAAACTTACTAACACTGAAACAATTCCAAATATAATAAATCACACACAAATAATCACAAATGACACACAAATACTAATAGGGCAGAAATAAAATCACACATGGAGGAAAACATATTTTTAGGATTTTTCGGAATTAAAAACCATCTTTTTGAACATTTATTAGTTATCTAAACAACCTAAAAATTGATTAAATCAACTAAACAACCTAAAATTAATTAAGGAAATTATAGGATATTTTTGAGTATTTTATGCTATAATAGAAATATTTATTAATGATTTATTTAGTGAAAAACCCAATTTTAAGCCATTAAGTTTAGATTTAACCAATTAAATAATTAATAAATGACAAAAAAGATTAAAAATTAGGTTATTAAGTTCCTGATTATTTGTGATTTTTAAGTAATTTTTCGGGTGAAAATCAGGGTAAACAATGCAAGAAAACGATAAAAAAAAGGGGCTAAAAACACAAAATAGGGACCTTTTAGCATTTTTGCCAATCCAAATGTTGGAGTGGGCATCTGAGATGTTGTCGTGGTAGTTCAAACACTGCTGTTGCAGCATTTGATACGTCACTAGAGCATTTGGATGCCCACCGGAGCATTTGGGCAGGAAAAATGCCAAACGGACAAAAATCGGTATTTTCGCACCAGAAAAGTCAAGATTACCAAAATTTTAAGCCGATTCCCACAATATTTCAGTAGATCTAGACTTAAAATGATGAAATAACTTTGATTTCTTGACTTTAGGATGAAAGACGAACCCAAAAACACCGGTAAGATGTTTGTAGAAATACGGAAAGAAAAGGAAAGAACCACCACGAACAACCAAAGGCAGCCAAACAATATAATAAACAAACTAAAATAGATTGTAACTCATTTTTGTTACCTTTGAGCCGTGAATCCACGTTTTGAGACTTGAACCGGTCATTTGGCAAGCTTTGTGATGGATTTGTGACGAAATTCGAGGAAATTGCAACAGAAAAGGCAATGAACTTAGTGATGGAATTTAGGGATTTTGTGAGGAAAAGTCTTAAAATCCTATTTAAGCTCATTTTAACCTATGATTTCTACTTGATTTTAAAGATTAGACTAAAAGATTAAGCATAATAATGCTTTGGAACCCAGATTAATCAAGTTTCCTTAGCTTTATGAAGCTTTCTCTCTCTAAAAGCCTTAAGAACTCTAATGTGAAATTCAAGATTTTAATTTGCAAAAAGTCCCGAATTAGATTGTTTAACAAGTTTATATAGGAAATTCTTACTCTAAATAACTCAATTAGTACATGAAAAACATAAATTTTACAAAAAAGTTGAGTTTATCCCGACTTAGAGAGAGAAAACCATGAACTGGCGATGAACCCGGGAACTCATGCAGCATCTAAAATCCAAATGCTGTCACGGCCACATCTCACCTTGCGAGAGCAAGGTGAGATGCCCCAGTTGTAAGATGAGATGTCGCACCGCATGGTCAGATGCGCACGGGAGCGCATCTCGCTGTGCCAGTAGGGCATCTCGGTGACTTGGCCACATTATGGCCACGCATGCTAAGACGCGGGAGTGTGCAGTGAGAAGCGCATGGGGGCGCATCTTGCCTCGCCACTGGGGTGTCTCGCCATGCCGTCGGAGCGTCTCGCTGCTCCGACGATGGTGCCACTACGGATGGTGGCACCGGCAAGGGGGAGATTATTATTTTGTTATTTTATATTTTATATTTTATATATTTTATATTTTTCATGTTTTTATATTAATTAGCTGGTCAAGGGAAATGACGCGATTAAAGTCCCAATCTCGTCACAAAAATACTTACCAAACGCGATTCGTCTCCAAAAGAATAGAATAACAGGCCCATAAATAGGTTAGAGCAAAACACCATCATCGTTCTGCGGGTCACCAAAAAGCCTGTGCTCACAGGCTGCCCCTCGTAAGATTATCATTTAATGGGTCAAATATGATTTCACGAAAGAGCGAGTGATAGGAGGTTATACCTGAGACATTGGAACCTTGAGTCGGTTGTCTATAGATGGGCATGGGATGCATCATCAATGGACCTATCAGAGGTAGAGAATTCTTTGATTTGGTTGTCTATAGATGGTCGGGAGACGTATCATCAATGAATCTATCAAATTCAAAGACCCGGGATTGTTGTCTACTGGTGGTTTAGGGACGCACCATCAATGGATCGATCAGATCGAGTTTTGAATTGAGAAATTCTGGACTTGTTGCTTTTCTGGGATTGCCATCAACAAGCCTGTTAAGAATGAAATTTTAAGTAGTTAGCATATATTGAATATGTCCGCTTTTTTATTGCTTAATTGATTTTTTCAAAAAAACAATTTTCCCCTTCAATTAATAATAAAAAGGTAGAATATTAAATAAACTGAGTTTAGAAAAGCCCGAGAGCCGGAAGAATTTGATGCACGATTGATTTTGTCCCATTTGATTGATAAATGCGACTCGTTCGGGTTAATAGTAAACTAGGTGTCATCGGCTTATGTTGAGAGGTTTGCCAAGCGCGGGCTTGGGCTTCGAGGTTCGCCAAGCACGGGCTTGGGCTTTTGAGACTTACCGAGCTAGGCTTGGGCTTATGAGGCTTGCAAAGTGCAGGCTTGGGCTTTTGAGGCTTGCCAAGCGCAAGCTTGGGCTTTTGAGGCTTTCCAAGCGCGGGCTTAGGTTTTGAGGTTTGCCAAGTACAGGCTTAGGCTTTTGAGGTTTGCCAAGCATGGGCTTGGGCTTTTATGGTTTTCCAAGAATGTTCTTGGGCTTTTGAGGTTTGCCATGGCTTTTGAGTTTTGCTAAGCACGGGCATGGGCTTTTGAGGTTTGCCAAGCATGGGCTTCGGCTTTTGAGGTTTGCCAAGCATGGGCTTGGGCTTTTGAGGTTTACTAAGGATGAGCTTGGGCTTTTGAGGTTTACCAAGCACGGGCTTGGGCTTTTGATGTTTGCCAAGCACGGGCATGGGCTTTTGAGGTTTGCCAAGCATGGGCTTGGGCTTTTGAGGTTTGCCAAGAACGAGCTTGGGCTTTTGAGGTTAGCCAAGCACGTGCTTGGACTTTTGAGGTTTGCCAAGAACGGGCTTGGACTTTTGAGGTTTGCCAACCATGGGCATGGGCTTTTGAACTCTGAGGTTGATTTTTGGATCTCAGATTTTGAATTTTAGATCTTAAGCTTTGGATTCTCGGACCGGTAAGTTGCATTGAGGTGCTCCTTAAGGGTCGGAAAGGTTGCATCGAGGTGCCCGTGGAGAGTCAGGATTCTAATTCTTAATTCTCTTATCAGATGACCACCGGGAATGCCATATGGTGTACCTGTCAAGAAAATTTTGAGACACCAGTAATCGTCATAAGTTGTGTTTTTATTGCTTAACTGATTTGGTGGAAAAAAATATTTTTGCCCATTCAATTAATAAAAATGGAAGAATGAAATATAAGCTGAGTTAACATTTTTTATGGTCCGGAGATATTGTCGAGGCTTATATCGAGCCTAGCTGATATTCTCCTGGATGTTTTTATCTCAAATGTAGCTTAGTAAGCTTGTTGGGATGCCCCTTGATGCGTGGGTGCTTGCTTCTGAGTTTGAGCATGTAGCTCAAGGATACTTTTCTGCACTTTGGTTCCTGTAGAATTCAGTATAGAATAATAGACATGACATTTATGAATATCATGCATGAATGTACAAATGTATGAGCTGCTTGGACTGATCATCTTCTGCATCTGAACAAATCGATCGATTGCTTGATTTATTTACTTGATTTGATTGCTAGGAGAGAGAATATACAAAATCACATTGCAGCATAGATAAGGTGAGCATGCCCCTAGTGGAGGATTAGGGTTCTTGTGGCAAGCACATGAGGCTTACATGGCTGGATATTGAGGTTGAGGGTAGCTGCACCCCATTACTGAATGGCAAAGGAAATAAAACTAGCCACTTAACAATCGCTGGACTGAACATATTGAAGATAAGGGGAGCACGAAGTGACGTTTGAGATTCTGGATAACGGACAGCTTGACGCTATCACTACCAATGAATTCTACCAAGGATGGCTTCAAAAGATTTGGACATTGATGACTCAATATGCTCGATCGCGGTCGAGATTGGAGTGGACACATGCAGAGGATGGATTTGAGCCCTTTGAATCCATCAAATTGCAGAAGATATCTAGGCACTATAATGATGACGACGATAATGTTAGGTACTTCAATGTGATCGATGGCAGTCATTTATCTTTGTCTTTAATTGTCTTAATTTTTGCATAGACCCAAACATTGAGATGGGCCTATCAGACTTTGTTTGCCATTTTGTTTTTATGTCCTAATTTTTGCCACAACTGCCCTTTTTTCAGGTTTTCAATCTCGCGGACTTTCCCTGGCTTTTACATAGACCTCGCTGTGTTTCAGTCTATCAGGACTTTTGTCTTTTGTTTTATTCTTTTGAGGAATCAAGTCGACTACATGGAACCCTACATTTGACTTACTTGCAACGTTTCGCCTTCTGGGCCCAATATATTCATTCAAACATAAACATAAAGGTTTCAGTAAAATGACATTTTGATTAAATGAATTAAGTTTGAGTACACAATGATGATAACCATTTCTATTGACCCAAACTATGGTGTTAACTAGCCTTTAAAGGTTTTCTAGCCAACACACTCTCAACTCGCTTTACCCTAACTTTTTCCTAGACGGCCCTTTTTGGATTTTCAATCTAGTGGGTTATTTTGCACCCTAACTTTTGCCAGAATGGTTTGTAGAGTACAAGATAGCAGGATAATACCTAATTTTTACTCGAGCAGTAGAGAACCACTCACCGGGTGATTAATTCTATTTATTTTTTCATGTACCGCTTTTCTGGATTTAATTCTTTTTTATTAGATATGATAATGCTTCAACCCGCTTTGATTGATAGGGTTTACAAACTTGTTACCATCCATAATCTTTATGCCCCTTGTACTGAGTACCTCTTTGGTTACTTGAGGTCCTTCCCCATTCAGTCTAGAATTCCCCCTTATGTTAGCATTGGTAGGCTTTACTTATTTTAGAATCAGATCATTAGCCTTTGATGGTTACCTCTGATGCTTGACTCGATTGTTGTTGGTTCATGTGCTTGAGGCTTCCAAAGGGGTAGTTAAGGTATTAGGCTATTTGAACGTCGCTTTTGTCCATTCATGTTCTTCTAATTTGGATTCCAGTGTAGCTCTTAAAGTTTTCATCTCCATTTTGGTTGGTAGCATGGCTTCTATTCCACAGACACAGGAGAAAGGTGCTTGATTTATGGGAGTTCTTGCACTTCCTTGGTACTCCCAAAGAGCAAATGGTAGTTCACTGAACCAATCTCTATATCTTATGGTAGGCTTTGAGAGAAATTTCTTGATAAGCTGGTTTGTGGCTTCATTTGCCCCATTAGCTCATGGTATGTGGGGTGAAGCCCTGTGATGCTCGGTCTGATATTACTTGATCAAATCGGTTGGTTGTCCCTTGGAACTGAGACCCCTTTGGCTGAGGTAATGATGGTGATGAGGGAAACAAAATCGGGCAAAGATGTGCTGTATGATGAGCTTGGACATCCTCTTAGCGGTAATGATGGTGCAAGGCTCGGATTTCCCCTATTTCGAGAAGTAAGCTGCCCCTACGATGACGAAGCGGCATCTATTGGTTGATGAAGGCTAATTTTACCAATCATATTTTCCCCCACACTGAGAATGGTCAATGACGAGAGAAATGGGGAAGCTTTATAATTGCAAGGGAACGAATATTGATAAGGATCAATGGTGTATCGAGGGTGGGAATTTTGAGAATGGGTGGGCGAAGAAAAGGTAAGCCTTAGTTCTGTCGAAGGTGGTCTGGCAATGCTCCTTCTCCATAATTAGCTGACACTTCTTTGATAGTTTGAAGATGGGTTTGCATGCAGTGGCATGCGATGAACCGATTGACATATTGAACCTATGCAAGGAAGAACTGAGCTTCTTTTTCTACTATGGGTGTGAAGATGCGATGCTCGATTTTCTGGCGAAGAACCCTAGGTGTGACTAGGTATGCCCAGAAGAAAGCATTATCACGATCTTTAAGCACTTTTATTATCTCTCTTTTTCTTTCAGAGGTTAGGACATTAGAAATGGTTACCATTATAGGTTATCATGCGTACTCAAATTTATCTCAGTTAAAGAAACATCATGAATATTGAACACGTTATGCTTATGATAAAATGAATGCATGGACCCGTCAGGCAAAACATCAAACAAATAAGCAAAAGTAAAGTCTTCATTGAAATAAAGTGTCTGAAAGGCAAAATCATTCACATTAAAGTATTAGAAGATAAAATTACATAAATAGATGGTCATCATCCACAAGCAGAGGGTCTTGAGCTGCGGTGTTGGTAGATTAGGCATCCTCGGTAGCTTTCATTGGTGCGTCTTCTAGGACAAGATCCAGAACTTTCACTTGTTTGGCTGATGACTTATCTCCTTCCTTCACTAGAGACCTCACGATATTCTTGTTAGCTTTGGTGATAGAATTGGCTTGCATAATGGTGTCGGCTGAACTAGAAAAGACCGTGGCCAACACAATTTCTTCAGAGAGATCAGAATTGATAGCACCTACCTTATCACTCAAGCTCAGTGATGGCTTCTCCTTAGTATTGGTCTTCCTAGCCAGGTGTTCCATTTTCCCTTCTCTTACTAAGCGCTAAATGGCCCTGCCCAGAGGTTTGCATTGATCCGTTTTGTGCCTTACCTGAACGTGATAGTGACAAAAGATTCCCTTTTTCCTCTAGCATAAGAGAACAATTCTCACAAAGAGAGTTAAGCATTCCTTTCTCTCGCAGCTTGGCAAAAAGGATACTAAGAGGTAGCTTCCATGGAGATACGAACGCTTTCTAAGCAGACTTCTGAATTGGTGTAGCTTGAACTATGGAAACATTCTCTTGAGCTATGGCTTGAACCGAGGGAGTCTTCTCCTCAGTTGGGATGGGAGCAACCTCGAAAGTTCTAGAATTGTTACTCTTATTAAACCAGGACTTGTTTTGTGGCTTATTCACCTTCTCTTTTTCTACTTGGTGTTCAATTTTCTCAGCCTTCTTAAACACCTTCATGTAAGATTCAAAAGAACTAGTTTCAATTTCCTTACAAAGATTCGGGAGATCCCCATCGAGAAGCGCTACGGGATCATTTCCTCAAGGCTGAGTTTTTGCCTTAACAGCACCTGGATGGCCATCCACCGATTAAAGTCGGACTTGAACATCTCGCCTTACTTTTGATTAACTGCCTCAAGATGTTGAATGGTGGTTTCCATTATCGAATTAAAACCACAGTGACCAATTAGAGCCTCAGACATGAGTTTCCAATCGAGAATTGTCGACTCAGAGAGAGTATTGTACCATTCGAGCGCTGGCCCGACCAAAGTACATGGAAATAACTTTGTAATGACTTTATGACTGATCTAGAGAACTCGCATGATTCTCTCATACATGACGATGGGGGACTTGGGGGACCTTTACCGATGTAGGCTTCCATCCCTGGCATCGAGAAGTTCTTTGGGACCCAAATCCTCAACCTACTCTACCTCCTTCTTCTTTTTATAGCCAATAGCTGACGAAGGAGCACCTCCACTTTGGGTGTCATGCCAGGAGATTGCATGCCCTGGTCAATTGGTTTCACACCCGGAGAATGTGTAACTTGGTCGTTCGGAGCAGAAGTGGTGCCAAACTGAAAAGGCATAGGAGAAGGGGTCTGAACTCAAGGATGAACTTGTAAGTTAGGTGCAGAAGGATTTGGAGGGTAAACAGTCCCCCTTGGAGAGATCATGAAACTAGGAGGAGAGGGTGTAAATGACAACGAGGATGTTAGAGGAAGGGTAAACCACTTAAAGGTATAGTCATCTGCGGGGTAAATCTCCTTGAGAAAGCGGGGGAAACAGCAACCTAGGCCACGGGCCTCGGATTCAGAGAAGGAAAACCAAAGGTTGAGGAGTAAAAGATGGAAGGTGTGAAACTGAAGTCTGCCCAAACTAAAACTGTCTCGGCTAAATAGGTAGCAAAGGCAGAATCACGGGAACTCAATCTTACGTCACAATAGGTAGAACATGACCTGACCCTTTCTGAATAGCCTCTGTCTGTCCCTAAGCTTGAATTATCGATCGTGATGGCCTCTGATCATTCCTCTCTTCTCGTAACATTGAACGAACTTGCTCTTGGATAGTAGCTCAGAACAAGTCAGACAGAAGAAACATAGCCATAGGATTGGCGATCTCGGTACTCAATAGAGTCTGACCTTGATCAGATAGAAGGAGAGGACAAGAAGAAGTACCCTCAGACAGAACTCCACTAACTGGCGAAAAATTAGACATAGCAAAAGAGTCGGATTTGGAAACTGAGGTTAAAAATAAATTGAGATGGTAGCGGTGCCTCGGTCTAGCCCTCTCTCTGAAACCAGAAGATGATCAGCCTGAATCAAACCATGGATGAAGTGAATGATTACATAATTATTCGAGTGATGAATGTCATATATACAAGGGTGGTTTAGAGAGGTAGAGAGCAGAAAAGCTTATAATGCAAAGCTTAACCCTAAAATACGTGAGGAGTGCGAACCCCTCACTATGCCTAGCGAACTAGAAATAGCTCCTCAGGACTCGAACGATCTCATGCATTTTGTTAAATTCCCCCATCAAGCGAGGGGAGAGTAGAGGTAAGTGAAAGAACAAAATAAGAGTCGCCCATAAGTGGCTTATGCATGAGGTGTGTATGCATGAGCACAACACAAATAGCATGCAAAAAGCGAACATCTTCCAACCTTATAACTCCCACGCAACGTCGTTCAAAAGATCTGGGGCTTAACTTAAACGCCAATAAACGACAGATGAGTACCTAACCTAAATCTAAAACATGCATGTTTTGGTGATTTCCTAAGGGGGAGTTGCTATGGCTTTATCTAATGTGGTATATGGTCTCAAACTATTGGTATTGTAGCACAATACTGTAGAAGGGTCTCGTTTACCTTGATTCCGTGTAACTTGACCACTCCTCAAATGAGTGATATTGTGGGAATTACGTGTTGGTTGAAACGAGTGATCCACCCACAAATATCCCCAATTCTTGGAGGGCATGAGGTATACAAGTGAGCTTCACAGGGGTGAGATAATGGCACCCTAACCTAGTATCTAACTACGCGATGGATTCAAAAGGCATACGAAATAAAGCTTTGATTTAAAAACGATTTAAGCACATCATCAAAATCCTTTAACCAAATTTTTGAAAATGGGAGCAAATTTCAAGTTTTAAGTTAAGAGGGAATCCCCAGCAGAGTCTCCACTGTGAGCGGGCGACCTTTTTCCCCGACCCGTGTGAGAGGCGGGAAGGGAAATAAACAAGCATGGGGAAGCGAGCTGGAGGATTGATTCTTGATTTAGCGTGATGAAAAGATAGATTGATGAAATCGATGTTGAAGGTGAATTTTAGTCCAATTTAAATGTTAAGAGATACGAGACCCGAAATCCTGTATTTTAAGACAGAGTCGTCACCCGGTTTAGCTCTACTAAGAATTTGGGTATGGTATTCCCACTGGGTGGTGAGATCATACCTTAAAATAGAGATTCCTAGTTCGGATGATGTTGCTTACTTTTCATCTATTAAATCAAACCATTTACATTTTGATAAAGGTGACTTTAGTTCTTATGCAATTTAAATCCTCCTAATTAGAGCTTTTGGTTAAAATAATCCATACATCATGCGGTGAATCATGCGATAAAGCGATAAATAAAGAAAATAAATAATTATTAAATGGCTTTACAAATCCTATACATTTTTCTAGTGCGGGAAAATAAATACCGAGAGAAAGAAATTGGGTCTCAACCGAACTTACCAACACCGAAACAGTTCCAAATATAATAAATCACACACAAATAATCACAAATGATACACAAATACTAATAGGGCAGAAATAAAATCACACATGGAGGAAAACATATTTTTAGGATTTTTTAGGGTTAAAAACCATATTTTTGGACATTTATTAATTATCTAAACAACCTAAAAATTGATTAAATAAACTAAACAACCTAAAATTAATTAATGATATTTTTGGGGATTTTTTATTAAGGATTTATTTAGTGAAAAACCAATTTTTTAAGCCATTAAATGAAGATTTAACCAATTAAATAATTAATAAAATATTTTTGAAGAAAATGCCAAAGTTCTTCGTAGTTCAAGCTGCAAAAAGCAATTATCATATTTGAAAATGTTGCAGATTCACCAACCTTATATGTCGCGACTTAGGAAAGCTATTAGATTACTAGAGGAATGGGAAGATGACACGTAGTATGTCAGCGCAAGATCTCTCCAATGGAAGACTGGCATCAAGCGATAAAAGATACAAATTAAAGCTCATATTTTAATCTAACAAATTGATATATATCTCACAATAGTGTGATTCTATCTCTTAACAGATCGATTTGAAGAAGCAATGGGTGGATAGATGAGCTACTTTGTAGAAGATGCCAAGATAAGTTCAATGGCTACATTCTTAGTTTCAAGTATAGAAGGAGCAAGTAGGCAAGTGTTAGAACTTGGTGATTACACCTGAATTTCTAAGAAGAAAAACTCTGCCAATTTACAAGCTTTAAAGAAGTTCAATCAAGAAAGTAACTACTCAGCGAGAATCTGCTTTACAACAAGAGAGATTAGAATAGATCTTTTGAATTGTAATATCTGATTATCTATAACTAGATCAACGTTTTTATAAGTTGAATCTAGCTCTTGTTTAGACTTAGTTGAGTTGCTGGTAGAAGAGGGTATTCTACTCAATGGATGAGCGATTACAGTTTGGAGGGTACTTTTTGTAATCAAGAAATTCTGTGAAAGGCTTCTCCGCCTAGGTTGAAGGAGTTGAGATTAGTGGAATAAAGCCAAGACACTCTCTTGGGACTGGATGTAAGCATAGGTTGCCGAATCAGCATAAAATCTCTATGTTCTTTACTTTGAAGTTTTTCCAGATTTTACTCAGTTTGCTGACCTACTCAGTGTTGCTCTTTATATAGTTAAAAAGGTACCTAAGTTATTAAACCGAGTCATTCAGCCCCCTCCTCTGACTCATTGAGTGTACGCATAGGGACCAACATTGATGACAATACATCTTTCTTCCATCGCATTGCTTTGACACATTTTTGAAATAATTAGAATTGGATGGGAATCTGGTCCATGATTGGGCAATAATTAATCCAGTGATACGAACATATTTTGAACAAGTCTTCTCGGGTTCTCGTTTAGTGCCTTTCTATCTGCATTGATCGAGTTTTTGTATGGTGGATCCACCTTCTAATGCTCGACTAACAACCCCATTTTTTTATGAAGAAGTTTGGGGGCCATTTGTCCCTACAATGAAAATAAAGCTCCAGTGCTGGATGGCTTCAATTTCTTTTTCTACAAAAGATTTTGGGCTGATTTCAAACTTGAGTTCATTTAGCTCCTAAACCATTTTCATTCGACATCTTATCTACCGGACTCCATTGAGACATCTTATATTGTTCTCATCTCAAAGGTCCTAGGCTCTTCTTCTTTAAATAATTTTAGACCCATCTCTCTTATTCATGGGATTAAAAGATTGTCACAAAGCTTTTATCTAGGCATTTGCAACTATTACTCTTGGATTTGATCTCGGGTAATCGATTTGCATTTGTTAAAGGGAGAAGCATTCATGAGTGCTCTTTTATTACATTTGAGGTCATTCATTCTATCCATTCTCGACGGTCGTATTGCTTGGTCTTGAAGTTAGATTTCCACAAGGCTTTCGATAGTATTTCTTGGACATATATAGATGCGGTTTTCCGAAAGATGGGTTATGTTAGTATGGATTTCGTGGCTAACCAATTGTCATAAGAAGTCTTCTACTTTGGTTTTGATTAATGGTTAGCCCTCTAAACTTATCCGTCTACACAATGGTGTTAAGCAAGGCGATCCACTATCTCCCTTCATTTTTGCATTAGAATTTAACGGATTGAAACAACTTTTTCATGCAAGTATTATAGAATGTATGCTTACGGGGTTCAGTCTAGATTATTCATTTCTAGACATTTCACTTCTTCAATTTGCAGATGATATGGTATGCTTTTTTCCGATAGAAACAACATTAATTCCAAACTTTGTTCGCATTTTGAAGTGTTTTGAATTCATCTTCAGGCTGCAAAATAAATTTTCATAAGAGCTCTATTCTAGGCATTAATGTGGAAGAACCGATGTTGCGGTCTTGTGCCACCACCCTAGGCTATCGAATGGAAAATTTTCCAATTAATTACCTAGGATCTCCCCTCAACATGAAACGGTTACCTGTCTCTAATTGGGAGCCTCTAATTGCAAAATTTTAGATTAGATTATCAAATTGGAAGGGAAGGTGATTATCTTATGTAGGACGAGTAGTATTGATTAAATCGATACTTACCTCTCTTCCAATTTATTTGCTATCACTTTTTAAGCTGTCAGATTGTGTGAATGAGAAGTTAGTCAGGATTATGAGAAACTTTTTATGGCGTGGAGATGAAAATTCTAGTGGTATAAGTAAAGTGAGCTGGGATACGATTAGTTTAACCAAAAATCCTTGTGGCTTATTCATTCATGATTTCAAATTGATTAATTTCAGTTTACTCTTGAAATGGTTGTGGAAGTTGCGGAATTTAGGGAATGGTTCTTTATGGTTTGATTTATGTGCTAATTGACATGGTTTTTCATCATGGCATGGTGTTATTAACTCAGATTCTACTCGCCTCTCGCCAATTTGGATAAAATGTGGCCGGTTCTTGCTTTTGAAATTAGAGTTTCTAGCATCTTTTTATTTCTAATTGTCGGGTTAGGATTGGCAATGGAATCTCAACTTCTTTTTGGGAGGATAGCAGGACATCGAACCAGTCTCTTCATTTGTTGTTTCCTGATTCCCTGCGCAATCGGAAACAATCCATTGTGCATCAAGGTTGCACCCCTTTATTCGACATTAATCTTTTGAGAGGCCCTTTTGGAAGCGTAGACTAAGACCTTTAAGCAAAGACCGTTGCTGGAAGCTCCAAACATGGATTATTGATTCATGTTTGTCCCTATTCCATTATCAAAGTGTTGTTGCGATTAATGATCAAGTGAATCTGCAGTTTTTCTCATCAGTTATGGATTTTTTTGGGACATTGGTCTCAGTTAGATCTTCTTCGCTGCCTCATTCTTCCATGGTTACTTTCATTCCACTAGTTGGGGTACAACTGTTGTTGGTTTCATGTAGATTTGTGATACATGCATGTCTCCAAAGGTACACTTGTTTGGTTGGTTAATGTTTGATGGGAGATTGTGTACAAGGTCTTTTCTTTTTCAGAGAGGATGTCAGATGGTGCTTGATGACTCTTATTGTTTTTGCCACTGAACCGAGACTCTATAACATGTACTTATGTTTTGCTTGATTAACAACTATTTGGCGGAGTGCATTGAAATGGCTTGGAATCAACTAGACAATGCCTTCAACACCCTATTCCTTCTTGCAGATCTGGCGCTCTTCTTTCAAGGATGGTTTATGTCGTGAGTTTTCAACATCTCTTTTGCTTGTCATCGCTTGGTCTCTTTGGACTAGAAGGAACAAATTTGTTTTTGATGGCCAGCTCTCCTCTAAGAATTTTTTTATTAGTTTTCATATTTGCTGGTATTATTGTAAAAGGCGCCAAGTCAATTTTTCGATTTCAGACATTCTTATAGATCCGAACTTACTCCTTTCTTGTAACTGAGACTGTGATTCTCTTCTTGAGTATCACTATTTTACTTTAATATACATGCGGGGGTGAGATTTTGGGGTTTGGTGAGTTGTAGACGGTTTTGCCTCTCATCTCCTTTCCCTTTCCATTCTCTCCCTTTATTCCTTAAAAAAACAAACACAAAAGTTACATAATCATAGTACAAATGGATATATTGCAAGTGAAAATGTAAATTTCTCTTAAAGGTAAAAAAAAAATAAATGGTACATTGAAAAAGATAAAGTGAAGTAATTTAGAGAGAGAATTTAATGCCAAGTTATATGCAGTTGTTAATTGTTTGCTGTCACTAATAATTTTTCATCTCTAATAATTAAAAATACGCAAAATAAACACTTAAACTGTTTTAAAATATTGAAAAAGCTAAAAGTAGATAGAGTTGCTCCATTAGGCTTTAAAATCCCCATGTGGAGAGCATGTGGGGGGACTTGAATCAAAGTTTCACACATTTTGATTTGTGTGGCCAAACCAAACCCTTTTTCTCCTTCTCTTCCGGATCATGCCAATTCTTCTCTATGACCTATGTGCTACGTGGCACTCTGCCTAATTTCCTATTTTATTTTCTTTCTTTTTCTACTTTTTTTTATTAATAGAATATAATGTTTTTACTAATATGGGTTGATCCACATTGCAATCGACTTAGTATTGCTTAGGCAAGATTTCAAGTTCGAGTCCTCGTGAATGCAGAAAATTTCGCTTGGGAGACTCACCTACGACAGTCAGATGCGCGACCCGGGTCGGATCTGAATGTAATTGGAGCAGAGCTTCGGTGAACTAAATAGGCAAAAAAAAAAATGAAATATTATGTTTTCATAATTGATCTAATATTGGAACTAATTGTGTCCGAAACCAAATATCCGGAGTGCTTTTTGAACTTGCTGGCTGATTACCGCAAATAAGTTAGATTGTATATTGTGATAATAAATTATGTTCATGCTTAAAATTATGTAATATTTATATTTCAGCATAAAAGTCTCTTGAAAAGACAAAAAAAAAAAAAAGAAGAAAAGATGGTTTTTTGGTAAAAAAAAAAGGCTCTTGAAAAGTTACAGAAGTAATAATTTATTTAAATATAGCACAATTTGATAATTATATAGGCACACGTGAATTTTGTAAAGTAAGTATGCAAGCAAAGTTTCTTAGACAAATATATTATATTTTCTACAAGTTAATATATTTTCAAAACGTTAGCTTAGCTCTTTTTGTGGATTTTATATGTTATTAATTAATTACATGTAAAATACACTAAAAAATTACTTTTGGAAACTATATTTGTGTTTTTTCAAGAAGCATATGGCAAATACGTGTTAGTCTAATTGTTGAAACTGAATTTCTATTTTCGAAGATCGCAAGTTCAAGTTCGAGATCCTAGATGATAAAAACAAAATTTTCTTTGAATTTGATAATGTTGATGCAATTGTGGGAAAAAAATTTAAAATTTTTTTATGATTAAGCAAATTGGATTACACACCTACTCAAGGACCATCTTATATACCAAATTCCAATAGCACCACCTAAAATATATTGTAACTAGACATCAAATAGCCTAATTGTAATTGTATTAATGTTGCTTTTTCTTATTTCTATTATTTTCAAATTGGAATGATTTGTTACACTGTTTATCATTTTGTGTTCTTAGTTTATGTTGAGTAATTTCGGTAGAATGAAGCTTTGAATGTGTGTAAAAAACGTCTCTCAATCTTTATTGAAGAAATTTGCTAAATGATGCATGGATAATTCTGAAGTCGTGATTTACACTTTCAGATTGAATCTTATTTGGCGGTTCTACCAAATAGATCAATCGGATAAAATCAGAATTAAAATCAAGCACTTGGAATGAATTTTTGTTGTGAAGAAAAGTGAACCAAAAATTGCAGAAATGGTTGCAAAAAACTCTCTGTAAGTGTTGCCAACGCCATGTTTTACAGACCTGATACGAACAGTCGCAACTCTTCAGAACAGAAGTGTTGCAAAAAGACATGTCCATTTGAGCAGCTGCAATAGTTCATAACAGAAGTGTTGCGAGAGGTAGCCCCCGGACCCTCGTAAGCTAAGTATCGTAATAGAACTCGAACAAGCGTGCACTCCGCACTCTCCTAACTTATTCGATGAAATATTACGACTGCCTTGGTTAACTAGTTGATCCAATTACACTAAAATACAAACAATCCTCCCCCATTTTAGTGTAATCCATGATTAACTAAACAAAATCACAACAAATAACAAACTTATGCTTAAATAAAATATCGTGACGATTGAATTTCATCTTAGTATATTACACATTCCAAGTATTCGAATAACTAAAGGTGTCACTATGGATTGAACCTTGGTTATCCATCTTGAATACTCGAAGATAATATACACATAAGTTAACATTCTAACATGTTCTTACTTGACACTATCTTTTACTAGCCTTATGTCCCTATCCTTCATAAGCATATCAAAGCCAAGTCCAAGCTTCTTGAAGCGGCTAAACTTCATGCTTATCTAGGTAGCCTTTTTACTCTTGCACCTGCTTATGCAATTTTTCAAAAAGGCTATTAAGAAGTTAAACTTCAACCCCCTTTACTTGCAGGTCTGAACACACACCTTGGGATGTTTTAATCAGTGTATTCCAATCTCTAGATGTTAAGCTTTCCTCATTGAATTCAGCACCTAACGTCATATTAGGTGGGAATTGGGTATCTTAACATGAGAGATTTTAGATGGACTTTAATTTCATCCCCATAGCCGACTTTTGCACAAGATCTTTCCTTAACCCTTTGATTATATGATCGGCTAAATTATGCTCAGTTTTTACAAACTCAGATTCCATTGTCGAATCACTCACACAAGTTTGTTTCTTAGACACCCAAGAATTAGCACCTCCCCCAAGAAGAAACACTCATCCACTTACGGAAGAACTATACTCCTCATAAGAAAAATAACTTGTATCCGACTAACCTTCCAAAACCGAAGGAAGCCATTAGAAACGCGCCATGTGGCATTATGTTGATCGGTCAACTTTGACTTTTGACTGACTCGTATCAGTCAACCATTGACATGTCAACCCCAAAAGTTAA
This sequence comes from Euphorbia pulcherrima, assembly GCA_947683365.1. Lineage (NCBI taxonomy): Eukaryota > Viridiplantae > Streptophyta > Magnoliopsida > Malpighiales > Euphorbiaceae > Euphorbia > Euphorbia pulcherrima. The sequence goes on from CANTUS010000007.1 coordinate 20,500,070, forward strand.
GCCAATGTCTCATTAGATGAGGTTAAAGTTGGATAAGGACAAGTTTTTGGGAACGCTTAATTTCACTAAAGTGTTGCCAAAACTGCTTCAGTTACATTCTTTCTTGCGACACAAAAAAATATTTTAGCAACGCTCTGAAAATAGTTACCATATCAACCAGTAGCCTTGTTTCTGGCAACACTTATAAAAGCGTCGCAATAGATCACAAAAGTGTTGCCAAAATTGCTACACGAAGCATCACCATAGATCATGAACCGTTACAAATGGTTGTCACAAAAACTGACCGTCCTGACTTTTCATTTTGTGACGGACTTTCTGACGGAATCAGAATCCCTTACAAACCGTCATAAGAAACCAAGACCTGCCGCAAAAAACAGTTGTCGCAAATGAACCATCGCAACTTTTCATTCTGCAACGAATTTTGCAATGGATTCAGAATCCCTTGCAAACTGCAGAAAAACGAATTCAGATTTTAAATCATTTCAAAATCGATTCCGGCCACCGACAAAACCCCTCCTAAGGTTTTTCGATGTCCCGAGTCCAATGGCGTTGTTCTTTTTACAAAAAATGAACCTAAACACGTCGTTTATACAAAACGACTTGATAATCAAGATTTTTTCTGAGAAAAAGAACGTTTATACCGCCATAAACAACCAAAAACGAAAATGGCCATCAAACATTATTCAACATAACTTCAATAATTTAGAAATTTAAATCCTAAATTTTAAAGTATCAAACTTCAATTAAAACACAATAAAATCAACATTCATATTTTTCAGAATTTTCCACATTTCATGACCCGACTTCCCCTTTTCGGTGAAAAACTCAGGCTTCAAGCGACAAAATAAGATTCAATCTTTGTTGGGGAATTCCGGTAGGATGAAGCCTTGAATGTCATAAAAAAATGTATCTCAATCTTTGTTGAAGAAATCTGCTAAATGATGCATGGATAATTCTGAAGTCGTGATTTACACTTTCAGATTGAATCTTATTTGGCGGTTTTACCAAATAGATCAATCGGATAAAATCAGAATTAAAATCAAGAACTTAGAATGAATTTCTGTTGTGAAGAAAAGTGAACCAAAAATTGCAGAAATGGTAGCAAAAAACTCTCTCTGTAAGTGTTGCCAATGCCATGTTTTATAGACCTGATACGAACAGTCGGAACTCTTCAGAACAGAAGTGTTGCGAAAAGACATGTCCATTCGAGCAGCTGCAACAGTTCATAACAGAAGTGTTGTGAGAGGTAGCTCCCGGACCCTCGTAAGCTAAGTATCGTAATAGAACTCGAACAAGCGTGCACTCTACACTCTCCTAACTTATTCGATGAAATATTACGACTGCCTTGGTTAACTAGTTGATCCAATTACACTAAAATAACAACAGTTTAGTGCCTCGACATGATAAAGAGTTAGCACAGTCTATTATTTGTGACCTCTTCAAGTGGGATATAGTTAAACACAAGCTCTATTCGGGTTCCTCAGTCTCTGTTGGATTCTATCAAATAGGGCAATGGCCTCCACCTAGGGTTGACTTTACGGTTTTATGGAATACTTGTCTCTTGCCAAAAGTCTGATTGTTTTGTTGATTGGTTTTTCATGGTCGTTTGCTGACAATATCCTTCTTGTTTCGCAGAGGTTATAATTACGTCGATGATGACACTTGTCCGTTCTGCTCAGACACAGAAACAATGGACCATGCACTTTTTTATGCTCCCATACTATCAAAATTTGGCGGCTTATCTTTGGCTGGCTTGGTATTTCTTTGACCATGCCAGCATCGGCTTATGGATTTTTTCAGCTTTGGGAGTCTTATTTCTCCGTGAGAACAAGCCATGAATTTGGAAGATCTTTATGGCTCTTCATTGCTTGGACTTTGTGGAAGAGGCGCAACAAGTTCATTTTTGATGGTCAGCTCTCTACGGACGATCCCATTGTCTCGAGTATATATTTATATTGGTTTTTGTTCAAATGTAATTAAAAACGTCCTCTTTCTTCCTCGGTCCAGGATATTTTCAATAATCCGGGCGTGGTACTCTCTTATGACTAAACATTTGTGTTTCTCATCATGAGACTCACTATGTTTATTTCAATAAATATTTGGCTGCAGGGTTGCCTAGTTTGTTGGGTGTGGCAACCTAATTGGGATGCTTGCTTTCTTGCGCTCCTCCTTCGATTTTTTTCCTTCAAAAAAAAATTATTCGCAATTCATATGAATGAAGTAAATGAGGAATTAATGTCTATGCCTCCTCTTCTTTATGTTTTTCATCTTCTTAGTATTATAATCTATTGATCCTAAAAAAAATAACAAGAAAACTCATATATACTCCTGAGATATAAGTGTATAACCTATAAAAGTGAGAGGGCTTTCTTTTATTTTTTACAAATAACGGATAACGTCCAACCACCTGAAGAAACTATTAAATTTTTGTTAATAGGTGCAAATTTTTGAAGTGCTAGTGTTGACTTTAAGTGGTTTAGCTACGGCCAGATCAACTAGTTTAACCTAACTCATTAAGTGTTGACATGGTCATCTGTTTATGACTTGATTAACTAATTCAAAGTTAGTACATCATAGCATACAGCATTACCATTGAGAAAGATCGCCGCGTCTGTGTTGCATTTGAGGTAAGGAACCGGTGGAGGTGACCATCGAGAGTTGGGAAATTCGGCAGCTGATTTGATCAAACATGCTACTGCTAGGAATGGATGCCAATTGCATCAGTTTGGATATTCGAAGCGCTGCTGATTGAATGAACTAAGTTCCATTGCTGAAAATACAGTTTTTGAAAGACATAATACTATTGGAGTTAATTAGAAAAACAAGAACTAGAAGATGAAATTGAAAAACATTGTGAGAAGAGGCGTATGATACAAAATCTGATATCTTTAATTGTTAATGATCAGTAAATTACATAGTAGTGAATGGCAAATTAATCACCTATTTAATATAAGAACATTATCTAAATCAAAACAAATTAGAAGAAATTATTGACCAAGTAAAACTCTAACTAATACGATTTATTTAACAATAATCGAAATAGAAAATCTAATAAGCAAACTTGAGCCAAGATTCAATACTCCTCCTTGGATCAAGGATTGTTAATTCTCAATTCTTGACAAAGTTATTTGAAATTTATAGAGCCCTTCTCTCCATATTGAATTATGCCCTTCACACCATCCAACATGTCCATGCCCTTCTCATCGACTTTTGACTATTGGAGCCCTTCTCTCCAATTTGAATGATGTCGTTCTCACCATTCAACATATTGATACTCTTCTCTTCAGCTAAAAAAGATAGTCTTCTTCCTTTTCAACTATTTCGGCTTGATTTGCAATTTCTTTATTTTCTTGTGTTCTACAAGTCGTTGACAAATGATCGAAATGTTTTCCTTTATGACAACAATCACTTTCTTCGTGACCATGATTTTTTGCAGTGACTCCATTTGACATTCTTCTTCTTTCGTTTTGGAGCTTTTGTATAAAAATCTCCTTCAACACTTCCTTCTTCCCTTATAATTCTTCTCTGCTTCTGTCCATGCAAAGCATTCATAAAAAATGTGTAAGTAGTTGTTGGCATTTTTTTAGTATTTTTCAATGAGGAAATGGTTGCTTCAAAACATTCAAGTACAACAACAAGAATATTCTGAACCAATCTAAAGTCAGGAAAGTTAGAACCCAATAACCTTATTCTATTTGCAATTCTAATCAATATGTTCGAGTATCCCTTTATTGTCTCAGAGCCTTTCATCTTCTGAAATGAGACTCTCTAATTAGATTCAGAATCTGCATTTGCTTAATCCTTTTGTCTCCTTCAAAATCCTCCTTCAAGAAATCCCAGATTTTACATACTAATTTTTTCGTCATGATTCTCATAAAAATTTCTGGCATACTGCAACAAATAATGTAGCTCTTGACTTTGACTTTCTCGATTTCTTCTCCTTGTGATTCTTGATGATGCGACATAGTTGGATTTGCAGGTAATGGAGGTGCTTCGTAGTCCTCCTCAATAGCTTCCCAAATATCGTCTGCCTCCAGATGAAGCCTCTATTCGTGCTGCCAGACATGGTATCCTTCTCCATCGAAGACAGGTGGTGCTAGTGCAATAGATGGAGTTTTAGTTGAATCCATGAAAGAAGAATGAAAAAATAGAAAAAGTCTTTTGAATTTAGGTTCCTTATGAATAGGGCTCTTGATACCGTTGTTGGTGTTAGTTAGAAGCAAGAACAATGAGATGAAATAGAAAAACATTATGAGCAGAGGCGTATGAAACAGAATTTGGTATCTTTAACTGATAATGATCGATAAATTATATAGTAGTGAATGACAAACCAATCACCTATTTAAAAGAGAATATTATCTAAATCAAAACAAATTAGAAGAAATCATTCACCAAGTAAAACGCTAATTTAAAACTAACACGATTTATTTGACATTAATCAAAACATAAAATCTAATCAATAGACTTGAGTCATAATTCAAGAAAAACAACACACTGATGCGTATAGACATTATTCCATATAGCCTTGTTCTGATTATTTCAAATGGACCAAATAAGGATAAAATTCTACTGCAAGTTATGTGACGAGCCGTACCGTATCCAGTAAAAAACTTGATCGAAGAAAGTACTTCCCTGTGGCATTTGCAATGTATTATCAAATAAATTCAACACAATTCTATCAAAGTAACATTGCAAAAATAAATGATTCTCATCTTCCAAAATCCCAAAAATACTAATGGAAATATCCCTCATCCGCCACCGCTCTTTGAAGAAACTTCAATCTCACAGGTAAGACATTATTCAAAATAAGCCAAAAAATAAAAACTCAAATTTTCGAAGGCAAGTGTAATTTTAGAGCATTCCAAGGCTTATCAATAATTGGTAAGTGAGCACCATGAGTAAAAGATAAATTCCAATAAGCACTCTTGATAGAGTATCTAGTGGAATTTCTAAAGGCCAATAAGGAGTGTCGACTTGGGGAGATTGCGATATAGGGGTGTTTAGAATAAAACTGACCTCGGCTCCTTCAAACAATTCATGAATCCTTGATAAATTCCACATACCATTATTTATAAGCAAAGAAACATATCTCTATTATGTAAAACATGCCTATATTTTTCATTCAAGATAATTCGATCAACGTGATCGACCCAAACATCTTTAATTATAGAAATGGATGTTACATCGCCAACCCTCCACCATACCCGAGACTTAAAGAAGTCTAAAGTAGAAAAATGATATGCAAGACATAGCTCGAGTCATTTGGTAGACCTGCAGAGAGAACATTGCCATTTATAAAGTATATAGCCTGAAAAACTCGACACACCAGTGAATTAGGATGAACTATGAATGTCTAGATTTGCTTACACAATAGGGCAATATTGAAATCAAATAGATTTGTAAAACCAATACCCCCATGCTTCTTGGGTCTACACATATATTCCCACCTTTTCCATATTATTTCTCTATGATCTCCGTTATTATATGCCCATAAAAATGAATTTAGTAGCTTATGAATAACATCACAAACCCTGCAGGCACAAACCCTACAGGCATAGATTGTAACACTGATTTTGTTATTACTTCCCTCCCACCCCAACTCAAATGTTTTGCCCTCCAAGAATTTATTCTTTCTCAAATGTGATCCCCAAATGTAACTGAAATAGTTTACCCTACTTCTTCCCATTGTCATTGGCATTCTCAATTATTTTGAACTTGAGACCGTCAAAGGTACAGAAAAGAAGTAGCAAATCAATTGTTTATAAATCTGATCAAAATCTGCACTTATGGAATAGAGGATTTATGAAAATTAACTTGTTGACTTGAAGCCCGTTCATAGCTAAGAAGATAGTTTTTAATATGAGCACATTCGTATAAAGATGAATGGAAAAAATAGATAAATGTCACTTGCAAAGAAAAGGTGGGAAATTGTTAGGCCGTTCTAGCTACCTGACATCCATGTTTCAGGCCCCGACTCCCCAGATAGGTCAGTATAGCCGAAAGTCCCTAGGCACAAATAATGAAAAAAATATTATGATAATGGGTCCCCTTGTCGCAAACCCCGTTGAGGAATAACCTCACATAAAAAGTCCGTCGCTAGATGAAAAAGAATATTTCACCGAGGCCACTACAAAAAAATGGACATTTGGGGACAGCTGAAGTTGTCCTCAAAAGTATGAAAAATCGTCCTCTGTATTTTAGGAGACGATTTTGTCGTCCTCTTCATGCGTGCCTGATACCTCCGTACCCGAAAGTTTAGGGGACGAAAAATGGGATGTCTCTATTTTTAAGGACGACATCCATCTCTGCGAATATGGATAAATTCCGTCTCCAAAATGAGAGACGACAGTCGTCCCTATTATAAGAAGACGACTTTTGTCATCACTTTCAAAGACGACTGTTGGTCCTTAAAAATTGGGACAATTATTGTCTTTATATGCAAAAGACGACATGCGTCCCTAAATTTGAAGATGGTTATTTGTCTTTAAACAAAGGGATGATTATCGTCCCCAAGATTAAGAAATATGAAAAAGCAGAAGAAAAAGAAATAATATTTGGATTGAAGGGAGCTAGAAATTTAGGCATATTCTGAACACTATGTTGATTCATTTATAGAATAAATAGAGTTCTCAAAAAAGGATTCATGTACCACACAAATAGAAACTATAAGTATAAATCAATAGAAAAAACACCACAGACCTAATAACGCGACAATTCTACATCATGAAAACTGAAAATACAAATTGATTCGAACAAAATTTATAAAGGATGCACAAAAATACTTACAAGAAATCATGTATAAAGATCTCTCAATTCATATTTAGAAGGAGTAGAGATTGCAAAGAATTACAAAACTTATACTACAAAACTTACTCTAGATATCCTAAAATAATTCACAAGTATATGTGCCAAAAAGAATTGCAAACTTATCTACGTATATCATTAACAAATGTACTGCATACCTTGATTTTCTGAACTGCAAACTTCCATGCTCAAATCCTTATGATGAGCTGCTGACATTGAATTTTCAGACTTCATTGAATTTTCAGGCTTAAAAGTACGAAATTACAACTTCTTCCTGGTTTGGTAAAATAAATACCAAACTAATAGTTTAATTGTACACTGGAAGCCAATTCAAGATTTCATCCAAGTATGCTGAAACATACAAACTATACACTATTTACATATTATTATCAAAGGAAAAAGAACATTAAATAATACCTAGTTGGAGGTATCCATTCTTCACTGCCGATGACTTTATCATACAACTGAAACTAAAGAAACAATAAGAAATTCACAAGGGCGATGCAAAATAAAGGTACAAGCATACACTTAACCAAAAGTGGCTTCTCTTTTATGGCACAATATAGAATAAGGAGAAATAAATAACCAAACAAAGGTATTAGCATATGGGTTAATACTAGAAGCTTCAAAAGCACATTCAATGAATATAGAAGGGTTGAAAGTTTCAATTCTGAAAACTACATATTCCTTAGACCAGTGCATACTAATATTTACTAATTTTTAACACTCATCGAAGAGACATTAGATATTATTCGACATCTGCAACCTGATATTTCAATAACAAGGTTAGGAATCATTTAAAAAGAGCTTAAAAAGACAGAAAATAGTGACAAAGCTACAGTAATGTGTGCATCTATTAACGCAACTACATCATCAAGTTCAAGGTCATTTTAAGAATTCTCTATTGTTTTGTCATCGTTTGCCTCCTGCATGCCAACACAGTAACTAGGTGAATCAAATGCTCCATCAGTTAAGAAATAAACAGAACTCTAGTGCTCAAATAGTCATGCTCATTATGAAATCAAAAAATCCTGCCAATTTTCTTGTTTGAATAATTAAGGTACAAAACCAAAATGTACAAAATTATTATCTCTAATCCCAAATAAAGAATTGTGGAGAAAATTTTTGCAACATTCTGTAACCTATTAACACTTCAAGCAGAGTCAAACCCTTACAAACTTCCAATTTCAAAGAAAAGAAACAGTTTAATACAAGTACCCCAATAAATAGGAGTTGAAAATTGAATTCAATCACAACATAAAACTAAATAAATAAGATGGAGATGGAAAAATGATCTTTAGAAATTGAAGTAATCTAATATATATGTATCAACCCATATAATAAAGAAGAAAGCAGCAAAAAAGAAATGAAACCTCCTCAGTTAAGAGATAAACTCTTTCAACTGTGTGTGTTCTATATATATGTGGAAAACTTAGCCTCTTTCTAGGAAATGAGTTTTAGAAAACTAGACAATAGAGTTGATGGTTGAGTTGTAATAAATTCTCAAATTGTTGGAATTTAGCTTCCTATGTTTCTATATCCTAACCTATGGTTTACTTGAGATTATCTCTCAAATACTTAGATAGCTGGAAAACTATTTTGAATAGCTCCGTTGTATGAAACTATGAATATCATGTTTTCCAACATTTTCAGCTATGAATTGCTGGGATTTGACTTTCATTTCAAGGTCTAGCCGTACCCTTTCATATCTCTGAGTTTATTTATTTGTTTTATCTTTTGAGCTGTTGACTATGGAAATTAGCCATTGGTTCTAAAACACAGCCGCCTACATATAGTCATGTTTGTTTTATTTCTAATCCTGTCAGTCTAGTACTTCAAACTATATGACTTAAATTCAAGATATAAAAAAAGAAAAACTAATAAGAGAAAGGATAAACCATTTTCATATCAAAGCAAGAAAGTAGGATTTCTAATCTATTCCTAAACACACCATTATCATAAAGAAATGTTCTTCGTAGCTTGAAGTTTAGAAAACTAAGCAAAAAAAAACCATATTATTGAGGCATAGTCCTAACAATCAACAATTTGAGTCATATGAAACCAATGGCAGAGCCAGGAGCCTGTAAGAGGGGGACGAAATTGTATAGAAACTTATTTCGGCAAAATTCTATCCTAATTCATCTCATCTCATTGATAATATAGCCATACATTACACGATAGTGAGCTAATCAACTAAACAAACTTTTACAGAGAAGCACCTAATGTAGAAAAATTATTTCAATTCCTATGTACTAAATCAAAATATTCATTTGTTGAGAGTAATAGAAGGACACAACAGGTTGGTAGAAAAGATCCCCTCCATTTACAAGAGAAATCAATATAAAATGCAATATCAAGTACACAAATATGTGTAGCAAGACACATATCACATAAAATGATAGGAGGCCAACATAAATTTACCTATTCGGGAAACATTTCACAAAAGAAGCTTCAAAGTTCTGCATCTTCAGAATCTATAATTGCTCAACTGCTCAAGCATGAGGTGATAACTTCACAACTTTGTCCTGGATTTTCATGGCAATCATCACATCCACAATTCAAAATCAATATTCTCTCCAGCATATTTTTACTTGGAAGACAATCAAGTCCAAATTGTTTCTACTTCCTTAGCACTTCCGAATTCTAAAGAGAATAATAAAATGCTTAATCTTAGAAATTGAAGACTGTGATAGGACATTAGGCATATAGGATAATTGAATTGTGTGCCAAATTGAGCAAAAACTAAAAGTGCATCAATTTATATAAATCAAACTTACTACTATAATAAACAGAATGGCCTTAGTAGGTGGATAACCATAATCATTTCCTTGTATAATTGCATTCAATGCAAGGTTGAAACTCCAATTCTATCAATTCCAGAGATGGATATTGAAGCATATGAACTTCTTTGTACCAAATTTTAATATATCCAACAGTCAGCAACTAGGAACTCATTTGCTTCATGATGATGCGATAGGAAATAAGTAATACAAGCAATAATCATCAATTCATCTTCTAAAATTGGAAAAGAAATAGAAAGAACGTACCAATTCCATAGCGTCAATTTTCTCCTAAACTAGAAACTCAACATAATCACCGATCAAATTTCGGGCGTCGACGGCGGCCGTGGGCAACAGAGCAAGTGGTATGGTGAGCAGAGGATTGATTCATATAAACCTAAGCGAGTGAGACTGGGACTGTGAGAAAATGGGAAGGAACGAGATGAATAACGGAAGAAGGCAACTGGCGTGGAGGAGATTGTCATTATTGGTAACATAACCGTTAATGAAGTGAGATTTCCTGCGAAAATAGAGCAAATAAAGAATGGCTGCACATCGGAAACGATGAAGACAACTATCGGCGAAAATGGGAACAATTTTGGTGAGGTTTGGGGCTACACAGATTCGCTATGGTGAGAGTGAAATTAACCTAAAACGTCAGGAAGAGGGGAAGATAAGCATAAAGCTCTTCTTAATAAAATCCCTAATATTATCCCCAAATAATAATAAATTTTTAATATTTTTTCTCAAAATTGTCGTCCCCTTTTCAGTTATTAACAACAATAGAGGATCATAAATACAATTGTCGCCTATATTAATTTCAAGGCTATAATCAGGGACAATATTTACAAGTTGTCTTTCTTTTTTTTTCCCATAAAATCATATTTTTTAGTTTACACACATCATCATCTAATGGACTCAAATAGTACTAAAACTCATTTTAATCAACACAACCCTCACATATTCTTATTCTTATTCGATTTAGCCATATCAAGCTTAAGAGCTACTGTTCCATTCCATCTGTTTTCTTTTTTCAAGGTGATTTCACAATAAATATAATTTTGTTTATAGAAATGAGATTTTTAAGGAGTTAAGGTTTGATCATTGATCATCCACATCCACTCTAGTGGATATACCAATTGAATCAAGTCAAATTGGTCAAACAAATATAATTTAGTTTAGTTGTTTTGTAAAATGTATATATGGAATATATTTTTTTCAAGACGGGTCTATGGTTTCAAAGATAAATCATCAATTTTATATTATGTCAATACAAAGAGTAAACTTGTCAATTTTATACTGAAATGTTGCACATACGTTAATAAAAATACAGTAAACCTCAGTGATAAATTTTAAAATATTTTTAGGAGTGCAAATATTTTTTTTATCTAAAAGATGATAGTAAAATTTTTGAAAAATCATAAAAAAAGAAAAAAAATATGAAACTTACTCAAATGTTTGTGTATAATTCTTAAATAATATGATTAAATTATGAAAAATATTAATTTGATTAAAACACTTTTTATAATATCATTTTTATTTAATGAAAAATAATTTTTTGTTTGCTAATATTTAAATCATATACTTGTTTTGAAAAAAAATAATATTCTACGCGTACGCTTTTGCAAAATATTAAAATCACTTGTACGTGTACCATGTAATTTAATAAGAAAGGTTGAAAAAGTCATACCATAAAATGTAAGAAATTGTCAAAAATACACACGTTTCACTAAAATATTTATAAAATTAACTTTTAAATTAAACTAATTACATATATAAAAAAACATAAATAATTTACAAATTAACAAAAACATGGGAAAATATTTACATGAATACGGTCTTGTATTTATCCGATAAATATCTAGTATTCATATAGTAATTATTTAGAAGTTATCTAGTAAATATTGAAATTGTCTTATATTATATATATATATATATATATATATATATATATATATATATATATATATATATATATATATATGTTAGGTGTCATTAGATCCATAAAAAGCTATTATAATTAAGACATACTAGACGAATAACTAGATATCTGACATTGATCTACTAGATAAACACTAGATATCATATGTTATATAAATATTGTTATGAAATCGCCATATATTATATATATGTTAGGTGTCATTAGATCCATAAAAAACTGTGAAAATTAAGACATACTAGGTAATAACTAGATATCTAACAATAATCTACTAGATAAATACTAGATGTCATATGTTATGTATGTTTTAGAAATATATTTGAAGCTATGATTTACTAAATAACTACTAGACGATTACTGGATATTTATTAGATAAATACTACACCGTATTTATGTAAATATTTTTCCCTATTTTTATAAACTACCAAATTATTTTGATTTTTTGTGAAATTTTTTTAATAACCCCATAAAATGTGAAAAAGGATGGAATTTAATTTGAGAGATTGCACAAATACATGCGTTCATTCGAAAACTCTTTCTGTACGTATATTTATTATAACTGAGAATGATAAACATTTTTGTTAAAATTATGTTGTTTGATATAATTTTTTTTGACTAATTGTTTGATATATACTTTTTTTTTATAATGTTTGATATATACTTAATTATAGTTATAACTTGTAACAAAAAAAACTACAGTTATGACTCATCTTTCCTCTATATAAATATATGTAGTAATAATTAAACTTATATTTATAAATTACCAAGTTAAAATATAAGCGATTAAAAACACTTAACTTCCCGAAATATAAGTTAGAGAGAGCTTATAAACTGGTTCGATGAATTTATTAGCAATAAAAATGGCTCAATATGCAAGGTTTAAGTTAGCAAGGGAGCATATCAACGAGGTATAGATCAGTTGGTTAAGTAGGTTGAGCAAGTTAGAGGAGAACAATGTTCAAATTTCACTAAATACAAATATTGAAAAGGGTGAGGAGTTTTAACTGTAACTAAGCCCCAAATAAAATTACCTTAATGAAGATAATTGTAAACATTAAAAAGTAATTGAGGGAGCATTAAGTAAATCTTGTTTGTATATGTAATAAATTACGCTTGTTCCGTGTGTGTATGTATCAAAGTAACTTTATTAATAACCAATAAGATATAGCTCAGTTGATAATGCGGATTGAATAAGTTGAAAGAGAATATAATTTAAATCTCAATAAACATATTTATTAGGAGGAATGATGAGCTTTAACTATAACAATGATCAAATAAAAATATTTTAATTCTGATAAATATTAAAAAAAAAGTTAACTTTGTGAATAAATTAATATTAATTTCATAAAAACAAATAAAAAGTAAATTTAGGGTTTTCAGTATTCGTGGGGTATGAACACCATGTGCTTGCATGTGCCATGTCCTTCTCCCGAAGGCCCACCACTTGTTTGCATATAGAGCAAATAAATGCACTTTCTCCGCATTCTTCATTTCTCATTCACTTCTTTCCCTTCTCTCTCTTCATTTCACTTTTTCTCTCTAAAACTCCATTTTAGTGTTCTTGCATTCTTCTGCAAATTCTGTCTTACTTATCATTAAATAAGTTCTCATGATTTTCAAAAATCTATATTGATATACAGAGTTTTTCTTCTAGCTATTTAGGTATGTTTAAATTGTTATATATTGCATATAATCTTATTTTCTACTTCATATATAATTTAATGTTATATGTTCTTTTGCAATTTATCAGTTCCTTTCAGTTAATTATGAAAACTATGTTTCCTTATAGCATTTTAATTTTTTTGTTTCTTATTATTGATTCAATACCTTCCTCACGTATATTTTCCCCACATTTTTACAACAATAATGTTCCTTCATGAACAAGGGCTAAAGTAAGTTTTGACGGGTTTTACATACCGAAACAAATGCTCTAGCTAATTCAAAACAATTTGACTGATTGACATTTTTCACGTGTTAATTTTGCAGAATGCGCTCCCCGCTACCAATGAGGGACGAAATCATGAAAAAATGGATAAAAGGTTTAAAATTAATCAATTTGAGAAATAAAACTATAAATTTTATAGAGAGGAAAAAGGCGATAAAGCTATCAGCCGACATTGCAATGGCTTCAACAAGACGATGTATGACTTGTTGGAGCTGCGCAATTGTAGCTCAAGCTTCAAATGATGAAGTCGACAAAGTTTTCGTAGAATACATATTAGCATCTAGTAATGATCAAGAACCAACAAGTTTAAGAAAATTATCGATAATGCAGAGAATTAGAAGAAGCAACAAGAGAGTTAGAACAAAGAAGATCTTGAACAAAAGCCGGGCGAAAGTAGTAAAAAGCATTAGAAGAAATAGTAGTAGCAATGCAGCTAAATCGATGGCAAAAATGTTGGTAAAAAATAGAACAAAAGTGCTGAGAAATCTAGTACCTGGAGGAGAACTCATGGATGATATTTCTTTGGTTAGAGAAACCCTAGATTATTTAGTTTCTCTTCAAGCTCAAGTTGATGTAATGAGGACTCTAGTCAATGTAACTACGAATTCTAGCATACATCAGGAGTTAGCTACTCCCGGTAAATAGAAATGTGACGTGTAAGATCTATTGCGAATGTAACTAGACTAGGGTAGATTGCTTAAATGCAAATTTTTACACAGGTACCGAGTATTTTGTATCCTTCTTATTCACACATAAAAACTTTTTTATATTATAATAAAAAAAAAGTTGCAACATATCAATACGTGAGTGGAAATGTTAGAAAATAGTTGTTGCCCGAACAAAGAGAGAATATATTTCTAAATTATTGTCAAATTTCCATACTAGATGAAGGAAATTAAGGAGGGATAAGGATTAATTATTAAGGATAATCTTCATTATCTTAATTATGTACATATATAAGCCATATATATCAAGCCAAGCTAGCTAGATCCTATATTAGTTACTTTTTTTCTTGTTTTTGATGTGTTTGGTGTGTTTACGAATTAAGCAAAACATTATTCGGTTAATAATCAGGGCTGACCCTGGGTATAAGCCAGAGGTGCAACGGGGACCATAATTTTGAATACGTATATATAAACGTTACGAAACTTTATGAAATTTTTAATGTAAATAAGTTAAATTATTAAGTTAAAATAATTTTAATAATTTTTATTTAGTATATATTAGACTATATTCTAATCACATAATTTTTTTAATAAATGGACTCATATTTCTATTTATTTGGGTCCTCCAAATATTAGAACGGACCCTGTTAGTATTCCACTCATTTATATTCTTGTATAGTTTTCTTACCGGCAAGACATATTTGGTTTACAACTTTAAATTAATAGTATTGCTTAGCAAAGTATTTTTCTTCTTTTTCTGTAGATTGGCTATTCATTATCTTTCAATTAGCTTCTCCAAAAATGACACCGATTTTCTTAACTAGCTTACCTCCATAATGCAAAGACATTGACTATTGCGTATCATAATTTTATATTCATTATTTATACATATACATATTCGACAATTTCTATTTTTTTTAATACAATTGTTTTTCCTTTTGTATTAATGGAAAACTGGATTGATGCAACTTTATTTTTATTAGACTTTTTCTCTTCAAGCAATTTTTGAAGTTAGATTGTAGATAATTTATCACAAAATTAATTTATTTGTGTTAAAATTTTATTTCCACCTGTTGTAATTTTTTACATTACATATCTTCAACACTCCCCTCAAATTTTAGTTGTCACTCATGAAACATTCTTTGACCTATTTCTCTGAAGTTTGAGGTAAACAACAAATCCAATCTTCTCTGCTAATTCAAACTTTATCAAGATTTTACGTATGTATCTATGATCTTCTTGCTGTCAGACTTTCTTCTACTCTAATTTCATGTACTTGATAACTTCGCGACCATATTAGTGGAGTTTAACTCTTCTAAAACAAAATTATTTGACTTGTATTAAGACTTAAGATACAATCAACGCCACTTATATATACACTAAACTTTATCTTTATTTTTTATCAGATGGGGATTCTCCACTCATCTCTAGAAAGAATATCGTAAATGGAAAAGAAGATCTTGTAAATCCAAGTCCAAACCTTAGGCCATGTTCTTTTCAACTTTTGAAAGCTAAACTAAATTGAAGTGGTCTGAACTGAACTGCATTGAATTGTAGTCCAAGAGAGCAGTGGTTAACAATAAAAAAATATTTTGAGTTGAAGTTTCTGCTTCCAAAGTTTCCACGCCATCATCATGTATAGATAGTTACTACGTATTTTTTTACAAATGTTTGATCTAATGACCAGGCCCGTTCCTAGGTTTACGAGGGCCTATGGACGAGATAAAATATGAGGCCCTGTTAACAAGTAAAATTGATTTTACAAAAAAAAAAGGTAAAATATTCAAAACATTAAATAAGCATATAGTATACTCGATATATAGATTATGAATCAAAGAAAAAAAAGATATTATATGAATTTTTTTTTTGTAAAATTGGCTTCCAAAAACTCAACATCTCCGACTAGAGTAACGTATGCAATAACAAATTTCACTAAAAGAATGTCCAAATACTAAGACAATTCGTTTGAGAAATGTGGAATTTGAAATGGAATAACAGTTATTTATAGGTGAATAAGATTGGAGGTATTTAGCAAGAACGAATAAGCCAGGGAATTTAAAAAATACAACGGTAAGTAGAGAACATACAAATGTCATTGTTCGGAATTGATTTTTTTGGTTTAAAAGTTGAAGAGACAAAAGAATAGAATAGAATTATTGAAGAAGATTTTGATAGAATAGATCATTAGTCTCATGGACTGCTGAGCTGTACATTTCACCAGGATTGTTGAGTTGTACTAAGTTTGTCAATTAGTATGTTAAGCGTTCCAGTTCTGTTAGATATAGTTACAATAACCACTCACATTGAGCTTGTATAAATAGCTTGATCAAAGTTCTGAATCATTAATGAGAAATACACAATTCATTTCTATTTTTCTTCTCTTTCAAAGCTTGAACAGTATTCAATACCTCATGGTATTAGAGCGATGGTGAGGAAGAGACAAAATCCGAACCAAAATCAATTTCAAACACTCAATGCAGTTCCTAGAGAAATCGAGCAAGAACAAAGTGGAAATTCAGTCATGAATGCGAATCAAAATGACAATACCGGCATGATCTTGGTTACTGCAGTTTTCAATAGCGAAAACTACCTTGCATGGAGCAAATCAAACCAGCGAGATCTCATCGCCAAGGAAGAGATCAACTTCATATTGAAGGATGACGCAACGCCTGAAGAAAACTTTGCAGGATATCAAAATTGGCGCAAAATTGATTGCCTAGTCACCTCATGGATTCTCAATTCAGTGTCCAAAGATTTTGCTGAAGCTTTCCTGCATACCACAACCTCCAGAAGTCTGTGGAAAGAATTGGCTGAAAGATTCGGAGGAAGCAATGGACCAAGGCTTTTCCAACTCAAAAGTGAAATTAACATGTTACAGCAAGGTAATTACTCTATTATGATCTATTATACCAAACTTAAAAAGCTTTGGGATGAACTTGATTTGCTTAAGGTTTATCCAAACTGTCAATGTGGTATTCGTAAGAACTGTGTTTGCAATATTCAATCCAGAATTGTGATTCTCATGTTGGAAAATATGACCCAGAAGAATTGATTCCAGATCAATCCGATTCATGTTTGAAGAAAAAAAAAACTATAGAAACAAAATGATAAGGAACAAAACATGTAATCTCCTTAATCCAAAATGGAAGCATCAAGTCCAAAACAAGTCATCAGGACATATATTGAAGACCACAATACCTTAGCACATAATGGAAGCATCAAGTTAAAGTTTGGAAAGGAAACAAACTTTAAACCACACAAGATTAACATCTGGAAGAGAAACTGGTTGAAATAGCATTCGGATTCAACAAGACAAATTCATCCAGAAGATACAGTTATCGAGACATAACTTTTCCCTCCACCTTTTGGTGTGAAAGTCAAAGATCCCTTTCCCTTGAGCAAGACAAAAATGACAGCTTGCACACTTTTCACGAAAAGACAAAAGGACTAACACAGGAAAGACAAAAGGTAACAACCTTTTCTACGTAGACCAATGGGAAAGGAGTGTGAAGCACACACTCCGGATTTCTGGCATAAAAGTTGGTGGATCACAAATATACAAGAAAACGATCACTAACATTTTTCAGACCTCAATCCTAAGGATTCAACGGGACATTTAATCAGTCTAACGGATTGATCAACGGATTCGGAAGCGCCACATATTACCTGATCAATAGTGGATATTTAATTCAACTTCAACAATTCACAATGGCTACATTTATGACAGAAGCCTATAAAAGGAAAGCTTCACAAGTTGAGAAGGTGTTGGTTGTTTTGAGAAAGCATAAACAAGAGAATCTGCTATTGCAATCAATAACATAATCCTTCCAAGAATCAAACCAATCGAAATCTGTTTGGAAGGATTCCCAAGTGAGTTATAAACTTGAGGGACTCCAAAAATAAAATCTTTGAGAAAAACAAAGTGTAAAAATCTCATACTTGGGTGAGTAGTGAGATTGGGATATAGCTTAGAGTTGGTACTTTAAGTGGGATCTTCCTGTGGATTCAGCCTAGGTTTGGGTAGTAATCTAAGTGGTATATCCTTCAAAAGACAAGAGGACTCAGCTAGGAGTTTGTGCTTCTAGTGGTATATTCTACATCTGGAAGGGGTTACCATCCGGAGACAAATTGTAAGGCTTGATTCCTGCTAGTAAGAAAGGAATCCACTAGTGGTAAAAGCTAGGAGGAAGGAAACTCCGGGGACTGGAGTAGGCGGGGCCAAATCAGGATAAAATTACTGTTTTTAATTTTCTATTTCTTTATATTATTGTATAACATTCTATATTTGCATCATCCGGATCCATCACATCCGGAACATAATCGAACACACTACACAAGACTTTTTAAAGTCTACTTATTTCCGTAAAAAGGGTCATTCACCCCCCCTCTGACCTTATTTAGACCCTTACAGGGACCAACAAGTGGTATTAGATCAAGTGCTCAAAACTATAGATGTAACAATCTCGAGCTAAAGGTCCAAATTTTGATCCAAGAATCAAAATGAGTTTCCAAAACTCGCAACTCCTTCCTGAGTGTATGTTTATTACCCGTCCTCCACTCTTCACCGGTGAACACTACACATTTTGGAAGAACCGGATGAAGAGCTTCATTTCAAGCACAAAAGCATGTTAGCATGGATGGCCATTAAAGATGGCCCATATCATCCTACTCACGAAGTAGAGGGTATAACTACCCGAAAGCACTCAAGTTTATGGGATGAGAATGATTATAAGAAATTGCGTGAAAATGCAAATGCTATTAACATGCTTCATTGTGCTCTTAGTGCAGCTGAATTCAATAGAATATCTAGATGCGAGACTACGCAAGAAATCTGGGAGAAGCTGGAAGTGACGTATAAAGGAACAAACAAGGTCAAAGAAGCCAAAATTGATCTGCTATAACAAAAGCTAGAATCCTTCAAGATGGAGCCCAAAGAATCCATCAGCAGCATGAATGCTAGATACACCAATCTAGTAAATGAGTTGAAGAGGCTTAGGAAGGAGATCTCAGAAGTAGACATGGTCAAGAAAATACTCCGGGGTCTCACCAAGGAATGGGACAAGAAGAAGACTGCCATTGAGGAAGCTCATGACTTAAACTTCTATAGTTATGATGAACTCATTGGTAACCTTCTAACTCAAGAATTATGCTTGGAGAGATATAGCCAACATAAGAAAAAGCCTGAAGAAAGAAAGAAGGCCATTGCACTCAAGGCAGATTCAGCCGGATCAGCATCGTCCGGATCAGATAAGCTACCAAAGGAAATAAATTATAGCAAAGAAGATATGGCGATGCTGGCAAAATATTTTAATAGATTCCTAAAGAAGAAGGATAGAAGGAGATCGAGGAGGTGTGAATAAAAAAGATCAAAGGAAGGCACTTTGAGAAGGGACAAGCCAAGAAAGGCCCTGGAAGAAAAGAAAGATCCAGAGATAGATGCTGCTTGCATTGAATGTGGAGAAAAAGGGTACTTCAGATTCAAATTCCCCAGCTCAAAAGAGAAAAAAAATATAAGAAGAAAGCTATGGTGGCCACATGGAGTAATAGTGAAGAAAGTAGCAGTTCATCTTCCACAGAGGAAGAAGAAACAACTAACTATGCATTCATGGCATTGACAGATTTGAAAGAAGATCAATCCAGAAGAAATCCATCTAAGCAAGATACTAAGCAAATTGAGGATTCAGAATTAGAGACAGCCAACACTAAGCTAAACTCTCACTCTAATTCTGTTTCTAACCTTGATCTTGCTAGAGCTTTAGGGGTGGTGATCCACAATGTAAGGAAGAGCACTAAGGCCATAAAATCCCTACAAAGACAAGTTCTGGAGCTAGCTGAAGATGCTGTAGTAATGTCCTAAGACATCAATCTGATAAGAGCCATAAAACATATGGATGTGGTTGAAGAGAATTTCCTAAGGAGTCAAGTGTAGTTCTTAAGTGCTAACTTGACAGGGCTAGATAAGGAGCTACCCCTGATGAAGGAGGCATCCAGAAGAAAATCGATCCTTCTTAAAGAAGGAGAAATCAAGAGCAAGGAACACCAAGAAATTCAAATCAAAAGAATCTGGTGCCCCCAAATCTAAAGGAAAGGAAAGTTAGCAGGCAACCTCAAGCACAGAGATTCATAGCTGCTCAAAAGGGAAAAGCTAAGGATGTATCAAATGAGCAACCTACCAAACAAAGAAAGAATCGTAGAACAGAAGTTGCACCTCCAACCAGCTTTCGAATACACACCAGACAAACAAGTATACAAGAAGCTGGATATATTGGAAACTATGGAAAGGAGGATCTCAAGAAGCATGAGCAAAGCAAACCCATCTCAGGGTGCAAGTTTTGTGAGAAAAAAAAATCATATTACTAAATTATGTAGATTAAAAAAAGGTTATTATGATGTTTATCCTTGGCCTGAAATGGTTGATGACCCGAGAGGACCCAAATTTGATTGGCTACCCAAACCCACTTAATCTATTTTGCAGGTATGCCTTAGGTCCATAGTAGATCAACATATATGGTACATTGATAGTGGACGCTTAAGGCACATGACTGGTGATGAGAAATCCTTAATCACTTTAATCCGGAAGAGAGGTGGAAAAGTAAGCTTTGGAGACAGCCAAAAGGGATAGATCATTGGACATGGAACCATTGGATCTGAAATAAAGATAGCTAACATCTCACTAGTTGATGGACTGAAGTTCAACTTGCTAAGTGTAGTACAACTCTGTGATAAAGGAAGAAAAGTCTCTTTTGATTCTGGTGGATGCTTAATCTATGATCATAAGTCAAATCAACTCATTCTTCATGCACCTATAGTAAATAATGTTTATCGTGTTAATATTAAAAATGAGAAAAAGAATATATGCTTGGTGTCTAAAGAAGAAGAATGATGGCTATGGCATCGGAGGTTGGGACATGTAAGCATGAACCTCCTGTCCAAATTAGCCAAAAAGGAATTGGTTGTGGGTTTGCCTAAGGTAGCTTTTGATAAGAATCACGTATGCACTGCATGTCAATTAGGTAAACAACATAGAAAAAGCTTCCCTTCCATCTTATACATCCCTTCCAAAAGAATTCTTGAACTCTTACATATTGATCTCTTTGGTCCAATCAAACCAATGAGCTTAAGTAGAAGAGAATACACTATAGTCATAGTAGATGATTATTCTCGCTATACTTGGGTTGCTTTGCTAGCTAGCATAGATAAAGCCTTTGACCAGTTCTCAAAAATATTTATCTAGATAGAAGTAGAACAGGGTATAAGCATTGCATGCATCCGGAGTGATAATGGAGGAGATTTTAAAAATAAGTACTTTGCTGAATTTTGTGACTCCAAGGGCATTGAGCATAACTTCTCTGCTCCTCATACACCTAAACAAAATGGGGTTGTTGAAAGGAAGAATATAACCTTAATTGAAATGGCTTGGACAATGCTAAGTGAGAACAATTTGCCTGGATACTTTTAGGGTGAGGCCGTAAACACAAAATGCTACATCATAAATAGAGCTCTCATTAGAAAGACCATAGAAAAGACTCCATATGAAATCTGGAAGGGAAGGAAACCCAAAATTGGGTATTTTAAAGCCTTTGGATGTAAATGCTACATCCTAAATGATAGAGAGCAATTAGGAAAATTTGATCCTAAATTTGATGAAGCAATTTCCCTTGGCTACTCAACACATAGCAAAGCTTACAGAGTCTATAACAAACAAATAAAAAATGTGGTAGAGTCAATACATGTAAATTTTGATGAGACCAATAGTGCATGAAAAACAAGTTCATATCCGGAAGATCTAACTCCAGATGTTAAAAATACTAGAGAAAAAGAGGAAGTGTAGATTCCTGACTCCTTTCAGATCAAGAAGTACAAAGAAGAGGATGAAGGAATCACTCTTATCTCAGAAGTTCCATAAGAACATCCTATCAATCATGAGATAAATTTTATGGATGATCAAGAAGAAGGAGTTGAGGAAGTTGAGGAACAAGTTCCAGATTAGCATGTAGACCTTCGAAGAGAGATCCGAACTCGCAAAAATCTTCCAGTTGAAGCCATTTTGGATAATGTCCAAGATCCAGTCAGAACCAGAGGACAACATAATAGGATGATGAGCCATGCAGCCTTTTTCTCTCTTATTGAGCCAAATAAATTTCAAGATGCTGAAGGAGATGAAAGCTGGATGATGGCAATGCAAGAAGAACTAGATCAATTCACCCAAAATGATGTTTGGGATCTAGAGCCACCACTAAAGGGAAAGCCAATCATTGGCACCAAATGGGTATTCCAAAACAATTTAGATGACTCCAGAGTGGTGGTGAGAAACAAGCCAAGATTGGTTTCCCAAGGCTACAATCAACAAGAAGGCATTTACTTTGAAGAAACTTTTGCACTGGTAGCAAGATTAGAGGCAATCCGGATTTTATGTGGCTTTGCATCATTTATGGGATTCACATTGTTCCAAATGGATGTTAAAAGTGCATTTTTAAATGGAGTTATTCAAGAAGAATTCTATGTCAAGTAGACGCCTGGGATTGAAGACTCAAAGCATCCAGATTATGTGTATAAGCTAAAGAAAGCCCTATATGGATTAAAGCAATGACCAAGAGCTTCGTATGAGAGACCCACTATATTTCTCATTTCCAAAGGATATATCTGGTGCAAGGCAGATACAACCCTATTCATCAAGAAGAAGAAGGATAATGTTAATCTAGTTCAGATTTATGTAGATGACATCATCTTTGGGGCAACAGATGAAAAGATGTGTGAGGAATTCAACACTCAAATGCAGAAGGAATTGGAGATATCAATGATGGGAGAACTTAACTTCTTCCTTGGCCTACAAATCAAGCAGTGCCCTGATGGAATTTCCATCAATCAATCCAAGTACACCAAGGAGATTCTAAAGAAGTTTGAAATGGACAAAAGCAAGCTAATGTGCACTTCATGGGATAAGATATAGTCCTATCAAAGGATTGTGAAGGAGAAGAAGTAGATCAAAAACTTTATAGAGGAATGATTGGATCATTGTTGTACTTGACAGCTAGCAGACCTGACATACATTATGTAGTTTGCTACTGTGCAAGATACCAATCTAATCCTAAGGATTTACATCTCAAAGCAAAAAAGAATCCTTAGATATCTCCTAGGAACCACTAAAGTTGGATTATGGTATCCTAGTAATGGGAATTTCACACTCCAAGGCTTCACTGAGGCAGATTATGGCAGAGACACTCTTGAGAGAAAGAGTACATCCAGAGGTTGTCACTTAGAGATTACTTGGTATCATGGTATAGCAAGAAGAAAATTTTAGTTGCATTATCAACTATAGAAGCAGAATATATGGCAGCTGGTGTGTGGCTCAACTCCTATGGATCAAGCAACAATTAGAAGATTATAGAGTTCAATATGGATGTGTTGAAGTGATGTGTTGTAACAAAAGTACTATTGATGTATCAAAGAATACAGTGCTCCATAGTAGAATGAAACATGTAAACATCCGTGATCATGTGATGAAGAAAGATGTTGCATTGGTTTACATTCCAACCAATGAGAAAAGAGAAAATATCTTTACTAAACCATTAAGTAAAGATCAATTCAACAAGCTAAGGGAGTCAATTGGAATGTCCAACCCAATTTAAAGAAGAATTCGGAAGACAATCAGGGTTTAATTTGAACTTTTATAAGTCAAGAAGTCAGGAAGAAAAGAAGAAGTAAAATTAAATCTGGATCCGGATCAAAGACTGCCAGCTCAGTAGACAGAAAAGACAAATGGCAATAAAAGCGCTGAAAAGTAACTGTACACATTTTGAATTTCAAACGTTTATTGGGCATCACACGAGCAGCAAAAACAATGGTTATTTTGGAAAATAAACTGTTCCAATTCTCTAGTTAAATGCCATTTACCTCTCTCCTCAAATTTAACTGCCACCTTATCAATCAAGTTAAATTTAACTATGTCTGGATTACCATTATATCCTCACTCTGGGAATTCTATAAAAACCCCCAAAAAAGTCCTCTTCTTCTTCACGCAAGTAATTCTCTATTTTTACTCTGCAATTTTCTCCAGAAACCCTAGCATCTCAAATCCTTTCAAAATTACAAATGGCATCCACTCAACTCACTCCTCCTCTTGGACACATCTCTAATGAGTTTGATCTTAAAGAGGAAGATTTTGCCCCCCTATAAAATTGAAAAACCATGACTCAGTAGTTCCAATAGATTACTTGGGAGATAACTTCTTATTTGAAATGGAACCCTACTTATAGCTTCTGAAGGATAAACACCTTTTGGATTTTCTAAAGATCAATTATCTTACCTATCCCAAATTTGTCAAAGAATTTTATGAAAATCTGAGAGTACACTCATACTATGATGCTCTCAGAACCTCTGTTCAAGGAAAAATCATTATCTTAATGCTGCAATTCTTTGTAGATAATCTGAACATGAAGAATGATGGAGTTCAGTTAAGGAATGATGGGGATGAACTCCGATTCATGTACTACCCAAAGAAATGGCTTCCTCTTTGCTACTTTTGGGACAAATTCTTCACTTATTGGCCATAAACACCCAGGATACTCCAGCATGTCCTGGCAAATTGGTCCTTATCCGAAAAGGATCAATTACAACTGCTTCCTCTTTTCAACACTGCATCCTGTGGCACTAGGTAGATAGCAGGGTTGTAAATATGCCCGTCCCAATCATTCACTTCCTGAGGCAGCATAGGAACTCCCATTGTGCTCTTATTACTTGGGTTCTAATAACAAACTGGGTTGATTTATCCGGAGCCCAGTCTGTCTAGGGGAAGGAAATTCTTGAGAAAAACTTCAAGAAATTAAGCTTCGAAAAAATGTGGGATGAAGCAAAGGCAATACGGATGAGGGAAGAGAGAAAGGAGAAGAGAAAAGGCCGAAGCTCAAAGGAAGATAAATACCAAGCCTGTGATAGAGGAAGATGATGAGGACAGAATACCTCTCACTCAATTAATGCAAACCACTCCTGAGAAGCCCAAGAAAAGGGGAAGGTTCATTAAGGCTGCAGATAAACAAAAGAAGCCAGTTTATAAACTGGAGGCAAGTGAAAGCATTGTAGTAGCTACTGCTGCAATTAGAGAAGGATATAAGAAAGGGAGGAAAAGGAGTATTGAAAATATCCTGGCACAGGATGAAGGTTTAGACAGTGAGGAAACTAGGGATGGGGATCATGTCTTGAAGAAGTAGTTCATTAAAAAGGGTCCCTCTTTGCAGAAGCTCTAAAGGCCCAAAAGTTAAAATCAGCTGCCAAAAAGCCAGCTGTTGGAATAACCATAAAAGAGCCAACTCCCAAAGCTTCTACTCCAGCCAATCCAAGCAAAGGAAAAGAACTGGTAATTTTTACTGAAAAACTGGTTCTTTAAGAGAATATCCTTCCGAAGGATCCTTAGTTTGCTGAAATGATGTTAGTAGTCCAGGACAACCGAAAGATAAATATGTTGACTAAGGAGGGACCCTAAGGCTCATCCGGAGTAGTAGCCATAGATAGCCCACCTATCCTTTTAGCTCCAAAAGATCTGGCGCTTCTCAAAGAAGCCAAATACCCAGATGGGGAATTATTTAACTTCCAAGCCAGATCAGGGCCTCTTCCGGATAACCTGCTGAATGTAGATCCAGAAGTGGTAGAGATTGAAAGTCCTAAAAAGGCAACAGGAAGGGATAGTGAGGACAATTCCACCATTCCTAGAAATGAAATCATGGTTGTAGCAAGTCCTATTCAGGAAATAGGAGGGGAGACTGAGGATAGTTCCAGTCTTCCGGATACGGGAGTGGAAGAGTAGAATGATGAAGAATATTTAGAGCCTCAACAAGCTAATCTGGTAATCATCCTCCCAAATATTTCTGTTGCTGATATTTCAGCTGTTCATGCCTTAGAAGTACAGGACAACTTGGGTACAACCACTCTAATTGCATCCAAGAACAACCAGTCCATCCCAGAACACAATGTTATGGAGGAGGGCACTAGTCTGGGATCCAAAGATAGAAAAGAAATTAGCTGATAAAGAATTAAGTGATGAGGATTCATCCGAATTAGAGGAATCAAAAACCAGCTCTGGATCAGAGGAAACATCCTCCTCTGAAGATATGCCCAAACTGTTGATTCCCAAAAATAATCTTGAGAGACTTGATAAGCTGACAACTACTCTAAAGATGATCCAATATGTTGCAGTGGAGAGGCATGAAGAAAGCCATATTAAGAAATCCCTCCAAAGTACCTGCACTCAGCTTAAATCCGTAGAGAGCGCTATTAAAGATAAATCCTTGGCTCTGGATTTAAAGTTTGAGTTTAGTGCAGAACAATGAAAGGAAAATTCAAGGATTTCCCTCAGCTGAACAAATTTCAGAGGCCTCATTGTCCAAAATTACTCCGGTGCTCAATTAAATCAATTCCAATATTGTCGGAGCAAATCGCTTTGTAGATCAAGCTCACACCGGAGCTGACAAGAATTGTGCTACATTAATGGAAAAAATCACCTCCTCTTCTCCAGAGACAACAAATGAGCTTAAAGAGTACATGGATCGGAAGTTTGAAATCTTGGAAAAATTCATTCCCGGAGCAATTGCAGAAGGAGGAAAGGGGATTACATCCGGGCTTACAGAACTCAATGAGGAACATCAGGCTGCATAAGAAATGCTCACTAATTTTCTTGATGAAGGCCTCCCCAAACTGTTGAAAAAGCAAATGGATGACTTCAGTGATGAGGTTGGGAGTCATGTCTCCGGAATAGAGTGAAATATTCACAACTTAAGAGAAGCATTTCATAAATATTTGACTACTCTTAACACAAGTTTTCATAACATCTGGAGAGACATCATTGAAGAAATTGAGTTTATAAAGTCAGGTATGGCTAATCTATCCATCTCTCTCTCCGGATCCTTATCTTCCAATTCGGATAGCCTTCTCCTCCCAATCTACCAAGACCTTATCATATCAATTGGGGACATAGGCTTCTTTGGGTATAAATGCAGTTTGGCTCTCCTGAAAGCTCTCTTCCCATTCATTCAGGAAGCAGAAAAGAAGAATGCTTTGTAGATGATTCCGAACATGGTTAAATCATATAAGCATCTCAGAGAATGCATCAAACCACTCCACCTCCTTCTAGCCACAGTTGAGGCCATTCTGGAAAAGCGCCTGCTAGGTAATGTGGATTATTCAGTATATTCAAAGGCATGGCAAAAGAACTGGGAAAAAAGGACTTATATGGTAATAGACCCCCAAACTGATGAAAACCAAAAGGGGGAGAAAACCATAGGCAAAGGAACAGAGGGAGAGTCATCCAGATAAGGAAGTAAATGAAAAGATCATCCTTTAGAATAGCTATTTTTTCAATGTAAAAATATGTAATAGCTAATTCTATTTTCACTTATATATTTTTGTAATTATAAATCCAGAACTTTATGAGGTTAACTATTGTTAACAACAGAAGTATAAATAGTGAAAAAGTATTACTCAAAATTGCTTCTAAGTACAATATGTAATTGTACTTCAAAAACTTATAAGCTAGAAATCAAAAATATTAAGGGAGTTAGGATGCTTAGATTATGAGGGAGTAAAACTTGTAAATGACTAAGTATCAAGAATCATACTTAGCTCATAAACCCCCTTTCCATGTGCTTAGTTCTTGTTTCTATCAAATGACGGAGATTGTTGGAAAATATGATCTGGAATAATTAATTCCAGATCAATCCAGTTCATGTTTGAAGAAAACAAAAACTATAGAAACAAAATGATAAGGAACAAAACATGTAATCTCCTTAATCCAAAATGGAAGTATCAGGTCCAAAACAAGTCATCAAAACATATAATGAAGACCACAAATACCTTAGAACATAATGGAAGCATCAAGTTAAAGTTTGGAAAGGAAGCAAGCTTTAAACCATACAAGATTAGCATTTGGAAGAGAAAATGGTTGAAATAGCATCCGGATTCAACAAGACAAATTTATCCGGAAGATACAGTTATCGAGATAAAAAGAAAAGTTTCAAAAATAACTTTTCCCTCCACCTTTTGGTCTGAAAGTCAAAGATCCATTTCCCTTAAGCAAGATAAAAATGACAGCTTACACAGTTTTTAGGAAAGGACAGTAGGATTGACACAAGAAAGAGAAAAGGTGACAACCTTTTCTATGTAGACAAATGGGAAAGGTGCGTGAAGCACTCACTCCGGATTTTTGGCATAAAAGTTGGTGGATCACAAAAATGCAAGAAAACAATCAGTGACATTTTTCAGACTTCAATCCCAAGGATTCAACGGGACATTCCATCAGTCTAATGGATTGATCAACAGATCTAAAAGTGCCATTTATTACATGATGAATGGTGGAGATTTAATTCAACTTTAACAACTCACAACGGCTACATTTATGACAGAAGCCTATAAAAGGAAAGGTTCATAAGTTGAGAAGGTTCTGGTTGTTTTGAGAAAGCATAAGCAAGAGAATCTGCTATTACAATCAATAACATAATCCCTCAAACAATCAATCCAATCCAAACTATTTGTAAGGATTCCTAAGTGAGTTATAAACTTGAGGATCTCCAAAAACAAAATCTTTGAGAAAAACAAAGTGTAAAAATCTCATACTTGGGTGAGTAGTGAGATTGGGATATAGCTTAGAGTTGGTACTTTAAGTAGGATCTCCCTTAGGACTCATCTTAGGTATGGGTAGAAATCTAAGTGGTATATCCTATTAAAGACAAGAGGACTCAGGTAGGAGTTGGTGCTTCTAGTGGTATATCCTACACCCGGAAGGGGTTACCATACGAAGATAAATTGTAAGGCTTGATTCCAGCTAGTTGAAAAGGAATTCACTAGTGGAACAAGCTCGGAGGAAGGAAACTCTGGGGACTAGAGTAGGCGGGGCTGAACTAGGATAAAATTAATGTGTTTGATTTTCTATTTCTTTATATTATCATATAAGATTCCATATTTGCATCATTTGGATCCATCACATCTAGAACATAATCAAACCCGCTACATTAGAATTTTCAAAGTCTACTTATTTCTACAAAAACAGTCATTCATCCCCTCCTCTGACCTTATTTAGACCCTCACAGGGACCAACATCTCAATGTGGAAGACAGATTAATGCAATTCTTAATGGGACTGTATGATGGATATAAAGCTGCAAGATCTCAAATCCTCCTTATGGATCTGTTTCCATCACTACATAAGGCTAACTCTATGTTGCAAAAGATAGAGAAGTATAGGGAGATTGCAATTGAACAACCAATTGAGCTAGCCAATTGCTTCGGAACTAGAAAGAATCATGTTTGTTGGTCATAGAGGGGTGATTTGGAGTCAGAGGGGGGTGATTGAATGCTTTTAGAAAATAAAACAAGTATTTAAAGAATGTGCTTCTGATGCAGTTCGTGTAAAAGTAATATGCAAAGGTTAGAAATTTTACACAATAATTTTATACTGGTTCGGATACTGCCTACCTCCAGTCCCCTAAGTGTTCGCTTATGAGCTTTAATCCACTATGTCAATCTCCTTCTGAGGTGAAGAAGCCTTTACAAAGGAATTCGTTACAGCCAAGAGTAGCCTCCACTTTCTATCTTTAATTCCCTAGTTCACGAGTATCCTCCTCTTGAACTCTTCTGAAACACAACTTATCCGCAAGCTATTTTCAAGGTTACAACAAGACCTCAGCAAGCACCTTGCTTAGTCTTATGAGTGGATTAAAATATTTTTAGTGATTTTGTACTTTGTGTTATCAAGAATCACTTTGTACAATATATTAACAATGATTGTTTGAAGCTTTCTAATTTTTAAATAGATTTGGATGATTGTTTGCTTGAGAGTTTTTGTAGATGTGATTATGAGATTGCAATTAGTGAAAGCTTGGATGCATTTTCTTGTTGATGGTAGATGCCTTTTTATAGGCATTTTTCAATTTCATCCAGTTGGGACTTATCCTAAGAATTACAATCTTAGTCGTTGTCTCACAACGAATCTTTTCCTTGAGAGCCGTTGGATCATATGTTATACACATCTTTTTTGTTAGGCACTTTGGCAGGAGTCAACTGTGAGCACTGGATTTTAACGATCATTCTCATGAAACTATAAAGAGAGCTATATGATGGAATGTCTTTTAGGAGTTGTCCATTAGAGGTGTTCCTACTGCTACAAAGTTGAGTTTGGTTGAAGTCCGGAGACCTAGTCTGCCCTTAGGTACCCGTACGGGTTCTGTCTAGTGGTACGGATCCACTGGCAGACCCATATGGGGATTACCTTCCATACGTGTGAAGGGGACCCATATGGGTCCCCTAGTACCCATACATGCTAGGCCCTACCTATATGGGTCCTCTGATTGCCTAATCAACCTCTTTCGAAAGTAATCTCTTACCATTTTTGGGGAAAGGTAGGTCCTGAATGCAGTTTATTGCATTCAGACCTGACTTTCACCAATAAATAGGGCCTTGCCCTTAATTTCATGACACACATTGATATTAGAAGAAAAGCTATAAAAAAATTATAAAAGTTCTAGCAATTTCTATAGGTATAGAAAAGGTATAGTGGGGGTATATGAGGTACAAAATAGGGAGAAAACCCATTGTTTGAGGTTTTGTTCACATTATATTCATTCCTAACTTCATTCATTAGAATTTAGGGGAGGTTCTGTCCTCATAAATACTCACCTAAATAATACAATTTCACCATCTACTTTGGCTAGACTCTCTCAACAGTAAAGGGATCACCTCAAAGTGGATTCACGCCGCAAAGGTAACGCTCCTGAGTTTCAAAGAGACTCACATTTCAGTTTTATTATTGCTATTACTGTCTACCTCTTCTATTATATTTGCTCTTTCTATTTCTTGTTTCAGGTCTGGTCTTAACCTATACAAGCCTTGCTGGCACCTTGTATCATCAAGATATTAGATCGGTGCGCCATACTTATACAGAGGGAAATCCCTTTTTGTTTTATCTTTATGCCACCAATCCATTAATCTATTAATCTATAAACTGAACTAAATAACATTTTTTCTCGGACCAAACATGACCCATACGGGGTACACCATACCCGTACCGGTCCAACCCACCCATATGGGTATCAGCCCCAGGTAGATTCCAGGACTCATTTTAACTGGTTAAAAATCAATCCAACTCACCATTTGCTATGAGATCATTTTCACTAATAATCCGATAAATCAACTCACAAAAGTTAAAATGTGTTTTTATAACAAAATATGTTGAACAACAGTTATTTCTCTCTGATCCTAGAAGCCGCCCGGGCACTATCGATCGTAAAACTGCCACATTAACATAATCACTTTTTCCTAATAAAATGCTGCCTTATGATGTGCTATAAACTGTGCTAATCTTTGTGGATGCAGGGAAATTTATTTTTATTTTGTTTTATAACTTAGAAAAAATGTATAGATTCTCTTGTAATTCCCCCATTATTCCCCCGGTTGTAATTTTTTATTCCCCCATTTATTGCTTGTGCTCTATTGTAATATGTAAATGCATGTAACGAGTGCAAAAGAGTGTAGAACTAGGATTTCTGTGATAATTCCCCAAATGATGGAAACAAAACGGTTTTTCACTGTAATGTAATTTGAATTAACTAAATGAGAAATAAGGGACTCATCCGATACCCGAATCTCTGATCCAATAGGTATGAGTCTCCCACCCAGAGGGAACCGTACCAAAACTCTTTCCCAAGTAGACAACTTGGGTGGCGACTCTATCATTTGTATTGAGATTTGAGTCTTGATTCTTTTATTCATTAAAACTTGGCTAATTGTGCAAACTTTAACTAAAAATGTTTTGTCACGCCTTGGGAGTCCCACACATCATCGACACCTCACAGTGGCGACTCCGCTAGGGACATAATCTTTTAACTTGCAAAATTTTTGTTTGTTTTAAAAGCTTAAAGGATTAAGATGAGCACCAAAAATCATTTACTTGATTTAACCCATTTTCTTTTTCATCATTTAGGAAAATTATCACACTATATCTTCTCACCTCCTTCTCTCTTTAGTCAGATGCGCTCTTCTTCTAGCTCTAGGTTAGGGTGCCCTATTATTTCAGTGACACTCGTGAAGGTGTTACCCATGCCTGCTAGGAATTGGGGACACCCTAGTGGGTGGAGCACTCATTGTCATCTCCTTCTAAAAGGGGCTGGATGCGATGGGAACCTTCCATATCAACTTTCGATATGTCCCTATGCCATTCTTATCAAAAGCCTTAGAATTTTACCTTCTAGGTACCTTGATTTTTGTGTGAGATTAGACTAAGGAAGAATACCCTCAAACTCGGCAGGAGAAATAAGGATGAAATCGATTGATTTGCATGTGTTGTGTTACATACCTCTGTGATTAACCCCACCATGCATTGTTGTAATTTATGCATCCATTCCGCATCCCATGCATGTACTAATCTCCTTGTTATCATCTTATCCAAAACCAAACCTCAAATATAAAGAGCTTGGCAACGTTCTCAGGTTCATTTAATTCGCATTCCAGCTCCTCCACCATCACCTCTTCCTCCAGTTCAGTTAAGGGTTGCTCTACTTCCATCTTCGGATATTTCATCTAGTAGTTAGTTTAGTTTGGTTGATCTTTCTGCCTACCATCCTAAGGAAATGTCTTGTATCCTATCCCCAGAGGGCCAGATTGATGTTGAGGTTGAGAATGTTGCTACTGGTGAGGAGCCAAATGCATCAAGGGCCAAGGTTAGGCCCGAGATTGCAAATGCTGTCTCATAGTACTTGGGAAGTGATCAGTTCCTGGACTTAATGAATGATAAGATGTTGGCCTCCATTAGGGCGATCATGGCCGAAGAGAGAATGACCAATGCTCCTCATAGCATGCCTATTAGTGCTCCAAAAGTGAATGCAGTGATTAGTGAACAAGTATCGAGGGTTACCCACAATCCATTCACTCAGTTTCAATGGCCACCTGTGTAGACTCACGAGGATTCTTCCTGTCAGTTTGGTCAGTTGGGTTCTTTGTGTCTATTTGGTTCGACTAGCCAGTCATTCTAGTTAGTGGGTACAGTGGTTCCGCTAGCCATTAAATAGTTTGCTCAGCCTAGTTAGGGATTTGTACCACCACCATTTCAGTCTGGGGCACCTGGCCTAACCCCCAATTTTGTGGTCACTCCTAAGGGGATAGCCTTTCCTCAGTCAATAGGTTTACCCTTGGTTGTGGTTGCTCAATCAGAGGGGTTATCCTTGTTAATAGATTTGCATGATCTTCTTTAGAAATTGCTGGCTGCCAATCCTAGCTCTCAGCCATCATCACTAACAGTTCAAACCATTAGAGAGGAGGACTGGGTCTTTGAAAACTTTAGTATGCCTAGCATTGTGAAGTATAAGGGCACTGGTCCACCTTAATCTCACATCACCACCTATCAGAGGGTTATGAGAATTAGAAAGTTAAGTAATAAAGTCCTACCTGAAATGTTCCCTTGCACCCTGGAAGGTCCTGCTATCGAATGGTACAATACTCTATCAGATGAAGTGACCGTAAATTGGAAAGCTTTATCTGAAGCTTTCATTGAGCACTATGGTTTCAATGCCACCATTAAAACTACCATATAGAATTTGGAGGCCATCAAGCAAGCCCCCACTGAGAAATTTAAACCCTATTTTGAAAGATGGATGGCCACTCAAGTTCTGTTGAAAGATAGGCTAAGTCTCCCTAAGATGATTGTGAAGTTGATAAATGGTGCCCTGTCTGCTTATCGAAAGATTCTTGGTATGGATAAGTTATCTAGCTATGTTGAGGTCTTTGAAAAAGCTGAGAAATGGGAAAGAATCAAGGAATTGGAGAAGGCGAGTGTACTGGCCAAACCTTGGTTCAAAAAGAGTGACCCTTCAGCCTCAACCCAGGCTTCTAAATCAAAGTCTGGTTCCGATACTAAAAATTGGTAGCGTAAGAAGAAGTGGCTGCAGTTCATACCATCTAAGACGACATCTTCCCTTGGAAAGCATCTTTGCCCACCATCTTCACTAAGTTGAGAGCGCTTGGCCTTCTTTAAAGCATCAAGCCTTATGTCTTGCCTAAAACTGAGGACAAGGATCAGTTTTGTGCTTATCATGTCAATAAGGGGCATTGAACCAGTGCTTGTAGAGACCTACTTGAGGCTATCCATGGTCTAATTAGGGAGAAGAAGATCCAAGAGCCAGAACTCAAATCGATCACGTTGGAGGATTCGCCGTCCCATCCGAAGGAGAGCATTAACACTATCAACTTAGGACTTTCCCCCGACCAGATATTCAACTCAATCTCACAAGCCAACCAGATGGTGTATGCAACCATAAATAGGACAGACAATAACAAAAACTTCTCAGGACCCTTACCCTCCAGGATATCCTATAATACTACTACTCGGGGCCTAAAATGTTCCTTCATAGGTGGTTTCTTAGGTTATAATCAACTTTGGAAAATATACTTAATGCATTTGGACCAGCTTGGAGAATATATTTCTATAGGATTGATTTATCGGGCCAGAAAAGAAAAAGGGATGATGGCCCATCAAGCTATTAAAAGAAGAATGGGAAGGAAAGACTGCCAGTATTGCTCAGGTTGATCAACAAGGCCCTCCGTATGTGGAGGATGATTCAAAAGATGTGATTTTTAATGTTGCAAATATTTTTGATGCAAACAATGCTGATTATAAAGCATATCATGAATAAGTTGCAACATCGGTACTTTTTAGCATGCCATGAATAAATTGATGCATCTCTCATTCACATTTCACTCGAGTATTTCATTCTAATTACACCATGCACTCATAACAACAACATTCTTAAAATATCATCATATTCATTAATGAAAAAACTTTGAGTATATCGCAATGATATAGATATCCAATGGTTAAAACCTACCAAATAAAAGAGAGATAATAAATGTGCTTAGCAAACATGATAACCATAAGTCTTAGTTCATCTTTCTTCACGAAGGGGGAAAAGGCATAAATAGTACACCAAAAAGACTCTTGTGAACATCAACACCAGGCTGGCCCTAGTTATGAAAATAATAGAAAGCACATATTGGGTCACCCAAAATCCTTCAAAATCCCCAAAGGGAAGCTGATCAACAAGTCAATCAAGAGAATCTTGTCAAAGATAGTGGCTACCTATAGGGATTGGGCTGATAAGCTTCCATTCATAGTTTGGGGGTATAGAACCAATATAAGAACTTCCACCGATCAGATGCCATTTTCCCTGGTATATGGAATGGAAGCTATACTACCAGTAGAAATAAAAGTATGATCTCTAAGGGTAGCACTCGAAGCGTAGTTAAAAGAATTAGATTGGGTAAGGGTCAGGTATGAACAGTTGAACGTAATTGATGAAGAGCGGCTCAAGGCACTTGACCACCTACAAATGTACCAATAGCGCATGGCTCGAATTTACAACAATAGAGTCAGATACCCGAAACAACCTCTCAAAGTGGGTGATCTGGTTCTCAAGCAGCTATGCTAGGTCAACACTTACACTAGGGGCAATTTCAGGCCTATCTGGGAAGGACCTTTTTTGGTAAAGAAAGTACTTGGTAGGGGAGGAATCAAGCTTATGGATATGGATGGAAATGAGTTTGTGAATCTAGTAAATCAAGATAGGCTCAAGCGTTATCTTGTCCAGGTTAAAAGAATTAAATCATAAAAAAGCAGCATAAAGAATAAAAGAAATAAAGAATAAATCACCCGGTGAGCTGTCCTCTATTGCTCAGGCAAAAATTAGGGTGTAACCTACTGATCGGTATTCCACAAATTGGTCAGGCAAAAATTAGGGCACTCCAACACAAACAAGGCCTGATAGCCGAAAACCCAAAAAGGGCGGCTTAGGCAAAAGTTAGGGCATCGAGAGAAAAATGTTAGTTGCCTTCTGGAAAATCTGTAAAAGACCAGTAGGCAATAGGGATTGACCATTGGAAATTGTTATCGTTGCCTATGTACTCAAATTAGTCTCATCAATGAACATGTTATGATTTTACTAAGAATCTTGGTCTTATGAATGCATGCATGTCTTTAGGTGAAATTATCGCTGGTATGTGAACATCAATTTTTACACATCATATTATTTATTCCTTTCACATGTAATCCAACAAAAATAAAAAGTTCCAAAGAAATCAAGCATATGTAAATTCAAAAGAAAAGCCTGAGGGATTGAAAACCCAAAAGGGCGGTCTCGGCAAAAATTAAGGCAAAAAGAAAAGAAAAAAAAGATGCTTGCTAGGTTGAAAACCCGAAAGGGCAGTCTAGGCAAAAGTTAAAGCTAAAAAGAAAAAGTCTATTGCGATGAGCCGTCAAAAATAGTTTAGGAAAAAATTACGACAAAAAGAAAGAAAAATAAATATTTGATAGGTCACCTCACATCAAATGGCTTATGCAAAAGTTAGAACATCACTTAGTTCCTCACTATAAAATCACTAGATAAAATAGGGGTTCGCAAAGCAGCAATACTCGATACTCTCAGTTCAAAGAAAGTCAGCATGCATAAAAGTCAAATGTCAAAAGTACCAATCCAAAGTTTACAATCAAACCAAGCCACGCAAGGCCCAAAAGTACCAATAGTTCAAAAAGTAATCATAACCTAAGCTACCGAGGGATCCTGTCCCTAGTAACCCTCTTGAGTCTGGTCCTGAGTATCCGCCAGCAAGTAGTCCACATCTATAGTCATGTGATCCTTAGACTCATCACTATCAGCAGTTGGCTGAGTAGGGGCCTTGGTCTCCGAAGTTCCTACAACATCCTCGGTAGCATCAGCACCCTCAACAGACTAATCTCCGGCCCTCTAAGTCACCTGGTATGCAAAAAGATCATCCTCGGACTCATCATTGGAAGAAATTAGTGTATGCCTATCCTCAGTCATCCAAGTAAGCTGGCCCCTCAGCATCTCAATCCTGATCCTCGCCTGAGCGGTCTCAGCCCTAGCCTAGTCAGCCTTAGTGGTAGCTGCCCGAAGCTACTCCTTAAAGAATCGGGCCCTCTCCTCCAAAGCATCTATGTCCTGGGTGGACTTGCTGTGCTCCTTGGCTAGCAGGGTCTGCAATGGAAATCTTAAGATCATTACACATGTATAAATTTCATAGCATGCATTCATAGTTTGTTAAATTTTGCAGGAAAAAAGGAACTTACCAAAGTTAAGGCATCCTGGTCCAATAGCAAATCCCACACAGAAAAGCAACCCCTGGCAGTCCTATGGGCCTCAGAGATGGTCACCTAAAAGGAAAAGGTCACATCAGGATCAGATATTCTAAATAATTGCAGCAGTAATGGATGAATGCTAAGATAAAGGATTCCTTACGTGAGTAGGGCTAGAGGGAGTGAAACTAATAGGCTGGACTAACTCCTCAAGCTCCTTGATAGTTCATTTCCCCAAATGGTCGAGGGGTTGGAAGAAAGTATCTAGCTCAGCTTGGAGGATGCCCTACCTCACAGATCCGAAAGATTGATATCGGTTTGCCGACGGCTCAGGGGCAACAGCAGCAGCGGTGGCAGATCTCTTTTATATGGAAGCGAGAGGCTGTAGCAACAAAGAATTAGATTCAGAATCACAAGAAATTTTAAAAATTAGTTAAGTATTCACAAAGACTAAGTTAGAGGCATACCTAAGAAGAAGAGGTAGTAGACTTGGTTGAGCCCCTAGTGCCCTAAACTATGGATGGACCCCCACGGTCACCCCTCCGTCCACCCTCCTTGTTGTCATCATCATGATCATCCTCACCATCACTCTAGTGAAACTCGAGAGGGACATCCTCATGGTGGATCCTCTCACAGGGGGAAGAAGTGAGGAATTGATGAACTCATTATAAGAACCCCCCATAGACAGCACGCAAGCCCCTTCGCCCAATAAGTACAGCCCCTGCTCGATCCGCAGCATGAGATGAGGCCAAAAGATGCCCACCATGATCAATGGAGGGATCGGTCTCCCCACCATGGCACTGGTTCTCCACCCTCGGACCTGCTTGCCAAAATACCATTTGTAGGAAAGTGTTGACTCTAGGACAAAGCGGTAGTCATCCATACCAGCCCGCATCTTCTCGATAACCACATGTGTGGCTAATCTCTCCCATGGGTCTCGAATAACTTGTATAGAATGAATGCACTATAAGTATCACAACCTCATAATTACAGTTTCGACTAATGGTTTGTTGAAAATGTAAAATGCAGGTTTAGTAGGGAAGAAGTTTACCCAATCTGAATGCAACCGACGTAGGAACTCTTAATACTACATTGTAGTCAAGGGATGGCCTTGCCAGAGCCCCATCCACCTAGAAATGATATGCAGTGCCTTGGGCTGCATGGGCAAACCCGACCTGGGGATGAACTGGTGCTCAAAGGCCTAAATCTGCAAAACAAAGTAAGGATCAATCACAACACAATCTAAGTAAAAGGTTAAAGCACAAGAGATTAGTTCAGGATTTACTAGTAGTATCAGGTGGCAGATCTTCAGATCAGACTGCTCAACTCGGACTCTAACATCCATCATATAGTACAACTGTGCTAGAATGGCCCTGCACCAGTTCTTGTAGGGCACAACAGTGAGGTCCTCCACAGTAGAGAGCAAGCTATAGTTGAGGTTGCTCGAATCGACTAGGAAGAAGATGGTGGTAAAAAATGTCAGCAAGAAAGACCAGGCATACTGGTCCTTCATATCAACCACAATAGGCCTCGGGTTTATGATCCAGTTAGCATGTAGGTCCCCGTACTTGAGCTTATTCATTCCGCCTAGATGAAGCCCAAGTAGTCAGGTAATGTAGGCCTTTACCTCAGGCCGGGAATGCCATCGATCGGCATAAACATCAAAGTGGACTATATCCCCACTCCACTCCAGGCCTGTTGTGGCACACACATTCGAGGAAGGGACGGTAACCTCCCTAATAGGCAAGTGGAAAGTATGGCTCGTCTCCGACCAACTCTCCATCATAGATGAAATGACACTGGGGGTCAACGTCTTAGGGGCCTGAGGGATGGCCCTGATAATGTCGCTGAAGCCGAAGGAATCAATGCGGGCTAGCAACTCCGTATCCCCTGCAACACGAATCTCCTCGTACCATTTCCTGCAGAAGCTCAGGGCCTCCACGGTCTTGTATTGGAACTATAAAGATAGAATTATAGTTTTACAAGATTAGAATACAGCAAAAAAGTTAAAAAATTAGAAAAGGATTGTAGAAATCAAAGTAGTAAACATTATGTCCATGAGGGTAGGACCCGTATGGGTAAGTCCCACCTATACGGGTTCGTAACCACTCCCGTATGAAAAATAGGACCTATATGGGTCCTCCCTCACTCGTACGGGTCCCTTGCAAGCAGTCCCTTTATGAAAAATCTCCCCAAAATCCAAATTCATCCAAAGCTTATCCAAAACTATCCTAAAAGCATCCTAGGCTAAAGTTACATGCATCAGGCTCTATTCCAATATCCAAAACACCCTAATTCATGCCAAAATCTAAGAAATTTCCAAAGGTTTGAAAATGGAAAATTTGAGAATTGAGCAAAATTACCTAGAGTTTTGAAGCATGGGACTCAAAAGAAGGGATCAGTGGCACTTCAGAGATAGGAGTGAGCTACGGGAATGAGTCTACCTCACGAAAAGCATACCCAACAGAAATCGGGCATTCTTGAAGCCCCAAATAACCCACCAAGGGCAAATCCTTGAGTCTAAGGGAGAAACTGGTAGTCTTTGAGATCTTTTTGTACATTTTCATCAATTGAAAAGTGAAAATTGCTAGAAAATGCAAAGGGGAAGATTTTGTATGAGGCAGGATGTGAGGAGTCTAATCAGCATTTGAAACTCGCTTTAGGGACTCATATGGGTCCCACCCCACCCGTACGAGTCCCCACTCTCAAGGACTCCACCCGTACAGGTTGTGGCCCACCCATATAGGGCCCTCTCTTGCCATCCAGG
The DNA here is from genome assembly GCA_947683365.1 of Euphorbia pulcherrima. Lineage (NCBI taxonomy): Eukaryota > Viridiplantae > Streptophyta > Magnoliopsida > Malpighiales > Euphorbiaceae > Euphorbia > Euphorbia pulcherrima. Next base: position 20,540,088 of record CANTUS010000007.1, read on the forward strand.
GGCAGATTTTTGAACCAATGTTTCATAAAGCACTAGAAATTCATCCAGTCCAAGCTTGAGGCCAACGCCACTCCTCCTTAACCCTATATTTTCGACTATATTCGGGGTAAGTCCCATTACTCACCTTGATCCTTGATTGAAGGGGCACAAATATTTTTGTCTCCATAAAAGTCAATTAAGAATCAGGGTAAGCCATTTTTGAATTGATCACTAATCAGGAAATTTTTGGTGTACAAGACCATCTTAGCAGCGAAAGGACTTCCCCATTAGAAGAAATTCACTTGCTCCCCAGCAGAAGAAGTTTTACCAAAGGACATCGCTTCATTCCCCAACAATAGAATCTGTCAAGGGACATACCTCCTATCTCCCAATAGTGGAATTAATGAAGGGGCATCCCCCCGCCAATCCAAGGGCATCCCTCCATCCATCAGTAGCAGAATCAGCTAATCCAAGGGCATCCCCCCCTTTCCCCTGCAGTGGAATCAGTTAAGGGGAATACCCCTTATCTCTCTAGCAGTGGAATTAATCAAGGGGCATCCCCCCGCTAATCCAGGTGCATCCCCCCAACTCTCAGTAGCGGTATCAGCCAATCTAGGGGCATCCCTCCATTCCCCAGTAGTGGAATCAATCAAGGGGCATCCCCCACCAATCTAGGGGCAACCCCTATCTCCTAGCAGTGGAGTCAATCAAGGGGCATCCCCTCTACTAATCTAGGGGCATCCCTATATCTCCCAGTATTAGAATCAGTTAAGGGGTAGCCCCCGTATCTCCCAGTAGTGGAATCAATCAAGGGGCACCCCCCATCAATCCAGGGGCATCCCCCCATCCTCCAACGACAGAATCAGTCAAGGGGCACGCCCATATAATCAAAAACCCTAGGGGCACCCACCCTAGAGGCATTACCTAGTAGTGGAACTAGTAACAATCAGGCCAAACCCGACATTTCTTGCACATAGTTATTCAAATTCACCAGTCAAGAAAGTCGATACACGTCAAGAAAGGGATACATCAGCTAAGGAAATTCATCTACCTCAAGAAAGGGATACATCAGTGAAGAGGGTTGATCTGCCTCAAGAAAGGGACACATCAGTCAAGAAAGTCGATCCACCTCAAGAAAGGGATACTTCAGTCAGGAAAGTCAATCCACCTTAGGAAAGGGATACACCACCAGTAGGAAAGTCGATCCGCCTTAGGAAAGGGATACACTGCAAATAGGAAAGTCAATTCGCCTTAGGAAAGGGATACACCATGAGTTGGGAGAGTCAATCTGCCTTAAGAAATAGATACACAAACCTTCCTTAGTAGGGTTAATAAGAATGAACAGTAGCAAAGGAAAGTCATCCACCTTAAGAAAGGGATGCATAAACCTTCCCTAGTAGGATCAATAGGAATGATTAGTAGCAAAAGAAAGTCATCCGCCTTAAGAAAGGGATACGTATTGGCAAGGAAACTCATCCGCCTCAGGAAAGGGATACGCATTAGTAAGGAAAGTCATCCGCCTTAGGAAACAGATATGCATCAGTAAAGGAAAGTCATCCGCCTCAAGAAAGGGATACGCATCAGCAAAGGAAAGTCATCCGCCTCAAGAAAGGGATAAGCATCACCAAAGGAAAGTCATCCTCCTTAAGAAAGGGACACCAAGAAAGGAGTTCACCTCAAGAAAGGAACTTGCCTATGTCATCACCTCGGGTATAATTTCTAAACCCTCGCACACATCATGATATCATACAGATCCGTATCGGTAGTGATCCCATGAGGGGCAGTCTACGAGCCCTGGATTTTAATGATCCTTCTCAGGAAACTATGATGAGATCTATATAATGCAATGTCTTTCAAGTGTTGTCCATCAAAGCTATTCCTACTGCTGTAGATTTGAGTTTGACCAAAGTCTGGAGACCTAGTTTGCCCTTAGGTACTCGTACGGGGTTCTGTCTACTAGTATGAATCCACTGGCAGACCCGTACAGGGATTACCTTTCATACATATGGAGAGGACCTGTACGAGTCCCCTAGTACCCATATGGGTGGGGTCCCACCCGTACGGGTCCTCTAATTGCCTAATCAGTCTCTTTTAAAAGTAATCTCTTACCATTTTTAGGAAAAGGCAGGTCTTGAATGCGGTTTATTGCATTTAGACATGACTTTCACCCTATAGATAGGGCATTCCCCTTAATTTCATAACACACATTGATATTAGAAGAAAAGCTATAGAAAAATTATAAAAGTTCTAGCAATTTCTATAGGTATAGAAAAGGTATAGTGGGGGGTATAGGAGGTATAAAATATGGAGAAAACCCATTCTTTGAGGTTTTGTCCATATTTTATTCATTCCTAACTTTATTCATTAGGATTTAGGGGAGGTTCTATCCACACAAATACTCACCTAAACAATCCAATTTCACCATCTACTTTGGCTGGACTCTCTCAACAGTAAAGGGATCACCTAAAAGTGGATTTACGCCGTAAAGGTAACGCTCCTTTATTTCAAAGAGACTCACATTTTAGTTTTATTATTGTTGTTACTTTCTGCCTCTTCTATTATATCTGCTCTTTCTATTTCTTGTTTTGGGTCTGGTCTTAACCCATATGAGCCTTACTGGAACCTTGTATCATCAAGATATTAGATCGGTGTGCCATACTCACACGGAGGGAAATCCTTTTTATTAATTTTTATGCCACCAATCCATTAATCTATTAATCTGTAAACTGAACTGAACAAAGTTTTTGCATGGATAAGACAGGACCCGTATGGGTACACCATACCCGTACTGGTCCTCCCTAGTAGCCGTATGGGTTCTACCCACCCATACGGGTCCTAATCACCCGTATAGGTACCAGCCCCAGGCAGATTCCAAATCTCATTTTAACTGGTTAATAATCAATCCAACTCACCATTTTCCATGCGATCATTTTCACTAATAATTTGGTAAATCAACCCACAAAAGTTAAAATGTGTTTTTATAACAAAATATATTGAAGACCAGTTAGTTCTCTCCGATCCTAGAAGCTGCTCGGGCACTATCCATCGCAAAATCGCCACATTAACATAATCACATTTTCCTAATAAAATACTAACTTATGATGTGCTATGCACTATGCTAATCTTGGTGGATGCAGGGGAATTTATTTTAATTTTGTTTTATAACTTAGAAAAATGTATAGGTTCTCTTGCAATTCCCCCTTTATTCCCCCAGTTGCAATTTTTCATTCGCCCATTTATTACTTGTGCTTTACTGTAATATGTAAACATATGTAACTAGTTTGAAAGAGTGTAGAAATAGGATTTATATGATAATTCCCTAAATGATGAAAATAAAACGGTTTTTCATCGTGAATGTAATTTAAATTATCTAAATGAGAAATAAGTGACTCATCCGATACCCAAATCTCTAATCCAATAGGTATTAGTCTCCCGCCTAGAGGGAACTGTATGAAAACTCTTTCCCAAGTAGACAACTTGGGTGGCGACCCTATTATTTGTATTGAGATTTGGGTCTCGATTCTTTTATTCATTAAAAATTGTCTTATTGTGCAAACTTTAACTAAAAATATTTTATCACGTCTAAATCCAACCAACTCTTAGTGGGCCCTGCCTCTCACATAGGCGCCAAGGGAGACCCACACGTCATCGACACCTCTCATTAACTCTACTAAATTTCTATAATTCTTTAGACTTTTGCACCTTTTAGTCCCATAAAGCTTGCTTGTGTCAGCTTGTCAGGTTGGTAAAAGGTTTCTTCTCTCTTTGTCGTCAACTTGCTTTTGAAGGTCCTCTGGTCACTTATCTTTTTGTATCATAGAAAGTAGAGGCCTATTTTTACTATTTATGTTGTATTAGGATTTGAGCTTTTGACAATTGGAGATCCTTTCCCCTCTTGTAAGCCATGATAATCTTTCGAGTTCTTTGGCTTCTGGTCTTATTGTCTTTTTGTCTTACTTCTGATGTCTCCCAATCTTTTAAGGTTGAAGGTCTTTTGAGCGCCCAGTTTTTGATTTTTAGTTAACTTCAAAAATTTATCTTCTTAGTTACGAACTATAGCTTCTGAGAGTTCCAGATCTTTTGAGCTAAGTTCAACAATCTCCCCCATTTTGATGATAAAAAATTTGTATGACAAAGGTTAGCTCCCCTATAATTCATGTCGATTATGAGAAATATATAAGTTATACAACATAAATATATACTGGGAATCATGATGTAAGGATTTCACTATTAGTCTTTAAGTGTTAGCAATGTATTAACTTCTATGAAGCTCAAATTACAATTACATGTAGATAATAGCAAAATAGTTTAAAGATAAAAATTGATACAACTAGTTATAGTTTCAACTAGCTTTCACTTAATCACTCACTCTACTTCTAACTCACAGCTTTCATCAGAGTTGTGGACTTTATGCTGTCATCATCATCCCTTTCAGCTTCCTCTTTATCATTCTCCCCCTTTTTGTTAGCATCAAAAGAGGGGTCTATGTCCATAGGCTCTAGTTGCTAAAGCATTTGTAGCTTCCAAGCCTTCCTATATGTGATCATTACAGACTTACCATGCTTTTGAGCCTCGAAATTTGCCATTATTGTCTCAAGGGGTTGAGCGAATGGCTCAATGAGCTTTTCCAAAAGGTTTTGGTCAGTGGTGCTCATATGGATCAATTATGGAGGGCTTCTACTCTAGAGTCTATACAAGCAAGCTAGGGGTCTCTCCACCGACATTAGGATTAACATTTCAATTGGTAAGTGGTTAAATTATTATTAGGTCCTTTGTTAAGTGTTTATGACCTAGAATAATTTTAGACTAGTCTATGTTGTCAATCATGCCATGCTTAGGAGTTCCTTGGACTTAGATAAAATTTTGAATTTCTGTCATGCCTGTTTTGCATGTTTAAACCTGACTATCTAGACCAACAATAAGGAGGGGGGAAGGTGTTTATAAAGGGGGAGCAAGGGCTCCTCGTATTTAATGCGAGATGGGAAATTCCCCATCCGACCCCTATGCTTGGGCGGCAAGCACAAACTTGTCGACCAAGCTTGCATGAGCGGAAAGCTTATGCTTACTGCTCAAGCTTGATGTTCGTTGATTTTCCACACACTAGAAATAAGTTCTTTCATTGAACAGGCATTGTCAGTATCGCTAGTGCAAAAGTAAAAAATAGGAAACTACAAGTATATGGTTGTGATATAGTTTTAAAAGATTATCGATCAATCCCACGAGGAAATAAACAAACTTAATTCATCCAAAATTCAGATAAAATAAATAAATGATAAGTAGGTGGATTAGGAATAGACTAGAGAGAAAACAACGAAGAGTAGAGAATCACAAAGTAATTAGGTAACAAAGTTATTCTGGTTCAACACATCTATTATGTTTTATTAACACATGCAAATATATTACATATGTTTTACTTTATTATCTAGAGTCAATTTATAGTCATGCATGCAAACTCAAATGCCAAATGTATTGTGCTTAGTAAGAATGGCTCTCGCATAAACTATAATCATGCAAGTAAAGACAAATATATCTGAGTAGGACTATACCAAAATAGACTAATGAGATTATGAATAAAAACCGATTTAAAGTTACTTGAATAAGAATAGAATGTCCATGCTCATAACGCAAGACCAATACCACTAATTCTATTCAAACTCACAAACATAACAACAAACAAAATTAGTATGAAAAGCATAACATATCATAAACTTCGATGGTAAAATGTATTAAGCACGAGAAGAGAGGAAAGGTGATATAAACGAATAAGAATTAAGAATGATGCAGTAAATGAAGTTAAAGAATTAAGTTTGTTGGATCTAGCTCAGACGAAGCACTCCTTAGAATCTAGAAGATCCAAGATAATAGTTTTGAAGATAACAAAAGTATTGGATCAAGATAAGAAGATAACAAAATGCATTGGATATAGTTCAGAAGAAGAACAACTTAGAGTCTAAAAGATCCAAGAAGTATCAAGAGACTGCACTCATAATAAGATAAAAGTCAAACTCATAAAGGATTGCACTCATAAGAGAAGATCAAGCTCAGAGGAATTGTGGAGGATATTAGTCCTAGTCAACATAAGTTGATAACACCTCCTTAAATCTTGCATCAGAAAAAAACGATTCTCCTTAGCTCAGAAGCTTATTAGTCAAAACATACTATGTAAAGAAATCACCAAGGGCAAAATATATCAGAAAATACATCAGCTCATAGGCAAAATAGACTGCTTCAGAAGCACAGGTTCCAGAAGACAAATCCAATATAAACGCAATCAAAACTCAGCACTCAAGAGAAAGGATATATTCAAGTGAAGAGTTTAAAGGATATAGAGATCTTAGAGTAAAGGACACCACATCCTAACCTGTTAAGTATCATTCCAAGGACAATAATTAAACTAGAAACATATCCGTTAGAAGAAAGAAAATTCTAGAAGTAGGGCACTAAGAAACTGGTTCTGAGAAACACTAATGATTCGTTAGAATCATATGTGCTAGAAGCTCAAGCTACTACATCAGAAGTTGTCCACCTCAACTAAGGAGTAAACACGCTCAGAAGGACATTACTTCAAATACAAAAGGAATAGCAACTTCAATGTTCTAAAAAATAGCTAATATCTATGAGAAATTGATAATCCCCAGGCAACTCATGTGATTCCATCTTTCCCAAGAATGGATGTCTTTATCTCTACAAACCTATAAAGTTGGCTATTCGACTTTCACGAAAAGAGATAAGACACCTCTGCAATAGTGAGTTGACTAACAAAATCAAAAAGCTATTTTTTTCCACCTAACACCTGACACATAAAGTGGGAAGCACTAAAATGGTGTAATTGGTAGAAGTAAATATACGGATAGAGCTGACCAAGTTTGGACTTATCTGACGGAATTATTGATCTTAGTCTAACAACAAATCCAATGGTCATAAAGGAAGAAGCCATTTTAAGAGACAACTGTAAAAGGCTCCTCATGATCTAGCCATTCTGAGAAATGTACTAGTCAAATTATAATGGTCAAAAGAACTCTCTCTGAGGCATGCATCGATGATCAACTACAATAAAGAGAGTATAAATAAGCCTCTATCCAAAACCATCATGGTGTCGAGTAATTTCACAAGTGCACACTCCACAATCAAAGCAGTGCAAAATTCATTAAGCAAACAATTTCACTATTGATCTATTTATAATACAAAAGCTTGATTAAAACAATATATTTCATATCTGTTGTATAAAGTGCTACTTGATAACAAAGTACAAGAGCACAAATCCTTATCAATCCACTAAAAAAGAAGGTGATCAGAAGCTATCCAAGGGGGACTTAGCGAGGCTTCTGAGTCATAATAGACTAAGCGAGAGTGCTTAGGTCTTCAATCCTATTCACAACTTGGAGAAGTTGGTGAGATAGAAGAATCTAGGAGGAGGGTACTCTTAGATTGAGG